>OX387966.1:5000000-7500000 GCA_947578425.1 Eugnorisma glareosa
ACATAGTTGACGCCAATTACGATACTTATTTTTATTTTTAGATAATGGTACGGAACCTTTCGTGCGCGAATCCGAGCACTTTTCTGGTTTTTTTTTTGGTTCCTGTCGCTACTGAGCAAACGTCTCTCTTACGTTCATAGTTTAGATCAGCTTGCAGCCACTACTGGATCCCCTTTCATCATTTAAGGTGAGCACGTAGGCCATAAGTGCATAAGATCTATAAAGTGACCAATCCGGCACTAATCCATTTGGTAACCAGTTTTACGAGTCACGAGGGGTGATATGCAGCTGATATATTTTATGTTCTTGAATCTATTTAGGTGATTGCACAGTCATGAGCACTATTTTGTACTGTAAAGATGGACACTTATGGACATATGTTAAGAAATTACTGGCATGGAGGGCTGAACTGATGAAACTCAGATGAAAGTATTTCTGAAGCCAGTAATTATTTAATTCAATTTCAATAAACGTACCTACGCCTTTCATGTATGTCGGTAAAATAAAAAAGGAAAAAAGTATTTTTTTCGAGGAGTAACTACTATTCCAATAGTTTATTTGAAATAGAAATAAGCGATATTCCATAGTACACTCAGCAGCACATCAAGCTGTACATTTCCAGTATAACATGATCTTGCATTGTATAAATTTCTAGTACAACGAGAGATCCACACAAACTGGTTTTTATACCTTGATTGGCCGTGCGTACTTGTAGATTTCAAATTACTTTATCTATCTCTAATAGCCTTCCACTCTTCTTTCAGTGCAGTATTCTCCTGCCAATCTCTCACAAACGCATCTAGTTCGTCACATCACCTTTTGCTAGGCCTCCCTCGGCGACGACGCCCGACTTCTGGCACCCACTGCGTCACCCACCGATTCGTAGCTTCCTATATCTTAGATGCGAATTATACACAAACGGCGTAAGGTGAAGGCGCGGCGCAGGCATGATGCCGCTTCAAAACGTTTTCCTACAAAATGTACGTAGGCGACGTGTCGTGAATCGTGAAAAAGGAATGGCGTGTCTGCGCCGCGCTGCTTGAGTGTACTCAAGCAGCGTGGCGCAGACACGCCATTCCTTTTCTTCGTTATACTTCCCACGCCTGCACTGCGCCTTACGCCTTTTGTGTATAATTCGCGCCGAAAGTTGTCACGTCGTAGTAGCCGTGACTACGGCGTAGCTGTGTCTACACCGTCGTAGACCTCACTGCGCTTCGATTTTATGTTGGACATTTTGTTAGTTATGTGTGTTTTTGTCAATTGTTAACTTTTATGAGAAGACTACCATCTTATAATTCAAATTATAACCATTTATCTCGTGAGGCTAGGGAGTTTCAAAAGAGTACACACACGTACTGCTGGTTTCTTAAGAAATGTCTGCCCGCAGACCTGCAAAAGGAGCAATTAAAAAGATACGAAATGAGTTTTATTATATTCACTTTCTTAACATGTTTTAAATATAAATGTATATTTTTTTTTATATTTCATAAAAAAAAATTTTTTAGAATATAAAAAATAGTAGCCCACTGGTATCAGGGCCCAAGCTACCGGTGGTCAGGGCTCCAGAGAGAGGAACCTCCTAACAATACGAGCCGTGTCCAGGAGTAAAGCTTTCTGAATCTAGCCCTTATTATTACCATTTCCGATATTACTATCTATAGGCTTAACTGTCTCCTGAATGTCATTGCGGGGAAATTTGATTGCCCGTTTATGCACTGCCTGTCTAACCTACATGTTTTACTAACACAGTTTTCAGTTTTCATGTTTACTAACAATTTATATGGATGTACAATGATATACAAGGTGCAGTTTTGAACCTGCAAAACATTTCAGGAGGTTGTTATGAGACTCGTAAATAATCATATAACAATACGATACCAAGTCAATAATCAATAATACTTTTTCTTTTCGATTTTTCAATTTTATTGTTTTTCAGAATAACTCTCTTAATAACCCTCTTCAAAAAAACAGAATCACCCATTGCGATGTATCGCGCGTCATGTCACTGTGTGCGTGAATGCGATGACCAGTGACGTCAGCCTGTACGAGTCTCCGCCCACATTTCTATGAAACGAACGCGGCACGTACGTTAAACTACAATGAAGGTCGTTGCTATGGTTACGGGGAGCCCCCGCGATGCTCGTCATACCGCATTTCGATTAAGACTCAAAAATCTGTTACTGCGCATCGAAGGTTCAACCAACGTGCCGCGATCTGTACAAGTTGTTGTAGCTACAGCAACTTATAGCAAATAATTTTACCTTAGATGTAGTTCGAATTTGAAAATCACAATGTAGGTACCTACATTATTGTTTAAAATTTCGCTAAATAATAACTCATTTTTAAGCATCATTACAATGCCGTGGCCAGTCTGCCGAGCCTGTTCCCAACTATGTTAGGGTCGGCTTTCAGTTTAACTGTATGCAGCTCACTACATGGAGTGCCAGTGAATCACGTAGGGCGACTGCGTATCAGACCTCAACAAACCAGTTACTTGATAACACGATACCCATTTGTTAGACTAATTGTCTGACTTTCTGGCTTTTGACTACCCGTACCAACGACCATACGGCAGGGCTGTAAGGTCGTTGACCCGTACCGACCCGTGTGGTACCTAACGACCGTCCGAGAGCTACAAATCAATTCGAACCATGGGCTTTAATTAAGTGCTTACCGAAACACGGGATTTCAATGATGTCCTAGATAAATTTAAAAAGTACTTACATCATTATGAATTAAAAAAATAACACAATGGTACTTGCTCAGTTGCGAACCCGCAACCTCATGCATGAGAGGAGAAAGCCTTAACCACTGGGCTATTACGATAAATAATAATAGTAGGAAGTAGATACAACTGCGGTAAAAAAAGATCACGTTGGCGTCGTTAGTTACCTATCAGCTGATGAATAAAATCAAAATGATAGGCGGAGATAAATAAACCTTACAAAGCACGTAAGCAGATCCTGTTGCACAATTGTGAAACTACGATCGCGAGCGCGTGCGCGGGATTTAGGTAGGCACCTAATAATAATAATAAGGCATGTAGGTACTCGGCGGTCGGCGCAGTCGGCGCGCTCTGTAGGTAAATTCAGCCCCAAGGACGGTTTTTATTTGTAGATAAATTGGTTGATTTAAGATTTTCCTTCCTACTTTTTAACGGGCTAGGGACCGACAGAAATACATCAAGATAATTTGTGCTAGTTAAGTGGGTAGGTACCCATGTGTTAGGGATTTTAGGTGATTCATTTTGTCTGATAGGTATTTTTGGCGTAGTTAAACATTTTAAATCAACTTATTTACACTAATCAAGTTGATTTAGCTAACATCGTATTTACAAATTATTGTCTATGTACAAATAAATAAATAAATTACCTACTTATGTTACCTACCTGGAGATATTGTTCAAAGTTTCCACCGTCACACTCCAGGCACAGTCTAGCACGACGTTGCTGATTTTCCTTCAGCTTACACAAACACATTCGTTTTTATTGTGTCGAAAGCACTGATCACTTTTGCACTTTTGAGTTTGAGATCCTGTACCTTGCGGTAATGAAAAGGATGCTGCATTTCTTTGTGCAGTAGCCGCCACACTGTGGAGTGGTGCACTCCAAACCGTCGACCAGCCTCCCGCGTGCTTGCACGTGGCTCTCGCCGGAAGAATTCCAGGATATCTTCCTGCAAGGCGACAGGCAGGCCTTCGTTGCCACGACCTTCAGCATGCTGGGGAACGTCGAACTGCCGACGATCGCGCAGTCTCTGCGTAGCAGCCAGCATTACCCTGTGTGAGGGACGTTGCCGATTGGGGAATAACTCCGCGAACATTTCGATGGCTCGAGATACATTGTCTCCACTGATGGCATACAAGCGGACTATCTCCACCAACTCTACATTGGAGTATTGGTCCGTCATCTTTACAACTAGGTAGTAGGTACCTATCCCGCCGTTAATCGAAGGCGCACTTGAGGGGCGGAATTTGCAAGCGTATGCACATACCGGCGTCATCAAATACACTAATACATTGACCCGATTTATGCGTTTGCGATGGCCGCGGGGGCGTGGCGGGGGAGAGGGAGCGGGCGGTGGTTGGTGCTTTGGATTCATGAAAGAAATGTCGGTTGCGTTTGTTTGTGTGTGTGAAAGCGCAGTTTAAGGACACGTACAGATTGGTTGCGTTTTAAAAAGGGGAGTTCACACTTACCGATTTCCGTAAATAAGAATAAAATGAAAAAAAAATACCTGCCCATTTTATTGTTGATTCGGGTCGAGAATCACTAACATAATTACCTCCTAAAATGTTTTGCAGATCCAAAACTGCACCTTGTATACACATACATTATACATTTCCTGTCAACAGGGTAATAGTATATACAGCGTGTAACAGAAAGGGTATAATCATATGGATTACTGTGGTACGGACCATCAAACTGAACAACTTTCTCTATGGGACCACCATCGTAATCACAAAAAAATAATCAACTGTCCCATACAAAATTTCAATACCTACTCGACCCAAATGTCCCATACATTATTTGAGCTGATTATTTTTTTACGATTTCGATGGTGGTCCTATAGAGAAAATTGTTCAGTTTGATGGTCCGTACCACTGTATTCCATATGATTATACCCTTTCTGTTACATGCTGTATATAGTATTTTGTGTATCTATATATATATATTTTATGTATTAGTTAAGTCAAAATAAGTAAATTTAAGTTTTAGAATGTTCGTTTGTGCACGAAGGTTTATCCTCATTCGCAAATCTCACAATCAAACGTAAGGTTTGCTGTAAGAAAACCCAATTCTGGGTTAAGCTCGCCGTTGTACATAAGTTATATATTGTAATTTTGTGTCTCCTACTTTTAAATTTTGTGTGCAATAAAGATAAGAATATATATATGTACTAATATTATAAAGAGGTAAAGTTTGTGAGTTTGTGAGGTTGTAGGGGTAATCTCTGGATCTACAGAACCGATTTTGAAAATTCTTTCACTAATAAGAAGCTACATTATCCCTGAGTGCCATAGGTTATATTTACAACGTGCCCGTGGGATAATTTCCGACTAAAACGGGAGCGAAACCGTGGGCAACAGCTAGTCTGATATAAAATAATTATTTTTGTATTAATTTAACCATTACAAGGGACTTAAATCCCTTTAATTAAATAGAAAATCACCATTTACAACACACCATTTACAACAGTTGCTAAAATGAGGCCGACCCTTAACACAAGAACCTCTTTTACCCGCTTTTATAAAAGTTGTACAACGTGTTGAAGTTTATTAAGAACTAGACCGTAAGTTTTAATTCTTCATTAATTAGTCGGGGTAAACTTTCAGCAGTTTCAGCTAGGACTTTCAAAGGAACGTGTTGTGTTTTGCAATGTCGACCAACTATACTGAACTATCAGTGATATAGTGCTGGGGGGATCTTTTGACATGTGGCAAAATCGGAACTAACGCCATTTAGCGAGAATAGCAGTGGCAGCCCCTACTTAAGAGCAGTAAGTCGTGGGTTTGAACCCAGGCAGGCACATTACTTTGTGTAATTTATTTCATCACTACTGCTAGTAGGAAACCGGCATGTCTACCAACCCGCACTGGGCCCGCGTGGTGGATTATAGCCCAATACCTCTCATAGAGAGGAGGCCGAGTGTCCCAGCAGTGGGAACATTATAGGCTGCTTTATATAATTATCTACTATGCCAACATTTTGTGTTTGAAAAAAAACCAGAGCCAATTTCACATGTGTTACTAACGGCGCCGTACTGACAATATCGTTCTGACGCCATAAGGACCATGCTGAACTGCAAGAATGATCATTTATTTATTTATCATTTATTTATTTATTAATTACAACGGTTAAACACCAGTAACAGTAATTAATTAATTTCTTATGCATTACACAAACTTCAATAATTAAATTTGGATAGGTAGAGTATTATTAAACATTAAAAAAATATAATAAGTAATGGATGGATAATAGTAACAATAAATTATAAAATACACTTTCTGAGGTTAAAAATTATTAGAACATACAATTAATCATACACAATGTCTTTCACAAAATCTCGAGCACAATAACATGATTTGGTTGAATCTGTCATTCAACACGTCACAATCGGGTTGGTCAAAAATAAGGGCATTGATTGCGCTGCGCATGCGACACAGCGGGGAATGCGCACGGGACACCGTGTGGCTCTGTGCAGTCGCGAATAGTCTGTGCCGGTGGTTGGACCGGTGGCGCAGGTAATTGTCAGGTACATAAAATGTGCATAATAGGTTGTGCAATTCTGGGGAGTCTATTACGCTCCGTAAAATTTTCAGTGCAGTGATGATCTGCATTCGAGACCGCCGGACAGCCAGGGAGTTATATCCTAGAACACCTAGCAAAAAATCCGTGGGGTACATAAATGGATAGTACCCATGGTTTCTCTTATATAAGTAGCGTAGGAACGCCTTTTGAATTTTTTCAATTACTAGGGTGTACGTTGATTCATGTGGACTCCAAACGCAAGCTGCAAATTCCAATTTACTTCTTACAAGGGAATTATACAATATTTTGATAATGTTAGGGTTACGGAAGTCACGTGCATTACGCAAGACGAAGCCCAGTCGTCTGTATGACTCGGCGGCCACTAAGGAGATGTGCTCGTGAAATGTCAGGCGACAATCGAATGTCACACCAAGATCACGGATGTTGAATACGCGGGTTACCTCTGCATCACCCAATGTGTAAACGGCTTGACTAGGTCGTGATTTACGGCTGAACGTCATAACATAACACTTACTGGTGTTAAAATACAATTTATTAGTTCGGCTCCACTGTAAGACTCGGTCAATGTCACTTTGAAGATCCTCACGAGTGCAATTCTCGGTAATTTCGAGTATTAACTTTAAATCGTCCGCATATAGCAGACATTTAGCATGTTGTACAACACTGACGAGATCATTGATCATTAAAAGAAAAAGTAATGGGCCAAGAACTGAACCTTGGCTCACTCCAGATCGTGTATGGTAAGATCCCGAAAGAAAGCACCCATGAGCAACAAATTGCATCCGGTTCAGGAGATAATTAGCGAAAAAATGCAGAAGCTTTGGTGAGAATCCCATGGCTTGTAATTTGCTCAATAAAATGTCGTTGTCCACTGCATCGAATGCCTTTCTAAAATCAAAATAGAGAACATCCACTTCATGCCCCCTATCGAGACCCCTCGAGACGTAATCAACGAGTGACAATAAATTTGTTTCAACTGAGCGACCTGGTCGGAAGCCATGTTGTTCATCACATAAGTGGGATTTTAATTGGTGGTAAATTTCCCTATGTGCAATTGTTTCAAAGACCTTAGCTGGACTTGACAAAACGGCAATAGGACGATGTTCCTCAACTGAGGATTTATTATTGGTTTTCGGTATCGGCGTAACTCGAGATACCTTCCATTGGTCGGGATATATGCCACTTTGAAGTGCCAAGTTCATAATATAGGTTAGTGGAAAAGCAAGAAAATCCCTACAGCCAATTAAAACATACGGTGGAACTTTGTCTGGGCCGACTGAGCTACGCGGCTTTAGTTTACGAATTCCGTGATGGAAAAGTCGAAGATGTTTTGTCAAGTCAATGCTGTTGAAAGACTTTGTAGACATACGAAATGCCTTGACTGCGATTACCACTTATCTCTGTAGCGTTGCACAAAAGCCTACGACCTTCTCCTAGCCTCAGTTGTAAACTAGCGTCGGGCACTAGTTGACCAACATTTTGCTGAACTGATGGCCTACCATGACGTCTAAAAGCATGAGTAATTCCAGTGTGGGAAAGAGATGGCGCTAGACGACCTATTTAGCTCTGTCTCTTTCCCACACTGGAATTACTCCTGCTTTAAGACGTCTTAGTAACCTATGGGGCCACTTATATTGGGCCTATTTGGCGCAGCCGCGAGACACAATAGTTTTTTTTTTGTGTTTTTAATGTTGTGTGCACTTGTGGCATGTGCCAAATAATATTTTTTTCTTTCTACCCACATTTACCACAGTTTCTTTTTGCTGAAACTTACTGTCGTATCAAAATTAGTTTTTATTACTTTTTATGAACCTAGTGAGATCAACTCCGTTATCAAACACTAAAATAATCTTAATTATTATCAAGAAATGCCAATAAGTAGATGCAATATCCCAGTGATGGAAGCGACTGTCGAGCGAGAGATCTTAAGTTCGAACCCCACTTGTTACACAAGTTAAAAGGATTACCGACGAACCAGTGCAACACATACAGACTAAACACAAATCACATTAACGTGATTGTAGTACATTTGTACATTTGTAAAATCGCATCAGTCAACGTCGAGGATCAAGAGCATCTGATCTGATTAGAACCTGCAAGTGATTGATGTCACCAGGTGCCGAACTGTGGGAGTGGGACCTCATCAATAACCTGAGACAATGACATGACAACTCGCCTGTTTAGTATTTTTGGAGCTGGCAAGCTGATTTACGAAAACTATGTTTATTTTTTTACAACTTTTTTTTTTAAATTGTTGTCTTCGTATGAACGTTTAGAAAGATGTAATTTGGTTTAAAATATCAATGCATTATCTCAGCTCAAAATTAATTAGATATATTTAAGTTTTAATTTAATTAAATTAATTTTGTAAAATTACGTTCTACGAGTATGAATAACAAACCTGGAACCGAACTGATATGATTCGACAACGATGTAGGTGACATTACCTAACTATTCTTATTCATGGTAGGATTAAACCTTCCATCTATAATAAAACGTAATTAATTTTCCTCCAAAAAGAGACACAGCAAATCCCCCTGATGCGTCCAAAAAGATATAAGAAATAATGTTTTTGTTCACAACATTACAATGAACGCAACTTTATTATTCGCAAAATATGGCTACCTGTTACACAGTAAATTAGAACAGCCAACCGTGAAATGAGAAAATCACATCGCGCGCATACATTACCTCCGCCATTCCGGAGGCTGTTATCACAGTAACTGCACGATTTTATCACATAAAGGAACTTTAGAAAACTCTATGTATTAATAAGGAAGTTTAACAGCGGAAGACGCTCGGTGGGTCTCATTAACGTTCGCCGCGCATTCCAACTTTACGCTACGGTGTGCACGGCGCCCATCTTAATCAAGTCGAAGTTTGCGGGCGTATTAACGAACAATGAAACTGAAACGTGTCACCATTGTTGAATGGAACTACGGCTTATGACTGAGTGAAACTCTTAACAACGATAATTAGAACGGCGAACCGCTCCGCTGGCCTATTGTGTCGAGGAAATCATTATAACACAACCAGCAGGTTGTGACCCCCTGCTCGTTGAGATGTGATGAGCAGGAGGTGATATCTAAGGGTCAACCATCGTCGGATAAGGCAAACTGGGTAAATACCCCAAGAATGTCCTATAACAGTGCTTATTGTAACACCTTCCGTTTTTGTGGAGGAAGCGAATTCTGCCCTCGGGCGTTCGTAAATTGAGGGTTTGGTGAAATAGTGAGCTGTTCTTTTAATAATAATTAAAAATCGGAATTTGTCCCGTTATCTAGTGAACTCGGGAGCTGAGATTGTGTCCGCACATTATTTTCATGCCTAACGCTTTGCTTTATGCGTATTCTAATTGTATTAAAGCGTCCTAGATATGTTAGGAAATACTAACTTGGTTGATTCAAACTCAAAGCATTTATTTCAATTAGTTCATTATAGGCACTTTTGTATGTAAAAAACAAAAGAATGAGGCTACCTATATATAGTCCCAGGCACCAGTCACAAGGAATAAGAACTTGTGAAAATACTAGTAGTTGCACCTTCCAAAGCGTAGATCTCTATGGAGAAGTATGGGCAAACAACTCCATGTTGGTTAGATCACAATTCTTATATAAAATAACCCAAGGCATTATCCTTGACACAAGTCAAAACATTCCCCAAACACCGCACCTTTCCTCAAACTCAAGAAAAAAATAAAAAAACCAGCAATAACAATGTCAAAATCCCACCGCATCGCACATACAAAACGCGACCCCGAAAAACCTATTCAACACGTATGACAGTACTTGCCCACGTCACTTCGTCCACTATAACTCATGTGGCGTGCGTGATCAGCATCTTATCCCGTACCGTTCATATGACGGGCGATTTACCCCGTGGCAATGTCACTTCGACCGCCCGCGGACATAATGAAAGGTCCTTTCTCGGCTCAACGGGCAAGCCGACAGGCAGCCGCAAAAAAAGATAACATCCTTATGAAGCTCTGGTCACACAGACCTCATGGGCTCGAGCTACGCGCCGAAATGCCACGCGTTTTGTAACAGCGATTGTGGAGGAAACAAATGAAGAACAATGAAAATTGCCCCAAAATCCCGCGATGTGGCTTACGAGCGACGGTCGCGTCGCTCGTAAGCCTGAGAAAACAAGTGTCTAACGCACGTGTCGTTGGACGGAAATCGCAAGACTCATCGCATGAGGCCGTGACCGAGGTCTGAGGCAATTCCCGCGCAGGAATTGAGACACGGCTGGATGCGTCGCTTTAATCTACTGATTAGGAAGACACCAGGCTGACACTTGCTGGAAGGGAAACGCATTGTCTGAGGACGTAGAGCCTGAGATGCATGCGTGCATCCCGCGCGGATTGTGGGACATGTCTGCACTAGGAATAGGAAGACATGCGACAATTCGCATCAGACTGAAACTAGTTACACAATCGGTGCAAGTTAATTTGTCCCCGCATCCCGCGCGGAAAATGCTGCAGTTTGGCCAAAGCTTAAGAATCAGAGAAATTATTCCCATTATAAACCAATGCCAAGTCTCCAACAATATTAAGAAACCCTGAGAATGATTTCATCAAGCTTACATTTGTTGTTCTTCGAATTATGGATAAGTGAAATTAGATAACTTTGAAACTGATCCTAATATTATTCGCATAAAGGTTAAGCATAAAATTAATTAGCTCACGCCACAGTGGAATATTCGTCTATATTATAATTATATAATCTTATATAATTATAGACCCAAACTTTTCTTAATTTCGGATACGCACACCGCAGGCACTGAGATTAAATTAACCCCCACATTCGTTGGGTATAGCTTGTTATATGAGTACTACGTGTATAGATTTCAATTTGCTACCAACATATAGGAAATTACAAGGGTCAGGTTAACTTTAAATCTTATTTAGGCGACACAAGGAGTGATTAACTGTGGTAGTGGTTCAATTAGGGACAGCCCGCCGACTGTTAATGGCCCCGTCGAGTTATGCCGCCATGATGGATTTTCTGTGTATGCCTCAAAACATTAACATGGCCCAACAATGTTCCTGAGTCGTAAATAGGTCGTTAGCAACAATGTCTATTCCAGAAATAAACATAGACGCGACGCTAAATCTATACTTATATTTACCTACAAGTATTTCGCGGAGCTCGTGGCTTAATAAGCCAAATTCAGGTTAAGCCGCGCTTGCCTAGGTTGGTCTGTGGATGGGTGACCACCCATTACGTACCAAGTTTCCTCCGTGCCTCGGAAAGCACGTTAAGCCGTTGGTCCCGGCTGTTATTTGTAGGTTTTTGACAGTCGTTACAGGTAATCAATGGCCCGAAAGTCTGACAACCAGTCTTACCAATGGGTTTCGTATAACCCAGTACTAACTGGGTTGTAGAGGTCAGATAGGCAGTTGCTCCATGTAATATACTGGTATTCAGCTGCATCCGGTTAGACTGGAAGCCGTCCCCAATATAGTTGGGAAAAGGCTATAAATAGGCTGCTGATGATGATGATGATTATATTTATTTAGGTTAAGCCGTGCTTGCCTAGGTTAGTCCGTGGATGGCTGATCACCTAGTACGTAACGAGTTTCCTCCAAACGGGCAAAAACTGATCTTAAATAAAGTCCCTTTATTTTTTATTTCAGGACATCCAATATTCCAAAATGGTTCCAATTCAGTATTCATTGTATATTTTCTTTATTAGGGACTACATTATTGGGTCGTATTGTAGACCCAATTTCATCAAAATAATAACTTAGATTACGCCTTTGTGCGTAAAAAATAGCTTGAAGCTTGAACGTTGGTTATTTGTGAATCGACATTTAGCTGAAATTGTGTAATGGATGTAAGCTTCGCAACGATGTAAGCCTTCGAATCGTATGAAAACATGTTTTTTTTTTATTTTTTATCTAATATTATTATTTTCCTATTGATCCTTTGTCCTATAAATACCTTCTAGGGTACCTACTCGGTTAGAGACCAAAAACCATGGAAGGTGCTCATCACGAAATATCTACGTAGTCGTATACATCTCGCGGCCTATTCGTGCCGCGAAGCCGAACACTCCGGTGTACATCTCCCGCCTCCACTACACCACTACGGGAGGACATCATGGAGTACGTGCGTCGGAACACCAAGTACGTCGCGAGAGTGCAGCTGCTTGAGTCGCGCCGCAACGTCAACTTTAAGGCGTTCGTGGTGCGTATACCAACGTGTTATCTGCACCTCGTCTTGGAGGAGGACTTTTGGCCGCAAGGAGTGGTGTTCCGTCGCTTCCACGAGCAAGTGCTACCTGAGCGCACAAAGACATAGTGCACAAGTGAAGTGTTACTAACATAGTTTTAGGGTTCTATTTACAAGCACAATTTATATTTTATCATATGTATGTTAGTATGTAAGGTGTATATCTATGGGCCAAAGAAGCCTGAAAATAAATGGATGTTATTGTTGCAGTAAAAATTGCAAATTCGATAGGTATTTTTATGATTACATACTTATTACACATTTTAATACACACAACAGTATACACTATATTACACTAGTATTTAATTTTATAATACACTATAAGTTAAAAAACACATTTTTAAACAAATATTTTTTGGTTTCCGACAGATTCTTATTCTAAACGTTTGTAAATATCAGGGACTCGGGGTGTGAGTTCAATTCGTCTTTTCAAGAGTTGAACAATACTGAAAACTCAATTGTGTTAAACTTATCCCTCATCAGTCCTAAGAACTAAACTAGACCTATCCGCCTGGAATCCCAATTTACCGTGACGCACTAACACCCTGCAGGAAAGTTGGCTTGTATAGCTGTACAAGGTTATTTTGACGCGTGGCATCAAAATGAGGGCTATCGTTTTTGAGCTCACCAGATGGCGCCACTGTGGCGTAAGGTTATGTCAATAATTCTATTTTATACTTTACAGTACCAATAACTTCATAAAGAGTTTATTGTATTACGTATAACAATGTAAACTTCAGATACATATTTACAATATTCTCCTTAAAATGGTCAAGAATGCTCGTAGCATGCAGCTCCAAGTACTAACAAATAAGATACTAAGTTGCTACTTAAAATCTTTAAGTCTCAATTAATCAGGAATAGGCAATCTATACCACAATCGTGAATATTAGTAAAAATACGTGATTAAAAAGCACGCAACGTGAACTTTCTATGACATCTGACATTTCGATGCTCTCACGCTACACTAGCGCCTCTAGCGGCGAATTTCCACGCGATAGCCCCCGTTAATGCCATCTTGTTTTTTAAATACAAAACCATTAACAAATGTTTTCCAACAGCGTCCTCCTGTCATTAACATTGCAAGCGCCAAATTATTCTTGAAGTACTTTAAGTGCGCGGGCGAATCGGTCTGGCTCAGCCCTTATTCCAATCAACGATGACGATGCAATAATTATGAAGATGCATGGACCTCTTTCTCACAAATAAAGCCGTATTCATGAGCACACTCAACGTCGTTTAGCTTTCCGTCGTTCTTGAAAATGGAGCCACAGAACTCTTTGCCTAACGCGTTGTTCGGCTCGTTATCGGCCCATCCGCTGTAGCCTGCTTCTTCTAAAGTTTGATCTGGAAATAAGCAAGGTTTTATTATGTATTGAATTCTTACCCTTTGTAACTAAGTTATGGAGCCACTAAGAAGTATGTTCTAAAGGTTTATATCGCATGATATCACAGTTACAATTACCTTAGGAACTTCGCAATGAATGATCACGAAAACCATAACCAGACGTTTTAGAAAAATACAGGGTGTGAATGCACCTTTCACGAAGCCCTCAACCAAGCATTGTATACATACATAAAAATAAGTAATTTTACGCAAAAATTATTGCTTGGAAACGATTTTTTTTGGGATTAAAAAACACGTTTTACGGTAGGAATCAATGTAATGCACTCTAAATATTGTGCTGATAGATGGATTGAATAGTACAGAAGTTGTGGAGGCGTTTAAAGTAAAAAATCTCACAATAAAAAAATGTATTTAAATAAAAACTTTTGACCTCCAACATCTCTATCTCTGTAACTAGAAGGTTGGTGTTAAAAATTGATCGCAATGACGATGAGAAAAAGTACCTTTCGGCTTCGTTAGGGGTCATATAATTGTCTTTAGGGTAATTGTAATATCAATATTACAATTACCCTAAAGACAATTAATGATCAGGAAAATCATAACTAGACTTAGAGAAAAATATAAACAAAATTTTGGTCAGGAGCCCCTTTCCACTAGATTATTTAACACAATTGAAATACTCACTAAAAATGGTTTTAAACACCGGCGTAGCATTTCCAACCGGCTTATCAGCTCTGAATCCAGCGAAGAAGAAGTAGAAGGCCCTAGATCCTCGAACCTGCGCCTCAGTGTTCGTAAGATTGAAGATAGCGGCATGTTCTGCCTCTGAGTTGATGACCAGCAAGTGGGCCCCCTCAGCCTGGCACTCGGAATACGCCTGGCTCCAGGTGTACGGGATCCGAGGGATCTTGTAGCAGCTACCAACTGATGAGTAGTATCTGTAGTCTGGAAATTGGGGCACAATTTGTTAGGAATGACCTAGGTCATTTATCAACGGATTTTGATGCGGTTTTTTTTAATAGACAGAGTGATTGAAAAGGAAGGTTTACATGGTAACATTGCACCCGTGCGAAGCCTGGGTGGGTCGCTAGTTAAAAACAATAGCTGGAGTCCTGTACATCAAATTATTAAAATTCCGGAATGTTAAGCTATACTTCTGTTGCTGACCCAGTACTGAGTTGCCCAATCTTTTGGTTAACCACGGGTGTAACAAGGCTTCATTCAAAATTCTTAACCCGCAATAACATATCTACTACATTCGACTCCGGAATAAATTAGGTACTACAATATTTTGATTTATTCCAGTCTAACCAAGGGTATAACAGTACTAACTGGATTTTGGATTTCAGACAGGCAGTCGTTCCAAGTAAAATACTGGTTTTCAGCTGCATCCGGTTAGACTCGAAGCCGACCCTCACATAGCTGGGCAAAGGCGAGGCAGATGATGATTATTTTATATTTTTCGGTTCAATATTTTACTCACCTTTTCCATAGACACCACAGTGCTCGTCATATGGTGCATCTTTAGCATCCACCTTGCAAATGAACGGCAGATCTCGGTAGCACATCATATTTTCGATGTCTCCCGTGCGCGTTGCCACGTCACATCGTCCTAAAGTGTCCGTCAAGGAGTGGTGTGCTTGGTCATTAGAACTTGTTGGACTCACTACAATCATTATAAAGGTGTTTAAAATAGGTCCTGGTAGCCTATGGAGACCTCTTTTATCAGTATTGTTTTAATCTTACTTTAGTATGGGAAGAGGTTGCAGTATGTACGTAACTACCTATGCTTAACAGGATATCTGGCGTCATACTAGTGACATTAGAGTAAGAGTGAGATCACATTCACACGCACAGATCAACGTTTTCAAGTATCTATACCAATCTGATTCCGTCACTTATAGACGTCATTTGGTGGAGCGAGGAGTTCGGTCACAAACAGTCGCGGAATTAAGACCAAATATTTTGCATAACATTTAATGTCATGGATTTCCGTAAAGTTAGTCCAGATTCTATAACTTGCATGCGTTATACTTGCATCCAATGTTCCAGTCTTTTATATAGTAGTTTCCTTTACATGAAATTTTCTACGAACAAGGCTCTTCACTTTCTTCTTCAATATGCACCAATCCAATTAGGAATAAATCTAATTAATGATTGCAGGCAATCAAGCATGCAAATATCTAAACATTATTTGATTTGTTAACACTAGTAATAACTTCAATTTTATCAATGAAAATATTATAGCATAATCATATTCACTAAACCGACTTAATTTGGCAGTTTATCAAGTCATGATGAAGCTCTCATTTTAGGTACTCATGGTTTGCCAGAGGTGTTCCTAGTTGGACACCCACAATTTTGATAGGGCGCGAGCCTATTACCATCAACCGGAAACTCCGTGGCAGCTAATGAGAAATTCGTGATAGGAAAACCCGAATAACCCTATGCCCGACCTGGGGACCTAAAATGGCTGCTTTATCAGAATCATAATACGAATCACGTTACAAATTTAAAACTCTTAAAATGGACTTTGTGGTCATAACCATAAAGACCATTTTAAGAATTTTAAATGTTTATCGTGATTCACATTATGATTCTGATAAAGCTTCCATTTTAGGCCCCCTGGGAATCGAACCCGGGATCTCATTGTCGGCTCATTTAAGATTTTGAATAAGGTTCAAACACATTTTTTTTAAGGTTGTTACCAAAATATGAAAATAGTTTTCTAAATGAAATGTAAAACTAGATCCTGCATTGATAATAATCTTTTTTGCGGTATTACAGAAGCAGAGCAGCTATCAGCAAGACTTGAAATTCATTACGAGCTTCTCACTGCTGCGGCATACGACACGCAAGGCGAACTTAGATAAGTTCTATTATAATTATGTTTTAATCAGCCCTTAAGACTCAAGTACGGCGATTGCAAAGCCATCCATGCAGTTTGGGGCGGGTGATACGGCGTGCAACAATATGGCAAGCCCAAAGACAAGTAGGCTATTCAGAAACTCTAAAATCATGAAGAGTATTAGGTTATAAGGGCAAGCGAAGCATATAGACTTAAATGAAAGTACCGCCACTTGGTCTAATTCGGCGGCCCTGGTCCATGACCAGCACGCGGTCGGAGTTCATGACGGTGTTGAGACGATGTGCGATAGAGAGAGGATTGTTTTCTGGATCATGACACCGTGTTGCTTAAGTCTAAGCCTACATGACATTTTACGTTTTGCCGCAACTGACTTTTATAAACTCCAATTGAAATGCGATGGGCTCCAATCTGGTGCGGATGTAGGTAATGTGCGTTTAGGTTTATGATTCATCATTATCGTCATACTGCCCTTGACCCATATTACTTCTATTTATTTATTTTTAACACTTCAAGCACATAGTACAGAGGCTCGAGGTAGAGGTTCTATTCTTTCCTGTCACGGTATCATTATACTACTTTTTCATTCACATAAATCCTCACAAAATTCATCCATCCTTTCTTTGGCATTTCTCTCCCTCTCCATCCATCAACATTCGATGACTTACTTAATAACCTTTTACTCACAGTCAATAATCGGTTGCTCCTCAGCAGATTCGTGTTTCTGACCATCATCTCCAACCCAAACAAAGTCCCCTAGATCTGGAAACTGCTTGAACATGGAATGCAGCTGCATGATATCATAGTCCGAGGCCGGGATCATGAGCTGGGCTCCTTCTATACCGCACAGGTCGTTGACCTGCCAGTGCCGTGCCTTCTCTATGTGGAGCTTGTAGAAGGCATCAGTTCTCTTGTTGTAGACGTAGTCGTCGCGGTATTGTTTAGTGACTTTCGGTGGGGCCGCTACTGTTGATGCTGCAACGTTAATGAGTATAAAGTTGACTATAAGTTACTTGATAAACGGAGTAGGTATTCAAATGGCATCCCAAGATAAAAACATGATTCTGACAGCTCCTATTAGTGGCTTCTGACAGTGTGAAAGCATTAACGTGAATAAAACTTCAGACCGACCTATACGTAAACTACCGCAGCCATTTATATTTAAATCCCACCCATGTACCTACCCATGTGCGGAATGAAATGAAAATGAAACAATTTCAAACATGTGTGCGTGCGGCAGCGTGCGGCCGTTGTACAGAGACAACAACAACAACAGTCGGCTGATATTTTTTGACACATTTTCGCACATTTGATGCTCCATCTAAACATTATATAATCAAAGGCCTACCCATAAAAAAGGGAAAAACGTATAAAGGTATACCTATTAGATAAAAACCTGCACAACAAAGTCACAAAGTTAAATATTAAACTAATATATAATACCTATCGCCCCAACAATAGATTGTACATCAAGTGCATAAAACGCACCATGTTACGCGAGACGTTTAGCCATCCGAGCGAGCTTGCAAGCGAGGATGGTTATAAAGTAGAGTGGAAAATGGGTTTTACAGACGAGTTGTACACTCTACTTTTCACTTCGATTGCGAGGAAATGAAACAGCAACATATAAATATTTTATATTTAATTAAAATTTAAAGTTACATTAGGGCAATGAGAAATATCCTTATGCCTTGTTCTTAGAATACTAATGAAACGAATTAAAATAAAGAGGTTACTCTATGAAGTTAAAGTTGTTCGTGTGGCTGTTGGACCTATTGCCTTGGTCTTCGACGAAGATTTTACTTTATGCTCTAGAGCAGTGATGGGCAAAGTACGGCCCGCGGGCCAACCCCGGCCCGCGAAAGGATTTTATCCGGCCCGCCGACGGTCTTTCAAAATGAATAGAATATGGCCCGCTATAATTATATTTTGTCGTATCAGCAGTATGAAGTAGAATAATAGATGCATAGGTAAAGGAGCCAGCGATACTAGCCGCGTAGTTGTAACTTGGGTATATTTGAAAATATTCGATTTTTCACACCCACTTTCATCCCCCATATCTAGTAAATGGCTGCACCGATTTTGATAAAACATATCTAAGAACCATCGCCAGCTGCTAGCAACTAGCTTTCAAATAAAAAAAACTGCATCCAAATCGGTTCACTCGTTTAAGAGCTACGGTGCCAGAGACCGACTCACACACACACATAGCGTTCAAACTTATAACACCCCTCTTTTTGCCTCGGGGGTTAAAAAACGAAAAGTCTGCGAACTTTGAGTGTCGACTGTTTAAAGAAGAGTGGGCTTGGAAATACTTCTTTACAGAATACAAGGGTAAGCCAATATGTCTTTTAAGTAATGAAGCGATGGCGGTATTTAAAGATTTTAACCTCGATCGTCATTTTAACACCAAACATGCTAAAACCAAATATAAATGATGAACACCTTTTCTCGCTGCTGAAAGTTACTTCATCGCAATTCGAAGATATGGCAAATCAAAAACAATTTGATATGTCTCACACACCTACCATGGTAGATGGTAGGGCCTTCGAATAAAAGTTAAATTGTAATTTGTCAATAACATGGTGTGAAATGTTTACTTTTATGATTAAAAGATTTCAAATTATCCATTATTACAAAATCATTTTGGCTATAATTCTGGCCCTCCTCTGAAATTGTTTCAACTTTCTGGCCCCCCGTGAATAAAGTTTGCCCACCACTGCTCTAGAGCATAAAAAGCGAATTTATGTCGCCTACGCACGACATAAAGACTTAATGTGAACTTGTAGAGCATGAGAAGTGAAAATTAATAAATGATAACATCTCAGAGAAAATACTAAGTACCTACTATATATGTCATGAACGCAATGTGTGATTTACAACACCTAAATATTATTCCCCTGTTAAAAAAAACTACTTTCGGCGCCGAGCTAAGCGTTGAAAATAAAACGGAGAATACTTACACAGTATAACACAGAGCACAAAAATCACGTATTTCTCCATATTATCTTGTCAGACGGCCGCTCGCAAGATGCTCTCGGTACAAACAACAGTCCCTGACCACCGATAAGTACTTTTATAACTATAATATGCAAGTAATTAAGATAGTGGAGCTAACATTAATAGTTTATTTACACTTGATTATAAACTGTTCCTCGGAACCTATAAAATTCCCACGCACTGTAAGTAAACAAATAGGTATGTTTTAGACTATTTCTTTTCCAATCAATATTTTTGAAATAAACGGTGACGTGAGTGAACTTACGTATTTTTTAATCGTCGATTCTTCTCAGCGTTGGTCCCGGAATGGGTGATTAATCTCGTCACAGAGGCGACTATTTAACCTGCGGTAGAGACAGGGTTCGATCGTCTTTAGTCCTCCCACACTGCGCTGTCAACTGCCGCCAGGGTCTTCCAGGAAGCAGAGGAAAGGTACGAGTCTTTGATCATATACAGCGTGTAACAGAAAGGGTATAATCATATGGAATACTGTGGTTCGGACCATCAAACTGAACAACTTTCTCTATGGGACCACCATCGAAATCGTAAAAAAATAATCAGCTGTCCCATACATTTGGGTCGAGTAGGTATTGAAATGTTGTATAGGACAGCTGATTATTTTTTTACGATTTCGATGGTAGTCCCATAGAGAAAGTTGTTCAGTTTGATGGTCCGTACCACAGTATTCCATATGATTATACCCTTTCTGTTACACGCTGTATATAGGTTGTGTTTAGTACTTGTTGTCCTTTTTATTTATTGTTTTAGGTGTTTATATGTAACCCAGGTATCTGTGTATAGTCATTATATATTGAGTAATAGGGGAGAAGCGCGCGAAAGTACCTACTAAAGCTGTAAAACAATAACATTGGAAACCATTTTTTTTTTAAAGATTGTCATGGAGTTTCTTGCCGAGTTTACTCCATAAGAAACAAACCCGAACCGTGCCCATATTTTTTGATGTTTTATTTAAGGTGCCCATGTAGCCTTATGTGAAATAAAATATTTTGATTAGGTACATTTGAATGGTCGCAAGTGCGATGACTGCGACGAGTGTGAGATCCAGGGTTTGACCGCGCCTGGCGTTTCAATAATACATGCAAAATGTCGTATACTAGCGAATTTTTGTCTTGTGCCTCATGGAATTCTGGAATTACTTGTTGCTAAAGGAACTTACCTAACGATTATCATGGTAATACAACTTCATACAATTTAAATCAATAAATAGACACGGTTAAGGTCAATTTAAAGGCTATCCATCCATCCAACGGGTATGAGTCACGAAGGGGCAGAGTTGGGCTCAATTCACACAATACATTCCTAACAGTAGCCCATCCGGATTATCAATCTAAAAAACCCTTGTATATTTATATGATCACAATTAGTCTCGGATCTTTAGGTTAAGCAGTGCTTGCCTAGGTTAGTCTGTGGATGGGTGACCGCCCATTACAGGTCTAGTTTCCTCCGTGCCTCGGAAAGCACGTTAAGCCGTTGGTCCCGGCTGTCATTTGTAGATCTTTGACAGTCGTTACAGTCAATTACCCAAAAAGTCTGACAACCAGTCTTACCAAGGGGTATCGTATTACCCAGTACTAACTGGGTTGTGGAGGTCAGATAGGCAGTCGCTCCATGTAAAATACTGTTATTCAGCTGCATCTGGTTAGACTGGAAGCCGACTCTAATATAGTTGGGAAAAGGCTAAGCAGATGATGATGATGAGTCTCCTCTTTGCAAACGAGGTGTTTACGAAGTCCGAGCCGATTGCCATCAACTTGGCACGAACTGAACCTCCAGCCATTCTTGAAGGAAATACCTAATAACTCATCATTGTCCAATCTGGGAATCGAACTCAATACCGCTCAGCAGTAGCGCTCGCTTGCATGCTAGACCAACGAGGCCGTCTGTCAAGTTATATTGCAGTGGTTCTTTCGGTGAATCAACGACATTGCCAGGGCGTTGTGTTGGCATGTATAATTGTCAGAGAAAGTTGTATTGAAAAAACATTTTTTTCAAACAAGGTTTATTACCTAGTTTGTGTTTCATAGCTTCACGTGATTTAGTTATCCCATTTTTATTACGTCAATAATATTTTATTTATAACTAGCTGTTGCCCGCGGCTTCGCTCGCGTTTTTGTCGGAAATTATCCCACGGGCACGTTGTAATATAAACTATAGCACTCGGAGATAATGTAGCTTCTTAATAGTGAAAGAATTTTCAAAATCGGTTCAGTAGATCCAGAGATTACCCCCTATATACAAACTTACAAACAAATTTTACCTCTTAATAATATTAGTATGGAAGTATAGATATGGCTGCGTTAGTTAAGACAATGCTGCAGGAGCCATACAGCTCTATACCTTCTCTTTTACGAAGGATAGGGTAGAAATAAAAGTCTCGTATATAATTATGCAGTAGTTTATTGTTACACAGTGTCGTCGGCCGGTACTCGTCTACCCGGCTCGCGAGCTACGCATACGCCACCCACCACACTACTAACTACACACTTCACATTTATTTATTTAGGAATTCAAAGCTATATTAAAGGATAAAGTAAATAAGAAAAACACGACAGAAATTCCGATCATTTGTTTAAAGGCAATATTTATAGCAAGTTTGAGCAAAGAGGCGCTATGGGTTACAAATTGTTTAAAAAAAGGAAGAGTAATTACATAAAATGGAAGATTATATTTTCAAAATTTCCGTCGCTCAATTTTCAAAAAAAAAACTACGTTGACATACATCACACTTCTAAAGTTTTTCATTTTCAAATAGTGTGTGTGACAGAGTTACTGATGTGGTGTAATGGCGCATCACGCTACAAAATTATTACAATAGTTTTGGCAGTTCGCAACAATGGTAAAATGCAACTAATTCAGTACACGACAGAAACATGTATCATTAATATTTACATTTACATTACGTTCCTGGGTCGCTGTACACGTGAACAAACTAAATCATAATACTAACATCCGTCGTGACATGTTAAGGTGTAAGCGCTAGGGCAGCCCGCGAAATTCTAATTTGACTACGTTTTTTGCAATTTACAGGTCAGTGTCAATTTGTATGTCATATTACAATATGATTCACGACCGTAACTAACATGGCTTTACTGAGCTATAATCAGTAAAATCATCTATACAACCCTCTTGTGTTTATTTAACTCCATTGAATTACTTTTTCATCAAGTAGTCATTCAATGGGATTAAATGAACTGTTGTATGCATGATTTTTATGATTATAATTCTGTACATATACACGTATTACGGCCGTAAATCATATTTTGTTCAACAAACCTTTACAATGATTGGAAAATTGCAATAAACGTAAGAAAATTTGGATTTCGCGGGCTACGATGGGGTTGTCACCTTAACTAAAACCATTCTAAACATTACAAAAATGTTAGAGGACAATATCGCAAAGGAAACATTTCTACTAAGTCTTATAGTGAACGTTGTGTCTTGGGCTTTACATAAAGAATTGATACAGCCATTTGATATTAATATCTAAAGTTAACTTAAACACGACTATCAGTGCACAAAGTATCTATTTACATTACGACTGGTAATAATAGTAATTAAATCAAATGTCATAACTACAAAAACGAAGAATACAATTATTTTCTCATAATTATTTTGTATATATTTTTTTTTTACTTTTTTATATATGGTGGAAATTATAATACAAAATTAGTGTGGGATTACTGAACACAAACAAAGAACTGAGGCGATCTAATTGTTAACACGAAACCTAAGAGTCTTACCGCATTACCACTAATATTTACATGAAAACATAAAGAATATCTCCGCGTGCGCGGGAGCATTCGAGTGTGCGATCACTTAAAATTAAGAGAAAAGCCTTGGCTGACTGGCCGCAGTACAAAGTAGAATATAAACTTGACGTCCTACAACTAAAGATCACTTGTGTGTAAAATGAACAGTCGTGTACTTAAAACTTAAAATAATACGAGATCTCTGAAAGTCTGGAAACGCAATACGTACAATTACATAAAATAAGAAGCGTGTTCGTTTAGGCGCCGCAATACTGCGGACTGCGCAATAGGCGCACGCCTTGTATCCTCCGCCGGGGTGACAGCGCACTAAGTACGGATGAAATATATCATGGATCAAATTTTATATTAGATAATCAGCGTAAAAAGGCTGTTCTTATTATCGAATTTACATCCAGGATTTTGAATTTTCAGTATCGTTAAAAATATTGCCAATAATTATGAATTACAATTTAACACCGCCTCTTGTATGATAGACAAAAGAGCATGTAGTGCTTGTCTTTTTAACGGGTCTAGTAAGAGTTAACCCGTAGAAGGATTGTATGTGTTGACCAGTATACTTTGCTCTTTTCTGGTGTGTACCTATGACTTGAATACTTTCATCCACACCTCACAACTGAACACCCCAACCAAACAATATTCGTCTACTTATCATTTCCCTATTTACATACATTCAAACGTCTTTTCACGGATCGGAGGACACGTAGTATACAGCAGTTTTATAATTAAGCAAATTTCTAATAAACCAATGACGATAATATCAATTACCTATCGAGCACTTGTATATTATATTATATACAGTACATTGTACACGTCAAGGGGTGAGGGGTGTGGGGGGGTGTTCAAAAACTACGCGTTACGGATCACAGTGACAGTTATCTGAGATAAGGCAAGGTGGGTCCGTCGGGGCTCGGTTACGTGGTTCTAGCTGTCGCATATTGAAGACAAGATAATTATCAGTGTTAATTTTTTAGTTATAATCATTATTTTAGTGCAATACAGAGCGGTATTCCATTTTCATTTAGTAATATTAAAGAAATTCATAATAACAGCGAAATATTTGACAGATATTAGATCTTTCAGAATACAGCCATTGCAAGAGAATAACATGTTACATTGGTCGTGATCGGACCTTAGGGGAATTCAGATGTATATAGGGTACTCCCATTTACATGTAATATCTTGTCGCTTGCATTGTCCTACCTTTTCAGAAAACCTGATTGACTTCAACAGTATCACTAGATCTGTTGTCGAATCACAATGTTAACTCGAGAATTATTGGTAGATTGAAATAACACCAACCAAACATGAGACGACATGAGACAACTGATTGACTGTTCAAACAGCTCGGAAATCGGGAACACATGATTGGCTGATTACGATCCAAATGATTTCCATATATTGACCGCTGCCATACAGGTGTCCTGCCCGTGTAGCATGACCACAGTACAAACGGGTTTTGTCGACGAAGAGTCGAATTGAATTGTCATTTTATGACAGATTGTGGAAAGATTTCTACCGTCGCAAGCATGGCGATGTTAGAAATGAATGACATGTCAAGTTGTATAGAAAGAGCTTTGTCGAGTCTTGGTAGACTAGAGATAGTATTGCCATGCTAGCGGGGCTGGTTCAGGGGTCGAAGCCACATTTACGTAAAGTTTAGTTCAGGCCTCGAAGCCACATTGACGTAAAGTTTAGTTCGGGCCTCGAAGCCACATTGACGTAAAGTTTAGTTCAGGCCTCGAAGCCACATTGACGTAAAGTTTACTGAAGTTTGAGAAAAAAAACGCATTAAAGAGGGTGCGGCAACTAAAACCAACGCAATATCGAGCACTCCTCCTTTGTACCATCGAAGTCTCATACAAACCGCTGCCCGACCACATAACTATATACAATCTTTACTACTAAACAACGCAAAAACTGTAAATATGTTACTAGAATATCTGACTACCCTCTAGTCACAGAAAAGGAGATATAGTTTGCGCAGCGGTCTGTAGTGAGGCCAACCTACTCGTTGTGGGCTTACTACATCGGTTTACATCCCGTACCAAACTAGACTAACATTAATACTATGCATTTATTTACAACGTTTTTTTATGTTTTATCTTTTATATAGTTTTGAACTAGTTTTAAGGCTACGACGTCTGGCGACATTCACACAAAGTCTCTCTATGCTAGATTATATGTTAGCAGCGTGATACAGTAGTAAGACTACTTACAATACAAATTAAATGGAAACATCAATTTTGGATGATACGAGGTGGGAATGGAACCAAACGGTGTCTTGTTAGTTGACAACAGTATTATAGAGGCCATGTTGTGGTCAACATTGCTCTAATACAAGAAAGAGAAAGCTATACGGACTATATAGCCTCGTCTCTCTTTCGAAGCGGAACACTTCAGAAATACGCGGCCTGATATCTATTACACCAAAAACTTAGTAATTATTCGTACTATTTACTGTTGTCCACTTTAAAAGACACTGAAAGATTCCATCCTCACCTCGTAGAGTATGTTATATAAGATTACCAATGCCAATAATTAGACAAAACGACATAACTCACGCACACTAACACATCCCAGTACAATAATGTCAAACCTCTAATATATAACTATTAAATGCGTGAAATACACATGTATTCATTACATTTACAAACACTTTGCTATAAAATATCTCACTACTGCAATGATTGTATGTGAATAGTACTCATACATTTATTTTTATTTACTATTTATATTCATTGCATCGAGTAAATTAGTAGTTTAATATATCTAGTACTATTCTAACCCTAACTATGTAAAAATGTTCAGTCGATGTTACATACAATGGTGTTAACGATTAAGCTTAGTAATTATAATACACAAATAGGTCGCCTACAGACGATAATTTGCAAGAGATTCGTGTTGACACACAACTGAAATCTGTTTTAAGTATGAAACTGTCATCTGTAAACGTCCTAAAATAAGATTACAAGAGAACACAAATTATATAAATCAATAAATCCGTAGTTATAAAAAAAATGTCAATACGCGTTTATTTAATATTGCAACGTTTATTGCTTGCAGCGTCCGTACGAAACACAATCAGGCACACATTGACACTACGTCACACTTACAATTACATGGAATCGCGGAGATAAATGAAACATAATCTAGCACTACGCGAAGCGTCTCTTTACTGTATATATCGCTCCGAGGTGTGCAGGCGCGCCAGTTGGTGCTGACTTCCCCTCTAGCTCGCAGCGCAGCGTCCATAATGTATCGTGCGCTTGCGCATTCCTGAGGTCCGTTTCCACCAAGTGGAAAAATCCTCGCGCACTTTTTTGATGTCTCTGGATAAAAGACTGTATTAGAATTGCCTTTAAATATAAAATTGGGCACTCGAGCACGCTTGAGAGACGGGTATATCTGCGTCGAATTTTATACTTAAAGGCAATTCTAATACAATCCTAAATTCAGTGACATTAAAAAAGTGTGCGAGTATTTTCCCCTTGGAATGCGAACCTTACGCTCTGCATTCAACTCGCGCGCCTACAGCAGGTCATTGACCGTTCCTCTCCTTCGTTAGCCACTCCGAACCATCATTTATCTGCTTGTCACTCTCCAGAACCGTTCCTAGCTACGTTCTGCCGCGCGGGCGACGTTTCGTTGTATAAAATCTTGTTGCTGTCAACATTTTTATCCTTTCCCGATCCTTAGCTTTCCCTTATTCATTATATTCACAGAATACCAGCCAACTATACTATTCTACACACATTCGCTACACGCTACGTTACATACAATATCAGAAATGAATAGTTTTTGGTAATGACGTCGCGAATCCGCTGTTTTGCTTTTGCTTACGTCAAAAATGCGCGTTTGTGGAGATACTTGAAATACACACGTTTTGGAATTGGCTAGGAGACAATATTATTTCCTAAAATTTACAATTTTTAATAAAGTTCTTGGTAGCCAAAGTACCTTAATTTAGAAAGCATGCCTATAATTTCAGTTATAGTATTTTGCCAATTCAATTAGTTTAGTTTTTACAACTAACTTCAAAATGTCATCCTTAAAAGGAGTTTATCTACCCAATAGTAATATGAGATCTCCACAAGGTATACATATAAATACAATGCGCGTAAGTTTTAATGCCTTCTAGTTACAGCGATGAGGTATGGTGCGGTATCTATACAATCCAAAATTTAATACATTCACAATATTAAAGTCAAATAAAAGCAAAACAACACAGTTTGGGAGAAACCCGACTTATGTGGCGTGTGGACTGTAACTGGAATTTGAACTGTATTTTGTAAAAATAAGACTGAATGTTAACTGACTGTACATAGACGAGAATGTTTAAAGGAAAAAGTTCAAATTCCAGTTGAGATTTAACTTTAGTGGTAAAGCGAATACGTATGTGAAGATAATATTCATTGCAAACGGCTCAGTTTATTGAAGCTCTCCTTCAATAAAATGTAAAACTTTTGTGAAAAAAAAGAGACGGCTATCGTCGTAGTAGTTAGTTGGTTTTTAAAATATTCACATATTTAGAAATAGACATCATGTTTCATTTTTTTATTTTATTGACACCCAATTTTAATAATACTAATTACATTTACATCAAGCGGATTTGTGAAATAAATATTTTCAAAACCAACAATCCCTTTGATTTGTTTCTCAAATGACAATTTGTTCACATTTTGCAATATTAGGTATTAAGTTGTTCATACAAGCAGAATTTTATTAATCATATAAAGGCGATTAAGCCACAATACATACGAATTCACCATACCACAAGTCCATAACGACCTTACATTGTCATAAATAAAGTCAAATATCGTTTATCAGAGGTGTAATCAGGCGCGTAATCGCCTCAGCCAACCATCAATCCATAATCGACCTTATTCAACTATTCAGTCGCTAAGTCGACTATCGCACTACCGAGTCTGCTTCAACACAAGTTCACCCAATAATCCATTATGAGCCTTCCATCCGTTACAATAAAGTCGGTTATCACGAATCACCGAGCCCGCTTCGAATACGGCCAACAATCCATTATGGTCCTTAGGTCGGTTGGAATAAAGTGGTACCGCTGGCGCCGCAGGTCCTGGCTGCGCGTGGTGTCATTCCCAGTGGTGCGGCGAGGGCGGCAGCTCGGACGGGTGCGCCACTGTGGAGCTGCGCGCACAGTTAGTGTGCGCACTGCGCAGGTCTGCGCTCTGCGGCGGAGGCGGACCACACCCGCGCCACGGGCTGCACTGCTGGACTCATTTTGACCAAGTTTAAGCGAAGTAAAAGGGAAACAGTATGAATTGAACGCGCGATGGGATGCCTTAAGGTGGAAGCGCAAGGGTAGCCCGCGAAATTTAAATTTTCTTAAGTTTATTGCAATTTGCAGGTCAGTGTCAGGTTGTATGTTGATGAAAATATGAATCGCGCCAGTAACACGTATGGAGTTATAGAATTATAATCATTCAAATCATCAATACAGCCCTCCAAGTTCATATAACCCCATTTAATAGCTATTTCATGAAAAAGTCACTCATTGGGATTAAATGAACTTGGAGGGTTGTGTTGATGATTTGGACTGGAACTACTCATATTTTTATCAACATACAACCTGACACTGAATTGCAAATTGCAATGAACGTAAGAAAATTTAAATTTCGCGGGATACCCTTGCGCATCCACCTTAACTAAATCTATTCGTCCATTGAGGCCCGAATCGCATTAATTTTTTGTCAAAATATTTTTGAATCAAATTATGAAAAAAGGGACACGGCATCAAAAATATACTTCAGTATATTATAGATTGCATTAATTTTTTTTTTTTTTTTGTGAAGTCTACTATTCTTGCTTCGCTAGTTTTAATCATGAGTCCAACATACAAACCAACATGCATTTATCATTTTTGAACAAAATCTATGATAATAAAAGAGAAGTCTTATAGCAAAACTGCATCACAAATCAAACGCTACGTTAACTACTGAATAAAAATTAATGAAAATTCACCACAACCATGTGCTTGGCACAGTGCTCATCTCATACTACGCATGCACTACGAGGCAACCCTAACAGAAAACAACCTCACTTCCCAATATCAACCTTACATCGAAAATATAAAGTTCACATTTGAAGACATTTTTTTTTTCTGCTAGGGCTGACAAAACCCACTAATCGTACAAAATTCAACCTCCGTACTGAAGTTTCTTCAAAATCGAAACTACTATTTTTTGTCGATTTTGAGAAAATTAAAGCCTCGTACGCGAGTTCGGTCAATAAGTGGGACAAATAACCCTTTTCCGGGTAAATCAAAGACAGTAAATATTACGATATTTTAATCATTGTCGTCAATTGCTTGTATCTTTCGTTCATATTTCACAAGCTTTTATTCAGTATTCTTATTCTTATTTTAGTAGGATAAAAAAAATAACACAAGCAGGAACCGAACTCAAGTGCGAAGCCTTCACAAACGCATGCACTGCAACCGAACCGTTAGGACGGAGCGAGCACTATCTAACGATCAACCCTTTTGAAACGAGACGACGGTCGAAGGCAACAACGCCTCTCACTCAAGTTAAACTCAACAACAAACTTATCAGATCCTCTAAGCTTCAATTTCGCGCCCCTCCACATGTTGTACAAGTACTTATTGTAGAAAAAATACACGAAAATCTTGCCATTTTTGTTTTTTCAGATACCGGGTCGATGAATAAAGTAGGAAATTAAGAATTTAGTGGAATGTGAAACTAAATTGAAGAGTTGAATAAGGTGGAGGAGCGCGTAGTTTCAGTTTAGAGCGTTCGGGCATGTTGGCTCGCGCGTCGTCCGTCAGCGCCGACGCCGTGTGCGGGACGTCGGCGGAGGGATGCGTGCGGACGCTTACTCGGCTCCACGCTATGCGGCGCACAGAAATATCACGGGCGATAGCAGTAGATATTTTGCCGCCGTCTTGAAAGGGGAACAAACTTTCGCTTTCGAACCCGCCCTAGAGCTGTCGCAAAACACACAAAAAAGCAGAATTAAAACTACCGTACGGGAGTGAACAGCGGTGCTAGTGAAGCGGGACACACCACCATTTCAAGAGGGTTGATTTTGCTCGAAAACAGCGGCGTATGTACACGGAGAGCGCTCGAGGCGCGGGGAGCGATACGGAACGTTATGTCACAAAAATATAAAGGTAAAACAACCCATGCACAAGTCGGGCTCTAGCAAAATCGACCCGTGTGTGTGTTACTGTACACAACTTTGCACAACTGTTACCTACGCGCAATACTACAGTTGGCGGGAGGGGGGAGGGATGCGACATGTTCCTGCGACCACCGGCCGGCGACACGACGCGACACCTAGCGCTCTGTACACGCACTAGTACACTAACACTAGTACACTAGTACACGGTACTGTACACCGACACACGTGCACACACTAACAGACTCGCACCGTGCCACACTCAGTTGTGATGACTGTTTGCTTTCTCTGATTTATTATCGTAAACATCGTCAGACGTGCGGACAACACTGGAAACTTTAGAAATGTCATTCAAATCTACAAAAATCTACTAAACATAAAAACGCGCAAAATAATATCTGGAAGAAGGAAGCAACATTTTAGGGGTTACAGTTTAAGTTGCAGCGCTAAAACGACGCTTCGAGGCGAATCGCGAGTTTCAAGAAGTAAAGATATAAGGCAGTGTTGTCTGCACGAGTTGTGGTTACAATTGGCGTGGCCCATATGGGTGCGGGTGGTCGCTAAGACGTGTTAGGTTACGTATCGCAAAGAAATCACCTAGTGTCGGTTGGTTGCGGTTGGTTGCGGTTGGTTGATGTTGCGGCGCCTTACCTTGCGAAGCTCTTGAACGCCGCCGACTGTGGGTTGATGCACAGTGGCACCCGAGATGTCTGCAGCTGTTCCGCTATGAACTTGTGGATCTCCTCTGAAACATTTGCATGCGGGAAATGTTAAGTGAGAAAGGTGTAGCACGAAAACAGACATTAAGAAGACTGGAATTTTGGGAGTTCAACTTCTGATCGTAATATTATTCAACTGAAGGCAACATTTTTTTTTCCATAAACTTTGATGACCAGGACGTCTACTTCGGACATTATACTATAAACACTGTTCGCCAATATGATCGCATTGCTGGTCAACGGCCTCTCCTCATGGCTTCCAGCTTTTTCGATCCAGGGCTCATGTGAACTGGTCGTTGACGCCATCTTCTACGAGGTCTGCCAAGACGGCTACTGACTTTGTCAGGGCTCCACATAATGGCCGTTTAACCCAGCTGATTCATACACAGATGTGAGGTACACCTGATCCCACATTAAATTGCTGTGTCTTCTAGAATTGCTAGTAATCTGTGTTTTGCACAGCAGTTATAGTGTTGCGACATTGTTTGTTGAAGACTATTGCACTTAATTTTTCAATGGTCTCCATCCCCCGGGGTATCCCCATACCTTTAACCTGGTGCACGGAGGTGAGCTTGCGCTCCCAGGTGTCGTGGAAGGCGCTGGGCGCCTGCGGCTCCAGGTCGGGCGCGTAGTGGCGCGCGGCGGGCGGCGCGCTGTAGCAGCACTTGCACATGCACGAGTGGTAGCGCAGGCGCCCCTCCTCCAGGTACGGGTGCGCCAGCGCAGACCCCACGCCGATGCGCTTGGCGGGGTCGAACACTAGCATCTGGAACAGTGAACATTCTAAATGTTATTATATTATTCTCGATTGCATTGATGGGTCCGATTTCCAAATCAGGCAAAGTGTCATTGGGAATTTCCATCAAGAATTTCTCAGGACCTGCTCTCGTGTTATCCTTACTGTGGAACAATAATCAGTTCTGTTACCTGTGCGAGCAGATGCACGGCCTCGTGCGTGGCCTGCACGGACAGCGTGTAGAGCGCAGCGAGCGCGGGCGGGCGCGGTGCACGGCGCAGCATGTGTGCGCGCGCGCCGGCGCACGCGTGCCGCATGTCCTCCAGCGACGGCGTGCCCAGCAGCTCCGTTATCAATTCCAGCTGGAACATACAACCGAGATGTTATAGCACCTAAAGATTCAGACTGGCTGTAAGTAGCATACAACCTTGTAAACGGGTAAAGTACGGATAAATTGCGGACGCGGCTCCGACTCATCAAGCTATACATTTCCAGTATAACATGACCTCGCTTTGTATAGATTTCCTGCAGAATGAGAGATCCGCATAAACTACTTTTTTATAGCTTGATTGGTCGCCGTGCGTACTGAAGTATCTGACACTGACCGGTGACCACAGCCGGTCCGCAATCCGCACCTACCGGTTTGAACAAACTGTCACTGGTCACTGATTTTCGAGAATGGTGTCACATCCTATGTTACCTCTGAAATAATAACAGCACATCCTGATTTAACAATATTACGGTGAATGAACTTTCAGCACCTAGGATTTTTATAAAATCTGGATAATCTAGGATCGATCCAAGCGAAGTTCCAGTAAAAAGGAAAAGGGCCAATCAGCTGTCAGTTGATCCTTAATCAATGTCAAAGGCCGAAGTTTCACAGGTAAAAGCTTCACCTGCTAACCAACACATGATAACTACACTGACACTCGATGCCGCGTTGCTTGACTAATTAATCATTTTGTTCTAGCTACGCTACTCACCCAAGCGGAACTCCTGCCTTGCGACTTTGCCCTAACGAATTCGCACAGAAAAAATGGCTAAATGGCAAATGGCTTTAATTATTTCGTAAATTATTACACCCTTCATTGTATTGGTCGACCGCCATTAAAAGTTACGTTGTTGACAAAAAGGAGGCTAAAGAAACTCCATGGTTTTATTAAACGTGAATGCTGGCGAAATATAACGTGTTTTAACAAAACTTCATAACTGGATGATATTAATTACACCTTTATTACTTCACTTTCATTTTCGAAGCCTTTTGTAAAGGTCTTTTATGGTCAACTCAAGCCATGGAACAGTTAGGCTACATCGCTATTGTGTCGCACAAATTCTATATCGTTAATGTCGTATTATATGACGTGACACACACAACACAAACACGATAATAATGTGAATCTGCCAATGAGGGCTATCGTTTTCAAGCTCACCAGATGGCGCTACTGACCAGTAAGGTCCTGTCATTAATTCTAAGTACCAATAACTTCATTAAAAGTTTATTTTATTACGCATAATCGTGTAAACTTCTGATACATATTTATAATATTGTCCCTAAAATTTGCAAGCATGAAACATTTACAAATCATTCTTCCTCCAAGTATTAACAAATTAGATCCTAACTTGTTATTTAAAATCTTCAAGTCATAATTAATCAGGAATGACTCAACCTTGACTACAATCGTAAAAATCGAACACCATCGAACACTATAATAATAATAAAGGGAATAATAATAAAATAATAATAAAATTTTATTCAAAAATATAAGATACAACGTTTACAGTTTTTCTTAAATCTACGGCAAGTTCACGATTATTTGTGCCTGAACTAGGTAATCCTGTGTTTCAGGCGATTGGAGGTAACTTTAATTGACATAATAATCTCATAGCTTAATAATCTTATTGGTAAAGAAGGTATATAAAAATTATAGTAGCTTAACCTAGCTAACTAATTAAATAAAAAATAACAATAATACGAACAATATTTACTTTAGCACAAGTAATAACTTCTCTGTATCTTCATAAGACATAGCTTGAAGAGCTTCCTTAAGGATTTTCTTGCAGTTACTGTGGTTTAAGGAGTAGATGTTTCCTTTTTCATGTAGTCTGTTATAGAGTAACGGTCCGAGGTACATATAAAACTTGGCTGTGAAAGCATGTTTTGTACTTTTTTGAGGGCAAACTATATCTTTTCGTCTTTTTTTAGTAAATTCAGTGCTGTATGGGAGTGCTGCGTGTTGTTTTAGTACAGTGCTCATAATAAATAACTGTCGAACTGTTAGTACTTCACAAGATTTATACAGAAGGTTAGTGGGGAAAAGGAAAGGGCGGCAAGTAGCCACCTTGAGAATAGCTCTTTGAGCTCTTTCAATGGGCAATAACAGACTTTTACCCGCCCCACCCCATGAGGTAATACAGTAAGTCAGAATTGACTGACAAAGAGCAAAATATACTTGCCTCAGTATTTTTGGATCTGTAATAAATCGTAGCTTTTTGAATACTATAATATAATAATGAAGTAATGACATTGACTTTTCTGAAGGATTTACACGAACGCCTCTAGCGGCGAATCCCCATTGTAAAGGCATACATTTAATACGCAGCAGATAACGTCACAACACGCCACGACATTAAGTAGTGAATCCGGCAAAACATCCTTGCAAATAAATCTTCTTGTAACTTAAGGAAATTTTACGTATTTTACTTGAGCGAATTCCATCAAGGAAACTGAACGCCATCAGCATATCTAAACCGCGTTCAAGAGTTGGGACTGGCTTTACACTTACGTTCATTTTATGTGTTTGTATTTGTGAAACATTATACATATTCTTTAAGAAATGTAGTACGAAGAAGTTTTCTTTCACTGTCTCTGTGAAGTACTACATACCTGTTGTACCGGACTCTGCGCCTGGAAGAGGATCCTTCTGCCGAGCAGTTCTCCGAATATGCAGCCCACCGACCACACATCCACCGCAGCCGTGTAGTGGTTCGCGCCCATTAGGATCTCAGGTGCTCTGGAAACAGAAACAGTTTTGTTTTTGCATTTATTTATTATACATTTATTTATACAACGTGTAACAGAGTAAACGCAAAACTTCATAAGATGCCATTGTACCTACTCATCATTATGAACAACTTTCACTATAGGACCAACACTGAAATCGCGAATTAAAAATCGACTGCCCCATACATTTCTGTGCGCTTATCTCGACAAAATGTACTGAACAGCTGATTTTATTTTCGCGATATCGGGGTTGTTCCCCTAATGAAAGTTGTTCATAATGATGAATAGGTACAATGGCATCTTATGAGGTTTTGCGTTTATTCTGTTACACGTTGTATATTTATTTCTTTTCATTGACTCGCACACCACTTTGGGGAACTGTATTATGTAGTTTTTTACGTTCAAAAAGAGCAAATATTCAGCCTAATTAGAATAAATGATATTTGATTAGATTTGATTACTAAAGCCTTAACAAGTGAAGACAATTAAGAAATCCAAACACATGTTGTTGTGAACATTGTTGCTCACAACAACATGTGTTTCCATAAATCATGTCGTGATATAGCCATATCACAACATGATTTATGGAAGTACTTTCAGCATAACTGGTCGTGGGAGAAGAACTTACCTATGGAAAGAAGGATTATTATTGGTTGAAGGATAAACGTCTCAAATATATTTTTTTAAACTGACATGGTCACTAACTATCATGTACACTAAAACGGGATATTTACCATGTTACAATGTACATGATACATGTACATTGTAACACGGTACATGATAACGTCCCCGCCACTTCGCGGCCTTGTAATAAAAGATTATCCTAACAGGAGGGCAATTTTATAACTTCACTTTACTCCACTGGTGTCCTTCCATGACGTCTTAAAGCAGGAGTAATTTCAGTGTGAGAAAGAGGCAAAGCTATACAGGTCCTGCTTTAAGACGTCATGGTAGGCCACCAGGGGGTCTAAAATCGCCGCTTTATCATAATCATAATACAAATCACGTTAAAAATTTAAAACTTTTAAAATGGACTTTGTAGTAAATGGACTTTGTAGTCATAAACATAAAGACCATTTTAAGAATTTTAAATTTTTAACGTGATTCATATTATGATTCTGATAAAGCTTCCATTTTAGGCCCACAGATCTCTGTACCTGCATTGCCAAATAAACTTAAATTTTATTCTAGAAAAACATGAGGTTCATCATCTGCGTTAGTATCAGCTCTAATGATGACAGCCCTTTTCAGTAAAACGTTGATGCTTCTGTAAATATTGTAACTTGTTTGTGTTAATTGTTTGTCAAGTAAATATTCCAGAGATAAAATATATTAAATTTGAACAACAAATCCGGCAAACATTTGCACCCGTGTTATTAAATCTGAACAATAAACAAGCTTTTTCCTTTTAATTTGAAGAAGGCTTTTCGGTATAATTAGAGAGATTTTCGAGGAAATTCATGGTACCTATCCAAATGTATAAAAAAAGCTTTTAGGTGACTTGAATTAGATCAGTGAACTTAAGCTAGGGCCGAGAGGACGTTTATTGGCAATCTTAGTTCGCTTACTACTTTAAGTTGACGCTGTAAAGAAATCCCGAGCGTCGCGTCGGTGGACGTGTGTCGCGTGAAACTTAGTTATAAGAGTAGGCACATAAAGAGGATGATGTTACAAGAAACGTTCATTTGGCTGACACAAGCGCATGAATAATAAACTGGTTGTGACACCGAGACGAGTAAACAAAGCCATTGCGATTTAACCACTTTATGCGTTTTCAATAAAGCTAAACAAAACCAAATACTTCCAATTTAAAAATTTAATCCGTCCCCTGAAAACGTGACAAACAAACCGTACCTGTATAAGAGATGTCGGATTTATACCCATTTGCATATATTTCAGTACATTTGGTTTATATTCATTTGCATGCGGTAGGAAACCGCATTCATTTGATAAGCTCAAATGAAATACAAAACATAACATAGGGATCCCACACGGGATCACGTAAGCAAACAACGGCAAAAGAGGGTATAATATGAAAATATGGTGGGTACAGGTTCGGAACTGCTTCCTTAGGCTAGTGATCGTAAGCGCGGGTTCGATTCCCTGGTCCCGACCAGAGAATCCTAAGTGTTATTGAGTTGTTCATCAAGGATTTCTAAGCAGCAATCACGAAGTTTGGATTAGTGCTCGGTTGATGGCAATAGGCTTATCTCCATTACATAGACATAGCATGGCAGCATAATTAGCGAAATGTAGTAGGTGAACTGTTAGGTACACCTGTGCCTAATCCTTCGTGAATAGGGTATATGCAAGAAATACAAAACCTTTTTTATTTCTTTAAAATCTTGTATTGGACCATAAAAATATTGTGGTACACTTGTTTAATTATATATATTTGGGTATTATACTTTGTGGGTAAAAAAACCTAATACAAAATAATTTACAAATAATTTTATTTTTCTTTTACAAGGTATGTACTACATCTAGTGGTTGAAGAGACCTTTTAGACAAAAAATGCCTGTGTTAGGTCACTTCGCTCCTCCGAAGCTTAAATTTACTTGGTGTACAAACAACTATAAATCTGTGTGTGTGATGTATGTGTGTGAGTGATTGAGGAGTGTATGTGTTTTTGTGAGTGGGTGTTTGTGTGGATGATAATTACGATGCATGTTTCAAGAGGGCCTCGGTTTCCTCATATTATGTAAGTAGTTTAATCCATTTAGTTATAAGTTTCTTGCATTTATAATGTTTTTTGGTGTATAAAATGTAGTTCTTTGTTTAATTTGTTGTACAGGTGGGATGCACGTCTGTCATATTGCATACTACAAAAACTGGTTTTAGATTGTGGAACATGCGCCACAAGATCTTTCCTTCTTCTTGTTAGAATGTCAGCATCATAAGGCAGTGTCTTGTGTTTCTTCAAAACAATTTGAGCAATATATAATTGTCTGACTGTTAGCAGATCACTAATCTGATAAAGTCTAATTCTCTAACACAACACTTATTTTACAATTTATTTAATATTTTACTTAGCGTGTTTTTGGTGAAACGGAACGCAAACACAAAACGCATCGATTCCGGTAGTGACGTCAAAATCCATGTGTCAAAGAAACACTTTTAATTGAAAAGTACTTAAAGTTTCACTAAGATTTTACTATAGTATTGTTAATGCAATTTTTGCTTAAATAAAGCACTTAAGCAGTAGTTGAAATTAACTTTTAATTATTTTCTTGGGTTGATAGTACTGCATATTAATGATTTAAGTGAAAAAAAAATTACATGCATATTCCCTATTACAGGCGTCATGTTATGGTGGGTATTCGTTTAGCGTATGAAATGTGGGCAGCGACCGTGACTTCTGCGACTAACGTCGGCTTAGTATGCACGAGAACTATTTCGGCGGAACGTTGGCGGAACCGCCGCGTACCTAACCTACTGATGTTTTCGGCACAAACACGGTTGCTGCGTCCTACTTTCAAAACTGCGGTCAGCGGAGCACAGGACATTCATTCATTCACTTTTTATTCATTCAACACTGCGAAACGCTTCGCCGTACGTTTCGAACAGTTCATGAGAATGTACAAGAGTGATCGTGAACGATCCTAGAGAACGAAAGCGCAACAAAAATCGGCCAAATGCGAGTAGGACGCGCGCATAATGGGTTCTGTACCATCGCAGTAGTCCCCTACTGCCCCTTTTAATTTTTTATTTATTTTTATTATTTGTTGTTGTTTTATTGTTTGTTATAGCGGCACACACACATTCTTCACCTTTCTACCAATTACGGATCATGAGATATAGCCCGCTGACAGATAGACGGACGGACGGAATAGGATCCCTGGTACGGAACCCTGAAAAGGGCTTGTACATTCCGCAACATCCCTGGCTTAATGATGACACTTAAGTGCGACCAGCGAACCTTAAACAATCAGTGCCGCTACGATCATGGCTGGCGAATCTTTTCACCGTAGCACGATCACATCTCCATCAGCTAATTTCAAGACAATTGAAAATACATGAAAACCTCTGTTATTTTTCTTTTTAGGGTTCCGTAAATCAATCGGCAAAACCAAACCCTTTTAAGGATCACTTTGGTGTCCGTCTGTCTGTCTGTGAATACCCTTTTTCTCAGGTATGCGTGGCGGTATCAAGATGAAATTAATACCAAATAACCAGGTCTAAGTTTTCTACCCCTTGGAGTAATGAAAAAATCTAATTTGTAAGTCAACGCGATCAAAAGATATGACTGTTTATGTCGCATATTATGCGATTTCACAAGGGAATCAAAACTATAGGGTACTTTCCTTTGACCTAGAACCATGAAATTTGGCAAAAAGCGAGACCTTACAGCACACATAAAGGAAAAATTCCAAAAAATAAAATACGGATCATGACGCCATTTAAGATAATATTTTTTTTAGATAATGTTACGGAACCCTTCGTGAGCGAGTCCGACTCGCATTTGGCCGGGTTTTTAAACATAACAACTATACTATTAAAGCACTATTTAATCTGTTTTAGGATTTATTTATTGCTAGATTAAACAGACGTGAACAAATAACCACATAAACGTTCCGGGAAAGGATTATCCGTGTTTCTTAGAACAGTAAGAACGAAACACGTAGCGATGTGTTTTAATAAAGATGGATGTCTGAAGATGTTTTTAAAAAGAAGATTGTTTCACGAAACGAACCTAAGAAAAACAGTAAATTTTATTTGTAGAGGTAGGGTGTAACAAGACCCTTAACGATGCTGAAAGGCACTTGTTCTCCTCGTGATTGCGATCATTTTTGTGTTCTAGACCATACCTGGGAACCTTCCTATTAAAGAGATATCGGGGGGGTCTATCTCGCCGTCCGTCCGTCTTATGACGACAGGCCGTGTCGACGGCGCGTTCGTGTTCCACGCGCGCCTCAAGAGATGTCAGCAATAGGAACGGGTCAGCGATGCCTGCCAGGGCTGCAGGACTGTTCGAAAGAGATACCGTGGCCCCGGAACACAACGGGCGATGAAGGAACATGGATGGGTTTTAGTCAGTAAAAGTCTGACACTCCCTCCTGCTCCGCCCAGAGCGGGAGGAGTTATTTGATGATTTCCCATCCGGAAAAAAAAAGGAGATATCGGGGGTCAAAGTCCCAACTTTTTCACAAGTTTTTTTTTTAATACATTGTTTTAATGTAAGATTTTTAATGTAAACATCTCCACAATCCCTGTGCTATTCATTCAATCCATCCATCAGCACAAAGTTTTCAGTGCGTTACATTGAGTCCTACCGTAAAACGTGACTTTCACCCCAAAAATAAAAAGTCGTGTCCCAGAAATAATTTTCGCGTACCTACATAATGCTTGGTTGACGGCTTCGTTAAGGGTCTTGTTACACCCTATATAATAGAGGTGAATGAAATTTTAAGCACTTTCTTGTTCTCAGGCGACCATGAGTAATAGAAAAAATATTTAAAATAAATAGAAAAAAAGTACTTAACCCTGAACACTGTCCTCATTTGACAACACTCCACGGTCAACCCAAAAATGTACATACTAATGACAATGTTGCTCACACAGATATTCAAAATTTTAGTAATGGAGAATCTTTTACATAACCCACGTTTTAAACTAAATACTTTTCTATGTTAATAGTGTAAAACCTTCATACTATCTGACCTTTAAAGCAAAGGGTAGGGAACTAACCGCGTCTTGTTGACTCTTTTATCTAGTCAACATTTTGGCCGAGAGAATCGTTTTTTAATTAAAAAGCCATCTATACGTATATATAAACGACTAGCGGCCCGTCCCGGCATCGCACGGGTGCCTATGTTATTCAGGGTGAATGTAGCTTTCTAATGGTGAAAGAATTTTTGAAATCGGCGCAGTAGTTTTTGAGTTTATTCATTACAAACATACACACAAAAATAGAAATCTTTCCTCTTTATAACATTAGTGTTGATAGTGTAGATGAAAAATTTCAATGTGGGGGGCTCAGAATGATGTACTGAATACGTGGTAATTGTTTTCGCGTAGGCGTGGCTTCCATCCCGTATATACTTTATATGCTTATTAGTTAACCTACATATCGTTGCCATCTAAACTCATCAGTAATCAGTCAAGTGGTCTGGATAGTTTCTGGGACAATGACTCGATTATTTAGTTCTTTGCTTCGCGGCAGATACTCAAAGACCTGTGCTGAGTCTTCATCATTCTCCTGCCCTTATGACAATTTATTTGGGGTTGACGCTGCATGTCTTCTTCTTCCACACTTCTTTATTACCTCATCAGACACCTCCTTCCTTGCTATATCATCCTTAACAAAGTCCATCCCATCGTTTTGTTTGGACTTCCTCTATATCTTATAGGCATCCACATTCATACTCAAAACATTTGCCTCATTCCTCCGCATCACAATATACAAAACATTTCTCACGACATTTTCCTCATTCCTCCGCATCACAATATACAAAACTTTCCTCACATTTTCCTCATTCCTCCGCATCACAATACTCAAAACTTTCCTCACGACATTTTCCTTTTTCCTCCGCATCACAATACTCAAAACTTTCCTCACGACATTTTCCTTTTTCCTCCGCATCACAATACTCAAAACTTTCCTCACGACATTTTCCTTTTTCCTCCGCATCACAATACTCAAAACTTTCCTCACGAAATTTTCCTCATTCCTCCGCACCACAATATACAAAACTTTCCTCACGACATTTTCCTCATTCCTCTGGGGTGCGTTTAAGTCAATTATCCAGTTTAAAATTTAAAACGTCAAACACCCCTTTCAAGCACACCGCGAGGTGAAAAATTAAAACTGACTAAAATTTAATCTGCCCCATTCACGGTCGTCCGCTGGTATAAGTTTTCGCCTGACTAGGATAAGTTTTAGCGACCTTTTTTATTCTGCTGGCAGATTGACATTGACATTGAGCTGTCTGTAGTTTTATTTGCTAGATTCGCGTCTTAGAAACGAATATTTCTAACGAGTACTTAATCATCGTCTCCGTGAATTTTATTTGTGAATTATGGATGAAGTTATGATTACTTAGGATGCAAATTGTTGTAGACGAAAGGGGCAGAATGATATACAAGCTGAGCTGTCAATTGACTTTGACAGTCAACATTGATCTAGACCGATGACTCCGTTCAGCGAGTCCTCGCTAGTTTAATTTTTATCGGCGAAAATTTCGCCGGCTTACTTAAACGCACCCCTGCATCACAATACTCAAAACTTTCCTCACGACATTTTCCTCATTCCTCCGGACCACAATATACAAAACTTTCCTCACGACATTTTCCACATTCCTCCGCATCAAAAAATACTCAAAACCTTTCCTCACGACATTTTCCTCATTCCTCCGCACCACAATATACAAAACTTTCCTCACGACATTTTCCTCATTCCTCCGCACCACAATATACAAAACTTTCCTCACGACATTTTCCACATTCCTCCGCATCACAAAATACTCAAAACCTTTCCTCACGACATTTTCCTCATTCCTTCGCATTACCCTATGCTAAGTAATTTCTAAATTATGATTCAACAAGTTGAAAACACGGTCTTATATTGATATGGTATGCTATAGCTTTTACCCGCCGCTCCGCCCGCGTAAAGGTCGGAAATTATCCTATGGAATCGTAATATAGAAATAGAAGTGGACTATCCGTGTGCTAAATTCCATCCAAAGCCGTTCAGTCATTTTAGTTCAGTTCAGATTTACTTTCGCATTTTATAGTATACTAGCGACCCGCCCCGGCTTCGCACGGGTGCAATGTTATACATATAAACCTTCCTCTTGAATCTTCCTCTATCTATTGCTGAAAACTGCATTAAAATCTGTTGCATAGTTTATAAGATCTAAGCATACAAACAGCGGGAACGACTTTGTATTAAAGAACAATGGATAAAAATGTCTTTATAGACTTATTAATGCCAACACGATAGCTGTCAATTTCAGTTTATTAATAACAGTAAGTGAGTATAAGAGTTAATTTCACTTGTAATATCAAACAGTGTAAACTAACCGATTATTGTGAAATTGGACGATTCTAAATAGTGTTTACAGAGTCCAGTAGATATTGTATTGATAACTGATATTAGTTTGATCGTGAATTATAATTCTAAGTGACTTTAGTAAAAATGTAACTGGGCAATTTGATGAATAACTCTAATTCCGTGTAACTAATCAACGGCATATGTGATAAACAAACAATGTTTGTCATTAGATTATATCTTTGGATCATATGAGGAATAATATGAAAGAAAAAGGAGCAAGAAATGATAGCGTGACAGTTGACTGAGGAGAATGAAAGATAAAAACGTGCTGCTCCGACTACAAGTTACATAGGACCAGGGCAGGAAGAGTATGATTAGTTCTCTGGAAAAATGCTTATCTTGAAATTGACATTTCACATTTTTAAATTATTTAACTGTAATATATTCGCTCAGCTGTTAACGATGTGCGCTCATCAGTTGCTGGTCATGTAAGCGTGACTTTTAAATTAAAAAAAGACTTTGTCTGGTCCTAGGCAAAAGCAGTGTCTGCAGACCCTAAGCATCATAATCATCGCTTCACACACCAGTTACCATCCGTCCCCGGACGTTGCCCGGATATTTCAAGCTTTTTGCCACCACGATCGGACTTCGTCCAGCTTTGTCATTTATCCGGAATTTTCCACATATGATTATGTAGATTTTATTGAGAAAGTTTATATGAACACTGTACAGAAAAATAAAAGATTGAAAAAATGCCCATACTTCTTCTCAAGCGTCCGGCTTCTTTCAGAACTTTGCAAATTTGGAAACGGTAGCTCCCACTTCGAACTTTCTTTTACAAAAAAGTAAGATTTTTTACCTGTAATACTGCGTAACGACTTCCTGCGTCATGTTCTTGCTAGCGTCTGGCTCTTCAACCCTGGCTAGTCCGAAGTCGCAGATCTTCAGCACACAATTGCTGTTCACCAGTAAGTTGCCAGGTTTGATGTCCCGGTGGAGAATGCGAGCTGAATGCAAGTACTTCAGACCTGGGGACAATAGGGATTGTAATGTAGAATGGTATAATTAGAAGCTGAAGAGTATAATCGATGCTTGGGTGATGGAATTAAAACTACAATCTCGTTGATAAAATGTTTAGAAGTCATCATTATCAACGAATTTTGCTACTCCAAAGAGAGAGAATATCTTGTGCAATATTGTTAACGGTAGGATAGCCGCACTGGGTCTGTGGTGGATATAGTCTACTCTCTCAAAGAGCTGATGGGCTGTTTCTCAGCAGTGTGAATGCTTAAGCTGATATAATCTCAAAACAAGGAGTAAATATAAGGTCCCATTAAAATAGGTGGACAAATTTTAACACAGCGTTCAGTTCAGCGTGCGTTTTTTTTTTTGCTTAGATATCATTGGTTAGGGGTACTGAACGCTGTGTTAAAATTTGTTCACCTATTTTAATGGGACCTTATATATGTATGGAAACCCCTTACATGAGAACTTTTGTTCGCAAATTAAGTCCAAACAAAACAACGAACACGATACAACGGAACTAGAATAAATAGCTATCAATTCCCAATGCATTCTGCAAAAGGAAGCTCTCTGAATATGACTAATGCATGGTATTCTAAAACTTCACTGTTTTCAAACAAGAGGGACTCAATACATATTTTCTAAAGTGAATAGTTGCACGATCTGTATACTCGTACATAATAAAAGACTTGCTCAGTTATGGACTCGAGAATAAAATGGAAATCTCACAATTCAAAGTGCAGCAGTTTGCTAACAACGAATTTTGCTACTCCAAAGAGAGAGAATATCTTGTGCAATATTAGTGGTGTGAACAGGAATTGCAGTTGGGATACAATGCTGACTGAAATACTACTTAGTAAGACAGGAATAAATATATAAACCACACTAACTACATTAAAGGAACAAATCCTTGACAACCTCCACTGTTGTTTCGTGTCCGAAAACCTTGCTCTCTTGAAACATCATTGAAAATGGATTCGAGTGAACGATCAATGAATTTATTGTCCATTGTATACAGCTCAAGTTGAGATCATAACTGCTAAGATCCACATTTTGGCCGCTTTGCGTTAGTTCTAATCAAAAGTTTTGTTTCTATGGGATCCGGCTTAGTCTGGTCTGGTTGGGATGTGGTCGGAGTGATCCCCTAGCTAGGTGGTTATTTTTAGGCTACCGATGATATTACTAGGTCACGTTTCGTGGTTCGCAATTGTTAGCAGTTTGGTGCGGTTTTTGGCAAATGTTACCCTTTCCTAAACATGGGTCCTGTTAAACGAATGAAGGTTTACGTTAAGGGGATGGGCAGAAGTGTCCTCTTTCTAACTAACGACGTCTGAATGCCAATAATAGAGTAGATACCTCAGATACATTTCCAAAAAATATTAAACAAATAATGGAGAAGATACAGTGCGTCGAAAACTCGTATGATATCATATTTCGGTACACTTTTTACCGGAAAGTGACGTCACAAGCCCCACTTCGATTATTTGATGCGTTTGATCTTCGTCACTTTTTATTGATTTGTTATAACTAAAATACGTATTCAATATTTTTCGATAATCCAACTGACGGACGGACTAAATAGAATCATATTTTTTTTACTCAGGAATCATCCCTATATTGGTTATATTCAGTATCTCATCATCAGTCCCTGTCCTAATCCCATTTTAGTTAGGATAGGTGGCAGTGTTTGTCTTCCATACTTCTTTTTCTTGGTATTCAGCATTAGGGAAAAGGCTAGGCACTTGATGATGATGACTTCTCATAGATTCTATACCTATACGAATTCATCTGCTCCTTCATTGATTTCTCCTTTGCCGTTCATATCTGACGTTGAAAATCCTGTGACGCATACAAGCTAAGTTGTTTGATTATTCATAAGCTCGTTGTTAGTATTTGCAGATCACGTTTCACGGCAGTCAGATACGTCAAGTTGTCCGAGTGTCACGTGACCCCGTGGGTTGTGCTTATTGACCCAAATGTAATCAGGGCTGGGAATGACAGAAAGAGTTCATAGACAAAGCTACTGATGACGTGTTTCGGTTTGTTTTAGATTTATGTCGATACGCCATTACTTGGGTCTGAAACTGACACTAAGGGCGAGGCCAAACGAGCGTAATTTTTTGAGCTGTGATTCGCTTAAAATGAATCCTATTTGTACCACACGGCGACTTAGTATGAAACTGAATGCAGCGTCAATTCCGCAACTCATTTTACGCGACTAACAGCTCAAAAAATTACGCTCGTTTGGCCTCAGCCTTAACGTCTAAGTAACCGGTCAAGTGCGAGTCGGACTCGCACACGAAGAGTTCCGTACCACCGTAAGTACAATGTTTAACACCTTCTATCAATTTTAACTTTTATTTACATTATTTGTTTCACTAATAGGAAGCTGCATTATCCCCGAATGCCATAAGCTATATTTACAACGTGCCCGTGGAATAATTTCCGACCAATACGCGAGCGAAGCCGCGGGCAACAGCTAGTATTAAATAAAAACACAAACTTAATCAAAGTACAGGATGACGTTGATGGCTGCTGATGAAAAAGGACAATAACTCGAAATGGAACTGGACGACGGATTGCAAATGCAGTTAATATGTTATATCCGTGAACTGAGCGCTACCCTTTTCAAAGTTGGCAGTCGGGTTCTCAAAAAGGCATTAACCGCGAGTGTTATATTTCTATATGTTTTTGGTTTTGAAGCTATAACCTTCTTGCTTCCAAGTGGCTTTTTTCAAGTTACACGACACGAAATTTGGCCCTATACTTTTATAGTATGGTTGTCTATGTACATAGACCACTTCTCTCATAGACTCTTCGTCGTGAATCGTCATTGTCACGTTGGACAATAGATGCGTCGATAAGGCATAATTGATAGGGGTGCATTATAGGATAAAAGCATCTATCTAAGTACACGCAACCTCGCGTAGGTGGCACTTTTAATCTTAAGCTGACTTAGCGTAGTTAGTAAGTTAGCTTACTGATACTGTTAGCCTGCGTCATCCCACCGCTGGGCAAACGTCTCTCCCCACGACTTCCAGTTGTTTCGATCCAGGGCTAATGTGGGCCACTGGTCGTTGGTTTTATCCAGCTCGTCCCGCCATCTTATACGAGGTCTGCCGCGACGCCTTCTGTCTGTGTCGGGGCTCCAGAAAGTGGTTATTTTGGCCCACAGCTCATTGGGCATGCGGCAGACGTGGCCAGTCCAGTCCCACTTCAGTTTAGCGGCTTTTTGAGCAACAACGTCAGTAATTTGTGTTTTGGAGCGGTGTCGTGTTGCGTACATGATCGGTTAGTTTGACGCCTCGAATGCTGCGCTCCATTGCACGTTGGCAGACCTTGAGCTTGGATTTTTGAACATTTGTCAAAGACCAAGTCTGGGATCCATAGGTCAAAATGGGAAGAATGCACATGTCCATGAGTTTTTTTTGAGGAAGGTTTCCCTTTAAAAGCTCCTTCATGGACCAGTAGCTCTTCCAGGCATTTTCGGTTCGTCTTGTCACATTCTTGCAGTTTGCCTTGAAGTTAGCTTAGTTTTAACAAAATAAAGAGGCCAGTTTACACCGGCCTGACCACGTTCGTGCAGGTGACTGTACATTGGTGCGACAGACCCTGGAAAATCAGCCCCGCTACGAACTTTAGGCTTAGCTATTTCTCAACACAAAAATATCCTTTTTTCTAAATAGGCTTGCGTTAGGCCTGATGTGAATCGATGATGCAGCCTAGGGTGAAGCTTCCCTTGAAGAAACCGATTCACTCAGACTTCGAAGAGATTCTCCTGAAGGTACAATTCCAAAGGCGATTGGAACCGCACACCGCAGCGACAAAGCTGTATTGGACATCTGATTTCTATGCAACTCCATGAAAAGGCTACCGATGTGAGGGCTAGTGATGTGACGATATTGACGATAACGGTTAAAGCCGGATACAAAATCATTATGTGCTCCTGCTTACACGAAAACTAGAAGAATGATGATGATGAACATGAATGATATTACCAAGGTTTTGTAACAATATGCTGATTTAAAAGAGTGTCCATGGAGTTTCCTGCCCGTTCTTCTCCGTAGAGATCTACGCTAGGGAATGGGCAACTACAACTACAGTACATTCACAGTTTTTGTGGCTTGTGACTGGGACTGTAGCTACGTTTCATTGTTATCTTTGTTTCGACAGTTCAAAAGTGCCTGTTACTGGCCTACTTGAAATAAATGCTTTGATTTTGATTTTAGTGATACAAATACAGGGTGTAACAAGACCCTTCACGAAGCCGTCAACCAATCATTATGTACATCAAACTAAGTAACTTTACGCAAAAATTATATCTGGGGAACGACTTTTTTTTTGGGGTAAATAAACACGTCTTACGGTAGAAATCAATGTAACGCAATCAAAACATTGTTCTGAGGGATGCATTGAATAGTACGGGGGTCGTGGAGGTGTTTAAAGTAAAAATCTTAAATTAAAAACATGAAAAAAATTGTGAAAATGTTGGAACTTTGACCCCCAATATCTCCATAACTAGAAGGTTCCCAGGTATGGTCTAGAACAAAAAAATGATCGCAATGGCGAGGAGAACAAGTACCTTATGGCTTCGTTAAGGGTCTTGTTACACCCTTTATGTTATGTTCATAAACATTAACACGACGACGACAACAACGGACGAGGCGCAAGGAGTGTGATGAGAATCGTAGCAGGTGGCGTACTGCCTACCCCAACAGGAAAAAGACGGTAGTTTATGTATGTATGTACAAAGATAGTAGTGCAGCAGCTGTACAGTCAGTTACAGTTACATCTCATTAAACGCGACATAGCTTATGGTCTGTTTTTTAATCTCAGACTAAATAAAATTGACACATGCAAATTTCAAACTTACAAATCATGCTGCCAGCTGATTTGTAAATCATGCTGCCAGCTCTTTTGTGTAGTGTTGGACCTACGATACCGGTTTGTTGAATCGTAACTTTTTATATTTATTAAACGATTACAACGATTAAACGATTTAACGATTTAAAAAAAATGACAGATGCCATCAGTTTTGTTAGTACACAGTAAAACTGATATTTTTTTTTATTCATATTATCAATAAACATATTAACATTACAATTAACAAAATATACGTTCCAGAAAACCACAGAGGTTTGTTAGGTTGTTATAAACCCTCTTCTCTTAGAACACGGTAGAACTTTTAAAAATAACGGCAATTACTGGAATTTGACACCAAACAAACAATTACAATTTAAAAAATAATTATGTTAATATGGTTTTGAATACGACAACCCTAAATTTAACAGGAACAACACCGGATGCCGTTTTATTTCCCTAAAAAACGATACTACGGATTTTATTAACGGCATTTTACGGTAGTGGCACATCACTATTTTAGAATTGCAAAAAAACTGGCAACCCACGTAATGTCAGTTTAGTCTCTGAGATTAAAAAACGGACTTTAGCTTCCGATTTAGCTTTGCATTTTCCCGAAACTGGATCCTTATTACAAGTAAATATGAGTTCTTGGAAGCAAGCTAACACGAGAAATTAATCAACGTTAGCTTGGTCGAAAACGTTTTATATTGTATGGTTTAGTAGTATTGTATCTTACTAAAAAGCCGAAAATAAGCTTACATCACTAAGGTAAATCGGATTTACCTAGTCGGAGATACCGGTATTCAGGGTAGCCTATCTCAGCAATCCCTAAGCCCCAAACGAAATTCTCAGAAAAATGGAAACATATTCTTATCCAAAGATCACAATGCTTTGTTCGGTACGGTATTGTATCAAATTACTTACCCAAAGTACCACACAATTGGAATATTTAAAATAACATTTCTTTGAATAAGTTTATGTTAAAGTTTCCAACTAATACCTTTGCAAAGCTTGAAGGATTCATGAATGTTCATGAAATAGGAATCTTCACAAGATACAGTCTGTTGCTACTCACTACTCATGAGGTTGAAACTTTGTCCTCTCTACTATTAACTAAACGAGGCTCTATAAACAAGTACTGCTTACAAAGTCAATTACGAATGGAAACAATATCAATAAACTTAGCCACTTGGCAATATTAGGAGCTCAACGAATCTAATACATCTTCAACCGTAATAGAACAATTTGACAAACTATGGAGGTACTACCTCTTACAAGTTACCAAATCAGTTCTGAGGTTCGCAACATTCGGACAATTTCTGCAGGACAGCGTCTGGGCGAGGAAGCTAGCGACGCCCCCCAGCGCTGTCTGTGCCAAAACAAATTAACGACACCTCGCCGCGTCGCAACGAGTTTAATTTCCCAGCGGGTGTACCGCAGTTTTCACGTACACGCAACTCGGCCGAGTTTTATCATATAACCAGGCAACCTGGACGAAATGAGCGAACTAACTTCGCGAAATACCGTTACTATAATTACAAAAGTAAGGCCCCAAATTTCACACATTATCTCACGAATGCCGAGTACTAAACCACGTGATGAAACACTTTGAGCTCATTAGCAGTGTATTGACGTAAGAGCTAACGGGGATTCAAAGCTGAATGTTGGTTTTTATCACTCACAAGTTTTATCGTGTGACGGTTTATCCATTCGCCTGCACATTTCCTTGAAGAATTTGCAAAACAAGAGACCATGAAGATAAACTGTCTGTAACCAAACGAAGCGAAACAGCCTGCAAGTTACAATCTACTCAGATTTATGCGAGTATGCAACAAAATTTTCATAATATAGCCTCAAAGAGGGCGTAAAAACTTGAGAGAACAAAGCAGCAATAATGTGAAGGGGCGAGAAAAGTAGCGCGTAAATGTTGTTTATTGAGAGGCGAGTCCATTACTTGCAGGTCGACGGCCGTACGAGCCCGCGCAGCCGACCGCGACGTAGTCCTGACTCCCAGCGACCAGCCGGGGACAATGCTCCGCCAACCACCACTGACCATCGTCATTACACTTTAATTGTAACCCCGCAATGGCACCCAATCAAAGTTTCCGCCACTCCAACATTAATGACTGCTCGGTCGCTACGTTCAATTCTTTCGCGTTCACCGCAACCATAAAGTTCGTGTAAAGGAGACCCTATTAAATATCCAATAAAAGTGTATTTATAGCGTGAATGAATTCTCGTAAACAAAGGAGGACGAGTCTCGAGGAGCCAATGGCTTCGATCTGAGAACCGCGTTTTAAGTAAAGCAACGAAAATCAATGTTCCCGGAGATATGAGTACAACAGTAACTCTTAACAGTAAATCGCTTCACACCGCAATGTTTGTTCACGCGCGGTGACGTCGAACAAACAACAGTTTGTGCGCGTGAGTCCCGATCTCACACTCCCGACTCCGGTGGCGGATGGAGCTTTCTCAATTAACGCCCCAACACGACGTAACTGGTGCGCACCGTTAGGGAGCCACGTCAAAGACAAGAGGCTCATCAAAGCGCCGCGGTCGCCATCAATTATGAAACTAAATTGGAATTACGAATCTCACTTTATCAGCGGTCCGCTATTTAACACAAAAGAAAGGTGCCGTAATCGTTAAGATTCTAAAATTTAGTACTGTTGATGTTACGAGTAGCTTATGTAGAATCAACATTCTGATGGAGAGCCGCTTAGGGTATCTTATAACCAACTACGATAAAGTAAGCTTCCTGGAAGCATACTACTGGGATAAGTTATTGGAATAAATCACGACATAACTGCATCCAGCGAAGATAAAGAAATAGCTTGTGGTCGCTAGAAAGGTTTCTGTGGTATATTTACGGACGCACCAGGAAGAGATTACGTGTAACACTGACAAGGATGAGCACCGATACAATTATGTCAGTGTAGCTGTTTGGCTGTCCTCTGACGAATTATACGGATCACAGGACTGACATTCGGAGATTATACGTGTCATGCACATCCTGCTACAAAACCGTCCCCCCATATCACAATGTATTCTAATGCTACAGAGAAATAAGGCCGCAATTCTAAATGTTTTAATAACATTAATTTCCTAAGTAGTGTGTACACATTCATACATAAAACGGAGCTTATTTCGCAGATGGCGACAAGACAGCGTGAAGTAAATTCCATTAGAGGGAGCGAACGAGACACCGGCAGGCCTTTCCACTTAGGGGTTTTTCCGTCGACCGGCGTCGCCGCCTTCGGTTCCCTCATGTTCCATCAATACATTATTTTTTTGTGCCAATTCCTTTATCGTCGCAATTATTTTCGAAAATGTTTCCAAATCTAATTCTGTTCAGACATCAGACTCAGTCCAAACGTGACTTTCTTTGCAAATATAGAAATTCTATTCAAGATTTTCCGCAAGCGAGCGTCGAATGGTCAGCCGGCGTGATTGAATTTTTAAATTTATTCTATAGAAAAGTCATTGGAGGTGGCGACAGAACGGAAGTCGGCTATTTATCAGAGCAAATCCTCGGCAGCTTACATTACAGGGGTGTGCGTGGTGATTTCCTGGAGGGAAGCGCTCGCGTATAAATAATATGAGAGTGTAGACGTAGCTCGTAGGTCGTGAGCAGCGCGGCGCATTTCCATAATTCTGCTCGTTACCGCGCGCCGAGCCCGCAGCCGCCGCGCGTGATCTTATCTGTTCTTTTCGTTGGATACGTAAATAAAATTAATTAAACGCCTTTTGCGAGAATTGGCGCGGTTTCTTTAATTTGATACATGCTATGAAACATAATTAGATGTACGTTCTCAATAAAGAACCTTCAATGTTAACAAACCAATTACCTTAACTCACCGATTTCATACAACTTCTGAGTCATTTTCATTACTTATGGTTGTCTTAATTAGTCATCGATCACCATCCGCTCGTTTATTAATAAATACATCATTGTTTAATGTCTTATTACGAAAACCTCGCTCGCATACTCAAAATAACAAGCTGCATTTTACTTAATAATATTTAAAAACTGAGTAACGATGACAGATGAGAATCTTGAAAGTGTTACGTTGCCAATACTCGTATGTAGCAGATATGGGGCTAAGCGCCTGAGCGGGGCTGTGGGCCCGTGGCACCACAATACATACATAATTAATATCGGGCAGGACAACTGGACCGGCGCCCGGGCTCGCCCGATTAGCATAGCTCGGTGTGCGACGGTGCACCCTTGCACAATGGTGCATGTCCAAGACGCGCGAAATATGCACTACTGCGCTCTATGCATTTGTTACGTATAAGTCAAACAGCATTCTGCACAATCCGACATCTCCTAGCTGCCATTAGATGAAGTACCATCTGTCTGAGTCACATTTCCTGAATAATTGACATGAGCTCAGCTTAAAAAGTTTTATTCTTTTAATTATGAATTGCAACAAATGTGATGCTTCGGGATAATGTAGAGCATAATGTATTTTTTATTCACTCATTCCTCATTACTCGCAGGTTAGACGTGGGTTTCATTAAACCGCTTCCCCTCTTCGCTGAACGTTGAATGAGACAAAACCGACGAGTAAGTTTAATCTAAAGAGCGCGCAGAATATTAAAACTATCCGATTCGTGTGCCACCCCTAATCGCGATGGTTGCATTCACATACACGCGCACTACCTATATTAGTAACCATTTCCGCAGAAAATATCACGTGATGCAAAATATCCTTATGCAGTATCGATTTTTTCTTTAAGCTGTATCGTGATTAAAAGAGTTCCATTTAGTACAGGAGTGCGGTTGTCTATGTGATTTCAGTTAGAGCGGAGCCATCAAGGCGGTGCAACTATAAAGTTTTTAATTAAACGCGCCAGGCGAGGCGGTGGGGGCTTAACGACCGCATTTTTCTAGATTCCCTTCGCGCGTTCTACTCCCGGGAAATCTCTTGGCACTGCACGAATAATTGCAAAAATTAATAATACGAAATCGGGAGACGAGGCAACGGCTGCGTGGCGATTCTTTTCATCTGCAAAAGTGGATTACATTAGCATACATAGTGAACGGTTTTAAAAGTTTGAAGAGAGCTTGATGGTGGCGGAATTAGTCGTCATAAAGTGTCTTTTGAGCGGTGGAAAGATAATGTAGTAGTTTTTGTGGCGCCTAGCATTTTGTCCGGAGTGCGAGGCTGTAAGTTGGTAGCACTTGGGAGTTTTAATTGATTTACGGCAGGTGGAAGTGGGCGTGTACTTGGTCGGGTTGTGAGACTCAGCGGCGGCGCTGTGTCGGTCGGGCACGAGCTGGTCTCAGAGGAGCTCACGACTCGGTTTGTTTTAAACTCGTATTTATCGGCGCGCACAGTACGAGCTCGGCCGCAATCAACCGCCTCTGTTTACTAAGCTGCTGGGCAAACGGCCCGACTTCATCCGCCTCCGGACTTCTTGTAGCATATTTCTCTCATATAATATATATACATATAAATGAATGTGACTGAACTAAAACAAAATGTTTATTGTCCTATCAAGTTTCACCTTGCATTAACTGGCCTATCGGAAACAACCGTAGCTGACGGTGTGCTAATGGACAAAGTTGGATACTTTGGAAGAGATATCCATTAAAGAAGTTTCCATTAAGCATTCGATCATAAAACTCTACCATATAAAAGCATCTTGGGATACGAAATACACGCGTGCGAAAGCTAATAAAAATAAAATCGTATTTGCTGGAGCAATGTTCTACACTTGTGCATCAAGTTTGAAGTTAAAAGTGCAGCTCGTCACAATATTAATGTCATGTCGAAAAGCCGGTATGCCCGCGATATTTTTCAGTTACATTTTGCGACGACACCGCTAAGCCTCAAAGCGTGTAGGAGCAAAAAACATGGCGACAGGTGCTACACGTATTTAAATTGGAAACTGGTTGAGAGTATTGAGATCTTCTAATCTGAATAATATAGCAATGTGTCGTTTAAATGGTTGTCAGTGTAATCGTGATCGATGCTAATTAATGATGGATGGATATTGCAATGGATATTCGCTTTGGGTAATTATAATGTCATGAATAATGATAGCTATTTACTACACATGATTAGTCTCGCAAGTGCAACAACGCCCTGCGAGTGTTGGATGCCGTTCCAATTCCATGGTAGGCAAAAAAATATTCATGATTAGGCTAAGATTTTAGTTGTGTGATAATCGGTTGGCTTGGTATGGGCATGTGATGCCGAGGAATGATGTAAATGTCATGAGGAAAGTTTTGAGTGTGAATGTGGATGGGTATAAGAGTAGAGGAAGTCCAAAGAAGCGATGGTTGGACTGTGAGACGAATGATATGGCAAGTGGAGGAGGTGTCTGATGAGATGACAAGTAATAGAGAAGTATGGAAGAAGAAGACATGCAGCGCAGACCCCAAATAATTTGGGAGAAAGGCAAGAGAATGATGATAATTCGACTAAGATTTCTGAGGGAACATCGGCGCTTTACTGGATAGAACAACATGCTTGCCGGTTTCAAATAGTGTTATAACATCAACGAACATTCCGAATCCGGATGCTTCACGGATAATTCTAAAAATTACTTTGGTAAAGAAGGCTACCGAAGATAAACACTCGATACCTTTTTATTTCTACCATTCTAGGCGATACAGAAAAAATAACAACAATTCCTCCAAATTCCCAATGAAACGTGAAACGAGACTGAAATTACGAAGCCGAAAATATAATATTTAAGTATTAAAATAACGGGCGGGGTTCGTATATTAATGAGCCATGATACAATGGACTGAAATGTACGGTTTGTGACCACCCCTAGCATGGATCAGGCGAGCCAAATGTTATTGCTCCGTTCCGGGTGTAGCAGTAATGCGACTATATACAGGGCTGTTGCAAATCGCAAAAAGTTCACCCTTTAATTTTTACAATCTCTCGGCTTCCGGTGATACAAAATCCCTCGCTTTGACGTGCCAACGGGTTGTTCTTAAAAAAAGTTCTCAAAGAAATAATTTGTATTGTTTGAAACAGTTCTAAGGCTGTCGGAATTTTCCTCGTTAGTAAGAATACGGATAGGGTTGCCTGTGCCCGTCCCTACTCGGATCCCGTAATTGTGAAAGTCTCAGCCAAGGTCGATATGTATCGCAACCCTTTCAAATGGACCATTTGGACTGTATAAGTGTGCAACCCTTTCACCATCATTATTACACAAGACCATAAAAGAAATATATTCGTTGTTTGTTCGTGATACGCTATGTAAATGTTGAAACACAAAGAGTTTAGATTTTAAATAATTGTTAACTATGTAAATGGTAAACGGTTCTGTGAATATTTTATGTGGTAAATATAACAGCTCACTTGCCGATAGCCGCCCACGGGGTTTATTGTTGTATTAACAAATGTCAGAAGTTATAATAAGTTTATATTCTACTCATTTGCATTCGATTCCCATGTCGATTACAGAGCGTATCTGTTTGTATTGTACACGTGTGAATTATTAACATGTGCACTTTAATACATACAACTATGTAAGTATGTAACGTAGATTACATTTGTATTAGCTACTTAGCACTGAGTAAAAAAAAAACATTATCAGCACTTAGCACCACCATAGCATAAAAGTTGTAATAATACACAATTACCCTCATTTAAGAACGACACCAGAAGTCCCAGTTGGGCGGCATTATAGTTTACTTCATAAATATTTACAAGATATTTTTTTATTATTTATTTATTTATATATTTTATAAAAAACATGTTCAAACACACTTAAAAAAGGCACACAAATAGACCCCTGGGGTCTGTCTTAGCATGCCATGGCCTGAGATTTGATCAACGCGCTATTGACAGTTAGTTATAATCGACTTGATGTAATGTTCTTTCAGCTTACGCTTTATGTTTTTACTATTCATGAAGTCTCTGATGTCTACAGGTATTTGGTTTAGTAAATTGGGTATTACGAACGAAGCGGTACGCCTACCATAGAAGTTATTTTTGCGTGGCACTTGAAGTGATTTTGATTTAGCTTGTCGTGTATTCACGTCATATTTAACCGGAATTTGGATATCACTGTTATCATAATGTTCTAAGAGAAACAGATACTCAGCGCGCTCTTGAATAGGTAATACCTTGCAATGTTTAAATAACCCTGTGTAATTGTCTCGGTATTTATTTTTTACATATTTTGGAACTACAAGTTTCAGCAAACGTGCTTGCAAATTATGTATTTTGTCTAGGTAAGTTTTAAATGTGCGTCCATAACTGGTGAGTCCATATGAGATTATCGACTCAGCAAGAGCTGTGTACATTTGAAGGAGGATTCTATACGGTATATTGCGCTTTATAATTGAAAACTTGGTGAGTATCGCACGTAACTTGCCGCAGACAGATTCCACCTGGTAACTCCAGTTGAATCGGTTATCAATTATTAATCCCAGATAGGTATGATATGGAACTTGCTCTATAGGCGGGCAGTGGCAGTCTGGTGCGTTTTTATGCAGACAGTCATGACTATGAGCTATGATTTGAAAAGGATAGTAAGTATTTATGTGACTTGAATGTACGTGTATTACTTTAGTTTTTTGTGGATTGAGAACAAGTCCCATATCATGGGCCCACTTAGTCATAGCAGTAAAATCTTTTTGCAAACATTCTGCGGCTAAATCAAGGTTTTTGTTAGCAGAGAGTATACAGGTGTCATCAGCGTATTGATAAAGGGAACATTGTGTTATAATATTTTCTAGGTCATTCACGTATGCCAGATAGTGAAGTGGACCAGACACTGAACCTTGGGCTGTGCCTTTCGTCACGTTTACAGGTCTGCTAAGGCTAGAACCAACTTTGACGTGAAAACTTCGACCACGAAGATATTCTTTACACCAGTCCAGTAAATTCCCTCTTATTCCCGAGTTTTCGAGTGTTTTTAATAGTGTACTATGCCCGAGCGTGTCAAACGCCTTGCTGAAATCAATGAAGATGAGTATAACATGCTGCTTCTTATCTAGGTAGTTGTTGACTTCATCAGTAAAATTGGAAAGTAGTTGAGCTGTGGATTTTTTGCTTTGGAAGCCATACTGCGCCTTGGAAATTATGTCATTATCCCGATAAAAAGAGTGTATTTGGTCGCATATAAATTTTTCTACTATTTTATTTATGGCAGGCAATATTGTTACGGGTCTGTAATTTGACAAGTCATTGAATTTGCCTTTTTTGTGAATGGGCCTCACTATACCTGTTTTTAATTCTGATGGATATTTGCCTTGTTGAATGCTCGCATTAATTAACTTTACTATTGCATTAACAATTTTATCTCCTATCATTTTGATATCCATGATTCTTATGGAGTCATATCCAGCTGATTTATTAGTATTTAGGTTTTTAATGATTTTAATAATTTTAAGAGGTGTAGCTTTTTTAAAAAACATTGATTTATCTTGGGTTTTCATAAATTCGCGTTCAGCCAGCAGGGGTCTGTCACACCTGGGCACCATATTAAACACACTGGTTTCCAATTCCATTGCAAAGTCATTAGCGATACTCAACTCATTATTTGATTCATTTAAAAAGGCGTTCGTTATCACCTCATCTACAGACTTCACTATTTTACCGGTAAGTTTATTTAAGATTTCCCACAGTTTTTTGGGATTATTTTTGCATCCCGCTATTTCTTCTCTGTAATAATTATTTCTATTAGTTACTATGACTTTATTAACTTTATTTCTAGTTTTATTGTATTCTAACTTGAGTATTTTATTATTTGGGTCATTTTTCCATTTTATAAATAGTCTGTCTCTTTTGGTACAACTTATCTTTATGTTATTGTTAACCCATTTCTCACAGTTTCTTTTGCTCGAGTTATTTATCTTTTTATTGTATTTACATTCATTGTAGCACTTTGTAAAGTTTTCTTTTATGTACTTATATATATCATTAGCACAGTTTAACTCATGTATCGTTTCCCAGTCAGTACAAGCTAAGAGTGTTTTTATTTTTTTATTATCAATAGACTCAATGAACCTTAGATCCCTACCTTTAGGCATAGACGCAAGCGTGACAATCGTCATGCGATGGTCCGCCAAGACAGTCCCCAAAGCAGCTGAGTAAAGGTCATCAAGGCGCGATCTCACGAAAATGTGGTCGATACAAGTTTTAGAGACTATATTACCTTTGCATTCGACTCGCGTGAAGTCTGAGATCGCACATTCGAGCCCGCACTCAGCAAGTTTACTCAAATAATAACTGTTTACATTATTGGTAGTTTTAAGGTCCATATTTATATCTCCTAATAAAATAAGATCGCTTTTCTTTACATAATCAACATTAATCATACTGGACAGCTCATTTACAAACAGGTGCTTGCTTTCTTTTGGTGGTCTATACACTGCACAGATATAAATATTATGATTTTCCTGCGTTTTCAATTTTCCTAGTATACATTCACAGTGACTAGTTTGTGTCTTTATCGGTTGAAACTTATGCTTATTATTAATATAGATAATAATCCCACCACCTTTTCTACTTTTACGTAAGATACTATATAGTGTAAATCCATCCAATTGATACATAGATACAATTTGTTCCGATATCCCCACTTCCGTGAGAACTACAATGTCAATTCGTGATTTAACCGAGATTAAACAGTTCATGAGATTAGCAAAATTTTTTATCAATGATCGAATATTAACATGTACAACATTTAAGTTATTTGTGTTTTTTGGTAGTTTACTAATGTAGGTCGGTAAATCAATGCAATCAAAGATTTCCTTAATATTACTAAATACAGCCATGATACTTATTAAAAAACATGAAAAAATAATTTGTGCTCGTTTTAATTTGACCTAATCGATTTATTTTTAAGAAGATTTTGTATGTCGTCTTCACATCTAATAATAGTTATCTTGTCTTTTCCAGTACTGTCTACCTCTCCTTTCTTCACCAGTACTTTCCCATTTTGGAACCATATGTATTTAAAATCCTGTCGCAGTTGTTGTTTAGCCATCCACATAAGTTTTCTGTTTACTTGCGATAACGCGAATCGCACGTATATTTTTGCAGGCGCTTCATTACTAGATACGTTGGACAAAATATCAGCTGATGTCAAATTAAATTGCTTTGCGGAACGTATCCAACATTCCACATCCTTAGTATTCCCTAGTTCTAACTGAAGAACGCCTAGGTTCTGGTGCATGTTCGAGCGTTTTACGCTTTTTATCACAGACTTATCTATGCTCATTTTTTCGGCAATATTAGTTGAGATTTGCAACAGTTCTTCGTTTTTTATATAAGGGATTCCGGTTATTTCAATAAAGTTGTCCAATTTTTCTTGGTCTGACTCGTTCAAGCGTTGTTCTAAGGAAGATATTTTGGTTTCGTAGTGGGTAATTTTATTGCAGAGATAGTTATTTTTATTTTCCATATCTTTCAGCTTTTGTTTCATCATTTTGATCGATTCCACAAAATCATCAATTTTACCAGTGCAAAATTCAATAGAAGACTGTAAGGGCTCCAGTTCTTTTTGAACTATTTTTTGAACCTCCTTAGAGATATTTACTAGCAATTGTTTCATATCTAACGGAAAGTTAAGTGATGATGAGGTTGTCTTTGAAGTTGGTTCGTCAACCTCATCGTCGTCCTCCTCTGGGACGATAAATGATTTCCTGACAGGAGTGTGTCGGTGACATTCACTGCAAGTCCATTCCAAAGTTTCCGAGTTACGAATAGCTTGTATTTGTTTTTGTGTGAGCCCGGTGCATGTTGTATTTGCATGCACTATTTTCCCACATTTGCAACATTCTAATCCTGGGCTTCTAGTCGTAATTGTTCTGTTACAATTATCGCACTTCGGCATGGTATTATTGTTGGTTCAATAATAGTTGGGTGAAAGAGATTCGTACGTACCCACAACGCCGCCGCCAAAAACGTATCGTCTCAGTAGTGAACGTCGCGACTAAAAGGTCTTAAGTTCTGTGCACAAGGCGTCGCTTACGCGTTTCCACACACACACGCTCGACGTTCTCACAAAACGAAGTTTTATTTATTGTTTCCTTTAAAGTTGTTTAAATCACCACAATGGAATAAGTTTAACACTTGATTTATAGTTAATGTTTTTCCAATTGTTGTATATTATAGATTCTACACAAAACTGCACTCAAGAGACTCGTAAAATATATTAGATTTCAATTAGGGATGCGCGTTGACCTTGCCGTGTACACGGCCGAACTGATGATTTGTGTGTGCGTAATCCTAATATTTGGACGGAATGATGTAATGAATACAATACAGTTAAATCCATAGTACATTATTATACCTGAAAAACATAAAATTAATTTGGATTTGAAATGGACTCGTCTATGTATTATCCGAGTGGTTTTCTTCATCGTAGCAATGTACTTGGGAATAGTAAAAGGCACAAGAGAATTCCTAAGGGAGAGACAGGATAGGACTGATCATAAGGCTCAGTCAAACTGGTACGAACCAACTGGCAACCAGCTGCGGACACCGGACACAGACAGATACTTTAGTACAGTATCTCTCAATACATTTGGAACTATGTCCGCAATACGCCTGTTTGACCAAACCATTACAATATCATGTGATCACTACTACACTGTCATACGGTGTGCAAGGTGTAACATAATTAACGCAAGACCTCTCGCATAGTGTCTGTCTCGGACCATGTAACTGAACAACTGTTCTTCTGAGAGTTCTAGCAATTCGCAAAAAAAAAAATGGGTTTTCTATAGGAATTGACGCGATCAGCTGATCAAAGCTAAAAAACCGGTCAAGTGAAAGTCGTACTCACATGCACACAATGGTTCCGTAGCACCACACAATAAAAATATTTTGAAGCCTCATTCATTATGTTGTATTGTATTACATTCAACAGCAAAACTAAATTTATTATTCATTGTATGTTACTGAAAAACAAAGTTACTGCTGCAGTTTGATGAAAAAGACCCATATCTCAATTACTTAACATCAACTTTTTTTTTTCAGTAGTATGTATGGAGAAGTAGTCCTAAACATTATCATTAACACCAGAAACGGGAGATTTACCATGTTTACTGATGATTTAATTTTTATTAGTGACCATGACAGTATAAAAACTTATATTGTGTAGTCCTAATAGTTTCGGAATAAAGTGGCTGTGACATACGGACAGACAGACATGACATTCGGCTACGGAACCCTAAAAAGGTTATGAATTTCCAAAAGTCATAGAACAAAAGTCGTTCAGTGTCATGGTTTGAAACACCACACGAGAGTTCTTGCGTTTATTCTGTTACACCCTGTATAATTACACGATACATAATTGCTATTACAAAGATGAAACAGTATGAAATTAATATAAACTGTGACTCACCTCTTAATATCTGGTAGAGGAAGACTTTGATGTGGTCGGCGGAGAGATGTTGTGGTGACACGATGATCTTGTGCAAGTCGCTCTGCAGCAGTTCGGTTATCACGTAACTGATATGCGACTGGTCAAGGAAATTGTTGAATGGACACATAGAAGACGGAACGGAAGAACGAAATATTACAAACCTACAAACAAACATTGGTATACGGTTCGAATTGGTCATTTCATTTCCTATGGTGAAGAATCGGTGAGAATACTCCATGGTTTTTTTTACTTTTAATATTAGGTCTTTACATTGTGTTAATACAGTTTTAAATATGAGAAGACATTGTAGGCGTACAACACAGATATCAGCATACAAAACGTTAAACAAGAATAGAAAGAACTTATTCTGTCACTTACGAGATATCTTCCGTGATTGTTCATTATTTCGAGCTTCCGATATTTCGACGCTGTTGCAAGCGCCATGATCGCGGGTTGCGGGTGGATGGAAAATAATTTTTTAAGAGCACGGAAGATATCCCGTAAGTGACAGTTATAAGTTTAGTTGTAAACCGGGAAAGCTTAAAACTGTGTTTGAAGATAGAAAGTGGTCAAATCGAAGCCTTTATAAATCTACAGAAAATACAACATTACTTTAGGAAATCTGAACAAAGAGAATCATTTTCTCTTAAATCACACTTCAGCACAGACTTGGAATTCTAAAATATTGAATTTCAGAATGTAAATGAACTAAATTTTAGAACTAAACGTTAATTGAAACATGAATCTTCTTCAAGACAAGTTGCCGATTACTTTGTCTACATAGAGCCAGGGCTTACTAAACATTTGCGTACGGTATTCGGCAATTCAATGCGGTGCCGCGTGACTGGAGCTAGCCGTTATTCAACCGACCGAAACTTTCGGGATGTCCTACTACCTGCGTGCCGGAGGATCTGTCTGGTGATCCGTCCGGCCGTCTCATCAACTATCTCTCTTATCACGAGCACGCCCCTCTTGACCATTATCAAAATAACAGGCCGACCATGTACCACACTTGTTGCGGACAAACTTCATTACAACTTCAACGTTGCCGCTGAAATTTCAAAACTCTAACACCAATTACTTTAGAATAATATCGGCACATAGCACTGGCTATAAAATTGTGTAAGTGGCTGTTATTTAATCCGTAGCGATGAATATTGTGGTCGTGAAGCACGAAGCGTCTTGAATAACGGCCATAAAGCCTACATTCGACCTTAGAGTTGACGCATTAACGCTGGGTATATAGATGTGATAGAAACTATCGTAGATATTAACTTACATGATATATACCCAGACGCTGTTAGAGGCATTCTACATGCCGCTACCGAGAACAGTAATTTGAAGCTGATACCTTATATAAAAGAAAAGATGGAAGATTATCTTGGGAACAACTTGACGGATTGGGATGACCTTTTCACGAATTCAGTGATGTATATTTAGTTCTCGGTAGAAAAACACTTCCAACCAAGGATACACCAAGTTAGAAATAAAATACGATATTTATCAATCAACAGCCACAGTCTGACGCTGTACTTTTGTTCCCAATTAGGTACTAGTACTACTATATCTAACCAATGATTATTTTAAGTTAGTCTGACCTTTGGATTTCACTGTCCTTCAATAAAGGCAAGTTCTCCCCATATTTTATGCGGTCAACCACATTCCTCACTACAATTCGTGTTTATTTCGGCATCCAGGTTGTACTTACACCCGACTTTCTCTTACTATTGACTAATTCCCTTCAGTCAAAGATCTTTAATGTCAGTCGTACAATGGAGTTTACTCTCGTCTCGAAATATGGTTATCGTACTGTTGTGTGCATTGTCAGGTGGCGATAATCACTTGTCACTTCGTTAAGTGTTATTGTTAATCAGCTCTGTAACAATTCACGTTTCTGATCAGTCGTCTAAAGATATTTCTGGCATGTTTATAACATCCAACTTTCTATCTGTCTTATTCCCATTCAATCTACTAAAATTACTGTTCTGTCCGTTCCTAGGGACTTCTTGCCCCCTAGTACTTAAGAAAATTGTCTTATTAAGATTATTAGGGGAAGCAAAAAGTATATGTGATGAGTTCTACCAGAAATGTCATCCACATTGTAAAGGGCACGCGATAAGATAGGTCCCTATCAAATCATAAATACCGTCATGACGAAACTCCTTGATAAATAATATATCTGTGAAATACCCTCGCGCCACAGGCTTAATGGTTATGTCATGAGTCACGTGCATGGTATCCGAACCAGACTTTAATATGAACAAAGAAAAAACAAGAAAAGGCGAATGCTCACGTATTCCTATCGATTTTGTAGTAAAACCTCAGAACCGTGCGCTTCATAAAAGCGTGTCAAATGTTTGCAAGGATCGACGGGAACGTGCACACAGGTACTTTTAACTTGGGGAATTGAGGTGCTGTAGTATTTACTACCAACATTTACGTTATTCACAAAAGTAAATGTTTGCCGCACGCGACTATAATACACTTTTCAGTCGATTAATTTTTTAAGGAAAAACAAAGGATAGGCGAATGTCCAACGTTTACTGGTATTATTAACATCACGCGATCACCAATCACCCTGCCAAGTGCTGCTATTGTGGTGTTATCTCCCCTAGGACCGGTCGTTGTAACGGTCGACGAGGGAGGCTCACATCCAGCAGTGGGATCTACGTAATCGCACAAATACGAACAATATACTACGAGAGAACAATGAAAACATGTTTCTCTTTAAAATTTTCGTCGTATTTTATCACAATTCCAAAGTTTCTAGCACAATGTGTTTCGTTTACATTATTTACATTACAATGTGGATACAAATTATGGTACCTGATGAATGAATTAATTTGTAAGTTGAACCCTTTACATTTAGCTTGGAACTCGTATTAATTGAAGCGAAATTAAACTTTTTTGTATGAATAATTTCAATTTCTTTTTTCCGTCTGTTTCTACTACTCGCCAGCATTTATCCATTACAAATAGGTGTTTATCAATTCAATTCATTTATTTAGTCAGACAAAAATATCCATAATTTCAAACACAAAATCGACAAAACACAAAAATATTGAATAACATATTAAAATAATTAATTACATACACACATTTATTACACATTAACTTATTTTTATTTTCAAGGAATTCCTTCTAATATCGTTAGTAAGAGCTAGAAAAGCGATATTCTTATCCGCCATTGCTAGGGGACCTAATGGCAACCTCAATGAGGTGTAAATGAATATACGACAAGTATGTACTTTCCGTACTGGGAAGATTACCAGGCAGCGCGAAGATTATATTGGAGTATTAAGACAAATATGGTAGCCTTATACGAACGGATGTAATTTAATTATGGGGCATAGACAAATACATTCTAGCTCTACAGAGAAGATTTCAATTACATCTTTGTAATATTTTTGCAGTAGACTATTCTAACCAGAGCTCGTTTTTCTGGATACACTACTGGCCTACTGTACCGAATTATGTCACTAAATATGGTGTTCCAAACTTTGACCAAGAATAAGCCATAAGCATACCCATTCCACGTACTAACCAGCCCTATGATTAGCCCACACTTACCGAGAGTAAAATGACATTTCTTCATGTATAATAAAGGACCATGATCAAAGAAATGGACCAAATATTTAAATGCGGGTAGTCCCGGTCACGTCCCAGGCTGCGGTCGCTTGCCTAATCTGTATCTATTCGAGACCCCACCGAATCGAGTCTGCGTTTTACGCTATCTATAGTAAACGCTTGGAAAAATTGTATTTTATTATTACTGGTCGAAATACGGCCGTATTAATATATGAATTACTGAAATGCAGTTTGACGTATGTAGGATTAGAAATACATGATGCTGTTTAAAGGCATACATCTAGAATCGCAGCCGTTTGAATGAAGGACAATTAAAACAATGATAATCGTCAATGTGGTGTTCACTAAAAACACTAGTTAGGTTTTAGAATCCAAATTATCAGTAAGTATGATGAACTACGTAAGGGTACGTGCACTCGCTCTCCGGTATAAGTGGTCACTAGTTACACGGATCCTCAACGTGAGTCACGTTGATAATACATGATTTGTTGATAATATTGGTCTGTTTCTATCTGGTCAAAAATTGCATGTTGAGCGCATATTTATTATGTTGATAAACTATTTCAAATAATCCGAAATTCACGGGTATCGAAATCACTTTAAATACACGTGATACAACGAATAAATCACATTAAATAAAACGTCACGTTGTATATATATATTTCGTCTATAAATACCTACGCAATAATGTGACGACAGATATAGAACGCGTCATTCACGTTCTTAATACGATAGTAGCTATCGAAATTTAATCATAGAAACAAAAAAAAGATACCAAGAAATTGAACTATGAATACGGACATAGAACAGAACGTGGCCGAGATAATATGCAGGATGTCCATATTGTCTAGTAAGGTAGGTATATAGATAGTTATGTCAATATGCACTTGAGTATTATATTGAAAGATACTACGCAGCCAAAGTCAGAGTTTCTTAAACATTTTCAGCTGCTTTTATCCGAATACTGAACACGTGAAGTAATTTCGTAACGTAATTGAATCCCATTCATACTTTTATTGAATGGAAAGAGTGGCCAATCACTCCTTGACATAGAAATCAGCGTACAATTTGCGTAAAAGATTACACGATTTGGCATGCGTCGACCTAGATTGTTCGAATCGAATTAACTATTGCCAATCACTTCTACTGAATTTTTGAGCGATTTCGGGTATCCAGAGAATATTCAATCAGACTATCCAGAGACTTACCTTGACAGAAACATCTTAATAATTTAGCTATCCGGCTCAAAAACACAAAGGAATAATAGGGAACCTTATTCAAATTCCTCAAAATTAAAATCACTAGGAACTTCGACACGAACGTCCTAATCTATTCATAACGTGCCCGAAAAATTCTCAGAGCCATTACAACCAATTCTCCAATTTATTGCAAGAATAACTAAGCACTAAGTACCTCCAACAAATTACGTATTCGCTTGCCATATCAATTTATTTTCCTGAGATTGTGAGTACAATAAGAATTGGCAACAACGCTGGAAGAGCCGGGCTGGCCCAGGGGCTCACGGTCGGTTTTGGGGCTCCACCCTTGTGCCGGGCGCGGTAATTATTTACTGAGGGGCTGAGATTCCACCCCCGCTCCCGCACCCCCCTTACCGCCCCATCAAACACGACACGCAGGATGGCGTATATGGAAGGATACAATTTTATGATACGGGCTTTCTTTCGTTTATAATAGTTACGAACTTATTTTTGTTATCTGATTGAATTCGAATCAAAATTTCTAAATGAAATAGGAGTATGACTAATACCTTTGCACCACAATAAGAAACCTTTTTGAACTTCAGAAACTAGAGCCTGAATCAGAACAAGTAGAAAAGTACTGACATTTTAACTGTCAGCAAAAACTTTTTGGTAAGTTTTTTGTTCAGAGATTAGATAGCCACAGAAAGTTCTGTAGACAAAATTTGCTATCGGATCAAAATACATAGGCCAGTTTATTTGGCCATTAAATTAAACCTTCTAAAAAAGTTCTTGTTTACTTCCAACTGCATTATTCCGTAACAACGAATGTGGAAAGTATTTAGGGTACGCAAACAAGAACAAACAGTGGAATACACTTGTGTTCATAAGGCGTAGGAGCATACATATAAATTGTGGACTGAAAGCCCGGATGTCGTGCAGCTGTGCACCCAAACCCGACAACCCAATACGTTTGTAGACACAAAAAATCCTTTACAACACAAACCCGAGCCCAAGCAGAAAAAAAAAACAGATATTTATCTGAGCATCGATTAGTCAAACAATTCGTTATCTGACATCTCTGTTCGCGACTGATAAATCATTATAAGTTATAACCCTAGGCACAACACTGAAAAGGCGTTACGGGAGTATTGAAAAATTAATAAGCCGTAAAACGCTTTTGATCTGCTGCAAAATTCATTCATTTCTTTAATTAAAATCCGTATACGGAATCCGTGTCACTAGCATCGATGTTTATAGCATTAAATATTAATACAATACATTAAAATATTATGCAATCGACCTTTTTGATAACTGTGTTCACGATTGCGCCTATTTTATGTTCTCATTGTTATTAATTTATACTCCGTGCAGTTTCAATTATTATTTCAAATTAATGCATTTTTGTAATTGTTTTTTCGAGTTATATCGATCAGTCACCAAAACTGATTGCTCACGGACACTGCGGTTATAAAAGTGGTTTCTATTTTATTTTATGCGACGGAATTAACATAACTGCTGATTTTCGACGACCAATAACAACGTTGACGAAATAAAACGTTTAAAAACAAACTGATAAAACAAAGTCGTTGGTGTAGTGAATCTTCAGCGCGGGCTATAAGTCGTGGGCGTGACACGGTCTACATGAAAAATAAATTTTAACATTTTCCCCAGACAAGTTTACCTTCAAACATTTTATGTTCTACAACAAAAACTCGTCTTTGTTAGGTGCAGAATCAATAGAATAACTTAAAATGGAGAACAGTGCAAAAACATGTAAGATGCATAATAAATCGTTCAGGTAATTTGCAGAAATGGCATTTGTGTGGTAACATTACACCATCGATGTTATACGAATGGTAATATTCACTTCGACCACACGTAAGGGTTTTCTACTGTTTACGAGAGCGTAGAACTGGTCCGTTTTAACGCACATTACGGCTGGAGTATGTTTCAGTCATTGTCTCACGCTGCAGACCGGTAGGACCGCGCGTCTAAGCCCCACACAATGCACGCGCCGACACTGCACTTCGGTGTCTCACTCCCAATTGCCGTGCCTAATTTATGAATATTCTCTTCACATGCATATTATGTGGAACAAACTTAACAGTCCTTCTGTCGCAATTTCGAGCTCGCCATTATTTTTCTCACCATCCTTTTTACGGATAGAGCAGGTACAGATGTGACATTGATGGATCATCGACACCGGTTTATTGAACGAAACCGGTTGACACTAGCTGCCCGTCATATTTGCATAGAACGTACTTGAAATATGGAAAACGTTTTGTTCGTAACTAGAATTATTTTCTAAAATAGCAACATGCGAGAGCATAACTGTTAGACTTGAAACAATTTTCTACATTTCTAAATTGTAGCCGAAACTCTTTAAAAAATATTCGGGAATGAAGCGCGAATTTATTGTGAGATAGGTATTTCATGGAAAATTGCACATTTCTGAAGACTGAAATGAGTTGATGACACAGGATCAAATGTCTCGCTGATAGTGGCGGGTGTGTCGGGTCGTTTAGTTCCCTTCAATATGATTGAGCTGAATGGGGCTGATGCATGCGTCATGTTCGTGAACGGGCGCTGTCAGTTGGGACTGGTCATCTCTTAGCTGCCACGGTTTATTTTAACTACTTTGTTTTTAAATTGTTGATAGTTATAATCTTTTAGTCTGGACGCTCTTAATGTGCATGTCTTTCTACATGGTTCTCACATATATGTATAATCTCAACATGAATGATGTAAACAAGATCTTGTAACAATATTTTGATTGAAAAGAGTGTCCATGGAGTTTCATGTCCATTCTTCTCCATAGCGATCTACGCTTTGGAATGGGCAACTACAGTACTTTCACAAGTTATTATGCCTTGTGACTGTAGCTTCGCCTTTGTTTTTCTGACTTTCAAAAGTGCCTGCTAAGGTCTAATTGAAATAAATGCTTTGAGTTTGAGTTTGGATGGAGAAAATATAATCAGTAAACGGTCAGTGCCCTCGGAAGAGACATAAGAAGTAAATCACGGATATTTAAGATGCGTCGAAAGACATTCAGCAATGTCGGTGCAAATGACCATTCCGAAGACAGTACGTGGAAGGGAGACGTTGATAAATCGTTCTCAGTAATGTTTGCTGGACAAACGTACTGATCAGAATACATTTTACTCCATATGAAATGATCTGAAAGGCTTCTTTGTCAAGCTTGAATGAGTAATGAGCTCTCTCCAAATACAAATGATAAAATTCTTGGGAACTTGAATTCTTAAAACTCTGGCTTAAGTCCACTGCAATGTTATTAATATACAACTGTGTTTGGTTATACGTTTAATTAATAGACAATTGTAATGAAAGTTTACAAAACAGAAGTCAATAACAAAGTAGGTATACGAATTATAGATAACGTGGATAAATAAGAGTATAGATGGCTTTTCTTTTCGTTGGTGGAAACAAGAAATAGTAACAAAGAATTACATCCAAAATGGAGTCTGAATACAAAGTCTGCGGGGCAACGAATTTCCCGATAGCCTCAAGGATATTTCCGAACATCGCGCCCTGCATCTAATTGTATTTGAATTCTCAATTGACTATTAGTGTTTTTATTTATTGACATTTCTAAATATTTTAATCTGATTTAATTATAATGTTTTATGTTATGTAATTTCAATCTGATTTCACTGTAATTTTTTATATTTTGTTATTATTGTAATTTTAATGTAATTTAATTGCCATTTACTGTTTTATATTTTCAACGTTTTTGATGTATTTTAATGAATTTTGATCCGTATTAATTGTTTTTTTTTTTATTTAATTTCATTGCAATTTGTTATTTTTATATTATTTTCAACGCAATGTTTCCATATTGTTATGAAATAAATGACTTATGACTTATGCAAACATAACAAACCTGTTTTATAAAGGGTGTAACAAGACCCTTAACGAAGCCGAAAGGCACTTATTCTCCCCGTCATTGAGTTATTTTTTTGTTCTAGACCATACTTTGAAACCTTCTAGGTACAGAGATATTGGGGGTCAAAGTTCCAACATTTTCACTTTTTTTTATGCATGTTTTGAATGTAAGAATTTTACTTTAAACACCTCCACGACTCCCGTACTATTCAATCCATCCATCACCACAATGTTTTGAGTCCGTTTCATTGAGTCCTACCGTAAAACGCGATTTTTCACCCCAAAAATAAAGTCATTTACCAGCAATAATTTTTGCGTTAAGTTATTTAGTTAGATACCTACCTACATAATGCTTGGTTGGCGGCTTCATTAAGGGTCCTGTTACACCCTGTATAGTTTATACTAACCGGCTGATAAATCATAATTTATGACTACTCTAACTAAAGATGACCATACAATTTAATATTTCAAAAAGTAATCTAACTAAGGGAAACTAAAACTTCTGAAACCGATATTCTAAAACATTGTTCACACAGTTCCCTACTTTCCCTTCAAATCGCGTCTATCTCTAATCTTTCCTCCACGAAATCCTACGAGGAAATCCGAGCTCGGATAGCAACCCATGTTTCAACAAATCTTCCTTTACCAAGTTTTGTGTTCACACAAAAATATATAGGAACGCCATAAATAAGGCAAGTTTGTGCCGTCGTTGAGTATGATTGGTGTCGGTCCTGATATTTGGGTTATTACGGTGGTAATCCGAGTGTCCCCGCTATTCTCTGGGTACTTCGTCCACTATACATCAAAGTCGCGAGGGATCCAGGGACGTTTACACCGCATATCGTCCGTCAACTGATACGAGTTGATCCCGTATGGGAAGCCGACAGTGGGTTTATTTGTTTTATTTAAACGCATAGATCGTGACGACAGACTTTTCGTAGTATTAGAAGTAAGAACGCAGGTATTTGACTGATACCAATTACCGTCATACATAGTTACTAACGTTAAAGTCGATACATCTACATCAATGAGTATCTAGAAATGTCTAGGAAACAAAACAGTACAACAAAACAATTTTTTCAGCAACCCTCAAGCAATCTAATGAGATATGTCAAGAATGTAGGCCCACAAACATACAACGAAATTAGAAAATACACGGGCAAATAATACCGAAAGCTTATAATTCAGTTTACCAACGAAATCATTACAGCAAAAGGAGGTCACGAAACACGAACTCACAATTAATGTAACACACGAATGTAAAAGAAGAAATTCACATTATTTACATTGCGTCCCCAGCGATTGTTAATCTAAACGGAAAAAAATATAATCATATTTCTGTGTGGCTTAATTTTAAATGAATATTAAAACGCGTCGGGTAAGTTCGGGGTGAACACGCCAAGTAAACGTAAAAGCGGGCAAAGGTCGGACGTTGATGAATAGCGGCTTACGGACGACGGACGGACGCGCCGGACCGACGGACGCAGACCACCGCTTCGGCACTGCCTCTAGTTGTCGTTGTGTTGTTATTTTTGCCTGGACTCTGAAAGATGTTTTACTAATCCCTCGGGGCGCACAAAACGTTGACACTTTTATGTTGAATTATTTGAAGTGCTTAAATCTTCGGTAATGGTAAAGGTACGAACGAGCCAACACATTGGTGACAGTCTTAAGAGAAAAGGTATTCTCACAAACAATATAAATGATTCTGATTGAAAAACTAGAAATTCCAAGCAAAATATTTTGGAAGCAAGCTTATATTATGTCGATTTAGTGTTCTAATAAACAAGGGCGTCTACAAAAATCCTTATTTAACGCGCATTTGAAACCCTTTCCCAAATACGTCATATAGGTACACATATAGCTATGCCTCCGCCGAAGGCGGACGAGCAGCGGGCGTCGGATTACGCGATACTTTATTAAGAACAAGCCTCCGCGCCTGTAAAGTTCTAGGCTTCATATGCCACCCGATATTAATTTAGCATGTCCTTCACTACCAACCAACTACTGTTCAAGCGAGATAAGCACATAAAATCACAAAGCCAGAAAAGCTATGGGAACGCTCAGACTAAAAGCTGCCATAAAAACAAATGTTTTTAGTGAAACGAATGCGACTAATCCGATGAATAATAAAAACTTCAAAGCACGCGATTCCGATACGACGTGACGTCCGGTGGAACATGTTAACGTGGTAATAACACCATGATTAGTAAACAGCGTGATGCTTCCCAATTATGTATCTGCATTAGCTTATTAAGCAAAGTTTCTAACAGAATAGTCGATGAAGCACGCTCATTAACCGGCGGGGAGGCGGCGCCGATCGCGGGACCCGACGAATTTCCGCCGCAGTTTCTTTATTCCCCTCACAACGGGATTTTCCGCAGGATGCTAATCTACACAATGGAAATTAACTGGCAAAGAAAAAAGGCCCACATTACAAATCTCATTTCCATTTATAAACACGACAGAACTTAATGTGAAAGCTTACTACAAGGTTGACCTTAAAACTTTTCAGTGCAAACTTTCGCGAATTGAACAAAATTACGATCAGTTGAATACGACGGTGGATTTCTCCTCCGTCCCTGAATAGGCAATGTAATTTGGAGGACTGTGAGAAATATATTGTATCTAAGTCTAAATATTTAGAGCATAACGTTCGTAAAACCTACTAAGAATGTTTTCCCTAAGAGTTTCTAAGTCGTGACTTTTACAAACAATAAGAGCGAAGAGAAAGTGAATTTTGGGTTTATACGCTTATGCAAATTGAGAAAACTTGGATTCCCAAATTAACAGTAATTGTTTTGAACAACAGTTGAATGTTAATTCAATCTATAGAGAGTAGTAATTAGATGACATGCATCACACACAGTTAACGCAGCTGAAGCAGTAAATGGTGGCGTAAGCTGTCGTTGGCAAACACGCAGCGAACAAGCGCTCCGCGTTCTGTGTATCTGAGCTCACTACGCGCTGTGCCACCCGCAATAATTCCCAATAACGAAGTCTGCGCCACGCGCTGACACATACCGTCCAACATTTCAAAACTTCAGGAGCGATTCCAAAATGCGCGAAGCAAAAATATAAAAACTTGCGTTGGTTAACGAACACAGGTGGCAGGTGGAGATTGAATGCGACATGATACTCTTCATTACGGCTATATGAATACATTTGCATTGCGAATGGGACGACTGTTTTCCGCGGAAGTACAATTTTGAATACACTTAACCGTGGCAGTGCAAAAAAAGTTGATTTGGGGAGCCGCAATACGGTAGCGTTTATCTAAGGCCTATCGGGCAAGCTTCCAAGACGTCATCGAGACGGGGCCGCACAAGGGGCTACGCCAGCGCTGATCTCGAGCCTGCGAGCCAAGAAACCTCTCGGTCACCCCGTGCCAAGTACCGCCGGCGTTGCGAACCCTTAGCGGTGTCTGCGTCAAATTATTCCAAAAAGTAAAAGAAGTCGAATGCTCTTTACTGACATGGATTGCAGGTAGCGTTAAAAATAATTGCAGCTACTTGGCAGAGCGTTTGTTATTGAGTTGGTTTCAGCATTAACAATATACTAAGCGTTCATTCCATTTGAAGGATCGCGACGGCTGCAGAGAAAATATTTGACAAGTGAAAAAGATGAGAACTAATTCTGTAGCTCGATTAATCATCCAAGGAGCACGTCAGTTAGCAAGCGCTAGTCTCCATTAATCGATGACTGATTAACTGTTTTGGGATTTTGTTTGGATGTAAGAGCGGACATGGTGCGCACATGAGTACGGAAGAGGTCGGGCTCGGGGGGAATGTCGCCGTCATACGAAACAGTCCGAAGTTGTTGTTACTGCGAGCGAAAACACGAAACCGCTCTCAGTCCCACGAGAATACGACGCGTAGCCAAAAATAGGAGTTTTAACGTTATGTGTGACTTGATGCATTACTGAGTTCGTTGGAAAATAAGAATATGAATGGGGGCAAATATGCAACTACTGTCAATGAGATGGACAACAAATGAGATGTCTAGGATATAAATTTCCAAGAGATAAGATTTTTCGAGCAGTTTGATTAAAAATGTAGGTTCGTTAAACCCGCGAATATACCACCAGTGACGTTACAAGAAACACCATTAAAATTCATCATTCAATTTAAATACCTCGGTTATATGGTCACGGATTCTCTCACGGGTGACCAGGATATAGATAGGGAGCGCAGGGCGTTGGCAGTCCGATGCAATATGCTTGCCCGCAGGTTTGCGCGGTGCACTGACGAGGTAAAACTGACGCTCTTCAGAGCCTACTGCCAGTCATTTTACTCGTGCAGCTTGTGGGTTAGGTACACGCAGAAGGCTTACAACGCTTTGCGCGTGCAGTATAATAATGCGCTGTATGGTTTTGCAGTGCATCGGGCATGTTCGCGGAAGCGCGAATAGATGACTTTCATGCCATCATACGCAAACGGTGTGCGTCTATGTTGTGGCGGTTCAGAGGTAGCCCCACCAGTATTTTAGCTATACTGCCGGACAAGGTTGACGGACCTTTTATTAGTTTCTGGGCTGGCAGACATGTGCGATTGTGCGTGCATTATTTATTTATAAAAAAAAAATAGACATAGGTCTGAAAAAAATAAATTTAATTTAAACATTTTACACAGAGAGCATTCGTTGTGCGAAAATTCTTGCGTAATCGGTTAATTCCTAGCCTATTCATTTCTCCCAATATTTAATCACAATCGTTAATTCAACGCAGCGCGGGAACATTTTGAGATATGGTCACACACATACTACTTTGAACGCAGACACAAATTGCGCCTATATAGATTGAAAGATAGATTAAGCCTTGGCTTAAGCATCTATACCGGCTGAGCTGACAGGATAAGTAACAAAAAGTAATGGAAAACAGAAGAGTACAAATTTAATCTAGGGTCTAGCCAGGGCTCGAGTTCCCGGGAGGGCGTTAGCGAAATTGCCAGAATACATTAACGGGAAGGGTCGCCCTCACCCGCCCTATCTCAACAACCTGCAACTAAGCTACGACACAAAATCTCTCTGAATCGCAAATTTTAGTCGCATTACGTTTTTATACTTTTTATCGTTCACATTCGTGCTCCAGTGTAATTAATATACTTTCTATTTTGCGTACACAATAAGAGCGTGTATTATGAATTTATGACTGAGAAGCTATAACTCTCCGAATTATATAATTGAAAGTCTTAAAGAAGTCGTGGAAATATCATATCGCGGTCATTTACGGCGAGATTCCTCTACCTTACCGACGAAGCAGTTAATAAAACCAAGGTTTAATGTTTCACGAAGGCCTCCACGTTGTTATATGCGTAACGTCATTTTTAGCATGCTTTTGTTGGTAGTTTACATTGTTCTTTGTGTATTCCCGATAAGGTTGTTACAATGTCTCACACTTGTAAGATGAAGTAAAAAACTGTCGAATATTTTGTAACACGACTGCCAGTAACAGTTGGCGTATCGCAACGCTAAGTGCAAACCAGTTCGTTTTTTCAATCGTCAGGCGTGAAATTATCTTTAATACTTCTGTTAAACGCTTCAGAAAGCGGTTGAAAGAACCTCAAAATTCAAAGCGTCTATAAAATAAAAATTATATTGCTCGGAATACTTTTGTAATGGCGTACGCACCGAGAAAGGCTCTAACACCAGGCAACAGATTTTACTGCGCATCCTACAAGTTTTAGTGCCGGTTTTATATGAACGTCAAATTTTTACGATTTTTGTTCAGTGCGTCTAGGCTTCCGAGCCGTCACGGTCCACACAGGCTCATTTTTCTCTGACCTATAACGTCTTTTGAGTGCGTCTTTCAAAGGATAAATAAAGAGCAGTAACGCTACATAAATAACGCTACACATAAAACGTGTTGCGGGGTTACCGTACCCTTGACGATCCGACCAGTACACGACTCGTGAACCACAAATACCGTTTCGGGGAACTAACTTTCATTTTATATTGGTACTTTTGGAATCAAATGAATGGATGGAAATGAATTTTGGATCAAATGAATGGTTTCTGGATGTTTGCACATCCAGAAACCATTCATTTGATCAGGTACTCTTTCAAAGCCGGTAAGTGCTTAGTTCTTTCTGTTTAATGAATATTTTATTAGATAGATCAAAAGGATCGGCAGGGTCTACCTGCATATTGATAAGGTCAAATTCAGATTATTAATTTGTTTGATGAAGTTTGATGTTATGTTTTCTATTTATTTTGATGTGATTGGTTTTGACGATCATGGAATCTGGGAAATTAATTATGAGCATGAGATTGGAAACAAGAATAATGAACTTAATAAAAGTTTTTATCGTTATTTTTCTTTAAAATTAAATTGTTATCTACAATTTAATTTTAAAGAAAAATAAGGTTTAAATAAGGAAGTTTCAACAAACATACTCAGTGTATGTTTGTTGAAACTTCAGATGAAACAAATAATGAATGATCTACTCTACGGTTACAATTAAGAATGATAACTTTCACACCAGCAGCAGCGTAAATTGAACATACTAATTTACACTATCAACAATTTAGTTGATAGGTATTCAAGTGAAAATAACATTAATTGGAAACAAGGATTTGCATAGACTTTAGCTGCATAATCAAACAACATACCTATAAAGACTATGCTGAAGACTAAAATGTGTTCATGCTACTGAAATTACTAGGATTTCCGTGTACATGCTTCGCTTCCGAATTTAAAACGAAACCAGTATCCGATTTGCTGGCAGACATGCAACATAAGAATTTTTCAATTTCAAGCTGTATAAGCTTAGTAGCAAACCAAAAACAAAATTTCGAACTATAGAGAAAACCAATGCCGTAGCAGACTATGACATTCCTAAACCCATAGTTGTGCATGGATCTTTTAGTGTGTGACCACAATCGGGACGAAAACCGCCATCTTGATATATTTTTTTTTTTTCAAAATGGCCTCCCAAATTTGACAAGTGCGAAAAGATCCTTGCAGCACTGCATTGCTTGCCATACCAACCAATAAGAAAAATCCAAAAGCAATGAATGATAGATATAATATCAAATGATCACAGTGACATTAATGAAGTCATAAACATTACTGATACTGTGTATTCTGCTCATAAACTATTCAATAAGACACGATGCAAACCAGACGAAGCGTAGAATTACATACATAACATCACTAACGGTAATAATCGCTGACTCAACGATAGTAATGACAGCTGAGATATATCAGTAAGACTCGTTGTTCACGGTGTTAAAAGTACATAGTGACAAAAGCTTTTACCGAGGATTCAGCACATGATTCAAGGCCCACAATATTTTATTTGTCGGTAATTGAAATAAATCTGCTGTTCCAAACATTTTAACCGTGCACTTTTACAGTTGGGACAGCTGACTTTCTCGGTTTGGTCAAAAATCTTCTACTGAACCCTTGGTATAAGTTTGTGCCACGACGTCCGTAACATAGTTAGGCTGAGCAAACTACGATCCAGGTCCTAAGTACACATTAGAAGTCGTAATGATTTTTTTTGAATTTAGTGCTAGCAATACAGTTTTACGAAACAGAGTAAGCTTGGAGAAAATCACCGACACAATGAGCTCAGTGACTGCGGGATATGAAAAGTAAGCAATCCCAAGTTTCTGCATTTTTATTGTGGATTTGTAAATATTATAAATGACCGCCGCAACTCGTTTTACTCCACAAATAACGCACCTGTTTTGAAACATAACTTTGCACTTTGCTTTAAAAATCACGATGTTGTCATGAATATTAATATTAACCTTTCGTATGCCGAGTATATAGACACAATTAAAAAGCTATTGTGTCTCGCGTAGATCCACGTTCCCGGCACACGAAGGGTTAAATATTGAAGGGCCCGAGTATGACTGGTGGGTATGGTTTGTGTTGTCAAAGAAACGGCTTACCATTACCGTCTTTTATATGCAAAATAAAAGTTCATTAGAGCCTACATCAAAAATACGTCGACTAAAATTTCCTACGTAAATCCAAACAAGCTAGACTACGGTCGACCGCAAACAGAACTCGAATAAAATAAAATTAAATCTTATCTCCTGAACAGTATCGGAGCAAGATCTAATATATTTGCGAGAAGTAAATAAACTCGAATCGATAGTCGTACATTACTAAGCATCCAGCTGTCTAAGTAAATCGATCAGCCTCTCAGAGCACAAGTTTCCGAGTGTAGCCAAACATAAATTATATTACCGTACCTGTCTACTCGACATCAGGTCCCCGTTACGACCCCATCTACTTTGGAAGCAAATAGAATTAATACAATTGACAAGGACATCACAAATATCCATTAAGATACTTTAAGAACATGAAACCTTACTAGTTTGTTGACTGATTATAGCGGGATCATTACTTAGGGAAAAGAAATATTCGATAAGCAAAATGTATCAACGAAAACAGCAAGAGTTGACAAATGCAAATATATTCGGTTTTTCAGGGAAAATACTTTTAAAGCTCATCCAGAAAGCGACTCCTAGACATGATAAAGCTAGGATGATGAAGATAGAGATAAAGATTTACTAAAAGAAGGCTCATCCGAATGAAACACTAATATAAACAATGAAGAGATTACCGACCAAATCCTGAAGAATCGCTTAGCTTATCATTAATACTGTTGCTATCTATGCAATTTAGTACGAAAATTGATCCCCGTTCGGATAACAACCCAAACTTGCTGAACTAGAAATTCAGCATTAACGCGCCATGAAAAGCTTATAAAAGGCTGGCTAATCTGCGTATTATAGGTAAACAGATGATGGGCCTGCATCGATTGGGGAGCAATTAAGCGTGCCGGCCGAGCGTTAACGGTCCACGGTGTACGAGCCCGACTGCGACCGCCATAAACTGTGATCTGGTGATAAATTCTTAAATACTCATATAAATAATACACATGACTGCGAAGTGCAATAAACCGTTAGTGTGGATATTATAGAGGAGATTATGGATATATGGAATGAGATAATAAATCATTGAGATGTAGTGTGAAATGCCGAAGTTTGACTGAGCTGGTCACGTCTGTCGGATGCCCAAAGCGCTGAGGGCCAAAATAGCCACTATGTGGAACTCTGACACAGTCAAAAGGCAGCGCAGCAGACCTTGTAGAAGATAGAGGAATGAACTGAACAAAACCAACGAACAGTGGTCCACATTGGCCCTGGATCGAAAAGTCATAGACATCCCTATGACTTTGGATGGGTATGACACGGGAAAACAGTAACAATGTTGAAATAGATCTTTTCCAAAAATTCTTAAATTTTGCAATAAAGCGAGAAGGCAATATTGACGTTTTCGTTTCATTTCAATTCAGTATGAAATATAACAAAAATAAAACAAGACTCGATCTAGTTCAATATATCCTCCGGTCATTGCAACGACCACTCTGATATTAAAGCCAGAACAATAGCAAGGAAAAGCCAACGAAAACAGAATCCCGTTCAGTGTACGGAACTCCCGGGCTTTAATAAGAAGTTATAGTCGACATAATGTTTGTTTAGGAAACATTAACATAGACGTGGAGGAAATAAACTCGTACAATTATTTTAAATGGCTGCAATTTTGAAGGCTCTGGGAATACTGTACCTAATAAAAGTTACTGGAAATGTATGGAAAAGTTTATAAAAGGAGAACCTTGGCCCATAATTTATAGAAGATATAAATGTAATACAGAATGTAGGCGTAATGTGGTAAACAGTAACCACTTTAATGGTAGACGATCAGAAGAAAATGGACTAGAAGAATATTTTATCTGATAATGATATTTTAAGGGTTCGCGGTTATCGTGGAAATATCGATCGACGACATTGAAAAGGAACTTTTGGTCCTTTGTTACATTCAGTACAAAATGTCAAGGAGTATTATAACCTTTGGGTGACTTTTTGGTTACAATTGTGTACTTTGTATTAGGATAGGAAAATGACACAGCACGGATCTTGCCAAAGTTCTGTTTCATGTTTACTACGCACTACTACGCTACAAATTCAGAACAATATTACCGTCCCACGCTCGGACATAATTTAGTGTAAATCTTCAGATTATTAATTAATATAATTTGAAACAAGGTAATAATAAGAAATTGATTACACGTGTTTAACCTACCGGACCTTTGGATATTAAGTAAACTTTAAAATAAGCGCTACTGTCACATGTAATAGGCAAATCTAAATAAATTACGAAATTAAAGCCGGTGGAGTAATGCTGCATACATAGTACTCGTAGTAGGGCCTTGAGTTGGATTTACGATATTAATAAGAAAAATGAAAGAAGAGAAGAACAGTAACAAAGCTTCGGGTTTGGAATTTGTAGCATTGTACAAAAGAGGCAGCAAAAGTGCCTCTGGTACGAGCAAATTCGTTGCTTGATGATGCCGAGTCGGTTTAGAACAAAATATTGTTAATTCTGTGCTCCTTTGGTTCTATTGTAGCATCTCTAAGCATATAATACAGGGTGAGAGGGCTATCGATGCACACACGGTTACCATGAATTCAGCACATAAATCAGAAACCCGCAGCATAAAAAAAATCTCAGGATATTAAAAAAAAAACACCTGTCTCTTACAAAAGTGACTACAGTGAAGTGAGTGAGTGTTACCTACACGGTAAAAATGTATGGAACAGTTCTTTTTTACCGACAAGATATTTTGACGCTGGGGGATGTAGATTCATGTGCTAAATTAATGATACCGCTTGGATGTCTCTTCCTTCCTGTACGGCGAACGATAATCGTCACCTGGGCGAATTTCCCATACAACTCGATTCCTACCGGCTTCCCTTTGAAAAATGGCACAGTCAGTAATTTATAGACAAATAATAAAATCACTATAAGATATGTAGGTACTCCGGCTTACCTCTTACAAAAATTGACCCTTCGCTACTGCTGGAGACAACAAACAAAACAATACTGGACACTGGACACCAACCCCTTTCGAAGCGAAGCGAAGCGTTCTAATAATTGCATTATGCCATACCCTCTGCATAATCCGGTTTAGCGGTCAGTACGCTGTATCGTAGGCAGGCTTTGATCAGCAGCGGGCTTGTGGACAGATGCTTTATTCATGCAGTTGTACAACGATTGCAAAAATTGGCTGGAGGGGCTTGTGGCTAATTAGAGCTAGCCGAGGTCAGTATGTGGCTGGGTGACCATCGATTAAATACCAAGTTGCCTCCGTGCCTCGGAGAGCACGTTCAGCATTTGGTCCCAGCTGTCATTTGTAGATCTTTCGACATTAGTTACGAGTAGTCAGAAGTCAGTCTGACACCTAGTCTTACCAATGGGTATCTTATTTTACACCCGGTTGTGAAGGTCAGATAGGCAGTCGCTGCAAGTAGGATACTGGTAGTCAGCGGCTTCCGGTTAGACTGGAAGCTGACCCCAACATAGGTAAAAGGCAGGGCAGACGATGATTGTACAAATTGGCCAACCCAATAACGTGTTTATATGATGCTTGTTTCACAAGAGAAATGTATCATCTTCTGTATCTTCTTTCTTGTGACGAATGACATGGGAGACAATGAAGACGAGACTGTCCCGCTAACATTGCACCTATGCGAAGCCGGGGCGGGTCGCTAGTTACGTAATATGCATTTCCGACATTCTTTATTCATTATTTGAAGAATGTAAAAAATTATATCTCCGAAACGGTAAACATTTTTACCGTCACATTTTTTTTTTTTTTTGAAAGCTGGTTGTTTACTCTATAATTTTTACTTAGTTTTAAAATTTAGTTTTAGAAAAAAAAAAATTACTGAAAACGTTGAGGGCGTTTTTGAAAAAAATAAGGATGGAACCTTCTTCGAAATCTACCTCCTCCTGCGGCTTGCCGAAGGGTTTTTTATTTAGAACGAGGTGCTTTCAGAGCAGTTTCAAAGCTAACTGCCCAAGGAGTCAAGGACTAACTTTATAGCAGTTTTTGCAAATTGGTACGTCTCAATTATTCGAACCAATTATATGGCTTGGCGATAAAATATATCGATATGCAAACAAAAAAAAATCTAATCTTAACATTTGCACGCAATTTGGAACAAAGCAAGGACACACGGTGCGCCGACACTTCGACACCGAATCCTTGGAAGTGCTGTCACGTCACGCGTGTCAATGTTTCATCATAAACACATTGCGGGAGTGTACATCTGTATCTGTACGTCCATGTGTGAATCAGGGCAGACTCATGCTCCTACATCAATAAAACAGCACACGTTAAAACACGCGACAGTTTCTCTCCAGTAACGACCCCCAGGTGACGACACAAAGAGGCTTACCTGCGTACAAACGTCTGCATTTGCGAGATAGTTTATGGAGTGCTCTAAAAACCTAGCTAGAATAATTTACAGTTAGTAGGTATACAATATTCACTCAACACCTTTGTTTCTGTAAATGTCAGATGTGAGATTTGTTTACGTGTAGCCCTTAGTCGTGGTTGCCCTTAAAGCAAGGACAGCGACCTAGATTTTCAATAAACTTTATGAAAAAACGGACTAGAACCTAATCTAAAGAAAAAGAAAGATAAACAAGTAAATGAAGAGTAAATAGGACCAAAAACATAACAGCTGTTCATAAAAGCCCTCGAACAAATAGGATAGTTGAAGCCCTTAATTTGGGCATTCATGGCGTACGATGAGAAACCTTTGAAACGTCCGTAGTGTGACGAGACGTGACCTATTGACTTTCAATCAATTCTGTGTCGCCCATTTATGAGAACGTCGACTGGAGTGCCTAGTAAAGTATAATAGATAACAAGCTGACAGACGTCACTGGCGATTATTTTGGTACTCGTGTGATTTCTTTTTTACAAAGCGGTACGTTTTGTGCGCGCAAATAAATCAAGAGCAAGATGAATGTGTGATGTGTTCGTATCGTAATTTATAGCACATGTCAGTCATAATGAATAGAGAATAAAGTTGAACAAACTGAAAATGAGTGACAGGGTGCGATAAAAGTTTCAGTAACTTGTTCAGCACTGTAACCACGACGTGAAATTGGCTTTGTGTTGGCTCTAATTTTCTCATACTTTAGATAAGTGTAAACTACCATTTTTATTCTCAACTTGTAATTAAGTGAATATCAGGAGGCGTTAAAACCTTAAAGAGATTATCATTTGCTGAAGTAGGTATAGTCAATTATGCAAATACAGCATCCAAAATTACATGAAACCGCATCCTTATATAGGTAAATAGGCGATAGCGTGCCTAGATAACAGTAATCTGGACAGCGATCTCAATTTATACTTCACAATACAATAAAGTGGTAGTTAGCGGGGCGATATCGGCGCGAGAGCACGGCCGGCATGACGCGACGAGGTTAAATCAGGCCAGGCGGCCCACGCAAAACCGCTAATTAGGAAGCGCACGCGCAAGGGCGCTGCACCGGCGCACGGTGCGCAGGCAACTCCACACAACCGCTGAAACAAAGACAACCACCGCCGGACAAAAGAAACAAGCATTTGAACAAAAGAAACTGCTCATGTAACAAAAGAAATGGCCAGAGAACAAAAACAATGGCGTGGCGGAGGAAACACGAGGAGTATGCCACCTTGTCTCCAGGCACAAAGGGTGTTGTGTGAAATTATGTTTTGTTACGAATTCTGACGTGTCCGACACCGACGAGCGCCAAGAATTGTATGTTTGCATTCTATTGGCCATAAAAAGAATTAATAGAAGAAACTTCCTTATGAGACGTTATAAATCTCACGGAACGGCTCAAGAAACTTTGACGTTGAAATGATTTAAGATAGGGAAAATGCGTCAATTCTAAACCGAGGAAGTTGAGACTAGAATATATGTTCAATAAAAACTGTTACAATAGGGAACATCCGCGCGGAGCAAGAAATACTTTGGTTCGAATCTCCGTCGCTCCGGTGCCAATTTTCCTTTTTTCCATTCTTTGTTTTCGGGCTGTTGAGTTTGTACGAAACGACGTCGGAATTCATTACTTGGAGCCGTCATTCCAGCTGTCATGTTTCATTGTGATGTGAATATTCCGTCGTCACTAAATGTGCGTGTGCAGATGAGGTCATTACAGGTAGCTTAATGTAATGCTTCTGAGAAGACCGCATGCGAGGGGTTGACTCAGCAATTGGGTACGTTAAGCCTCGCATTTAAACCATGCGGGCTGGCGATTATCGCCATTATTTTGCCGTTGCACGCTTTATATTGCTTCTTAGTTCTTAGTCATCTCGACGATCTAGATATTATTATCTAGGTATGCGGATTTCATAAATATGATATGTGGGACATGCATTACCAGTAAACTAACGCAACTGTTATGACGTTATTAGACCTCATTTCCAAGCCCTATCTGATAAAAGCTTCTGAACGAAAACTACACCCTCTATTTCATGAAACGTACGACACTACACCTTTGTCTGACCCTTTGGAGACTGTGAGCATCCCATGTCTTAGTTTCCCAATCCTTAGGACTAACCCCAGAGTCAAAGTAAGTAATAAAACCTTACATATGTCATGGATGATGCATCCGCGATGAACAAAGCACAAAGAGGGAGCACATAAATCCACGGAAGCACTTAGTTCTATTTTGGTGATGTGAAAGCACCCGAATATCGCGCCGCGAATATAAACATCTCATCGGTTACTCCGACGGATCCTCGTTTGTTACAACTCTACGATTTCGGCACTTCGCCACTATCGGTTCTAAATACGGGGAGGAAATCAAACTGTTTGCTGGAACTAAAGTTACTTCCGACTAGTTATTGCCCGCGGCTTTGATCGTGGGGAGTTCGGAAATCATCCCAAAGGAACCTACTACTGGGATAAAACGTATCCAGGTCATAACTTACGTGTATGCCACGTTTATTATATTAGTATCGATAATCGAATACCTTATTGGTGAGGTTTTTCAGAAAGGTCAGTGCGTAGTACTCGCAACCGGCGTGCGTGTATGACCAGGGAGCCTAAAATTGCAACTTTATCGGAATCATAACACGAATCACGTTAAAATTTTTAAATTTTAAAAAGGCAATAGATGTACGTAAGGATCGTAACAGGTGCCGTTCTGTGATTTCACCCACCCCATGGAAAACAGACGTGAGTTTAGATATTATATGTAATCGAAAACTCTGGTTTAGCAGACACCAATAAAAAATACTTCAGCACTGAGTTTTATCGGTCGATAACACCAAACAGTATATCTACCCATTTACGTTATCAACGAAATCATTACGAATTGATAGCTAAATCAATCAAGGTGTCTCCGGAAAAGGGAAAAAAATTATACGCTGATGTCATGAAGATTAGTCAGCGGTTTTTAACATGTTTTTCCGAGAAAAACTTAATCGACAGATCCCACACATTTATCGCTTATTAATTAATAGAATGACTACCGTAGAGTTACCTATAATTTTACTGAATAGATTGCATTTGCATCTTGAGGAAAACGGCATGTCCTGGAACCTTTTTTTGTTGTTTTCGGGGGTAAACCTTCCAAAGGCGACCGGTCTTTGGGGATAAGACCAGGGAGTGTGTGGTTTTTACCTCAATAAAACCACTCCAGTGGTCACAATCCTCACATGAGAAGAGGCACAGTTTTCTCTTGATAGACATGTCCGGAGCCCCTCTGTGCACGCCTGTTAAGGCACACGCCAGAGGATGTCCTGGGACATAATATTCGAAGACATCTGACCTTCATCTATCATCACGTGGTGGTTCCCACTCTTCACTCTCTTTGAGAGAGATCTTCGCCCTGCCATCGGTCGAAGCGTTGATTAAGGTATGCGTTTCAGCAAATAAGTTGACTTCATGTTCAATAATTGTTTTATCTTCCTAAAATTATGTAATATTTTCATGATTCTAATATCGCAATTTTTGAAGATCGCATCGCAATTTTTTAAGATTTTTTGCCCCCCCCCCCCCCATGTAACACGTAACATGTAACATCCAAAGTGTCCATATAGTCACAATTATGTTCTGTTATTGTTGCTAGTCGAATTTGATTTTTCTTTCGCAAGTACAAGTCTTTATTCTATTTGATAAGCTAGCAGGGTTATGCCGCTGCGATAGCTATGCCACTGAGCGCCTCAGCCGTTCCGGCCCTAGGCCGCTCGCGCGCTGCTGTTGCCTGTTGCGTGCCGCTGCTAGCTTTTGCTTCGTATACAATACAATCGAGGGATTCCCCGTAAGCATACACGAAAAGAGTTGCTAAGTTGGGCGATTTTATTTCCCTAGTTTTTTATTGAAATAAAAAAACAATGTTATGTAACGTGTTCTTGGATCCCCCCTGCCGCCCCAGTAACGCATAGTAACGTTTTACAAAACCCCCCTCCACCTCCCAAATTGCGTTACGTAATACTTGAACGCCCCCTAGGCAACATGATGTCAGTGACAACATATTTCAACGAATAAATATATCTATTATGTATTCAGTATACATTTAATTCCTATTGTCCAATCTTCAATGTGTCAGTCTTTTCAAAACTGCTGGCTTATTTCTCTACCTGCTAGTAGTAACCGGGTCCGAATTTTTTATGCTAAATTCCAATATCGTATTCTCGTTTACCTTTTATAATTCGTTTTGTTGCCTAACGCTTATTTAATATGGCAGCAGAAAATGAAGGAATATTTTTCGGACTAAAGGACCAAAACCCGAAACCAGGACCTAAAATTATATTTCATTTTAACTATCTTGTCAAATATGATATTGATCACCAGAGAAAACTTTTCCGAGTTTTTCTGAGATCGCAGTGGACTTGAGTTATAGATCAAAGAGATTTTTGCCCCTTCAGCTTAACGTCGACCAAAACCAGTCCTTAGTCTACGTCACACATTGTTACGTGGCTCATCAATCACGTAGGTACATCGGCATTCAATTAAACTCTAAGATTCTATTAAAGCCAAGTTTCTTGTATTACAACTTGTGCCGAGTGTTTTCCTTTTACTATTGGGTTGTGGAGCAGGCCGGCGAACGAGAGCCATTCGAATTTCAATAAAACTTGAAGGGGAATAAATCGGTATAGGGTAACACCGATGAGATATAGTGTTCCCGCCGTTTGCGCCAGCTGACGCGCATATGAACTCGAAAAATAATAAACGCCATTATGTCGCTAATTACACTTTCCGAACACATTTGTCAGTGTTGATTCAATACACATCTGCCAGTCAGGATATTGGCTATTAAAATCAATCGAAACACCTATTAATATAATTGCCAGACATTAATAAATAATATAGGTACGCCACCGTGAAGCTGCTTTGAGTTTATTTCCCTCGGTTTAAGGTTAATTTTGGAAATTGGCAAACATAATGACGTTTAAATATTCATATTCGAAGCAGTCACAGGCCGTAGCCAACTAGAATTTGGCTTTAGCCCTGCGGCTAGATTTCATGTTCGAATTATTTAGGTAATTTGAACACCTCAAACGAGGCAGATCTTAGATCGGTCTCTCAACTGCTAAATTAGGTATTTAACAACTTTAAATTGAACGCAAGGAGCAGAGGCAATTTTTAATATTTTCAAAATATTAGTTACTGTAAAATGCGATATATTTAATGTAGAAATACACAACTAAGCCGTAAAGATTCCACCGAGCCATAAAAAATCACAATAGAGTACGCGATATAAAATTTGAAACGTAAAACCGACAGTTACTCGGTTGGATATATATACAGCAGTTGAGAAAGATAAATTGTGGTTGTATCGACCTATGATAAAATTGCTAGTGACGCGAGACCTGCTGAAAATTGACGTCTGACACTTAGAAGATCAACCTCACCTGTCATTCGATTTGACAGCGTGAAATTGAAGAACTCCCCGGTCGTAAAAAATGTATTATAATTAGTTGCTTTTCGGCGAAATTAGTTCCGTAACTGGTTGCTAAAACGTTGGGAGAACAGGGTTCCTAATATCATAAGTGGAAAAAGTTTAAAATAAGAAAAATAATAAATTAATAATGTTAATGCTTAATTGCCAAGATCCTCGATTAATACCTCAGAAGGCTCTCGTTAGGCAGCTGGATCAAGGGCCTGATTCAGAAAGCGGTACTCATGGACACGGCTCGTATTGTTAGGAGGTTCCTCTCTCTGGAGCCCTGACCGCCGCAATGGTAGCTTGGACCCTATTCCCGATACCGATGGACTACTATTTTGTATTTTTAAATGTTTTCTTTTCCTGTTTTTTAAAGAAATATTAAAAAAAGTAAATTGGTGTGTAAAGAAAGTAAATAATAATGTCAATACAAAAAGGGCGTTGGAAAGTAAATGAGAACCAACACCCGTTAGCATGTGTCACGCCCTTGGCACGTCGTTATCTGCACGCAATTATACGAATGCCAAATCATGTCAGACGTGACAAATTATAAGTACCTAGGTACCTATGGTACACGAAAATTCACAACAAATAAGACAAATTCTAAACTTTCAATCCGCCGCTATAAATCTTGGATGCAGATAGAAATCCAACAAAGATAAAGTATCAAGCCGCTGAAGCGCTGACAATTCAACGAGTGAAACTCAATAACGATACAGCGAAGATAAAATATAAAACACTGGACCGTTTGTTGAGAGCTTTAGCAGTTCCGGCGATCCTAAGTAGAAATGCAATCTTGGAGGACTCACGTGTGGGGTCAATGCGCCTACGTTCACCGTTAAAACGACCCCGTCATACGATCGTTTACGGCAACATTTATTTAGTAATGCTACACTATCTATACGGTAAAAAGGATACATTTCCTGGAAGAAGTCGAGGCTAGGCGGCTGTAGGATGTCTAACGCCGATAAGACCTGCAAAGATAAAAGCACACATTAGTTGGGCGTCCTGTCTGCGACGAATGTTAAGCCCACATCAGACGCTCGCTGTCACCGACTGTCACGTTATTAGTGGTCGTACAATCAACACTGTAGAACTGTAACACGTTGCAATGCAAATGCATGTTTATATGAGGAGACGCTCATCAACCGCAAACAGTACAAGTTGTTCAATAAAACACAGTGAAAATGAATAAATTATAAAGAGAGCGCACACCGCATTATAATTATTTCGTGATAATGTCCAATACATACCCTATTACCGTAATAAAGAGGTTGGAGTCAGGCGAATTTATAGGTATCGGATCGTGTTATTACTGATAAATTGAAAATATTTCTTGTATAATCACCAAGGGAGTAATTATAAAACGCAGGTGTGAATGTAAAAGCTTCAATTAACATTCATAAAGTAAAGCTGACTGCGGAAGGTCTCTCTAATGAGAAAATGTAAAAAAAACAAACGCGTCTAATACGGTGTTCCAATTTGGTCATTGTTAATAAGTCTTCGTGGGAACAACTAGTTGAACAGAAGGCTGTTTTGAAACAAACAACTTTATTTGAACAAGGAAACATGGTGGAGTTTTAAATGTCAAACAAAGATATAGGAGCAATCAGGTTTAATAAGTTGCAAATTGTTTATTAAGGACGGAGAATCGAAGCCAAATATTGAAATGAAAATTTTGAGCTTCCATCGAAAAGGTTTTGCTTATGTTTTTGCTATCGGGATGTGTGATTTTATTTATAGAGGAAGTGTGAGGAGGTGGATTGTGAGTATTTGCGACACCGGCTCCAGCCTCCAAGTAATCTAATATCTGAATCTAGGCAGACACAAATTCTTGACTAGATTTAGCTATAATAAGCAACTTTCGATACATCGTAGCGGTATCATAATACGGCGTAACTTGGCTTCAAGTATGCCTAGTTTAAATATCTGAAGACAAAAGTTGTAGTGTTCGTGAAATTGGTAAAATACTTGAACGCTAAGTAAGTTTCAACGTTTACGCGAATGCCGAGAGTTATAACGTTGATTAAATAGTTGATTGAGCTAATATTTAATCGCGATAATGTTAATCCTTGGTTTTATCCTGTTTTTTCACAAATTAAATGAACGATTATGATTTAGTTGGTAATCCTCAACTCAATATAAATAATTAAGTGCATTAAATTTAAAAGAACACATTTTGGATGTGGATACCTTCCTAGAAAGATGACGCACCAAAGCCGCGTCACCCAAACCAAGAGAATATGCGTGTGCTTTAGTGTGTCATAAAGCACACACACACGCAAACTCACTTAAGGTGGAAGCGCAAGGGTAGGCCGCGAAATTTAAATTTTCTCAAGTTTATTGCAATTTGCAGGTCAGTGTCAAGTTGTATGTTGATGAAAATATGAATCGCGCCAGTAACACATATGGAGTTACAGAATTATAATCATTAAAATCATCAATACAGCTCTCCAAGTTCATATAATCACATTCAATAGCTATTTCATGAATAAGTCACTCTTTGGGATTATATGAACTTGGAGGGTTGTATTGATGATTTGAACGATTATAATTCTGTAACTTCATACGTGTTACTGGCGCGATTTATATTTTCATCAACATACAACCTGACACTGACCTGCAAATTGCAATAAACGTAAGAAAATTTAAATTTCGCGGGCTACTCTTGCGCATCCACCTTAAGTTTTTTCAATTTTATCACTAAATATGCATAAAAACCTGTTTTGCAGTGACCTCATACTTAGACAATTCTTCATTAATAAATGCTTACTCAATGTAAGTTTCACCGATTAACTTCATTTGCACTGTAATCGAAGTTCCCTTAGAAACTCTCACCTTTTCAAATAGATCTGGCAAGTAAGAAGTCATCTTTTACGATGCGATGCCTGCGTGAGCTATCATAGATAACCTTATTGTTTATGGTTATTTTAATACTAAGGCAGAAGTGTATGTATATTTATTTATTTATTTAAACTTCATGTACAATAGTAGTACATAGGCGGACTTATGGCATTCTCTACCAGTCAACCTTTGAGTTAAATGAGAAAATATTGAGGTAGGGTACAAAATAAATATCTAAAAAAAATACCTTCTTGCTTTCGAATATTATATTGATTCTAATACACATATACAAATAGAATAAACTAATAAATATTTTAACAAATACCAAAATAAAAAAACGAAGTCCTAATAATAATTACCGTGACTCGACTTCAAATTGAGAGTTATTTATTTTAACTAAAATAGTGGTTACGAACTTTTCTTTTAAAAGTTTATTTGCTTTCAGCTTTTTTAATGCCAAAAGGTAACGCGTTCCAGAGTTTATAGCAGATATAGCGTAAGAATTTGACTTAAAACCGGTGCGGTATGGAGGAATTTGGAGAAGTAGATTCTTGGAAGCTCGAAGGTTACGTGTACTGACTGAAACACCTCTGCCTTACCCTTCGCGGTAACGGGTTAGATGTTGTGTAAAAGACTTACGTTTTCGTGTTTGAAGAAGCAGAGCATCTTGAGCTCCCGGAAGACGCGTTTGGAGGAGACTAGCGACTGGAACACATTAGGCAGTTTCTTGAGCGCCACCCGCCGGCCATCGCGAGGGTCTGTCACCGCCCTAGAACAAAATAGAAAGAACATTGTAACATTTTGTTTATCAATCTTAAGCACATCCTTTGGCATAGATATGGGTTCGTAATAGTAATTTAGCTTTATGCCTTTTTAAGATAAATACAGGAACGAAAACAAATATACGAACGTGATTAAAGGATATACGGTAAATACAAAAAAAAGTAACTAAAGAAGAAAGTTGAAATTGGTTTTTCAGGTCGCGATATGTAATATGGATACAAATACCAAAATGATAAGTTTTTCTGTTATAAATAAGCATCGAAATGATGTGGGTGCAATAATTGCTGTTAATTTAGGTTAGAAAGATAATTTAGTTGAAATATAAAGTTAATTTCAATTAAATTAAGGTCAAGGGTGACATAAATATCATGGCCAACTTACAAGATAATGAGCAGTATTGTCACTACACTACACAGACGTATGATAATTTTGTTGTCATCATTTTTTACGTTTGTTTCCAAGTATTGACGAGTTGATGTGGAGCTTTTAGTCTGGAAATTCAGTCACTTTAGGAGTGACCGCACTTATAGACGCGGAATCGGCTTGAGCCGGAGAAAAAGAGCTTTACGTCGGAGGCGAGTTGCGTCATCCGAACTGAAATGAGGCGAATGTCGCCTTTAAAAGTCCTTTAACGTTATTTGTGGACTTTGTAGTAGATATAACCTATTTATACAAATGCCAGCAGACTTGTAAATATTAGTAAAGGTAAGTTCATTTTTTATTGCGTCAGCTGGCTCACCTTGCGGTTATGGGACCGCAAGGAAAACCAAATTAACGAGTTGCTTTGAGTGTTTTTAACAAAATATATTTTTATTCGCTTTGATAAAACTGTTCTGCTATATATAATAATTTTCATAGATTAGATTGAACCCAGATGTAGACAAACAAAACTGTACTCGATCGTGTTAAAGTTAACATCTATTGTTGTGTGGATTATCGTCCTTCCTATTTTTATCACCAGACGGCGCCACTAGATCAATTTCAGAACAAATTCAAGTTAACTTTTACGCGATTGAATACGCATAAAAACTCGTACTGAGCCTTCAGTGCGCTTGCCAAGATAGATAGTTCCATCAATACATGTATTGTTTAATTTACAAAATACGTTGATAAACATTAACATTCCAAAATTGCAGTATCTTCCTATTATAGTTGGTCCGGTTTTCAACAATACTTGATTATCATAACAATACGGGTAACTTACAATATGAGTTTATCCAGTGGTTCGTGACATGTATTGACATAAGCATCGGAATCCAAAGTTCAGAATTAGCATAACAAAATGCTTATCCCTAGAAGGCGCAACTGCCATCCGCGTGGCTATAAAGATATGAAATAAAGTGCCGTACTGTATTTATTACTCATTCTTTATTTAATACTAGCTGTTGCCCGCGGCTTCGCTCGCGTTTTTGTCGGAAAATTTTCCACGGGCACGTTGTAAATATAGTCCATGGCACTCGGGGATAATGTAGCTTCCTAATAGTGAAAGAATTTGCAAAATCGGTTCAGTAGATCCAGAGATTACCCCCTAGATACAAACTTACAAACAAAGAACAATGCCCACTTCCCATACATTTAAAAACCTGATTATGAAAGTTAATGTATAGTTATGAGGTATAGTAGAAAGAGTACCTTTATGTTTAGACAATAATGACTTGTAGTAAATTTTACGACTTAAACGCTACGAAGACCAAAAAACATGAATGTTACTTTTTACTCTTTTTAGATTAGGATTTGTCGTTACCATTATCAAGAGATCGGTATGGTAAGCAAAGGTCGTCAGATGAGGAAGATATCGAGGTCCAGGCGGTAAGTAGGGTCGTAAAAAGTAGTAACACGCACAAAATGACACAGTACATAACGAGACGCAAGCGCAACAACGAAGGACTGCGCCGATGCCAATTGCAGAACTGTCAGTGTCAAATGTCTAAAAAAATCCGTTTCACTCGCGAGTACGAACACAAATGTAAGTATTTGTATATTATTATTATTTTATTTGTTTATTATTTGTATTATTATTTAGTATTTGTATATTCGCATGATTAATTTATTTAATTATTTTGTTATTTTTAATTAATCATTATTATACACAGACGAATAAAAAAGTACTTACTGATTAAATGAAATGTAAAATAATGTATAAAACTCAGAAACAGAGTTGAATAAAGTCAAGCAGCAGTATGTAAAATGGAACGTCGTAAAAAATGGGTAATTGAGATGCGTTCAAAACATGGTAAAAGTTTACCCATGACGTAGATTAAGCATTAGGAAAAATTAAAAAATATTTATTTCCTGCGTTTCTTTTAACATTGTGATAAGCGTAATTAATATGCAATTAAATTAGCTGAATTTTAAGATTTATTTCATTTCTATACCGAATACCGAAAGACCATTTTTCACCTGACTATCAGGTGAAAAATGGTCATTCTTCTTTTTCCTCTTCATAATTATGTAGATATAGATCTCGCCAACTAACGGTGTTTAGATTTTATTTGCTACGTTCAAATTATTTTTTTCATTTTAATCCATTCAATCGCAGTATTTTTAACTGACTTCAAAAAGGATGATTCTCAATTCGCCGGAACCTTTTTTTTTATGTTCCCCGATTACTCGAAGATGGCTGGACCGCTTTGGTTTTTTTTTTAATTTGAAACGGTATTATAATTCCCAGGTGGTCCCATGATCATCAAGTCAGGATCTGATTAAGGGATCCTGGAGAAATAGAGAGAACTCTTCAAATTTTATAGGCACACTTGGAGCGTTATGGGTACTTTCTCGGAGTGGTCCTATTTCAATTTGGTGAAGATCAGATGAAGAACTTCGGAGACAGGCAACGGAACTCGTCAATAAATGAAAGCAAATGGACTGGGATTGCTGAAATCTCATGTTTGTCTATTGTTTACACCAGTTCATAACATAACATCACGCCGGTACGCTGTGACGGGGTAAGCACATGTGAACCACTAAAAAGGGAAAAATAAAAAAAACTTGGCGACTAACACCGAGTGACCGTTAGTGACCATGACATTTTAAAAACTTATAAAAGTCACCGACTTTTGAACCTAAAGTTATTTTTTACTTTTTTGTGTTTTTGAAGTCGGTTTTATTTTTTCGAAAAAAGTTTTTTTTTATTTGCTACGTTCAAATTATTTTTTTCCATTTTAATGCATTCAATCGCAGTATTTTCGATCTACTACTCGTACAACAGAACCGTTCGAAAAGCTTTGGAGCTCCGAATCCGTATAAGTATAATTACGCCAAAACTTTGACAAAACGGCGCTTGAAAATGCAATGTATTGTGGAGGCTGAGAAACGTACCCTCGCATTACAGGGTCCCGTTAGCTCTGCCCTGGCGATTATTATCGTTCGGAACGCCTGGCCCGATAATATCCGTCGCGAGGGAAATAGGGATGCCGACCGGCCCTGAGAGCAACGACCGAACCCCGGCGAGCTAGCCCCGGGAAACATTTGAAAGATTTCAAATTACGGATGTCACTGATTTATCGCCCGCTGAAATACACCAAATAGATGAGAATACGGAATACAAGCAATCAGTTTAGTAGGATCACGGTTTAATTTGATTCGTTTTGTCCGCGCCTACACGTTTCGCTCGATTTTCGCAATTCTATTGTTGCCATGTTATTCGCTTAAGTAGTGTGTACTTGACAATGATAAAGTGTACAGTTAGGTATTGTGTGAATTCGAGAAGTATTTAAAAGAGAACCGGGTTCGTAACCAAACGTTGACTATTTTTATATGCATTACACAAATAAAAAACCCTTTGAACCATCTTCAATAAAAACATGTTAACATTGAATAAAATAATTAACCTTCGATTAAGCATCTCATTTCACAAAAGATTCTCCGCAAAGTGATTTAATGAATTATTTTTCACTTTACTAATGCAGAACTGCATTAATTACTTATCGGAGAATATTTACGAGTAAGCGTTCTCAGGTTATGAAAAACAGTTCAATAAACAATATAATTTTGATACAGGGCGTTTTATTTATGTCGCATGACGTTAAATTCGACAAACTGAGTGCTGAACAAGCATTGTAAACAAAGGCAGGAAATATCCTCATTGAAACACTGGCCGCGAGTAACTTACTCACTTTTTATTTATGCCATAACAGTTCTGCAAGTTCAACAACATAACAAACACACACACATAGGAACACACACACACACACATTGTATAGGAACTTTGACATGCGAAATCAGTGGAGCGAGGATTCACGTTGTGGGGGGGACGAGCAGAAGCTCTCTTGTGGGCAATTTTAGTCATTTATTGCCCGGCGAGTGTATGGAGCTATTAACTGGAACAACATAGGTTGATACTATTTTTAACCGACTTTCTTCAAAAAGGAGGAGGTTCTCAATTCGGTTGTATTTTTTTATGTTTACCTCATAACTCCGTCATTTGGATACCGATTAGAAAAATGTTTTTTTTTATGTGAAAGGATCCCTTCCCCTTCCCGATTGGTCCCATAGAAATTTAATCAAAATCGGTTCAGTAATTTGTTTTTCTTCTCACGTTAATTATCAAATCACGCGACGTCGCGTGATAGTGCCTTACAATTATGTACGATCCATAAAATAGCGGCCGCAGCGTAATCGATTCTAGTATGTATTTGGTTTAGTCAACTAGTGAAGACATTCAACGTTTTTTTTTTTTATTTTGGATATCTACGTAAGTAAGTTCAGCATTTTGGCTTCGCATTGAACGTGTTTTTTCTTCTTGGGCTAATTATGTTGATGGCATGATAATCTCTTATAACTTCTAGTTGCAGTGGAAAAATTAGTAAAATTAATTTGTTAGTTTCATTGACTTTTTTGTTTCCGAAAGTCGAGTTATTTTAGACTATTTTAGTATTTTTTTTTTTTTTGCAGAAAGTTTTAGAGCCTGTCAAGCACCAGTTGACCCACAACGGCGACCACATATATCGTTTTCGTATACCTTATGTAATTATGTACACCGTAGTGTCGTCAGATTTATTGGGTGTTGATCAGGGGGCCTAAAATGGCTGCTTTATCAGAATCATAATAATTATGAATCTAGTCAAAAATTTAAAATTCTTAAAATGGTCTTTATGGTTATGACCACAAAGTCCATTTTAAGAATTTAAAATTTTTAACGTGACTGATATTGTGATTCTGATAAAGCGGCCATTTTAGGCCTCCAGACTCTCCAACCTTTACATATCCCTCCTTTCGCTTCATATCCCTCCTAAGGGCAATACAAACATTAAAACTTATGCGTTAGAATCGTAATTTTATGGTTTACAGCACAAAAAACCTTACAAAGCGCAATTAAACACATAAAATATGACCTCTGCATGTCCTGGATGTGTCGTATCTTTTTACGGTTTTTTAGCGATAATTTTGAACAGTAACATAAGTAATTGTTTGTTCTTGACAAGCATTCCCGGCGGCCATGCTCGTGTACCAGCTACAAAACAAATAATTCAGGCCTATTTAACCTCCGAAAAATTTCAAGTATTTGGAAAAAAATACGTGAAAAATGTGGGTATGTTAGGAAAGAATAGGTTTGCACAAAGGGGAGGTAGATAGGTATTCGGTAAACTAAGTAACGTCCGCCATTAATTCTGCCGTTGTTACAAGATACGTTTTGTTTTTAACGTTTTCGGTAGTCTAGACGTTTTTACTTGGAAAATAAACTACTTATTCGACATATATATATATATATATATATTAGATATATTTAGATATTGATGATTATTATTAGATAGAGATATTTAGGGTCCCGGGTTCGAATCCCGGTAGGAGCAAATGTTTGTGTGCTGAGATGGATGTTTCTATGTATAATATATGTATTTACAAACAAAAAATATCTATGTAATATTATCAACTATCTGGTGTCCACGACACAAGCCTCGTTGCTTAGTGTGGCACCTAGATGGCGATGTGTGTAATGTCCGGCGATATTTATTTTATTTATTTATTTATATTGTGGCAGAGGTCAATAAATTATTCAATGTATAAACCTACATCCAAATAAATAAAATTGATGTGTCTGTTTGTAATATCAAAATAACAGCTTTTTACTGAATGCATATGAAAATATACACGGCGCATTTTAGAAAAATAATTTGGGTTCCGTGCAAAAAAATAAAACGCTTGAAATTGGTAAGAAACACCCGATTCAAAAAGGCTTTTTTTTAAATAATAATTTAACGCGAACAAAGGTCGCGGGCAACAGCTAGTGGTAAATAGTTTATTTCGCACATATCGAGTCGAGAGAAAAAAACACTTCCCTAGGTATTTTTACTAACTTCATCTTAGCGTGTCGATGCCAATTTAAATTAAGTCAGCCCAAGATGTGTCGACGAGTTTGACACTTTCAGTAGCGTCCATCAGCTCCTGTGATGTGCAAGCAGCAGTACAGGCAGCACACTACTTTTATTAATTCATTATTCAGCTATTCATTTATTTGCAAAACTAAGTACATTACTACACTACAAAGTCGCTCCCCGCTGTCTGTCCCTATGTATGCTTATGTATGCTAAAACTACGCAACGGATAGGTATTGTTTTTTTTTAAAGTTAGAATGATTCAAGAGGCAGGTTTATATGTAGGTATTACAATGCACCCGTGCGAAGCCGGGGCGGGTAATGAAATAATTCAGACATAGGTACTTAGCATATAGCTCATTACGAATTCTTTCCACGGAACACAGAATTAAGTATCAAGACACAGCGTTGCTTAAACAGTGGTTGTTTAAAACTAACCCTTTGACTATTTGGACGTAGGTACTACTGAGTACACTAACGGTCGACGTTTTTCAACCTTATTATTTAGGGCGGTCCACTTTTCGGACAGTCCACTTTTGTGGACCGTCCGTCAGTGATCTCGGTAGTACACACGGCTGCACATCAAGCTATACATTTCCAGTATAAGCTGACCTCGCATCGTACGGAAATCCTATACAATGCGAGATCAGCATATACGTACCCATAGACATATAAAAAACAGTACATACCTATATTTATACAATAAAGGTTCGAGACTTTCTAATAATCACATCCCTAATGACTTTATGCTTCGTTTACAGGTACTAGTTCACAACAGTTACTCGCTTCTGTTCCGACAACTTTGACAGTAATTGAGTAAGTTGCTATTTAAAAAGTTCAGTTCGTACTACCGCTTGCTCTGGCTGAGTAAAAACAGATCTATAGAAGGTTATTAATTACCACGCCAGATACGGATTGGCCGTTAATTCTGGCAACGGACGTAAAGAATATTCTTTATTAACGACGATATATGGTGGTAAGGTGTTAATAAAAACTTGACATTTATAACGGTTGAAAGTCTTGCATGACACCAGTATACTCTTGGCAATAAAAAGAGACATCAATAGACTTATCAATTGTTAATTATAGACAGATACCCGTGTTGTATGGTGTCAGACAAAGAATAGAACAAGGCATTTTCTTTTAATGGGTGTTGTTGAGGGCGACTGACATGCTTATGGAATGAGGATGGGCGACTGACTTTCTGTATAATTTATTTTTTACAAAAGATCATTTCAAATTTGTATTTTGCCATGATTACTCCAGCAGTCGGACAATGCAGGCTAAAAGTAACAGTATGCGGTATTATCATTCATGCTTTTATTCTATGGTGGTTTTAACAACTCCATTATAATACCAGCTTATTACTGTCTCTGTCTAATATTGGGACAGTAATAGGCTGATTTTATTATACTGTCCCACTGCTGGGTAAAGGCCTCTTCTCAACAGAGAAGGCACGAGCATTGATCACCACGCTTGTTCACGACGGGTTGGCGATTTCAGACTTTTATAAGCCCAGGTTTCCTCACGATGTTTTCTTTCACCGATGTCTGTGATGTCCAGGATAAACTTAGAAAGTAGGTACATATGAATCGGAAAAGCCTCATGCATGAGAGGCGAGGCTTTAACCTCTGGGCCAATAACTCCATTATTCTCCATTATAAACTCACTGTACTGTAGTTCCGACTAAGGACATCTTTTTCCAAGTTAATTACTCTAATAAACAACAAGTTATAATTACCGTGGTAATAGTTATATTAGTTCTAACAACGCGAATCCATTTCTATGACATTTGTAACATATCGTCCGAACGGATTCCGAATAAGACTGAAGTTGGAAAATTACGTAGCGGCCGCCCGGTCATTCCGGAGTCACATTACTCACTAGCCCTCAAATATTAGACCGTGAATTTCCCTTGCGTTATCGAACAAATGTACGGTCTACTCGTATAACGTTCACGATACCTATAATAGGAGGTTTAACACGCTGTATCGTGACATGTGTCAGGTGATTTGTTGAGTTTGTCACAAAACAGGTGACACTTGTCTGTACAGCTCGCTCGAATTCGCAGTGAATGAAGTGATTAGACTATATTATGACACCCAAGCCAAGTCTACTACTGCTGTTTTCAGGGTTCCGTACTATGGGAGGGTCGCAAGACGTCGCGAAAACTACCTCAGTAAAAAAAAAGTAGATTTAGCAGTAGATTTTATAAGAAAATGTAGGATATAAACATTTCTATGTTCATACAAAATAAATACCTATGAGTACTTGTCCATCTTAATGCGAAGGTTGCGCTTTATTAACTAATTTCCCCATCTAGAAACCGTTTTTGCTACATTAAGATATATATCGTTTCCAAATTTAAAAAAAAATGTGTTAACAATGTATTTATCCGAATGCTAAGTATGCAGATGCTTAAAAATGTTATATGGATTGAATATTTGTAACATAATAAAATACAGAACAAAAAAAAAGCGATGGGATTTTTTTCATACTAAGGGGGGGTCGTGTCATGAAAAAGATTGAAAAACACTGCCACAGGATCACTTTATTATCCGTCTGTCAAGACCCTTTTTCTCATGAACGCGTGGAGGTATCAAGCTGAAATTAGTAAGCCGAGTAGGAAAAAAATCATTCAAAACTTGTAAGTCAACGCGATCAAAAGATAATTATGACCGTTTCTGTCGCATATTTTGCGATCTCACAACTTCTGAGAAGTCAACGGGAGGTTTTCCCGATGACCTAGACTCGTGAAATTTGGCAAGAAGCAATGTCTTACAGCACATCTAAAGTAAACAATCTGAAAACCGTAAATATGATGTTTAATAACACCACACCATATGTTTAATAACCTACGGGTTTAACTTATACGGAACCCTCTGTGCGCGAGCAGCGCGAGTCCAACTCACACGTGACCAGTTTTGTTTTTATTTTTTACTAGCGACCCGCCCCGGCTTCGGACGGGTGCAAATGTGCAATGTTATAAAAAAAAAACGTTAATGTTACACATTAAACCTTCCTCTTGAATCTTCCTCTATCTATTGCTGAAAAACTGATTAAAATCCGTTGCGTAGTTTATAAGATCTAAGCGTACAAACAGCGGGAGCGACTTAGATTATACTATGTAAAGAAATCATTTTGTTTTGTTAATTGAACCATTTCTTGTTTTATCCTGTGCAAGACAATTATGTAAATTATTTTTCTTTCTTTACTGTAATCAAATCTTACACTAAAGACTACACCAAAATAAACAGGAAACAATTAGCTAACTTAACAACCTTGATACATAAACGAAGAAACTTCTTACTTGAGCTGAAAGTGATCAAGTTAACAAAAAGTTCTTCCTGCGTTCACTTAACAGTACAAGAAGAAATTAAAGAGAAACAAGTCGAGTTCTGTCGTCCCTTGCAAATTGAATGTACTCCTATGTACTAATGTAGTTCTGTGTTGCCAAAGCCCCATGTCCTCATACAGGGCGAGGTCATGAAGAAGATCCGGACCAAAGGACCATTCATTTTAATGTTATCGAAGTGAATAATATGTGTTTCTACTGGAGTTTATGGGGGATAACTGATAAACGCGGGGCGGAGCTAACCATTCGTTTATAGTATGTTATCGGTGGGTGCAGTGGTTTTTTTATATAGTTTACCCTATACATACGCTGCTATAAATAAAATAGGTTAGAACAATAAGTACATGTCCCCAAATAAATCTATTGTTTAGTTTTTCGTTTTAAATTGGTTCGATTCGTTCGGTTTTTCATGTTCTGCTTTGTCCCTTAAATTAATCTTTCTTAAAATCTCGTGTCACGGTGTATGTGGTCGCACTCCTCCGAAACGTCTCTCCCGGTTTTTTATGATTTTTTTATGTACATTTGGTGGGAATGAGAATAGGCCGTAAAGTATATTTTTCACACCGCTAGGTTGTGAAATTCTAAATTAACGCGAGCGAACCCGCGAACAAAAGCTAGTAAAACATAAAAGTCGATTCGCGAAACAAACCATGTCTTAAAAAGTTTACGCTTGACTTCGAGGTTGGTCAAGTACACACGGCGGCACATCAAGCCTACAGACCTAGTATAACCTGACATCGCTTTGTATGAGCTTCTCGTACGATGAGAGATGAACTTAATTTGATTTTGCATAGCTTGATTGGCCGCCGTGTGACTTAAAACACAAAGTGAAACGCTTTTATTTGCAAATCAATTCATATTTTTTTCACAAATTTTACTTATTCAAACAGAAGAACAACAAACTATTCTCAAAAATATTAATTAAAATAGTCTTACGATTCTGGGTGAGCGCATCTACTACATAATAATTTAAATAAAGGTTAAACTAATACATCCAAACTTCGCCAGTTCATGCAAGTTATCAAAATGGACTTCTGCATTTCCTACGGTGCGGTCTAACATTCGATCATGTGTGTAACGAGATTAAGGGCCAAGCAAACAGGCTCTATATAATTGTGCACGGCCTCTGTGCTTCGGTTAATTAGCAAACACGGATAGTTAACCGGCCATAATCCAATAACGTGAGACTAATAGTCTAAACTGTAGTGTTAAGGACTATTGAGTTCAGATATTCAGAAAGTTAAGTCCATCATCTGCCTAGGGTCGGCTTCCAGTCGAACAGGATGCAGCTGAATACCTGTATTTTACATGGAGCGACTGCCTATCTGACCTCCACAAACCAGTTAGTACTGGGTAATAGGATACCGCTTGGTAAGACTGGTTGGCCGACTTTCTTGCCACTGACTACCTGTAACGGCTGTCAAAGATCTGCAAATGAAGGCCAGGACCAACGGTTTAATGTGATTTCTGAGGCACGGAGGAAACTCGGTATGTAATAGGTGATCATCACCCATCGAAGGATCAGGAACTTCAGTCCAAAAATAGGAATTCTGCAAGGCGACTCAAAATTACAGAATAATTAGGAAATCATTTTACGGTAAGAAGGATGATAATTTGATTATGATTATTAGCTTCTGTCCGCGACTTTGTCTGCGCCATGTCGTTTACAGAGATAAAATGTAAATCCTATGTGTTAATCCAGGTTCTCAAACCAGGCTATCTGTATGCCAAAGTTCATCCAAATCCGTTCAGCCGTTATTGCGTGAAGTAAAAAGCATACAAACTTACACATTTATTATATCAGAAGGATATTGAATTGGCTCAAAAACTAGACCTGCAGCTTTCAATTCCAGTTCAGGAATCCAAGAGTCCAACGATTATAGGTCTGAAACCGATAAGCAACGTATTGGCAGTTCGCCAACAGCGGCAATGTGGAGAAATCAACTTTTAAACCTTTTAAATTATTATACCAAGCATTTTTCAAGTTCTGCCACAGTGTAAAATACTTTGACGCATAAGACGAGTAGACTGTGGTTGTAATGCTTTTGTGCTCAGCTCAAGTGTGCTTAACTGCTTATGTTATTTATGATTAATTATGTTGCGGTTTAATATTACTTTAAAGGCTGTTTAGAATAATTGTTCAGTTACATTGTGAGAATAAAATTATTTCGTCAGCATTAATTAAATAGCTGGTAGTACAGTTAGGAATACGCAACATTAAAGTCTTATTAAGAAATCCAGTTTTTTTTATATAACGTTATTATTTACAAATGTATTACAAAACGATGAATTTTCGGGGAATTTATAATTGTTTAACATTTTATTCTCTACACGATTGTACAACATTTTTTTTCCTGTATTTACTTATTGTTCGGGCAATCACCCTAACAATCAAATAATCTAAAACATGATTATGTAAATACTTTAACAGTAGTAAAAATTACAGTTTTTCTGAAAACTCATTAACAGTAATCTAAAATTACCGGAAACGGTAACAAATGCCAACAAATGTTTAGATAAGACCCTAAGTTCGAAGCTCACTCATAAAACTTATCCATCACCATGCCTCGTACAAACAAAAAGCTTCGGAAAGGCTAGTTAACATGAATATTTCCCTAACGAGCACCACACAAAGCTCGTATTCCTTTTGAAAAAAGCAAGTAAAGCACTTGTCCCACTGCGAGCGAAGCGACTAGCGATCGTCAATTGTCTCGTTCTCTAAACGCTCTAAAGATTGTAGGTCCCGTAATAAGAAGAGATACATTAGTAATAGAGCACGGGAAACCGGGTTTCGGTCCCATACTAAAACCGGTAATTCCCGGGTTTTACTATGGAAACGAAACAGAGTTTCGCATGCTTTAATAGTAATACTTGAACGTCGTCTGTTGACACCTCTCCCAACAAGAATTCTATCAAAGACATAAATAACTCGTTTTTAGTGGCTAGCTCTGCTGCGTTAGCATAATCAGTCTATAATGTTCCCAATGCTGGGACACACGTCTCCTGTCTATGAGATGGGAGTGGACCGTAATCCAACACGCGGGCCTAGTGTAGATAGGCACATGTCTTCGAATTTTTAGTACTAGAACATGACGGTTAATTCCTCACAACATTTTCATTTACCGTTTTGAGACTAGTGGTGACGAAATAAATGACACAAAGTAATGCGCTTGCTTTACTTTGTGTAATTTATGTGGAGAGCAGCGGTGGCCCAAAGGTGGATGCCCCGATTTACGGGCAGTAAGTCGTGGGTTCGAACCCAGGCAGGCGCATTACTTTGTGAATTTATTTCATCACCACTGCTCTCAAAACGGTAACGGATAACAGCATGAGGAAACCGGCACCAAAAAATCGAAGACATGTGACATCTACCAAATCGCACTGGGCCCGAGTGGTGGATTATAGCTCATTTCCTCTCATAGAGAGGAGGCTTGTGCCCCAGCAATGGGAACGATATAGGCTGATTATACTCATGCAAAGCTCTTGCTCTTGCTCGAGTCCGAACACCGACCTCTGTAGTCTGGGCCGACACCACTGAGGAGCGGTTCCGCTAGTTCTGCTGTTCTCTCGCTAATCGCCGGCAATGGGACAGGTGCTTATATCGTGCATTTCTGTTCTATTCCAGTATTCTAATATTCAGGTGGCGACATCTGGGGGGTGTGGGCGGTTCGTATGTTTCTATTGTAACAGCGGTAATTACGAAACGGGCGGACGTCTTATCAATAAATATTGTATGTGGCGTGTTGTGTGCTTCGCCTTTTGTGTTAGCCAAATTAGGATTACAGCCCGCGTAGCATGGCAATACGATCTCTATTCTACCAAGAATCGACAAAGCTCTTTCTATACAACTTGACATGTCTGTCATACGTTTTTAACATCGCCATGCTTGCGACGATAGAAATCTTTCCACAATCTGTCATTTTTTTCGATTCTTCGTCGACAAGACCCGTTTCTACGGTGGTCATGTAGGCGGGCTGGACTGCGACGTAAAGAATATCTTACATACACATTCTACGTTATTTCAGTGATATTATGATGGAGATGAAGATTGTATACGCCCGTAAAAAGCAAACTAAGTCACTCTAATATTTACAGCTGTATGTAAATTGATGCATCTAGAAGAGTGTCACGTTTGGCGTATACCCTGTACATACATCTTAAAACCTTCCATAATATTTTACTCCAAGTATACAAACCACCAAATTATATGTACTTACCTACATACTTAACACAGCGTGTATTATGTAGGCTTCGTCAAGTACCCGAAACACTTCTTTAAACATGGCAAATGTAGGGTTTTATATTCAGAGCCACGGAGCAAAGTGGCAAACAAAAAGAATGGCTGTACTGCACTACAGGTACACTGTGATAACACGGCCATAGTATCAACAATCAGTATTTCAACAAAATGGTCGGCTCTGACGCACACATGCAAAGTATGTACACCTTCTTTCTTATATCTATGGTATAGACTATAGACGAATTCTAAAGCATGTTTCAAGTAACAGGTAACTCTAAAGCCTTAAGTTACTCATAGTTGGGGCTGTCGCATCAAGACAAGTGTTTCATTCTATGTGTGTAGAGTAGAGCCACATAACAAAAAGTTGAGTTGACAACCCTAAGCGTTAGATTAAAAAAAGGACCAGTGAGCTTACTGGTTATCTCTATACTGCGACTTGGCGGGCCGCAGTCTAACGAAATTCATAGGACAATGAGTGGAGGCGCCTGCTTTACACAAACATATATTTACACGTAGCTTACGCTAAGACGGTAGGCCCTGAAAAGTTTGAGTAAATGTGCCTACGTGTAATTCACGTTGAAGTTTAAAAAGCTACAGATTCTATTATATAAATTGGATTAACTCTAACACAGCGGCAGGTTTTGGAATGATTTAGTTGTCTTTTTGTATCAAAGGATTTTGCTACCGAATATCTTGATCTGAATAGAAAGGAATCTGGTGAATAAAATGGAAGATTTTTAATATCTAACATAGGCCACCACAGCCACAAGCCATAGACAGATACTGTTCAACATATCAAACCAGCGTTGAGAATTGATTTGTAAAGCCATTTTATCGGCTGACTACTCAATAGTTATTAGGAATTCTTCTTTCTTAGAAATATGTACTAAAAGAAAGAGAAAAGAAGCTACACGCTTAATGGAAAATTGAAAGATGTATTGTGAAATTCTGTCTCAGATATTGCATTGTCCTTTCAATATTTATTTACAAAACGTATACAATTCACATGTGAATGCTAGAAACTCTTATTCAATCAATATCTGTTGAAACAATAACATGTTTAGTTACTAATTATAAAAATGTGCATTATTACGACAATGCACATTTGATAATTACCCCTGCTGGGATCTTAATGAGTGGACTACATATTGTTGCAAAGGTTGGGTTTCGGCGTCGGTAGCAGAGTGTGTGGCGACTGGAAATACAAACTCGAACCTCTTCTCAAAATAATATATTGTAGAACAAACAACTCGCGTGTATTACTTTTACAATCTTGCTTGACACAACCAAAACAATGTTGCAAGTATATTATAATAGAATCTGTTGGTGCCAACAACTCCAACCTAATTAACCTCATGTCGTGTACAAAAAGACCACTTCAGCTGGAAATTCAGCTACTGATAACTTACAATTTGAGAAATAAATCAAATACTGAAAACATTTTGAAATATCGCAAGCGCAACCAATCATAATGATTAATGAGCAATACCCGCAAATCACACATCGAAATTAACCATGCACATGTATTCATTTCTTTTTGAAACTCTCTAATGATGACAATGGCACAAGATCTCAAATCTCGGAAACGACTGTAGTGTAACAAAGACGGTAGTTTGTCATTTTTTGGTTATTCACTGTTTACGGAGGACGTAACGTCCGACGTGTGCTAAGTATGGCAAGAAACAGACACCTTAAAAGTATGTAGCTTCTTATGTTTACATTGTTTGAGCTACCTATTACCGTTTACCATAGCGTATCTGTTCCAATACCCATAACTGATAACATTACATAACAGTTTGTTCAACACTTATTTGTTACAGAAAGAATGACAACTGAACTCATTCCGAAGACATTTTAAGTTAAAAGTCTTTATCTGCTCTTCAAATTGGTCGGGAGAAGTGAAAAAGAATGCCCTGATAACACACGAAATTATAAAGTTATGTCAAAAAGATAAGACGGTCTTAAAAGAGATTTGATAATGGACCCAGACTCGGTTTTAAAAACTTGGGAACTTTTGTATAACTTCTTTCCTGCCTCTGGCTTTCGAAAGATATGAGTATTATCTCTGCACTAGCTGATGGCCGCGGCTTCGCTCGCGTTTTGGTCGAAAATTATCCCACGGGCATGTTGTAAATATAACCTATGGCACTCGGAGATAATGTAGCTTCGTATTAGTGAAAGAATTTTCAAAATCGGTTCAGTAAATCCAGAGATTACCCCCAACAACCTCACAAACTTTACCTCTTTGTAATATTAGTATAGATAGTATAGATTACTTTTCAGTGTACCTAACCGTCTTCTCCATCCCAGCTATTCCTGGCTATTGTAAAGGGACTTTGAACAATACCCTCAAGTAGCTTTGTTTAAAAACTGGTTAGCAGACGTGTTTTCTGGTTTTTCGAGTCGCGTGCGGTTCCTGATGAACGCACGAGCAGTTCTTTTCAAAACGACCCTGGCAATAAGCCAGAAACTATATAGCAAGGGTAAAGAAGATAAACTGAGGATGCTTTGTGTCGTCACAACTTAAGAATTTTTGCATAAGCCGGAAGCATATTGTAATACGGAAATAACTACCACGAGTCTGACTAAACTAACTCTTTGTTTTTTACCCGACAGCCAAGGAAGGGTTATGTTTTTCTCGCGCCAAATGGCTGGATGGATTTTGACGATTAGATTCGTCTCAAAAACCTAAGTGTCATTAGAGAGGTTTAAAAAAAACCGGCCAAGTGCGAGTCGTACTCACACGCACACAGGGTTCCGTAGCACCAAACAATATAATACAAATATTTTGAAGGCATTCGTTCTTAAGTTGTATTGTTTTACATTCATCAACAAAACTAAATTTGTTTTTCATAGTATGTTAATGAAAAACAAAGTTGTTGCTGCAGTTTGATGAAAAAGACCCATATCTCAAAAAAAACATCAAATCTTATTCAAACCAATTTTGGTCGAAAGTTTTTTTTACGTTCTATAATCCTATATTTTATTCAGAATTTTTCTCCTCTTACTTTAGAAATTAGAGGGTAAAATGTGTGTCCCCCGACACACATTTTACCACTTTGGAAGTGTTTATCTTTCAAACGATTGACTTTGAGAGAAAATGGTTTTAGGAACCTCAATGTCATTTTTACCTATCTATAGACACCCCGCACGTATAGGTTTGATGAAAATATTTTTTAGTTTCAGTTCCATGTATGGGGAGACCCCCCTTAATCTTATATTTTTTTATTTTTGTATAAAACCATAGAGCGGTTCACAGAATACATCTACCTACTAAGTTTCAACTGTGTAGTCCTAATAGTTTCGGAGTAAAGTGGCTGTGACATACACGGACAGACAGACAGACAGACATGGCGAATCTATAAGGGTTCCGTTTTTTGCCATTCGGTTACGGAACCCTAACAGGCGGATTTTTGGCGCTAAATTGTAAGGCGCGTCACTCACTGGTAAGTCGAGGCGACGTCGCGGCACGGCCGAGGATAGGGTTTCTACGTGGAGTCGAGGCGCAAGCGGCTATGCTTCCTTCACATTCTTTGACGCCACCTCGACTTCAGTTCGTGTGAGCAACGGGCTTAGTCGTTAATATTTTTTTTCCAACCAAACCTATCGAGTATGGTATCAAAATGAAGGAAAACAAAAGAAGATTACAAATAACAATTTGCCGTCTGGTTTTTTGATACTTTTAATTAAATGTAACTTGTTCCATACCAAGAACCGGCGGAATCCTCCTCATAATCCATATCCAAACCCAAACAAAAACTGCTATAATAATTTCCACTTTCCCTCCATTTTCGACCCCGGGCGCCGAGCGCTAAATTCTCATACACGTCGACGTCGAGGTTCGTTCAAATAACTACGTACATAAATACGTGTGCTGTGTAAGTACTGATATCGTCTGAACGCGTTCATTCATTTTTCTGGCGAGTAAGAATCCACGGTCGGCGGGGTGCGATAAGCCAGCGAATGCCCGCCTACGTTTCCTATAGCAACGCCATTTCATCGGAATACAGTTTTGATGAAGACGAATTGAATATCACGGCGGAATTTGCTCCATTCATTTGAAAGTTTGAAATGGAGAATTTGCAGATTCCGGAACAGCAAATATCTCGTATTTTAGATGAAGCTGTGAATTGGAGTCTTGATTATCCTGAGTCACTTTACTTTTGAGGTGTAGATTGTGTTTACGTACTGTATCGCTCAAAATAATGTAATCACGACTAATCTTTCTTAGCTGACGTGAACGATATCTATTAATCTGCATTTTAATGTTAGATTTAAATATGAAAATACGCTAGTCTAGTAGAGAATTTGAAATGGCGTGCAAGCGGGCGTAGGCGGGTCGTTCTTCTTTTTAACCTACAAAAAGGTGTCTCCACCAGTCAGTGAAAAATAAAACAAGGGAATTACCATAGTTTTTTCTTAATTGTATTTCAACAAGCACTGTACTATACACTTAATTGCTGAGCACGATTAAATAACATGTGTATTGAATAATTTCATTGTAAAAAGTACGTTTCAGAGTTGTAAATCCCCGTGACAGAAGTGTATTTCATACAAAATAACAGTGTCTCCCGCTACCTCGGCTTGCGTATAATCCATAATATTACAAAAAAAATATATGATGACACAAAACGTAAAAATATCTAACTCCTAAATATATTACCTCTCATGTAATAGCGACCATTATTTTTTATCACTTTTAATAAAATATTTAAAAAATCTCAAATACTTGTCTCCTAGTACCTGTTGTTTTATTTTGTAAATTCTGTCACGTGGGTTGTCCTTCGAAATACGCGTTTGTGCCGCTCGACTTTGTGGCCTGCGATTTGAGGTTTAAACCCACTTCTCCCCATGGTATGATTTCCCCTCTGAGATCGAGAGACAGCGCGTCAGCCGACCGAAAGCTGTGATAGGAGGTGCGTGTGTTTATTCGGCTACCACTTCGTCACGTAAGTTATTGATTCAAAATATAATGATTATTGTTACTTTTCGTTGTCTACTCTTATGTAATAAGAAATATTTTATTGCCAACGTGTAAATTATGTATTCTATGTTAACTTTTAAATGTTATCGACTTTGCATCAAATTTTTACCCCTCCGTCACATGACAACCCCGTCACATATTTATTGTGACGGAGCGGTAAAGTACGTGACGGGGGGGTAAAATAATCGATATGCTTGTTCTATTTATGCTGAATCCGTGAAATACTGAAATAGATATACTAGTTATTATGGTAATTATTCCTACGGAATGTGTTACAATTATTTTTCTATCTTCTCGTATGTTTAGGTACTTATTAATTATTTCCAGATATGGTATCTGGAAATAGGAAATAATTAATATGGCGAAAAACATGACGAAAAATAAGACATTAACACCAACAGAAAGGCAGCGGCGTTGTCGGGAGAAACGAAAAAAAACCCTGACAAGTTAGCTGAAATAAAGCAGGAGGTATTTAGAAATATACCATGCTCGAAAGGAGCTAGTGGCTGCCACGAGCATGCGAGAACATCGAATCAAAAAGCAAATATGGCAAGAAGGAAATAAAACAATAGGGAGAAGAAAAATATGCTCGAAGAGGTACATTTTAACCCCCATCACCAATACCAGAAACCCGACGAATGACTCCATCTGCAACACCGACTCCCTCTGAAGTATCCACTCGTAGTTCAAGGGGAAGAAAGAAAGAGAAAAGAGATAAAACAAAGTTATACAGAGATAATATTAAGTTTCGAGAAAAATAGACCAGTTGGTGAAGAAAGACTGTCACACTGTCTGTCTGTCTGTCTGTCTGTCTGTCTGTCTGTCTGTGACTTTCATGGTTTACAAAAAAACTTTTACTGTCACTTAGGGGATATCTTCCGTAATTGTCCATTATTTTGAGCTCCGCTATATATTCGATGCTGTTGCAAGCGCCATGTTGCGTCAACCCGCGATCATGGCGCTTGCAACAGGAACAGTAACGTAACTGACAGTATAAGTTTAGAGAAGAAAGTTAAGATGAGATTGCGCAGAAAATCAAAAAAAAAGACAGCAACAGCAACAAAGATGAAAGCAATAGTTAGAATACAAAGAAGCACAGCGTTCTTTCTAATGCCATTAAAGAACGATACAAAACTGTCAAGAGTCAAGAAGAAAACCGCCTCATCCAATCGGTACTTCAAATCCGTATCGTAAAAGCGTCCAGAAGGCAGATCGAATTGGTAAGTGACACATTAGGTATAGACCGACCTTTAACATACAAAAGCGTTCTACCAAAACATATTGATCTTGTACTGAAGATTCGTCAGTTCTTCTTGCGGGATTATGTAACGAGAGCTACAGCTGGTAAGAAGGAGACTGTCTCGCACAAAAAAAAGAAAGTGCAGAAAAGATTCTTTTTTTGATTCGTGAAGTTGTAGAAAAGGCAGAGAAAAGGTTAAGGATTACAAAAAATGTACCAGTTACTGAAAATCTCACAATTGAAGAAGTTATCTGCATATTTGAGAGCGAGCTACAAAACTTCAAAACGCACATCCAGTTCTCAAATGTGATTTTATTAATTTTATCTAAGTTCGATCTCATGTTATTTTATATGTCAATGTTGAAGACTGATCAAGATTTATAACAAAATAAATTATTCTAGAATAATAAACCTGTTTTATTGAAAACCGCAGCCTGTTATCCCCTAGAATAACAACTCTGTCACATAAGTTACTACTCTGTCACGATGTTGTCTCCTGGTAGGAAAATTGTTTTGGTCGTTTATATATTTTATTATGACATGTACAACATTGGAAAATTTATATTTATAATAGTTGATGATATTGCCGTCTGTGATATTCGTATTTATTTGTAAATGATAGTAAATATTGATTTATAGCAAAAACATACTTTATATTAGCAGAAAACGTGACAGAGTGGTATAAGATCATGAATAAAACATATTTTATAAATACAAATGTATTATTTTAATATGTTTTCTAAAAGTTCCGTTAGTTAATTAGTGTATCACAAAAGTACATGTTATTTGACAAAGCGTATTCGTTAGACTAAAATAAAAGATTTCGTGACGGAGGTGTAATTTTTTTTGTCGGTTTTATCTTTCAGGTCTTGAAAATCGTACAAAAATCTGTAAACTTCTCGGCCAACAACTTTTTCCGATAGAATAGAAATTCTGCTATCAGAATATATATAAATACTGACGAGAAAGCTTTATATTTTTTTTTTCGAAATTGAGCTAATGTTTTATCAAATTGTAGGTTAAAAAGAAGAACGACCCAGCGTGATGGCACCAAAACTTTCGTTTCCGTCCTGTAACTCGTCGCTTGCCTCCCTCCTACGTACCTCGTTTAATGCCCCGTATTTAATAAACACGCCCCTTTTTGTGCCTACTGTTAGTATTTTCAATTTTCTAACACGTTTGTTCTGAAATTACAATCAGATGTCGGAGAATTTTATCTGAAATTATACGAGAAGAAAAATAAGAAACAATAAATGTTAAAGATATCAAAGTATACGGAATATTGGAAACGTAACCGTAAATTACTTGGCTATACTAATATAATAAAGCTGAAGAGTTTGTGTGATTGTTTGGTTGAACGCGCTAATCTCAGGAACATCGGGTTCGAATAAAAAACTTCAGCGTAAATTTAAGTAAAGTATTTATAAACTTCTACAGTTCATAATTCCTTCATGGTCACTAACATCATCTTGAGATTAATCAGTACGAGGTATTTACGAAATCCGAAAAAAAAATCGAAAATGGTCCTTTTTTTCCATAACACTTAAGATTTATGATTCAAACTTCTATCAAATCATCAATTTCCGCAGCGTAATATTCTCAGAAATTCACACACCTAACTCAAGGATCAAAGAACACTCCAAGTGTCTCAAGTTAGTACTAAGACATTACCTAAACCCGTATTACGTCTTCAGAGCTCACATAAAACAAAAGTCGTTATCGGGATAGGTTTCAGGGATGTTAGAAAAACACACGTATCAGAAGAGCCCAAAAGGTAGGAAATTTTCTAGGTCGTATAAGTCCACTAGGATTTGCTATCCGTAAAACCTAGGGGTTCTTAATCACCTATATATATTATTACCCGCACTAATATTTGTTTTGCAGATAGGCACATTTTCAGGGTTCCGTACACAAGGGGTAAAAACGGAAACCTGTTACTAAGACTGCACTGTTCGTCTGTCTGTCACCAGGCTGTATCTCATGAACCTTGATAGCTATAAAGTTGAAATTTTCACTGATAATGTATTTCTGTTGCCGCTATAACAACAAATACTAAACACAGAATAAGATGTATTTAAGGGGGGCTCCCATACAAAAAACGTTTTAGATATGATACGGATCCCTTCGTGCACGAGTCCGTATCGCATTTGGCCGGTTTTTGTATTTTATGGAAGTAATTTTGAGAATATTCTTTACAGGCGGTGGGTAGTTTGCAGAATCAGCAAGCTGAAGTGGTAGTGGGCGGGTCGTCTGGCGGAAGACTGATCGCCGGTGGAGTTAACGAGTGCTAGCAAAAACGGCAAGTTGACTAAATTCGAGTAGATGCTCCCTGTCCTCTTTAGACCGATGACCTGAAGATGGTTTTCGAGATTGGGGATATACGAGCACAGTGAAGTTAGTAACGGTAGACTTTATAACACATGTTTTCAAGTTTGATTATTTCAGTCAACATAGTAGGTAGTGTTACTGGCGCGACTCATTTTTAAATACATCCTGACACTGACCTGCAAATTGCAAAAACGTAAAAAAAAATGAATTTCGCGGGTCACCCTGACGCTTCCACCTTAAGTTAAAATGAAAGCACCGAATTACTGCTGCGGTAACCTTAGGAAAACACAGGTAAATTACTGCCAGAAATCGCGGTAAAGCAATAAAATTTTACATTGAAAGTTGTGTTGAAGTTAAGCAATAATTCACAATGAACGTCTAAAAGCCCTGGCTGAATCTCGACATTTCATTGAAATAAAACCAGCTTTTCTTATTCCATCGATAGGATTTTTTGCGTCCATTGTAAAGAAGAAATGGTTTGTGAATCGACAATAAGAAGGTACGTCTTTTATCTCTGGGTATTTGTGCATAAAGATGGAAGCATAAATAAAGACTAGCGTAAGGATGGGACGAACATCTTTCATTCAATTCGATATTCAAACGATGCGATGTATTTTTTGTGTGAAGGATCGGAAAACCTGTTTCCCTATTTAGGCATTATGTACGGTACTATTTTATTTAAAAAAACACTTAATACTGCGGTTATTCTACTTGTCAACTAGACCGGTAAATCGTTGGCCGCACTCAATAAATTGGTTTAGTCCAAATTGCAAAATGATCGATCGAAAATACGAATGAGGTTGGTTTCGTGTGTTAAACTTGAAGTGCCTCTTAAAAGTAAAGCAGCTGGTACTTGTAATAAAGTAAAGAGGTTAGCAATAATGATACAGAGAATAGGGAGGAGCCAATTTCCCGTGGGCGGTTTGACGATCAGGTTGCAATATTTATAGCTCCAGTACTGTACAAATATAGCCATGCATGCGGTACCCACATAAAATAATGGACACACGCGAGCCACTGCTTATCACACGAAACCTTTTGCTGTTAACCCCAAAATGTTCGATATATAAGCCTGTTTAGAGGACAAAATATGAATCAACCATTTATATATCCGTCACGTTACCCTTGTAATAAATAAGCATTCATTTGTCACGGAAAACTTATGATATTAATGTCAAAAGGTCAATGCCACAGACCTTAACCATACAAAACATTTTTATAAATACACATACAAAAAGTTGGCCACTTACAAAGTGCAAACTGCAATCGAACACTCACACTCGGTAAACGAACAAAATTAAAAAGTCATCAATCGAATGTGCCGAAAACCGATGCAGAATAAACTGGTTATAAAAAATAAATAAAAAAAATGTTTATGAAAGGGAAATTCCCGCAAAATACGACCGAAAAGCGGTTTGAAAGCGAACTGGACTAGGAGTAAAACAACAAAAACAAAATGTTGTATCGAGTGGGAGCCGGCAGGAAGTCCACGCGGGGAAGTGTGTCAATGTCAGCGTATCGGGGCTTTTTTACTCGGTCTCGGTGAATTATTGTACACCGAGCCCAGTCAATGTCGAGCGTAAAGCATTGTCAAATATGTAGGCGACACGACCGGGCCTCACGTAATGCCTGCGACCTCAACAAAAAGACTCATGAAGCCAAGCTCCCAAGATTTCTAGGCGCAAAAACTTATGTAAAGAAACGATATTGTATTTCCCAATAGCCGCAATAATCCCTTGACCTTATATCAATTGATTTAAGGTAGGCTTTAATGGAAGAAAGAAAGACCCACATTGAAGAAAATTGGAAAAAACAAGTAACTGAAAGTATATGAGCTATGGTAGGGTCTGAAGAGGATTTACATAAGATTTCACGATTCTAAAAAAAGATGACGAAGGGGCGGTCGAAAAAAAAAAACTGGGAACGATGAGGTATTACGCGAAAAAGAAATGGGACGCACACCAAGGCCCTTTGCTGGGCCTGCGATCTATTTCGGTGTACAGTTATCTATACAGTGTAAGTGTATGACTAACACAAATACCAGTTTATATTTAGCTGTATACTCGAACCTGGCACCGCCCGGAAGTCGTTAGTAAGTACATCGGTGCTTGACCTATTATGCAGGAATAATTGCTGGGAAATAATGAGCCTACCAATTTCGACTGAGGTTGATCAATACCGAGGCCCTTAACTGCGAAACTGTGCAGATTGGTTTTAATTGCGAAATAAGTTGTAAGCAAATAAGGATAAAGAGAAAGCGATTTTAGTTTATGGTATTAAAATTTGATGCTTGTTTCTTGTGTTCATGAACGCAGTCGTAATTTCGTAAAACATTGTACCTACATAGTTAGTCATTGTAGTTAGAAGGAGGATAATAAAGAGTACTTATTTCTGCGGTTCTAGCTCTATTCAAATTTCTGGTCCTTTAGTCCGCGTTTATTATTCCAGGTTGAACGTAAACGGATGAAAAGTACGTTTGAAACATCGAGCGTTACCTCCGCCCGTATGTCAGCTCAAATGGGTGCGGGACTCAAACGCACGCCCTCGTTCCACCTCTACGTGGGGCTTCACGATTCGATTCCAACCGACCGACATTACGCACGTAGCTGGCCTGTAGCTACCTCTATATTTCTTCGTTTATCCCTTATCCCAGGCCTTGTAGAAGCCGGTAAGTAGTGAGAACTGAGTAACAGTAATATGTGAAGTAAACTAGATTGTAACATGTCGTAATAGAGTTCCATAGTGCATGGTAACACCAAGTCTCCCACACGTGTATAATGTGATTGAATACCAAGGTTTGAACGGTAATGTATCTGGTTACGATACATATTATACTACAAAGTTGCTTGATAGATTGGCACGTGTAAGGAGTGTAAGATGTGGGCTTGCCTACGTAGCCATGATTTTGTTGTTCGAACAACATTTACTAACGATACCTTGAGAATCTTCTTTTCATGTATTAATCTGACAGTTTTAATCAACGTCAATCAATATCAAAAGAATATTAATGGTCTAGCTTGAAGCGTGTTCAATTTTAACCTTAGATATCGCAGACAAAGACCGAATGAAAGTACAAAGTACGAACAAAATTTAAAACCGCTTTCGATATAAAAGTTCTACGAGGACCGTTTCCGCTGAGTACAGGGGGTGGCAAAAAGTAATCGACTAATCGCTACCCTGACTCCCCAGGAACCGCCTGTCTGTTGGTAACGGCTAATCTTGAGAGCCGAAAGTTTCACGCCAACGTATAAGACGCTTAAGTGATACAGAGTAGAGAGGATCCTTCGATGGCACGGAATATTGGACACGCATAAGTATAAAGCTTATAATACCATCGGTATCGTTACTGTCTTGCACTAGTGCAATATTGGAACGAGAGTATATATATAGAAGCATATAAATAGAAGTACCACTTAGTATTCCCCTGTTAAATGGAACTCATAATAAGAAAACGTGAGAGGACCGTGGGTGCTACATTGTCATATAAAATTCATGAAAAGTCTAGTTTACATAATTTCTAAAGACACAACATGGAATACAAGTAAGAATACTCTTGCTAACTAATATTCATGTGAAATTCTGTACTGTAATCAAAATATCTTGTGCTGGAAATGGGTTTACCACAGCGAGCGATATAACTAGGTAGGTAACTATTTATGAATTTCAGACGGAACACCCCAGGCGGAGCGCGGAGGGCCGTTGTCGCTTCACACTCATAAATCTCTTCATATATTATGTAAATATTAACAGAAGCCACTGTAATTATAAAACAGGGGCTGTCAACTGTTTAATGTTAACAAACATAAGGATTTAATCCCGGCTACAGCTTGTTATCGTATGAAATGTCGCGGAACGTAATGCGGATACAAATTAGGAAGTCGGAATGGTAATTAAAAGTCCGAGGATGGATTAAAAACGTTATCTCGCTGGGTTTATGCTTTTTAGAATTTTACTGCGAACTAAAAGCGTGAAATGATTTGTTTCTGAAGGGGAACTTTTTCATTTTGAACCCGTTAACTCACTCTTCTGGATGTGATAGCCAGACCAGGGGCCTTAGTCTGCTATTGCAATAGTGTCAGAATGGTCTATCATTGATTTAATAAGGCCCCTAGCCCACGGCGTATTGAAGGGCGTTCGAAACTCGTTTGACGTGCGTACAAAGGGTAATTCGTCTGCGCGGGGCCTTATTAAATCAATGATAGACCATTCTGACACTATTGCAATAGCAGACTAAGGGCCCTGGTACCCTTAAACATATTCAAGCGAAGGAACAAAATTTTGCCTTTAATGTGGATCAGGTCTAGTGGTTACTCGTAATGTTCGAAAAATAATATGTTCCCAAATTAGTGCTTTCAGAACTTCTTAATAAAAAAGGAAGGGTCAAAATTCTCATCATCTCAAAATTTCTTTCAAAATTAACACTAGATCAGCCCAGCTACTGGTTAAATGGACTAATAACGATCCAGATTTCAAACAATTTATCGGGAACCACAACATACATTACGTTGACCAAAAGCTCAACCAAGTACCTTATCACAGTTTTTTTCCTCAGATCCATAAAAAAGATTGTTTACTAGAGACCAGCGTGTGTAGATTCTTCGTAAGAATTTAAATAGGTACGTCAAGCGTCAGTGTATAAATAGGCATAGCAACGACAACACATCTTCGGTAAATACAATAAGAACTGAGTAATATCATCTGAGGGAGAGATCCGTTAATGTACCACGTTCCTGAACGCACACTAAACAATAGAACTTGGTCTTTTGTTTCATCAATAACAATACTGAAACTGGCCTTCCGTATTCGCGTCGAGGAATTTCTGACAAAAATGGAATAAGTATGTGTCGCTGTTAAGGGAAATTTCGCAGTAATCTGGGTATTGAAGGGAGTGTTTATCTTTTGTAGCAAGATGTCGTCAGCCCAAAAGAAATGGGTCACTTACTTATGGTGTTGATAAGCTAGACTTTATCACTATTTATTGGCAACTTTTCATAACATAATATCACGCATGTAATCCCTGAAGGGTTAGACAGACGTGTACCTGATAGTACACCCAAACGCCAGTTATTGTTTAAGTCCCATGTCATAATGGGCGAGCCTAATACCGTCAACCGGGCACAAATCCAAACTTCGTGGTTGCCACTGAGAAATGCCAACTTTAAACTGTGAAAATATAGACTAGCTTCGAAAATGCAGATATTATTTGCGAAAAGATCAAAGGACCAATATTTTTCCAGACTAGCTATTCATATTCCTTGAAAATTCCATAGAATTTTATTGACAATCTACACAGAACCACCAGAATTTTAAATGTTACAGCACCATGCTGAGATAGGGGCCTTTTGGCTTCGTACAGGACTAATTTCGTTGTATTTTTTTATTTTAGTTTTATTATTACTTTTATAATTTTGTTGTAGGTACCACTGTAAATGTAACCATTTTTTTAATGTTTTGTTCTGTGCGGGCTAATAAATAGCCCACACGTATAAGATTCACTTCCATGTTCACCTTCTATAATACAGGTATCATGTAATATCTGTATGAATCCTCACGGTCCAGGAGTCAGCCAGAAACTTAATACGACGAGTACGGTTACAACCGCCTTGCTAACTAAGGACGACTTCTGTGACGCATGTTTATGAAGACTAGCTTTAAGCCCTCGACTGCGCCCCTGTGTTTATTGGAAATTATGGCAAGGGAATGTGCTACCGGGATAATAATCCTAAGACCTAACCAATGCCAGCCTAACTGTGTGCTCAATTTCACCCAGTTAATCGTCATTCCTTCAAAGCTCACTTTCACATTTATATGTCATAGGTGTCTTTCTAAGTTTATCTTGGACATCACAGACATCGGTGAAGGAAAACGAAAGTGCCAAAAGCGCGCCTCAAAGAGAGCCAGCAAACAGGAAGGGGTCCGAAAGGACCGATGCCTGCCAGGGTTGCGAGACTGTTCGAAAGAGATACCGCGGCCCTGGGACACAAAGGGCAAAGGAAAGAAGATGGATGGGTTTTAGTCAGTAAAAGTCTGATACTCCCTCCTGCTAAGCCCAGAGCTGGGACCCTTATTTGATGATTTCACATCCGAAAAAAAAAAGGAAAACATCGTGAGGAAACCTGGACCTGGATTATTATAGGTGTGGTTGCTTCGTTCGTCTAGTGGTCGCAAGCAGACTGCTGAGCCTGAGGCCCTGGGTTAGATTCCCGGGTCCGGTGGGTTTTCTTATCAGGAATTTCTCAATAGCAGCCACGGAGTCTGGATTTGTGCCCGGTTGATGGCAATAAGCTCGCCCCTAATGCATGGGGGGACCAAGCACGGCTTAACCTAAAGGTCAACCCGTGGGACAGTTATTATTTCGCAACGAGCTCCTCGAAATAAAAATACCTATCTTTTCTTATTAACTCCGGTGATGGTCTATCCGTCCCGTATACCATATGCAAAACTGTTTATTAGTTACGGAGTGTCAACGAACAGACGTCACTTTTGCATGTATAATATTAGTATGGATAGGGGGAAGGTAATTTCAGTATTTTCCGAGGGTCGAACCTGTTTCTTCTTTATTTATTCTTTGATAAGTTTCTGGTACACTCGAATTTTGAGAAGTAACACATTTTCGTGTAAGTTTGTTTTATACTGAATTATACACTGGCTTCATTGAGTTAGTTTGGCTTCTAGTACAAATGTCAGCAGAGATAAATATCAGCTAGGCAAACTGACGAACAGTAGCCATATTGAATACAAGGCAATTAATTATGTTACACGTTATTAATGTACCGATCCACATTGCGGCCAGAGTACTGGAACACCTTAATTAATTGAATTAAACATATTTAATTTGCAATAGCGAATATGAGCGTTAAAATAAATACATTGAAGTGTGAAGTTACAACCATAAATAGCTCAATCAGATTGATTACGGCACCTGATCGTACATTTGTATTAATGAGTTCATGAAATCAACTGCAACACACATATCTGGAAAATTGATCCATACTTTATATGTGAAAGTTACTTCGACTGTTAATTTTTCAAGCCTGAAGTCCTGATTCTGGTGGCTCACTGGCAGATCATGACACCTCGTTTAAACTTTTATGCCAGTAGTAAGTTCCCGAGGAATAATTCCGACCTCCAAGCAGACGAAGCTGCGGACAAATGCTAGTGCAGGAATCAACTTACCCAACGATCAGTGCCTAAAATCAAATCCAAGTTCTCATCACCAATAAATCATGTGCCGCCTCAGACAGAACATTGAATGGCTCTATTGCGATTTTATTATGATTGACAAAGCTGTAGTGGGCAAGACGAACACGTCACAATGACGCACGCGCCCGCGCACGCCTTTCGACGTCACGCGCCCAGCTGATCGCACGTCGCACCTACTCGACCGGTGTAAACAAATCATAGTAACGCTCCCACGCTCGACTCGCGACTAGGCACAGATCACTGAATAGGTCGCATTCATATTTATACGCAAATCGCGACTCGACACTGAATTAATCATTATGTTCTAAATTCTGATCCAGTTACCAATTATGTGGAAAATTGGTAAAGTTGTGACGTATTGAGCTATCAATCAATTGTCGCCCACTTGGACATTTAATAACCAACTTGGAACATAACTTGTCTCGTTTCATTAGTTAAACTAGTTTTTTTTATAGACTATATGGACACTAGGAATATCTCCTGTATCGTGGGTGCGTTTACAAACATTTAAACTCACATACACAAACAGCCAGACCCGGAACAACTACCTGTAGATCATACAAATATTTGTTCCGTGCGGGTGCGAACCCGCGACACGCAGCGCAGCAGCCAATCGCTCAGCTACTGCGCCAACTGTGCCGTCAGTCTTACATTTCGCATGCGATTATTATCTAAGCGATAGGTTCTCAAACCGGTCACGGTCATTTTATTTAGTTGGTAACAAAAAATTTCGTCATTATAGTGATTAATAATGGGGTCAACGGCTACCGGGCGTCGACATTCGCGTCAGTGAGTTACATACTAACTTATTGTTAGATATTTAGGTTAACCAGCTGGTTTACATAATTATGGCGGATAGATGGTTTAGATTAACCGTAGGTATGCCAAGCAACACAATAGGGGAACCTAAACATATTGTAACGCGTAGGTGGTATACTAGATACTAGGTAGTTCTACGTACCTATATCAAATTATCCAGCAAGCAAAAATGTTACCACAAAATCTTTAAGATCATCGGTTCATTAATCTCTGAAAACGATAGATTAATTATCTTGATGTTCTAGAATAAATTAATTAAAAACATGTAATGGTATTTGGCAGCGTGTAATTAGTAGCTGAAACATGAAGATAAAGAATTTAAAAATAGTACAGGCCCAGGTAATTTGATTTGGCGTCCGAATCTGATATCATTAATGGGAACAGTTACCGGGCTCCGGGCTCATCGATTAAATTAACATTTTACTATTAACATATTAGCTTACTAACAGCATTTCCATGTCGACGGATCATGGTACACACGGCAGCACATCAAGCTATATATAACGAGTATAACCAGACTTCACTTTGTATGAGCTTCCCGTGCGAGGAGAGATCAGCTTAATTTGGTTTAGCATAGCTAGATTGACCGCCGTGCGTACAGGGTAAAAAGCAAACGTTACAATTACAGCGTCGAACCATCATGGGCCATGGTAACGATACTGACGATCCTCACCGAACAGCGCGCGGACCGTGATTCCCTCGAGCGGACGTTGCATTTGCATACAGACCGACGTGCTATTACAGGCTATTATGTACGTACCCTACCATAACTTACAATTAACTCAGGTCAATAATATGATTGTATTATCTCAGAGTTACTGAGTATACGTATAACATTTACTCGTCGAACGACGACGTCAATTCAAGACACAATTAGATTACTTCAAGAAAAAGAAATCCAATATCTAATTAGCTAACATAATTTACTACCTGGAAAGTCTGCGTACAATGGAAGGCAATTTGTGCGTTAAAGTAAAGTCACCATTTGCGAGCAAATTAGTTTAATTACTGTGCCAGAGTACAGTGAATAGAGTTATAAGACAGTAGATAAGCGAACGGCCAAACATAAAACAACGAGAATTGAAAAATAAACAGAGCAAATAGTGGCCGGGGACGAAGAGCACCTGCCGTTCTGGTCACCACACCCGCACACCTGCTAGTAGCGACCAACCTGCGTACTGTCGCCATAGAAAAAATATACCATCGGCTACATGTTTAGCCAACTGGAAGTCACTGATATAATTACAAGCAAAAAAGCGTGAAGAATGTTGTAGCATGAAATATTTAGCATCAAAAATTTCACACTACTCTGTCGCCGTAACGGCGAATAAATTGGTAAACGCGTATCCGGGGAATGTTGCCGTCATATTTCATAATCCAAATCATATTTCAGCAGAGGCGGGCGTAGTGGCGACCGAAGAAGGCGAGGCGACGCGTTCCGAAGAAATATTGCTGCCTCGGCGGTGAGGTGGCAAGGCGGCGAGGCTGCGAACTACGCACAAGATATCTGCCATCTCCAAGCGAGGCTAGGCCTTGTGCGGTTTATCTCCCCGCCCGACTCGACGCCGTTTGGGAAATTGCGTACACAGCAAACAAAGAATTGCACATCGAGATAAGGAACCGGAGCGTATCGCGCTTATGAACGCCCCTCGACTCTGTTCGCCACGCCTGACTGTAATAATCTACACACCGTTATTCCCCTTCGAAGCCCTTCATCAACTTAAAGTACCATCGCTATAACAATGTAACAAACAAACATGACATTAATGCAAAAACAGAAGGCAGGCGTAAATTATATCGTGTAATCGAATGGCGGCAGCCGTTCGACGTACGTTGTACGTTCGATATCACACGTGCGTGACATGAGCTCCATTAAGAGATTTCTCTACACACTCGCGTTAGGTCCGAATCCAACCAGTCTGTTAATAAATAAAACATCAAGTAATGGAAACCTACAGAAACAGAACATTATCGGTTTCTCGAGACCTTGATGCGATGTAAGTAATGCGGAAGGAAGCTCGATTTAAGTTTGATAATCCGCAAGCTGCTGCCCGTCAGAGATAGGGCAGTTTTCGACGAGGGTCGGGAGTCCATACGGACGCTCTTTGGCATCAGACGTTTCAAAGGGAGCTTAGGCCTAGTTGGTACAATATTTGTTTTCGAGTGTTGGGCCAACTAAAAAGCTTAAAATTTAAATGGTAGCAATGTGGAGCATGCGCGCGCTGACCACGGTCATTCGATAACTATGCCGTCCGATCCAATGAGTACTTGACTAATATTTCATCGTTTACACACGAAAACGTGCCCGAGCTGCCATTGTGTGTAAATCCAAGCACGTCGACCTAAACAGATTAATTCCAAACGTGCTGTACTTTATGTCAATCGATACCCACGCAAATAAGTATTTAAATGATTTATAAAACACAAAATTGGAGAGAAGGGAAAAAACTTTCAGTGGCCACGCAATGCGAGCAGTCGCCTTTATTTCCCAAGGGTAGAAATCTTCAAATAAAATGGCAGGAAGCGAACGCAACGTCTTTCATGGCAAACCCCTCCCTCCTTCGGAAATATCACTGTGTGAGGAATTTAGGGGCTCTGAGTGACATGACTGCCTTCGCCCGATGTCTTTTAGGGTGACGCTCTGTAGGTACCAAGTTTGGGGTAAATGCGGTTTAGGCTTTTACTGTTCTCTGTTGCAAATAATACGACATTGGACTCCTAATAGAAAGCTTAGATATTAATTTTGTGACAAATAACAAAAACTCGCTGATGGAAGGACCGAAAAAGTCGTTCAGGAACTATTTCACCAATTCTAAAAAATCTAAATGCAAATCGATTCTAAAACGTTCTAAGTTTAAGTAAAATACAAAGAATTTATTTCAATAATGCCTTTCAATTTCCACATTATCTTCTGCTTCTTTGATCGTACAGCGAAGTTAATGGAAGACGGTAGTCGATATAAAAATAACATTTCGGAAAGTTATAACAGAGGAGATATTGAAAGTGGATGAGAAAATACAGTCCGCCTATAAAGTAACCGTTTTCTAGTTTAACGGCTGCGTAACGTCGGAACCGTGATCTCGTGTTTACGGGTAGAACACCAATAGAAGTGTTCGGAACAGTAGAACTACCTATAAGTTTGTGGTGCACGTATTCAGCCGCCTCGCGTCTCGACTCACAAAGCGGAGTCAAGTTACCAACAGAAGAACACGTCGCGGTCGTCGAGCTCGCTGGGGAGTGCGGGGCAGGCTGTGGTGGCAGGAGGGGGGGAGGGGTACACTCAGCGACGTGACATTTTCGCAAACAAGCCACGAGGAGCGAAGCTGGGGCGCCGTGAAATTTGCAACCTCGGCGCCAGCCGCCATCCAACCGGCCGCGACGTAACGCCAAGCTAATGGGGGAAATCGATGAATAAATTCGGTGATCCGGGTCTCACTACACTCGCTGTCCAAAGTAGATTATCGTTAAAATGTGCACATTGAAACGAGAACTTCCATTTTCATGTAAAATGTGCGGAATGTCATTACAGCGGGATTAGCGGCAGCCAAAATAAGGGTTGGGGTGACAACATTCGATCGGGTGTTGTGTTCGAGACGAAGTTTTAAATCTGTTTTTCTAACCTTCATCCTTTATAGCGAAATAGCAACATGATCATTAATTGGTTAAATGTAACATGGCTAACATCTATCATCTGTTTACATTGGCAATTTTTTATACTAATTAATAACGTATAAGTAATCACAAATCTTAAGATATCTAAACATACAGTTACGCACAACTACCGGACAATACGCACATTGGATATGTTTATCTAGCTAATAAAGTTATGTAAATGGAAAAGAATATACTTACATACTTTCCCTAGCCAAAACAAATAGTCACTTAGGCTTAGGAGGTTACGATCTAACATTAATTTAAGTAAGAACATCTCATAATGTTATTCACAGTACAATAATAACTTATACGCGAAACGAGAACTAAGTAAGTACCTACTTAACGCAAGATGAACAAAAACAGATAAAGAAACAGCATTGAAAGGTTAAAAACATATTTAAACCCAAAGGAATCATGCTAATAACTTAATCGCTAGTCCGTCAAAAGGACAAAAATACAGCATGCGGATAATAGGACCAATAAAACAATGGTACTTTTTTTCCTCCAAAGCAAAATGTCCGCTTTTATCGTGAATGGCTTACGCGGCAAAATACCAGGGGCCTTAGTCTGCTATCGCAATAGTGTCAGAATGGTCTATCATTGATTTAATAAGGCCCCCAGCCCACGGCGTATTGAAGCGCGTTCGAAACTCGTTTGACGTGCGTACAAATAGTAATTCGTCTGCGCGGGGCCTTATTAAATCAATGATAGACCATTCTGACACTATTGCAATAGCAGACTAAGGCCCCAGGACGATATAAAAACAGAGCGATGTAATTAAGGGAAAAGATTATGGGGGCAAACCCACACCGGACACGATTTAATTATTGCAAGGGACTTTTATACATTCAGAAATTCTTTTAGAAATTTTTTCGTTGTTCACCCTAATCCAAAGTGCTCAGAAATCAAAGAGATTTTTCTCATTTATGATGGATCAACACTTACTCTTAGTAAGTCAACCGATATCTTAAAAGAAATATTTCTTGGATGCTTAATTGTTATATTACATCAGACGCGGCTACGGAGTGTGATAATGCAAATTACTTGAGGCTTATAAATCTTAATGAACATCAACATAAAACTAGTCGTGACAAGTTTATTTGATTTTATTAGCACTCAATGTCACATCATTCGGCTGCATATGTAAAAGTTAACATTTCATAACAGATCTGAGACGGAACTATTCTGAAATCAATAAAATTAAACGATCTATAGTTACGTTGGTTTATCATGAATTTTGCGTGTCCAGAATGGTGCCCAGTTCCCGACCAGGGGCCTTAGTCTGCTATTGCAATAGTGTCAGAATGGTCTATCATTGATTTAATAAGGCCCCTAGCCCACGGCGTATTGAAGCGCGTTCGAAACTCGTTTGACGTGCGTACAAATAGTAATTCGTCTGCGCGGGGCCTTATTAAATCAATGATAGACCATTCTGACACTATTGCAATAGCAGACTAAGACCCCAGTAGTCGAGCCTCCATTTATTTTTGCGTGGGTATTGAAAGTATCGATTATGTTAATATGAAGGGCAGCACCTAAGTGTCTAAGAGGAGCACAATTTCATATCTCCAATTGTGGATAAAATATCGATTGTTATCGAAATGAAAGGTGTTCGAAATCAAAAGAATAAGCGTGTATGGAAACCAAAAAAAGTATGACCAAAAAACCTATCGCAATGAAATACTCAAGAGCGATGTTTTGTAAAAGATTGGGCAATGTTTCACGTAAAAGTAGCCATTAATAAGATCGAGATACGAAATGTAACCGAACACTGAGCACATCTGTTCGATTCGCTGGCGATTCCAATTAGTTATTAGATTCTACTGGTTATGTAGTAAATGTACTTCAATGGGTTCTTAATTACGGCATGTAACAAGATTTCCAATGACAAAATATGGGAAACAGTCTGCCTGTAGAGACAGAAGTAATAATTATCATTTATTAACGGTCTGTTTCGTGAATTAATCACTTGTTTGGGCAAAAACGATTCCTCCCATTTTCCTCGCATGTTTTGAATCTCATTTCAACTTTATTCTTATCTACCTGCTATTACTTCGGTGCTCAGGTAGTTTTATCTCAAGTTCATCTACTATTATCGTAGCGTGTTGCTCTAAACAAATTAGTACTGTTTCGCAACTACGTAACGGCTCGGCGCCAATAAAATGCAGCAAAAAATTAACTGCGAATACTTCGTAGCTGTCTTCGTGTTTCTGGAGGTCATCGAAACACTAGATGTTCTTAATTGTTTCAATATCCGCGAACAAAGAATGACTTTTTATCAAACTTTTTACAAGGAGGGTAAGCCATTATAAAATTCGTCAAAGAAACTAAAAGCCAACTAAATGGCTCCATCTTAAAAACAGTTCTAAATAAATAACCCTGACTGATCATTAGTATTTAATGGCTTCGTATACCTTGCGGTTTCATACTTCAAATCTCTCGGAATATCAAAATAGCAAGTAAGGTGGAAAATCGAAACTGTCACTTGGAAAATCGCAAGAATTTAAAATTTCCCCGTTATATGCGCGGCAAAAACGCAGCTGTGGAGGCGGATCGGATGTTACGGGTTCCGTTCATGTTATTCGATCAAACTTGAGATTGTTCAATAGTCATGAGTGTGACATTACATTTCCATCGATAAAGACTTGCGTAGCGGGAATATAACACAACAAAAATAGAACAGTAATAATAGAAACATTCAACGGAACATGTAACCAGTAACCAGTGTTACCTATCCACACTTACAATGACGCACGCATGATATACGGAGAATGTCTCACTAAACATTCAAACTTGGTAATAAATGGATATATTCCCATATTCAGCCAAAACAATACCGAGCATTAGAAATTTAGAATATGTTTCGTACCTGAAGTCTTAAACTTCAGTTTACAAACAATAATGCATTATAAACGAGTTTTATAACTTGATAGATTTGGTCCTTTAGGTCAGCTTTCTTGAAAATAGGCTAGTGGTCTATTATGAGTCAGGTTAACGGGCGCTTTATTGTGTCGGCGTGAGAATGAGTCACCAAACACCACAGTCGGCTTCCGTGCCTCGAGCGACATGGCACTAAATGGGGATTGCATTTCATGATAGGAAAACTTAATGGGAACAAAATCGATAACATGTCTGCCAAAACTTTTGTCCCGCACTAAAAGCCCCATTAAAAAACCCGGCTAAGTGCGAGTTGAACTCGCATGGAGAGGGTTCCGTACAATTTGAGATCCTCAAAACGAGCCCTTTCATTTGATATATGACACAGTAAGGTTTGCAATTTTTTTTTTTTTTTTTCCTTATTTGTTCCCCGAAAATGACGATCATTAAAAAAAATTACTTTGCACATCTGTGTTTGGGATTACACCATCCTACCAAATTTCACCTAATATGGTCAAGTAGATTCGGAGCAAATTGGCTGTGACGGACGGACGGACAGACAGACGCACGAGTGATCCTATAAGGGTTACGTTTTCTTTTTCATTTTTTGTACAGAACCCTAAAAATGTCGTTAAATCCTCCGAAAATTGAGTAACTTGTATAATGCGTTTGCAAAACGATGGCAATACCAATATTTTGACAGTATGATATTTCCTCAGCACGCAAACCTGTACTTAAATAACACATTTCACTGGGGAAACAGTCGATACCGATACATGTCTACTTCATTCTTATTTGCTGATGATTGTTTAAAACTGAGTCTTATCTTGAGTGTCGTAAGTCATAGCATAGCTTGGTTTGATAAGACGGATCAAAAGTAAATGGAGCTCGACCAAGAGGTATCGGCGGTAATGTACGCAAATTCGCAAATCCCGAATGTGGTGTGGGTGGCCGTTAGCCTCCATGTGAACTGCTAGCCAGATATACTCCGTGAGATAGTTTACCATCGCTGAATAACTGTTACTAAATATTAGCGGCGACCGGTTGTGAAATACTGCGGCCGGAGACTAATGAATTTTACATTGATAATTTGAAGGCACCTCGAACGGAAGCCGAAATTGATAGTACGGTTAATCCCAAGGCTCTTTAGTAAACTGCTCCCACACCGGTGGGACCCGCGGGTCCAGTCGACCTAATACATTTTTGAATTGGTCAACTGGACCCGTTAGCCAATTTTGTGATTTGTATAGTCAAGTAGAAAAGTTTTCTTGATATTTAATCTATATCTATTGTAGCTATTCTGGTACATATTTCAAATAGAATATCTTCTTTTTATTATTAAATCACATCTTCCTCTCCTTGTCCCGTGTTACTTGGGGTCGGCGCATTACGTTCTTTTCTTCCATTCTCATCTGTCAACCGTCACGCTATCATTTACTCCTTTTGCTTTCATATCATTTCTCACACAATCCATCCATCGTTTCTTCGGTCTTCTTCTCCCTTTCCATCCATCAACATTTATATTCACAACTCTTTTAGTCACGTGCGATTCGTCCCTCCTCATCACATGGCCATACCAAGACAGTCGATTTCCTGTCTTTCCATTATTAAATTGAACAAATAATGTAATTGGTATCTTATTCTTCTATTCATATGAAACAATAAACATTCAAACAAACAAGACATTCCTAATTAAATTCCAAAAACCCTTATTAATTTCGAAATATGCAATGTTATTCAAGTTGATAACTGTCATAACAGGCATTTCCTTAGCAATAACAGATAATCAAGAAGGTATAGCACTACATTAAAAATATTAACAGCCGTATATAAACATAAAGTAGATAACATAAACGGTACATCATTAGACCTACACAATAACACATGATCGTAAGAATTTATACTGAACGCGGTACTAAATTCCTTGTTAATGCAAAACGAATGTAATCCTGCAGTGTACGAGAACGAGTTGGGATGCGAACGAGTATCGATATTCATATTTTGTACTCGATTCTTGTCTAACGAGAAGTATCGAAATTTGGTTCAAATAATGGAATGTTCCTGAGAAAGACTTTTTTTTTTTTAAATCTAGTTTATCGTCAAAGTACCGGGAAACACCTGGATAAGGGAAGCACAGAACCGGGAAGTGAGGCTGAAAAAAGCGGTGTCATATGATGATGATTGCATATCTCACCCGTGCGAAGCCGGGGCGAGTCCCTAGTTTTTGATGAAGACCAATAGAGAAATGGTCAAAGCTCATTGTAAATGGCATATGCCCATAGCAAAGTCCCAATCTGACCAACGAGGTCAAGCCATTTCTAAATATAAAATGGTATTAACATATTTTCAACGAATGGCGATGCTTGGCTAACTACGTATATGATAGTGCTGTTAGTTTCAGTTAACCATTTTTTTAACTATCCAATGGGGAAATTTAGTTATTTCGATTTTTAGTCGATGCTTAGGTATCGATACTTTGCTGGATACCCTACCTAGCTACCTACAGCCTACTGTAGGGTAGTTCTCCATCAGTAAACTGAAGCCCGTTTACACGGCAGCGGTTCGTTATTTTTGCTGGACCGTTAATTGCATGATACGTTTTTGTTTGGAGGGGATGTTTGTTTAAGCAAACTGATCACGCGTCGATTTCGCAAAATTCGAACTCGAGAGTGTGAAAACGAATACAGAAGGACTAGATCAGCGTAAACTGATCAGGAAATACTTTAATAGACAGGTCAGGAATACCGGACAATTTCTGTGTTGCACAGTGTATAAGGGCTTTTGTCTTGCCTTTATGAGCTATTTACGAAGTACATTCCGTTATGTTAACAACTTCAATGTCTAGCTTGTATGTACTCTAGTAAGGGGCACGTAAGCGGAAATTCTTTGGCTTTTAAGGGTTTTGTATTTTAGAGCTGATAGAATGATTAGTGATGTAATCTAGATACGTAACGTCACTTTAACAAACAATAACGTAAAGTATGGTAATATCAAGTTGGAGAAGAGCCTTTAGAATTGACGGCTCCAAAAGGTCGAGCCAAAAACATATAGGACTTCGCATTTGAGTCATGTCAGCATTTTATAGTTATACGGAATAACGGTTAAAGTTCAAATGAATATGTATCGTAATAAAAGGTGAGCAAAATTTTAAAAAAAAAATATATCGGCGAACAAGCGATATTACTAATAAAATAACCGACATTACTTTTAATGAATTTCGCTTTAATTTTGACAGATCTACGATGATTAACGACTTGAGCGCATATAACACGACCATTCCGTTCAGCCGACAGGATATAAGTAATAACGATCCATAGAGCGGTGGCAGTGTGGCAGATGGGCAGGTGCTCGCGTGCCAGCTGTCACCGCCATTTTCTCTTCCCTCACCACACCACCTGTGCCCCCTCGAGGGAATTACCAACCAGTATTTTACGTGCTCAACAATGTATTTCGAAAATTTTCAAATTTATACATAAAACGAATATTTCTTCAATCAGTGTCGAGAATATCAGAGATTCTAATAATAATCATTTGATTCAATTACATGATTTAACGCTGCGTTCGCAGAATAATCTTAAGACTTGTTAATCAATTAATTAATTTTCTACTTGATACGTGCCTTTCTACAATGACCAATGAATGAATGAAACGATGCATAAATATGAATGGTTTAGTAGGCAATTAAACTCACGAGTGAAAGACTTAATATGGATGATATGTGATCCAGAACGCGAGCTTACCTGTAACAAGGTAAAGAAACATTAGAAGATAATTTAAGCAAATTTTTGCCAACACATTCAAATCAATCCATAATCATTTATTTATTAAAGTGGGCCAGTTACGCGCTTTTGAATTTTCGAAGCAAAGAACAATAAAATGTAGCTACAGTCCCCAGGCATAATAACTGTGGAAGTACTGTAGTTGCCCATTCCAAAGCATAAACCTCTACGGAGAAGATCGGGCAAGAAACTCCATGGACACTCTTTTCAAACAGAATATTTTTACAAAAACCTTGATCACATCATTCATGTTCAGAATGTATATTATGTGAGAACGATGAAGCAAGACGTGCACGTTAAAAGTGACCATAGTAAAGACAAAAAGACAATAAAAAAAAATGTTCAAATAAGCCGCGTAAGCATTCATAAGAATATAAACAACACGAAGGAACAACATGTTTTTCGGTAATTAATAAGCACTAAAACTAATTAGTTACAAAAATTCTTTATAAACCAATAAATAACCAACGTTTCGGAAATATAAACGGATGCCAGGTGAAGTCTTGTAATGAAGTGTGAAAAAAAAAAACTAGCGTTGAAGTGTCAGTCAAACAGTTAATATATTTGAAATTGAAAAGTGAACAGCATGTATTTTTTTGTTAGTCTACTGTATTCTGCAATCATTAGCCTTGTACCCACTTAGAATAACAAAATAATGAAATATTCTGTTAATTACTGATTACTGTTTAGTACTTTTGTATTTGTTTTTTTTTTTACGAGAACATTGGGTAAACTTAGATAGTTATTCTTGTTGCTAAGTATAATCAGACTGACTAGACCTTGATAAATATTGCGAAGATGATTATGAAGGCCGTCCATTAATTATTCATCTCCCCTTTCTTTACTGTACGCTTAATTATTTCATAAACCGTTCTAGTTCTACAAAGCCTGAAACAAAAATAATGCTACAGGGGCATAAATATTTCATATGCATCTGAAATATATGGGATTGGTCCTTTTACCCCCATGTCAAAAAGGATATTCTTTTGTGCGTATTTATTTATACATCCCCTGTGGTAAGAGAGACAAAGTATGGGTAGAAATGTGGTTATTTATCTGCATTCACTAAAGTATGTTAAGGTCAGCTTTCAGCCTTACAAAAAAGAGCAAGTAGGTGTTCAGTTATTTTTTTATTCAATTACTAGGTTTTGCTCGCGCTTCGCTCCCGTTTTGTACGAAAATTAACTCACGGGAAAGTTTTAAAGCAGCCTTTGACACTCGGGGATACTATAGCTTCCTATTAGTGAAAGAATTTTCAAAATCGGTTTAGTAGTTCCGAAGATTAACCCTACATACAAACTAACAAACAAATTTTACATCTTTGTAATAGAAGTATAGATAAAACGCATCACCTTCTTGAATTGGCTCAGCTTAGCTACGAGATCATCACCTGCACCTACGCTTATAACTTCTTTATCCCATATCCGATTGTAATTCATAAAGATGTTTCTCTCGGTAAAATATTCAGCGCAAACGGAGTCGCGGGCAAACCTAGTCATGCAAATTACAGCCGAAAATTCAGCCTGACCAAGTGTGCCAAACCAATCAATACAAGGAAGGTATAACAGGTAAAATTCGGTGAGCGAGTGTATTGGTTCGTTAATAAGCTAATTACGAGGTGGTTACGAGTACTGTGTTGGTTGGGTGGGTTCATTGTACTCGAGCGGAAATGGGCTTGGGGGCTTGGGGGCTGGGACGCTACCAGTAGCCCTTCCATTGTGAACAAATACAACTTCCTCTCTAACGGCTGTAGTTACATAGAAACATGCTACATCCACATACATAGGTATAGGTACAGTTACGAGCACTAATATGTTTACACATATCAACTTTAAAAAAAAACTCGTAAGTTTAGTAAATTATAAAAAGAAAACTCGGTTAAGTAAAAACGAATAAGACTAGTTTTCATAAAAGCTTGTCTGTCGCGTATAGTTTTTTATTTATACGGCAAGCTTTTATGAAAACTAGTCTTATTCGTTTTTACTTATTCCGAGTTTTATTTTCTTTATTTTTATAATTTTCATTTTTTTAAAGTTCCAAGGTTTTTTTTAAGTGCATTTTTATGAAAGCTTATTTTTAAAAAGGTTCTTTTTTAATACTGTTTTTGAAAATTGAAAAAGTTACAAGTAATTCTGCCAGAAAATCGCTTTTGTATTTTGCTACGTATGTACAAATCTTACAAATCTTAGTGATCGTGACCAATAGTCGGTAAAAAAAAAATCCACTGTGTTTATGGATTTCGCTGAAAGTCTTATAGAACGTCGTTTTTATCGGAAAGAGTTACAGACTACTTATCCGATACAGTTCAAACGGGCACTAAGGATATGGATACCGGCGGAAATGAAAATCATTTTATTGGTAATAAATAATTAATAAGTTCTCACGAGACATTCGGCAACGAAACCAATATTACTGGAAAGTACGAAATATGAAAGTACATTTACAACATTAAATGTTTGAAAGTCGTAAATATTAGAGATAAGATAGCGTCAACTAAATGAATGAAATCAAATACGAGTAGTGATAAGATTGTCAGTTTGTCCGTCACTGATTGCAAGTTGTATTTAGCAAAGCATTGTTTGCGCCCTAAGTGCACTATGGTTCGCGTAGACTGACTTAAACTTTCAACGGTATTCAACGATCTATCTATTAGTATTTACGAGTAAGCGGGCCTATCAAAGTAATTTATCAATCGCATTCGATATGATACAACTAGTCTTTTACCCGACTGCGTCAGAAGGAGGTTAATGTTTTTCGAGCGTATGTATGTCCATTTCTTTGGGGCGCAATACAGCCCAAACGGCTGGACGGTTTTTGACATATGAGGTGTCGTTTAAAATACAAGATGGCAGGGACAGCAACGCACAAAAGGTTACGTGTTCATGACATCATCATCAGCTGCCTAGCCTTTTCCCATCTATGTTGGGGTCGGCTTCCAGTCTAACCAGATGCAGCTGAATACCAGTATTTTACATGGAGCGACTGCCTATCTGACCTCCATAACCCAGTTAGTACCCCTTGGTAAGACTGGTTGTCAGACTTTTTGGGCCACTCCAGCCAGGACCAACGGCTTAACGTGCTTTCCGAGGCACGGAGGAAACTCGGTATGTAATGGGCGGTCACCCATCCACAGACCAACCTAGGCGAGCACGGCGTAACCTAAAGATCAGCCACGAGCTCCTCTCTCTCGATATGTGTTCATGACATCATACCGAACCCAATAAAAAAACTTATTATTCATAAAATACACACACACAATCAAAATGTATGGAAAAAATGTATTCTTTTTTAATTTACCGACAAATAATGTAATTTTGGGAGGGTTCAGAATTACGTACTGTATACGTGGTAGCCATTTGTGCGTCGATGTATTCCATCTTGTATTTTAATATAGACAAAAATATGTATTGCGTAAAACAGGAAAAAGCTCTATAATAATCCTCCTAAAGTTACAATTTACTCCACGTAATACAATATAGTTGGAACAACAAAATAGTTAAAACAGAAACGCAAGCAGTGAAATGAAAATAATCTATGTTGGTCGTTAAAACATAACAAGAAAAACCACAAGCTAAGCCCGCTCGTAAAATATTGTTATTAACTAACTACAAACTAAGCGGCCTGTTTTTCAGCTATAGGTACCTACGTATAATGTAGCTCTAATCTAAATTCGTACTAAATATAATCAAGCTTCAGTTGAGTTTTAGCCCCCTATCAAGACTTGTCCTTTGTCTAGACTCCGAAAATAAATTATGTTTTTAATAATTCAAGAACTGAAAAATAAAGTAAAATGGGATATGGACTTTTATGCAAATGTCCGGCTTATAGACTGGACTTTTCAAATTTCGGATTTATTTATTATGATGCCGAAATAGTGTAGTTACCCTTGCTATAATACAGTTTATTTAGTTTAGAAACAAGAATTTGTGTGGTACCCATACCACTACTAAAAAGCCGACCACTGAAAAATCACGCTCTAATTAAAATCTTTTTTTTTTTCGGTTTGTAGCCTATGTTACTCGGGCCATAATAACGAATCGATGGACACCTTATTCATCAAAATCGGATGATTAGTTTAGGCGCTACGGTGGAACATATGTAAATACAAACATACATAGACTGCTAAAATCATAACCGCTCCTTTCGGCTTCGCCGTAGTCGGGTAAAAAAACATGCCGTGCCCAAATTGACACTGGGCACATTCCTATGAAAATATTTGATATAAAACGTAAGAGGTAGTAATAACCTCGACTATAACGCAGATAACCTAAACTTGACATGATAATAAAAATGTTGAGGGTAGATTTGAAGGTGTGCCCAATTCAGGGCGGCAGGCGTGAAACTTAACTTTACTGTACTGTAACCGTTATAATAACAGGTATTAAAATATTTTCACTACACTACAAGTTAAATTTAACTCGCTTTTTATTATAGCCTCCATCGCACGTAAGCTTACCTAACAATAATATTGTTACATTGCCCTACTTAACCATAATTTCCCACACAGCTAAAATTAGTTTAATTGCAAGTTAAAGAAACGCGAATTATTAAAAAGTTAACCTTTTACACGAAAACGTTCAATTTGTTTTACCTTACGCTTGGGAAAAATGTAAACTCAACAATCGTTTTGGTGATTAAGGAGCACGTCCATTTTAATTAGAGCCACTTATCTATTCGTCATGAAGGAAGACCCCACATGAGGTGGGATGATGACTCACTGGCTACAAGTAGCCTAAGATAAAGAGAGATGGGCTTCTTTGGAGGGGGCCTTCACCTGCGGAGGGGTTCTTGTAGATTAAATTTAAGGTGGATGCTCAAGGGTAGCCCGCGAAATTTAAATTTTCTTACGTTTATTGCAATTTGCAGGTCAGTGTCAGGTTGTTTGTTGATGAAAATATGAATCGCGCCAGTAACACGTATAGAGTTACAGAATTGTTATCATTTAAGTCATCAATACAACCCTTCAAGTTCATATAATCCCATTTAATAGCTATTTCATGAAAAAGTCACTCTTTGGGATTATATGAATTTGGAGGGTTGTATTGAAATTTTAAATATCGCGGGCTACCCTTGCGCATCCACCTTAAAAAAAGTATGAAAACACTCGTAAAAAAATTCGTGATCAGTAAACTAGTGATATGATTGGTGACTGCAAGGACCAATCAGAATAGTTGACATTATTTTTGCCACACAGGCTCGCCCCCTTTACTTGAGACTTAAACATAATTGGTGAAAAGTGGGTGTACTATTAGGTACACCTTTGCCTAACCCTCCAGGACAACCGGCGTGATGTTATGTTTATAAATTTGTTTGAAATGTATACTTTGATGTTTAAAATGATTATTTACGACGAAATAGAATAAAAATTGTATATTTTTATAACCACTGATGACGCTTTATCAGTAGCCCTACATAAAGAACAAAATATTCATATGAATCATATCGGACGCTATCTCAACGTGAATTATTGATAAAAAGTTTCTCACGACATAATTCACCTTTTCCAAGTCGGTATCGGACAAATACAGATAAGTATAGATTTTTGCACAATCACTATTGTTAGTAAGCCTGTATTTCGTATCGGTACTATTTGAACATATTTCAAATCACTAGATCGATGTCGTTGAGGTTAGAAGCGACAAATTAAATACGAGCCAAAAACTGGCCGCGCGTCTTCCACGGAATCCTCGCGCATTCTCCTAGCTATTGTTGGTTTGTAGTTTGTATGTTATACAATTGACATAAAGTTCATTATGATCGGTACAATTTTGTTGCAAAAAGTCGCTTCCATTCCATTCCACGGCGGTGTAAATTGAACCTTAGCCTGTGTAACAATCCAAGATTCGATTTTGTACAGAAACAAGTGAATCTGAACTGTTTAATACATTACAGGAGAATGCTAGCGGAGCGCCTTTAGCGTATATTTGATGACAGTCTGAAGTGAATCCGCCCAGAATTTAGCGTCTTCAGTAGCCTCCATCAGTTCTTATAACGAGCAACAATAGGACACGCAGGACACGATATCAAGGTAGACAAGATCGTCTCATCAGCTTCAGGATCAACATTGAGGCTTGGCAAAAGGCAACCTATATCTGGTTGGCAATAGTGGCAACCTAACTGGATAGAGCACAATAGAAACGGTTGGAGGAGGCCAATGCCAAAAGGCACATTGAATTACGTGATAGTATAAAACAAAGTCGCTTCCCTATGTATGCTTAGATCTTTAATACTACGCCACGGATTTTGGTGCGGTTTTTTTAATAGATAGAATGATTCAAGAGGAAGGTTTATATGTATTCATTGCACTCGTTCGAAGCCGGGGCGGGTCACAAGTTTGAAAATAAAAGGCTATTATTAAATTAAATTAGTGGCAAACTGAACATCATACAAATTATAAGTATATCTCAGATCTGGCAGACTTATTCACTTTTGTCTTCTCTGCAGCCTTTTGTGGCATCATCCCAGCGGCCACTCCAGATATTCAAAGAGCTGCAGTGCACATGACATATTACTGACATTCAAGCAAATCCCTGCACCAATCCATTTCTTCGTCTTGTCAAACCATTTATAGGTTTTCCGTGATAACTGAACTATTTCGCGCGCTAATTACCACTTAAACTTTCACAGCTATACATAACCAATTACAAATTAAAACAACGTTATCAATGTGGTAATAATTTGTTGAGTTAGATCTACAGTTTCAAATTAATAACAATGATAATAATTCTGTATTGGAGGCGGGTGTTGGTAGCGCCCGCGGCCCTCTTGTGCGCGGTAAATAGTAATTTAAAGTCTATTGAGAGATCTGATTACTGCAGTTGTTATTATGTAATGAAAAGTATTATTATATGTTGGAGATAGTCCTTGGAGGTTGCATGTTGTACAGACTCCATGGTCCGCCGCCGCTATCAATCATCTCATCCCCTCGGTCCCGCGATCCCGCCCACTCCGAGCTCTCGCCCGGTCGCACACTGGTCCCAAATTAAAAAAAAGTGGACATTGATAGTAGACCGCTGATATTTTTTTTTATTGTTGATATAATGATAACAGATAAGGCAAAAAAATATTATTGTCCTACTTCAAATACTTTTCTCTATAAAAAATATTTCTTTTTTTTTTGTATGGGAGTGATTACATTTTACTCAATTTCTCAAAAACCTTAAGCGATGTCGAGATGGCATTCACATATGTTAGAAAACTAATAATTCTGAGTATTTGGCTCGAAGAAACTTATTGCTTATCTCTGCGTACTTTCGAGATAATAGTGACAGAAAATAACAATTTTTTTTAATGTTAATTGTTCGCTTTTTTTAAATCATAGCCTTACTCATATCGCAATAGGTCCGCTGGCCAGCAAAATGGAGCTTCGACGCGAGTTTGCCGGGATAACAAGATGGCCGCCTCTCATGACGTAACGTAATACGGTCACGAATCGCGCGCGTACACCTCACTCAGTGTACAACTAAATGTGGTTGCGATAAGACGTGTCCTTATTTTTTCTGTGCGCTTGAAGAAATGCTTGTTGTTTGTTTGTTTTGTTATTGTTGTATTTTGAATCTTTGGATTTTAAAATCAAATAATTTTTGTTTGCCTTTCTTTCGTCGAATTTGTTTTCGTAATTTTTTTTGTTAAAATCAAAGTCACTTTGTCTTTGATATCTTTGATTCTAATTTGTTTTCAATTTTCCTTAAAATTATAATATGTCCGCATTTGTCACCAACTTAGACTTATACGTTGTTCTTAAATCAGGAGGTGGTTTTAAAAATGTCGAATTTTTATTTAATGCCCTTATTGAACGTATTGGTGTTGAATTGTCTTCCGAAGATTTGAGTAATATTAAATTATTTTGTCGTAATTTTTCAAGTAATATCTCAAAAAGATGGTCTGCTTCCAGTAGAGCTCAAAAGACCTTTCTTAACAAAAATTCAGACTGGTTACAATCCCAAATAGTTTGGCCAAAATGTCAAAATATCGATTTAAGCAGCATTTTTAAAGTTGCCGAGGAAGTAATTCCAAATTTCGAAACGCAAGTGGATACTCATCAATTAAGTTATGGTACAAGTAAAAAACCATTTGTTGATATATCTGATAAACAGAAGAAAAGGCGTTCTCTAACACTTCTAGATCACACAGAGGAGGAATTAGTTTATGCTTTATGTGCCAAATTAAAAGAGTCTAAAAAAACAAAATTAGCAGCTATATTAAACGAACTCAGCCAAAACAAGGAAAAATGTGAGATGGTACATGATGTACTATTCGCTAAAAAGACTGACAAACCGTGTTTACCAGATGATAAAACGTTAGCGCTTTACACCTCAACAAATTTGTCAAAATGGCAATATCGAAATTTAAGAACTATTCTTGCTTTAGAGAAAATGTATGGTCTTCCATCCTATCAAAAGCTCCTGGAAGCTAAAAAAAACTTGTTATCCTCCAGAGTCAGACATAACTGTAACTGAATCTGATGCTAAGATAAGACTTCAATCGCTTCTAGATTTGACAACTAATAGGATATTAAAAACAATTCAGCACAACTCTGCCGACAAAAAATCGCTAAAACTAATAAGCAAATGGGGTTTTGACGGGTCATCTTCTCAAAGTAATTATAAACAAAAGTCACACTCCGACACTAAAATTGACGATTCTTCAGTTTTCATGATTAGTTTGGTTCCGCTTCGTTTGGAAGAAGAGAGTGGTACTATCTTGTGGCAAAATCCTGCTCCCTCTTCAACAAACTATTGTCGTCCAATTGGCTTTATATTTGCAAAAGAAACAAATGAATTGATAAAGAAGGAAAGTGCATCCTCAGAGGAAGAAATTCGTAATCTTGTTCCCACAATTGTAGATAATTTTGATATTAAACATGATTTGTACATGACTATGATTGATGGGAAAATTTCTACTGTGATTTCCAATACTTCTTCTGCAGCTGTTTGTAATATTTGCAATACCCCACCTAGCAAAATGAATGACTTGGACTTTGTATCCAAAAGACTCATCAGAGAAGATATGTATAAATATGGTCTGTCTTCGCTTCATATGTGGATAAGATGTATGGAATGTATTTTACACATTTCGTACAACTTAGACTTCAAAAAGTGGGCTGCACGAAAAGAAGATAAATTGTTAAAAGAAATTAAAAAGAATTTGACACAAGAAGAATTCCGGGAAAGAACTGGTTTGTTAATTGACATAGTAAAACAGGGATTTGGTACAACCAATGACGGTAACACGGCAAGAAGGTTTTTTGAAAATTATGAAGTATCTGCTGAAATAACGGGTATCCACCCTGATTTAATCAAGAGATTTGCAGTCATTTTACAAACAATTTCATCTGGTCAACTTATTAATACCAACTTGTTTAGGGAATATTGTAAAGAAACAGCAATGCTATATGTAAACTTATATCCATGGTATTACATGCCTTCAAGTGTCCATAAATTGTTGATACACGGTGCTGATATTTGTGAAAATTTCTCCTTTATTCCGATAGGCATGCTTTCCGAAGAAGCTTCCGAAGCGAGGAATAAAGATTTCCGGAATGTTAGAATGGCACATACAAGAAAAATCGGTAGAGTTCAGACTAATTTAGACATTATCCACAGCTTTCTAATTAGCTCAGATCCTTACATCAGCCATATCAAACCAAAGTTTGCTCGTTTACATAAACAGTTGTTTCCAGAGGCTAGTGCTTTGATCTTGAACAATGAATTGCTTTCGTTGGAAAACGAGGAAATAGAGATTTCTCAAGAGAATATAGACCCAAATATTAATCTTTCACCATAATATTTTTTCAGAATCGTTTGTGAACATATTCAACTTTATGTTTGCAGCTTTATTTGTCTTCATTTTGATTGTTTTTTAGAACTGATGAAAGTACTCCTTCAGAAAGGTCATAGCTTTTCAGTCATTAGTGAGCCCCCATAACCTCTTTTACAGAGAAGTCTCTTTTTACTTATTTGACATTACGCATACATTATAATTATGTGCTAAAGTAAGGCTATGATTAAAAAAAAGCAAAAAATTAACATTAAAAAAAAATGTTATTTTCTGTCACTATTATCTCGAAAGTACGCAGAGATAAGCAATAAGTTTCTTCGAGCCAAATACTCAGAATTATTAGTTTTCTAACATATGTGATTGCCATCTCGACATCGCTTAAAGTTTTTGAGAAATTGAGTAAAATGTAATCGCTCCCATACAAAAAAAAAAAGAAATATTTTTTTACAGAAAAGTATTTGAAGTAGGACAATAATATTTTTTTGCCTTATCTGTTATCATTGTATCAACAATAAAAAAAAATATCAGCGGTCTACTATCAATGTCCACTTTTTTTTAATTTGGGACCAGTGTGGGTCGTGGCGATATTTTCACAAGATCCCTCTTGTCCCTACAACGGCCGCTTATTTGCTATCCGACGCAGCTGGTCGCTTTTACATTTAATTCGGTAGATACGGACTTAATTGGAGCTCACCAGGGAGCAGTAAATAATACGAGAAAGTTATAATTCATACCATTGTTTCATTATGTAATCTTATTAGGTGCCGTACCTATTCTTAATTCCAATAATTAATTGCTGAAGGTCAGCAACGCCTTCAAAGTTCAACAAAGCAATGCTTCAATTCAAATAAATTACAAAGAAAATCTTAAACTTATACTGTCACTTACTGGGGGCCTAAAATGGCTGCTTAATCAGAATCATAATACGAATCACGTTAAAAAATTTAAACTCTTAAAATTTTTGTTGTCATAACCATAAAGACCATTTTAGGAATTTTAATTTTTTTACGTCGTCATATTATGATTCTGATAAAGCTTCCATTTTAGGCCCCCTGGATATCTTCCGTGATTTGTCTCTTATTTTGAGCCCCCGATATTTCGACGCTGTAAATTATGACACAATCACGGAAGATATCCCGTAAGTGACAGTCTAAGTTTAGTTATAAACCGTGAAAGCTTAAAACTGTGTTTAAAGAAACTCTTTTTGAATTGCAAACTATTCTCGGAGCACTTAGTGGTTTCTGTAAAGTAGCTCGTGTTAACGGGTTTCAGGGTTCATGTTTATTTTTCAAGACTGGGTTAATAACGTATATTAAAGTGAAATGATCCGTTTACAGCGGCTCAATAAGTAGAAGTGCGGCAGGTAACTGGTGAGCATGTAATGGGTACAATTAAGTGTATAATGGTGGCGGACGATTAACCCAGAGACCTTTGTGTGCGGTATCGCGATCAGCTGAGCGTTGCCTCGGCTACTTGGCACTGGCGGCGCTGCAGCACGACGCCCCGACCTACTTCACGATACGAATGCGATACCAAAAGACCGCCTACCGCCTCGCGGTCTAACCACGGCACTCGCTACTCGCCACATGCCATTAGGTTCAAACTCAATCGCGTTACGTAAAAACTGTCATATATCACACGAATACTAAAACTGTCGACGATATCGTCTGCCGTCTGAATATTAAAACGTTGATTGAACGTTAAATCATCAGTTCCTGCTTTCGCAAATTCTTGCTGTTCAGCAAATTACGCGGAAAAATCACATTCACGAACAGTTGTAGGTTAGAGAACACTTTTTGTTGAATAAATCGAGCTATCGGAACATTGGACAGTTATAGGTGACATAGCGCATTCCGAGTCAATAGATTTTTACAGCGATTCGCCTCCTCGGCGAGTAAATAACGCACTGTTGAATAAAATGGTAGTGATTCCGATTTTCTATTAAAATTTTATCGTTGTCGTAAACTTTGGTTGGTTAGCAGGGATAACAAAGAGTGGGTTAACTAAAGGAGCCGCGTAACACGTGGTTATATGTATAACATTGTAGTGCCAGCCGACCGTGCCAGCTTGCTGGGCAGGCGGCACTCGGCAGTTAACCTACATCGATTACCAGCACCTAGTGCGGAAGTGATCGCGGACCCGGAGTCACCGCTGTGCCTATCGATTAGCATACATTTTAATTGGTTAGACTGAATGTAGAAAATATACTGCAATTAATTCAATTTGACGGAAGCGCATGGGAGACGAGGAAGTGTTAAAACTGTCTGTGACGCACATTTGATCTTAGATCCAAAGTAAATAAGATTAATATCAAAATTTCGTCTTATTTTATCACTTTCAGATAGGTAGTTTATGCTGTTCAGAATTTGCGTCCTCCTTTAAAATGGTAATAGTGTTTGGTATGCAGTAGCATCCGCACTTGAACATCCTACCGCGTACATTTGGCAGATGAATTGCAGCAATATTTATTGTATGCAAAATACGGGCCATGTGTCTCTGAGTATCCATATATTACCTTCCACATTTGATTTATGAATAGACATAAAACTATATACTTTTTTTAAATATCTCATCTATACTAATATTATAAAGAGGTAAAATTTGTTTGTAAGTTTGTATGTAGGGGGTAATCTCTGGATCTACTGAACCGATTTAGAAAATTATTTCAATAACAGGAAGCTACATTATCCCCGAGTGCCATAGGCTATATGGTTAGAACGTGCCCGTGGGATAATTTCCGACAAAAACGCGAGCGAAGCCGCGGCCAACAGCTAGTACTTTTTAGGATTCCGTAGCCGAATGGCAAAAAACGGAACCCGGAAGATTCGCCAAGTCTGTGTGTCTATCCGTGTATGTCACAGCCACTTTACTCCGAAACTATTAAGACTACACAGTTGAAACTTAGTAGGTAGATGTATTCTGTGAACCGCTATAAGGTATTTATACAAAAAAAAAAAAAATAAGATTAAGGGGGGGTCTCCCCATACATGGAACTGAAACTAAAAATATTTTTTTCATCAAACCTATACGTGCGGGGTGTCTATAGATAGGTCTTTAAAAATGACATTGAGGTTCCTAAAACCATTTTCTCTCAAAGTCAAACGTTTGAAAGATAACCCCCCCCTCTAATTTCTAAAGTAATAGGAGAAAAATTCTGAAAAAAATATAGGTTTGAATAAGATTTGATGTTTATTTTTTGAGATGGAACTTTTTCATCAAACTGCAGCAACCACTTTTATTTCATGAACATGACTATGAAAAACAAATTTAGTTTTGGTGATGAATGTAAAACAATACAACTTAAGAACGAATGCCTTCAAAATATTTTTATTATATTGTTTGGTGCTACGGAACCCTGTGTGCGTGTGAGTACGACTCGCACTCGCCCGGTTTTTATTAATGTTTATAACGATAGTCGTCATCATAATGTGACTCAAACTTTCTTACTTTAATGTATTAAAAGAAGGAACAATTAAAACTTCGTTGGCGTTTAATGTTAACAAATGGTTGTGTTAACTCAGCGAAGAAAAAAAAATGCTTCAAATTGTTCTGTTCAAATTTTTTAGACACTGAAGCATAATTAAATTAAAACTAACTTCCTCTGATTTATTAACGTAATTAAATTGCATGAAAACTTTTCTACTTAACTCAAACTCAGTCAATTTATTTGAGCTTATTAGGAAAAATAAAAAATGGTCAACGCTTTTTTCGCTCCACTTCGTTCCTAGAAAAAAAAACACACTTAATCACTTAACCAGAGTAATGTACATTGCATAATGATCCGTAATAACTTAATAAGTTCCTTAACATTTATTTCTCACAAATGACTAATGTTTAGATTATTCAAACCCAATTTGAACAGTCAAGCAGTACTTACGAAATATAAAGTTAGCTCGAATCGAAGTTATTGTGGCTGAGGGTGACTCACTCCGAATATATTTTAATTGTTTGTCTGACCGGTTGCAGGTATGCATCTTGTAAAATATTTGGTTCACCGTTCAAACGGGATTGCTTAGATATTTTGAAGAAACAAGCGAAATACTTCAGTTTCCAATTACTGATTTTTGTTTGCTTGTTTCGTAAAGCATAATTAGTTTCCACTGCTGGGACACCTAGCTGGCGAGTCAACTGTGGATTGGTGAATTTCAAATGTCTTCGTATTTTTGGTTCTTGAAAATTCTGATTTTCTCACGATGTTTTCCTTTACCGTCCACGTGTTTAGTATTAACAAGAAAGACAATAATTTGAAGGAGTTTTCCTTCCCTGAATTTATTGATATTTCATTACTTTTTGACAGGTTTCTTTCTATCTAACGAATAAATACAATATTCATATTTTTTCTTTCAGTTGGCAGGAAGGAGGAAGAACGAAATTCATTATGAAAATGCTTCTAAAGTTAAACTCGTGAAAAACTGGATGTTATCTTGCTAAAGATACAGTTCTTCTTCCGAACTGTCAAAAAGTTTCGTCGCTCAAGCCAAAGAGTAGCAAACGTATTTTATCGGGGATTTTCAGTCTTTCGTGAGCATTAACAGAAAGAAAAGTTTATTTTCATTTTTAAATAATATACTTAATTTTAATGCATTGGTCCTTCGGTCCTAAAAACCGTGAAGGTTTTTATTTTTAGGACCAAAGGACCAATGCATCAAAATTAAACGGAGCATTTTTTTTTTATTAGAAAAGAATGGCGCGTTTAAAACCACGGTTGAAAAACGGTGGCAAACTAAGTTTTAAAATTAGAAGCTGAAAATTTCCTATTTAAATGAAAACTACGTGTTGATTGAATCATTTAAGAGTGTGAAAGATGGAAGGAGTAGAGAGATGCTTTTGCCCAGGAATTGGTCAAATCAGGCTAATAAAAAAGGCACAGATAATAAAATCTCACATCCATAAAACCATGATCACACTACACCTAATCTTTCACACATTGTCAGCCTCGACTCGTATGAATTACTAACTACGGAAGATTAACTTTATGTTCTATGAATATTAAAACCAAGTGCACACACGTTCCGGCACATAAATCATTTTAATTACTGGCAAAGTAATTATGTAATAAACAAACATAGTAAGAACAAAAACCTTCAGGTACTACGGGCTGCATAATCGCGTGATTATATCGATTATCGAAATAGATAATCGATTTGAAGTCTGAATCGCTTGTAGGCGATACAAGTTACGAGTTTTATCTAACGATATCGATTGGGGCATATTTTATATATTGCCCCTTGACTGTTTTAAATTGAAAGTCCATGGACATTCATTTTAGAACATGTTCATATAATTATTATGTATGTAGATTGTAATGTAGATGTAGCACTAAAGTTTCTATGCCCTAACACAATTACGGCAGGTGAATCATCGCTCCCTTATTTATGTGTTTTGCTATCCATTTAGTAAAAATCAGTGGAACGTGTATGAATTCAGGTAGGTGTTTATTTGAATAAGAAAATTTAACAGAAGATCAAAATAAAAGAAATGCGTGTGCCGATTTTAATTTGTTCCAAATAAATAAGAATTTTGTTGTTAATTATTTTCTATACCAAATATTGAATCAGCTTAATTATATATGAGTAAATGCTCTCGAGTCAAATTTTGTTTTTGTTGAGAAAATAATTAATATCAAATCGGTCAATATAAAAAAAGAGCAGCTCATTAAATTGATGCTCAAAGCATTTTAACGTTTGGTAAACATCTGTCGTTGCTTCCATTCTTGTTTAAAGGTCGCGAAAACTTGAAGGGCGCAGTTACCGATGAATGAGCAGGGCCATAAAGGCCCGGGCAGGGGGTGCCAGGGCGCGCGGGGGAACCTGCGCTCACACCCCACTTCTCAGATCAACAACCCCGAAACCTTAATCAAGATAAGCTGAGCGGACGCCGAGAAAGGTTTTAAGAGAACAATTTTAATTAGCAAATGTACACTGAGCCTATGATGCTATAGTTTAAGTTGTCATTGCCGTTAACGACGCCGTCAAGGACCGTGACAGAAAATCTCGTTTCCGTTCTCGAAACATAAAATTCATCCGCCGACTCAGCCGTACGTCTACTTATATTAATTACGAGACCATCGCCCGAATAAAACAACCGGACGCGCCGGTTCGTCATCATTTTGAGTTAATTTATTCTAATGTGCCTTTTTCGCAGCAAGGCGCATGGGCGGACGGGCGAGACACAGTGTGCGCCCAGCTTTATTTCACAGACTGGGTTCATCGCATCGCTTTACCTGATGCGGTTTCCGGCGGGCATTCCAATCACTCTTCGGGACCGCCGAACCTCGAAAAGGGATCGCATCATAGAATTTATTTTGAAGTTCCATAAACAAAAATGGGAAAAAAAAATGAAACATGCAGCAGTTTCTATAAAATATCAGTTTATTTGCCTAAATCTAAAGTGGTAAGTTCATTACAGAAACTAATGAACACAAAAGGCGAACAGCGCCGTAAAGGATAATTTCTTCATAGTCTTAGTGCATGTTACTCGTGTAAAGGGCCGTTAAATCGTCCGAGGGGCCGGTGAGAAGCAATTTACGAGCGAGCACGAAAGTTATTAAACAAACCTAGCCTTTGAAGATCCGATAGGCGAGTTTTATGGTATCAGTAAGTAAGGCGCTTTTCGGAAATTACTAAATATCTCCCATAAGTGTTCCCTTCGGAATAAGCGTTACGACATTATCGTCTTCCAGAGGCTTTTGTCAGTACACAAGTTTGTATGTTAAGTTGTAAAGTACTTAACTCGTATCTTGTTCGCGAAGCTGAATGTCGGCGGTCCCTAGCGTCATACATAAATTAAGTGAGTTTACTTTGCAATATGGGTTAAGGAAAGAATAATAACTCGAGATAAAAATGAAACAAAAATATATTCTGTGTAGCGGCAAGCGTGACTCGTGGGACACGGTCACACGACAGGAGTGGTAATATCGATTCCCTCTGTACTTAAAGTATAGGGGAGCCCAACGGGCGGTGAGCGGATAAATAGCTCCTTACTTGTGATTTCGGGCCCTCCGCAGTATAACTTGATAATGCTAAATCTTAACCTGCAAAAGGAAACCCAAATTTTACTAATCTTATTTATTCGGCAAAAGTTTTCTGCGAGTTTCTCACAAAGCCGGCTAACCTGCACATTATTATTACCTCCGGGCTCTACCACTACAATACTTCAAGAGGTCTCCTTTGCGCCAAGGTGATACGCGATCGGAATGCGCCTTTGTCAAAGGACCATCCTACGGTGTCGAAATTCGGGTTCGGATTTTGTCTACGTATAATTTTTAGCCGTGTACCTGTAACAAACCAGTTTGTAGGCCGTCCGTTCCGAGAAGCTCTCGACATCGGTAGTTACTCGCTTATCTCAGTCCCTTCACAATTACCTCTGTTCGCGGCGGCAACACTAAAATTACGAAGATTAACTAATCACATCAAATTAAAATACATGAAAGCGTTCACACCTCCGCCCCACCAATCCGGTATCGACTCATATCGATGAGTAAGCAATTTTAGGAATTATTTGTGGCAAGCAACACTTATTGAAAATGAAACTTAGTGTCTGGCTGCTCTGGCGTGACGGAACTCACTTAGACAATAAATAACTATGAACCGAAACCATAATGTTATCGATAAATGGATGCTGTATAACCCGTAGACTGGGAAAACGTAAATGGAAGCGGTTCCCTAGCAGCCAGCCATTTCTGAGCGGAACTATAAATTCGTTTAATAGCAATTGTTTTGTTGAGTACAGGGCGCCGAAAAAAAATCAATACAGCCCCGTGACGGAACAGGAAGGGGTCCGTAAGGGCCGACGCCTGCCAGGGTTGCGGGACTGTTCGAAAGAGATACCGCGGCCCTGGAACACAAAGGGCAAAGGAAGGAACATGGATGGGTTTTAGTCAGTACAAGTCTGACACTCCCTCCTGCTCAGCCCAGAGCGGGAGGGGTCATTTGATGATTTCCCATCGATAAAAAAAAAAAAAAGCCCCGTGACGATTATGATAGGGTAAGTGTGGTGCTCGAGAGTTGTGACGTTGGTAGCAGTTGGTAGAGGCCGGGCATCGATCGCGTGGCTGCGGTGAACGCACCCCAAACCCGGAGCAGCGCACCCGGCGAGCAGCGCCAGCGTAGGGGCACGCTATTCACATCGCAAAAACCCTCGCCCAACTAATGATAAAGTATCTCCGCTTTAGCAGCGAAACATAGTTGCGCTCTCTCGAAACCTTTGAGACGCGTTTTTGTTTTTAATATTTCCCGTTCGTCATAATAATTTAAGAATGAAGTTTTCGAGTGCTTTAGGGTAAGCATGCGGGTATGCGTGTATAGTTAATGGTCGTGCGACAGACAAAGTCCCTGTCCCTGTGGAACTAATGACCACTTAAAACGAGAAAATTACGCCACGCCGCACAGTGGTGCAGGTAGTACGGGCATGCGGAAAATATTATTTTTAAATGAAAAGACGTTGCGTTTCTTCATAATACTTTATTAAAATGATATAATGGATGTACCAGTTTACAAAGAGAAAGATATAACACGTATTTTTTTTTTATTAATATGAAAATATTCATCAAATTTTTTCACATGAATTTCATATAATTAAATCAGCATTTTTAAATAAATAAATATTAATAAACTAAATATTAAATAGAGAAGACATTGATTGAGAGATGGGTGCTATCCACTAATAAAGTTTTGGCATCATCGTGAAGAGGATAGTATTTTTTATTCGGTACTGCACGTAAACTGTTGATAAGGGGATCTGAGGTAGCTAAGAGCATATTCATAACATCTTCATTACATGATAGACGAGAACATTTTCTTGAATGACCTAACCTATAATTGCGGTAATCTTTATTTCGCGCTTCTTGAGCTTCCTCAGATAACATCCCAATAGGTAAGGCAGCAACACTTATTATTTCTTTGCCATGCAGCAAGATTTTATGCACAGTATTTGGCATATTATACCAGCTGTACAGGCTTACGTATAGTTCAGCAGTCTCGTAACAATAACTACCAAACTTATCCGAATCAACTAATGCACTAGAATTAATTGTTTGCAATATTATACCAAACCGATGAATAAGTTCTTTATCGACTCTTGTGACTTCAGCTACAATGTCTGCATTATTGAAAAATCTTCTAGACGTATTTCCATCGTTAGATGTTCCCATTCCTTGCTTTACAAAATCCACTTTTAGACCTAAACGTTGAAACAGCTCACTTTGGATTCTTTTCTTCTCTTCATCTTTTTGTTGTTTGGTAGTTGCGTTCGTTCTCCAACTGGTAAATGACATATTGTACGCAATATGTAATATGCATTCCATAAATTTAATCCGTGCGTGAAGCGGGGATAAACCGACCTTGAGAGCCTCCGTATCCACAGTTTTATTTCGCACTTGGTCAAGGTTATTCATTTCTGATGGCTTTGACTTGCATATAAAACACACTGCACATGATGATGTGTCCGTAACTGTCTGCGCTATTTTGCCATCTATCATTGTGAACACAAGTTTATGGTAGACTTTGTAAGTCTTTTCCTTTAAACTAATAACAGTTTCATTTAAGTTTGCTATTTCAGACTCCATTCTAGCAATTTCATTTTTCGTAGATTCTGTAGTTTCTTTTTGAAATTGGAATTGTACCGGGCGACAACACCTTGTAGAAGAAGGAGTTGCATTTGTCCAATACACAACAGATTTATTTTCCTTTTCATACAGACGCAGTGGAACTAATGATGTCAAAAACATATATGAATCTGACACATTTTCGTCGATAAATGACTGTTTGTACTCAGCATGACCTGATGATCCGTCACATCCCCACTTGTGTAAAAACGTTGAATTTACACTAATCTGTGTAAGGTCGTCTTCAGACATTACTTCAAATAATCTTCTGGTTGTGTGATCCAGTAATGACTGCAAACTTACACAAGCGTAGCTTTCCGTTACATCAATATCCGTGGGGTAGCATTGCCTTTTTACTTCAAGTACTTTATGATAATCGGGAAAAATATCACAACCAATACTTTTTGCTGCATTTCTCAGTACTTGATATTGATGTTTCGAAAGTGATGCATCAAGTAATAATGCCAACGCTTTTTCTGGAGTAAACTTGATAGTATCCGATGATTCTTCTTGTACGAGTACCTTAGAGGCAGCTTTCTTAATCATTTCTTCAGGAACGCTTTCACACAATCTTTTAACTTTATATCGCTTTGTTCGATCGCAACATTCATCAAATGATTTTTCTGGTTGTCCTCTATGAGAGCGTTTTGATGGCCCTGGAACATTACTGTCACAATTCACCACATCAGTCTGCACCGAAGATGTCTCAACGGTAAAAATATTTTTCAGCCACTGTTCATTTTTTGCCATAAAAGCATTTTTATTTCTCGCTGCAGTTTGCCACTTTTTTGTAAATACGGGTAGAAAATTACGGCTTAACTTTTCATAAACTTGATTCCAAACACTTTCTGTAAGCTGTGGATACATAAGTTTTAAATTTTCGAGGCATTTATGTATCTCACGATTACTTGATATTATGATTTCCACTAAATCGGCATAGACAATAGTAAAGCTATCCATCACTATAATAACACTGTTATCGTAAGAGAAAATAATTGTAAGTGAAGTTAAAACTACCATTCAATGCTATTTATACTTACACGATATGATAAAATGTTAATTACCCTCATTAGAAACACTTATTAATATAATGCACTTTTTCTTAATTACAGAGCGTCATTAGTTAAGGACCTGGTATTTCCAAGATCGCAGGTTATCGCAGCCAAAACTAATGTATTCTTAATCTATAGGGTCTAATTAATCTCCGAAAGTATATTATTACGTATCGGTCGATAACGGAGATTAGTTATGATCTCATGATTGAAAACAAAAGGTTCCAAATGACCTTCTTCACTAAAAATGTAATAGCAAGTAATTATTCATTATATTATAACATTATGTTTACTATTTTATTAATACACACAATAAACTTATGACTAAACTAAAAATGAAAGTTGATAATTATAGTATTTTGGTTCTATTCATACTTGAAATAACAATATTTTTTGCACGAAATTTGTAAATTCTCGATCACCCTACTTTGGCATCATATAATTAAATACTGTATAATTATTTATCCGTATTAATTTTAGGACTTGTTTCTACTAACATTCTAGTATGTGTGTACCAAATTGTAGACATTTTAAATAAGGTTGAAACAAAGGATTTTTTTCCGCCCTTGAACCAATGTGCGCCGTCGACCGCATAGACCGGGCCAGTCACGAAGTGCCCGTTCAGTGAAGATAAAATGAAAAAAAAAAGCTTGAATTTTAAATTCGTAACGCATTAGGCGGCGATATAAAAATGAAATGTTTCGAGATATGTTTGAGCTGGGGAGTATGTGATCGGATCGTTTTTCCATGGAAGACGTTATCTCAGTAGTGTTTCGTTTCGTTCCTAGACGGTGGAGAGTCCGGGAGCACAAAAACTGGCGGCGGGCTTAATATCCAGCTGCGTTGGTCCCGAGTGCGGTGACCTCCGCCGCATCTGCCGCCTCGCTGCCCGGCTTCACTTCACACGTATCAAACACAAATCTACCCCGCTCATTGCTCCGACTGTTTTATAATAATATTTTATTAACAAAACAGAATTAGCCTCTTGTTCCGATACGTAAACAAACAAGGAAAACCGTCACGTTTTCAGCAGCTGTCACGTGCATAGGGAAACGTGTTTTGTGGGTTTCGTTAAGTCCAGTAAGTATTTCGTTAACCAAATCGATAAAAATAGCCTTTGATCCTTTGATTCCATTCAAAAACTGATTGAATCAACAAAAAGATTCGAACAGTGTTGGATAAAATAAAAACACAAAGCGCGATTTATCACCGAGCTACGATGGATCCTTCTTAGGGATCCTAGTTGAAATATTTTTATTTTTTTAAAGATCAATAAAACCAGCTCATCCCGAAGCTCTTGAGCGCAGTCGTGCTTCAATCAATCAAACGCAGTGGCCAGTGTAGTCCCTGCTCCACTGTCATTGTTATAAATGGTTTGGCAGCCGGAGCTTCCTTTATAACCATGGAGAGTCGCGACGCTTTTGACATTCAAGAACCTTTCAATAGTAGCATAATGACTACATATTGCCATTGGTTGATTTCGAGGGAGGACATTTTAATAGGACTATCTGTGGTTATCGTGCAATGAAAGTAACTAAGGGCGAATTTCACCAAGAAACGGAACAAGTTCAGCATATTTGAACTGTGTCCAACAAAATCCAAGAGTTGCTAGTTTCATCATTGCTATGGAATATTGACAGTCTTGAACGCGGTTTAGCTATCGCTTTCAGTTTCATGGTGAAATTTGCCTTAAGATATTAATCTAGCATCAAATAATAATATCTGATCACTAAAGTTCATCTCAATCAGTTTAATAAGTACTTAGTAGTTACAGCGATGTGATTAAGTAACTAAGTTATTGTTAGTTGGAACATTGTTCTGCGAGGTTGCAGTGCTTTAGAACTTAAGTGGACTTGTTTGCCAATAACATTAACTATAAATTATTTGTCGGTAAGACATGCATTTACAAAACATCGTGAGGAAATTTGAATGTCTTAGAACCAAAAATTCGAAGGTATGTGACATCTGCCAAATCGCACTTCGCCCGCGTGGTGTGGATAACACACGGTACAATCCCTCTCATAGACAAGGCGGCTTGTGTCCCCAGCAAGGGAACCATTACAGGCTGGGTCATCATCCATGTTTCTAGAATCAAATTCTTTTAAAAATACCACATGGTTTCATTTTAATTGGACAAGAAATTAGAACATTGTTGCCAGGAATAACTTTCAAAATTAGTTTTAGTTGTCAGTTAGCGTCGTAAAATGGCCATTAATGTGGTCATAAAAGGCGTTCGCAGCCGTGTTCAGTATCATGGTCTACGACTCCACAGTCTAGTGTAAGTTACATCGCGTAGAACTTGCTTGTGAGAATTTTCATTGTGTGAGAGACGCGCCGCGGCGACACGGAAACTTTACACGCAGTAACTAGATACTAGATAGCCACGTCCACAGATCTGGAATTGATCACCAGAGCCGGTTGCAATTCTTTAGCTAGACTAGAATACAATCCCGTTTGACCACCTATTCAACACTCCGTTTTTATACACCCTGTATTTTATTGTACTTTCTAAAGAAGACCTTTTATACTCGTATTCGTAGGATGAAACAAATGATTAATTAACACCTGCACGACTATTAAATTCGAGTTAGTGAGGGTTATATTTCTAACGCTTTGAACAATAAAAAGCGATAAAATCGCGTTCAGTAATTATTTCAATCACGTTCACAAAGACGCATGGGGTTTAAAATGGCTGCAGGCAACCGAGATTTAACTCGACGCTTAAAAAACCTTTTTTAAAGTATAAAACGTGTATTCTTTGCGACGTAAATGCTTTGAATGGCGTATTTTTTTATTATCTGTCCCGCACCTGTAACTGTTCGACTTTCATCGCTTTAAAAAATGATTTTGTATTTTCGCAAAATGAATGAAATCGGATTTCGAGTTATGAGTTGGTGCATTGTGAAACCAATTAATTTTGATTCGATCGTTAATAAACATAATGCAATCGAAACTTTTTAGAAATCACTTACGTTTGTCGTGTTAACCCGTATCGATGGAATATTGATCATGGATGCTTACCTGGAACAAAAAAAAAAAGATTAGCACATAGAAGGAAAAGACCAAAGTTTTAACATACTGTTCGATTCCGAAGCCCACCAACATTATCACCAAAGGTTCCAGCTCCTATCTAGACCTAATAAAAGTTGGCTTAGACGCGACAGGACACAGAATCTATGGGGCCGCGTTCCACGTCAGGCGACGTAAGACGCGACATTAATTTGGAGTCACGAAGCGGGTGCGAATGCAATCACAGGCGGGAAGCTCATTCCGCCTGCATCTCCGGGAGTGCCAGCATCGAGAGCAGTTAAATTAAGGATTCCGAACGTACCGAGGCGACGACGCATCGGAACGCGCGCGCCATGTCAACGCGCGAATTTACAAAGCAAGTCGTATATGGGCGTTACATCCGTTTCAGAATTAGCTCGCTTGGCACTATGACAGTGTCATGATATGGGGACTCGTTAAATTGTTTGAAGGGTTTTAGTACGTTTCTTCTTCGCCGGGTTGATGATTCTTTTATTAGTGATAGATGAGTTTCATCCAGCAGGGCTATTACGTATCTCTGTTGACAGTTCATAGTGATCATTACTTGACGACCTTTGATATACAATAACCGTTCTTGTTGGGTTTCGACTGACGCTACCCGTGCAGAACTGTCATTTCATTGTATATCAAAACTCGCAAAATGATGATCACTATGAACTGTCAACAGAGATACGCAATAGCCTTGCTGAACTCTGCCACGTCAACAGCGTTATTAGTGGCTTTGGACAAATTCTTCAAGGTGGAGGTCAAGATGCACACAGAGCAGGACATCGTTTGTGTCGTGAGGCTAGAAAGGTTCGTTGAATGCTTGCCTGGAGAAGCCCGAATATGACAATGGCTATAAAACTGAGACATGCTACGATCACCGACACATTTCATGATGTTTAGGAAATGTACTTATACAAATAAATCAAAGGTTTTTAACCCAAAGACATAACATTCGCCCTAAAGACACCTACATAGTATGACATCACTTGCAGAACCTGACTGAGCATAAAGCATAGAAACCAGTCGCCGCTAAATCCGGATAAAGTCGCTTTTAAAGTCAGCGTAGAAGAAGAAAGAGATCAGTGACGCGCGTGGAATATTCAATCAACGGTGGAGCACCTGTGTGGGGAATTAGAATGAGACCTATTCCGCAAGAAATCCACGGCACGGGGACACGATGCAGTGTATAATCTTCATATATCTATCTACATTAAATACATTTGAAGTGTCTGTTAGTAATACTAAAATAACAGGTTTTAACTGAACGCTTATGAGAGTATATACGGTACATATAAAAAAACACTTTTTTTTTAATTTTTGTCTGTCTCTCTGTTTGTTCTGGCTAATCTCCAAAACGGCTGAACCGATTTTGACGGGACTTTTAGTGACAGATAGGTAGGCGATGTTATAAGGTCTAACATAGGCCACTTTTTTTTTTTTTTTTAAGTTCACGCGAACCTAGGTCACGGGCAACAGCTAGTTTAGAATACAATACAGGGTGAATCCGGTACTTGATCAATACACAAACGTATAATCGACCAAGCAGTCTCAGAGCAGATTCGGACATAGCAATTTTAAAGGATTTTTTGCCGTGAGAAGTTCAAATCCAAACGGAATTCATAATAACATGCATTAGGCTAAATTAGCTCAGCGAACTCTGGGAGGTAAGCAATGTGTGTGAATGACCTAATGACTACAATTTGGTGGGAAGCATGAGTGATGTCATAGTATTAACACCGCGGTGACCAACAGTATCCGGCGTCTAACGGGGCTCGAGTTATGAGGGAAACATATTAACAATACCCACTTAAACATTACGTTATAAGCTCAGCGTAGATTATTGAAGTTGTTAAATTTTATGGCCTTTAACTTGGGAGTAATGGAAATCCATGATTTACGTCCCAAGGAAAATGGTTTCCTGGTGTCTTTGAAGCAAGTCAGTCTAGCAATCAAGCCTGGCTTTAGACATTTCGTAATAAATAGTCCCTCATTAAAATTTAACTGAAAATTAGTGGTGTTTGAAATTGACTAATCACTCATTATAAATTATAACAAGCAAAACCGCACAATTTATCGTGTACATTACGTGTAAATGCTAGAAATGTTAAATCCTTTGTTTCGAGCAAATACGGCGTAACAATACACCGATTGACACAAAACCATATGAATTCCTCATTTGTCCGCTCGCGTTCTAACAAATGGGAAATTTCACAATTACCGAAGACAAAAACTACGAACAATGAGCAGTCAGATACAGTTATCGTTGATATTAACATCGGGCATTCGTCGACAATGCCCGGCCCCGCAGGAAGGCCGTGTTTTGCAAGCGGCCAGGTAGGCAATTTGACATTGTGTAAACGTTTTCACATGGGGGCCGAAAACGGAAACTTGGGTCACGCTCCTTGCATACAAAACGCGCTAGAACACTCCTCCGCCAAAGAATATGATTAAAACTGCGGGCTACACTCTCCAGGGCTGCGACATTACCAACTAAGTTAATTTAGAAACACAAATGAGCAGCAAGCCTTGTTTAATTCATAGCCTTCTAACTTTTTAATTCAAAAACATGTTTTCGAATATTTAAGTTTGTAAGCAGAATACCAAATTTCAGCTTCCCATTAAAGTTAAAAGACAAAGAAATGATTAAAATGTGTCGTTTGATTACCGAGGTACGCCGTACACCTTGGGTGGGTCCTGTAAAAGTGACTGAAGCAAATAGAATTAACGAGCTGTAGCCTCATTAGCAGTCGCTTAGAATTACATATCTACACTTGTCGCTTTCTCTGTCCCTATGTCCCTTTGTATGCTTAAATCTTTGAAACTACGCAACGGATTTTGATGCGGTTTTTTTTTAATAGATAGAGTGATTCAAGAGGAAGGTTTATATGTATAACATTGACCCGTGCGAAGCCGGGGCGGGTCGCTAGTATATTATAAAGAGGTAAAGTTTGTGAGTTTGTAGGGGGTAGGTAATCTATGGATCTACTGAACCGATTTTGAAAATTCTTTTACTAATATGAAGCAACATTATCCTCGAGTGCCATAGGCTATATTTACAACGTGCCCGTGGGATAATTTACGACAAAAACGCGAGCGAAGCTGCGGGCAACAGCTAGTACTAAATAAAACACATTGGAAATAGTTTCGTCAAAGTTACGTAGGTAGGGCTCTAAATTTATATGAACTCAGGTAAACACCATCCGATCCAGTTTTAAATACACATAACATGGTAAGCCTTAGAAGTACACCCCGGGATATTTGAAGCCAACGATGAATAATATGTGAGGTCAACACCATGTCCCAGGGTTACAGTTTGTATAAAGTTACGACATGACAAACCTTATAAGTGGTAGAGGAGTGCACGACCTTGTTAATATAATTGTAGCATCTCTAAATAGACGGTAGTGAGTTGTCAGTGTAAATACCAGGGCAGCAGGACTTGGCAGGCAGTGTTCAAACGCTCATAAATTCGATTAGGAAGTGATTGATGTACGGCTAGGGCAGGGGCTGGGACTCCGTGTGCGGTCCCGTGCGTCACACACGCACAATGAGCTCGGGGAGAAAACTAGCGATGTGCGTCGAACCACATGTGTATTCGATATCACGAAGCTGAAAAAAATATATTTCATATTCGCCTTTATTTATTTTTCGCAGTTTTACGTCAAATGCCTGTCTCTCTTCACTCCATATTTCACACACATGTCATGTTACTTGTTTGGCAAGTATAATATATCGGAAATCGGAAATCTGCGATACATTATCGGCGATATGTGGGAAAAACCAGCAGTGCAAGTACGTAGGACTCGATTCGATAAATCTGATAATTATTCTCGATAAAATGAGTTTTTATCGACTCGAATCGATGTCGCAAGTACGTAACTGCTATTTTATCGATCGTTAGATAAACTCTAAAATTTTAACGAAAATGCAAGTACGAAACGACATTTGACAGTTGAGATCGCCTATTTACGCTGTCGAGCTCGGTAATTTATCGACACCTTGTAAAAGTGCGATAGGCTTATCGATAATAATTATAATGGATTCAGGACTTTTGGTTGTATTACTGGGTGATGAGGAAGAACGGCAGCACCATCACAATGTGATGCGTATTCGGAGGCGACGTCTCAGAGCCACGAACAATCCTCTGGAACTTCCAGAAGATTTTGTTCGTCTTTTTCCGGTGACTCGAGAAGTGGCAGTCATTTTAGTAGAAGGGATAGAGATGTACAAAGGACACGATCCACTGGACGCCCTGTCTATAATGTGGTATCGTGGTTTTACTATAGGTGCCTACTTCATTCGAAATCTAGACAAAACAAACCTAACCCAAAATTATTATTTTTTATCGTGCACTACAATTTGTACCTATTAAAGTTCTTAGGAACCTATTAAAAATAACTCGCCCTTTCTAATACCTAGATTTTCTAGTCCAAATACACATTTATTACATACTAAAACTTCACGACTTAGGTTTTGACAGCCGGACGGTTTTATGCAGTTGGGAGCCACCAAAGTTGCATTGGGCAGGAGTACAATCTTGCCTTAGCCAAAAAATTGTGTGCAAGGTTGTGCGAGAAGTGTTGAGGGCAATAGTTCGCCACCTCTTCCACACCTACGTGAAGTTCCCAGCTGCAGCTGAAAAAAGAGCCATCGAAGAATTCCAGCACAAATTTGGAGTGCTAGATTGCCTTGGTTGTGTGGATTGCACCCATGTTTCAATAATTGAAATTGAAATATTGTTATTGTAAACACGACCCACTGACCGTATTTTTATCTTTCTCAAGAAAGTACTGTCAACTACAAACTTTTTTTTTGCAAAGATAAACACGACGACGCCAAGAAAATGGAATATTTTCTGTATTTTTACCAAAATAAACGGATATTTTGGTAAATACTGATAGTTTCTATAAAATAAACCCTTATACATTGTTTACAATGCCAAACATCTATGAAAAGCAAGGATTTTCTAAATATCTCGGACATTTGTCGATTTAGTCGTGCCACAGAAATATGTTTTGTCTTTGGACGTCCTCAGTGTTGCCATTTGACAAGCGATCCTTAGCGACTCGATTCGGCCCACGATAAATCTATCGTCGCGTGAACGTACGTACTTCCAAATTCGTTAACAAGATCGATAAAAAAGCAAACCTTAGCGATCTCGATGTCTTATCGATGCAAAGTACGTACTTGCACTGCAGCAACGTTGAAATACAAAGCTGCATAAAGCCATCTGGATTTTGGGTAATGGAAAAGACTTGTTTAAAAACAGGGTTCACTATACCTAATGCATCTAATATGCAACCATAGCGACGAAAAAATGGAAGAAAATATCTTAACCAAAGTTACCGAAGGCGACCAAAGTACGTAGTGGTAGTAGGTGCGGCAGTTTCTAAAGCCCCCGGGGTGAGACTGGATACAATAAAATATCCAGTAGGCGCCCATCCCAACGCCCGCGTCTAACTTCCACCTCCATGGGGGCAGGAGGGTAATTTGCAACCCGTGAACGAAATGAAACGTAATGACGGTTTAATTGTTGACGATATTTTCCAAATTTCCCCCTTCTGGCTTACTTCGCCTTAGCGTCGGGGGCTGATGGAACTATTGTAAGTAAAATCGATCCCAAAACGTTAAATTATGCTAAATTGTTGTTAGTTTCACACTATTCTTAGTACAGTTTTGTATTACGGAATAGGCAGAAGTCCAATTTCTTGATATTTAAGCCACGGCCTTGAGAGTAAACTGCGATGACAAAAGACTAATGGTTTAATAAGGTTAATTGTGCATTCTTTCAACTACGCAAGATGATTTTGAATTGGCAAATAAATTATTATTTGCAGCTTGGATGTCGATTAGATTGTTTATCGGGCGTAGTCATAGGAAACTGAACGGTAACATAAATATTAAAGTCGATAACCCGGGACACTAACTATTTATATTTTCGTAGTAAATCTGAACGAGAGCGACGAATAAAACATTTTTTAGGACTACTGCCGATAGTGATAAAAAATTTGGCATTTTATGGTGCAATAAAGCAGTAACTAGCGCAGAACGCATGATACGATACGTTCCATCGACAGTTCCAGCTAAAAGCTGAAACCGAATAGCATGAACTGCGCACTTACTCGCTAATTGAACCCACGATAAAAATAAAGTCCCCCTGTATCGTCGGGGAAATAATAATATTAGCGTGTGCTATTTCCGATGCAAGACCGAGTCCCGAATGTCAATGGCACGTAAACGGCATGCACGCACCGCCGAATGTTCACAATCTCTGATAAACACCGCGAGGTTGAGTGACCTGCGTGAACCGCGGAACCATGGGGAAGCCGTGTCCTGTAAACTGTTGCCAATTAATCGCGCTGCGACGACTATCATTAGATACCGTGCGATACGCGGTACCAACGTTTGACGTGAAGCCAAATCACTCGCATTGTATATGCCCTTCCAGTGTGTCCCTGTTTTCCTTAAACGTGTTCTAGATTATTTTCATTGAACTACTCCCAAAATTACTCGTTAGTACTGTTCCACAAGTAGGTTTTTAAAAACACAGGTATTACTACTGACTGCCCGGAATAATACTACAATTTGTCGAGGTATTAAACTGACAGTACAATTACTGAACAAATACAAAACAGTCGGCTTTGTCAGTCGTTGTCTGCCGGTATAGGTTGAAACTTGTACAAAGAAGCGTAAACTTGTGAAATAGCTCAACATTAGAGGCAATAAGGCTGCATTTAGCTTTCAATTGTTGTTTTGTTCTGTTTTGAAGTAAATACGAGTTCATTTACTTGATTGCCGTAGATTTGAGCCATAGCTCCTGTAGTTGGGTTGACGACCACTATCTTTTGGTGGCAGACAATGCTATCAAATATGGCTTTGAGTTCGTGAGAAAAAGACAATACGGAAGACTGACGTTCGATACACGTGCCGTTTGTCAAGAAACGAGTACCAATAGAAACTTCACCGCTTGTTTTATAAATAAAGAAGTAATGGCCGCGTCGCTTTTGTTCCCAAACAAGGATCCGAGGCGAGTATTTGTACACCCATAATTTACAAGTTACCCAATCCTTGTTGCTATGTGCCGTATCAGTAGGTGATTGAGAATTTATTAAAGGGACATGAACCTTTACGAAAAAGTATGATTGTCCTGACTAAGACATCAGATGTTGAGATTCGGCAATTCATGTTTGTTAAAAAGACCTAAACAATAGTATCATTGGCTACTGTTCAACGTCCATTGATTTATGTGTATGGACCATTATAATAGTAATCCACTAATGATGTTGAAATGTGGCCAAATTCAGCCCTTAGTAAAAGCTGCAAGCGAAATTCAGGTTAATGACATTCAAAGTTTCTCTGAAACGCCCTTTTATCGGCAAATAAACCTTGTAATGGTAACATGTGCCAGTATTTTCAATAATAAATGTTATTAATGGACTTCTTTTATATATAATATAACTCGCACCAAATGTTGACGCCTTCTCTATTCCCAAAACGGGCTTATCAAACAACATAGTAAAGATAGCTGGAAGCAAACTTGTTATGCGAACACACAGCGTGAGTCGTGACGTCACGGCGTACCACGCGCTCTGGATTAGGGGAACAGATAAGCAAAACTGGATTTCATAAAATAGGAATTTGTACGCTGTAACTGCGAAATGCAATAAACAGGAGCTCCGTGATACCTCCCCTATCCATATGAAAAAAAATACACGGATGTCCTTCACTCAACCTGGAACTCGCCATACAAATATTACCGTAATTACCGAGCTTGGCAGACGGAATGCTAATTTTAGAATGCTTTAAGAGAAATGGAGGATGCTGCCATCCTTTTGACACAATTCCTTACTCGCTTTTCATGACACCCACGGCATAGAATTTACTGAATAGCCACGAGGACCCTGGCCTTTGCATAGAACTAAAAATATAATAACATCGACAACCAGGATTTAGTGTGGATCTCGGCAACTGGAAATAACGCGACAAGGCGAGATATAAATATGCTAGATTTGACAGTTACTGATCATAAATTGATGCTCTTTTAATCTATTTGGGACACAGATATTGATATTTTTTCTATTTATCCAACAGGTGATTAGCCTGCTGTGACCTGACACCGAGCTCCAATATCTATATAGAATATTCCAATATCTTTATCAGCGCCAGCTTTAAACATTAATCCAATATCAGCCAATCTTTTCTCCTTTCTCACGACACCAATTATCGCTCGACGGTGATGGAGCAAAAAACCTCTGTGGTTAATGGCTGACTTGCAACTAAGTGGTATCTCAGGTCACACAACGCGGGGAGTCTCGAGAGCTTCTATGCTTAAGTGTGACTTTGAACAGTAATCGAAGACAGGAGAGTCTGAAAGACGAAGATTAACTTCACGATGTAGCGTAAGAGAAAGCCTAGGATTGAGTATCGACAAAACTTGCCCTTCAGCGAAAGTTGTTTTTCAGTTTCATTCAAACCTTTGAAAGTCGTCTCCGTTGCAACAAAATCTCGAAGGAGTTCACAACTTCGTTGATATTTTTGCACCCATTTATCCTGTAGTCTTCTGGTGCATCTAAGCTGGAACTCTTACAATAGAATTATGTCACACCACTGAATACACGCACGATAGCCGGCAGGCGGACTATAAGTTCCCCGTGACCTGGTTAAGCGGTAAGCAGGCCAGTTCGCTGCCGGTACTCGCGTTGCGATGCCGCCGTTATCTTGTCTACTTCACACATCTGTACATTAAACAATTTAAAGGTCCATCGATGTATCAAACGACCAAAAGTACCAGATATCGCTTGACTCACGAGCTATTTAATTTTTTGGACTGGAGTCTGTCTTTGCCAATTTTGCCTGCCTGAAAATTATCGTTTGACGTGTTTGAACGATGGTCATACTACATCCTCACATGATGCTAATTCGTATAGATTAGAAACTAAACTATGTGCCGATAAACGCACAATCCTTAGTTTATCAGATCTCCTTGGCAAGCGTGTTATAACGAGATTAGCAAAAATGGATTCTATTGTGTTCAGCGGCAAAAGGTTTCTGATGTTATTAGTTCTTTTGTCTAGCGTTACGGATTACGGATTGGTTCGATACAAAGAAGGATGTGGCAATGAAATGGGTTAGGATTTCGGGATGTACAGATGTTATTAAGAATTCGTCATACGTCACTAGAAACGGTTATTATTTTTTCGTATAGGTTTTTTTGAAAAAATCTTGTATCATAAAATGCTGAAGATGAGTAAAACCATGGTTATCGTAAGTCGTGAGCGTATGATCGAATTAAGTCGAGTGAAACTCAACGGCTTTTTAACGGAAATCAACACAAACAAAAACTGTCGTAATCGTCTCGATTTGGCACAATATCCGTTTCGCTTCTGTCATGCTTTCTTGACCTAGGTACGTAAGTACATTTAAATAACTCCAATTTCTTTGTCAGGAGCTCTCCTTTATCATTCTTTTTTCAGATTGCCGTCTTTAAATGCGAATTTTGAACTCGAATTTCGTGTAGGCTTGAGGTCTGACTAGGCAGGTAATCGAATAGTTATTCATGCGACGTAGCAGGTAAAGAACCTTTATGAAACCGTTAATAAGAAATCTTTGATGCTGAAAATATGAAAAGGTTCCCTTATTAGACGATAATAATAACTAAGATGCGTTTGAGCGGAATCCAAGTATCCTCGCTTTTTAATACTTTGTTTTTATTTAAAAGTCATGGACGGTGTACTTTTAATCAAATGTTCTACAAAATGCGTTCAAAACTCTATTCAAGAGCAAGTTCATGGCGAACTTGCTCTTGAAAGGCGTATGGATCAAGTTTTTCAACAGGCTCGGAGCAATTAGCCACGGTCAGCAGGGTGGAGTAGGAAGGCGCGACCCGAGGCGCGGCGGGCCTCGCGCAGCCCGATCAATCAGCCTGTACGCTTGTGGTAATTAATTTACTATAGGCCGGGCCCATCCTATCTGCCCCGACCCATAAGTTCATCACCTTGAATTGCCAGTCGTCCTCAATTGGCATGCAGGTAGCGCGGGCACCGAATATCAAGTTGTTATCGTTTGATATTGCTCGTTGCTCGGCATTAAATTACATGTGAATGTGTAAGCAAGGACGCAATGTAATGCTCTCTGTTTTCTCTTTGTGCAGCTACCTATACCGATATGTATTCTCTCGAGACGACTGATTTCTGATTTCTATGAGTTTGCTGTTTGCTAACATTATTTGTGTAGCAGCAGATAAGTATTTATGTCTATTTACATTTTAACTTATTCGTACATTATGTTTCACACCTCAGTCATCTTGAGTTCTTGACATTCGTCCACGGTGAAAGTAGTTGGCATTTACAGTTTCAGGCTCTTGATATATAAAATTTAACGATTTTAGGTCAACAGATAATTAAACATCTCGTGTATGTTGATCGCTTGCAGAATTCCTTTTATTGCGGCTTTCTACTGTGTTATGCTGTTATTCTTAGACACAAGTTGCTATGACAGCGCGCTATCGTGATTGTCTTGTCACCGAGCAGTGACGTACGAAATGGACTCGTTACTAGCGAGGATGAGCAAAACGAGAGTAAAACTGCATTGTTTCACCAAAAAGTATAATACCTATATCTGGCTGCCGATTACTTTGAGTAGATGAACACAAAGATATCTAAATACAGAAGCCAGGACCAGAATAAATTAAAACACTCAAAAAGGAGAGAAATAACTAAAATGTTAATGTTAAGGAGTCCCTATTTGCATTCAACGGGCGAGTACAAGGAAGGAGGGATAGGAGCGGAGCGGAGCCGGGTTTTAGGGCTCTCGACCGGCGATCGACGCGGGCTCGGAATAATCAGGCGTGCCTCCCCTCGTCGCGGTCGTTCACACACAATCGACGCGGCAAGCGCCATGAGGGACCTACCTACGCACGACGAGTCGACACAAAGCATCCACCCATACCTAACAACCGCTACCCCCGATGCACGAACGTTGCACTACTTCAGGGCGCTCCCACTGTGCTTGTGCTCGAACTTGTATCTTCATCCATAGACGTAAGGGCCAATGTCGCTTACAAGAGGGAACCACGCATTCTCTACCTCCGTTTCAATAACAGATATCTGAGCCATTCATTCAAAAGCTAGCTAAAGATGCGAGCAATAAAGCACAGTTTCGTTTGGGGAGTGACTTCGGCCGTCAGACGCAATGTGCATTCGATTGCGGGCAACATGAATATTGAAAAGCGCTCTTATGTCGTTCCCGCTGAATCGAATGCCCGTCGCCGGCCGGTATAAAGTCCACGTGTTTACAGAAGGCAACTGGTGCAGATTAGACTGGTGAACTGCCTAACTTCAGTGCAATGTAAACTTTGGGAAAACTTTCAAAACTTGTTTCGTTCTACAACTGATGTAAATAAAGACTCAGAAAGATATAGGTTGAGTAATAAAGCGGTCCAGCTCGTTAAAAATGGAAGATTTGAAAATGGAATCGTAGCTTTCTAGGTTTAACGGTTGCATCGTGTTCAGTGGTAGTAAAGCGAATGTTGGTCGTAGAGACTAGTAATAATTGCTTAGTGCGCTTTACGTATCGACGAGCAGAGTAGCACTTGGGTAGCGAGTCCACGATGCTCGGGATAACGGTAAGTGTGGTCTTTGTTTCTTTAAATTGCTTCGGGATTTTGTTTGTAGGAACCTGGAGATAGCAGCAGTTTGTTCGTAGTTTCAAACGTGAGAATACGCCTTAGGTACCTACATCTTGAGGGTGCCAGAAATCTCAAGTGGTTGTAGCCCCTTGCGAGATTTTTGTAGTCGAAAAACAATGTTGGCGAACATTTGGCAGCACTTCAGTTCTAAGTCCCGGTATGTTACATTCACTCTTAGATTTACGAGGTTGTCGTATTAAACTTTTTGAGTGTAGCAGAGCTGTAGCTCGTAAAATCGGACTCGATAAGAACGACAATGTAAGAATTCAGTTTGTAAAATATGGTGCATGAATGCACACATCCTAGCTGCCACAAAGTACAATGTGATTGTTCTTGAGGGCAAAGGTACTCAAAATGTGGAAAATACTTCCCACTTCAGTTATTTCTAGCCACAAAACATATTGAAAAATGCATTGGATCTGTCTCACTATTGAATGTAATAGTAAACCCAGTAGGTGCGGTCAACAATCAGTAATGTTAGTCCATTAACAAATTAATATCATGATAAAGTTTGATTAAAGTATTCAAAAATATAAAATTTCAAGATATATTATACCTACTTAGGTACACAAGGTAAAAAAAAAACAAAATGCTGTAAAGCAAATCAAGCCATTATTTTTTTCGTCTATTTTGATGATGGCAATATCTGTAATAACTGGGTACCACAGAGTTGGCATCAAGTATTCATTAATTAAAATCTTACCTATAATAGGTAAGAATGTCTCCATAAACAAATAAAATATATTCATTTAATTAATTCAGATATCACAAGATCCATATTGGTACATTCATAATTATTCACATTCACAAAATTAAATCAAAATGTTCTAGTAAAAATACAGAACTTACTGTTCTACGTTAGTATTTAAACTTAAAAGAACAATGAGGTCACAGCAATGAGGTTTTGTAATAGAGGTCAAAATTCTGGGATAAAAGCAGAGTATCTTCACTACATAGTATAACATAGTATAAAACAAAGTCGCTTTCTCTGTCCCTATGTCCCTTTGTATGCTTAAATCTTTGAAACTACGCAATGGATTTTGATGCGGTTTTTTTTAATAGATAGAGTGATTCAAGAGGAAGGTTTATATGTACACATTGCACCCGAGCGAAGCCGGGACGGGTCGCTAGTTGTTTATAAACTTGTATCCTTATTAAGTTGTACATACCTGTTTTTGTTTTTTATAAATATTATACTACCCTCTTAAAAAACTGATAAGACTAACTAGTACTAGACTACACTGATGAGATTAAGTACTGTATACCTACCTGATTTATTTACCAAGGTTTGGTAATAGAATAAAGTAGGTAGAAATGTTAAAATAAACATTAGTGAAGATGAGTCCAAATCAGTAAGTAACTGTTCATTGTTTAATAATAATTGTATTTAATTAGCAAAAATACTATGTTTTTTTTGTATCAGCTAATTTAAACAAGACCCTCTGACCTAGGTAGCTCATATTTTCTTAACAAATAGGGAATTTAATGCTTATTCAAGGAGCTAAGGGTTAGTGGGTTGTGTTAGGGGACCACCCCAATAGTACTGTGTAATGTAACTGTTACACAGTTAAAAAGTACAAAGACCTAAACATGTTCTACTCAGGTTTCTGAATCAATTATTGTGATCAGTGATGATGGTCATTGAGCGAATAATTAAACATACACAATATCCAAAGACCAACTATCAATCACAATAACAATAAATAAATCGAAAAACTCGGAAGCCGAATAAAATAGAATAGCTTCAAATTACAAGCGAATAAAAACCCTAAAAGATCGTTCACACAATATTGCAATTCACAAACTCACGCATGTTTAAAAGTAAGCACCACGGCCAGAATTTATTGACACTTCATCAATTAGTTTTGAATATGACGCGGGCAATTTGAAAATATAAACAACAACAAGATTGACTCACCATACAACACCGAAGGCGCCGTAGCCGATCGGGCGGTCAGGCTGCACGTCCGTCGGGATGGCCGGCGTCTGGTAGTAGGGCGCCGCTGCCGCCAGGATGGCGCCCTGCGGCGCGCTCTGCGTACCGCCCTGCATCAGCGACATGGACACACTCATGGAGACGCGAGAGTGCCGCGCGGGGCCGCTTACAGCCGCCATCCAACCGCTCAGCGGCGAGCCGTCACCGCAGACTCATCACACGCCGAACCCTCCGACCTCGACACTGCGCCCAATCACCAGACCTCGCCTCCCAGTGGACACACGACTATATCACCGGTTACTTCTTTATTATTCATGCTCGATTGACTATGCGGGAATCACTAAACAACACACGGAAAGACGAAACACCTGTAGATTACACCAGTTATTTCACGTTTGAGCGGGGAGTTTCAGTCGTGGTTACGAGTTTTGGTGGAGTTCGCTTCTTCCTGGACAAAGGATGAGACCGAGAAATTTATGTCCGCGCCGCGCACAGACGTCCACACACCACGATAATCGAGCGAAACTGGTTGAAGCGAGGGGAGAAGGGAGCCGCGCGAGGACGCGGTCTAAAAAGAGACAGAAAATAACAATGGCGACGACGCGCGGTGAACAGCTGTGCTTGAGAACCAAACTGAATTCCTTTTATATCAAACGATTTTAATATGCCTTTTAAGTTAATAGTTAAATAAATTCTTATTTAATTAATAATGTTTAGCATCTTGAGGCATATTTTTTGAATATTTTCAAATACAAAACATTAAACATGACATTTTTATTCCTTTTTTGGCGCTAGTGCAGCTGCAGACATTGACTGCCAGTGCTGTAGTGTGCAATAGTGTCAATTTTGTTTTTTTTTTCATAGAAGTCTTAAGTTACGAGCAAAACTTTTTACAAAAACTTTGGAAAAGAACAACCAAAAATTATTGTGATTTACGAACCATATACATATACCAAACTAAGCGATGCTTAGTTTGTGGCTCACTGATTTGTATGACACAAAGGACTCACAAACACAACTATTTGTTTTGTTTCTTTGATGATTACTTGTACTTTATTACTATCATTATTTTTACATACGACATGGCTAGTATAAAATTTAGGTAGATTATTCCTTTAGAAGTTTTTCGCAGACTAAAGTTCATGTCTATTTTGTAAATAAACGAGGCGGACTCGCGCGTGAAGGGTTCCGTATCATCGTAGCAGAAGAGACCCTTTAATTTTTATTTTTATAGCTGCAACAGAAATACACATTCTGTGAAAATTTTAACTGTTTTTATTATTACGGATCATGAGATAAAGCTCGCTGACAGACAGAGAGACGGACTGCCGGCCGGACGGACAGCGGAGCATTAGTAATGTGGTCCCGCTGGTTATCCTTCGGGTACGGAACCCTAAAAAGACTAACATAGTATTAACGATCATATAGAGTTGTCTATATAGCTATACTTATTTTATTTACATAATTATCTGTAAAAATTGCTGTGCCTTTACAGGGTCCTTGCCAGATGATAGCTTTAATATCTATGCTTACCACATCTTATTACCTATAGTTAGCCCATATTGTCCCACTGCTGGGCAAAAGCCTCCCTCCATTCCTTCCAACGGTCACGATTCTGTGCTGCTACTTTCCATTTCTCAAGGAAGACATACAGTTCGTCTCGCCATCTCCTTCCTGCCCCCGTATTCAAAAACGTTCGGATTCAACTTCGATTCAGAAAGTCGTATGTCTATCTCGCTCGTTTTCGTAATGCCAAAAAAAGATAGATATACGACTTGCCGAATCGAAGTTGAATCCGAACGTTTGTGAATACGGGGGCTGGTCTGCCGCGACCCCGAATCACTGTTTCATCAGGGCACCAATCCTGAGCTTTACGGGCCCACAGTTCGTTCGGCATGCGACAGACATGTCCTGCCCCTTACTACATGTGCATTATATAAATGAGTTGAGAGTTTAAGTGTCTGTCTGTATTTTTAATGTTTATTATGTTCTAGAAACTGTATTTCGGATTTTCGGGCGATCAAAGCCAGGGACGTTTTTAACTTTTTGGAGGTCCTGGGGACTTGAGAACAATAGAGCCTCTCGAGAAAGTAAGAACGAGTAAACTGTAATTTTCGAGCTACCCGCCTCAGAAAGTTACGGTTTGATCATGACCTTTCATACAGAAAATAAATACAAGGCACTGTCGAGAATACGCGACACGAGAGTAGCGATATAGATACAAGCTCCGCGCCACGGATGGATTAGATTTTCCGTTGATCATTTAATAAATTGGAGTGGACCCTATGTTATCGGGGTCTGTTACGAACTAGCGTCCCTTATAACCTCTATCAAGGAATAACATCACGCCTGTGATCCTCGAAGGCTTAGGCAGAGGTTTACCTAAAATAACCCCCCACATGTTTAATTCCCATGTAATAAGGGGTGGGCCTATTGCTATCAAGAATTGTTTCGAATTATAAATCACCCGATATGGTAGTCTTGTTTCTTCTGCTTCTCTTCAATGGAATGTCTGCAACATCAGCTGGTGCTCTCTCTTGGGATGTAGTGTGCTTATGGGCTCACAAATAAAACTCTCAATAATAAATATCAATTATTTTATCACAGAGAATCACATTGTGTTATACAACATATTTACGTGGCTAGTACAAAATATCCCTTACAATGATCCTTGTCTATGCATATATTAGTAAAATACATAAAAGTTTTCAATTAAGATGGGAACACTATTACAAAATACTTTCTTTGTTTAGGATGTGATACTGCAGAAAAGTATAACTTTATTAACCGACTGCGGCGATGCCCACAGTTGGGGGGTATTATTAATATTGCATGTGTCATCCTCAGTAAAAAAAAAACATTTCTGCAGTCGACTTGTCTTGCATACAATGTTATTATAAGTGTTTGAAAGCGATTGCACCAAATTAACAACGAAACATAAATTTTATACAATAAAATATGATGTTAAATAGACTACAGACAAATAATTACAACACATAGGGACAAATTCTATGTAAATATTGCAAAGTATAACTATTGAAGACCTTAATTGTAAAAATATGATGTTAAAAAACATTATCGTGCAATAGGTGTAGATTACATTGACACAAAGTAAAGTCTCGTACTCATGATAGATAAAAGTTGCAAACATATTGAATGTTCACTTGCACCACAAATCAATAACAATAAATAAAATTGAAGAGTCTGCTTGTAATTTTGTTTCTCTAAAAATGTTGCCAGCAACACAGATTTTTTAGTGTTACTCGACTTTTGTTTATCGTGAATATGAGACTTGGAAGTCACATCTAGATTGTTTCTTAACAATAAATAACATTGTACAGTCCTGTCTAATAATACGTCTATACATGGCCAAAATTATAAAAGATCGTTCTTTTAACGAAACATTGAATGGCCAAAATCTACAGGATGGAAGAGACACCGATCCACAAACGATTACCATATTTATTCAGAACGTCATTCTGTACACCACATAGATATTTTTCATCGGTAATTTAAAAAAAGAACAGTTGTTCCTTAAATTTTGACCGTGTAATTATCACACTTTTGTAGGAAACAGTAGGTTTCTTTTAGAATGATGTTGATGATAGGTGGTCGTTTGTCCGCCGATGTATGTACCTTCACCTGTATAATAAAAATGGTTACAGATTTTGTATGTAATGATATCATTACATGTGACTGTGCATTAGTTTCTGATGTGTCTTAGTTGTTCCGTAATCTTCAAAATAACTTAAGTTTAAATTGCATCGAGTCGTATGTACTTTTAACAACAAAAATAATCTCTTTTAATGTGATCCAGAACATGAATTTTGATCTAAAAATGGCAATAGAAAGCCACAGGTATGACTGTAAATAAAAAAGTAAATAAAATAAACTTCAATATTAGTACAGTTCTAATACGTTATTGTCTATATACACCTATTTATACATTGGACAGGATTATTTAGAATTCACTTTTAGATACCGATTCACACCGTGAATTACACGCTATGGGTAAATGACGAGATCTAGTTTACAAACGTACATTCGTTCTACATACAATGTTATAAATAATTCGTATCAGTAATGTAGGCTTCGAATTAAGTCGTATAATTGTTTAGGCCTAATCTGTAAAACAGGTTAATATAGGACCCGAAACAAACTGGCCTTTTCGATTGGGTTTTACCTATGAAAATTACAAATTTCTAAACACATTCAATAGATGCTAGTAATATTAAGTTACTGGCCTATAAAAGGTAAAGAAATTGCATTAAAATGGTGCAACAATCACTCACAATTTTTTGAAAAGCTTAGCCTACGAATATGCAACTTAATTCCACACATTACAATTTACAAACTCCAATTTTCTTAAGTCTTTTCAATGTACTCCATTTTTGCATTTGCCGGTATTTTCTCTTAGGGAAATATTTTATGAGATCGTCGTTAAAATATTAGAATCAGGTGTTTTAGAGCAGCTAATGAAGATTCAGTTCTGCTGCCTTACGATTGAGTCACTTTTTTGTTCAAAAGGATTATGTGAGCACATATTTATGCCTACTGGACTCAATTTATTTTTCCCGATATAGGTGTTATGTTCTTTGGTTAACTAATCTATTTGTGAACAAACAGTTTGTGTATCGCACGGCACTTAAGAGTAAGTTCCAGTCATAGTGACTCATGATCAAATTCACGCATTTGAGCACACATTAAACGTGCCCATAGAGTGATCAGTAGTTTCTAAAACTTGAAAATATGATTACAATCGTGAAAACAGTGCAGTGCATCCACATTGAAAACTTGGTGTGACAAAAGATTAAAAATGTCGTTTAAAAATTGCCACAAATCCGTGCAATTTTATATAAGGTCCCGTTAAAATAGGTGGACAAATTTTAACACAGAATTCAGTACGTGTAACCAAAGCTATCCAAGGAAAAAAAAACTCTGATTGAAGTGATTTTATTTTGAGCTAAAATAATAAATTGCCAGCGGCACTAGAAGAAACACATCCAATATGTGAAAATAAAATCACTTTAACGTAAAGTTTTTTTGCTTGGATATCTTTGGTTAGACGTACTGAACGCCGAGTTAAAATTTGTCCATCTATTTTAATGGGACCATATAGAGAAGGTTTGAGTATTTCATTATTTGTACCTGTTAAGAAGTGTTGCCATTTCGGCTAAGTAGACACACCAGTTTTTTTTTAGTTTTGGTGAAAGAAAGAACACGCATACATTAATCACTGGCCTTTTTTTGGGAAAAGCGTCAGGGTAGCCAGCGAAATTCAATTTTTCTTACGTTTTTTGCAATTTGCATGTCAGTATCAGGTTGTATGTTGATTAAAATATAGTTCGCGATCGTAACAAATATGGGTTTACTGAGTTATAATCATGAAAATCATCAATACAACCCTCTAAGTTCATTTAACCCCATTGAATGACTTTTTCATCAAATAGTCATTGACTGGGATTAAATGAAATTCGAGGGTTGTACTGATAATTTTAATTGTTTTAAATCTGTAACCACATACGTGTTACGGACGCGATTCATATTTTGTTCAACATACAGTCTGACACTGACCTGCAAATTTCGAAAACGTAAGAAAATTTGAATTTCGCGGGCTACCCTGGCGCTTCGAATCTTTGCGAATAAAAAGTCTCCTACCCTGCGATTTGAGTTCTCGGTGTGTATGTGCCCGACCTACCCACATCTCCCTAATTGCGTATCACACTTTCGATAACGAAAAAACAGATTAGAAAAAAAGAAGCTTTTAAATGTTTAAAATTCGCCTCCTAAATTCATAAAACAAATTGCATTGGAGTTTGGTGTTTTACGCAATCAGCCACGCGGACAAACAGTTTTGTTTGACTCCGGTTGGCAAAACACTGTTTTATTCCCGAAACTAGGGGTAATCTAACCTCTGACAGGTGTATCTACAGTCCTTTGACAGATATTCACCTCACGATTTTCAAGACTACTAAAATTAGGTGTTTTGTTGGGTGACTGCTATTGAAAATCCACCAAAAACCGCCTCTGCTTTTTAAAAAGACGTTGCATCACACTAGTAATTTCTCCTGTATCGTGGGTACGTTTACAAACATTTAAACTCACATACACAAACAGCCAGACTTGGAACACGTCTAGGTCATACAAATATTTGTTCCGTGCGGGGATCGAACCCGAGACACGCATTGACGCATTGACACATGATCAACCACTGAGCCAACCGCGCTGTTGTTGGTTTCAGAACATCCAATAACGATTCAAACTTGACCACATTTTTTAAGATAACTCGAAGCCAGTGTTACTGTTGACGGCGTACCGAAGTTTGTCGCGAAGGGTGCTTCGTTTCTGATAGTTTGGCAGCTTGAGAAGGTTGAAGCAGGTGGATGATGTGGGCAGACGGTTCAAGGGATCCTTTTTTCTTATGGTGAAGAAGCCTCGGATTACGCTGCCTGTTGAGAGAGAATGTTTGAGTGAGATTATTTATAACTAAGCTTATTGTAATTGTTTGTCGGTTCCGCTTATTTAGATTCAGTTACAGCTTTTGTAATGATAATTATTCATTTAGTTTAGCTCAAGGGTAGCCGGTGAGCGGCGGCGACCTCTCGCGTCCGGCCTTGGTTCAATCCATGGTCCGGAGCGAGACGGAATGGGACCCCGTCGCCTCCTGCTGCGAAGCTGTCACGCTAGCGAAGGAGGTGGCGGAACGTGAGAGGGAGAGAACCTCACGTCCCAGCCGCCGCGGGAGACGCACCGGGCGGCCACCGTAGGCGCGGGCCTGTGGACGGTGAGCTATGGGCTAGCTCGCCGTCCGTCCGTCTTATGACGACAGGCCGTGTCGACGGCGCGTTCGTGTTCCACGCGCAACTCAAAGAGATGTCAGTAATAGGAAAGGGTCCGCAAGAGCCGATGCCTGCCAGGGTTGCGGGACTGTTCGAAAGAGATACCGTGGCCCCGGAACACGAAGGGCGATGAAGGAACATGGATGGGTTTTAGTCAGTAAAAGTCTGACACTCCCTCCTGCTCAGCCCAGAGCGGGAGGTGTCATTTGATGATTTCCCATACGAAAAAAAAAAGGGTAGCCGGTGAAATTCATTTTTTTGTTACTTTTTTTGCAAATTGCTTGTTAATGATTTATTTATTTATGTACACACAAAATACTTAATAGGACATTAAATTAAGATAGATGAGCACAAAGGTACTGCTTATTTCATAAGAAATTTCTTCCAGCAGACCTGCGAGAGGAAAGTTGGATTAGAAATGTAGACACAGTATGTAGAAAAGACAGAACAGGAAAATATCAATTAGAACTTTAAACAAAAATATACCTTTAAAAAACAAACATACACACAAATATAAATACATCATATACAAAATAAATATATACCTATATTATGTATAATATCCAGAATATTACAGTATAGAGGAGACATAATGCTCTTTGACTTGCTTTTTGAAGACAAATATAGTTTTAGAATCAATGAAATGATGAATGATTGATTGATTGTGACTGCAAGTAGGTATGTATTTTCAGAATTATAATTCTATTATGATTGTGATCATTCTATTTGTTTTTTTTTGTTGTTTTTTCCTTTTTGTTTTTCGTAAGTATGTATTATCAAAACAATTTTCTAAGTGATGGCCTCAAATGGCATGAATTCACGAAATAGGAACGAGAACTTAGGCGGTTTTATTGATGTTTCAGAATCGTTCGTTTTAAAGTTGGCCGTTAGGCACTCATTAGGAAAGTGTTTATTTGTGTTTGTTTCATGATTACAAGCTCGGTCCCTATTACAGCAGGTCTCAAACGTTAACCTTTTCTGCTTTCCTTTCCGAGTGGCACAGGCGTGATAGCTACAGTCTTACCTATTGTATCTCCCGTATCTTCATCGTCGCCCACTTCAACGCATCGGATAGAGAAGGGCGGCTTCAGGTGAGCAAACCCAAGCACTGGCGGCTTCGAGCATGATGTCACGAACTGGAAACGAGAAACAATTTATATTCTTTTTTTTTAATTATTATAACATGTGGATGGCTGTAAAAGTAGAGGAAGACCAAAGAAACGATGTGGACACACCCACATGCCCCGACTATAACCCAATTTATTTGGGGTCGGTGCATCATGTCTTCTTCCTCCATACTTCTCTGCTAGTCGTCATCTCATGAGGCACCGTTCATTTCATCATCATCCGATAGCAATAGTTCGATCGACCCATCACATCTGCTAGTTTAGCTAGTTGTATGGCCGCGTGCGTGTAGTGTCACCTTGAGGAACATGCCGCGCTCGCTCTCGGAGAAGTCCCGCTGCAGCACGTCCCACAGCCAGCTCACGACGCGGTGCGAGTCGTGGAACCCGCCGTAGTACTGCGTGTGGCGCCGCAGGTCGCGCAGGTCCAGCGGCACGTTGTCGCCGCTTATTAGACGTTGCAGCTGACAGACAAATATACGTCATCAAAAGCGTACATTTGTGCGTGCGTAGGAAAACGAGTATTGGGTATTCAGTTAGGTGTCACTTAGTGTTGGTGAAAACGAGCATAAGGCATTCAGTTAGGTGTCTGTCACTTAGTATTGGTGAAAACGAACATAAGGCACTCAGTTAGGCGTCACTTAGTGTTGGTGAAAACGTACATTAGGCACTCAGTTAGGTGACGCTTAGTGTTGGTGAAAACGGGCATTAGGCACTCAGTTAGGTGACGCTTAGTGATGGTGAAAACGAGCATAAGGCACTCACTTAGGTGTCACTTATAGTTGGTGAAAACGGGCATTAGGCACTCAATTAGGTGTCACTTAGAGTTAGTGAAAACGGGCACTAGGCACTCATTTAGGTGACGCTTAGTGTTGGTGAAAACGGACATTAGGCACTCAATTAGGTGTCACTTAGTATTGGTGAAAACGGACATTAGGCACTCAGTTAGGTGACGCTTAGTGTTGGTGAAAACGGACACTAGGCACTGAATTAGGTGTCACTTGAGAGTTAGTGAAAACGGGCATTAGGCACCCAGTTAGGTGACGCTTAGTGTTGGTGAAAACGGATATTAGGCACTCAATTAGGTGTCACTTAGAGTTAGTGAAAACGGGCATTAGGCACTCAGTTAGGTGACGCTTTGTTGGTGAAAACGGACATTAGGCACTCAGTTAGGTGACGCTTAGTGTTGGTGAAAACGAGCATAAGGCACTCAATTAGGTGTCACTTAGAGTTGGTGAAAACGGGCATTAAGCACTCAGTTAGGTGACGCTTAGTGTTGATGAAAACGGATATTAGGCACTCAATTAGGTGTCACTTAGAGTTGGTGAAAACGGGTATTAGGCACTCAGTTAGGTGTCAGTTAGATTTGGTGAAAACGAGAATAAGGCGCTCAATTAGGTGTCACTCACAGTAGGTGAAAACGGACATTAGGCAGTCAGTTAGGTGTCGCTTAGAGTTAGTGAAAACGGGCATTAGGCACCCGGTTAGGTGACGCTTAGTGTTGGTGAAAACGGACATTAGGCACTCAATTAGGCGTCACTTAGTGTTGGTGAAAACGTGCACTAGGCACCCAGTTAGGTGACTCTTAGTGTTGGTGAAAACGGACACTAGGCACTCAGTTAGGTGACGCTTAGTGTTGGTGAAAACGGACATTAGGCACTCAATTAGGCGTCACTTAGAGTTAGTGAAAACGGGCATTAGGCACCCAGTTAGGCGTCACTTAGTGTTGGTGAAAACGTGCATTAGGCACTCAGTTAGGTGACGCTTCACTAAGCGTCACCGACACTTTGGTGAAAACGGACACTAGGCACTGAATTAGGTGTCACTTAGAGTTAGTGAAAACGGGCATTAGGCACCCAGTTAGGTGACTCTTAGTGTTGGTGAAAACGGATATTAGGCACTCAGTTAGGTGACGCTTTGTGTTGGTGAAAACGGACATTAGGCACTCAGTTAGGTGACGCTTAGTGTTGGTGAAAACGAGCATAAGGCACTCAATTAGGTGTCACTTAGAGTTGGTGAAAACGGGCATTAGGCACTCAGTTAGGTGACGCTTAGTGTTGGTGAAAACGGATATTAGGCACTCAATTAGGTGTCACTTAGAGTTGGTGAAAACGGGCATTAGGCACTCAGTTAGGTGTCAGTTAGATTTGGTGAGAACGGGCATTAGGCACTCAGTTAGGTGACGCTTAGTGTTGGTGAAAACGAGAATAAGGCACTCAATTAGGCGACACTAGGTGTTGGTGAAAACGAGCATTACGCAGTCAGTTAGGTGTCACTAAGTGTTGGTGAAAACGGGCATTAGGAATTCAGTAAGGTGTCACTTTGTGTTGGTGAAAACGGGAATTAGACATTAAATTAGGTGTCACTTAGTTTTTGTGAAAACCAGTATTAGGGTTAGGTTAGAATTTACCTAAGTTGCGCCATCACAGGGCGCGTCCCAGCGTTTAGGTGCATCAAACAAAAGTATACTAACCTCTGGTGTAGAGAACAGCGACAGCCATTCAGGGTTAATGATAGTCCTGAATCCTTTGATAAACGCATTGGTTTGGTCTTTGATCTGCGTGTGCATCCTAAAGTGGGCCATCAAGTGGATGTAGTTTATTCTGGAATATTCGAAACACATTTTAGCTTCTACCCAATGTTACATAATAATAATAATAATAATAACGTATATTGTGTTCAAAAGTTATACACAAACAATTTGGGTTTGGAGTCTTCAATTAAGCAGATAGTGCCTGTATTAGAAGACTCCGCTCCTTCACAACAGTAGGTACTTACTTAAAACACAATAAAGACAGTACATGGGTGTAGTAAAACAAAATAACAAAATAGAATTATATGAACATGAGTGAGTGTGTGCATGTGTATAATGTGCATCCTTAACACTCATTACACTCAAGTGTAATGAGTGTTAAGGATGTGTGACATAAAATCTAACTTAAATGGAATTACACTGTTTTAAACATTCACGGGTTACACTTACACATAAACTGTCACTTACGGGATATCTTCCGTGATTGTCTGTAATTTTGCACACACACACACACATGCCGCGATCATGGCGCTTGCGACAGCGTCGAAATATCGGGAGCTCAAAATTTCGGGCAATCACGGAAGATATCCCGTAAGTGACAGTTTATGTGTAAATGGAATTAGCCAATATCTTACAGCGGTATTAGAAATCATTAATTAATTTAGGTACAGGCACGTCAAGCTACCCAAAACTGTCAAATATTTCCCAACCAACCTTGAACCTAATGATTTAGCGATAAAGTTAAAAATCAATTAAATAAATTTGACAGATTCTAGTAGCTTGATATGCTGGGTCTGCACTTAGATAAAAAAAATAAGAATATTTCAATAATAGATCGAAATAGTAGTGATTTAGTAGTTGTGAATATTTAAAAGATATGATGGTAAGTTAGAGTAAGTTGTCTTAGAGCGAGGCCACACGATGCGTTAACGGTTCGGTGCGGCACCGCACCGTAATTAATTCAAGCTAAAGGGTGCCACACGGGCGGTGCGGCACCGCAGTAGAACGCTGTTTATCGCGGTGCGGCGTTCGATACAATACTGCTGCAACGGACTGGCGGCACTCGGCACTCCGGCGCCGCAGCGCATCACCCCTCCCCGCCTCATCTCGCAGGTCACACCAACGCATCGTGTGACATGGCATAGCGATTTGTATGTAGGATGAAAATATGTGGATGTCTCTAACTATTCTCAATCTCATTTTTTCTCATCTATCTAACCAGATTCTTTACGATAGTTTTCAGATCATTTATACATCTTTTGCTCAGAATAGTTACAGCACTGATGACAATATTTGTGTCACTTGTTTAATTTACTATTTTACAATATTTTCTTACCTTTGTATAGATTCTTTTTTACCGATTGTTTGTGAATGTGTGAACATTATAGGCTCTGTAGATTCCCAGATGCTCGTTAACTTTTGTTAACTTTTTATCTTTTTTTTACATTTTTTGTGTAGTAAGCAACGACCTATTGTCGGGCCTATGCTGTCCCCCCATACTTAACGTACTAATGCTGTAACATGATAATATTGTAACACCAAATGATTTGAAAAGAGTAACCATGGAGTTTCTTGCCGGTTCTTCTCCATAGGAAACGACCAACCCGAACCGTGCACCTTTTTGTCAACGTTTTATAAGTGCCCATTTAGGCCTATGTGAAATAAAAATATTTTGATTTTTGATTTTGATGACGTTGCGGCCCCGCTCAGCCGCACCGCACCGTTAACGCATCGTGTGGCCTCACTCTTACTTACTTGTTTTCGTTAGTAACTGGAACAGCTTTACCGCCCGGCACAAGTTCGTGGGTTACTATTTCTCCTAATCTCTCTTCGTCCACCGAAAAGGTAAGTTCTAACGATGATATATCGCCCTGAAATCACAAATATTTTTAGTAAATAAAGGACCTAATGAGACAAAATGTGTTGAGGCTGGAAAAAACAGCTGATATGAAAGAAGGTCAATCCGTATGCCTGTTTCGAATCAATTCTAAGACGTTACTTCGCTTAAATCTTAAAGGACTACAAAACTGTAATGATGGAGACTCATCATTAATCCTGAAAACCGCTTTTACTATTTGTTTTGAGTGTGTCGGCAACAGAATCGAGTTGTGACTGACAGTGGTAGCGGCACCGAGCGCAAAAAAAAACGAACAAGAAAGAGTGTAGACCGATTTGTGTTACGATTTGTGTGCTCATAAACACCCACCCGCAATAACTTCAGTTTATCCGTGATAATGGAGTTTACAACAGCGCCGACATATTCCGTTTTCAGTATGAATGATAGTGTTAGTGACCATGTCAGTTAGAGACCTGAGAGTTCATCTTTTCTTGTCCAGACAAAGTAAAGAGGTGTACAAACACATCTTGGCAGAAGAGTTCTAGACCGTTTTGTAGATTGACGAGCGATATAGGTGTCAAATTAACCAGGGTTGTCCAAAAGCTAGTTGGGTTGAAGATATCGTCGAAGTCGTCGGGATACATCTGGACGCATGGTTCGAGAAAGTGTGGCAAGAGGAAGAGTAGACCTTTACCTAGCAGTGGGTGATTCCGGTCTGATATGATGACGATTGGCCATAGTATAAGTATTTACCTGAAAATGTTTGATATACGTCAGACTCCGGTAGAGGTCGCGGTCGAGTGAGGGAAGCTCGTCGATCCAGCTGTACAGCGCCTGCGACGTCTGTCCCAGCACTTGACTGAGGAAGAACGACGCGAAGGGTACGTCCACTACAATGCCCTGTACGAAAAAATAATAATGCTTAGCCACATATTGATTTATTTCATCACCACTGCTCTCAAAACGGTGAAGGAAAACATGGTGAGGAAACCGGCAACCAAAAATTCTAAGACGTGACATCTACCAACCAGCAGTGGGCCCGCGTGGTGTATTATAGCCCATTCCCTCTCATAGAGAGAAGGCCAAGTGTCCCAGCAGTGGTTTCCTCCGTGCCTCGGAAAACACGTTAAGCCGTTGGTCCCGGCTGTCATGTGTAGATCTTTGACAGTCGTTACAGGTAGTCAGTAGTCCGAAAGTCTGACAGTCTTACCAATGGGTATTGTATTACCCAGTACTAACTAGGTTGTGGAGTTCGGATAGGCAGTCGCTCCACGTAAGATACTGGTATTCAGCTGCATCCGGTTAGACTGGAAGCCGACCCCAGCATAGTTGGGAAAAGGCTAGGCAGATGATATGTCCAGCAGTGGAATGTGATAGGCTAAGCTAAGCGTGGATTGACTGACCTCATAAACAGCTTTCCCCAGCATCCGCCCAATAAACTCGAACAGCTGCAGATGATTTTCCTGTAGACACGAGGTTGGGGATGGGTACAAGCGTTCTTCACTTGTCACGCGGAACAAGTTCAGTGACGGATCGAACACTCGTTTTATTGTTTCTTCCAAGAATTCTGTAATAAAGATCTCATTGTGATATGCATTGTTTTTTATTGAGATTTTTTTAGTAAGTAGGTGACATCACCTGCCCGTATTAATTGCTGTGCAAAAGAAGTTGATCCATTAGTTATTAAATTAACCAAATATAATTTTAATTTTATAATATTTATTTATTTATCCAAAATTTCGGGCTTCATTCTACAAACAATTCATCAACTGATATCAATGTGAAAATGCGGTTATCAAAAAAAAAAACAGATTTGTTATTTTCAAAGGTAGGCCCTGAAGTTGTTAGGTAATGGGCCATTTTCTTTCTTCTGCGACGCCATAAGATTTACATTCTGATATTCCCAAGTTTGACATTTAACACCTAGTGCTGTTGTTGTGGCAGAGAAGTAGATTCTTTCGGTATCTGATCACGATCGGCGGTACTCAGTAATATCGTGTAAGGGTAAATCAATAATTAAATGAGGGCTACCTTTGAAGACGCCGTCCTGGTCGATGCCCGCCTCGTCGAGCCCCTGCTCGTTGATGAAGCGCACGCGCACGGTGCCCTTGAGCGCGCGCGAGGGCAGCGCGGCCAGCGTGCGGTAGCCGTCCTCCACCAGGCGCGCGCGCCGCACCGTCACCAGCGTGCTGCGCCCGCCGCACGCGCGCTCCGTCAGCCCCAGCACCACCTCGCGATACAATAGGCATACAGGATATGAGGAGCTCGTGCCTAAATAATCACAGCAGCGAGGGTAGGTCTTCAGGTTAAGCCGGGCTTGCCTAGGTTGCTCTGTGGATGGGTGACCGCCCATTACATACCGAGTTTCCTCCGTGCATCGGAAAGCACGTTAAGCCGTTGGTCCCGCCTGTCAATTGTAGATCATTGACAGTCATTACAGGTAGTCAGTAGCCCAAAAAGTCTGACAACCAGTCTTACCAAGGGGTATCGTATTACCTAGTACTAACTGGGTTGGGGAGATCAGATAGGCAGTCGCTCCATGTAAAATACTGGTATTCAGCTGCATCCGGTTAGACTGGAAGCCGACCCTAACATAGTTGGGAAAAGGCTAGGCAGATAATGATAAAATAGGCATAAAAAAATTATAAATTTTTGCCTCAAAAATATTAAAAGATTATATTATTTTCTTACCTTCTCATCTGCAACGGCGCGTCGAAATAACCTGACGCGTTCGCCGTGTGCTATCATATGTGGCGTTTTTTGCACTAAAACCTGAAAGTAATAATAATTTGATCAAACAAAAAATTACTATAATCAAAATACAGGCTGTAGATTTACTCATCTACAGTAGTCTACAGTAATCAGTAGTTACACATTTCCTAGACATAATTTTCGAGGATACAGAATAAAACCTTTTAATTAGATAAAACTCTTAGGAAACTTGAAACTAATGTTCGAACGAAAACAAAAAAAAACATTTAATTTTTACCGTTTTATGAGATATTAGCTCAAAGTTGTAGACGATTATGTCCACCTGGGACAAACGATCCAGTTAGGTAGTTCTAACTTCGAGAAAGAGGTCAATCGTCGAATCCGACTCGGCTGGGCAGCGCTCGAGTAGTTGCGCGCGCGGTATCTTCTCGTCCAACTTACCGCAGCGTCTCAAGACAAAAGTCTATGATCAGTGTGTGTTGCCAGTGATTACATATGGGACCGAAACGTGGTCGCTTTCAATGGGCCTCATCAGAAAGCTTAAAGTCACCCAAAGTTCAATGGAGAGGGCTATAATATGCTCGGAATTTCCTTGCGTGATCGAATCAGAAATGAAGACATCCGCAAGAGAACCAAGGTTACCGACGTAGCCCGAAGAATTGCCAAACTTAAGTGGCAGTGGGCAGGGCACATTACTCGCATAACGGATGGCCGATGGGGCCGAAAAGTTCTGGAGTGGCGACCGCGAACCGGAAGACGTTGCGTTGGAAGGCCTCCTACTAGGTGGACCGATGACCTGGTGAAGGTTGCGGGGATCCGCTGGATGCGAGACACACGGGTCCGGTCAATGTGGCGACACTTGGGGGAGGCCTATGTCCAGCAGTGGACGTCTTTCGGCTGAAATTATGATAATGAGATACTAGCCTATGCCCACGGCTTCCCCCGCGTATAGTTCTGTGGCGGTCATCGCTACTCCGGCAATTAATAACTTTAATTAGAATAAAATCGAAAATGTAAACACTCCACAATACAAGTAGTACATCTTATTTTCCCGTTACACAGAGCTGTCAAATTCGAACAAATGTCAGATCATAGACAACAACAGAAAACACAATCATTGTCTTTGGGTATAAATAAACTAACAGTTATTAACAGGAATATACACATTTATTTAGTTGCTATATTTATATCACACATAATATCTATTTACAGATTTAACAATACTAATAAATATTTACACTGAACAAAATATAAGCATAAATTGTAATGTACTGATGTGTACCTTTCCGAACGCAACTTCGGGCGCGTTCGGCAAAGCTCGGCCTCCGTCGGAACATATGACTAGCTAAAAATCAATTAGGCATGGTCATTGAGTTCAGTACTCGTTTTGGCCTCCTGACCTGTACACGCTACTTGTTGCAACCAAATCTAGACTTGTGTCGTAGACCTAGATCTCGCTAATCGGCTCGATATAATCTCCGCAGCCTAGTGCCTGTATTAAGTAAACTGTCCTCTATCGCTTTAGACTATTTGTAGCATTAAGCCTACTAGAAGTGTAGAGAAATTTATAATATAGGGATTATATTCCGGACCGCCGTTTTATTCGCCGTTTCCTCCATACACTTCATTGGTGACCCCGACAAGGAGCACAGAAGCCACGTGGAGCTAAGATGCCTACCGGAGCAGAGCAGGGAGCACAGGCGGGGCAATTGTCCTGCGGGATCGTACTACCAGGATAAAAAATATCCTGTGTGTTAATCCAAATTTCATCCAAATCCGTTCAGTAGTTTTTGCGTGAAAGCTGCCAGTCTGAACTCTACAAGGCAGCTATTGGGTAATGTTTTTTTGAGATATCTAAACTTATAATCATTACTTACTTGCTGAGGCTTCTTGCCCTTCTCAAGATCAGCCATGAATTGCCCCTCGCGTATCTCCCTCACGAGCCAGTGGTTCGCCGGCGTGTACGAGCGGCGACAGTCGCGACGGTACAGTACTAGCAGTAGCGTGTGAAGGGAGCTGAACAGCTCATTGCTTTGGATTGTTCTGAGATCTAGAAATAGACAGGCAGGTGTTAGAAAAAGCTTGGGACTTCAGAACAAAAAGTTAAAATAAGATAAATAGAGATAAGTGGTCTAAGAAATCTTGATGTACTTAAATGCTGATTTCTGTATTCAATTGAATTTCGAATTATTTTTCTGACCATTCTATGGTGTTTAACTTATATCATAAAAGGAAAATGGCTCATAATGTTTGATGATGAACTTGTACTTACCAAACAACTGCCCCATAATGGACTTGTATACGAACATGTTGAGGAACTGCGACATGTTGATAAAATCTTGCAACTTGAATGGATTCTGTTGCTCGTACATCTCCATATCGTCTAATATTCTGCAAGCAAAATAAAAGACGCCACTTTAATGATAATTAAAGATTGATCTAGATTGATTGATTTTTTCATTTGTTTCTTTTTATTTATGTTGCCATAAAGTGGTGTAGAATAAAACTAAACCAGTTTTACGGGTTCCGAACACTCAAATGAAAAACCGAACATGTATAGGACCACTCGTTTATTTGACATAGACCAATTGCTCCGTATCTACTGGACCGATAAAATTGAAATTGTTCACAGGTATTCTAATTTTAGAATCAGTTTTGTTTTGTAGAGCGTCGTTATTGACAATGATAAAGTAAAAATCTCTTCCTAAAGCTGGATGAATTATTTTCACCCGGGTCCGGCTCAATATGCTGCTAAAGAGCTAAACAAGTTTTTTGACCAGCCTAAACAACCTGAGTAAATCCGGCTCTGTGATAGCCCACAAGTAGTGACCGTAGAAAACTTATTATTATATGAAGAACAGGGTGAACAGTTCCTCATCCTCCATAAAGGGAGTATTCGCCAACCAGGCGTGTTGTGCCAGTAGGCTAGTGCCCAATGATTGTACCTCGCGGATAACTTTGCTTGCGCGTAGTAGAAATTTTAGTTCGTATGCTGCGTCATAGATGTCGCTACAACGATAAGCTTTTTGATGTGAAACGTCGACTGTTGAGCGTAGCGACGCGCCGCCCGGCAGGCGTCGAGGAAAAAATACTTGCATAGGAAATTGACCCATGACTTCGTATAAATAAGGACCACAATCGCGTTTACAAATAAATAAAAATACTTGCATACGAAAATGTTTCGTAGACTCTTACAGATAAGGAGCTGATCGCATTTGCGAAAACTAAACGGTTATTGAATTATTGAAGATCTGATGGAGTACATACGTAGTTATGAAGTTTGTATAAACCGCTACTCAGTCAGGTCACGTGGTCAGATTACCTGTACAAAATAATTTCGATGTTTCACATCTGCCAGGCGTCCCGCGACGGCTCATTTTAATAATATTAATAGTCAATGGAATGAGATAGAGGTACTCACGTCACATAATGCGTCATGCAGTCGGCGAACAGTATCAACATCTGGAACTCCGGCGCCGAAGTCTTCGTGTTTACAGCTAAGAGATCGAGGAAGGATTTCAACCCACAGTTTGGTCCCAACGTGCATAAGAATTGCCATAGTGAGTATAATATTTCATCTTGATTACATAACCCTGGAAAGAAACAAGATAAATGATAATATTGATTTTGTTGCGAGCAGTTTGCGAGCAGTCCCGGTAAGAAAAGTTTTAATTGGATCAGTTGTGTAGTCAATTTCTGCAGTTAGATATATTAATATATCTAACTGCAAAAAATTGACATACTGTATACTGCTATAACGGGTGTAACAAGACCAAAGCCGAAAGACACTTGTTCTCCTCGTCATTGCGATCATTTTTTTGTTCTAGACCATACCTGAGAACCTTCTAGTTACGGAGATAATGTGCCAAAGTTCTAACTTTTTCACAAGCTTTTTTTTAAATACGTATAAGTTTAATGTATTTTTTTTTACTTTAAACACCTTCACGACCCCCATACTATTCAATCCATCCATCAGCACAATGTTCTGAGTGCGTTACATTGAGCCCTACCGTAAAACGTGATTTTTCACCCCAAAATAAAAGTAGTTTCCCAGCAATAATTTTTGCGTAAAGTTACTTAGTTTGATGGACTTAATGCTTGGTTGACGGCTTCGTTATGGGTCTTGTTACACCCTACTGCTATACAATGAGATACTATTGGAAGGATTTATTCTATCTTCCTTTGGTTTCGATCTCAATACTGATATACGCAAGTATTATGGCGGCATAAAACGTTACAACATGAACTAACCTGTAAGTACATCAAGTTTGACTTGCGTCATAGTCTGTAGCGCCGTGTGGTACATGGAACATATGAGCGCCGCTTTGGTACAGTCGGTAGAGCCTAACTTTCTGTAGTGTTTGTTCGCGTTGGACCTGAAAACAACAGTTATATTTTAGTCATAGCATTTCAAAAGTACAGTAATTTGAACCTTATGTTGATTTTCTTGGCCTATTTGGCGCAACTGTAAGACACACAATATTATGTCTTTTTTCTGTTTAGATTTTAAGTTTCTTTATTTTTTTCCTTTATTTATTTTCTTTACATTTTATTTACATTTTTTAAAACAAATATTATATAAAACCATTAAAAAATATAAAAATAGTAGCCCACCGGCATCGGGAACAGGGTCTGAGCTACCGGTGGTCAGGGCTCCAGAGAGAGGAACCTCCTAACAATACGCGCCGTGTTCAGAAGTACTGCTATCTGAATCAAGCCCTTGATCCAGCTGCCAAGCGAGAGCCTCCTCAGTTGTTGGTCGAGGCTATTGGCTAGCCATTGGCCGATCACATGGCATTTATCGGCACAGTGACTGCCGACTCACGGCCCACATGTATTATTTTATTCTTATTATTTTTTCTTTTTTTGTTGTGTGCACTTGTGGCATGTGCCAATGTGTTCTATCTTCATAACAGTCATGTCAACGGCACGACGATACGGTTGGCGCAGTGGCTGAGCGATTAGCTGCTATGTTGCATGGCGCGGGTTCGATCCCGCGCAATATTTGTATGACCTAGACGTGTTCCGGGTCTGGCTGTATGTGTGTGACAATTTAAATGTTTGTAAACGCACCCACGATACAGGAAATTTCTAGAGTGGGGCAACGTTTAAAAATAAAATCGGGTTTTGTAGTTAAATTATGGGAATTTTGAACTATACACATGATATTTACCCAACATTGATTGGATGAGGAGGGATGAATTGTGACTAAAAGAGTGATGAATATAAATGTTGATGGATGTAGAAAGAGAGAAAGGAGAAAGAAAAGATGGGGAAGATTGGGAATGGAAAGAAGAAGGATTGTATGAGGGATGATAATGAAATATAAACCGATCAAGTGCGAGTCGGATTTTTTGTTATAGCGGCAACAGAAATACACATTCTGTGAAAATTTCAACCGTCTACTTATAACGGTCCGTAAGATACACCCCGCTGACAGACAGACGGACGGACAGCGGAGGCTTATTATTAGGGTTCCGTTGGTTACCCTTCGGGGACGGAACCCTAATAAGGATCAAATGATACCGTGACGGCTGACTGGAGATAATGGAAGAAAAAAACGCGTGGCAATGACCCCAAATAACATGGGACTAATGGCGTGAAGATGACCATGTTTTTATGCTCACCTATTAGTCCTAGCCTCAATAGCCCTCCTAATAATAGCAGCAGGATTATGGCTCTGCACCGGAGTAGACGGCTGCGAGGGCCCCGCCCCCTCCTCACCCGTCACCCCCGCGTCTATCATCTCCTTCAGCGGCGACGCCAACAGTTTCTTCAACATCGGCGCGCCCCACAGCAATGACAACTGGTTCCGAAGGTTGCCCATCGCTGGAGGCAGGTAAGAGTCGAAGCTTTGGGAGAACCAGCCCAGGATCGGGTGCCAGTTGCTGAGGTTACCCTTCTTACAGACCACGTACTGTTGGCAGGAGTCGAGGAAGCGGGTTACCACCATCTGCGGAAAAAATAAAACATTTTTAGAGCTTTATGTTTTTGTAAGCAAAAGGATTAGGAACGTGGCTTAATGGTATAATAAATAAAATAAACGTTCCTCCATCATTAATTGATAAAATAATACATTATTATATACACGCAAAATACACGAGACGACGAGGCGTTGCAGACATCAGCCCGTTATACAATACAATAATACATAATTATATCCCACTAGCTTATGCCCGCAGCATCGCCCGCGTGAAGTTCGATGTCCCACGGGATAATACTACCGGGATAAAAGTATCCTATGTGTTAATCCAGGTTATAAATTATCTGTGTGCAAAATTTCATTCAAATCCGTTCCATACTTTTTGCGTGAAACAGTATCAAACATCCCTCCATCAGTCCTCACAAACTTTCGCATTTAAAAGGCGTTTAATTTATGAAGAAGACCCATAGTATAATGGCAAACCAGTAGAAGGTAGTACTTTCCTGGACAAACTCTTTTAAGAAGAGTTTACACTACCACCGCTAACAGACATCTATCTCACCACAAACGTAGGGTAGTATGAGTCGTTCTGCGCGTACTCTCGCTCGGAGTGCGCCAGTTGTATCAGGTTGGCGAGCAGGCACAGCGCGTAGTTGCCTTCGAGCGTGTTGAACACGATGCGCATGTTCTGGTCTGTACTCAGGAACTCGAGGCATTTGTCGAACATCGAGTAGGAGCGGAATGAGGATATCGACTGTGGACAAATTAGTCAGATTAAAAGATCAGTTGAAAAAAAATGGAACTTAGGTACGTATTGCAAATTGTTTTTGACGTACCTATATCAAATAGCATTGCCAAATAGCCATACTTTGAAGTACATCAGGTGCACTCTGGACATTATTAAGTCCTGCTAATTTGTTTATCACAGCAAAAGCTTTTTTATTAGGAAAACCGGTTCAGGTGGAGATTCATATGTGACTCTGCCCTGGAGTGTTAATGTATTGTTCTCCCACTAACGATAGGACACTTGATTTGGTGTCCTGCCTGTCCTGTATTTGCACATCATAGGAGCTGATGGACGCTACTGAAAGTGCCAAACACATTGCAAAATTTTGGGCTGACTCAATTTGAATTGTCATCGACACGCTCAGAAGAACCGAAGCTTTTTATTTATTGTGCCGATTCTGGAGTAAATGCCGTTATTTGTAGCACAGGAGCCTGATGATAGATAAGCACCGTCTATCATTTAGCACCTGTGTTGTCACACATGCCACTGCGCCGATATTGCTAAAATGGATGCGTGAACGCAAACCATTTTTTAAGGAAACCATTTTCAGCTGAATTTTGCTACTATCGCATATTAAATCGTACAAAAATGGATTATACGAAACTATGTTTTTGTACTTACCTCCGGCGATATCTGCTGCATATGGTACACTAACGTAGGAACCGACAGTATCTGTATGATATACATGGTGAGCAATTTCTCAGAGAACTGAGACGACACCAGCGGTCGCAGCGACAGCGTCACTATGGCGGTCAACGATACGGTCTTCAGGTAGATCTTCTCGCGACACAGCCCGCGGAGCAGGAGGGACTGGAATAAAAGATTATTTGGGTAAAACATTGAAATCAAAGTATTTGAAACTACTAATCTAACCCAACCAAAACATGTTTAATGCTGGCCTTCGAACATAACTGCATGAGCCTGTTCATGCAGTTATGTTCGAAGGCCAGCATTCATGCAATTAACAGTAAATAATACACATTTCAACCTATCACTGTCCACCATAGGCAAAGGCTCTTCTCACACAGAAAATAAATAAAAAATGATGACTTCTCTTGCTCAAGGCATTGCCTCTAAGCTATATTGTGAGGTGATGAGTATGGCAGATATCCTAGTCGAATTTTAAGTTCAAAGATGGAATGTGAATACGTTAGATGACCAAGAAAATCTAATTAGTTCGTCAGATAGATTTCCAAAAAATATTGGAAACGGTATTTTTTTTTTCACGTAAACTAAAAATGAAGACGATACAGTGCGTCGAAAACTCGCGTGACGTCACTTATATGTACACTTTTTACCGACAAGTGACGTCACACGCCCCCACTTCGATTATTTGATGCGTTTTACTTTCGTCATTTTTTATTGATTTGATAAAACAAATCTGACAGACTAAAAATAATTATATTTTTTTATTCGGGAATCATTTTAATTATATAATTGGGAGATTCTTCTGTAACCAGTTTTTTTTTTTAAACTTTTTTCTAACATGTAATTAAAATTAAAATGTTTATTTCAATTAATTAAAAATTATTTGCTTCGGAGATCAGATGTTAGGTGACTCCGTTCTAATAATAATTTGCAGCCAATTAATTATCGCATCATTAACAAGATTAATGATGCATAATAAATGAAAACATCTTTAGATAAGATGGAATCACAGTAACTACAAAACCAATAACATCTAAAACTATTAATTAGTAACAAAATAGTCTCTTCATGAAGAAACATATTAAATTAAGTTATTACTTTCCACAGAGTATTCGTAAACAATTTATAATACCCTTGTGACTTAACACATGTTGTTTATAACATGGGAAAACTATGTACCTATTTGTTATTTATAACCTCATTTGATAAAACTTGCACATTATTATAGAGGGTGTAACAAGACCCTTAACGAAGCCGAAAGGTACTGGTTCTCCCCATCATTGCGATCATTTTTTTTTGTTCTGGACTATACCTGGTAGAAACCTTCTAGTTACGGAGATAGTGGGCCAAAGTTCCAACTTTTTCCACAAGTTTTTTTTTAAATACATGTTTTAACGTAAGATTTTTACTGTAAACACCTCCACGACCCCCGAACTATTTAATCCATCCATCAGCACAATGTTTTGAGTGCGTTACATTGATCCTACCGTAAAACGTGATTTTTCACCCCAAAAAAAAAGTCGTTTTAGAGTTACTTAGTTTGATGTACATAATGCTTGGTTGGTGGCTTCGTTAAGGGTCTTGTTACACTCTGTAATCTCTGTGTAATCTTCACCTAATATTATAAATTCGAAAGAAGTAACTTTGTTCTTTTTCATACCCTAACGGCTGAAGAGATATCTATAAAATATGGCAAAAAGGTAGACCATGACCTGAGTTAGGGCCTAGGATACTTTTCATCCAGATAGTAAGTCCCCATGGGAGTATTGCTGACCTCCACAATGACAAAGCAGCGGGTAAATGCAAGTTATTAAACATTACGGCGTCAATTTGCATGGTTTCTCGTTTAAATTGGCGACAAGCACTCGTCAATTGACACGAAATGATCGTGACACAAGCTATTGCTTAGTTTTCATTGACTCGATGCAGTTTGCCGTGCCTTGTTCTCGACAGAATAATTTTACATACTTAAAAATAATCTATGGTGCCTTTAAAGGATGTAACAAGACCCTTAACGAAGCCAAAAGGCACTTGTTTTCCTCGCCTATAATTTTTGCGTAAAGTTACTTAGTTTGATGTACATAATGCTTGATTGACGGCTTCGTTAGGGGTCGGTTTACACCCTGTATACATTCAAAGTTATGAGATTGATAAAGAATTTGAGCCCCAGTTAGATTAATCTAAGAGTTTCTAAATATACAGCTGTGACGGGCACCGCCATTGTACTACAGCGTTCACAGACAGTCTGCCACTTTTGACCTGTATACCTTAAGTGATAAGGTTGAAAGTGGCTGACCGTCAGTGAACTCGATAATTACATGGAATAATAAGCCATATTGTTAAAGAGTTGTGAATTTTTTTTTCGAGTACAATATAATTATGCTAGTCTGTTTTGTTTTTCTCCCATTCAGGCGCCTGCAAGGCTCCGTTTGTGAATAATTAATCAGTCAGTACTACATTATTTAAAATGCTAGCTTTAAGTAAGCTGTCCTCCTGTGTGTTTTCTAAACATACTAGCTGTTCCCCTTCCCCGCGACCTTCGTCCGTTAAAATTGGTCCCGCCGTTACGGAGATTATCCGAAGAAACAAACAGTCGAAAATAAAAAGATTTTTGTGTTATAAGTGGCATTAATCCTTTCATACGTATTCAGTAAAAAGCTGTTACTTTGAAATTACAAACAGACACTTCTGGATTACATTTGTTTGACTCACAAATTACAAGCAGCAATATATGTGTGTCATGCAAATTATCCAATTAGTGTAACTTACACTGGACCATCAGGGGATTACAGTTAATTAAGCATATGAGGCATTCTTGGAAATAGATTAAACCATAGCTAGCACTTTTTTACAGGGTTTGTATTTTGTTTACTAACAAAACTTTGAAAATATTTCATTAAAATGTCTGTAATTGTGAATCCAGGCTGTAGTCCCGGACTATTCATTGCTTGTTTTGGAAAGATACTCAACAATAAACAGGCTTGCATTGTAATTGATAACCGAAAAAGAGTGTTATTTAAATGTGTGTGTGTGTAGCAATTAATTCATTTTTACAAGCTTTTATTTAGTTTCACTTGTCCCGTTGCCTGTCTATAATCAAATCTTGCAAGTTAAATTTGACACACTTCCTGATTTCCGATTGAGTTAAAATTGTTTGCTATTGCTCTATAGATCTGTTGTCATACAGTTATTTACTCACCTTCAAAGTCAAATAATATCCCTTATGGAACAACGAGCCCATGATATTAGCACACAGCTGATTCATGCCTCCCCTCAGTTTCTCGAAGTTCTTCAGCCTCGTGATTGCCCATGTGTTGTTGGCTGTGAACGCTACCAATGTGTGCAGGTTGACCAGGATGCTCTGCATGTCTACTGGGGATTCGGGCTTCAGCTCCTCCAGGTACATGCAGCATTTGTACAGGAGATCCTTGATGTGAGATATCCAGCGAAGACTGGAAATATTTATATTAAGGTAAACACATAGCCAGTTCTGCAGTACAGTACAAAATTTTATGATAAAGAAAAGACTTTTGAAGCTTCCTATTTGAGATGCCTTTATCCTCCAAACAAGATAAACATTGTGCTTTTCACTGATTTGGCATGTTTCTGAAAATTATAAGAGAAAAAAGGCAGTTATGTTTTGGAACCAAAATGCAAATTATTAGCTCGTAGGAATTCATATTTTTCATCAGCGTTAATGTATTGCAGCATTGCATAGGCCAGTGAAGTCTTCTAAGATTGTAAGGACCTAGCAATAAAATTGTGTTTGTAAAAGTCATCATAATTATGATTCAATTCTCTCATAAAAACATAGTCATCCATAATGAACATTTGGCAAGTAAACATTATCCTTATTAATATCTTACACAGACATTCAAAATGGGTGCTCAATAAATGGTGACATGTTTCCCAGAACACGCCAATTTTAACTAATTACATAGAGTACTTAATAAATAAAACATGGAGTCATGATTGTTTTCAATTTAAAAACAATAATTTATGTATGAATGCCTAAATATTTGACGGCACGGTTGGCGCAGTGGCTGAGGGATTGGCTGCTGTGCTGCGTGTCGCGGGTTCGATCCCCGCACGTAACAAAAATTTGTATGATCTACAGGTAGTTGTTCCGGGTCTGGCTATTTGTGTAAGTGAGTTTAAATGTTTGTAAACGCACCCACTATACAGGAGAAATTCCTAGTGAGGGGCAACATATAAAAAAAAAAATATATATATATTTTTTCAAATAAACAATGTGTGAGTATTCTACGTACACTGCTGGGCTAACGAGTTTTAACTTGATTACCCACTGAGCATATAAAATGCATTATCTATGATTCAAGAAAAATTAAATTGTGTTTATTACATACCTGTATTCTTTGTTCAAGAAAACACCAACATAAGACATCTTCACGGACTCCGAGTGCACACTCTGAACAATGTACTTGCAAAGTTTCTCAAACCGTTTCCGGTCTCTCTGCCGTTCAAAGACTAGGAACAGTCTGCATGCTACTTTGTAGACATCTAAAGCTGGAATCAGTTCTATTGCTTGTGGTTCTTCCTGTGGGGTTGGTGGCTCCGGGAGGAGCTGGTCAAAATCATATCTACAAATAGATTAGATAGGTCAATATTCTACACTGTTATATTTGAGATGAAATGCTTAGATTTTCAATGAACTAAGGCACTTTTTATTTGGCTAAATAGATAGTTAATTGATTACTCTCTGCCATTCTAATTATTTTTTCAGTGTTGTCAGTGATTAGCATAATCATAAGAATAATAATTGATGTTTATGTATTGTCAGAAATGAGGCTATGTTTTAAAAAAAGAATAAATTACATTTTGGAGGAAGATAGAATGAGAGAAAATAACGTAGGTATTGTTATTATTTTTTATGATAGGTATTGTTACTGATAACAGCTTATCTTACGAAATTATTCATTTTAAGTAGTTATTAATGCGCTTTTAAATTACGTATCGGGTATTATGATCACGAAACTCACAGTATACGTTTGAGGAATCTCCGTCTTTCAAGCCATCCTCTTATGAAGGCCTGGACTGTGACAGCAGACTGTTCCCGCTTCTTCTCAAGCGCACGCTCCTCACGTTTCTCCTTCGTCTGGTTTAGGAAGGACTCCTTGCTCTTTGAAGAGTTGGAGAACATCTTCAACTGATCCTTTCGTACACAGCACAAATAAAATAATTCGCTTTGTTTCCCTTTTCGGACTGTCAGGACATCAAGCTGCACCAACGCATCGTTTAAAGCAAAGCTATCGCACGGTAAGCATTATTAATAACTGTCAGGCAAGCAGGCAGGCAGTCTAAACCAATTTATTAAATCATATTTGCAAAATAACAATTGATTTTTATAAAAATTCTGGTTTATTAAAGAGAACTTCAGAGAAGCCCTTCGGGTACAAATTTGTTATTTTGACATTTTAAATCGGTGTTGCCATTGCTATTGAATTGATTTATTTTCCCGGCAATTTGGCCATTGGTAAACAAAATAATTTAATTTGATTCCTTCAACATCTTTTTTTTTTACAAAATCTTATTTTATTGCCTTTGAAGTAATTTTGACAACAAGGGTTGCTACTTTTTGAAGTTTTAATAGTGCGTTTTGATTTTGCAAATAAAAAGCAATTTTTTTAAAATTCATATTCGTTTTTGTTCCTATCTATTAATGTTGAACAATTTCACAGTGGTTTTAGTTTTTTTTTGAGTGCATACGGTGTGGCTACAAAATTTTTATTTTTGTGACAATCGAAAAACACAAACCAAATGCGAACTCATTTAAACAGCCATTTTTTTATATTCGTTTACACAATACTCAAAGCTGTTTAATTTACAGCTCAAAATCTGATGTAAAAACTATATATTTCCTAAACTTTTCTCATGCGGGAGGGTGATCTCCACCCCTCCACCCACCGCTGAAGGGATGGTAATATATGTTCAAAATTGGGAAAATTTGACAATTTCGGGTTGCTTGATGTGCAGGCGTCTGTAATATAGCTATAGTATAGCTTAGTAATTCATTTATTTATCTGTCATACAGGCAGGGTACCCAAGTAACACATCAAAGCAGTATAACGGCCGACTTACAGCATTTCTGTATCGTTTTCGCATTTTGAGTTAGTTCTATACTAGCATTACAAACGTTTATACGGCTACTGTAATGCTTATTTGGGCACAAATTATACGGCTTTAGATCCTAAATAGGTTCACAATAGTTGTTTAGTTGCATTACAGGTGCATTATATTAGCATTATTGTGGCCAAAAAAGGTACCAATCGCAATACAGAAGCACTATACTAGCAATATTATTGATAATGAAGATGTTGTTTGTATTACAAAAGCATTAGAGTAGCATTAGAATCAAGTAAAAGAATGATTGGAGCTATTTAAGTGTTCACAGTTAGAACTTAAATAAACTCTACATCATTGCAAAAACATCTCTAATACCACGGTACAAATGTCATAATACAATTAACGTGGAATATAATATGGACGAAGACTGTCAAAACTGAGTGAGTGACACCATATTTGTTTGCATCAAAACAAAATGTATAATACTGGGTAAGTTTTTGACTCTTTTGTGACTTCATGCCTTCAAATATTATTCGCAATGTAGTTTACTGTAAATGTCTATATAAGTTTCATTGAAAATTTTCACGCGCCTTCGATATTTTGTGGTTTTGATAGAAAATGTTATATTAAAATATGTGTGAAATCACCAAAACAATTGTTTATTCCTAGTATAGAACGAATTTTGCTTAATTAAAATAATAGTATTGGTTAGGCAGTATTAAATCAAGTTATATCATTATGTTAAAGGTCTTTTGCTTTCATAAATAGTTCCGAATGATAATTTTTTTTTGGTTATAAAATATTTACAAAATGGTGTCGGGGTATAGCAGCCTGGTGAGCCTTTAACAAGGCTAATTAATGCTGCCAGCTGTATAAATACTCACACGTGAACCATTATTAAGCTAGAGGCAAGAGAGAAGGCTTTTGATGAACCACTGTAGTGGCATTGTCTATAAAGTAGTTCTATATGGGTTCACAGGTATACCAGTAGATTTGATGTAGACTGAAGTAGTGCCATTACTTGAACGCAATTTTGGGGATCCGTGAGCAAAACAATAAAACTCATTTCAGAATTTATACAATTTGATTCGTTTGCCAAGTTGATAAAAAGGACCGTTATTTATTTCATACCCGGTGTAGTGTAGGACGTAGTCAGGTACAGAATTCAAAATGGCAAAACTTTTCAGAAAACGCAATAATATCTTTTTTATGGGTGATGCTTTTAAAAGCATTTGTTTTCTTATTTTCAGTGATTTTTATACCAACCATACAAAGCCGTACAAAATGGAACAGACGATAGAGAGAAAGGAAAAACAATACGAGGTAGTCTTTGTGGGAGGAAAATGGTAAATTGTGGTGGCCGCCTAAAAAGACACATTACAAAATAATGAAAGATGAGCAATCCAAGCCCGATAAAAAGAATGGACATTATAGGAGTGCTATTTTAAAATGAACAATATTTGAACATATGAACTTTCCGGAGCTGAATTATCAATAATGGAAGAACATTCAGACACAGGCACGTTTGTACCCTGGACGACAATAGTTCAAAACCAAGAAGTAATGAAAATAAAAATCCACCATAAAAATTGCTGTTGTTTTATTGATAATTTAATATGTGCTTTTCCCCAATATGTCCGACAAAAGGTTATACGAATACAGTAAAATGAATGTATATACAGCTTTACGCATTACAATAACTCACGTATATTTGATTAAAGAACTGCTAGCTGTACCACACAGCTAAGTTGATCTTAAAAAATGCAAGCATTACATTGATTCACGTTTATGCTGTTCAGCAATACTAGGCTTTTACTTACCACTCAAAAGTGCTATTACACAACAAAGGGCACTTAAGACAGCTCAAAGCTGTTTAACGGTTTTACGTGCATTATAACGGTAAAAGTTTAAGCTTTTAAACGGCATTAGGCATTATCTTACTACTTAAAATGCTATTGTAGACCCTAAGGCACTAAAAACAGCTGAAAGTTGTATAGCGGATTTACGTGGCATTATAATGGTTCATATTTGTGCTGTTAACCGGCATTAAGCATTTATTTAGTACTTAAAATGCTATTGTAATTCCAAATGCACTAAAAACTGCTGAAAGCCGTACAGCTGCGTTGTGGTTTGCTGCACTAAAACTAAAGGGTTTACAAAAGCATTTTGATATGCTATTATCCAACCGTTATACAGTGTAAAGCATCATAATTGTTTTGAAATACCAATATAAAGCGTCAAGATGCTCGGTGAACTTATTTATGAGTTTATAAGGACCTTAAGTTCTACACAAGTTTGCTATTCGTTTGTTAGAATGCTTTCTGTGTTACTTGGGTAGTAAGGTTTTTTAAACATCGTTGTCATAAGGTACGTTTTTTTAGATCTCCGTAACAAAGTAATGTAATGGTTTCCTCTAGCTAGATAATTAATTGGCAGTACGGTGTTTCCAAGCACCAATTATTGTTTTTCTCCCTCTTGAAAAAGGTTTTTTTCAGCTGGCAGTAATTAATAATAAAGTTTTTATTTTTGTGAAGCAAAAGCATTCAGTGTACTGCCACGAATTAAAAAAAGTTTTTTGACAAGTCCAATTTCCTTTTTTATTCTAACCACATTTACCTATTTCCAAGATACATATTATAATGACAACTCCATTCCACAATAATGATCTGCAAACTTCTTTTGGCGCGTGACCTTAATCTAAACTAATTTCTATATACTTTTCACGGACAATTTCATAAATGTTTTCCAACAGCACCCTTCTGAGTCTGACGACTGACAATGTACTCTTCACACACCGCACACACACACACTCTTGCTTTTTCTTCATCTCGTCACATTATACAGTACTTTTTGTAATTAAAAGTTAGAGTCGTTGGAGATGGTTGACCAATATATTATCTATCTTGGCCATATACATACTTTCATTTGGCAAATAAAATCAGCAAACGGAGATATCGTGAAGAATACATCTTGGGTACAACGCGGGCCGCGTTACCAAGTTGGACGACATTTTGAATTCAGCTGAAACTCTACAATGTCTGAAGACCCGCTTCTATTCTATAACCCGTGTGTACTGCCCACAATAACGTACGGTCCTGAAACATGGTCACTCACCCAGCAGGCTGTGGTGTACAGGCTGAGAGTTGCATAGAGATTCAAGGAGCGTATAAAGCTGGTAGACCGAGTTCATAACGTCGAAATCCGAAGATGTACAAAGGTATTGGAATTAAACTAAATTCTTTTAAATTTGCATGCTATTATTATGGCAGAATTTGTCCTGCTCTAAATTTTTGTATAACATCCTGTATATACCACATTTTATGCAAACAAATATACTTACTTACTTACTATTGGAAATCACGTTATGGAACTGAAATGGAGTTGGGCAGGAAACCTAGCAAGGCGTCGTGGTGACAGGTGGAGCAAAGCTGTGACCGAGTGAAAAAGGGAAAAGAAATGTGGGTCGTCCGGCAGCGAAATGAGCAGATGACTTAAAATGACATTGTTGCCAGCGGTGTAAATGTCTGGATGAGGCTGACGAGGGGGCGTGGTGACACATGAAAAGAGAGGCCTGGCTATAGGTACTCATCATTTAGTAAATTCAGGCGGTGGATGATGGTATGTACATATGTGGCTATGCCATGTCCATGAGTCCTTTCATTATACGGGTTTGAATTATTTGACCTGCCAAATTTCCGTCATTTTATTTTATTTTCCAAATAGCGGCCACGCATTAAACCTGTATCAATACAAACGAGTTTCATTTAATTTTGAAACAACATATTTCAAAACGTAACGTGTCCGGGATATAGTTATCTGTATGGCCAGGCTTCATACAAAAATATTCCAACCCTCTGACTTAGCATCACTGATTATCACTGTGATCTTGAATCTCGTTAGCAGACTATGGCAAAGCCAAATTGAAGGGTTATGATTAAACTATAGTATAATGTTGCTGTGGGAATTGTTGTATTTGGTGCACCGCTTAACACGAAGTGTAACTTAAAAAAAAATAAGGAATGCACTCCTCCGGTCCCACCATCCACACCGAAAGTTTGTGAGGATGGATGGATGAATGTTTGTTACTTTTTATTTATTTATCTAAACTTCATGCACAATAGTGGTACAACATACGCGGACTTAATGCCTTAGGGCATTCTCTACCAGTCAACCATACATTGTGGATATAATGCAAATACAAATCATAGGTACAATAAAAAAAAAAACTTTTTCACGGAAAAACGGAATGAAAGGCCCATATATAGAATTATAGCCTGGATTAATACATAGGATACTTTTTATACCGATATTACGATCCTGTGGGACATTCACCGAACGTCACGCGGGGGATGCCGCGGGCATACGTTGATACGCTACATAATAATCGTGCGTTGTGGGATCCAATATGTGGGATCTAATTAAAAAGATCGATCATGTTTATAAGTGACTTTTTTCCAGTTTTACATGGGTTTATACTTATGTTATGTAATTCACCTATGCGTAATTATTCCCATCAAATGACATGTTTAAATTAATGACAATAAACTCCAAACGACGTAACACCTCAAGTATAATAATCACTTCATTCCACACTAATGAAGGTGCGGGAACTAATCAGTGCCCAATAATTTCTCACATACCTACACTGAGTTTAGTTATGGGGTACCTATTGACTTAGTCACAAGTGTTCCTCATAACTCATTATCTGAGTTCTGCAGTTCAGTGATTAGCGTCCGGTGATTAGCGATGAGTAATCGAATACCTCCCATTGTGGTTAGTGATAGGGACAATACTTGCACAATCTGATAACTGATAAGGTATTGGCATAGACCTGTAAGCTTTGTACTTGGAAATGATAAAGGTGATTAATCATTGTGTGAAGGTAGTCACGGAAAGAAGCTCTGATTTGACATTATGTTTAACCTTGAAAGGACCCTTTCATCGTTCTCCTGGGATTAGGGAATCCCAATTTATTTGGGGTCGGCGCATCATGTCTTGTTCTTCCATACTTCTTTAGTTCTCGTCATCTCAGCAGTCACCTCCTTTCTAGCCGTATCATCCTTCACGCAGTCTATCCATCGTTTTTTTGGTCTGCCACTACTCTTATACCCATCCACATTCATACTCAACAATTTCCTCGCTACATTTTCCTCATTCCTCCACATCACATGTCGATACCACGTTAAGAACCCTTCGTAACATAATATACTATCATACCCGTTTTCTCAAAGGTTTGGTCAGAGGTGACGATAAAGCAAGTATCACACTCAATTCGCCAATTATGTTTTAAGCCCTATGCAATAGGGGGCGAGCCCATTGTTACCAACTTGGTATGAAACCTGGCACCAGGCTTTGTGTGGGTAGATATGCTGGGTTTAGTAAAAGTCTAGCCTTTCGCAGTCAGTCTATGCCAATCTACCTTTTTATGGCTTATTTCCGGGAGTTTAGTTGCAACTGTTTCTTTAAAAAATTTAACCCTTTTTGACAGCTCGATTGTTTCCAAGGAACAGGGGGCCAATTCTGTAACTTTACGTTAAGCAACACGCCATATGACTCTCTACAGAATTGAGCCTCAGTCCTCTACATATTATCTTTCCAAAATGACATTCTATGTCTATTGTCTACCTTCATAATTATGACAGTGTGAGACACACTGCCATTTAAGGGATTGGCGTTGACTGACATGCAGACACACTGTGTGACTGTCAGCCAAAACCCTGTTTCTGAGGTTCTCAGATAAACATTTATTCGACGGAGTAGAAAGAGAGAGTGAGAGGTATTCAGAAATGCGATATACATGTATAGGTAGCATTATTGAACAGATATAAATTCTGGGTAATATCATATAATCAGGCTAAAATGTTCCCACTGCTGGGACACAGTCTTTCCTGTCTATGAGAGGGTAATACACAAATTATTCAATTGAAAAAAAAACAAGCTGTTTCGTCCAAAAGTGCAATAAGTACACGGTCAAAATGTATGGAACGGCTGTTTATTTTTAAATTACCGATGAGATATTTCTATGTGGAGGAGGGGGGGACAAGGATGTACTGAATACGTGAGCATTTGCGTGATTACCCTTCTACCCTGTCTTTTGTTTTATGCATCTATATATATGCAACATAATTGTGATGTGTGATCGATTTATTTAGCAAGAAGAAACACTAACTCAAATTATATTTTATTAATTTACTAGCTGTATCCGCGACTTCGTCCGCGAGGACTTAGATCTAAAAAAATAAAATAAAAAAAAAGATAAAAGTATCCTATGCCCTTCTCCTGGTTCTAAGCTCCAAATCGCCAAATCGGCTCAGCCGTTCTTGAGTTTTAAATAGTGTAACTAACTCGACTTTCTTTTATATACATACAGGGTGTAACAGGAATCTTCACGAAGCCGTCAACCAAGCGTTCTGTACATCAAACTAAGTAACTCTACGCAAAAATTATTGCTGGGAAACGACTTTTTTTGGGGTGAAAAATCACATTTTACAGTAAGACTCAATGTAACGCACTCAAAACATTGTGCTGATGGATGGATTAAATAGTGCGAGGGTCGTGGAGGTGTTTAAAGTAAAAATCTTAAATTAAAAACAAGTAAGTATTAAAAAAAAAACTTGTGAAAAAGTTGGAACTTTGACCCCCAATATCTCCGTAACTAGAAGGTTCCCAGGTATATATGTATATACAGGGTGTAACAGGACCCTTCACGAAGGCATCAAACTAAGTAACTTTAAGCAAAAATTATTGCTGGGAAACGACTTTTTTTAGGGATGAAAAATCACGTTTTACTGTAGTGCTCAATGTAGCTCTCAAAACATTGTGCTGATGGATGGATTGAATAATACGGGGATCGTGGAGTTGTCCCTCCAAAAATCTTACATTAAAAACGTGTATTTAAAAAAAAAACTTGCGAAAACGTCGTAACTTTGACCCCCAATATCTACGTAACTAGAAGGTTCCCAGGTATAGTATAGAACAAAAAATTGATCGCAATGACGGGTAGAATAAGTGCCTTTCGGCTTCGTTAAGGGTCTTGTTACACCCTCTATAGAAGATGCAACTAACATAAGACATGGGCGCGTAGGCGGCCGACTCAACGTCTAAGGCATTCTCTATCCGAAAAAAGGTTGTGAAGCAATAACAAGGCTGGTGCATTTTGTGTGTAGGTAGGTAGCTATATAATTTATGGCAAAGGCTCTATGGTTAGTTGCCCCCTCAACAAACTACTTTGATCCCGATACCACTTTCGCACGCCATCACACAATCCGCTGATCTCGTCCCTTGAATATACTATCTCTCTCTTCTTCAACTGTTGGCCACCCAATGCTGAGAAGGTCTCTTCTAAATCTCTTGACGATTTTGCCCCATAAATATACTACGGCTGTACTATTACCAGCTTCAACGGCTTGATGATTAGTCCAAGTATTTAGCAATAACCCACTGATATAGTGGTCGTAAGCGTAACTATCGAAGACCTCGGTTCGATTCTGAGGTCGGGTAGCCTCATTGGGTTTTTTGGTTAGGAATTTCTCGGATTTTGAAAGTTGGGTTGTGCGACACACTCAATGGGTGTGTAGGTAAACTTTGGTCCTACGTCTGATCTTCCCCAGTTGTGGCGGATTGCTGTCCGATCGGATTATCAGAGTAAAGGAACGATGAGAGCGAACCTGTGCTTGCGCACCCGTATGTGCACTATAATAATATCTCCTGCGTATGTGTTGATGGCTAATCGCCATTGAGTTTGGCCGCCGATGGCCGAAATACGGTCGGCAGGATATTTTAACTCGATATTCGTTGGTATAGTGAGTTGCCGAATAGTCAATATTTATGTTGTAACTTATAGTTATAACTCTGTACAGAATGTTCTAACTAGTACCTAAGAAGAACCTATCCGCCTCGAGTAGGTAGCAGTGGCGAAGGTTCTATACAATTCGATTCCTACCGGGTTCTCTTTGAAAAATGGCACAGACAGTATTCTAAAGACCAATAATAAAATCTCATTAAAGATACTTACCTCTTACAAAAATTGACCCTACGCTACTGGTAGGTAGGTCTTCTTAGGTAGCTTATCTTGACTAGGTTTTATATGGAACTGAAGTAGTTTTCTAATTACTTGCTTTATTATTTTTAATATGTAAGTCATTATCTAATTAGAATTACATATATAAACATCCTTTACATTTACACGCTGTATAGTTGACCTACACAGTTAGGCCGACTTTAGGTTGGCTCATTGCTTATAGTTTCATATGAAACTTCTATTAAAATGGCACAGTTTCAAAGATCTAAAAGCCCGTATTACAAGCTAAGCAATCCGAATCGAATCGCGAAAGTCAATAAATAAAACGCTTTGGTCACGGCAAGTTAACTTTCTCCGCTTTTTTTGTCCACCTTTCTTTCTGCGGGCCGAGTGCAAGGGAAACAAAAGGTATCGATTAGCCGCCTGTCTTCTCGTACAAGCTGTTAATGTCAACTATTGAGGAGGCGATTGTTTATGTAGTTTTTTGTTCAGGATATGTTTTTCGAATTGCCTACGAATACGCAAGTTTTTTTAGTTTCAGAAAAAAAATATTGTTCAGTAATCTTGACCAAAATGGTATAATGGTACCTAGAGTGTGTAAAAGTATCCCTAAAGAAGAAAGGGTGTAACAATATTACAATACACATAACGAAGCCGAAAGTCACTTGTTCTCCCCGTCATTGCGATCACGTTTTTTGGTTCTAGACCATACCTTCTACCCTTCTAGTTCGGAGATATTGGGGGTCAAACTTCTAACGCTGAAAACGTTAAAAAAAAAATACTTTAAAATGTTATAATTTTACTATTTTCTGATGGATTCATTGAATAGTACGTAGGTCGTGGCGTTATTCACAAATACCCTACCTACGATTCAATTAATCTATTAGAAAAATGTTTTGAGTGCGTTACATTGAGTCCTACCGTTAAACGTGATATTTCACCCAAAAAAAAATCGTATCCCACCAATAATTTTTAATTTTTTCTTAGACTTACTTAGTTTAATATACAGAATGCTTAGTTGACGGGTTCGTGAGGGTCCGTTTACACCTTGTGTTTCTTTACCAGAGAAGGTGTTTCAGCTCCTCTATATAGGTAATTCAAGTATCCTACCCCCTAAGCCTTAAAACATCTCAATGTTGCTGAGAAAAGGTCAGGAATCAATAAACTTTTTCAGGAAATAACTGATTGTAGATTGTACTCGGTAGGTATAAGTAATAATTTAATAGATAAGTATTTTTATGAAAGTCTATTCTTACAGTTGTTCCTACAAACACCATTTATCTACGCAGGTACTAAAAATGTAAACAGTCTAAAAAGATACAAAAGTAAACATGTGTCCAGACTCCAGAAGTGATAAAACCTTTATAACCTTTCTTAGGTAATCCATAAAGAAATAAACTGATGTTTATTTAGCACACACATAAAATCTATGTTTCACATAATATCTTCAAAACCACTTACAACGGAAGGTAGAAGGTAGGGACACCTGTCGGCACCCTGGCCTGCCCCAACATGGCTTACTAATTATACAACCTTAAAAATATTATACGCTGTTACGCTAATAAATGGCCCCGTTATACAGTTTGACAGGTGACCATAGAGGGGTTGTATCAAGGTCGCTTTCTGAAAACGTGTAGATATTTATTTGTCAAAGTAAGTTAAATTAAATCGGCCCAGTGCGAGTGGACGCACTTGAAGGGTTCCGTACCATCGTAGTACGGGAGCCCCCTTAATTTTGATTTTATTATTTCTATAGCGGCAACAGAAATAAACATTCTGTGAAAATTTCAACTGTCTAACTATTATGGATCATGAGATAATGCCCGCTGACAGACAGACGGACGGACAGCGGAGGCTTAGTAATTTTAATTTTTACCCCTTGGGTACAGAACCCTAAAAATCGTAGAACTGGAAGCTCAATTCCGTTGTAATTTTATAAAAAAAATAATAAAAAAAAAATAACAAATGAGGTAGGTATGTCTAGGATGAGTCGTACAGTTATAGACTTGTATGTAGGTAGGTATCCTAGGTATGTATCGCGTCGCAGGTTACCCTTCCGGTACGGAACACTAAAAAGCGGGCTGAATGCCTTAGGTATTGTCAAGCTACAAGGGTGGTGGAAGAAAAACAGGGCAGGCAGTGTAACCGTATTTTTTTCTTTTTCATAATATTCAGCGTTTTTTACAGCGCTTTACCTTGTGCTTGCGATCTATATTATCAGCCTTTAGCGTACTCTCTGCTAGGAGTGCTAGGTATGGTACAGGTCTCCTCTCTGCGAGGAGTAAGCCATGATCCACCTAGCGGGGCCCGTGCGGAGTCAGTTCTGGTGGATGGAAAACGAATGAGCGAAGTGTCCGTATTTGAGTGACGGGTTGCTACAGAACCGAATTCCTCTAACTCTGTTGGAACTCCGATTCCTGATTCATATTTGGATTGGATATAGTGCGCAAACCACCACCACACCACCACCACCACCATAGGTTGTACCTATACCTATGTCCTGTGTATTTATAATATTTGTTATGTATTGAATGATTATTGTTAATTTATTTCTTGTACGCACGTCATGTACCTGCGACAAATAAACATTTTTTCTTTCTTTCTTTCTTTCTTTCAAACGGTCTCACTAACTGATTCTGTTTTTACTTATTCTTCACTACATAGTGTAAAACAAAGTCGCTTCCCGTTGTCTGTCCCTATGTATGCTTAGATCTTTAAAACTACGCAACGGTATTTGATGCGTTTTTTTTTTAATAGATACAGTGATTTATTTATTTATTATTCACAAAATCCACAGGTCTTTACAAGATGATTCAAGAGGAAGGTTTATATGTATAACATTGCACCCGTGCGAAGCCGGGGCGGGTCACTAGTACTTTATAATACTGTCTGTCGCGTCTGTCTTGAGGTCGCAAGCGCGAATGCTCAGGTCCTGGGTTCGGTTCCCCGGTTGCAAAGTGCTATTGGGTTTTTCCTTTAGGAATTTCTCAGCAGCAGCCACGGCGTCTAGATTCGTGCCCGGTTGATGACAATAGGCTCGCCCCCTATTACATGGATCTTAAAACAAAATGTGGGTGTACTATCAGGTACACCTTTGCCTAACCCGGGGTTACAGGCGTGATTATGTTATGTTAGGCTATAATAAAATCCTGCCAGGGTTGCGGGACTGTTCGAAAGAGATACCGCGGCCCTGGAACACAAAGGGCAAAGGAAGGAACATGGATGGGTTTTAGTCAGTAGAAGTCTGACACTCCCTCCTGCTCAGCCCAGAGCGGGAGGGGTTATTTGATGATTTCCCATCCGTAAAAAAAAAAGAAAAAAAGGCTATAATAAAATAACTGACATGGTACACACGGCTACACATCAAGCTATACATTTCCAGTTTATGCTGATCTCGCATTGTATAGGATTTCCGTACAATGCAAGGTCAGCTTATACTGGAAATGTAGAGCTTGATGTGTAGCCGTGTGTACAGGCCCATATTAAACCCAGTTGCGAAAAAACATCTATTTAATAATAATAATATGTTTGTTTGTTTTTGTGAAGGATGGCACGGTTGACATATTATTATGTCGGGCATGCCACTGTCCGGGAGAATCGATCCGACATTATTTCTGGGTGTTCTCGTCTGGCTAACGGAGAGTACTTGCATAGACACAACCTCGTTGCCAGGATTATCCACCAGCAACTTGCTTTGAAGTACAACCTTGTGGAATCAGAAGTGCCATACTATAAGTATGCGCCCGACCTAGTTCTCGATACTTGTAATATCACGTTGTATTGGGATCGACCTATCATCACTGACAGGACTATTGTTGGCAATAAGCCTGACATTGTGGTGATAGATCGATTGGAGCGTCGCGCAATGATTGTTGATATAACGGTTCCGCATGACGAGAACCTTGTGAAAGCAGAGAAAGATAAACAATTCAAGTATCTAGATCTGGCTCGCGAGGTTGTCGACATGTGGGACGTGAGTACAGCAGTCATTGTGCCGATAGTCGTGTCGGCCAATGGCTTAATAGCCAATAGCCTCGACGAACATCTGAGGAAGCTCTCGCTGGGCAGCTGGATCAAGGGCTTGATTCAGAAAACAGTACTTCTGGACACGGCGTGTATTGTTAGGAGGTTCCTCTCTCAAGAGCCCTGACCATCGGTAGCTCGGACCCTGTTCCCGATGCCGGTGGGTTCCTATTTTTTATATTTTCAAATGTTTTTTTTTTATATTAGAATATTTAAAAGTGTAAATAATACGTAGTTAAATGAATAAAGGAAATAATATGTTTCAAATGGGAATTAATTGTATTTACACATTATTTTTACACGTCTTAGTTTTTAAACCTGGTTTAACCTGCTTGGTTAAAGCAGAGCCTTATAGCCAATGTACATTCATTCACCCTCCGCACGAACCGAGCCTTCATATTCCAAATGCCTAAGTGGAAAAAGTGTCCTTATTAAGTTAAAGCAGGGCCCATCGTCAATCAGGACTGGTTCAACGGAATGCTATCCGTAATTTCCTGTCCGTAAAAATAGCCTTGGAATAACTTTGAATGGTATATCTAAATACATAAGTATCTAGTCTTAGTCTTTATAATTATTTATTTTTTCAATTACTGAATGTCGTCTTGTTTTCTTTTTTTAGGTAGCCAAAACGGCAATGTTGCCGATGGCCATAATAATATTTGATTACTAGAAATATTGTCATTTCAGCTTACAGATAACCGTTGAAACGGCTTCATAAAGAATTTACCAGTAATACTAGTACTAATTGCAACAAAACATTAAAAATGTATCAAATAAATTGAATAATATTTACCATTTAGGAATGTCATATTAATTAAAAGAAATTCATGGTAAAATACACAAAAAGCGGCCAGTGTTCAAAAGGGACAGCTGTTTATATTAGTTGAAGAGCTATTTGTCGACTCGTGCTATGTAAGGAGGAGCGAATAATGATCCATTTGTAGGGTGGAATATTATTATATACATAGGATTTTTTAAGTTGAATCTTGACGAGCGTCTATAGACAAGTAGCAGTGAAGCGTTCGAAGCGTTTCTTACCTATTTTTGCCGAAAGGCACTTGTTCTCCCAACTTAAAGTTACAACTTATTCACATGTTTTTTAAACATATTGTTAATGTTATAACTTTACTTTAAATACCTCCATGACCCCCATTATATTTAATGCATCCATCAGCACAATGGGGCCTACCGTAAAACGTGAATTTTCACATAAAAAAATGTTTCCCAGCAATACATTTTGCGTAAATTTACCTAATTTGATGTACTGAATGCTTGGTTGAGGGCTTTATTGAAGAGTCCATTTACACCTTGTATAAATAAGCTTTTCGGTAGTTCTTGTCGTTCTTATATATCACTAGTGACCCGCTCCGGCTTCGCACGGGGGCAATGTTATACATAGAAACCTTCCTCTTGAATCACTCTGTCTATCAAAATCCGTTGCGTAGTTTTAAAGATCTAAGCATATATAGGCACAGCTAGCGGGAAGCGACTTATAGTTTTGGTTTTTGTAGTGATTGACATTGTTGTTATCCATGATAGAATGTGTAGAGATCATGAAGTAATATACGTTTTAATTAGAAACATTGGATCTCTTAACTCTTACTGTACCTACCGTTTAGGTACCTTCCTGTATTATATGCTTGTTTTTTATTACCTTTTGTATACAGATTGAAAGGGACATCGAAGTTCAAACGGTTAGCCCGCGGTCAGTAGGTACAATATTCCGTACCCCGCAACAGAAACTTTTCGTCGGCTATTTAAAAAAAAAACTGCTGTTCCATTTATTTTGACTGTGTAGGTACTATTGCACTTTTTCTGGAAGGAGCTAATTCGTATTTTTAAAGTACCATATCCAGCTCCCACATAGAAATATTTCTTCAGTAATTTAAAAATGTTATAAAAGGATAAACTGAATACATGCGTAATCGTTTGTGCGCCGATGATTTCACCCTGTATCACTACAAAGTATAAAATAAAGTCGCTTCCCGCTGTCTGTCCCTATGTATGCTTAAATCTTTAAAACTAACTGTTTTTTTAATAGATAGAGTGATTCAAGAGGAAGCTTTATATATATAACATTGCACCCGTGCGAATCCGGGGCGGGCCGCTAGTTTATTATAAGACTTAAAATGAGGTATTTGTATGATCGACTGACTAATAAAGACTTCGGTATATCAATCAATCATTAGTCAGTTTCCATAGTCAACTGAAAGTCATTATTTTATTAACCTTATTTCTTCGTTCTTTGAGTTATCTACTAACTTACTACAAAAGCATTTTTCTGTTAACAGAAAAAGATAAAATTCTCAAAAGTAACTGGTGGCTCACTAACCAACACACTTTAACCTACTAAATTATGCTTTAAGAGGAAATATTAATTAATTTAATTAACAAATAGGTACAGGTGACATGGTTTCAAAACTGTTCCTAGATCTAGAAAAAAGTACCTAAGTAATTACCTATGTGACACGAAATACTCGTAGTTGCATATGTAGGTACATACCTAGTTGCTACGTTTCGGAATTCAGTTCTGAAGAACTACTAAGAATTACTTGGTGACTTACTTTAGTTTTTTCTTACTTGTATTTAGTGTAAGGAATGCTATTAACAAGATGAATGGTGATTATCGATGATTATTAATAATCCAGGAGAAAAATTGAGCCTCCTACTTTTTTAAGCCAGTTCCTAAAGGGAACTTAACCAGTAACCAGCTGTATATTTTGTTGGTGAATTTTGCTAATTAAATAATTGCACCTTTCCAATTATTTGAAGAATATAGTTTTTTTTTTTTTTTAATGTTCATATTAATTAACTGACTTTGGTAATGTTGGATATAATGTACGAAAAACCATGTTGAAACATTTTAATTAAACATAGATGGAATAATAAAAACTAATTATTAGTTTTTTCAGTGCAATGTTTGGTTTTGTTAATTTTATTGTGAATTGACTTTTGTTTTAAAATTAAGTTTTTTAAATTGATATAATATGTTTTATTCTTGCTACTTACTTACAATGAAAAATCTTTAAACCTACGTAAAACCCAGCTCTTTTATTTAAAGTAGTTAGGTACAAAACCACCTACCTATTATAAATGATTAGGTATCGTCAGTTTCTCACGAAATTTATACGGGACCACCTGTAGAGTGGCGCCTTGTGGGCACACCCGAAGTCCGATCAACACACATATAAATATCGTGAATACAACCTTTATTGAAGTCGGCTAACTATAAAGTAACTTAGGTTATTATAACTGAGTCATGTTTTGGATATCAAAACTTAAACCTAGTGCCTATTGATGAAAGATATAAGATTTTTGTAATTAAATACAGGTTTTTTAAGTTTCATAACTTTAAAGATGACCAATAATATACAATACAATACAAAATAGGCGTTAGGTAAATCCCACTCAATATAATATAAAACATCTCACACGCATGTATTCAAGTTGAATTCATTCGGAGCAACAATAGGCCTTCATCGATACTTGCGCCTACGCACCGAATTCGAATGTCAATCGTAACAATCGAGCACGATTACCTGTCAGATGAAGGCGGGCGGAAAGCTCGAGGAAAGCGCCACAAGGCAATTCGACCAGCGAAGGCTTTGATGGCCGCCGCCATTAGTCCGTGGTCGACCAACCAGGAGAAAGAGGCGGGGCCTTGCGCTCGCGCCGCCCGCTACGCTAAACCGATTCAGTGTAAACGCAGCTGTCGCTCCGTAGCCACGTATATTCGTCCTCGTTTCCCTGCTTCGTTTGTTTTTAATTATGAACTTTTTGTGAGAGTCGAGTGTGTATTTGTGTTGTATTTCCGAACGTTGTTAGAAGGTTTTTATGTATTTTTAGAGACTGGTCTGATGATGTTATTGTGAAGTGACTCGCAGTGACTGTTATTCGGTGTTTGTTGTTGTAATTGCAAAATGATGATGGATCAGGCTCATTTCGGGGAGTATTTGCTGAGGCAGCAAATGTTGCACGCTGCGTCGCTCAGCGGTTTGCGTAAGTTACATTCCTCTTTATTTATTTAGGTACAGACGCCAGCACATCAAGCTACTACAATCTGTCATGTTTCTTTAATAGATTTTCAATTTTATCTAAAGCATTAGGTTTAAAGTTGATTGGGAAAATTGGACAGTTTCGGATTGTTTGATGTGCATAATTGTGTTTTGATCTTCAATCAGGCAATTAATTGACTTTATTGGACTTAAATCTACGTACTCATTTAAGCCTGGATAAGGTAAAAACACTGATTATTTTTAATTTCGAAACCTTAATCTGCTTGATCATATAATAAGACATAAAACATTTGTAGCGCACAGGTTACTATGTCGTCACACTTGTCACATTCTGAGGTCTGCGGAACTCGTTTCTCCAAAATATAATCGCCCAAGTTTGCCGTCAGCATAAATAATATCATAACTATGTATAATTTTGATCACACTGTGCGATAAGCTGTGCGATGGCTCAGTGTATTTTGATATGTATATGAAAGTTGTTCCTATTTTTTATAGCGGAGTAGAAATAGTTATGATAAAAACTACAAATATATCATATTTGCGTTTTTAAATAGAAGAATAACGCATGAAAATTGGAATATTAAATTACAAAATTAGTCAAATAACTTTAGACGAAATTAATTTTCTTATATACTTCTGCTATGGTACTAAAGGTAATAATACCCTACCAGAAGATTTTCATGACCTACTCAGAAAACTTTTTCATATTGTTAACTGAGCTTTCTTTAAAAAGCTTTTGTATTTAAAAATCCAGAAGTTACGTTTTTCTACAACCCATAGTGGTTTAACCATAGATATAAGTTTTAACTTTCCAGTTTATTAACTCACATAACATTAATTAACCTTTTTTATAACTCTCATTGAACTTATCACTTTCATTAAATACACTTAATTTTCTAAGAAATTTATAATCTCTTAAAACTTGCGATAATGAGGTACGAACTAATTAACAAAACGCTAGAATATGCTAATTAATCGCCAATTAAAACAAAGTGTCAGTCGTTAACACACAGAATTATAATTATCATATTATTAGACGTGTTTTATATTTCTACAATATCCTATTGGTCGTGTCGTGCCATCTTTTGCATTTTTAATATGTAAAATAGTTGATAAGGCAATAAAAAATATGAAATATTAAGCGCTATTATGATTGATAGATTGACAAGTTCGAATGTCGTAATGTACCGGTTTAATAGAATTATTTAATTTATATGTTATTTTATTCATTCAAATATTTAATAAAATAATAGCCTCACTATTCCAGGATATACCTAGCCTTCATTGCGCAATGAATTTGCCCTAGAATAAATAAGGAATAGAGTACTCAAACAAACAAAACACACATACATTAGGTACGACACTATTGTTATCAAGCTAATTACATTTTTTTGTCCTAAAAAAAAAAAACAAGAAATTAAAAAAAACCTTATCTTAGTAAAAGAAATGAGAACAACAAATACGCCTAACTCGCGGTGGGGTCTAACCGTGTAACAGAATTGGGGTCTATTTCAATGGCGTACGCTAAACAAATTACTTGATTAACGCCATACAATAACAAAACGTTTGTTTAACAGGTTTATTTCGAGCTGCCGGAAACAATGGACACATTCGTTCAGTTTGACGGAAAAGAAATAAAAAAAGATTTTCCGATAAAAATCTTTTTTCTTTTTTAATCTTCTTTATCTAAGGGATTTTTGTTCACAAATGCGACGATGTCAATCCCATCGTAATTTTACAATATTAACTTACTTCCTAAACCACAATACTATTTTTTTTTATTAATAAAAATACTTTAACCCCCATTTAAAATATTTTCAATAATAACAATAAAATATTCTCAAATTAATTAATTTTTAATATGTAGTGTTATTTTGTCAAAATGTTATTTAGATATGTTTTGTGTCGTTGCAACATCCTTTTCCTAATATGTTGAAATTCTTACATAATATTTTAAATTTATTATTTACTTAAAAAAAAGATCGGCCTATTCAATAATGCAGTCATTTAGTAATCAATATCATAAATTAGGTTGCGCGAAAAAAGGAAACCTTATATCTATAGGCAATGAATATGTTATAATAAAAAATAATCAAAAGAGTTTCTAAAACATATAAACAGTTATATAACATTGTTATTATAAATACAACAGCGCAGATAGAAGGCACAATATGTTTATTAAGTTGAACATTTTGAGTTGTAACGCGTTGAAGTCTTTTCTATGAGCGCGTCAAACGGCGCCACGCGTCGCTGCTGCGCCGCCACTGCTATGCAGATGTATTTTCTTTATAAAAAAATACAGAAAAACTATGGTGTAGAATTTGATAGTTTATTTTAGGTATATTCACACATTAGGCATGTTATATTGGTCGAATGTTTTAATTATTTGTGCAGTAAAGTTGAAAATACATACCAATATTTTTAATTCTTTAAGAACGGTAACATGTTTTTGTATCACCCTTCACACACTAATATCTGTAATAATATTGACACAGGATATTTCTTCATGCCCTGCAATTCGATCATAAGATATGTATAGTATTTTAAAGTTGCTGAAACTTATTTTGACCGCTTTCACTTATCCTTTATCCATGCTTCATTAAAACTGCGAAAACCCTCAAAAAATTAAAAATTATGTCACCAATTGTGTCTATCTGTGAGCCCGCTATGTTTTTATAATTTCGGCAAAGTTTGAAGCGGTTTTCACTGTCATTTTCAGAATTAATCCCCAAAGTGAGTATGTGCATAAACCTTATACAAGATGTAAGCCGATCCTTCACGAAGCTGTCAAGCTATCTGTACATCAAACTAATCTACGCTACGCAAATAATATTTCTGGAAAACTGCTTTTTTTTGGGGTGAAAAATCCTGGTTTACGGTACGACTCAATGTAACGTATTCAAAACATTGTGCTGATGGATGCATTAAATAGTACGGGGTCGTGGAGGTATTCAAATTAAAGTTATAACGTTAAAACCTGAAATATAAAAAAAAAAAGTTGATGAACAAAAAAAATATCGCAATGACGGGGAGGGCGAGCTTTCGGCTTCGTGAAGGATATCTTGACACCCTCTACAATACAAATCTCGATATTTTGAAAAGTGTTAAAAACCGTACGAAGGCGGTACTTTTCACTAGTCTAACTACAAACATACCTTCACACAGTACAAAGGAAACGCACTACATAAGTGCTGAGGTCCACGTGACACCAGCCACTCAGTAATACACATAATGACCCCCTCTCACCGTGCAGGCATGTCTCATTCATAATGTTTTTACTCCATTGTTTGAGCCATGGATTAAATAACGTCCGATTTTTTCCCTTAACCTATAAGGTTGCTGGTGCAGTTCATGTCTGTTCCGACTTATGACTAAAGTTCGTTGTAGCAATAAATGTTACGTAAATAAATGGTTAATGGCTTGAAGGGCTGGGAAAGTGAGGTGGTTAGAATTGTATAATTTATTCAAAATGGGTTAAAGCGGCAAAAAATATTAATACAGCAGAACCTAGACGGCTCTCAAAGAACAACCCATCACTGCTCCCTTAGTTATGGTATTTTAATATGTATAGTAAATTTCTATATTCAATTATGTCAAAAGCATGGACAGTTTAAAATTCTTAAAATGGTCTTTATGGTTATAACCACAAAGTCCATTTTAAGAGATTCAAATTTTTAACGTGATTCGTATTATGATTCTGATAATGCAGCCATTTTAGGCATTTTTATATTGTACGGTTTTCTTCAACGTATCTATTCTACCTTTTCTCTTATTAGCATGCAAATACAACTAAATGTGCAACTTTACCTCATTCCGCCGTGTATTGATAGCGTGTTTATTTTCAAACAGAATAAATAGGCCCAGACGGATAAAGATTTTTAAAATCTGTAAAATTAAAAATTAATGTTGGATAAACTCCTGGAATTCTTATGCCTTTGTTTAGTGCCGGCCGAAGGGAACTTTAACAAAACTTTCCATCGCTTTAATGCCTTTTCTTAACATTGTACCATAAAGACCAATAATTCATTGTAATCCTATATTTTCACGTAGTCACTTATTTCTAATCTACACCAACGTATCTATGCATACAGGATACCTATTTAGTGTCCCCCTACAAAGGCTACAATGTAGTTCTCCCCATTAGGGTGTAAAGGGCGTCCATTAATTATTTTTGAGAAATAAATTAAAGTTCCTATACATGTAGAGTTCTTGCTAATCGACCCGTTCGTCACAACACAATAAGGTGTATAATCGTTTGTCATTTATCCAATATGCCACACAATACCTAGAAAATGGAAGTGCACCTGCTATTTCGAACTCATATAGGGAACCCGCTACAAGGTTACAAATGATATTAGACCATATGTCTTATGTTTTGCAGCTTAAATTTGAGTGGTGATATTTTAAAAAGGTTGTAGGTTTTATTTAATAGAAATACGTACAATATAGTAAGTCATTTTAATCAAGTTGTATAATGTCACCTATCTTAGTCTTACTTGTGTGCAGTGTTGATTTGTTGACTTGCCTACACGTTTAACTGTTTAAATATTATCTTAAGTGTTGTAAGCACACGTTATTATAACTACCTAAGTACTTAAAAATAAATTACAATTAGCTTATAGCAAAGAATAGCAAACAATATGTTTTGTTCAAAGTCACATTTTTTGAATGTGTCTTTGAACAAAACAGTTTGTAAGGGTTTAAAAGTTTCCGTAATTCGATTAAGAAAACTCAGCATTTCTACTATTTACTCAACGATAAATTCAGTTCAGTTCAGTTCCAAGATTAATTATCTTAGTATTACAAAAAATATCTGATAATCTATTATAATTTTCCCAAAGGACCAAAATTCGGTACATTTTCCCTTCAATAACATTTCATTGAGTCTCAACTCTCAATCCATTCAGCGCGAGTTGAGATGATCACTGCAGCCTCCAATTCAAAGATAATTGCTTGTTAAGCGGCCCAGAGCTGCTGTCATCTCGGAACATCAATGTCGTGTCATCAAATTACATACAACCTCGTTTGTTAGGTTTTTGTTCGACCCAAAGGATATTTATGTATTTTTATTGACGTTGATGCACTGTTTTTGTGCTTTGTAAAGTTGTATTGAATTTATTTTATAGTAAGGATTTGCGGGTTTGATTTTTAAAGGAATCGGGAAAATGTGAGGATTGTTTTGAGTAAGAATGTGGATGAGTATAAGAGTAGGGAAAAGCTGAAGAAACGATGGATGCACCATGAAAGGAGTTATTGTATATGGTTAGGGGACTACCAAGATAATTACTTATTGAGAACTATGGAAGAGGACAGGCTGCGCCAACTCCTAATAAATTAGATACGAGAATAGTGATCTTTCTTTTTCGTGTGGTTAGTGCCTAATCTGGTGTCAGAATTTTTTGCTGACAGCTTTACATTTCATCCAAAAATATCTCAGAGGTATGTTTGGTTTCCTCACGAAGTGTGAATGGTTATCTGAATTAGTTTTTTCCATACCTAATGTAAAGTTATTAAGACTAACATATAAACAACCTATGCAATGAGCCTATCATAACTGGGAAAACTTTCATATTTTCCAATTACAACCTCAAACAATCGACAAATTACAAAGCACGACGCACGGTGGCCGTGAAGTTAATTAGAATTATATTAATAATTAAACTTAGACATAAATAAATATTGCATTCAAATATCTCCATAAAATTCAATACTTAAACTTACAAACGCCGCCGACTCAAACAACGCATACAATAACTTTAAATCGGCCCTTTGATCCGCGCAGCGCACGGCGCCCGTCGCGAAAACTTCACTCATAAAAAAAACAATATTAAAAGTCATCAAATGTAAAGAAGAACTTACACAGTTACACCATCATACCAAATACCAAATACACTTGAATTTGAACTTTATGTGCGTCAAAATAAGATGTAAAGAGAAGTGGATTGGTGTCAGATCGTATCTGCTGGTCTTTTGAACATTTTCGTCATATTACCTCATTAGTGATGTTTCCATAGAATATCGTCTCTCTTCGGTTATACGAGCGTGTCGGGATGCTGAACTAACGAGTATTTATTAATTAATAAAGTTGTGAATGATTGTCGTCTCACGGACAGTTACATGCCTCAGTTTATTGAATATCATTGTAACGGTGATTCTGGATATAGATGAGTGCAGTTTTGTCTTAATTTGTCTCAATTAGACAGTGTTTAATTGACTAATTTATATTGTTAACTACACTATTGGTTACAATTTATTTTCTTGTGTATCTTATTCAGTTACATTCCCAAAATAATTTCTGCAAATTGATTTAGTGTTAATCCTAGTTTTTGGTAACATTAGACTGCTACGTTGGTCGAGTGGTCGCAAGCGTGAGTGCTGAGCATGAGGTCCTGGGTTCAATTCCCGTGTCGGGCAAAGTATTGGGGTTTTCCTTCAATAGGCAATAGGCTCGCCCCCTATAACATGGGATGTGAGTGTATTAGGTACACCTCAGCCTAATCCTACGGGGATTACAGGAGTAAAGTTATGAAATCGTTTCCCCCAATAACTAGATCGAAGTACTGATCGTACTAATAAAAATAAAGCAATAGTTCAAATCTAGGCTTAATTTGAAATAGCTAAAATTATTCGTTCCTAAAAGGCTTCACTAAAAGCCGAACAAGTACATGTTAAAACATAGATAACAAAATGATCAAATGGTTCTAGTAGCGCCACCTATGTAAAGCTATGTGTAAGGTTCTGAATGAATCCTGCATTTGTCGGCAATTTAAAGGAAAGGAACAATTGTCTTGTAACTCCTCACACAATAAGAATTAGTTAAGCTTCTTATTTCTTGGTCCTTTTGATTTCAAAGTAAAGTAACACTATTGGGTAAAAATTACAACGATTTAGGTTGTGCCTTCGACATCCATACTTCATACGGTTTCCAGTCTAACCGAATGCTGAATACCAGTATTTTACATAGAGCGACTGCCTATCTGACCTCCACAACCCAGCACATCCGTGCTTACCTACTAATATTACATATTAAAATTTATAATGGTTTGCCTCTCTGTAACATTTTTATGCCACAACGGCTGAAAAGATTTGGGTAAAGTTGAGCACATAGATTGTTTATACCATGACCTGGGTTAGGATCTTAGACATAGGGTTGCAAATTTCCGTGGGATACGGCTAAGTCGCGGGCAAAAGGTAGCGTCTCACGCAAAAATCTTCACATACTACTTACATTTTGCGTGTTTTCCAATCGTTACGACACAAACCATAACTTTAGACCGCTTTCCTGTTCCCGTGTCCGCAATATTAAAATATAAAATATATATACTACATATACCCACCATACTGCAAGGTACATCAAACGACCCGCCCACGCTGTCCATAAATTACAATTTAAGTTTATGAATGAATATTTTTCGCAGTATTATACTCGGGATGACTCCTTGATTACAAGAAATGTCGTTTACAGTGTCATCGATTTATAATTAAAGATGAACGGATATTGTTTTGACGTTATTATTACAGAAATATTGTTATAGGAAATGGTTTTTGAATCAGATCGTTGATACGTTCGAAATAACCTCGGATGTCGTACCAATAAATTGTGACAGTTATTACGGGCAGTCAAGGAAAATCAATATTTCGTATAAATTTTTTCCTTAAGGCAGAACTTGTTCAGACCCAGAGGTCTTGTAACTGAACTTAACATATGTCTGAAATTTCTTTAGGGACATATTCTGGCTTTCTGCCAAGGTACTTGCTGCGTTTTAGAAATGGAATCATGGTTGAGGATATCACGCTTAATTTTTTTCATTTTTTATTTATTTACTATATTAGGTCTACCAACAATTGTTCACACTGGATACAGCGACATAATTCGTTCTTAAAATTAATTTACAGCGCAACAATTACTTATAGGTAAACACCACATGCACAAAACAATAAATTAGGAAAACAAGCTTAGTAAGTACTAAGCGCCAATATTCAATTAAGTAAATAGAATTAAAATAAAAAATAGTGAAAAACAGAATTATGACAAAATTGATTAAAAATAAAATTGATTAATTTATGACAATTGCAACATTGGTAAATAGATAAAAATTAAATTAAAACTATGTTACATTGGTGAATTGATAAAATAATAAATCCATCTTAAATCATCACCTAACATTAAAATTATCGATAAAAATATTTCCAATAATTGACATGTAGTTAAAAGTGGTTTAATAAAGCACGAGGATAAGTTAATATGCAAATTTTCATGGTTATTCTTATCTCGACAGCCTTCCCCATCGAAAATTGATATTTCCTGCATGTATTATCATGTTGTCATACAAATTATAATAATTAAATGTATGAACGTTTTTATCTTGTATCTTAATGAGCTGATAACGAAATTATTTCACATAGCAAGCATAGCATAGCTTATGTCTGCAAGTAGGTTCGTTATTATTAGTGTGAATAAAGACGGTATATCAAGTTATTGTGCTCATGATCAACCTATAATGTTCCCACAGCTGGGACACAAACACAAGCCTCCTCTCTGTGAGAGGGAGCGGGCTGTAATCCACCACGTAAGCCCATTGCGGTTTAGTAAATGTCACATGAGTTTTTAGGCTCACTTCCAGTTAACTAGCGTCCTGGTTTTGATAAAGAAAAACGTTGGTCCTTCGGTACAACAATTATATAAGGTACCATTTAAATAGGTAGAAAAATTTTAGCACAGCGTTCAGTACGTCTAACTTGTCCACCTATTTTAATGGGACCCTATATATTTCTGCAAAACGTCATCGTTTTCACTTTATACAACCTCAAGTAAGTCCATATTTGTCTTACACAAGATCCTGTGTTCCTAACTCGTGCCACTACATTTTAAATGTACTTTGTCACAAGCCACATTTTAAGTACTTATACTAATTGCTTGTATATGATTCATGAAACACAAGCTTACAATATATTTTAAATAATTTTCCTGTCACCGACAGATGAGTTTCACAGACCTACTCAAGATCAAGTGCTTTTGAAAAATTGATTCAACTCCTTACTTTGAATTTAGTACTCGTATTTTACCTCACTATATCTAGAATACCTAAGTATGCCATGTAGTGAATTCCAAGATAAAAATATTTTAAAATATTCCATATAAATATTAAGCCCACAACACGTAAAATATGTTAAAAATAAATTGCAAAAAGTATTAACCGCTTATCTTATCTCTAAATATGTCAAACATAAACGCCTTTGAATTCGTTATGTATCAAGTTTAATTTATTTTTTATACATAGATGGAGATGGCCGCAGAACAGTAGTAACTTGGCGAGTCTAGTTGGTATAAATGCAAATTCTTTTTTAATTTATTCAGTATTTACTTGGTAATTTATCTGTATACACTTTATGCTACTGATTTAGCTATTAACTTTGCTTATCTAGACATCTTTTTAAGAGTTTTTGTGGTAAAATACGGTTTGCTTATTACACAGTATTTTGTGGTCAATTATGTGCTTATAAAAAAGTCAAAATTATTTGTTTTTAAATGTTTGGGCGATACATACCTATGACACATACAAGTTTATAACTGTACGAGAATACCTCATTTGTTTTTTTTTTTTTATATATTACAAAATTACAACGGAATTGAGCTTCTAGTTCTACGATTTTATGACCACATTAGCTTAATAAATATCACATTATGAGTTAACTCTGCAGTGGGTTGGAAAGGGTTTTGAATTTAGCTTAATAATGTTTTTCTTCATTACAAGGTGTTTAGCGTGATAAGGTTCACTTTTGGTTGGCACAGAAACTGGAATGATGAAGACGTGTGTTTGCTTCAAATCTTTATTTCGTACTAACTTAGCCTATGAGACATGCATCTAGTTAAATGATTAACACAACGTCACATATAAATATACAGGTATATACATATATCTTCCTAACATACCGCCCACCAAAAGAGCTTTCAGTTCTTTTAAACAAATCAAATCTAATTGTAACGTTAAATAAATTTACACATTGCAAATAACAATCAAATACTAGAAACAAAATGGTAGATAGTCATAACTATGACCAATTGTAATCTAATGAAATTAAATGCTCAGTAAATAAATCTTACTTCAGTACATACGACAATTTAATAAACCTACACGGTATGCATTTAAATTTAAACCTTGGTGTCTATAGGTAGAAGACATAGTTTACCAATTGATCGCTTAACTATGTGGTTACCAGTTTTCACACTATACACTCTAGTAACCGCATCTTGGCCTGGGTGTTTTTCTACTATGCGTCCAAGTGGCCATCTCCCTGGAGCAGCATTTTCCGTCTTTACGAGCACTATTTGACCAACATCTAAGTCTGGAACTGTCTTTAACCACTTCGGGCGTTGCTGTAGTCTTGCTAAGTACTCATGCTGCCATCGCTGCCAAAAGTCATTCAGTAGCTTTTGAATATGCTGCCAGCGAGATAGCTTGCTGACAGATACGTCTTTCAAGCTTGGTGAAGGTACGGCGATTGGTGCTTCCCCGATCAGGAAGTGTCCTGGTGTGAGTACCTCCATGTCATCCTTGTCTGAATCATCGATGGGGCACAACGGTCGCGAGTTTAGACAAGCCTCGATCTGGCATAAAAGTGTAGTCATCTCTTCAAACGTCAGGTGACTGTTCAAGACTCGTTTGAGGTGATATTTGGTGGACTTTATGCCGGCTTCCCATAGCCCACCGAAGTTCGGACTGTATCCCGGAATAAAGTGCCATTGAGTCCCATCCTTGGCCAAAGTATCTGCTATATCACCTTCAAATTCTAACTTAGCTGCGTTCCAGGCTTCAACAAGCTCTTTGTTGGCTCCGACAAAGTTTCGGCCCTGGTCACTCCACATGTGATTGCATCTTCCTCTACGTGACACAAATCTTCTGAACGCGCCGATAAATGCTTCAGATGTCAGGTCGCCAACCAGTTCTAAATGTATGGCTTTAGTTGCCATACATATAAACAAAGAAATATACCCTTTGTTCGTTTTAGCGCCTCTTCCTTTAGACATTAAGATTTGGTACGGGCCAGCAAAGTCAACACCGCAGCGCAAGAATGCTCGGGCCGGAGTCACTCGTTCTTCAGGTAGGTCACCCATCAATTGGGTTCTGATTTGAGCCCTTTGTTTTGCACAGATTAAACATCTATGCACTGCCGCTTTGATTAAACCCTTTCCTCTCACGATCCAGTATTTAGATCGAATGTAATTATACATTAACTGTACACTTCCATGCATAGTTACCATATGTGCATCGGCCACAATAAGTCTTGTCAAATATGATTTATTATCTAAGATGATGGGGTGTTTTCTGTCCTTGTCTATATTGGCGTGTCGAATTCTACCGCCCACCCTGAGGATATAATTTTGATCTAAATACGGATTGAGTGACTTCAATACACTCCTATTCTTAACTTTACCCTTTTCTTTCAGGTCTTTAATTTCTTCTTCAAAACATTTTATTTGTGTTATTTGTATACATTTATGTAATGATCTTTCTAATTCTTCAGTATTTATACTAATCTGTGTTTTATTTCCTTTCAGGTTCAAGAATTGTCTGCAGTATGTCACTGCTTGCAATAACTCCGCCAGTGTATCACAAACTTCGAAACGGGTTGACCAATTTTTCTCTTCGACAGATTGTTGTTCAGTTACCATGTTTACATTTATGACCTTTCTCATTTCTAGGTCCGTCGAAGTGCTTATGCTTGTAAATATTATTTCCTCTCCTTTCAGCCATTTTGGTCCTTCCCACCATAATCGACAATTCTTCAACTCCGACAGCAGCATGCCCCTAGATACGACATCTGCTGGGTTTTCCTTTGATAGTACGTGAAACCATTTGTCACCGATGTTATCAATTATCGTCACGACTCTGTTCCTCACAAAGGTTTGCCATCTTGAAGGATCTCCTTGTAACCAGGATAAAACGATTTTCGAGTCTGTCCATGAAAATATTTGATTAGTAGGAATATGCATGGCCTCGCTTATTTGCTTTAATAATTTTGAAAGTAATAACGCACCACATAGCTCCAGTCGCGGTAGTAACATTGGTTTTACAGGCGCAACTCTGGATTTGGCAGCAATTATGGTCGTTTTGTATTGATGGTCTTCTCCTAACACCCTCAGGTAAGCTACAGCTCCATATGCTTTTTCAGAAGCATCACAGTAACCGTGTACAGAAGCGTCCTTCATGGTTTCACTTGTGCATTGTAACCATCGCTGCAGTTCAACTACTTTCAAATGTGATAAGCTTTCTCTAATACTAATCCATTCTTTTTCTGTTTCAGGGTCTACTTCGTCATCCCAGCCAGTGTGCTTCAGCCACAAACTTTGAATTAACATTTTTGCAGGAACTATTGCCGGAGCCAGCCATCCCAGCGGATCGAATAGCCGGTGAACGTCAGCCAAAATCTTTCTTTTGGTCACGCCTCCTGTCATGAGAGCGTAATCAAGATGATAATGAATAGTGTCCTCACCCATGTTCCAGGATAATCCTAGTGTTCTGACAGTACCATGCAACTTCATGTCTATTTTAACTTGTTTACTATGCTGTTCAGCTTTAAATTGCTTCAGAAATTTGCTACTGTTGGATGCCCACTTTTGCAGCGTGAAACCTCCCTTTTGTAGGATATGGCTAATATTCTTAGCTACTTCTATAGCCTGTTCTACTGTATCCTGTCCAGACATTAGATCGTCCATGAAAAAATCATGTTTGATGGTTTCAGCTGCTATGGGATAGTCTTTACCTTCGTCTTCAGCTAGTTGTTGCAGCGTTTTCACAGCAAGGTAAGGGGCAGAAGCAGTACCGAATGTGACTCGTAGCAGACGATAATCTTTGATAGATTCCGTTGCATGCTGACGCCAAAGAATACGCTGGTAGTCTGCGTCTTCCTGCGTCACCAGTATCTGTCTATACATTTTTTCTATGTCAGACACAAAACAGACAGGCTTCATTCTCCACCTCATGACTAGAGACCTCATGTCTTCTTGTAACTGAGGTCCGATCAGTAGTTCATCATTCAGAGATATATTATTGCAACCCTTGGACGAAGCATTAAAGACAACTCTAACCTTCGTTGTTTCACTCGTTTCTTTCAGGACTGGATGGTGTGGTAAGTATACTGCTGAATGATCTATCTCGTTTATTGGAACTATTTCCATGTGTTTCAGATCAATATACTCTTTCATTACTTTTGTGTATTCCGTCCTCAACTCTGTATCTTCCTCAAAGCGTTTTTCAAGTTGCATGTATCTTCTCAATGCTATATCTCTAGTTTTACCTTCACTTGCCTTTGGTTTTTTGGTTTTAAGTGGTAATTTTACCACATATCTTCCTTCGACGTTTCGCTTGTATGTTTCTTTGTATATTTTCTCACAGGTTTCTTCTTCTGCTGTTAGTTTCTTCTTACTGTCATCTTCTACTTCCCAAAAAGACTTCAACATATTTTCCATGTCAATATGTTGATGCATGACGGTAATATCTTCTGTAGAAGTGCTTTCTTCAACCCTTCCAAAAAGAATCCATCCTAGGCGTGTATCTTGTGCACTTGGAGAGCCTAAGGGACCTTTAACTATACCGCCCTTCAGAATGATGTCATAAATTTGAACACCTAATAAAAGGTCCACTCGCCCTGGTTGATTATAACTTGGGTCTGCCAGGGTGAGGCCTTGTAAATGCGGCCAGTCAGCGATTTTGTGGGTGAAATGTCTTGGTGGTAAGTTGGAGGTTATGTTCTTGGGTATGACGTATGCCTTCAGTGAAATCTGGAAATCTTCACACCGAGATAATAGATTAAATTCTACGACGTGATGTATGTGTGTCTGTTTTCCTCCAATTGTTGTGAGTGTTCCTCTGCTTGATTTGCGTGTTATCTTTAGTTTTTGTGCTGCTCTTTCACTGATAAAACTTTCATGTGATCCTTGATCAATTAAGGCGCGCAATACTGTTGTTAGTCCGTTATCATCCTTAACATACACTAGTGCTGTTGCCAGCAAAGCTGTGGACTTCTTCGTGGTGAAGTGTGATGCTATTGCAACGTCTTCTTTTGTATCTTCTTTAGTGTTTTCCTTTCCTTCGATATGACTGTGTGGAGTTTGTGAATTGTCTGACTGCTTGTGGTTACTTCTCTGTTGATGCAACAGTGAGTGATGTCGACGATTGCATCGACGGCAGAACACAGGTACGCGACATTTCCAGGCTGAATGCCCTGGTGCCAAACAATTGTAGCAGAGGCTATTCTTCTTTACAAACTCGTTCCTCTCCGTAGGTTGAAGCTTTATAAAATCTTTACAATGGCATAGGGCGTGGTCTTCTTTGCACATTGTACACGTCTTCGCCGGTGCGGTTGCAGAAACATGGCATGACTTATCTTTGATAGTTTTCTCCTTTGAGGCAGCTGAACCACTACTATGTGTCACCAACTCCAATGTACGGAACTTAGACTCCAAAAAATTATAAAAATCTTTCAAGGTGGGTAACTTGTTAAACTCCTGAGTGTATGTATGCTCCTCCCAATCTTTGTGGGTCTCAGGGTCTAATTTCTGAACCACTAAAAATATAATTAGAGGGTCCCAGTTGTCAATAGATAAATCCTGATTTTGTAGACTATTCAAGCACTCAGCTGTAGTGTCTAGTAAGGCCTTTATCTGATTTGCAGTTGGTGTTTTGATCGCCTTTTGTCCGGTAAGTCGTTTGAACAAAGTATTTACTATCACTCGTTTATTGCCGAAGCGATTTTTCAATATATTCCACGCTTGTTCGTAGTTATTGTCCGTGACCTTTATATGTTTCAGCAAGGCTTCAGCTTCACCGGTGATACTTGATTTCAGGTATTGCAACTTCTGTACCAAACTTAGCGACGTATTGTCATGGACTAGTGATATAAACAAGTCATGATAAGTGGGCCAATCATCGTAATTACCATTAAACTCTGGCAGCTGGATTCTCGGCAATTTAACTTGTGTTTGGTTAATCGTCGCGGTGTTACTACATACTTCTGCTGATGATGTCAACGAAGAAATCATGTCCTTTAAATCTCCTTGTAAACACAAGAACAAGTCTTCAATAACGTAGTAATCTTCGTTAACAAAGTACGGGATGTTCGCACGGTTATCTTTCGGGGTACACTTAACGAGTTCTTCATGTGTTGACTTAAAGCACTGCCAATATTCTTCTATACATTGTAATCTTGCTTGAATGTAACCCTTTGTTAATCGTGCCCGAGGACATTTCTTCAAATTAACTTGGGCTTTCTGCATTTTACTAGCTGTTTCTTCAAGAAGATTGAGTAGTTGACTGCTTGAAGTACTCATTTTTGAAAAAAGGGGTTCTTTTTCTCTTTGATTTTAACCCAAATTCAAGTAAATGCACCAAGTTATGGCGATGTAATAACTCGTAATTTTATAAAGTATTCACTAATGAGCTTGTTATTCACTCTTATCGCTAAGGAATGTGCGATCCTTTTGTATTCGATCGGCCGTACAGTTTTTATAACTTTAAAATAATAACACTTATGAATCCGGTTCGTATGGACCATATGTTTAGCGTGATAAGGTTCACTTTTGGTTGGCACAGAAACTGGAATGATGAAGACGTGTGTTTGCTTCAAATCTTTATTTCGTACTAACTTAGCCTATGAGACATGCATCTAGTTAAATGATTAACACAACGTCACATATAAATATACAGGTATATACATATATCTTCCTAACACAAGGTATTCATAAAATAAGTCAAACATACATTTTAGTTGTTACTGAAATCTTCGTATCAAAGTGCTAAGAGAAATGATACAGTCTTTATTTTTGACCATTGTCTCTCAGAGTATTGAATTTTTCTTTTTATAATTTCATGATCAAAATACTACGTGTATTATACAATTTTAAATATCTGTCAAACAACATATACAGCGTGTAACAGAAATGGTATAATCATATGGAATACTATGGTAGGGACCATCAAACTGAACAACTTTCTCTATGGGACCACCATGGAAATCGTAAAAAAATAATCAGCTGTTCCATACATTTGGGTTGAGTAGGTATTGAAATTTTGTATAGGACAGTTGATTATTTTTTTACGATTTCGATGGTGGTCCCATAGAGAAAGTTGTTCAGTTTGATGGTCCCTACCACAGTATTCCATATGATTATACCCTTTCTGTTACACGCTGTATAAATAATTTCAGAAAAAAGTTGACGCTACATTTCTACATAAGATTAGATACCTATATACACTTTTATAGTAATTTACATCAAGAGGCTTGTATAAAATAAATATAAAAATGTTTGTGTTGTTCACAGAGCACCGCGTGGGCGCGGACGCCGAGCCGCCGGCTTGCGAGGCGCGCCTGCTCAATGGCGACCTCTGGCGGCGCTTCCATGACATCGGCACGGAAATGATTATCACCAAGGGAGGACGGTGAGTCTACTTACTACAACAGAACTAAAATATTTAAACTTTCTATGAAAACTAGCGAACCGTAAACTATATAAAATATGATTTATAATCTAAGGAAATATGTCACGAAAAACTTTGACATTCAGAGCATAGTGTTAGAAAACATTGGAAAACGATGTAGTTTACTTAAAGAAAAGCGTAAGCATTTACAAAATGCTCAAATGATCAAGTAGTTATTGTTTGATGGTTTATAATATAAATATTTATAAAGTTTTATCAAAAAGTTAAAACTCACGCAAAATATTACAGAAAGCTGGAAAAACAGAACCTTAATACATTTATTTTCACTAAACCAAACCAAAAAAAGTCACCTATATATACTCGATTATAAAGGTGATAAAGTTAACAGTTTAAGGAAAATTTCATATTCTCTACAACATAGTACACGGTACACCCAGTGGACTGAAAAATGTGACTCAAGCACTTTTTTTTTGCATCCTGCTCGAAGGACCAAAAATTATGTACACAATGTAGGATGAGTTTGTAGGATCCGCGCATCAGGTAGTGGTACCCAGTATGCATTAAGGTGACGTTTCGAATGGTAGGGGATATGACTTATTGGTAAGAGAGCCCTATATAACAAGAGACTCAACCGTAACTGGCAAAATGCGGTAGTTCTGTTGGTACACATCACCTGACTCTGGGGATAACAAGCTTTTGGAGTTATCAGACATGATGTTATGTTATTACAGAGAATTGAAGTGAATCAGTCAGTTTCAAAGGTCATACTTTATTATCACATCGTAAACTCAGGATGAAACACAATTCAAGCAACGTTAGCCAAGTTATGTGGGACCAAAATTAGAGACAATCATTTATAAGTAATAATTTGTTCACTTTATATGCTGAACGTGAAAGCCCACTTAAGTATGTGAAAGGCTCAGAAATCATTTTACGCCACACGTAGTGCCCGCGGGCCGAAAGTGATTATTAAAACATAAATTCTTCGAAATTAAGTGAATTGTATGGTGGGTCTGTAATAGTTTCTGTTTCGTTAGCTCGCAGCAATAAGTTTAATTAAATTTCGGGAATTATGCTCTAAATTATCTGTATCTATATTTCTGACCAACAACGTTTTTTTCTTAGTACAATTACTCTTTATGTCAAATATGTCAATACAACTGCGGTATTCATAGTTTCTTAGCATTTTAATTTCCACAAAACATCCTACAATTCTTGATATTTATTTAGCATGTAATTAGCTACTAATAATGTTTATAATTGTTTTCCATGTACAAATACTTATTATAGATATTTAATTGAGAGATATTTCATAATTTGCACCTGTCCCTGCTATTATCGGGGCTTCGCGGGAAGGCGCGAGTCGCCCGCCGCCCGCCCTGCGCGTGCGCTGGTGACACGACGCGACAACGCGACCTCGTCGCCCGCGACATTTAGAATTCATTGAAAAAAGGACTTACGCCTAACCATCGACTCAATTAAACGATGCGGCTGTCGGAATCCAAGAGGCGAATACACAAAAACACATTACTCGTAATAAATTACAAAATAATAACAAAAACTTAACGAAAACCCATTAGGACTGCTGAATCTGACGCGAGGCTTGTTAACGGATAATTTGGGAGCCGGGCCCGGACCTCCGTCATAGACAAAACAAACAGCTGCCCCGGCAATTTGTGCATTTCTCTAAATGGCCGAGCACAAATTACACCTTATTATAAGCTTGTTTGCTTTACGACGGTACCCCTACAATTATATTTTTTTCGTGATCGATAATGTGGGTGCGAGCAGTGAAGAAATTACACAGTCGTCGCGATCTCGGCGCCTCCGCCCTTCCTGCGGGCGAGAGCCGCGACCCACCACGAGGCGCGCACCGCACCGCTCCGTGCCGCGCACCGCACCGTGCCGACCCGCACCGCGCTCATTACGCTCCGCATCTCGTTATTAGCAGATGGCAGCCTCGGGAACTCAAACTTATCCGACGACTCTGACCGGAACATTACATGTAATAGTTACAACTGTCTATGTTTCTCACAATCAACCGCAGATTGACTGGTTTGATATTCATAATATTTTTGGATACGTAATTGTTTCACGGTATAGAACGGAGGCCGACCACCAGAGCTGCGCGCCGCCAAAAGAAAGTTCGATCAATAATGAGCATCACGTCCGTTCGACTTCTGACGGAATTAAAAATGAAAATATTCCGTAATTAATGGCGTGTAATTAGCGTTCGAGGACTGCATCGCGTCGTCGACCACTCTCTTATTAAAATGACCGGTAAAAACTAGACGCTGGTCGCAAACGAATAGCTGTCGTGCGCGATGGCTGTCGCGGCGCGCCTGCGCGCTGTCCGGGTTTTTGCCCGGCCGGTAATTAGCCAGGTTCATCTGTGCTCCTGTCATCTCCTACACGTTTTTTTGGCGCGGCCGCCGCCGACGCAGACCACCGCGCGCCGTCGCCCGGCTAACATTCCGATAATTTACCGCTTTATCCAGCGGTTGGTGAATCTCGTTAGCTTAGCTGGCCGCGCCCGTCTAGAGGTCACTTTTGTTTGTTTTGTATTAACGATGCCGCGTGAGAGAGGCCGGGGGCGCGCCGGCGCCGACCCTGGCGCCATACGAATCGAAATGGGTCAAAAATATTTCATGCATTTCTCGTATTGAGCACTAGTCGAGGCGGTGCGTGCGCGCAGTAATTGAGTTATTCTATGAGCGCGGCCATCGCTGGGAACTGGTAACATTGGAGAGTGTAACTTGTTGCTTTTAGTTGTTGTTCAAACAGTGTTAAAAGCTGTTATTTCTGTTCTTTATCTGGTTTGGTTCGCGGAGTAGGGCTGGGTTTGGTGGGTTAATTGGTTGCGCAAACAGTGGATTTGGGCGGTTCGTTTGTGTGCGCGGGGCAGGCGGCGTGTGTAGTCAGAGTTAACACCTGCCTCGCTCGGCGGCCATGCAACGGCTTTATGTGTTAACTTCGGATCTGTAGGAACAGCCATCTCAGTTTTACCACGTGTGGGGAACTGTAAATTGTTTGGTATATAGGAAGGCTAAGCGGCAGTATGTACTTCGATGTTTGGTTTTCAACAAGTTTATCCAAGGTTCTCGTCGATCGTCTTTAGGCCTAATACTGTTAGAATTTTCTAAGATATTCGAGTTGGAATGTGATAATTTAGGACACAAAAGCAATGCATTGTGGTCATAAGAATGGACTGGTAAACTCTATTTACAGCCATAATTAAAATGACATTAACTATTAAACATTAGTAATCATCGTGTCGACAGTATAGGCCCACATGCAGCTGGTCGCGCGCTCGACACAATAATAAACTGGCGAGATGTGCTGTCGGCGACACGTCCCATCTGTTCTACTGCATGTTCAGAGATAATACTTAACCCTCAATAATCGGAGTACAAACAAACACTGGTCGGAATAGAGTAGGTTATTTATTTTTTCTCAAAACCGAAATATGACAAATGGGCGAGTCGGCCGGGCCGCCGGCGGCCGGCGCGCATCGCTCGCGTGTCGTCGCGCGGACCTCCCGCCATTTTAAAAACAAACACACAACACAAAAACTCGTTATTTATTCTTGTGTTATTCGTCGGGAAGGGCGCGCCCGAATTCGCTTGAAAAAATCATAAGTTATAATTAAAAACGTCTGCACAGTCTCAGGCGCTAGCGCAACGCTCCGCGCTCACCCGTCAGAAACTCTCTCATTGCTCGTAGTCGATTCGTGAACGTGAATTACACCAGTAATTGACGTTTACCGCCGACTTTTACGAGATAAAAGTCTAATCGCATCTCGAATCTACGTTCAGAAATCATATCTAACAAACGAGCGTAAGCTCATCCGGCGCTTGTTTTAACAGAAATACCGATTAATTGATTCGATCTGTGTCGTAATTAAAATGGGTGATTAGGTTGCGCGGGGAGCGGCGCCGGCGCCTCAAAGCGTCGCCGGCAACATTCCTTTTGTTTTACCACGGGTCGTTTGTCGCCTGCGCGGTGCGTCCCTGTGCTGCGCGGGCGGTGCGCGCGAGCGGGACGTGCGCGGGCGCCGACCGCCTGCGGCGCGCCGGCCGCCCGCCGCGCGCCCCGCCCCAACCACGCACCACTAATAATCAGATTATGACAGTCGTCGTCTTCCGAGCGCTCTCCTCGCCACTCGTCACTCCTCCAGCTCTCGCCACCGCCTGACGTTAGAACCTCTCCAACTGCTCGACGTGCCAGATTGAGAGATTACGCGACTGCTAGCGCTGCACTGCTACGGAATTGACATAATGCCTCTTTGTTTTAGACTCGTTAGCAGCGGGAGGTTACTGAATGTCAGTGGGAAATTAATGAAGGTCCGATCAGTTAGCTTGAAAATTTGTTAAACCTTTGCCCCTACCTGCAGGTTATGTTGACATATATTCTGCTTAAGCACACATCTCTGTCCTGTGTGTTACTTCATGCATTTCTAGTAGTGATAGTCAGATGGCCATAATCCTTGATGCAACACCATCAATGCCATCTGCTACGCCCCTTCCCTCAAAAAGAAGTCTTAAGAACTTTCTGAACCAACAATCGTTTATCAACAGGTAAACAAAAACTATAATTTGAACCTACTCAGTAATTTTGTTAGAGTGCCCACTGCCCAGGTGTCGATTAAAAGTTCCTAAACGTAAAAACGATTACCAGTTCTAAAGTGAAATGCAATTACGGTAAACATTAGAACCCTTTAACTTATATAACGACTTGTTTGTACAATTGTAAGTTGATAGAAAACGTTTACAGTAATGAAGGCTTAGATGAAACCTTTAGAAAAAATTGTCGCTGTAAAAACGTAATGTCATTGTATGTAATGGGTAATTCCGGATAGAAGGACCAGGAATCTGAAGCACGCGCCGAATAGTCGCGCCGCCTCCGACCGATCATATCGCAATATCTCCTGGGAATACACCACACACCATCCTAACATTTTTTTAAACGAGCCATGCATCGTCGGCATCAGGTGAGCATTCGTCGCAAGTTTGCCTGTTGAGCCGTCGTTGTATCTCGCGCATTGAGAAAAATCCATCATCGTCCGAGCCCAAAGTTGAGCGATCAACAAAATGGCACAGTCATCGCCGGCTCCCGCGCCTTTTTGTCCCGCCACGACCTAAAACAATCGACGATCAAGGTAAAAAACAAACACGAAAATTATAATTCGAATTTAGAATATAAAAAATATGCGTCCATCGGGCATCATCGTGGAGCGGCGCATGATTCGTTTTTTGCCGGACGACAGACAGCGGCTCTGATGATAATTTCTCATTAGGCTATAACATTTTTGTCGGTTGAAACGTCGTAAATTCCACGAATAATTTAGGGAAGAAAGTGGTCGTGTTGAAGATGTTTTGTTTTTATGGCGCCAACGAGCAGCTCGGGTTAGATCGGTATCGCTCGATACAAGCGTTTAACCCATGTTACTCGGAACTCGGGAATTATTCTCACGGAGTCCGACTGGCTTCGCTACCCAACAAATTGTAATGTGAGCGAATGAGACAACTCGCATTCTTGTAGATGACTTCTTTGGTGCAGAAAAAAGTAATCATGTGTTCCGATACGCCATTACTTTTTTGTGGGTTCGTGTTTTGGGCTTGTTCTTTTGATCTCAAACAAACAGTTATTTTCATCTGTTTCATCTGATAAAAGGGTTGTTTGTTCACTTGCTATCAATAGACACAAGGTTACGTCGAGTGAGATGACATCTGACATTGGAGGACATGAAAGCATTCAGTGTCTATATTACGTGCTTGATCCTACGTGTCCATAATGCGTCTCCCAGAACCCGTGGTGATTATGGCCCGACAGTTGTTGAGGGTGCGTCGTTTATCATAACGTGCTCGTAAAAACATGGGAACGTACAATGGTAGCGGTCAGAAAAAATGTGATGTATATGAATTTGTTAAATTTCACGCAAGATTCGTCGCCAACGAGCCGTGTGATATGTTTTTTAGAATGTTTGATTTACAGTAATGCGTGTTTGACAGTAATTTGCCGTTCGGGCAGATATCTTCATTCTGCGTGTCTCACGGTTTGGCTAGAGATGTTATCATGCATTTAAATGCGTATTCAAGAATCCGTCATTGAGTAGTCACATTTATACTTTTCCTTAACTTTCTAAGTAGAGAGAGCTCTTTACTAAATGACAGTAACTCGATAGTTGTTACAAAAAGGCTGTACCGTGGCGACAATGACGTGCGACGTTGTGAAGTGACCGAGACTGGGAGGACGCAGGGAGGAGGGAGGGATGCTCGCCACCCGCGCGCTCGTGCTCCGATAGCATCGGGCGGGCGCGCCCGCGCATCGCGACATCACGCGCCGATGTGTATCGCGCACGGCGACCGCTACCGAAACCTCAGATAAGCGCAATGGGCGACTCTGGGTGCAGAGGGACGCACGATTCTCGAATAAATGTGTCGCTCCGGCGTCTAAGTGTACGCTGTGAGAACATGACTGATTTGGACACGAATGTTGACGAGAATACGTAATGGCGTCGAGATGCTCACAGATAGTTTGCTCAGGGCAATAAAACTGGATTGCATGTTACATCATCTTTCCTAACGCAAGCAGCATGAAGCTGGAATTTAGTAACTGCATCTCCAAAATTTGATCCTTATGACAGTCTTATCCTTCAAGTCTTTACCGCTCAACTTTCTGTACCATTCTTGTAAAGTTGCAATTGAACCTCACTCAATTGTCACTCGCGTTACAATCCAGAAAATACCTATCTAACCACAGCATCATTGATATCAATCATAGACTTCGGAGAAAAATGCCAGTGCATAATACAGTACATGAGAATTGAAAGACGACTGCGTGCGCTGCAATTAGTGGCGCAATGCGTTCGAGATTAAAGTCCGCACATATTAGTTGAGACGTGACGATGAGGCGACATCAAAACACATTTCTGTGAAATATGTAACAAGGGTTCAATGTCAATAGTGTGCTGGATGTCGCAACGCCCACTAATTGCGTTGATGACGCGGGCGCGGCATGTTTGAACCCGACACATTACGGCCAGCCTTGGCGCGATTCCCGGTACCTACATGACTGTCATGAGGATCTTGTGGGAGCGATTAGCGACAGTCGCGTAAAAGGACCAATCGAGTGACATTAGAGATGACTGGTTGCAATGTGGACCAAGTAGGGAAGCTTAGCGGGCATAATGATGCTCCTGCTTCTCGATATAGCAAGCTGCTCCGTGCAAATTTTAATGCTAGGCTAAGTATGATTAAATGCGGTGAGATACAGTATTTTTTTGGATAAGTACAGTTATGGCAATAATGAAAACTTTTTGACACGAATTCGCTCGATCATTAATCAAGTCGAAATAATAGCACAGGGTGACGTCACGCTCAATCAAAAGCGTCTAGAAGATAATGGCGTAGATTCGCGAACAGTTATATAAATGATGGCTTGGACTAATACGCGTGCCGTTCCCTGCTTGTACCATCCGTACAGAATTAATATCAATTAACACACGCGGGCTTAATTGTGAATCGGGCAGCTCGCGTGCGGCGGTGCCTTTGTCGGCGCTAGTGATCCCCCCTCCGCGCCTCCATGCGTGTGCGCAACTTTAATTCGCAGCCTAACCCCTTCGCTTCTTCGAAAATCCTAAAATACTGGCGCCATTCTCTGTGACTTCCGTCAAAGGATAATGAACTCTATTCCTATGAAGTACGGTTGTGATTAAGAATGTTGGTGGTTCTAGAGGGCTCGCGGCATCACGGTACGGTGAGCGGAGATCCTGTGCTTGATTGATCACTGCTCGTTTGACTGCCACTACCGTGTTCGCTTATTGTACTTGTGGTTAATGGTTCTTGTTATTCTTGTTAACTACTGCAAATTAGTTGCAAGACTTAGGGGCTTGGTGGGCGATCCAAGCCCCTATAAAGAGGACGGGAAATGAAGCAGCCTATAGGAGATTTACTTTCAGTCAGTAATCAAAGTGTAGAGTACCTACAGTTCTCTTACGCAAGCGGGCTTCTTCTGAACGGCACTGAATACAGTAATATATTTCAATAATTGACAGCCAGATCTTTGCTAAACGGTATCCGAAGCAAATTAACAACATAAACCGATGGTAGTTTTACGAGCTTTCATGGCAGGGGTTTACTGCGACACGAACAAATAAAAAATATGACAAATATTAAAATTCAACAGCTACTATCAACAGATCGCTATTATCTTAGATAAAATCACCGCGTTTGTGGCGATCATCAATTCTTTGCTTATATCACAACTTTGACAGGATTATAATTAGAAACTGTCCGTTCCTTTGAGTTGTCCTTTTTAATGTCGCTAGTCGGGTCCCATACTGCGCTCGCATTTCATTAACTCCAAATGTTAAAAAATTGGGAGTTCTCATAAAACGGTGTGATTTATGCCGGCTCGGGAGCTAACGAGCGATCGCCACTGGACTGGAGGTGCACACCGCGACCCACACCGCTCCAAGCGAACTTGAACTGCATGCTGCGTATATAAGGACCAGTTTTAAAACAGATCCTGCAACTCGGCCCAAGAATTGTTGATCGAACAATTAAGCTCCACGTGTAATGCAATCGAATGGTCCTCATTAATACTCGAATTGGATTTGTTTTAGTTTGATGACTAGCTCACTTTGTTATACGAATCCAAATTAGCACTTGATTTTGGTAAGGAAAAAGTTTTGAACAATAACGAACGACTCGTTCATCAATGCCACGTTCCATCAACGAAGTTATTTGTACAGTTTTTTGGGCCGGTATTATATCTCTAATTAATTTTTAATTGTCGGCGAATTCTTTAATCGTTCAGCATGAATTACCGAACTGTGTATTGGCGAAACGTAATCTTAACGATCTGTTGTGTTGAGTTCGGCGTCAGGCTCATAATAGGCTCTAGATGCGGCGGGTAGATAAGCTTTGTGCAGGGGCCGCGCTGTGCGGGGCGGCCGGCTCGGTCGTCGCTCGTCGTCGGTCCTCGGCTCTGGTACCCACTGTCAACTAAATTACTGCGCGTTTGTCGGTCCTTCCATTCGCAATTTACGAGCAACAAGCTTTGTGCCACGCGTGAATGCCGCGGCGCCGGCGCCCAAAAAGGTGCTGAATTAATTCCGTACTTTCACCGCAACGACATCCATATTCATTTGAAATTTGAGCTTTTTTATGTAAGTCCCATACTATGACGTGTTTAACAAAGATCGTGTCCAATCGTGGTGTTCATTTGTCCTCTTTATATAATTATGCAAAAAAATTACATGGGTTTCTTTGAAGACTTCAGTAAATACCACTTTAAATTATATGCTATGTCAAGTTTTGGGGTTTGAAACTGAAATTCTGCAACGAAACTGTTATTTCGTACGTATTAAATACATTTATTTTTCTATGTGAAGCATCCGATTTTAATTTACGACCTTAAGATTTTGTTGATTCTGACGTTAATTAAAATTATTTCAGACGGGCTGATATCAAGTAGGTAGTATTAAAGTAATGAAGCTTACACGACTTTTGATGATAAAGTCCGAAAGCAGTTCTGCAGCGTAAATTGATACTGCAGCATTATCAATGTATAAATAAACACACTGAGATAAAACAGCCGGCGAATTCATTTACTTATGCGGTAATAAAACCAATCGTCGACTGGCGTAAGATCGGATATTAATTGAGGCGGCACCCTTTACAGATACGTTTACAATCTGCGAACGGTGCAGTAAAAGAGACTGTGTGCAATTGGAACTATGCTGGATGGCAACTCATTGGCTAAAAGGGTGCCGATGTGGTGATTAAACATTTCCAATTTCCGCAAGAGCGGCGTCCTTATTCAGGGCGGTTGTAAATTTGGCGACGAGATGCGCATAAACTTGTCGCGCAGGTGCGCGTGCGCTGCGGGCGTGCTTTGTGCGCACCGCCCCTCGCTCCGTGCCCCGCCACTTCTGCGCACTGCGGATCCTAGGACCAATTGAAATATTGCTAGCATCTTTCATTACCACACATACGCATAACGCGTATCATTATTAAACACTTATTGCCAATATCTGATGACGTAAGCCTCTGTACATTATGCGCTAACTGATTCATCCAACTTCTGTTCCGAATGTCAAGATTGTATAATTTTATAATTATGCATTGTTATAGCACGAAATCGATAACTAAAGGAAAGTCAAGGGGCTTAATCAATTTTGTTATAAAACAAGGGTTGTTGAGCAAGGTAGCCGGTGCAATATTTTTTTGTTGCCACCTGCAGGCGCCCGGCAAAAACTAGTCAATAAAATAAATCTTTTTTTCTGAAAGCGATCTTATGATTGAAGGCTCTGTCGCTGATTTTAAACAAAGGACGACAGATAGAGGTAGCCATCAATATGCTAATACGTCGTTACATCTCCCGAGATGATTCCGTGGCTTTTTTTGTGGTCGTGCCCAAATTGGTTTATTTGTTTTGTTACCAGTGTATTTCTTTATAAGTGTAGTTTGTTTGGTTTGCGGAGGCGAGCTCTCTGCCCTCGAAGCATATGGGAGTGGTGCGGGAATGATTTTTTTGTGATGGCATCGGAAATATTTTGTGAATTTTAGAGCAAACAACGGAGAGTTCTGAATTGTGTCGACTGAATATTTTCCGGTCTGAATCTATAATGTGTATTAGATGCTACATCCTGACCGCCCCTAATGTGTTATCGTTATGCGTTATTGCTGATTCATGAAGTTCGGTTCTGTCTTAACTGCCCACTTAAGTGGGATAACAATGAGCGTGCGGTGCGCATGCGCGCGGCCATCAATTGGTTGCGCAAGAGTCGCGACTGACTAGAGTCGTGTTTGTTCGAACACACACACCGCTCATTACGGCGCTTGCGACGATTGCGTCGTAAGCTGCCGTTTACGCGTTTATAATCACGCAGTAAAAGGTTTTTAGCAGTCGTAGTACATTATCTGAGCGCACGTCAACCGCATATCGCGATCCCGAACCATTAAGATAATTTACATATAATTATGTAGTTATAGAACGTGAATTAGGTACATCTAGAGGTTTCAGAAATATTACGCGCAGACTAAAAAAAAAGCTTAAAGCATAGAAAAACTTTTAGCATAGACTTTAAGCTTTTTTTTTTCGTTTTATTAGTTCCCAGAAGATTATGTTGTAAAAAACAACCTTGTGCACTAAGCAGTTGACCATTTAACCATAATTTTGTTGCAGATTGTAAATAATCGTGTTTTGATGATTTAGGAGCAGGGTAAAGAACGTTAAATACAAACATTTGTGTACATTTATGTAAGGGGCGAGCGAGTCCGAGCCGAGCAAGCGAGATTCACACGGGCCGCTCTCACAGTCAGAGTGAACAATTTGACACTTCCAGGTGTATGATTTTTTATGTGTCCAGACAATGGCGGAGGTGTTTACCCAGGCCCACATCTGGGCACACGAAAAAACCGGCCGGACTTCTCGTATGAGCGTTAATAAGCGCGGGTTAGGCGCTGGATACACAACTCGAGTATTGTACGCTCCAAAGTTGTTTATCCTTCGAGTTACTCCGAAGTGAAACGCAGATGTCTCGGACAACGTGTCGTCTGTGCGTTAACGACCGTCTACCACTACTTAACATTGAACTTGACGATAAAAGACTAATGAAATTAGCAGTAAAGATAACTGGCAGTCGAGAGGGGTAGGTTAGTGTTGAGGACGATAGACAGTGATCAGGGGCATTAAACGTTTACAGACGATGTCTGTGAACTACTAAAGTTATCGTGAAGAACGCTCAGTGTGTCTATGAGCACACATAAGCGTTGCTGTCGTCCTGAGACCCGTCAGCGTGAGATCCACCGCGCTAAACAATCTGCAACGGCCGCAGCGAATCGGCCGCCTCAAACATTTCGAGTGCGGATGCTAGAGCGGATATGACAGTTTCTTTGGCCGCTGTTAGCGCCTCCGTGCGGCAATTGGCAAGTTGTTACCGATTTACGACCCACTCTAAAGTTTATTCAACGCGATTCTGGTGGTCCCATTGTGTTTCCTAAGTCCCTTCCCACCGCCGAAGCCGCGGCTTAGCGCTCTCGAGAGGCCTTTTATGGCGGCCCCGTTTTTATAGTATCTTTATTTCATTTGCATTCTCGTTTAAACAGTATCGTAAACAAAATTCTATAACATAAAACACTTACAATAAAAGGGTTGTCAGGAATGCTGATTTAATTCGTCATCGCGGTTATCAAACATTAAATGGTCCACAAGGATCGCGTTATAGTAGGTTGTGTCGCTTAGTCGTGGAAATTACGATTTAGATAGTGCGTTGAGGCGGCAAATTTTTCATGATATTTTGCGCGTGGATCGTCACTTCTTTGTCGGCGAGCGGAGCTTTCAAACGGCTCGATAAGTGGACGCCGGCTGATAACACGCATCTTACGAACGAACGGTAGCCGAGTGAAGGGATTTGTCAACGTACGGTCAACACACAACGTCGATACCCAACAATATTGAGAACACATAATATTTGTGTTTGCTCTGTCTTGTCTCGCCATGTTTGACGACATAAGGACTGATGTAAACATGGGACGAGTGGCTCAAGCATAACCTGCTGGAACAACAGTTGTTTGAAAAATAACAGCTAATCTGTGTAGTTAAATTCTTTAATGACAATAATAATTCACGTATGTTAACGAAAGTTATAAATTAGCGAACAAAGTTGCCTATTAATCAACTGGTAAGAATGTAATCGCGGTGGAGATCTTAATACCGCGTGATGAGCGAGCGCGCATCAAAACTGAATGATTTACAGATATTTCTCGTGGCGTTGACGTTTAGCCGCTGTGTGCTGTGTGGGCAGATGCGTTGGTGGACGATCCACTTACAATATCCGACACACATTATATGTAAAATTTACGTTGTTCCAAACTTATTATGTATAATAATGATACATGTTTATATTCCAATAGGTAGATCGTTTCCAGCGGAAACTGAACATTAAATACAGTTTAGTAGGTACTCATGTACTTGGATTTTTAATGTTAAAACTAAGATAATATCCAGTAAACCAAACAATTAGGCACCTAAACAAATGTTAGGAAATCATTTACTTAGGTAAGTAACTAAGTATCATAAAATAATTGGTTTTTCATTTCGAAAAACTAACACTTTTCCTGTTGCCTATCTATTGTCACATTTTGCTCGAATTATTGACTATTATTATTGAATTATTGTTGTTAACTACATCCAAGAGATTCCTTTTAAAATTCCATCACCTTTGTACTCTTCTGTTCCTTTCTTCTGGTTTGTTTTGTATGTGTTAACATAAGGTGGTAAAATAAATAAAATAACACAAAGTATTGATCGTCCTTTCGCCCTGTCGGTACTAGGGCACTACTCACGTAAGGCGGTAGCGGCGATCGTAAACTTTAAATGGAGGCTAATTTAGTTTGTTGTTAATTGAGCTTCTGTCGGCGCGTTATCTGTGGCTGCATTAGTGCCTCGGGCCGGCGCAGGCTCTCCCTCGCCGCCGCTGATAACAGCGCTGTTATGACTGATGGCATGTCTATGTGATACGCGAATAAGGTGCGCTTGTTTGTTTTGTGGCTGTGGTTGATGGTAATGGACGGTGGTTTTTTTTGTTGGCGAGTTTTGGGTCTTTTAGGGGCCAGGAACTAAGGATATTTTGACTTTTAGCAATAATTTAAGGCCGGTGTCTCATTATCATCTTTCGAATGCTCTTATTCCAATATCTTTTGGAGCCGGCAGCGGCGCAGCACATGCTGCTAAGAAGAATACTCCTTCTTCCTCCACACTTCTCTATTAGTAACCATCTCATGAGTTTGAAACTTTCTTTCTAGTGATACATCTTTTACAGAGATCATCCATCGTTTCTTTGGGATGGCCTGTCTCTAACATGAGTTTGAAAAGTATTTCGAGAACATGCAAGCTATTAAGGTGGAAGAGTCAGGGTAGCCCGCGAAATTTAAATAATCTTACGTTTTTTGCAATTTGCAAGTCAGTGTCAGGTCGTAGTTTGATGAAAAATTTAGTCGCGCTATTAACATTGTAGTTAAAGAATTATAATTATTAAAATCATCATCAATTACTGGCGCGACTCATTTTTTTATCATCATACAACCTGACACTGACCTGCAAATTACAAAAACTTAAGAAAATTTGAATTTCGCGGGCAATCCTGACGCTTCCACCTTAAGTTAAACCTCAGATTGCTATTTAACACAAACATCTATACTTACAACACACGGAACATTAAACGACACTTTCATCCACTGCCGTGCAACCAAAACCACTCACTCTACCAACTCAATTTACACTTCCATCCAAATTAACCAGCCATTATTCCGAACACATCTGTCAAAGATTAGCCACCGCCGCGGTAGGCACACATAGTTCAATAACCAACATAATTACATCAAGGTATAAATTGAAGGACCCACGGCGATCACAGATAAAGATGGCGCCACCTGTATCTGGCTTTATGACACTCTTTATGGTCGAAACAAACGGGTGCCAAAAGCCCTCGTTGGTAACACATTTGCCCCTATCACATTTTTATAAACTTGATAACGTTGTGGAATGCATATGAGTGCTACTGATTCTAAACCGTCGCAGGTTGACTTGTAATTCTGTTATCACCTTTGTATGACTGGTTGATGAAATGGTTTAAAGGTAGAAACTGTGTCTGCTGTCAGTAATTTGTCTAGTCTGTTTTTGCGAAATGTTCGATTATGCCCATTAATCGTTCACACTGTTTACTAATATTTTACTTGCAATGTACGACAAGAGTTGTCGGTAGCTTATAATATAGACAAGGAAATCAAACAGTTAGGCTTGTTAAGTAAGTAGGCGAAGACTAGCTAATTAACTACATACCGAAACGCGATGATTACATAGACTACGAATGAAAAACTGACAGTTATGGCAGAGTTACGTTGTTACGAAAAATAATTTGGTTTAGTCCCATCTCGGCACCCATAAATTTATTTATCATTCCCATGAAATATTCTCATCTCGGCACCATAAATAGGTACTCATATGGGTAGGTAGGGATAGGTAGTCATCAAAAAATGGATACACAGTATCAGGGGGCCTAAAATGGCTGCTTTATCAGAATCATAATACGAATCACGTTAAAAATTTTAAACTCTTAAAATGGACTTTATTATTCAATAAATAAAGTGGGATAATCTAATGACAAACCTAAAACAAAAGAATATCAACGACATCCTTTCCTCCATTTACAAGGTCCACTGCGTGTTTCCCTAAATCTTGGAATCATACTGCTTGACCACTATATAATTTATAAAACACTTGAATTCTTGCAACTTGAACATTCTTCAAAACGCCACTAAATTTCCACTTTTCAAAGACACACAGTAAAATGTTCCTAACTCTCATTTTCTTTTCAGACGAATGTTTCCATCTCTCCGCATCTCCCTGGGCGGGCTGGACCCTCGCGAGGAGTACTGCGTCCTGCTGGAACTGTCGCTCGTTGGGCGGCGACGCTGGCGTTGGGCGGGCGGCGCTTGGGCGGCTGCGGGTGGCGCAGAGCCTCAGTCCCCGAGGCGGCTGATGTTGCATCCTGACTCCCCGGCACCTGGTCATCATTGGACTGCGAATCCGGTGTCGTTCAGCAAACTGAAGCTGACGAATAATACGATGGATGCGCAGGGGCATGTAAGTGTTTTCACTAATTTCGTTCTACTATTTCTAGAATGTATTTTTTCTCGTCTTATGTTTAAGGGCAATAATGTTACTTGTGCTTTTTGGGGAGGACATAAACCTCCCCAGTCCCCAAGCAGTGGATGTCTATTGGAATAGCGTTTTGAGTATCAGCCCATTCGACATCAGTGAGATCTTACTCGTATTTTAATGTTCAGCGCATTTGGTTAGTTTGCACCCTTAACTTCTTTGAAAATAATGAAAGTGTCTTTGCACTCTTTATATAATATATTATCATCCCAAGTTAATAAGTAACAGCTATCATAATTTCATAGTATCCTTACTAATATAAAAATGCGAAAGTAAGGTTGTTTGTTACTTTTTTACGCCTAAACCACTGAACCGATCATCCTGAAATTGCATATACGTTGTCAGGTGTACTGAAACGGACATAAATCGGGATGAAAGGTATACCCGCCTTTCATCCCGAAAAAAGTACTGTTCCTGAGGAACATCACAATAACGTTCTTATAATAATAGATGGCACCACGAGCCATCGAATCTAGATTGAATTTTTATTATTACAAGCGGGGTACAACCCGCATTGATTGTCAAATTCTAAATTAATGCGAGCAAAGCTGCTAGTATTTTATAAAGAAACTATAAACAGGAACATAAAACATCCCAAATGCTGCTAATTCTCAGACCTCAGAAAATCATACAAAAGTTTAATGTACATAAGCAAAAACCGTTAATTACATATCAATCCTCTATAATTGTGGGAAATCAATACTATACTAATCAATTATCTATTGTTTTACGAAAGAACATGACTTTCCAACGTAATTACTTTGCAAGAACCGTGCTTCGAAGAAGTTGGTAATTTAATGTCAAAGAAACCGCGGTTACTTTGAAATATCGCAATGTTCGTTCGTGTTATAATTCAAATCGGTTGGTGCACTAGTTTAACTGAGTTGTGTTAACATAGATGCATTAAATTTGTTGCATTAATAATTGTGGAATGGTTTAATAATTCATTTCTATGATTTATATGTACAACTCATAATTAAAGTGATAAATTAAAAAATCTACGTCGTTGTAGATTTCCTTGATTGTTGTCATTGTTCTGTAACATTTGCGCTCATGCTTGGGTATGTGAGTTGTAAAACGTACCCACGATACAGGACAAATACAGAAATCTAATTTTCTTTATTACTATTTGAGTTATACCAAGACAAAGTATGAGCACTTTTCTACTTTGATCATTGTAAACACCGGTTTATAGGAACCGCGGAGCATTCGCGTACTAGCGAAGAAACCACGTAGAAACCGCGTAGTAGCCTAAGCACCAATATTTAAAACTGTGTTGGTTATTACCAACAATACCTTCGTACACCTCTATATGTGCACTTTGGCATTGAGGTAATTTTTTCGTCTACATTTCATATAAAAAAAAAACTCCTTTTCTTTAAAACTTTAAATCAACGACCGTATTCACACCACACAGACGTTATCGTCTAAATAATTTACCAACAACTTTGTGGCCCAAAATAGCAGATTTTTGACATGTTTTAAAACCGATATCTTTATGACACAGTCTGCAATTTGTCAGTAGCACCATGACACGCCATTATCAGGGTATGACGTCACAAGTCACTAGCCACCCCTAAAGATAAGGAGAGGTGATTTGCAACATTGGCATCCAGGAATGTGTGGTAATTACCAAAATAAGTCAAAAGATACTTACTATTGTTTTGAAATATTTTGGAGTCATTAGCAGATATCTGTGTCTAGTCTCCGCTTTACTTGATATACAAAGAGTATAGTAGGTATCTTTGTCATCTATTATTCATTTACAATTGAATGTCGCGTTATATCATAAAGGTATTTAAAATAATGATGACGGCCACCTCAAAGAAAATCTATTTCACGAAGCAATTGTAAGCATTAATTGAAAGCCCATAAACAAAAAGTTGTTCAACTAATAAAAGTATGACGCAAACGGCAAACATTGGCTTTATTGTAACAAAAAGTTTCAATATTGAATACAGTTACGAGCGCAGCCTTCGCTGAACATTCCCGCGCTCGTGACTCTGCCTCATATATCGCCGTTTTGAAAGGAAACGCCTCTCGCGCAACCACGCCAACCACTTCCCATAATAAGTTCAATAATAACTGAACTCAACCTTATGTTTGTTGAAATAAGATTCGAATGCAAACAACCCGTTTTGCGATGACGTAAAAAAGATAGTTCTTGGCGATTTGTCATTCGAATTTCAATCTTAAGATGTTGTAGTAAAGCTGAGTGTAGACAAGCGGGCGTTAGTTCATACGCGCCGCGGGAGCCCGCGTACAAAGACGTCTATAAGCATTTCGTCACTTGAACAGATACGCTGAAAGGCATTGTATGATGGCTCTGTAGCGGCAACTAACTGTATTCCTTTATCCGAGCGGTGTGTTTAGACAGAGCGGTTGACGCCTCGATTAATGACGACAGTGATGCTTTACCCTAGGTTACAGAATTTTTATACAATGTTTGCGCTGGCTGTTTGTAGAAACTGCCTCGGAGTGACAGTTTACGACTGCACTTGATGCATGTTTGACTGTTTAAATTATACAGCCGTAATACCAGAGCGATAAGATTTTTTACAATGTGTACAAAGATGTTCTGAGATAGACTTGTAATCTAAAGGAATGCAATGAAATCACAAAAGAAGCGAAAACCTTCAACTAAACATTTCAATTAACCTGACCTACCTACGTAAAAGCTGGTTGTCTATCAAAACAAACATCGTTCATGGCTATCAGTCACAAAGCATCATAACACACATTATTATGACGGGTAGGGACAGCAAAAACTGTAGGCGGGTACGCATCAGTGCGTGCGTACGCTTGGCTGAGGCACCGGGACCCAGTACCCGGGACCCGGGGGCCCAGCGGCGCGGCGTCTTTGTACACGTAGCCTTACAATACACCAGCTACTGACAGAGGAGTGAACCAATTCGCGTGGAAGATATCCCCGTGGACTGTACACTTGAGGACTTACCACCTGTGATAAAAGGAGCTGCCTTTATACATTGTGCATGTCCACACCCTTTGTTGGTTATTTTTTAGCAAATATTTCAAAAAGACGCCGTGTGAAACAGTACGGGCTCTCAACGGATTAAAGTTTAAAAAGACTATTACAGTGAAAGGATTAGAAATCTAGCTTTTTCTAAACGAGTTGATTATGAAAGGTTAAGGATTATAAAGAGATTATTCTCACGCAATTAGGAATAGTTCTCTATTGATTCTAAGAATTAGAAGCAGTCGTTGGATGTAGAAAATTGAGGGTAATAAGGCGATTAAATTGGTATATTTTATAGCCACATTAAAGTTAAGATTTGTAGATATCGCGTCGGATAGCTATTTCTCATATAAGATCGAATGATAGAAAATAATATAAAGATCATTTAATTTTTACGGCTTTTCGTGTTAGCTTTATTATTTTACCGTTCCCGTCAAAGAAAAACTTCGGAAAGTACTTATATATCACACTAGTATCGTTCTTTCGAATACGTATTAATGCCGTCGGCGTATAAAAGGCTCATGTCACTTTGTACTTTAATTTTTTCTTCTTAAAAGGTAGAAAATCGACACATTCATAGCTACAAAAATTACAGCAAAAACTCGTAAACATTAAGGTTTTGTGGCGCATTGAGTTTATCAGAACAGGCGATCGGGTTAGCGAAGCGGAAGGCAGGGGGTTCGAACCCCGAATCGTGCGGAAACCAGCCCTTATCTGTAGCGTGTCCCAATTGTGGTCTAATTAGTGATAGACACGTGTTCGAGAGATTTTAGATAGAAGGTGATGTATGTTGAGTTTACATGTGTGTGATGGACTGGAAAAGTCGATGGTAGGATGGTGGTTCATCTTGGGCTTTTTCGGTGATATGCCTAATAAGTCTTGAAAGTTGTTCAGGGTAAATATGCGGTTATAGATCACCAACTAGCGAGGTATAAGCCTGTCGTCTTATAATTTTCCAGAAACGAATAGAAAATGTCTGATTGAATTGAAGATTTAGCCAGATTTGTTTTTAGTTTAAACATGGTATAATGTGACATTTAAAACTCTCATTCTTACTGTAGCAAACACAAGTTATTTTTTGTACAGTTCCAGATGGTTTACGCATTAAAAAATATACTTTGTGCCTGTACTATTATATACTTCCTACTAATTATTAATTTTATTATATATCAAGTTTTAAGTACGTAACACAATTCACAGAATTATTTATCGTTCTCTAAAATGATATCTTACTCGAATTCAGTTATTTATAGATGGTATTTATCCGAATTATAGCCCCCGGCATTATTTAAAATGTTTATTCGTGAATCAATAACGTTCCTCGCGCCGCCCATAGATTTAATCACTAGTTAAAACTTTATCGAATCTTTATCTGTGTGTGGTTTAGAACGCGCCATTTTGAAAAGAAACCGTATTTTATTAGACGTAGTTTTATTTATTACTAAAGTATGCTCTATGCTCAAAGGTGGTCTTATAATTGTATTGCAGGCATTTGTGGGTAAAACAGAATTTTGCAATTTACTAATTCTCCCAATTGGATAACTTTAATTATTTGTTTCAATACTAGCATGATCAAGTCTTGATTTATTAGTAGTAAGCTACTCAATGGTGGTCTCAATATTGTAGGTCAAAATAATTTTACAATCTAATTCTTATTTACCTTTGACTCTGGCGATATTTATTTTCTATGGGCACAGTTATATGACTACTTCTAATTTTCCTATGGAATCATTATTAGTTGAATAATTCTGATTATTCTAAGGATTATCATTGTGTATTTTGCGTGTCATCGTATTCAGATTATTCTTAAACATCAAGCAGAAGGCAAAGACGCAAAGTCAAAGCGTTTCATTTCCTTCAACGAGTTTCGGCAGGATCACATTCGATTTTCGGTAGCTTCTTTCATTTAAATACGTGTTAGACATTTCCATAATCGGTATATCTGCATGGTAGAATGTCACCTCTGGCACTCCCGAAAACCGTATCACCATCCTCCAGGAAAGCAGTAAGGAAAATAGCACCTTAAAGAAATACAGATACGCGCCGTCCACGTTCACTCTCCCTCCGACCATTGCTCGAGCCAGCCCGCGGTGCCGAGCCACTATTTTTAAATCAGTCCCTAAATAATCTCATTTAGATCCAGCCTGTCTTTTTGCCGCCCTCCTCAGCGACGCCCTAAGCCGAGGCTCGTATCCCACAGGGGGTGCCCTTAGCGCGCTGTCGCTTAGTTTATAAGTTTTTTCGACCCTGACTAGAAGCCTTACACTCAAGGAACCGACCAGAAGCTAGCTGTACGAGCAAACCCGTACAATATCTAATGTATCAATTTTATGCTGACATCGACGCGCAGCGAATGAATAAAATATAAAATGGTGCTGTAAAACGGTGCTATATAAGCGACTATAGTCGCATAGCACCGAATAATGAGTATTTTTACCGCGAGTCGATCAGTTATCAGTTCTGGGTGTTCTTTCAATACACAAATTCAATCATTCTATCAGTCTATCATTTAAATGTAAACCTTACCCGTACACTAGCCTCATAGGTTGACCTGCGAGACGACAAGTCGGTCGAAAAAAACGTCACCTCTGATTCGTATCATCGTCTTCTCTATTAGGAAATCTAATGAAACACGAAGAGCGTAAAATAACAACACTTTTATCACTTTTAATCGAAGCCCTATCAACGAACATGATCACTATCCTGTACCTACGTACGTCGCAAAAAACTCCCGAAGTTTACCGGCCCAATCTGAAGGCTGTATCTTTTTTGATTGAACACACCTCGCTATGATCGACGAGCTACCGAACGCGGCTGACTTTGTATTGTCTATCTGTCAATCTGTCCGCCACATCGGGATATTGTGGGAATATTTCAAATATGATTTTCTCGTGGTCCATGTGTGATGGAAAGCAGACATATGTATGTATGTTAATACATTTACTTAGATAGGATTTTCCGAACTCTTATTTCATTAAACCGATGATTAGATTGGAGTTGAAACATAAATTTCCCAAAGTGCTCAATTGAAGAGTTGACTATCTTATTATTATTATATATTGTGGAATCATTTGAGATTCCTTCTGAACAAATTCAGGATCATTGCGAAAAGTTTAACAATAGGGGCTGTGGCTAGTGGCTACTTGTGTAAAACGACCACAGGTGTTGTTTTTACTCAATATTCTTTACATACAACAATCAAGTTGAATAAAATTAACATTGCATTTTGTAACTTCACTATTGTAACTTAAACGCAACACAATACCACCCAAAAGTAATAAACAAAATATAAAAAGTAGCAAGTTTTTACCATTATAACACTTTTGCTTAAATCTTCTTTTAACTATTAAGATTAACCTTTAAAAAGTCCATAGACAATGGAGTACAAACCCTTTCTACGTTTGAAGTGGTTGCAGGCGGCGCCCGCGCTTTGCCCAGGTAGCGTTATTCGCGTCAAGTGGTAGATAAGGCCCTTTACTCAAGCGCGTCTGAACGACGCGACAGTCGTGTCGCCAGACACTGGCAGACCTTACTGTTTGTTCTTTGAGGATGGAGATTAGATTTGATGTTTTAGCAAGTTGTAAGATTCTCTTAGGAGCATGCAAGGGACGGCTTTTTAGCAAGTTTTTGCGTCTTGGCCTAATCAACTCGTTTACTATGAATGTATGTATACCTACCTATACTAGAAAAATGGTGAAAACCACATGAAAATCTGCCGAGTAGATTATAGATAAAAACGGGCGCAGACGGGTGCAAAAAAAATTGAATTTCCGATGCCTTCTTTTGGAAAAATAAAGGCTTGAAATATCGTAATCGCGCATAGCGTTCGAGCTTTCCCATTGTAGACGTAAATCCGTAATAAACCAATCAGGGCCTAGTGACCAACTATACTGAACCACTTGCTTCGACAGTCCTCGGCTGACGATAGACGGCTGAGGGATATTATTTTAGTAGAAGCTTTTATATTAGCTATCAACTAATATCTTTCTTTCTTCCAGATGGTGCTGACCTCCATGCACAAGTACCGTCCCCGCGTGCTGGTGGTGCGAGCTCGCGATGCTGCCGCGCTGGCTTGGGGAGCTCCTCATGCCTCCTTCTCTTTCCCTGAGACGGAGTTCATTGCTGTTACTGCTTATCAGGTTTGTAACAGTTGAAGTTCTATTCAATCACCAACCTAACCACAGTTTCTGATACTTAATCAATTGTTGTTCAATCACCGATATAGTTATAACTATTAAAGAACATGAAAGTACATGCTAAACAAAACATTTGATTAAGCTTTCAGGAACCTGTATAATATTTATTTAGGATTTTTGTTAAAAAATCTTGGTTTTCTTGTCGTAGGACGCTTTCGTAACAAACTACGAAATTAAGCAAGATTACTCACCTCACTTAATCAACCACATTACAATGTACTATCACTAGGACATCAAGGGAATACCTCACATGATACGATCGCACCTCTAATTCTCAGAATCTTTACTACGATTCTACGAAACTCGCCGATTCGCACATACGGTACGGGCTGACGTCGGCATTTTTTTCGCTACAACAGGCGCCAAAGCTTTTACCGAAATCGAACATAAGTTGGTGCCAGTTACATCGACAAAAAATAAGATTGCGACGAACGGGCATTGTGTAAGGACTCTTAACGAAACAATACAGACTAATTTGCTGTTTTTGTTCAAGCGGCGTCTGTGAAGCATTGTGCGACGTTCGGTAAATCTTGGAAGTGTATCAGGTTCACAACAGTTACTTTCTGAAGAAGCTGAACAGTGAACTCAAGCGGTAAATACGGTACCGAATGATTATATACCTTTATGGAAAACAATAGAGCAAGCAGACGTTCAGTTAGAATTACTTATTGTAATTAAAGTCACACGATTCGGATTAAGTAAGTACCCTCACCAGGTTGCAGACAGAATGTGCGTTGCGTGACTAACTAAATCAATACATATTTGAAAGAACATCTCCCTGCATCTGCCTTGGGCAATAAAATTGCGGTACACTTTAATTCCATTTATTAAATCTGGCCTGAAGCTTTTATATAAGTACCGAGACACAGCCCCCCGCTGTTTGTTATCCCAAACTAACTACTGGCTTTCGCGTCCATCACAGCGTGGCCATCCCTTGCATAATCCCCGCTCGTAATTAACAGCGGCTTTCTTTGCGCCGCGGCCTCCTTCATGTTGACTGCAACGAGGCGCGAAAGTTTTCTCGCGTCCATTTCATCGGAAGCTTTGAAGGATTATCCGACGATTGTCCGGCTAACGGGACCCTCTCTCCGACAATGCTCGGCGGCGTATCATTGCGCATTATCCCCCGACAGGCGACCGCTCGACGGCTAAACCATTGTTGCGAATTATCAACGAATTAGAAATCGTCTTTGGAAATGCCGTCCCTTTATTCGAGAGCGTAACTAGGTGGCACACCAGTTCAATTACAACAATACAATGCCCTAATATTGTGAATTCAAAAACGCACCGTCATCGTTCCAGTCTGGCATCGCTTGTTTGCTGGTCCATCCGATAAATGATGGGCCTATCTGCTAGATAAATAAACCAAATTTACTCAGACCCTAATTACACAGTTCTAAAAAACTGGCGACAGTCGCCAATATGTGAAATAGTCACGCAAAAAGTGAGAGCGACGGCAAGTTTGTGTGGTGACGTCACGGGCGACAGGGCGGGCCATGGGAGGCGCCTGGCTGTTCTCGAGCAGCACGTTTTGCTACCCGACCGACTTAAAAAGTGCACTTTGCTCTGCTAATAACAGGCTTTTAGCACTCTCCGGTGCTTGGCCGGGGGGCGGTTATCTGGTAGAGCAGCGCAGGGCTCCCGCCGGCGCCGCCTTATCACGCCGAGTAAACAATCCTTACAAGTGACTTCACGTATCTCGAACTTACTATTTGCGTTCAGGATTTCGCCAGATAATTTCGACTTTCGATTGCAAACACATTTTCGGGCGAGACGCGAAAAAAATCATTTAGAATTTCGGACGTCCTATTCGATTAGGAAATGTTGCGATAGCTAAAACATTGAGTTCTAACTGGCATCGTCACTTGTGGTTCTTGTATCAGATTTCACGTTACGGTAGTGTTTAGTGTTTTTGCGGCGTCTTACAGGCGCCTAGTAGAGTAGTTCGCGCGTAACAGCCTCGTGACAGGCGGGCGACGTCGCGGCGACACGGCGACACGCGAACATGCCATGCTAATTGGCTTGTCGCCAAGTCCACGCCACATGTGCGACAATTATCCCTTACAAGCTATTAGCGACGCCGGGATGTATGCGGAAACGGATGTTTAAATTGCATTCTCCAAATGAGATAAGGAGATTTCCGTGTGACGCGGCAACCACGGATTTTTGATAGGACGAGATAACTGAGGAGCTGGTAGAGCGACAGATTAAGATCAAATAACGTGGGTGATGTAGTTAATCAATAATGGAAATTGTTACTCATTTAACAGAACACGAAAAAAACATTTCTAGCTAAACAAATTTTTATAGCGCATGTTTTTTGTTTGTCCACAGAATGACCGCATTACAAAGTTGAAGATCGACAATAACCCCTTTGCCAAAGGCTTCCGAGCGTGCGGCCAGTCCAAGTGCAAGCGGAAGAACCCTGACTCCGGCAGCGAGGGCAACCCGGAGCCAACCGCTGAACCCAGCGAGGCTAAGAGACCTTGTTCTGACGCCGCATCGTCTTGCTCAGAAGAAGGCAGCTTACGGTCTTCATCGCCTAGATCCCCGCCTTTAGTGGAATCCCCGGCTCCTCTTGTATCACCGCCAGAGAACATAACACCTCCACCACCGGCTTTCTACCCCCCAGAGTTACCGTACCTAGGCCCCTTACACATGCCAATGCATCTAGGGCTCTGGCCCGGCAGCCCTATACCAACTGGGTTCTCGTGGGGCCCCGCGCTGCCCCCGCCCCTGCCGGCGGCGCCTTCGCCCCCTGCCGCGCCGGCGCCCTGCCGACGGGTAAAAAGTTTCACGATCAGTGCGCTTCTTGGCGAAGGCTGATGCTCATATTTATACATTTCTTCTGGATATAAATGACTTAGAATGGTAAGAATATACTATTTTGTCCCTTCGCGGAAGGATGTTACTTTTTCTATGTAACTTTGAGCCATGTAGCTATTATAATAAAGTACTTAAATTAAAAATATTAATTAAGAATTTTAACGCGACTGGGATATTCGCAATACCTACTTACCATAAATTAATGTAAATAATTATAATTTCAACATAGTTTTATTTTTAATGTTTAATTAATTAAAACTCTACTTTATACCTACCTCGTTCAAATAAGTAATGAATATTGTATTGTGATAGCAGTGCCTTAAGTTTGTATAAAATGCTTAAATTTTAATTAATTTAATTAGTCATAAATAATACTTAACTTACATAAATAAGTATGACAATAAGCATAGGTGGTACCTAACTTCCCAAAATATGAGAAAAAATATACTCAGATGTGTATCTACATAGATTTATAGGTACTTAGTTAATTCTAGACTTTATTTTTATTAAAATTGTTTTATGTAAACTGTACATAATTGTAAATAATATCAGTCAACAGATAAGTAATTACAATATATTTTTTATTTGATTTAATAAGAAATCTTATTTCATATATCCTCTTTCCATTTCCATACGGCTAACATAAAAAATGCTGGAACACGACAATAGTTCTTCTAGAAATAATAACATAACATAACACCCCGCCTGTAATCCCTGTAGGCTAAGGCAGAGGTGTAGGTACCTAATAGTACACCATCATTTCACCAGTTATGTCCCATGTAATACCGAGCGAGTCTATTGTAATCAACCGAGCACAAATCCAGACTCAGAGCCTGCTACTGAGAAATACTTGATGGAATAACCCAACACCAATGTTCCCGATCCGGGAATTGAACCCGGGGACCTCACGCTCAGGAGTGGCGATTGTGGCCACTAGACCAACAGAAATAATAAAATAAACGGGCAAGTGGGAGTCGGAGTCGCGCATTAAAGTGTTCCGTACCATTGTAGTCGGGGGTTTTTTTTTAGTTTTGGAAATCGCTCTGGGCGGAGCGGAAGGGAGTGTCAGACTTGTACTGACTAAAACCCATCCATGTTCCTTCCTTTGCCCTTTGTGTTCAGGGCCGCGGTATCTGTTTCGAACAGTCCCGCAGTAGGGGAGCCTCCTTAAATTTTTAAATTATTATTTGTTGTTATGGCGGCAACAGAAATACACATTTTGTGAAAATTTCAACTGTCTGCTTTTTACGGGTCATGAGATACAGCCCGCTGACAGACAGACGCACGGACGGACAGACAGCGGAGGCTTCGTAATAGGGTCCCGTTGGTTACCCTTCGGGTAAGGCGTTCGCCAAAGGCGTTGAGAGCAAAATGAATCTTGCGAACGAAATTTTTGGAAAATCCACCGGAGAAATAAGATAGGATGATATTTTTGTACCAAAATCTCAATGAAGGTTTCTTTATTAGGCTGCATTCCGAATTACAAAATAATCACTCACCGCGCTCGAATCTATATTTTGCGTTCCGTTTTAGATATCACGATTATGACAGCTGAAAGCTGAACGCTCGTGAACGCGCTCACAGTGAACATAGCCCCAAACCAAAACCTTTGACAAGACCTACTTTTGAAAATGGACGATATTTTGGTTGACTCTGCTGCACATACAACCCTCCAAGTTCAATTAACCCTATTCAATAACTATTTCATGAAAAAGTAACTCAATGGGGTTAAATGAACTTGGAGGGTTGTATTGATGATTTGAATGATTATAATTCTGTAACTTCATACGTGTTACTGGAGCGATTGTTATTTTCAGCAACATACAACTTTACACTGATCTGCAAATCGTAAGAAAATTTAAATTTCGCGGGCAACTCTTGCGCTTCCACCTTAGCAAAACAACACAACCTGTGAACAGAACTGTCATTTTTGACAGCGCTCACGGTGATATTTATTTGGGGCAAGGTCGGTGTAATCGCAAGATGGCGCATGTCATGACGTCATCGAAGACGATTCAAGGGACATCAATATCGCGCTCACGGTAATTCGGAACGGGTTTATGGACGCTCAAAGCGATTACAGCGTAATTTGGAATGCGGCCTTAGTATAAATAGCACCCATAAGACACCGAGAGGGGTAATAATATAGATACCGCGGCCCTGGAACACAAAGGGCAAAGGAAGGAACATGGATGGGTTTTAGTCAGTAGAAGTCTGACACTCCCTCCTGCTCAGCCCAGAGCGGGAGGGGTTATTTGATGATTTCCCATCGGTTAAAAAAAAAAAGGGGGTAATAATATAACAGTTTTCATCAAAATGGACCTCTTCCTTTTTTAGGAGTCGGTTAATGAGTTTTATTGAACAGACATGCACAGTAGTAGTATGTAGTGTGTCCTGATCAAACATGTCTCTGTAACATTAGCTATTCAAATTTTTCTGTATGCGAAAAATAACTCGGAAAATCACGACGCATGATTATTCCCTGGCCTCAGAAAGCACGGTTAGTTAGGTACCCCATAGTTAGTATAACTACATAGTTATCAATGTTAACAATAGTAGGGATAGTTCTGGATCGCAGTTACCAATTTTTTTAAGGCTAAAAGGCGGTACAAGAACTCTACTAAATCGAATGAGGACTATCTGTTCAATTCGTAAAATGTTCACAAAGTGACAGTTCATTATACACACATCAAAAGTGTCTAGGGATCAACATATATTTTTGCAATAACTTTTCTCCTGATTGATATTAATTAAAATTTTCTTTAAGGATTCATCAAATAAAGTGTTTTCGTTTGTCACAGTAACGATAAACCAAGTCACCTTTGCATTAATAAAGAAATTTGCCATTTTCCTAATAAAGGGATTTTTGACATTTGAACCACTAACACAAAAGTTCGAAAAAAAGACTGAAATAACAGTTTTCTTTAAAATTTTATTGGGTAACTTAAACAATTAATAATCCGTGTTTCTACCGCGAACACTAACAACACAAGAACATCGGTTTGGCATACTCAAAATGAGTTCATCCAAATCACGCTGTGGAATGGCCGCCCATGTTCGTTGCAATAACAAAAAAAGGTCTTCTTGCGACTGGATACCCTCCATATTCGGCAGAGCTCTTCTCTGTAGCATATCCCATGCATGCTCAATCGGATTCAAGTCTGGCGACTGAGCAGGCCAGGGCAGGACATTGATGTTAGCTGCGGCGAGAGTCTGTCTTACAACTCTTGCGGTGTGCGGTCGTGCATTATCATGCATTAACTGAAATAAGGGACCGATTTGCACTTGTAGAGGAACGATGATGTCTGATACAATCGTCTCAGCATAAATTTGAGCGTTGAGGTTGCCTCTGATCCAAATCAACTCAGTTCTTCCGCCGATCCAAATACCCGCCCATACCATGATGGTTCCACCACTATAAGGATGGACTTCCTGGCAGGATTTTAATCGCTGTTGGCGTCCAGGGGTTCTCCAGTGTCGTATACGTCTTGTATCCGGTCTCATACCAAAACGAGACTCATCAGAAAAGCACACGAAACGCCATTGTTCTTCTGCCCAATTTCTGTGTTCAAGAGCCCATTGATATCGTATCCTACGATTGTGCATTGCTATAGGTGGTACCCGTAGCGGTCTTTGGGAATGAAGGTTCACTTCATGCAAGCGGTTTCTGACTGTTTGGTCGCTAATTAAGTTCCCTGAAGAGTGATGAAGCCTCACGGCTAACATCATGGCGGTTATTGTTGGAGCTCTTCGAGTTAAGATTTGAATGTATCGGTCTTGTCTCCGTGTGGTGCAGCGATACCGTCCTCCATGGCGCTCAGCCACGGTACCAGTGCTTCGGTAACGTGTCCAAAGTCGACTGATAACACTCTGACTTGTATTCAGAGCTAAAGCCACAGTACGTTGCCGGGAACCAGCTTCTACCATTCCCACGGCTCTGAGCATTTCTTCCCTGCTTAAATGACGTCGCCGCTCCATAATAACGTTGGTTTTAATCAGTAGTAGGGAAACAGTAGCACTAATAATGTCTTCAATGCGTTGTATGTTTTTATAGGGAAAATATTGACAGCTGATTTTCATCTTTTACTCGAATTTGATTCACAGTTCCTGATTCAAATTATGAAATGCACCAAAAAGGATCCATATAAATTTATAAAATCATAAATTTATTACAAAGCCACATCTCAATCTCAAGAAATCCACATAAAAATGCTTGATCCCTAGACACTTTTGATGTGTGTATTAAATGAACATATGATTCTGCTAAAGCGGGCGTTTCAGGCCCCCTGGTCTCTCTGCGAGAAGCTGCGTAATCGCTGCGGTCGTGTCACGTATGTGCAGGAATGCTAAAAGCCGTCACATACACAACTTGACAATTAAAACAACACAAATATGGAAATTTCTCAAATTTCTTGGTATCGGCAAAGTTGCAAATGACTTACGACTGATCACATTTTTAATTTACATTTTGTCAAATCACCAGACCAGGCGACGTTCAATCTTCCACTCTTAACAATATCTCTTATTTTTCTCTGCCAAAATGTACATAACATTCTCGTTTACAGTATTCAAAAAAAAAAAACCCATAACAAAAAGCAATACTAAGCAAAGCCATCACATGTGCAGGGTTGCGGGACTGTCGAAAGAGATACCGCGGCCCTGGGAACACAAAAGGCAAAGGAAGGAACATGGATGGTTTTTAGTCAGTAAAAGTCTGACACTCCCTCCTGCTCAGCCCAGAGCGGGAGGGGTTATGATGATTTCCCATACGAAAAAAAAAGGCCATCACATGTATTTCCTATAAAGTGGTGGCTGACGATGGTCTTAAACTCAGATGCTTCTTCTTGTCCGTAATGACCACATTTCTGCATTTAAATGTATTTCTTTCACAATACTATTTTTTTTTTTTTCTATTACAATACTTTTGTCTTTAACCCAAAGCCTGGCTAATTGCCACACTTCCAATCCTGTCCAAAATCATTGAGTGTTTTAACATTCAACTATCTTATTACTTTTCCTTTAGTAGCCTGATAAGTCCTCATTATAGCAGTCTGTATTTCGTCCTGGCCAGTATAGCACTGTATTAACCGTGCAGGGCTATTGCGTATCTCTGTTGACAGTTCATAATGAGCATCACTTGGCAAGTTTTGATAAACAATGACCGTTCTTGTTGGTCGACTGACGCTACCCGTGCAGAACTGTCATTGTATATCAAAACTCGCCAAGTGATGATTACTATGAACTGTCAACAGAGATACGCTATAACCCTGCTGATTAAAATAACAGATGGCATCCGACTGGCCATAGAAAGTCGTGTCCATATAGCGTTCGTTCTATTGGACTTTAGCAGTGCTTTTAATTCAGTTGATTTTGACATCCTCGTTATCCTTTCCTCTCTAAACATTAAATTTCTTCCTGTGATTTCTTGATTTAATTCGTATATCTTCGAGTTCGTTCGCAGTCGGTTCGCTTGAATGAGGCTTCCTCTGAATGGTGCGATATTGCTGCGGGTGATCCTGAATTTAAGTCAGTGGGTTAAAAGTTTTGGACTCGTAGCTAACATAACAAAATCAGAAACTCCCATTATTAGTGGGAGATACTTTGTCAGTTTTTTGAGTCACCAGTCTCTCCAGCCTGTATATGTATATGTTTAATTGTATGTTTTACTTCTTTATTAAAATATGTACCCCCATATTATGTTTTATACACAAATCAGGTAAATTTTGCGATTGAGCACTAAGGTCTCTTTGCAAATCTCACCATCAGAATAAGGTTTGGCGTAAGAGAAATCAAGTTCGCCTCGCCTATGTAGGTACGGTCAGCAACAGAAGTAGCGTAACATTTCCGAAGTTTAATTATTTGATATACAGGACTCCAGCTATTATTTTTAATGTTTCAGAAGATTTTTTTTTTTTAATATTCCTTGCTCTTCAATGCTATGCGATATTATCAAAATGCAATCTATACGGGGAAATACCACCATAGAATTTTTTTCAAAATCATGTTCTGTAATTACGTGGGTAACCGTTTTCGCATCGGTCGGTGTCCTTTCCACCCCGTACCTATACCTATCATGTAATTTTGTGTATATGTTACCGGCCATACCCGATTTCAGATCAAACTAGTTTGTCCTAGGCCAAACCGGTTTATTGGTCTGCAATTAAACTGCGCCCAACTTGAACGTAGCGTGGTTGGTCACCAATCTAACCTAACCTAACCCATTTGGGCTCTATGATTGTCCTTTTGTGATGATCCCTAGTTTGGCCTGAAATCGGGTTTGGCCGGTAACATCTATGTATTATATTATACATATAATAAAACAGTAAAAAAACTGTGTCTGTACATTGAAAATATTAAAAAATAATTAATGAAAAAACAAAAAATAATTAATGGTTTGGAAACAGTAATAGAGCACGAATCCAAAAAAAAATATCTATCTGTTTGTCTGTGTGTCTGTTTGTTTGTACACACTAATCTTCTGAAATACTCGACGGATTTAAATGTTTTTTTTTTTTTTTGTATAGATATTAAATCTGGGCAACATATAGGCTATAATTTATCTTGGAAACTTGAACATCTGATGCAGCACCGCAACAGACCAGCTAAACTATAAGAGATACAAAAATGGTACCATAGAAAAAATTGTTCCACGTGATGAGCATTTTCTGCTAAGAGAATAAATTTGAAGATCTGGAACACCTGATGTGGAACTCCAAGAGCCCAGCTACACTATAACATCTAAAAGAATAACGTCTTAGCAAGAGTTGTTCAGCCTGATTACTGTTGTCGTATAAAATTTGAAGATCTGGAACACCTGATATGGAAATCAAAGCTATCACTAATTTCACTGTATAATTATAAAATAACATAAGCTGGGAGTACCTCCACGCGGTGAAGGAGGTAACAGTTTAGGACTGATTTTCGATGAAAGTTCGATGAATCATTGAAAATTTGACTCTACTGGCCAAAACTCCCATTTATTATTTTATTTTATTAAATAAATATGCCTTCGGGCTTATGTTATTTGAGTGTTTAATTTCCTTTTCCATTTATCTTCGTGACACGGTAGCCTACCCGGTAACGCAGGGGAGCAGTCACTTAGATTTTAATTGATCAGGTATTTTCAGAATAAAACTCTAACTATGCCTAGAAAGAGGTCAAATCTTTCCCAACGTTCCAAAGGAGCTAAAAGATTAAGGATCACAAGATCCCAAGAATCTACCGAAGAGCGTCAGGAGAGACTTGATGCTGTTCGAGAACATCAGGCTGCAACTCGCTCCGTAGAAACCTCTTCGGATCGCGAAGCACACCTGCGTTCTCAGCGTATTTACGTATTTACATCCAGGTCTCTAGGGACCAGTGAAGAAAATGATGCGCGACTGACCGCTGATCGTGACCGTCATGCATTGTCTCGCGAGCTGCAGACGTTCACGGATAGAGAATTGCGCTTGAGTTCTCAGCGTATCTACGCATCTGCTTCTAGGTCTCTAGAGACAAGTGCGGAACGTGATGCGCGACTGTCCGCTGATCGTGAACGTCACGCATTGTCTCGCGAGTCGGAGACGTTCACTGATAGAGAATTGCGCATTTTTTAAAAGTTATTTGCAATATTATTGTTAATTCAGTGTACCCTTGGGATCCGCTGCAGAATAACGGGAAGTAAAGGTTTTTGTTGTATAGGTATTAAGTCTGGGCAACATATAGGCTATAATTTATTTTGGAAATTGGAACACATGATGCAGAACCGCAACAGAACAGCTAAAGTATAAGAGATATAAAAATGGTGTCATAGCAAAAATTATTCCACGAGAAGAGCATTTTCTGCTGTGAGAATAAATTTGAAGATCTGGAACCCTGTTTTGGAACTCCAACGCCCAGCGACACTATAACATATTAACGAATGACGTCTTAGCAAAAGTTGTTTAGTCTGATGGGCATTTCCTGTGAACTTACAAAAATGAAAGATCTGGAACGTCTACAATCGTCTCGCTCATTCCGTTGTTTTCCCGTCCCCGGGCCTCAGAATTCTACATCAGACGTTTCAGATCTTCGATTTTCTTGACGACCCCGTTGTCGCTGGCATAAACAACAGGATCCGCGTACGAAGTCGCGGGCAGAAGCTAGCATAGAATAAAAAATAAGAATATTTTTGCGGACTGGCTCTACCACACAAACTCTTATCACATGACAATTTTCAAATCTAAGAAAAAAAGCTGAAATCGCAATTTCCCAAGCTATATTTACTACTTTGTTTGGTCAAATTATCGTTACATTATATGACATTTCGTTAGCTGTCACAAACATGAATAAATATATCCCTATACAGAGGAAATATTTGTATGTTTGTAACGAATAAGCTCCGAAACTACTGGACCAATTTTAACCATTTTTTCACCAATAGATAGCTAAATTATCAGGATACTTAAATTATATTTATATCATGCAAATAAGCCGAGCTATCAGTATCACAATTTTTGCGGACGAAGTCGCGGGTAAAGTGCTAAACCCCCATTTGATTAATGTATTCATTTCCGCGGTTTTCATCTTCAACAAACTTATCAGTGCAGGCGGGAAAACACAGAACTAAATTAAATGTAATGTACCAAGTTTGACATAACGATGCAAATTTTCTTGACAAGCAGCGCCACCTCGAACTTCATGCTGTAGTCATGACGTCATGTTTGTGTAGTCTGAAATTAACTATTAAGTCATCAAGTGTGCCATCTATCGGAAATTGCATCGGCGCAATGTTTTGGCTTACCATGTGTAATGTAGCGCCATCTATGTAATTGTGCAAGAAGTATTTCATTCTACGGCTTACGCCTTAGTAAAATCATTCCAGGTCAGTTTCGATTTTATGAGTCATTTTTTTTTGTCTAGTTGCCGTAGTGATATTTTCATTGCTTGTATTAATTTTGTTAATGATTATATCTTACAAGAATTTATAAACATGGTTAATTTTTGAGTACTTAGCTTTTGGGGTGGCTCAAATAAACAAAAGTTTACAATTTATAATTTTGATATATTTTGACTTTTTAGGATACATACACACAGAAGAGGGATTAACACAATTATTTACAACAAATGCATCTAACAATGTTTTAACCAATAACAGCATCTCTTAGTAATTTGCCATTAGCAAAATTAAATAACAATAGTTTGTGATTGTTTAGAAAAATATTGCACTCCTATTGTAATATAGAAGAACAGTATTTGTGTCCGAGATAAAACACGTATCTACATTACAAGAAAATACATCCAGACATTAAAAGTGGAATTACTTTATTCTTAATTTGTTAGACACCAATAACTATGGTGAGGTCACTCCTATCCAGCAACAAGGTTTTGAAGCTCAGAACTTAATTCATTGGCATCAATGCTGACTTTAGCATTAGAAGCCGCAGCAGGAGCACTGGACTCTCTGTTGCAAGCCTTCTTGTGCACGAACCAGTGCAAGCGCTGGCACTCCCTGTCACAATACTGCACAGACTTGCACTTGGAGCACTTCTTAGCAGGCTTCTCCTCCCCACAAGTGCTGCAGTAAGGGATGGCATCAACAAACCCGCGCTGACCATTGATAGTGCAGTTGATCACTGACAGCGCAGGAGGAGAATCCTTACTGGTCAAGGAAGACACCATCTGGTGGAAAGTTGTGCATTCTCTGAAAGGGAACTCCCTCACACAATCCTTAAGGAAAGTATCCATCAAGTCCAGAGATACACCATCTTTGCCAGGCTTCAACAATTTCTTGGAGAACACCTCAACAACATCATGTTTCTTATCATCTTTATCAGTATTTGTTTTCTTATCTCTAATGTTGTGTATTTCTCTAAGCACATAAGCTAGGTAGTGGTATTTAAATGCCATCACTTCGTTAGTATCACCACCTCGTGTCATTTCCTTCTTGCACAACAGCTCAAGTGTTTTGATGACTTTCTCAGCATTGTCAAGTAAGGTAGGTATGTGTTGAAGATTAAGTGCCAGTCGCACAGGATGGATGTTGACACCCAGGACAAACTTGTGAAGTGGGTCAACTAACGCTGCTGGTAAGTATGATTCTGTTTGTTGTCCTTGTATGGCACTGAAGTAGGCTATTTCGCTGCGAGGCACGTAGTTGTTGATGGTCGCGACGGTATGGTGGTTACCGACGAAAGCCGCCATTTGTGAGGCTGTGCGCCCGACAGAGTTCGTAGCGATCGGCTTGGCGCCGGCGTCCAGGAGCAGCTTGCACACCTCCGAGCTACCCGATAGGGCGCCGAAGTGCAGAGCTGTGTAGTTGTACTCGTGCTTGCCAGAGTTTACGTCGGCACCCTGGAAAAGATGAATGACACAACAATAAAGTCTCACGAAAACAAATGCGTTACCATAAATGTCAAAGAAAGTTACGTACCCTGTCGAGTAGCAATTGAACCATATCCTTGTTACCCTTATAAGCGGCGTGTTGCAGCGCAGTCATACCATTTTCGTCAAAGAAATCGACGGTCCCTTTGTGTTGGGCCAAAATATTCTTGAATTCTGTCAAGTCATTTTGAGCTATAGCATCGAATATTGTTTTTTCAGCACCTGGCTTTTCTTCACTTTTCGCTTCCATATCGAGTTTCTGAAAAGTTTTAATCTATCGAACGGAAAGATGCTACCAGAAGCAAACAACCTATAAAGTTGACTGTCAATGTCAAAGTCAGCTTGACAGTTCTAGGGCTGGACCTAAAGAGATGTGTTGTGTCGTTGTGTCGCAGTAGTAGACAAGTAATAGTCGATTTATTTAGGATTAATTTGACTTAGCTTTTGTAATGTTGTAATTCTCTATGATGGTGACATTCATTGCGGCTTTTCTATGACGGTTCGCTGGAGCGATCCATCGAGACTATAATTAACGGCGCTGTCAGCTGTCAGTTACATAAATACCATCAACAAAAACTCATGTAGTATAATCAACATCGGCTCAGTTGCAAACATTGTAAAAAAAGAACACGACCAGTGTGAGCTATTTCTAAAATTCTATTATGCACAATAATAAAGTTTCAAAGAGGGCTATCGTTTTTGAGCTCACTAGATGGCGCCACTCTAGTGAGATCAAATACGATGGGGCTCTTTGAAACTAATGCTTATTAGAATTTTAGAAATAGCTCACACTGGTAGTGTTCTTTTTTTACAATGTTTGCAACTGAGCCGATGTTGATTATACTACATGAGTTTTTGTTGATGGTTTAAGTAACTGACAGTGCCATTTAACGTTTTGTTTACAGTACCAATAATTTCATAGAAAGTTTATGTTATTACGTATAACAACATAATGTAAACTTCAGGTACATTTATTTACAATATTCTCCCTAAAATTAGCAAGTAGTAAAATACGTTATAAAAAAGCACGCAACGCGTGAACTTTCTATCAAATCTTACATACGCGATAGCCCCCGTTGATGAAACACTCACGAAACTAACATTATAAAATAAACTTGGCGTATTAAAGAACTATCACAAATCAAATGTTGGGTACATTTGATTTTTGTTAGTTACAAATTTTGCACACAAATACTGTTATACCAAACATATACCTACGGCTTGCTTAGACGATCGGCAGGGCTATTGTATATCTCTGTTGACAGTTCATAGTGATCATCACTTGGGGAGTTTTGATATACAATGACAGTTCTGCACGGGTAGCGTTAGTTGATACCAACAAGAACGGTCATTGTATATCAAAACTCGCTAAGTGATGATCACTAAGAACTATCAACAGAGATCCGTAATAGCCCTGCAGATGTATGAACATGGACGAGGCAAAAGGAGTATGTAAGGATCGTAGCAGGAAGCATTCAGTGGTTTCTGGTTACCTTCATGTAAAAAGGCTTGAGTTTATGTATGTATGGTACTATACCTGTTTTAGAGGTTCTGATTCCGTTTACAAAATTACAAGAAGGTAAGAGTGTCGCGGTCGCCTTAGAGGCGGTTTTATGTTAATTAACCGACATTTTCAATGCTTTTCTGTAGATTTAAGTACAACATGCACCTTTATTAATAGCGAAGACTTTCAGACTATATAAGGCAACTGCAGTTTAGTTATTTAAGATCCGTTTATTATCTAGATCAGTCAAACACATCCTCGTCCTAAAAACTATTATACTTACGTACAACCTAATAATCAATTTTAATTAAAATTAATATTCTCACCCTCAGAGGGGTGGGAGAAGTAAACAATATTATTTAATAATGTGTAGAGATAAAAAGGGTATAATGATTGTGTAATAAAAGTCCAATATAGTAAGTATAAATTTATTCTAACAATCAATAGTCATAATGGCTGGTATGACTATTGACTTAAAACATCAACAACTATAAATACGCGTTACATCTTTGATACATCAAAAGAGTACTAACATACAGAGTATTGTAAGCTAAAATGACTAAACAGTGAATACCTACCTCAAATTACACAAGAGGTTAAAAGCGAAACTTTAATGATTTGCCTAAATATTCCCAACGCTAGTAGCGTCACATTAATCATGATTTGAAAGATCGGAAAATGACTACTCACTAACATCAAGAGAATGAAAGAGATAAAATTCTACACTACACATCAAGTAAGCTGAAGTGTAGGGCCTGTGGAGCATATCACATTCCTATAGTAATGGAAGATCCATTGATATCCAATCATTTACTTCAAAATCGTTGTACAATTCATCAGTCCGCATTGCCCATGACGGAGTGATGAATAGTAATTTAACCAAAAAAAATATAATATATCTGAAACACACATACAAAAAATGGAGCACGTAAACATTGAACTAACCACGACATTTAGAGATAAAATTGAAGAAAAAGATAAACATGATGCTATATAAATTTATATTATTCAACTAGATTTATATCATTAGCATTAAAAGACAGCTTAGCTCTACAACCTACAATCAAAATAAATTATGTGGGTACATGAACTTTCAGTTCCAATATATTAGTTAATTTAGATACTACGTTTGATTATATTACTATTTTTTTGTTTCTATTATCTACACAGCATTTCATTTTTCTTAATTCTAGTTTAATTCCTATTTTTTTATTTAATTAATATATTTATATGTTAAAAGATTTGAATATTTTTTTGCTACTATGGTACAACACACATACAATCACACATACACCACACAACAAACATGAACATTTTGGCACCTAAATATATTGTGCTAAAACCACTGTCTACTTAATGTTCAAAATCATATAGAATGTATCTTAACATATTTTTGAATTCGTATTGTTAATTTAATAAACAGCCACATATTTTGCTTACAGCTAGAACTACTTAAAAGAAAATTCTATATTATTAATGCTACGATACACGTTTTGAATTTTAAATTTACACATTCATCATATTCATAATTATTAGCTATAATGGGAAGGTGATATAAAAGATAATAAATTTTGAATTTCAAGTTCACGCACAATTAGTAAGTTTAGTTATTTTTCCCAGCACTAAAATTATGTTTCATGATTGCCAGTTTATAAAAGTAAAATGCTACCATTTAGTTATGATTTTTGTGCATGCCAAGAGTTAAATAAATTACAAATTGGGGATTTATCCAAACGAAGAACCGTGAATATATTTTAATTAAGTTGTAAAACTAACGTTGAGTTCTCGAAGTGTTCAAGAAGCATTTTCTTTTATAATAATATAATTGTTCCAGCGTCAACCTTAATGCTTGATGGGTCTAAATCTAAAACTACCTACAGCTATAAACATCGACGGTTTGCTGAATTGTCGGTTACAAGCGTGTCTAACTAACGCGTGAAAATGTAATTAGTTTATCTATGATTAAATCTAAGAATACTTTTAAGAATACTTTCTAAAATAAATAGAGATAAAAATATTAAAACTTTCTTCAGCTTAATTAAAATGTACTTACACCTACATTTACCTATACAAACTACGAAAAACTGACTGGGTATTATGTGTATATTAGTTTATATTGAATAAATAGTTACATACTATAAGCTGAGTGAATTTTTTTGCTCAGTGACCTGCTCTACCTATCAAGCAAATTATTATATTGCCCGTAATTAAGCAACATTATGTTTGTGATTTAGAAGAAAGCTATTTTAGAGGTTGATTAGAATGTCCTTAACATTAGCCTTTCTCTACTTACCCTTTCAACTCCGCCTTCAATGCTTACCACGCAACAATCTTAAAACTAACATTTAATTTCAAAAAGTTTTACATCACAATTGTTCGAAGCTTGAAAAAAGAACAAGTAAAATCAAAGACTCGGGAGAGCCGTACTCGGAGTAATAAACAATTAATGGAGTGCTAAGGGTCGTCTGGCAGTCCCACGACGCCGACAGCATTTATTCTAAAGCCAGGTCCAGACTTCGCGAGGCATTGAATGTTCGCAGGGATCACTATCCGCAAGTTGTTCTTGCAAAATGCGCTGTCTCGCCATGCCTGTACGCGGCTTAACTTATCCGTTTCCCACGACATCAGAAGTGAATTCCAGGGTGAAACAGCACTCCTTGTTTCTTCCTCATCTTTGGTACAGTACCCGGCTGTTGATATGGCACACGGGGTTTGAGAAAAAGTTCGACACGCATGAGTGAAAGAGATGGCGCTCTGCAAAAGAACACCATTTCTATACCTACCCATGGGAGTTTGGCATGTCAAAAACTTCATGTGGCTTATCAACGGGCGTGTATTGTACGTTTAGACGTAGTAGACGTCGAAGGAGAGCTGTGCTCAGACGAGCGCGGGCGGCGGCGCGGCCTGCGGGGGGGTGTGCGGGGACGCGGCGGGCGGGGGGGTGGTGGGGGTCACCGCAGCGGATGCCAAGCGTACGCCGCCACTCTCGGAGACCACCACGCCGTTGTGCACGGTGCTGTTGCCTTGTGTGTCCGCGTAGGGAGTGGTCAAGATGCGTAGACGCTGAAAAGGCATTTATGGTAAGTGACGAAGTTACAAATAGGCGGATCGTGTTAAAAAAATCAAATGATGGTCGATAGAAGCAAGTTGCCCCTGTTGATGTGCTATGAACAGTTGGAGACCATTTCGTTCCAAATACACAATACAAAGTTAGGGTCAAAGTCAAGGACTTGCCTAGCTTTTTAGGTATAGACCCAAGACTCTGAAAATCCGTTGATACATATTACGACCTGTCTGAACACTAAATTAACGTCAGTCATACCTCAACAAATGTCCCCTTCGTCGTAAGCAGCTTGAAAATAGCCACGGTTGGAATGCACATGATACTGGACCCAGCAATGGCCCAGCCCAACGCATTGGCCCAAGCTGGGTAGATGTAGTTCTCGTATCTCAGCGGTTCGTAGTCCAGGAGTCCGTACACGATGATGAAGAGGAGGAAGGCAGGTGCCGCGAAACGCCAGCAGACGCGCCAGTACAGACCGGGCCGGAAACCAATCATGTCGCGGATGTCCTCGCAGAAACGTTCGGTGCCTGGTCGAAAGAAGTAAATAAAGAACGTGTCTTAAAGGTAGTATTTCGTAACGAACATTGATGGAAGTGAGTTTGCGAGATGGAGTATGTACTCCATCAAATATTTCGGTAATTAAACGTTGCCTATAAAACTTTTTTTATAAAATAATCCATAAAAGACATCAGAGATCAAATGAAATATCAAGGTATGTAAAAAATACTGCAAATCTAAGATGTAGAATACTATATGTATAAACATGCGTATTAGTGTCATTTTTGTCTTGTCTGTAAGAAAGAACCAGAAAAAAAAATAAAAGACAATCAGAACATAAGAATAAACTCACCATAGATCCAAGACACAGCAATAGCCTCAAAGAACACGGCGATCAAGATGGAGTACCCTGCAGCATATCTGTCCAGCAGTTGGAAGAAGTAGAAGCCCCCCTTGGTGCAAGAAGCTAGGCCGACGAAGAAGTACAGGGTGAAGAGACACGCCACGAAGATCTCACGGTGGCGGCCGATCGGAGGGAACTCGTCGCTGAGAGCTGTTATTATTGCCTCGGAACCGCCGAACTGAATGGAAAGAAAAATCATTATACAGGTTGAATTTTTTACTTTCCAAATCCGAAACAATGAGGAATAGCGAAAAATGCTTAAAGGAGTCTCGAGCCCGATTTTGATGAAAACTAAAACTGCATTAGGTTTTTGGATAATCAATATTCCTAGCCAGGAATCGAATCCGTTGATTTATAAAGAAAATCACATACCCTGCACATGTGTTATGTTACTACTCGATAATGTCGCTAATAGAGATCAAATTTTGGGAAATAATGATATGCGGCAAATTTAAGCAGATAGAGGACCACTTACAGAGCTATCCAACCCAAGAGTAAGAAGCATCATGAAGAATATCAGTGCCCAGAACGTAGACCCGGGCATAGTCGCGATAGCCGCGGGATATACCACGAACACAAGGCCTGGTCCTTCCGTAGCCACGTCCTGCACCTCCCTGCCTGAAGCGTGGGCCATGTACCCTAGCACGCTGAAGATCACGAAGCCAGCAATGAAGGAGGTTGCCGAGTTGATCACGCTTGTTAGAATGGCGTCCCTGAGAAACGTAATTGAATAAAGAAACCCACACATATTGAGGCGACATCGGCTTGAGTTGGTCAGAAAAAAACTTTATGCCCTTGCATTAAAATCAAAGAATAAGATTCGCCTCGTGTCGGTTCAGAACACGCGACTCAACAACGCGTCCAACTAAATTCGACAAATTTGTGTGATACGTGTTCAGCTCAAGCTGATTTCGCTTCGAAACGTGTTGTCACTACAAACTGCTTTTTAATCTACCTAGTTTTAATGTCCAACATTGATTACTCACTTGTACACGTTGTTATGGTACTTATTGTACGACGCGTAAGCCAACAGCACTCCGAATCCAGGTCCCAAAGAGAAGAACACCTGTGTCGCCGCGTCCACCCATACCTTGAGACCGAAACATGAGAACATAAAAATTTGAAGAGACTAATCTTTTTTCACAAATAAAGATTTAAAAAGATTGTGGTACCTGAGGTTGTGTGATAGCTTCGAAGTTAGGACTGAGGTAGTACTGAATACCAGTAGCGGAACCAGGGAGGGTTATGCCACGAACCAAAAGGATCAAGAGAACTGCGTAGGGAAAGAGCGCCGTGAACCAAACCACCTGGAAGAAGAGGGAGCATTAGTATTTCAAAATACTACGGTGTTTTAGAGCTACAAATTGTTTGAGGATATTAAATCCATAAATAGATGCTAATACAGACGATGAGACGAACATTGTTGCAATGAGAACATAAGAAAAAGATTAAAGATGGGACTAATGGCACTTACTTTACCAGAAGTACTGATGCCTTTCCACAGAGAGAAGTAGCAGATGATGTAGACCGCTAACAGACAGAGGGCCATGTCCCATTTAATGGCACCTAAGTCATGGAGACCTTCACTCCCTTGCAGTTCCAAGATAGCTCGGCTAGAACATAATATAGTTGATTTGAAATGACTGAAAGAGGCGTTTGAATAGGGATCCTGCCGTTTTGCCGAAAAGATTTTGACAAATTTCATTACCCAAACAAATTTTAGCAACCTTGTTTTATACCATTGCAATAATTCGAATGATTTTAGTACGCATATTTTTATTTGGTCAAATTTTTACTTGGCAAAATATTACCAAGTAAAATGTCAAATAAGTATCCAATCATGGTCATAAACAAAAGAGTTTTTAATAGTAAAAATAGTGCCCAATTTGAACAGGGTATCCGTGAAAAAGATTGGAGTTGCATGGGTATAAATATGTTTATCAAAACATTTCAAAAGGTATTCCAAAACAGCTATAGGAAAAAAGATTATAAAATAAGCCTAAAAAAAAATAGACAATTAAAATGGATCACTAAAGGAATTCGAACATCAAGTAAAATGAAACGGTTCTTATGTACACGAAATGGTAACAACCTTGATTCAAGTGTCTTAATGTATAAAAATAAGTATGTTAAACTATATAGACAGGTTGTGGTAAAGGCTAAAAAACATGCAATAATGGAGCAAATAAATAGTTCAAAAAACCTAAGTAAAGAAGTGTGGAAAGTAGTGAGAAAATGTACAAATAAGGAGAAAACGATAAAACCGGAAATTCGTCTCAAAGCGAATAACCAAATTGTAGTGGATCCACAGGAAATATCTGACATTTTAGCAAAACAGTTTGACTACAAATGTATCTCTAGGGTGGTCGAAGGAGACCAAAACACAGCATTCATAAAGAAGTATACAATTGAAAATAACGATGAAATGACAATTGCTTCTGTCACATCGAATGAGGTCTTAACTATAGTCAAAAGTTTGGAGAACAAGTATTCTTGTGGTTATGATGAGATCCCAATATCCGTAATTAAAGAACATATTTCCATACTAGCGGACCCTTTGTGTGAATTTTATAATAAATGTATAGAGGATTCTGTCTTCCCAGACCAGCTTAAAGTGGCCAAAGTAATACGGGTCTACAAAAAAGGTAAAAGTAAAACTGATCCCAAAAATTACAGGCCCATCTCCTTGCTACCAGTCCTGTCAAAGATATTTGAAAAGATCATAAAAAAACGACTATTAGCTCACTTGCGTGTAAATAGAGTGTTAAACCAAAGGCAGTTCGGTTATCAAAAAGGTGTTGGCACGGATGTGTTGACCACTCGTCAGATTGGCTATTTCGTCGCCATCCCTATTAAGTCACATTCACTAATACGTCACCTTGGCAGCTGGTCAGTTTCCTAACTCGTTTCATGCACTAATTCGTCTCATTCCCAACTCGTCCGATGCATATGTACAATGTACAGACAGCGACAAAAATATCGAGACGAACCGACTGTTCTGGATCTGTGACTTTGCGCGAAAGACACTTGAGCGAACTTACTTGCCACAACAAAGAGAAAAAAAAAAAGTAAAGTCCATTTTCAAGTTTATTTTTTTCAATTTCTTTCTTTATTGTCATTACGTTTATACATACCTACTTATTAAAAATTGAAACAAGATTGTTTGAGTACTTTCCTTTATTTATTTACTATAAGTACATATTATTTTACATTTTTAAACATTATTATTATATTATTATACTATATAATTAAGCTCGATTACCACTCACTGACTCACTGACATAATAAAATTGTTCTCCCATATGGTGGATGGGGAGGGGGGTATATTTTGACAGATTCGTAAACAACTAACTCTCAAATCTGATGATGAAAATGGGAAAAGTGCCGAACCTTCCCTTTTCACCCCCCTTCTCCCCATTCCCTATCGTATCTCGGAAACTAAGAGACCCGTTTTTTTTTTAACGGATTCCTATAGAGGAGGCTTGGAAAAGTAAAAATGATTTTTCAAAGTTGCCCCCCTTGCCCCCTTTCTTACCCCCTTTAGGCGGATCTCGGAAGTTAAGAGACTTGGAACATTTTTTTTCAGATTCATGTAAAGGGGCAATGCGTTAATCGAAATAATTTTTCAAAACTCCCCCCTCCTCCCCCTCCCCCATTGTATCTCGAAAATAGCTTTTAGAAATAGCAATACAACCATGATGGTAAAAACAGAAAATTTTCATCAGCGCCATCTTGATTTCCATTTTGACCTCAGTTTCATTATCAGCGACCCCGAAAACCATGAAACCGACATCCATGATGGTAAAACCGAAAAAAATTTCAACGGCGCCATCTTGGATTTTAATTTTGATCCCATTTTCGTTATCAGCGACCCCGAAAACCATGGAAACGACACCTATAATGGTAAAACCAAAAATATTCGTTGGCGCCATCTTGGATTTTCAATTTTTTTTTTCTCATTGCAAGTGGGTTCGCGCTAATGTTTTTCGCGCAAAAGTCCCAGATCCCTTTGTGAACAGGCGGTTCGTCTCGATATTTTTGTCGCTGGTAGTACATTGTACATACTATGCGTCGGACGAGTTGGGAATGAGACGAATTAGTGCATGAAACGAGTTAGGAAACTGACCAGCTGCCAAGGTGACGTATTAGTGAATGTGACTTAATAGGGATGGCGACGAAATAGCCAATCTGACGAGTGGTCAACACATCCTTTCCTCTTATAGCATAATGCGTCATTTTTGTAAGCAGTAATTCGTGGTCTATAGTGTCAAACGCGGAACTTAGGTCGAGAAAAATTCCGGCTACTCTCATTTTATTATAGATTTTTCCTATAACATCATCAAGTAAGGTATATATGGCGTCAGAAGTGCCAACGGATGTGTTGACCACTCGTCAGATTGGCTATTTCGTCGCCATCCCTATTAAGTCACATTCACTAATACGTCACCTTGGCAGCTGGTCAGTTTCCTAACTCGTTTCATGCACTAATTCGTCTCATTCCCAACTCGTCCGACGCATAGTATGTACAATGTACTACCAGCGACAAAAATATCGAGACGAACCGCCTGTTCACAAAGGGATCTGGGACTTTTGCGCGAAAAACATTAGCGCGAACCCACTTGCAATGAGAAAAAAAAAATTGAAAATCCAAGATGGCGCCAACGAATATTTTTGGTTTTACCATTATAGGTGTCGTTTCCATGGTTTTCGGGGTCGCTGATAACGAAAATGGGATCAAAATTAAAATCCAAGATGGCGCCGTTGAAATTTTTTTCGGTTTTACCATCATGGATGTCGGTTTCATGGTTTTCGGGGTCGCTGATAATGAAACTGAGGTCAAAATGGAAATCAAGATGGCGCTGATGAAAATTTTCTGTTTTTACCATCATGGTTGTATTGCTATTTCTAAAAGCTATTTTCGAGATACAATGGGGGAGGGGGAGGAGGGGGGAGTTTTGAAAAATTATTTCGATTAACGCATTGCCCCTTTACATGAATCTGAAAAAAAATGTTCCAAGTCTCTTAACTTCCGAGATCCGCCTAAAGGGGGTAAGAAAGGGGGCAAGGGGGGCAACTTTGAAAAATCATTTTTACTTTTCCAAGCCTCCTCTATAGGAATCCGTTAAAAAAAAAACGGGTCTCTTAGTTTCCGAGATACGATAGGGAATGGGGAGAAGGGGGGTGAAAAGGGAAGGTTCGGCACTTTTCCCATTTTCATCATCAGATTTGAGAGTTAGTTGTTTACGAATCTGTCAAAATATACCCCCCTCCCCATCCACCATATGGGAGAACAATTTTATTATGTCAGTGAGTCAGTGAGTGGTAATCGAGCTTAATTATATAGTATAATAATATAATAATAATGTTTAAAAATGTAAAATAATATGTACTTATAGTAAATAAATAAAGGAAAGTACTCAAACAATCTTGTTTCAATTTTTAATAAGTAGGTATGTATAAACGTAATGACAATAAAGAAAGAAAATGAAAAAAATAAACTTGAAAATGGACTTTACTTTTTTTTTTTTCTCTTTGTTGTGGCAAGTAAGTTCGCTCAAGTGTCTTTCGCGCAAAGTCACAGATCCAGAACAGTCGGTTCGTCTCGATATTTTTGTCGCTGTCTGTACATTGTACATATGCATCGGACGAGTTGGGAATGAGACGAATTAGTGCATGAAACGAGTTAGGAAACTGACCAGCTGCCAAGGTGACGTATTAGTGAATGTGACTTAATAGGGATGGCGACGAAATAGCCAATCTGACGAGTGGTCAACACATCCAGAGGAAAGGCCTTGAAATTATTCTCTTTATATCTCAAAAACAGAAAAATGTTCGTAGAAATTGATGAAATACAAGATGGCTCCAAAAAAGTTTACAAATCGGCAACTGTAATGATGACTACGGGCGTCCCGCAAGGATCTATATTGGGACCTGTTTTATTTATTTTATTTATTAATGACTTAATCAATTACATGAATACAATTTTACCTGACATTGATATAGTAATTTTTGTAGATGACACAAATGCCATAGTAGCAGCAAATGACATAGATACATTAACAGAGACTGTAAATGCAGCAATACAAGCATTTCACGTGTGGTTCACTATGAACAATTTGCTAATCAACACTGCAAAGACAAAAATTCTATTATTTAGAACGACAGCCCGTAATAAGGACGATTTAGAGGTTGTTTTGAATGATGTTAAAATTGCTCTCGTCAAAGAAGTTACTTTCTTGGGTGTACACATAGACGAACAGGTCAATTGGAAAACAGAATTAAATGCTATAAATGCATCAGTATGTTCCGCATGTTATGCTTTAAGAGCACTTAGAACTGAAATTGGCATTGAGCAATTGAAAATGGTATATTTCGCGCTGGTAGAATCAAAGATTAGATATAGCATAATGTTTTGGGGAAACAGCTATGACTATAATATCAAAAGAGCTTTTTTGTTACAAAAACGCGCAATTCGCACAATAGTCCGTATCTCGCAAAGAGAGAGTTGCCGTGAACATTTTATAAATCTGACTATACTAACAGTGCCGAGCATTTATGTATTTGTACTTCTAAGTAACATGGCCAAATATATGCATGAATATGAGACAGCAGAAGAACGACAGGTTAGGGAAGGCACACGGAGACAAGACATTATACGTTACAAGGTACAGCCTAATTTAAATATTGTGAGGCACAGTCCTAGATATCAATCAGTTATATTATTTAATAAGTTGCCTCTACATATAAAAAGCGCTATTTACTCAAGCTCCTTTAAAAAGCAACTAAAAAGTTTCCTATTGAATAAGTGTCTTTATGCTGTTGAAGATCTATAGATAACGAAATTCCTTTATAGCAATATGTCGTATTTTGTTTTGGTATTTGTGCATTGTTTTAATATTTTAGCGTGTTCTTGTTTTTCTTTTTTTCTCCATATGTAATTTTAATTTTCTATGTAATTCAGATACAATTTATTGTTCATGAATAAATGACTAATGACTAATGTCATTATGGCATTTGGTCTTTAATCAAATGATTTATTACAGCAAACAATCTTCAGACAATAAACGTTTGGTGAAATGATTTGTTTAGACAAAAATAATTAAGGCAAAAATAAGATTTTTTGGGAATTATTATAATTTAAAAAAATAAAAGAAAGAACTAAAAGATATTGTTTTTAGTAGGATACCCGGAACTCAACTATTTAGATTAGGTTAATTTCTTCTTTAAACAAAATGGGTAGGTTAGGTTAGGTTAAAACTGTGACCTCCTACGCACGAGCCGAGCGAGCGAAGCGAGCGGTGCCGCGGCAGCGGCCGGCGAGTGCCAGAATCGACTTGCATTAATAGAAAAAAGAGATTGTTTTTAGTAGGTTACCCGGAACTGAACTATTTAGATTAGGATGATCACTTATTTAAAAAAAAAAAATCGTTAGGTTAGGTTAAAACTGTGACATCCTACGCACGAAACGTTCACATTTTTGTCATTGAAGCATTTGAATAGGAAAGGGTGAATTGAAAACTGACGACACTAAATTTTTGGCTTATTTGATTTTGCGTAAAAACTGTTATTCCAACTGAAATATTTGACTAAATAAAAAATGTTAAAAATACTAGTTGGTAAACAAGTTATAGTTTAAACGTTCATTGCCCGAACATTAGGTTTGCGTTACAATTTTTTGTGAATAGATTTTTTGCTAAGTAATAATTTGGCAATTGAAATTATGCGAATTTTTTTTTGGGAAGTGAAAATTTGTCAAATTCCTTTCGGTCAAACAAGGGGGACCCGTTTGAATATTTTCGTTGTTCACAACGAACTTACTTGAAGTATTCGGAAGCAGCCGATGTAAATGGAGTTGTTTGTGGTGGCGGGAACAATCCTGAAGAACTGTTGCTTCGTACGCGCGTCTTGTTCGAAGCTTCCCAGATTGCTTCAAACTAGGAAATTATAATAATGGTGAGATTGCGATTAGATGTTGGTTAATAAAATTCTTGGTTAAAATGTAGGCCCTGGTCGATGCGACTTGTGTCTAACGACACAAACGTGAATACCGCGCTCTGAAAGTCGCGTCGTGGTGGCTCGTGGCAAGCTCCTTCTCTCGTCAAGCGACTGTGATAAGAAGAAATTCTTATTACAGTCGCTTGAACGTAGTGTAGATCATGGCTAGCCGCAAATGACTGAAACTCGAAAAAACAATAATCTCTTCGAAAAAGAAAACGAATTCACAGTTTCTGAAAGCTAATTAAAGGATAAATTAATAACGTATGATTGAAAACTCACAGGTCGGCAAGCCGGCGTGTTCCACTCATTATCGCAGTTGGTCCAGGGCAGCATGGTGGTGAAGGACGCGAAGAAGAAGCGCAGCGCCCACGCGATGATCACGTTGTAGTAGAAGTCTACATAGAACGCTATCAGGACTACCGCGTACCCGATACCTATGCGAAGAAGTACACATGAAATAAAATGGATGCTGAAGGTGTATAATTATTCCCGACTTCACGTCATGTCTGTTAAAGGATCGACGGCCGATGCAGCAAACAGATGGAGACCGCATATTGGTAAGCATATTATCGGAAGCCACCCAGCTAGATGGACCGAGCGACCTTTAAAAGGTGGCTAACTTTATTGGGATGCGAAACACGGAGTAAGGGGTGAAGTGGCCGCAGCTTGGGAGAAGCCTTTGTCCAGACTATAGTTACGTCACGTTAGGCTTAGTTGATTGATTGATAAAGGTGGAGAATTGTTTCCGTCGTTACGGGAAGGATAATATATAGCAGCATTGGATTATACCATATTATCTTGTAAACATTGATTTATTGAGAGGTTTAGGTTGTAGGAAGCTAGTTGTAGTATATTGCACAATGATGGCCTATGAAATTAGAAACAAATAACTCTCTCTTTAAGCAAATAAGAAAAAAATACATAGACATTAAATTGCATTCAATTGGTAACTCATTCCAATTTCTAAAGAGCTCTTGACAGACCCAAGGAATTAGCTAGCTCTTAAATGAAAGCTTCAGGAAAACCATTTTACCGAAACAATGATCTATCGCGCGAACGTTCCCAATTCATTCCGTCAAAAAATACTTTCACTCAAGCGGATTTCCAGCACCTTTCCGGACCATTACCAATTTTATTTCTCTTCAAAAATCATATCGTGGCTCCCAGCCACTCAGGGCGCGAGACGTGACAATCGCGTGAAATGAAATCAACGGGCATAAGCCGGGCTCGCAAATCTACCGGAGCCTTTTGAGACCGTATGGGACGAGCACTTAAGGGGAGCCCCGGGAATGGTGTCAATTATGGGTGTTAAGTGCGGGGAGCCGGGGGTGAGGTCCGACTAGACTGCGATCTTGTAAATGACGTGTCCCATGTTTTGCATAAAAGTCTTGAGGTCGGTCGCCTTGTTTATTGGAGCGAGTAAATTTTGGTCCTTGAGTCCGGAAATCTTGAGGAACACAATGGAGGCCATTCTTTGTAAAGATTTTCAAACTCTAACTGTATTTACGCCATGGAATTGCTGTAAAGTTAAACGTAGGAGAAGTTAGGTGTCTGTCTAACGCCGAAGTTGCCAGTATTGTTAACCATTTTACACTATAATATCGAATTCCGTGAAAATCTGATTGATCCAACTTGTTCACACAGCACATTTCTATAAATGGTAACAAATATGAAGTATGGAAGAAAAAGATGCTGCGTCGACCCCAAATAAATTGGAGTAAGGGCAAAATAATGATGAGGTAACAATACCAAAACTAACTGCAAAACAATTGCAGGTAAGTTTAAAATCTAAAATCAATGTATGTATGTATGTTTGTTATGTTTTCCTTTTTGTGTATTGGCACCTTGTTTTTTATATAAGTATTTAAACAATATTTATGGAAATTGTATCATTTAATTGTGCTTCTGTGTGTCTTTGTGTGCACTAAATCTATCTATCTAATTGGCTTGCATTTGTATTGATAAAAATTAAAAAATATATGACCAACATAACTCTTGTTACATAGCGTCTCCAATGCATTTTTTTAAAGGGTCGAAGGGACACCGATGCGAAAACGGTAACCAAGTATTCTGTACAGCATTCTGAGCCCCACACCACACCACATAGATTTTTTTTTTCGGTTAAATACAAAAATCTCCTGTTACATACATTTTGACCGAGTCGGTATTGCATTTTTGTAGGAAACGGCTGTTTTTTTTTTTTTTAATAACCGATGAAAAACTTCTATGTAGTGGGGGGGTTTAGAATGATGTACTGAATGCATGATAACCATTTTTGCGTGTCGGTGTCCTTTCCATCCCGTATTTTATTGCCACAAATTTGTCAAGTACAGCCAATGGGGACTGTGAATTCGCCGCTAGAGGCGCTAGTGTAGCGCGAGGTCACCGAAATGTCAGATTTCCTAAAAAGTTCACGCTTTGCCTGCTTTTTATCGCGTATTTTTACTAATATTCACGATTGTGGTCTAGATTGAGCTGTTCCTGATAATTATGACTTGAAGATTTTAAGTAGCAACTTAGGATCTTATTTGTTATTACTTGGAGGTAAAATGATTTTTAAATGTTTCATGTTTGCTAATTTTAGGGAGAATATTGTAAATAAATGTACCTGAGGTTTACACTGTGTTGTAATACGTAATAACATAAAAGTTATTGGTACTTTATAGTATAAAATAGAATTATTGACTAAACCTCAGTGGCGCCATCTGGTAAGCTAAAAAACGATAGCCCTCATTGTTAAGTGATCTGTATTACTCAATTTTTTTTTTTTTAACTAAACACCATGTTCCTACCATACAACCCGTAGTCACAAAAGCAGGCAGAGAGTTAAGTGGTGGGCACTATAACTCTTGATCGCCAAATGCGGCTCCCACCATACCGATGACATTAGCCGACGGGACGTGACCGGGCCGCAATAAATCTGGCGTATGACTCGGACGTGACCCCATAAAACTACGCCAAGTAAAGAGAAATCGTGCCAATTTAAAACTAAACTTATGACAATTTTCACCAATAATACTGAACCAGGCTCTCAAACGTGTTTCGAATGATGTAACGAAAATATGTCCCAGGAAATATTTGCAAAATCACAATTTATTGCTTATCATACTTGGTTATTGTTGTAATCAGTAGAAAATACCTTCCTGAACTATGTAAAGCATAATTTAATGTATTGAGGTATGTTAAAATAATGCAGAAAGTCGTTAGCTTTATTTTATGAGTAAAAATATTAGCACTCCAGTAGAATATTTGAATAGAAATTAATTAAATGTTTAGCTATTCTTTAATTTGGTGAGCCACAAAAAAACAGCATTTAAATCATTTGGTCGGCATACCTACAAAGATTTTGTATGCAATAAAAAAAATCAGGCAGCAATCCTTGTTCCGCAAATGATTTTGATAATGGTCAAAAATTAAATCATAAATAGGCAGCTTACAATAACATGAGTTTGCATAATATACATTCAGTCCGCCAAATAACTACTTGATCAGCAAGATTTCATGATTGATCAGCAGAGAAAACATGTCTATAGGCAGTGTATTTTATTGGTATGCATATTTAAAACATGGTGAACAAAATAAGTAATTGGTCCCAAAAGTCCGATTTTGGGACATGAGGAGCGTAGGCCGAAGGCCGGCGGGGCTCCGACGACATGGCTGACGGGAGATAGGGCGGCAGCTTTTTTTTTATTTACGCCCGATCCGACCATCTGTTCAGCGTAATTTCTATTTTTAGACAATAAAGTATTTTTGCTACTTTTTTAAGCAGCTCAAAATGAATTTTGTTGCTTATCCTCTGAGGGCTGACCAAAATTTTATTAAACAGGGGCAGCTCATTGCAGCTTATATAATTAATATGCTGTACAAAAATAACTACAGCCATCCAGAATGACATAAATTGCCATTGATTTCGGAATGTTTGCTGGCCATGAGTTGCTAATCAGTTAGCTATTTCTGCTCACAGATTATATTTTTCTGCTCACAAAAATACGAATACTATGCTAACCATTTATATAACACCCAATATAAATTAAGTAAACAGAAAAAAAATAACAAAGCTAAAGGATGTAATAAGACCCCGATCGAAGCCGAAAGGCACTTGGTTCTCTCCGTCATTGCGATAATTTTTTTTTGTTCTAGACCGTTCCTGGGAACCTTTTACTCGTAGTTACGGAGTTATAGGTCAAAGTTCCAACTTTTTCACAAGTTTTTTTGAAACACATGTTTTAAATATATTTTTTTTTACTTTAAACACCTCCACGACCACCGTACTATTCAATCCACCCGTCAGCACTATATTTTGAGTCCGTTGTATTGAGTCCTACCGTAAAAAGTGATTTTTCACCCCAAAAAATAAAGTCGTTTCCAGCAATATTTTTTGCATAAAGTTAGGTACTTAGTTTGATGTACATAATGCTTGGTTGTCGGGTTCGTTAAGGGTCTTGTTACACCCTACATAAAAGACAAAAGGACCAAACAATTCTCGATCAGGACACGACCAGTAAAGCTAAAAGTAAATAACAAAACGAAGACGAAACACAAAATTACATCTGTGATCCCCAAGGGTTATAATTATACATACATTATACATTTAATTATACGTACTCCTTGTACTATTAAGTATTCTGTGTCAGAGGTTTACTTAATATTATACCCACAATACGCCAGTTTTGTTTGTGTAGGTAATAGTACAATACTATGAGCAGACATTTTAATAAGCCTTACCTTTAAAGAGTGGAACAAGTCTCCCCCAGCAGGTAATGGCGCCTTTCCGATGGAACTGCCCCAGTGCCAGCTCCATGTAGAACAGCGGGATCCCTCCCACCACCAGCATGATACAGTACGGCACCAGAAAAGCGCCTGGGAATAAATATTAACATGAGACTCTTATATACATAATCAGCTTAAAGCCCATAGCTGGGACACAGGCTTTATTAACCACGCGGGCCCATAGTCGGTTGGATGATATTATTATTATACAGGGTGTTTCTTTTAACTGGGACAGTATATGGGAAATCCGAATCTATACATTTCCGTGGCTCTACTTTCTGAGGAAACATTAGATCTTGATTCATGAGAACAGTTTTGCCATATTTATATTTGCTAAAGTTTCTGGATGTCTCTTAACGTTCGAATATCCCCATACCTACTGTCCCAGTTAAAATAATCACTGCGTAAGTAATGTATGTCTTTGAATTTTTGGTTCTGGGACATTGGGTTTACTCAAGATCTTTTCCTTCACCGTTTTGAAAGAATTGGTAATTATTTAGAAAAAGTAACTCGACTGCCTTGGTTCAAACCCGACCTCACAACTCGTAAGTCAGAGCCACCCACTGGACCACCACCCCCACTGCTCTGGAGACCTTGCTTCCATAGACCTTGCTTGAATAAAACCTAAATCTGGAGCGGTGTATTATAGAACTAAATCTCTATTTAAACGAAGATTACTTAAACTAATCTCAATTTGCTTTTTTTCGTTTTGTATCGGAATGAAGTCAACTCATCACTCACTCATCAATCAACTCAACTACTATTTTGCGATATGGGCGATTCACTTCTCATTTACGAAACTTCGCTAAGGCAGAGGAAATCTCCAGTGACGGAAACTATAACAGATGAACGATAACCTTCTCCTTTTAGGAGTCTGTTTTCTAGCTCCTGAGAATAAACACAACCATTTTTCATAAATTTTTCATAAAATAAGCCACTAAAATTAAATATTTCCAAAAAATTCCTAATGTTTTGCAAATCCCAACTAATATTCCAGTAATACCTTATATTTTTCAGTCGATTTCCCCCGAAGAGCTCCATCGCAATCTCAGATCACTCGCAATAATTTCATATCGGCCCCGAGAGAGAAGGGCGACGCAAATTGGCCTGTAATTGGCCTTTTAAGACTCTCGCATTTGCTTCCAATACGCTTTTATGGAACTTGAAATGTTCAGCGTTCGAGCTCATTTATGTAGATTCATTATGTAAGTAGGTACCTATGTGTTGGTAATATAATAAATTAGCTTTTGTTCAGCGTCAAAATTGTTCTAATGAAATTGGTATTTTATCAGTAGATTAGCCAGATATAAATAGGAAAAATTGTGAAACATAAGGAGTATTTTTCTTTTATTAGTAAAAATTTGAATTTAAATGCATTATTATCGGATCATCTCATCAGTTAGTAATGCATGATGCATACAAATTCAAATTTTTTGAAAGTCTATTTTGACATTTCTAAAGAGTCATGATCTTCAGTTGTTATATAGACAGAAAGAACATGCTTTATTCCTTTATTTTACACGAAAATTTTCTACACAGCTCTTTTACAGTACCTTTGTATTTGTAGTACTTAAATGAATATATTTATTCATTTTTTTTTACCATCATTTAGTTTGGTGCCTCCGTCAAATTGGTATGCCGTGGTATTTCGTAACCAATTCCTTTCCTCGAAACAGTGAGTAAAACCAGGTCAGTAAGAGGATGAAGTAAACTGTCTGATGAACGTGTGTCGACGAGTTCCAAGTAAACAGTAATGAATAACGAACACAATTGCTAAATGAACAACTTCCGTACACTATAATTGAGTAAGTATAATGCCGACGGAACCCACACAATCACACATTCGTTTGTCTTACGGGGCACCGGTTTCGTAAGAAATACAAAAATCCAGTAGTTGCTATAGTGTAGGTACAGTATCTATAATTAATCTTTTACCGATACACTAAAAACGAATCATTAGCAACATGATCTTGCTATGCACACCGCTCGTGCATGGACACGGATTCTTCACGCAACTAGAAATAATGTTATTGGCACCCATTGGTGTTTTGGTACTTTAAAACTACCAATAAAATTTTGATCAGAACTTTGTAGAAAGTCCAGACAATTCATGGCCGAAGAAAAAACTATAAGTATCTACGTCTAAAGAGCAATGCTTCTTAAAACCTCTTTGTGGGGAGGCAGGGAGAAGTATGGCAAGGATTTACTTTATTGCCGGATGCAACAGGTCGCGGATAAGAGGGGAATGGAGGACATTCCGACCAAGTTTCTGTAAGTCGACGACGTCGGGAAGTGACTTCGGAGAATCTTCGTGTCTCTTAAGTGAGGGGATAATGGGGCTTTATGGAATAGTGCGGCTTTTCGCCATGATAGGATGATTTAATTTTAACTGTACGCTGTACGTTTTATCAAAGATGTTGCTTTGTGTAGTAAGTTTTGAAGAAGTCCCTTTTGAAGGATTTCCGACACGGTATATTTACTGCAAAAAATATATACTTTTTTTCCAGATGTAAGCAGAAACTAAAGAACACCACCTAATCAAATCTTATCATAAATAGGCTTACGCAATAACTGCACTAGCAACACATTCGAATGTGCAATTTTAAACAGGTTCGAGATTTCCAGAAAACCAAACGAAGACGACAGCAAAAATAAAAATGTAGTACTAATTTCATTTTCAAATCGCTGCACAGAACACTAATCGGCTCACGGTGATTTAATTTAGAGCTACATTTTCTTCGAATCTGTAACAGATGTTAGAATGGTAATCGAATCGCCTTAGTTCCGAAGCTGGGAGGTCCCGGCGGACTGGAGCCCGGATGATTGGGTATTACGAGATTACCGCCGATAGGGCTCCATTAAATCATCCACACCGTAAGGCCGGAATTGTTTCGAACTGAAGTGTTTATGGAATTGTGATTTATAGGCAGCTGTATTTTGATTTCAATTAAGAACAGTGAGTAGTTTACTTTAAATACGTCCACGGCGCGCGTATTATGCAATGCATATGGCATCACAATGTTTTAAGTATAATCGGTCCTACCGTATAAAACGTGATTTTACCATCCCAAAAAAAAAGTCGTTTCCCAGCAATTTTTTTGCGTAGAGTTACTTTTGATGTAAGAACAGAATGCTTGGTTGATGGCTTCGTGAAGGATTCGTCGAAGTAAGTTTTGATTAAATCAATAGTAATAGTAATATACAACTAAGTCAGTCAGTAATTCAAATAGTTGAAGTTAATTTCCATAAAAGAACGGGTTAGAAACGACATGGACACTTTTTGTATCACTAAGTCTAGTCGCCGAAATGAAGCAAACGAAACAATCTGTTGGTAACCACTCGCCACGTAAGCTAGCAGAATAGATAGCTGTCACATTAGAAATATTATTTGCAAACTACAAATCTATAATGGTAATAAAAATATGTACAAGTATCAAAAGGGTTACAGGGCGTCAAAAAATTCGTCCACATCGCTGTCAACAGGAAAAGTGAAATAGAAAATAATTAATTACAACTTCAGAATAGTGTACACTTTAGTGGTATAGTCTACGTTAGCAATGATGGATGGCGAGGGTCACATGATGAACCGGCGCCCCAATCAATTAGTACGGAACCACAGCTATGACCGAACACGGCCATAAATCAGGACATTCGGAAGGGTTAGTAATGTCGGCTGGGGCTATCGAAATGTTGTTGGTAGAGTGAGAGTGCCATATTTCATGGCGGAGGTATGATTGAAATGTTCTAAAAGATGAAATGTTATAAAAGATGAAATGCTATAAAAGCATGTATTGTATTGTAAGTATGTAAATTTAGCGGTTGTGGATTTATTTATATTGTTTGAAAGCTTTTGGAACAACGTTATATTCGATCATATAATATTTGTTTCTATTTCGAATTTAACACACAAAAATAATGACAGAATGTCAGAATTTGCAGATGATGCAGAGATTTTGAATATGCAGGTCCACTTGCACCACAAATCACTTGTTCGTCTGGCAACAAAGTAAAGTTTTACGTAGGTTTACTGGTACATTTAAATACCAAGGGTGAGGCGCAATTAAAAATCTAGGGCGGGAACGGGCCTAAAAGTGCGACTTTAAACTAAATAGCAAACCGTTATCTACACAATTATACAGAATCATAATAATCAGAGTCTACACTACAGAATTAGAATCTAAGCGGACCCGTCACGAAGCCGTCAACCAAGCATGTACTTACCACATAAAACTAAGTAACTTTACGTAAAAATTATTGCTGGGAAACGAGTTCTTTTTTTTGGGGTGAAGATTCACGTTTTGCGGTAGGATCCAATGTAACGCACTCAAAACATTGTGCTGATGGATGGATTGAATAGTACGGGCACAGATATTATAATACTTGTACGGGGGTCGTGGAGGTGTTTAAGAGGACCCTTCCCGGCCCGTCTATCGTCAACGCGAGCATGGTCAAAAAGCTTGTTGTTTCATCCAGAGCCACTGCGGCGATTTTCTTTCAACTCCCCGTCTTATCCCGCCCCGACCCCGCACAACTCGTCTCCCACGCACCTCATACCGCCTAACGCGATGACATAGAACGAAAAATAGTGTTCGAAAATGTCATAAACTTGTTCCAGGAAATACGTGTTTTTGAATAAGTCTTACAAGTGTGTGAAATAAATATTTGTCATTAAGATTCTCCATTACATGTGCAAGGTTTCTATCGAGATGTTTTCTTTATTTTTGAATGATGTTTTCTAAATTTTTGCAAAACAGCAATTTTTGGAGGCTTATACTGAATTTGTTTCTACTTTTTTTCTGCATCCATAGAAACCTAGATATAGTACACAAATAACCTATTACTTAAAAAAAATCAAAGATACATGTGTAACAACGGCATAATCACGTACGAGCGTTTGTATGAAAAGTATGATGGGTTGGCCGCTCTTAAAGTAAAAATTTTAATACATCAAAAACAAGTATTTTAAAAGACTTGTAAAAAATTGGAACTTTGACCCACAATATCTCCGTAACTAGAGGGTTCCCAGGTATGGTCTAGATAAAAAAAAATATCGCAATGACGGGGAGAAAAAGTGCCTTTTGGCTACATTTAGAGTCTTGTTACATCCTTTATAGGTAGTATTGAACATCAACTTAATTACATAAAAGCGCTCCAGCAGCCATTAACAGCATCTCATCGGCTCTAAATAAATTTCCTCTCGGCATGAACGGCTCAAAGACAAGATCACACTTCAACAGTTCACGAGAATTGCCATTTAATTCGATCACAGACAGACGCGGCCCGATCGGCCTTTGCTTCGAGAGCGGATGACCTCCCCTCTCCATTATCTGATTACCCTCCTCCCATTATTACGTTACTAATTTTCCTGCACATCGAGAAGCTAACGAAGTTTTCTCGATGTAAAGGGCGCGTTTTGATTGTCAATTACTGAGTCTTGGACGCCAAAGGATGGTGCGACGGACGTGCAAAGTAACAGGATGCAATTAGTATGTGGCTGAAACTTTGTTATGAGCGCAAGTGTTTTCAACATGGTCTTTAACTTATAGGGTGGCGTAATACGGTCAGAAATGTTTATGCTCGTAAGGGGTAGGTATGTTGTGCAAGGTGTAGTAAGTGAGTTGAATGTAGTAGTAAACACGGCTACACCTCCAGCATTCAAAGCTATACATTTCCAGTTTATGCTGATCTCACATTGTATTGAATTTCCGTACAATGCGAGGCCAGCTTGTACCTAATTCAGTTTTCAAGCTTACTACATTTTTTTAATGAGTGATCCTACTGAAAATTTTAAACACCTAAAATGAAGAAATTGTAATAATTCATAACATACCATCCTTCCGTAATAAAACTTTGAATACAAAATTATCAAGGGAACTACCACGTTTTATTGAATTTAAGTATTTCGCATCTTTGAAAGAATAATGATGAGGAGTTCGTGGCAAAATAATAACAGCCGCCTGGGATCAGGTTAATCCGCGCTTGCCTAGGTTGGTCTGTGGATGGGTGACCACCAATTACATACGAATTTCCTCTGTCCCGCAAAGTACGTTAAAAAGCCGTTGATCCCAGCTGTCATTTGTAGATCTTTGACAGTCGTTACAAAGCAGCTAGTAGTGAAAAGTCTGACAACCAGTCTTACCAAGGCAGGGCTCGGAAACCGGTTAATTTTCCAAACCGGTTTCGGTCATTGACCCCAAACCAGAAATGATTGCGGTTTAGGTTTCGATTACCGGTGTTTTAACCGGTTACTGAGAGAACCCGTTTTTTACAAATTCCGATTCTGTTGAGCGAAATAACCGGTTAATTTGAGATTCGGCGGTAAGTAAATAAGAGTTTTACCTACTACGCCATCTCTCTTACATCTACAATAATAAAGCTCTCGGTCTAGTCGCTCTACGCCAACGAATAACGCACTCACAAGCAGATTGTGTTCGACCGCGCTCGTAGTTTCGTTTTAATTGCCGTGAGTGCAACAAAATACTTGACAGGAGTCTGAGTAATACCGGTTTATTTAGGTTAGTGCGAGCATTCAAATAATATTTTCTGCAAAAACCGGTATCCAAAATGATTTAGGTTTAGTCTAAACCGTTTTTGTAACTAACCGGTTAATCGAAGAACGATATTATAACGGGTTTATGAACAATATTAACCGGTATTTCAAAACCGGTTCCAAGCCCTGTACCAAGGGGTAGGTATCGTATTGCCCAGCAATAACTGGGTTGTGGAGGTCAGATAGGCAGTCGCTCCATGTAAGATACTGGTATTCAGCTGCATCCGGTTAGACTGGAAGCCGACCCCAGCATAGTTGGGAAAAGGTTAAGCAGGTCTTCTTCCAAATAATAATACTTTCAAACCGTCAAAACTCAAACTCAAACTCAAAGCATTTATTTCAATTAGACCATTACAGGCACTTTTGAAAGTCAAACAAAAAAACAAAGCTAAGCTACAGTCACAGTCACAAGGCATAATAACTTGAGAAAGTACTGTAGTTGCACATTCCAAAGCGTAGATCTCTATGGAGAAGAATGGGCAAAAAAACTCCATGCACACTCTTTTTAATCAAAATATTGTTACAAAATCTTGGTTACATCATTCACGTTGAGATTATACATATATGTGAGAACGATACCAAACAATACGTTAACGTAGCACATCCTGATATGCACCATAGTAGATTAAGTTTCAAGAACCACAACACGAATGATTGAAGTAAGATTCCGGAATATGAACAGACAAACAAATCTCATTTAAGTCGCTTCCGGGACTTTGACTGGCCATTCTCTTGCTAAAGGCATTTCATTTCCGTTACACAGCAAAGTCTGGCCGTGCGACGCCATATCGTAGCCTGTCATTTGCCACACATTGTCTTAGCAAATGGCGGCTAAGTTACATGAACATTGCAAACAAAAAATCTATTGATTTGTCATGAGGGCAAGTTGCAGATAAAGAAAAACGTTCTTAAAAAAGGTCCCCAACTTGTGAAGTAAGCTAACAGAATCCACAGATTTTGGGAAAATGCTACAGTCAGCTAATAGAAAATTATTTTTCTCGGTTTATTACACGGACAGTAGAACTGGCTTCCGTTTCCCAAAATGCGTATATAATACAAGAACGTTTATATATCACCTACTGTGATCTTATTAAACTCACACGGTGTTATTACAAAAAGCGGTTTAACTAAAAACCCTGGTTTAAACTTCGATAAACTACGGTCTAAACAAAAAACGGTATTACAAATCGTGGTTTTACGATAAACCGTAGACTAAACCATGGTCTAACGCTAAACCTCGGCGACCCCTAGTTTAACGATGATCTAAATCACTAAATTGGATTTATCTTATAAGTTATATCATCTTTTTCACTGTGTTGTGTTGTTTTAACTCGAAAATCGATTATATGGCGTGATTGTGCAATCATCTCACGTAGTTTAACCAACACTGTTAGGTAAACTGTTAGAAAAACTTACAGGCTAGACCTGAGGAGCGTACCTATACTACCGGCCACAGCTGTTCCTTATCTATCTGTCCTCAAATCTTAAATCGTTTATTGCTATCCATAATGTACACTTACAGGTGGGAAATAAACAAAATATAAACAATTATGAACCCTGCCGGGCACAGCAATTTTTTTTTAAATAAGTAGAGAGACGAAGAGCGCTTTAATATTATCCTGTGTATATGATAGCACAAACGATCTACGCATCATATGCCACGTCACGCATATTCTACATCGTGCAGAGTAATCCTCGAGATTGTATTATGAAGGCAGTTATAGTAGCCCACCTGCCCACCAGACATAACACCGGCTGGTCGAGAACCTTCCTTTTCTCTTTCAATAGAAATCTTATAAATAACTAAGGTACTTATGATATTAATTAACATTTTCACTTTGTACAGTATTTGTCTGAATAGCAGTGAAAGTCTAATGGTGTGACCGTCGGGCGGTTAAGTCATAGGTCTCAAGTTCGAACCCAAGACACGCACCTCTGATTTTTCGGATTCATGTGCGTATTGTATAATTATCACTTGCTTCGGTGAAGGAAAACATCGTGAGGAAACCAGCATGCCTGAGAGATATTTCTCGACGACATGTAAAGCCAAGTTAGAGGCCCATGGGCGGCATAAAACTCTGACAAAAGAAGCGCAGAAGACTTTGTACAGTTTTAGCCAATATAAACTATACGGTATGTTGAGTGTATAACGCTATTACATGAGTACTTCACCGCACACTGGCGAATGTGAAGCTTCAATTAGCAAGCCGCAGGTGTAAGCGTAGTGCAGCCACTCGAGGCGCTGCATGAGGCGGCACAAGCCGCACAAGGCGTACGATTGTTAACCGCCTATTATGCCTCGAGGGCCCTACAGCCGGTGTTAGCGCGCAATCACACAGTATTCTTGAATGAATTCACGAATCATTTTCTCATATGGAATAGAATGCAATAGTTTCTTGCTTGTGTGGATATTTCGTAGAATGGCAAAAGAAGCTTCATCTTTTCTTTCAACTGTGTGTATTAAAATTTAGACAAAAAGTATGGACGAATCTATCGTATCCCATTCCATTTTTTCTTAAGTTATAGAAGTCTGTATAAGATACAAAGTCAATGATAATGCCAATTATCTTGACTCCGGAACTTCTCTTCCGATCTCTCTACTAGTAAAGTTCTCAAACAAAACCGAAACACGTCATCCAGTGTGCCGTCTGTGCATTTACAACGTGACGGAACTCGTCGTCGAGATGCGAGGCGCACAATTAGCGAGGCAAGAGGCACTTAGTGCCATTCGAGGCACAACCGCGCCACTCTAGACACCATAGACACCGACACCGCGTTCTAGACTGTCTATAATGGATCATTAGGTTAATTGATTATGGAGCGATCGAAATATAGCTGTTTGAAGAGACTTGCTGTTTGTACTGGTATTGGATTGATTGGCAAGGATATAGGAATGCGATCGAAGTTTATTTTCACCTTTTGAATTTTCGAGACAATGAAGACGAATTCAAGCAGTCTCATATATTTAATTCTTAGTTTAAATAAATTAAATTTACTATAGTAAAATTGAATAAACGGCACACTATCTGCATTCACTGTTTGAGATGGAACTAATGTGTGTAGGTGAGTTACCAGTGATTTTTAAAACGAGGTATTAATAATAATATGTATAATTGATTGAATAAGTATTGAATTCCGCAAGTAATAGTATTTTTGTATTATATTTTATTTTATTATTATTTTAGTATGATAGGAAGCTGAAGATCTAAGGCATCTGTAGGCCGTCGGTTTTTTTGTCATCCGAAAGTATTTAAAAGAGCTCGTTTCCTTCGCGCGAGTAACGTCTCATCACCATCGCGGTGACACGCGGCATGCTCTGCCTGTGGCTCTACAATTCAAAATGTCTGAATACCTCTTCCAGCATTGTTATGAAGAGTTTTGGTGAGAGAGGATCTCCTTTGTCGTATGTCTAATGTTTTTATTTATTCCGCTTTCTTAAAAGTTTACTTTTTTCATTTGTTTTCTCCGTAGTCACCGCCGCAACACGGGCTACATCCCGTGACTTGAGCGTGTAGCTCATGACCAAGTGGATAAGGTTGTTGCTGTTCACATTACAATAAATAACGTCTTCACAAAAAAGAGGGTATGTTAATACTTACCGCCGCCATTCTTGTAGCAGAGGTAAGGGAAGCGCCACACGTTGGCGAGGTCGACGGCGAACCCGATGACCGACAGCAGGAAGTCCACCTTCTTGCCCCATGTCTCGCGCTCGCCGACGCCCGGCGTAGGCGTCTTCAGCGCCATCCTACAGCCCGACCACAGGAACCCGCCACACCCTGGGGATGAATGACAGATGTTACAAGAGCGAAACGAGAAAGAATGACACAAAGAAAACAATAAAAACTTAGATCGTTACAGTATTTTGTCATCATTAATGTCAGACATCTTATATCTGATGCTGGTTTTCCACCGGACCTTATATTGCGAGGACATGTTAGGGTTCTTCTCTTAACATTACTTTCATAGTTATTATGCCTTGTGACTGGGACTGTAGCTTCTTCTTTTTGTTTATGGTCGAAACATATGTATGGTTTTTTTTCTTAAATACTATGAAAAAGACTTTTTTTCTTTTTAAAACTGTCGTAGATCACAAATCACTTTTGTAATTGTATAAATATATAAATAATAATATTTGAATCATTATTGTAAAGATGTCGTATTGCTCTGTAATTACCTATTAAAGCAATATTTTCCCTCTTTTTTATGGATATAATAATCATTGCCTTTTCACAAGCTGTGGTTGGCTTCCAGTCTCAACGGATCCAGCTGAATCCCAGTATTTTACATGGAGCGAAAGCCTATCGGACTTCTACAGCCCACCTACTTGGTCTTAACCAAGGGGTATCCAACTAGTTGTACTTGACTTTCAGATTTTTGACAACCCGGAAGACCGTAAGTAAGTCGTTACTCAAGCATTTACAAAGAACAGCCAGAACCAAAGAGTCGGAGGCGTCTCGAACCTTCAATCAACCTGTAAAACAGCGAGGTCGATTTTGGGACAATACAAATTGACCTTTTTAATAACTAGCATTATTTTTATCGTGCATATCATTATACCACGTACAAATTCAATCAAAACCCAAGTCCCATTTAAAACAACGTACGAATCAAACTACACCACTTGACCTTTTATCCGGGAGTTAATTAACTGGAAGCAGAAGTATCGCGAGTGGAGCCGGGGTCCTCCATTACGTCACGACATAATGAAGTGACAATGTTATGACGCTTCGCGTGATAGAGGGCGCACACTTCACGCTCGCTGACCGCTGACCGCGCGGGTTTAAAATAGGGTTGACGAAGCTTTTGAATTTTTTTTTAAGACTGAAGATGCCTGCAACTTTGTCTGCATAAAATAACTTGCTGTCAAAAACTCGGCAAAACAAAGCTTTCTTTTTTTTATTGACAAGGAAATTTCACTATTATAAGTAGAATAAAATACTATGTACATTATACACAGACTACAAATAGAACTAAAATAATGCTAAAAAGAAGACTAAAACTAAGTTCCTACATATCTGAAACGACGACATTATGACACTTAGGCGTCAAAGTACTCCTCCCCATCGATGTCATCCGGAAACGTGCCCAGAAGACTGGCAGCATTGCCACGTTGAATGACAATGCTAATTCTTTGACCAAAGAAAGAGCCAGCCCTTATAATAAGCTTTCTATAATTCTATCAATGAAACATTTTTTTGAAAATGTGATCATTTGTTTAGTTAGATCTTGATTAATGTGGTTGCCTACCCGCACTGAGCGCTTGAAGTGGATTCTGGTCCATCCTCCCCCACAGAGGAGGCCTGTGACCGAGCCGTGGATTTGTTATAACCTAGAGATTGTTTTCTAAATTACCAAATTTATCCTATCATTCAAAGTTACTGCTATCGTGGATTATGGTTTTCAAGTTCTATCGAAACTCATTGCTTCGTTCATACATTCGTTGCTTAGTTCACTATGTCTAAGTCATCTATAGTTACATTATTGTTTGAGATTACACTTTTTAGATTGAGATTTTCCACTAACGGCAAATAGATTGGATAGGTACGTAGGTACAAGAAAAAGGCGGAAGATTTGAAGTTCTTCGTAGAACTAACCAATGCGTTCAATTTCCAAGGAGCAGACACATCACATCACACAATAGTTTAACAACCGCCGTAAATCGAATTTGATGATTCATCAGATGACAGGTCCGTCTGATGAATCAACTAAACAATTTATTCATTTGTCTTGCATATAAAGTCGTAAAATTCCGCTGTGCCAACCCTAGTGCGAACTCTCTATTCAGTACGTCCGAGAGGCTGTCACGTCCAGCTAGCGGTCCGATTACCCGACGCTCGATTTAAACGACGAAAAACCGTATGTCATTGCTACAGCGCACCACTAGTCGACAAATTGAATTTCGAATACGGACATTTAATACGCGGAATATTGGAGCAGGAAAATATGCTGCGTTTTGATGGAGAGTGGAATTTTACATAAATGTATTTTTTTTATCACCTAGTTGTTACAGAAAATTCAAAATATGACTTTTCATGATATCTCATTGGTACGTCAACAAAATAAAAAGCTTTTTACACAAGTTTCATCATAATTCACTTTTAGTTTTATAAACATGGAAAAATTTAAATTAAAACATATTATTGAAGCTAACTTAGTAGCTCATCCAGCAAAGTTAATAAAATAGAAATAGGAGCAAAGCTTGGATGTCTTTCACCGAATAAAGAATCACAAAAATCAGGCCGGAAATTACTGAGCAGTTGATGTTGCACCTTTATGAAAAAGAACTCGTCAATCAAATGCATTTAAATAAATAAACAAATAAGTCTTTACTTGTTCTATATCTTACAAAATCGTCATCGAATGTATAACCTCCTAATCTCTAAAGCCGCACAAGTAATGCCCATGTGATGGCCAATCACATTCTAATTTTGTAAGTCAGTTAAAAGGAAAAGAAAAGACAATAATAAAAAATGTATGTCTTATAGCGGAAAAGATAGGTGTCAGACTTTTTTTAAATTGCCACCGTTTTTTGACCAAAGATATTAAAATCGCGCAATGGTAACGTAACGGTGCTTTTATTTAAACGTATAATACCATTAATACCCTTCCTCCTACCCTTTTTCTGAAAAACGTGCAGCATCTTTATGAATTTGGTAACTTGAAATCGTTGGAGCTTAAAGCAACAGTCTATACAGCGTGTAACAGAAAGGGTATAATCATATGGAATACTGTGGTACGGACCATCAAACTGAACAAATTTCTCTATGGGACCACCATCGAAATCGTAAAAAAATAATCAGCTGTCCCATACATTTGGGTCGAGTAGGTATTGAAATTTTGTATAGGACAGCTGATTATTTTTTTACGATTTCCATGGTGGTCCCATAGAGAAAGTTGTTCAGTTTGATGGTCCGTACCACAGTATTCCATATGATTATACCCTTTCTGTTACACGCTGTATACTAGGTACTACTTTGTAGTAAATTATTGTCGATATGGTCCTCTGGCTGAAATCAAGTACATCTGATACTTCTACGTTTTACGTCAACTCCTATACCGAAATGTAGATTCCTACGAGCGCACTTTGAGCAGTGATTTTGTACATAATCATTTCTCTTTCTCTGCTAGAGTCTCTGTCTGTTAGTTTCATTCCATTTACGCGATCAGTATCAAATATTTGTTTATAATCAAATCCAATCCAGCATCTTTTGTTTCTACTATACAACAACATTTGTTTGTTCTTATGTGTTTCGTAGACAAAAGTTAGTGGAGACCACGGAAGGGTCGAAGGAATGTGAGAAGATAGCCGACTAGGTGAACAGACGATCTTTTTGAAGTGGTTGGAAGAAACTGGATAGCTAGCCCATGACACAAAACCACCAAAAGTAGAGAGATTTGGAAGAGACCTACATTCAGCGTTGGATGGCCAAAGGTTGAAGAAGTTTAAGAAGAAGAAGACACAGAAACCAAGTTTTGTTCAAAAGTCTTCGAAAAATCACCTTTGAAAAAATCCGTAGCGGAAAGTACCAAATTGAATAATTTCGGGGCGAGGGAAATTAGACCGTGCTCTCGTGAGTACATTCCGTGGTTTTTCGCATAAATATTAACCTGGGGCCTTAGTCTGCTATTGCAATAGTGTCAGAATGGTCTAGCAGACGAATTACCCTTTGTACGCACGTCAAACGAGTTTCGAACGCGCTTCAATACGCCGTGGGCTAGGGGCCTTATTAAATCAATTATAGACCATTCTGAAACTATTTCAATAGCAGACTAAGGCCCCTGTATTTTTGTGTGTATATCTTTTCATTTTGTGTGCAATAAAGAATAATAATATTTAATGGTGGCGGTACACTCTCGACCGAGAGAGACAAAAAAAAGTAAAACTCTCACAAATTTTACTTTTTTTATTTTTGGAAAAAGACGTGTTAAAATATTCTATAGCACTTTCCGTAAAATGTGTCACATATAAATAAACAAAAAAAAACTTGATTCGTAAAACGAAATACGTAGAAAATTGAGGACTGAACAAGTGACAATTAATTTTAAAGCATTTTAAAGTGATTCTAACTTTGTAAACAACGAATTTCAATTAGGTTGAACTTTTAGTCCAGACATTTTACTCGAAAAAAACTGCTGAGTTTTTATTAATTCCCAACAAGTTGAATTTTGGACCAGGGCTTGAATACGTTATTACAAATACTATGTCAAAAATCCCCATCGAACCCCCTTGTGCTTTATGCTAGTTCAAAGTATTTTCAGTAGCGTTTATAAACACAAAAGATGCATTTTTGACATCGTTGGCGCTTTTTATCGCTCCAATGACCGCGGAGAAGGAGCAACAAATGAACAGATCAGACTTATGGTAATTGATAGAAAGTATTTTCCTACTTCAGAGAAAAATCGCAACCGCTCACGTTTGGTAGTTAATATAAAATCGTTACCAATCACAAAACTGATTTTTTTCTTAACAATTGAAGTGGTTTCAAGAATTAACGACGGAAATGTATTCAAAGAATAAGTAAAGATAAAACAAAAGTAAGAAAAAGCGCTAAACATGACAATAACAAAGGAAAAGATGCACATAATATAGAACAAGCTGGAGAAAAATATGCTAGTTCTTATGAAAAACATGATATTATTAATCATGAGGGCAATCAAATAAGTTAAATCTAAAATACCCGCAGAAATATTTTACAAGTTTAAGTAAGCAAAGAAAATTATGTTATTGCGAAGTTTAACGTTGATAAAAAGTTTGGAAAGTCAAAGTCAAGTCGTATCTTTAACTTATAATTTAATCTATCACGGTTTATCCTCATTTTAGGTATTTTTAGACTCATAGCAATCTTATTTGAAAGTTTCGAAAATAAACTTTCTTGCGCGATAGCAAACTTCGCAAGTTCGCTTACAGAAAGACTTGAAAACGTCCTCCGTATTGAAAACAAAGTCATTTTTCAAATATTAAAGAAGATAAAATAACATACGAACAAAATAAAATTGGACAAAATTACGATCGTCAAAAAACTCAACCTGCAAAACTTTTTACAAGAACCCATATGAAAGAACAGAATCTTTTGAGATCTAAATTCAAATTATGACAGACGGTTTTTTAAATCTCTGTATTCTTGGCATGGAACTAATAAGTACTAGAGAGCCTATAAAAAAATAATACATATAGAGCGTGTTACTCACTTGCGTGTCGGCGGTAGCGTTGCTCGCGCCATGTCCGCGCGGCGCCGTGCCCAGGCCAGAATGACGGCGTCGCGATGTTCTCGTCGGACGCTGGGCGTGAACCGGGAACAAGCCACGCCCAGGATCACTGCTGAGTATGAAACGGAAATTATTGAGCTTGGAACTAGGGCAGCAAAGAGTACTGGAAGCTTCAAGTCAATATTTTTTTGAAGGAAATGGAAAAATGCGTTATTCCTTTTGCAGAAGATATGCAGACATAAAAGGCTGTTAATCCATTTGAAGAAAGAACAATTTATTATAAGCTGAAAAAAGCACACTTTAAAAAAAAAGGCCTATCAGAATTGTTTGCCTCAGTCGGAAGGTTACTGGTTAATTCTGTGTCAAATAAAAGGTGACCATTTCCTCAAAGGTTGCGTCGCAAACTCCTGCATCCTTGCATTGCAGGTGCATGGAACCTCGTCATGTATCACGAGCACCAATATGTAAACAGTTAACAACTTTTGAAAGTGTTTTTGTCCTACTGTTCTAATTAAAATTTCATATTGTTACGAACATAGTATTTTGGAACTCATATTTTTATGAAAAAGATCCGATCTCCAAGTTACAATCGTTATTTCTCGCGATTTGATGGCTTTTAATTAAGGAAAGTGTATAATCTTATTGGTGCTCGTGACTGCGTACTCATATCAATATTTTAAATCTAAAACAGGATGTAGACCAGACTCACAATCTATTCATAGCCCCATTTGTGCTAGATATGTGAATTTCAATATAACCAATTAAATCTAAACCGATTCAGATTGCACCCGATTTTGTATTATAGAAATTTAAATTACGTACTGTTTGAGTGCTGATAATCTGATATAAGTAAATAATCAGAGAGACTTTCACGGAACATATAATACTTAATTATAGGCTATACTTTCTTTGTATCAATTTAATAAAAGTAATCAATTAGTGTAGGGCGGGCAGGCCGCCCTACTTAGTGAAGGGCGTAGCTTGAGAGGCCACGCCCAGCTAGATTGCCGCCCACCTGTCTCAATCACGACTTGTCGCTTCGCATGAACACTTCTAAGATTCCACTTAAAATGATTTGTCAATATATGTATGATGTATGTGTACATGTGATTCTGTTACTAATATGTATCCTAAGTGTAAAAATAGTAATGTTTAATTCTATTAAGCTTTTGAACGCTATTGTCATATATACGTGACAAGCAAGCGCGTGCCATGTACGCCAAACGACACAAATATGTGACAAAATGGTAGGTGAAATTGTGGCTTGGCATGGAGGGCACGCGCATCCATTTATGCTCTGGCGTTAAAAAGGTTAAATATCATGGCTAATTTTTTGATCTTTTGTGTGTAGAAGTAACCAATGGGGGTGCTGTTAATGTGGTGTCCTGCGCGTACTGTAATTCGCTCATTACAGGAACTAATGGAGTAAATTCTGGACTGCCAAAATGATACGACCTTGAACAACACCTATTAACACGTTCGGTGCGGGTTGATTATATCCGATGCTCGTGATTCCTCCGGTGCGGGGTAAAAATTACTGTGCCAACCGCTGGTGCGGGACAGATATATTTGGTCTCCCTATGAATATGAATGAGACGGTTAGTGTTTTGGAATTGCCTTGTTAAGTAAATAATATAGGTACGAAAAAATCGGTTCGACTTTTTACGATCCGATGCCGATTGAAGTTTTTTTTTAACGTCAAGTGCGTTTATCGGTTCTAAACGACCTGATGCCCGATGACCCGATAGCCGCACTAGATTACATGATAGTTGAGCTAGTGAGGTCCGTGTGTTTAGATTAGTTTTTATGCAAATGAGATGAGAAAGTGAATTGTGCATGAAGCGATCCAAGAAGTTGTCTTTGGGACAAACGAGGACTTAAGCACGATACGTGGTGTATGAGCCATAGCGTACTACGTCGTCACTTATGGTTTAGTATGGTACCTAGACAGATTTGCGAAGTTTTATAAGTGACCATGCGGCCCTATGTGAAATAAAATATTTTGATTTTAATTTTGAGACAATTTCCCTGAGCTACAACAAATTGTGGATTTGTAGTAGACTATGTTATCGGCTTCGGCGTAGCCCGACGTACGATAAGTAAGAATTTACAAGTTGTAGCGACTTAGCAACCTACGCCGCCGTCGCCAATGTACTATCTTCACGCACGACATATGGAAAGATAGTACGACTCTCGATGAAACTGTACGAGTATAGTATAGCGGTCTTGACTATCGGTGAAAAAGTAGCACGATGGGCGGTGACGTTAGAATTTAGAGAGTCAAAGGCTCACAAGGACCTCTACCATCGTAATACATCACACGTTGTGACCCTTCAAATCGTAGCAGATGACGCCTCCGTCAGCCGTGACGGCATATTACAAAATACGTTGAGATCCTAAGAGTTCTAACAGAAGACTCTGTAGCGTAAGGCGTAGTGTGACTAAAAACAAGACTGTGTCGTAGCAGATGACGCTACAGCCTACGGCGTAGCACGATGTAAGTTGACTCTATTGAGTCCTACCAGAGTACGGTGTAGGTTACGGCGTAGTACAACATACGGAGAGATCCTAGGGGTTGCCGGCTGTAGCAAATGACGCTGCAACCTACGGCGTAGTACGAGGCACAGCAAGTCTACGAGTCGCAGCGGGCTTCACTATTGGCTACAGCGTAGCACGATGTTAGTTGACTCTACGAGTCGTAGCAGACTACGCTTTGGGCTACGGCGTAATATGACGAAATTTTAACGCATCTACGAAAACGGAAGATGCCCGTTAGTCGAAATCAAAGCGGTAGCGTGCTGATGAACTTCGTTTCAGCTATATGTGTCCCAACTGCATCACTTCAAGAAAGTGGAGGAGTAGGGTACAAGTTCTGAGAAGTGTGTATCTCTGCTTAGGTTTTTTATATTTTTTACGGTAGATATACTATAGTAGAGGTACTTTTAAATTTCATTAAGAATGCCTAACTGGGATTGTTATCTATCCATTCTGAAATAATACGTACGGTACTATAAACGTGGGCTGTGTTCCGCAAAGAGTTGTCGACGGACGAGTCTTTACTTGGCTACCACTTTTTTAGTGTTCCGACTCCGAATGGCCAAAAACGGAACCCCTAAAGATTCGTCATTTAAAGCCGTGTATGTCACAGCCACTTTATTCCGAAACTATTAGGACTACACAGTTGAGGCTTGCTTGGTATTCTGTAAACCGCTTTAAGTTTTTGTACAAAATAAAAATGAAAAAAGTTTAAGGGCTCCCCAGAATTAAAACTAAAAAAAAACATCAAATCTATACGTGCGGGCTGTGGGCTGTCTATAGATAGGTCTATAAAAATGACATTGGGGTTTCGAAAACCATTTTTTCTCAAAGTCAATCGTTTGAAAGATAGACACTTCCAAAGTGGTAAAATGTGTGTCCCTCCTAGAGATGCAAAAGGAATTTTAAACGTTTTAAACCATTTTGTTTTAAACCGTTTTTTTGGTTTAAAACGATTTAAAACCACACTTAGCGGTTTAATATGGTTTAGAATGTTTTTTTTTTTTTGGAATGCACTGAGGCTTTACACGAAGTTATCTAGACCACACCTTCCTGATTTAGAATATATAAAAGGAAAATAAAATAAAAATGTTTTAAAATCAACCTTCATTAACATGACGGACAAACATAAAATTGATCCCTATCTGCCCCATCTCTCCCTGTGGCGATTTTGGTAGCAAAATGAAAAATAAAAATGCGGCATTGCCATTTTATTTTAATACCCAAAATATGATTGTTTTCAGTGTCTAATCCTAAATAGTAGTATAAATATGATTTAGGACTTCACATATATTAATAAAAATGGTAAATGATTTCAATTAGCCTTTTAAACTATTTTTTTAAGTCATTCGTGATCAAGGTACGGCCCACGTGGTCGTGGTTTTAAACCGTTTTAAACGTATTTAAAACGGGTTTTAAACCACTGATTTTGGTTTAAAACGGTTTATTTACAACTATAGTCCCTCCCCTCTAATTTCTGAAGTAAGAGGAGGAAAATTCTGAAAAAATTTAGGATCGTAGAACGTAAAAAAACCTTTCAACCAAAATTGGTTTAAATAAAATAAAAGTCTTACCTAAAATTTTGGTAAGAATAAGGCCTTAGGCCTAAGCCTAAGGCCTTATTCTTACCAAAATTTTCCAAATGTAATAAAGAATGTATCTGTTAGGTAACACTTTCCACTAGTGTTTAAGTTGTGCATACACAACTTATATCCGCGCCTGATACATATATGTAATTACTAACATATATGTATCGATCTGTTAATTAATGATTGATTGATTGAAAAGTCCCTACGCACCAAAGCCGTGTCGAGAAATTTTTTAATACATACCTACTTATATAAAATTATCCTTACAATTTTTTTAAGGCTTAGAGAGATTGTGTTGTAAGAGATTTGTGAAACGTAGCATGACCGAGTACTGGCACTAATATTAATTGGATACTTTACAAACAAATTATTATATACGAAAGAGGTAGGTATAGGTACTATAAATTACCATAGTATCAGGCACGGAAAGAATCATGACATGGACTATTATGCCCGATAGAACGTTTCGATTAACAGCGTATCATACCCGTTTAAAACGGGTTTGGACCGGTCATCATACGCGGGTAAACCCTATACCTATTCTTTGTATTGAAAAGTATGAGACTATGCCCGCTAGACCGTTCCCTCACCGACCAACACGCATGCATGTAGCATATCGGCACCGGCAATTTATTCTCGCCGATAATATAACTGTTGACGCTCTGTGCATGGCTCGCGTCACAGTCTCATACATTTCAATACAAAGAATATTATTTTGCTTGCAACTACTTTTGAAATCATAGTATGATTTGGTTTAGTGTGCAGACCTTTAAGGTGGAAGCGCAAGGGTAGCCCGCGAAATTTAAATTTTCTTAAGTTTATTGCAATTTCCAGGTCAGTGGCAAGTTGTATGTTGATGAAAATATGAATCGCGCCAGTAATATATATGGAGTTACAGAATTATAATCATTCAAATCATCAATATAGCCCTCCAAGTTCATATAACCCCATTCAATAGCTATTTCATGAAAAAGTCTCTCAATGGAATTAAACGAACTTGCAGGGATGTATTGATGATTTGAATGATTATAATTCTGTAACTCCATACGTGTTACTGGCGCGATTCATATTTTCATCAACATACAACCTGACACTGACCTGCAAATTGCAATAAACGTAAGAAAATTTAAATTTCGAGTGCTACCCTTGCTGTTTACATAAGTACATAAACAAATAATATGTTAAGTCTTGCTCACCATTCAAATGAATAGGTACCTAGCTGTCTCTTCTTTTCTTTCAACGAAGTCTGAATGCTGTGCAGGGTATCCGCGGCGTTATGACGTTGATTACATGAATTGTATCCATTTCGCCCATGCAAAATATTTTCTGGACTGAAAAAAAGTTAATGGTTATATCAGAATCTGGATACATAGAACTTGGTATTCTGGATTTTGGGACAGGCGTTTCCGTCCATTTTCACGCTTAATGATTTACTTTTTATATAGTACAACGGAACACTTATCCAACTTTTCCATATTTGGCTCGAATCTTTTAGTTTTCGTTCGCGCCCATTTTTACGTTTTTAAATGGAACACTTATTATTTTCAGTCAAGAACCAATAAAAAAGTATATGCTATTGCTGTGGTTTAATTTAATAGAAAAATCAGTATACACAAAGCAGTAAACATATTATTATTCAATACATTCGGATGTGTACTAACTGGTGAGTCCGAAAGTAACTTGGTCTAGTGTTTAACAATTGCATTTGTGCTACTTCAAACGGGGCATTACTAAAATATCTAAATATACGTACTTGTATCACGTTGATTTTGGAAAGGCAAGGCAAGGCCTTCTTATCTTATTTTTTCTTTGACTGGACTTTTTTTACTTTATGTGCTGAGTGAAATTTAATGAGGGCTATCGTTTTTGAGCTCACCAGATGGCACCACTGTCGATTAAGGTCCTGTCAAAAAATCTATTTTATATTATAAAGTATCAATAACTTCAAGAAAAGTTTATTTTATTACGTATAAAAACATAGTGTAAACTACAGGTTCATAATATTTACAATATTCTCCATAAAATTAGCAAGCATAAAATATTTTAAAATCATTTTATCTCCAAGTACTGAAAATTAAGATTCTAAGTTGCTACTTAAAATCTTCAAGTCTTAATTAATCAGGAATGACTCAATCTAGACCACAATCGTGGTTATTTTTAAAAATACGTGTTAAAAAAGCACGCAAAGCGTGAACTTTCTATGATATCTGACATTTCGGTGCCCCCGCGCTACACTAGCGCCTCTAGCGGAAAATTCATACGCGATAGCCCCCATTCTACTATCGACCGAAGGAATTATGACATATGGCAACATTACAAATTAAAAAGCTGTCAACTCTCATGTCTCTCGTCGTTGATTGGATGTTGCCACCCAATCATATTTCGTGAGCTACCAATCACAAAGCTACAAGCACTCATCAGCACTCGTAGAAAAGATGTCGTCGCAAGTGTAATAGTGTTCGACATTTTAGTATCATTAATCAAACTTAGTGCAGTTGCATTCAGTTTCAGTAACAATAGCGACATAACTTATTGTGTTTTTCGTTCTCATAAGTAGTACAGCAGGTACGCTCTAGAATTTTGTTTTACTTTCTCTTCTCGTTTCGTAGACCCATGACAGCTAATCCTTGACCAGTGTTTTTTGTATTTGTAAATAAAAACAAAGATGTGGATTATTATTACTCAGTGGCTACTGCTTACGTCTTTAAGGAGGAAAAGTGTTAAGTTGAGCTGTTGACGTAATCACCTTGATTATATATTGTTGGCATGTCAGCTGATTGAAATTTTCGAGTTGATACTATTGGTAGGAAGAGAGTATTGTGTCGACAGAGCAATTTCTAAGTGCTATTTTTTTAGATATGGCCGATGAAATGGATCCTTGCGAGTGCCTGTGGAACCATGAGTTGGCGATGCGTCGGCTGATCTCTCTGGTGAGTATTGTTAACCTTGGGAGCTATATGATTGAGATGTAATTAAAGTGGGTGGACCGACGTATACGCAACATCCACGTATACATTAGAACTCGTCCATACTTCATTGTTTCTATGTTTACCAACATTGTTTTGTTTTTGTCTTGAATTATTATTTTGTTAAAGCTGTTGGTAAATATTGTTTGATTCTGATGACCTGTAGTTATGTACTTGCCTGAAGAAATATATATATATTTTATGTTGATAAGTGATTCAACAATATGCTATAGGTTACATAAAACCATTTTTTTTATCGTGTGGTTAGTGCCTAACCTGGTGTCAGAGTTTAAAACCATTGAAAAGCAGGCTTCTTAATTTAAAAACTGCTTTCACGTTCATCTAGAATTAAGGGTAAAAAGTGGTTCGGTTTAAAAAGGTCCAAAATAATGTAAAATTGTTATTAAATGCATATTATTATTATTGTATAGTGGTTTACTACAATGTATTGTAATCAAACTCATATAGTTATTGTTGTAACACAACCACCTTATTATTCACAACAATAATGGCATGAAATGTAAATATTTAAGAAGAAGTTTTTCAACAGATTCCTTGACTGGCCATTGGTATAACAATATAATCGTACCCTCCTATTAATAAACACAGACTAAAGTTATTCCAAGTTTAAACCTTTGAAAATGTATGGTTATTCCTTTGTTATTCCTGGTGTAATTTTATTCCGTGTTTATTAATAAGAGGGTTAGGGTCTGTTCACCTATTGAACACATTGTAGCTAACAAATTTCAAACTTACTAACCACGGCAATATTGTTTATGTTCAGTGAGTGGCCACATTAATTGTGGCTGGCATCTGTGTGGCAATCTTTAGATCATTAAATGGGCAAGTAAAAGAACACTTAGGTCACTCCAGCTAATGGGTCATGGTCTGATGAAATGCTACCCTCGCACTAGATGCACTTGTTCACAGTGAAGAGGTTGTATTGTTAGCTAGATTTCTTATAATTTATTCTTATATTACCTAATATTTTAAAAGTTATAATGATTCCTACAGTTCCAACAAGAAATTGGAGCTGAGCATTTCTTTTTAGTTTTTTAATGGCTAGTAAATTGGTGAATAAAATTACAACAATTTAAGTTGGTGATATGAAACCTACCTTTCATTTGACCATGTACAATAATATAATACAATTTATGTACATGAGGAAATCTAATTTTCCTTGATGTGTATAAGGAATATTCATGAATATTCAACTCTGAATATCAAATACATATTAGAGAAATAAGACCCGTTTTAGAAATACAATATAAGTAACAATAAGCCACGGTAGTAATAAAAGAGGATTCTTATTTATACATATTCTATTAATCTACCAACAATATTATCAATTTCTTTCTAGGTCATACCAATTCTAAGTTTGAAAGCCAAAAAAATGTAACTGTAATGTAAATGTTCGAGCAGTTAGCATGCAAATCTATCATACAATTAAATTGTTAACTGGGTCCCTTATCGCGCCTGATAAACCTACCAATGGTTTCATGGTTGTAATTGAACACGATATTGTTTCGACAGCCGTGTATATTAACCTTGCCTTGTTTTTTTCCGTAGCTTATGTTGGTAGAATTTGACAAGAATTCTTGTTGACCATCAGTACTAGAATGCCGTAGAATCTTGGTCTGGCACTTTAGTAGGTGCCACAGTTTTCTTCCGAGCATATTCAGGATCTTCTTCCACTCTAGCCAGATATGCAGTACTCAGTTATTATGGATGCCGAGCCTGATGCTGAGCCTTTGGAAAATAATAAACCAAAGAAAACTTTATTCATAAACGACAGAGATATTTGCGACATCTGAGGTCATGTTCCGGTTCACGACTTCTTGTATTACGTAAAGCAAAACTTTCCATAACAATCGTCTACAGTTTTAGTAAATTGAATGTGTCTTACTTCTGGTATAAATTCTAAATCCTGAATTATATTTTGCAAAGACGTCAATGTTTTCTCGATCTCAGTAATAATATTTTCAGAGGACAATGTGTTATGCACTTATGCATCAATTTATATTTGGGAAAGAACAGGGTAATAAGCAAAGTTCTTGCGATCTGATATCGAGATCAATTTCGACATTTTCGAAAGTATTTCCAAAAAGACTGAATATTCCTTCAGCTAGAAAAAAATCTCCAAGCAACTTCTTGTGTGTGATTTGTCAACAGCCGTGTGAAGGAAGTCGGATGTTCTTCACGTTCTACTAATAGTAAGCCGGACGTCATACTCAACGACAACTGATGATTATATTATTGTTTACTACTGCATCAAAAACGACAAAATGTCTAGTGAATGGGCACTGAGCAAACAACATTATGCACATTCTGTCGCGGTCGCCCGCATATTGTAGATATCCGTTGCAGTACTTGCAGCATTGCGTGGCAATGAATCAATTTAAACGTTTCCTTCGAGAAGGTTTATATAATTCCACTCTTCGTCATAGGTAACGCTCTATTTTGCCATGACAACGCAACGTTTTAGAACTTTTTGAGGCAGTCTGAAGAGATCCAAGTCTAGTTCCTAGTTCCTAGCTATTCCGATGATGCTTTCTGTGCATATTTATATCGCTTACTTTAGATGACTGGACTGTCATGTCGTGGGAATTCGTTGCAAATCAAGAACAGGTTTCAAAAGACCAATATTGGTCTCCACTAGACCTGACGTATCTTTGTACATTTTTAAACGCAGCCGTAACCTATAAGTAATATAATTTTAAAGCTGTGTAGTTGACGTGTACAGAACATCGTAAATGAGAGCGATATTATCTGGCAATGTTATGATAATGTGTCCGATAAGATTGTGTTGCAACTTTATCGTGTTCCAATTATGAGCACGCACATAAACAGTACCTAGCTACGGTTTAATGTGTTCCAACGCATAAGAGTTGATTAGAGTACTTACCTACTGAAAGATCATTAATGAACATGTCTATTCAATCTGGGATTACTGCTGCTGTTTTTGATACATACAATCTATTACAAAAATAAACTCTGGACTCCAGACTACTCCAGAGCTAGGTTTGGGCACCTTGTTTATCAGGAGCAACTGACTCCTCGTATTGATTTAACAAGTATCAATAATATAATTAAAACAAGTACATAATTCCTCGCTTTACTACCACGTGTAGACGTCCAATTTAATTAACGAGTGCTTTTCAGTCGCATACCTTAGCGCATGTAAACAACACAGACAGCTGCAATGCATGAACAAAAGATTAATGACACAACATTCAAAAGTAACCTTGGATGACGCCTCAAATTGTATAAATAGGACAAAAGGATATAGGTACGGTCTTCCTTTTGCCAATGCTGGTTTTGGGCATATGAATGAATGCGTTATGACTTTACGAGGACGTAAATCGGCTCGAGTCATTTTTCTTAGCACTAGTTCATTTCAAATTTTCAACAGTGCTCACAACAAATGAATGTTCTTTAGTTTATCATGTTGATGATTCCACAATCGTATATCGCTGCAAACGTATTTTAGTAAACTACGGATATTTATTTGAGTGCTGTCTGCAATAATAGCAATGCTAATAAAGGAAATTTGTAGAATATAAAGATGTATGATAATTATATTCTCCCTAAAACACGGGATGCAACAGGTATGTTTTTATTTGGACATACTCAATTTACGTTTAAGGTTTACACTCTTCAGTACGTCGCAGAAAAAGAAATGAGATTCATTATCTTTCTCCTGCCATATAGGCATGCGCATGATGATGAATCCCAATTTGATAGGGTCGGGGCAGCATATCTCTGACCACAGGGACATCTCCTCAGCAGCAATCGAGATTAATTCGCATAAATAACAGCCTGAACTTTATTTATATTTACAGTGACACGTGAGCGAGTGATAAACGGTCATTCATGTAATTGCAAGTTCAGTTATGTATCAACAAACCAAATTATGTATAAATATTCCATGACACCTACAAATACCTTAAAACTTATTTACAAACAAACGAAGGAAATGGATTTCACCGACAATGAATCTAAAATAATTAAACGATTACGTAATGAATGGTTTGTTACCTGTAGGTAGTTAAATTTTAATTCATTATTATGTAACTATTATTATTAGATTTTCTGTGACGTAATGGCTAAACATAATATATACGCGTCGATAATCGAGTATTTTTAGTTTTATTTAGTCCTTTTTTTGACAACCACACCAAAACTTAGTTGGGAAAAGGGCTATGCAGATGACAACGATGCAAGTCCTTATTTTTTGAACGCCAAGAAATAAGAATAGATTATAAGTTTGACCTGTACAGTAGTCTATAACCTGACAATAGTCCGTGGGCTGTAGACACAACATACTTGTGGGTGACTCATTAATCTCCAATAACTTACACAGGACTCGTCATAAAAATGTTGTCTTGCTGCGATGCTAACCTCTGTGAAAACGATACTTATGGTCAATGAGGTTATGGTATTCATGTCACTATATTTAGTTTAATAAATTGAAGTAGCAGAAAAAACACATGACATTACGCCTCTATTTCCGTTTAGCAGAGGTGTCTTTACAGTACTGTAGATTATCTTTATTCTACTTTAAATAAAAGGCTTTCAGCGACTAAGAGATAAGAATAAAACTCAATTGACAATCCGGCGACATGACAATCCCTTCTCTTCCTAAGTTACTTTTATTTCCAAAGCCTTTGATAATCCAAATGCAGCTATAAGCAGCCTTCGTAATTTAAGGTTGGTTGCAAGCTATAAAACGTTACAGTACCTACAACCACAGAAATATAAATATATAAGGATCCCATGTAAGAGGCGAGCTAGCTATAGCCATCAACTGGGTACAAATCCAAGCTCTGGGGCTGATATTGAACAACGATCTTGTTAGCAATACCCCAAACGCTTTATCCGTGTGTATGCTCTGGGCTTGCCCTCGTGTATACCTTGACTAACACTTTTTCTTAACAAACCTCTTTTTTTTTCATTCAGCTCCGGCAAGGCCAGTCGTACTGCACAGACAGCGAGTGCCTGGAATCCATGCCCGGGCTGCCGAGGCCGGAGTCGTCCGCCAACAGCTTCATGGTAATGTTCCTCATGATGGCCCTCGCGCTTGCCATGTACGCTATGCGCCCGCGTCGCAACCAGATACAAGACGCAGCGAAGCCAACACGCAATTCTCAGGTAATTAACGATTTTTGATATTTTCTTCGTAGGACAGCCTTGCTTGTTGACTCATTCTCTCTCAGCTCGAAAAAAATTAAAACGCTTTGACCCCGCAGATACTGGCCTCCTGTCTGAGAGAGGGAGTGGCCTATATTCACCAAACGGACCCAGTGCGGGTCCTGGGTGCCCATGTCTTCGAAATTTTCATGCCGATTTCCTTACGATGTATTAAGTTGAGAGCAAGTGGTGGTGGTGGTGAAGAAATTTATTATTATAGATTCACTACATACATGCGCAATTAATGCTGAAAAAAGATGTCAGTCTCACATCTTTTTATCAACATAAAATGTCGCTCATGTTTATATACTTAATGAACTTGGTAGGTTTAAAACTCTGCACAAATGCCGATCGATAATGTCACCTCAGAGAATACGTTCTGATGATGTCGATAACCTTTCGACTTTTCATTTCACCTGAACCCACCTGTGTCCCTACCAGACAGATGGTTTTGAATATTATTGCACAACGAAGAGTAGACGCGTAAAAAACCTATTAAGAGGAAAAACATATATCCGTTTTATTTTAAACTGAGATAAGTTAAATTAATTGGATAATTAATATCACTGTTAGTGTTTTAAATAATGTTCCAACCATAACAAGCAATCGTCCACCGTTTGTAAATCTCAACCAGGCAATTGGTGAATAGACCTTGAATGTACCGTACGCGACCATTGTGTATAATAAAAGCCGTGCAGTATCGAGACGAAATTACTAAAATTGCCGACAGAAGCCATTATTGTATTTACAAAACAGTTTGTGTTGTGCTAGTATACTGACTGACATTCCATCTAGGTCATGTCACCAAAAACGTTAACCAGGTATGCTAGTTACTTTCCTTCTTACATTATTTTTTGCGGGCATGTCATGCACGAAGAGACTGGCGAAGCGCATCTATATCAATAGCTATTTCATGAAAAAGTCACTCAATGGGGTTAAATGAACTTGGAGGGTAGTATTGATGATTTGAATGATTATAATTCTGTAATTCCATATGTGTTACTGGGATTCATATTTTCATCAACATACAACCTGACACTGACCTGCAAATTGCAATAAATGTAAGAAAATTTGAATTTCGCGGGCTACCCTTGCGCTTCCACCTTAAGGATGTTCAGAATAGACACTTTAAAAGATGCGAAATTGACCCCTTTGTGTGGGAAAAGCAGGCACAAAATCGGCCCAAGACGTAGTGCGCATCGGGAGGTCAACGCCTTTGAAGAGAGAAGGTCGCAGCTAGACTTCGTTAATGTGTTCTGACATGTCTGTTTTGTGCTCGGAGTTTTCGGCCAATGATGGATATGCGAGCCACTTGAGGGTACATGATAGAGCAGCACACCAAAGCTCACGACAACCTCCCTAGAAAGCCATCGAATGCAGTTGCTGTGGCCGAAATCGGCTAGATGGCATCATTTTTTGCATACAGTTCTCTCACAAATAGCTGGGAAAATAAAAATAAAACGGAAGAACAGAAGAAATAATGTAGCCGTTATTTGTTCTGTTCTTACGTTTTTTATTTGTATTTGTTGTTTCTTGTTTGACCAGCTAACAAAACGTACGTAAAAAATATTTCCTTTGCCCCTACCAAGTCATCAAAATGAAGCTTTAATTATGTTTTAATATCTAAGCTATTATCTACTTAAATGATTCAACTAGGTAATTCCAGAAATAGCTATTAAGATAAACCCAGAACATGAAAAGTTAATTGATACAAGTGTCGATAATAAAACCTGATTGTAATCGAATGCCCTTAAATTCACTAGAGGAACGGCTCTTTTGGGCGCTAACCATGAGCTTGACACAGATTCAACTCGATTCAAGATTCTTTAAATAAATATAGCTCAGACACTGGGTCAGTGTGTCTCTATTCTTCAACCTATAAATTGAAACACGCGGGGTGTGCTTACGCGACCTGCAAAATAATAAAAAAAAACACACGGGGCGTGTCAGTAGTACACGGTGGCACATCAAACTATATATTTCCAGTATAACATGGCCTCCCTTTGCATAAATTGCTCGTACAATGGTTGATTGGTCGTCGTGCTTAACAATCAAAAGTGTATGTATGTTAGTCGTTTCTCTATGTTAATTCACTCCCTTTCCAGCCACAACCAGATACAATCCATCCGCGTTGGCCCTGGTCTTCCAAATGGATAGATCCATTTCTAGAAACTGAGATTGGCACTCACACACACACACAAAATAAAATGCATTTCTTTCCACGACATAATGCCAGGTGTTTTAATTGTTTTCAGTCAATGTTTTTTGCCTGTCCATCTGCATCATTTAGTATTTAAATTGATATACAAGTAGTCTATCGTCTACCACTGTGAATAAACTCAGATTATTATCTCGGAGCACACTAAAAAACTGGTCCATAGCAAGAAAGAAGCGTTTTTTTGTGCACAATGTCTATGATACCATACTACAAGCTTAGAGGTTTGTTTCAAATAGTTCTTCTTGCGTAAGATAAAAGGCTATCAAAAAAAAAGTAATTGTCATTTTTTTTTAAACGTACAACAGCAGTCAATCGCTCTGCCACTGCGCCAACCGTATCGTCAAAATTCACTAGTTTAAATCTCAAGCCACAAATAATTTAGCATTTTAACAAATTGACGACTGCTTGCTAACTGTGAAATGTTAAGTGTATGCGCTTTCAAAACTGCGAAAGAAAACATCGTGAGGAAACGTCCCACTAGCTGTTGCCCCCAATCTTGGTCCGCCTGAAAATATTACTTCCCTATTTGAATCGTATTTTGTGAACAATATCAAGGTTTACATTTTTTGCACGGAACTCTCAATTTAAAAAAAAAAGTACTTCTTTTATAGCTGCCAGTAAAAGTCCCGTCAAACCCGATTCAGCCGTTTCCGAAATTAGCCGGAACAAACACGGTACAAACAAACAGACAGAAAGACAAAAAAATATTAGAAGTACAGTAGGTATATACTTTCATATGCAATTAGTAAAAAGCTATTATTTTGAAATTACAAATAGTCAAACAGACTTTAATTTTATTTATTTGTATAGATAAACATTAAAATTCCGTGGTAAAAACCCAGTAACTACGTAACACCGATAAGCGACCCATATTGCTTTGGCTTGGTTTTTACAGAATTTTAATCAAACATTAAACACAAATAAATGTACTATCTCTACGGCGCGGCGTGTGTGATCTCTGACCTTTAAAACTGTATTAACTTTGTAGAACTTGATTATTCCGATACACAGACTATATCTTATAATTTTCAAAACTAAAAAGACTGGTTTGTAACATAGGTTTTTTCTTTTCAATGAAACCACAATATAGTCCCCTGGTATACGCAAAAAATTAGACAGTCGCTGATCAATTTGGTGCACAATAAAAATGGCTCTTCTGACAAGTCGCAGTAGTGGAGAATAATTGCATTTAAAATAAATCTAAAATAAAAAAATAAAATATCTAAATAAAATTGCAAGTGTCTGTTTGTAATATCAAAATAACAGCTTTTTACTGAAAGCGAATGAAAATATATACGGCACTTATAACAAAAACACTTTTTTTTCAATTTTTGTCTATCTGTCTGTTTGCTCCAGCTAATTTCCGAAACGGCTGGGCCGATTTTGACGGGAATTTTACTGGCAGATAGCTGATGTTATAAGGCCTAAAATAGGCACATAGGCATAAGTTTATTAAAAAAAAAAATAGGGATCCGCGCAAAACAAAACCCTTGAAATAGTTGACAAAATCCGATTAAAAAAGGAAAGTAATCATTTCACGCGAACGAAGGTCGCGGGCAACAGCTAGTATACAATAAACTTGCGCTTTTCCCACGGGAGTTGGCGATTGGCTTTAAACACGCACGCCGATTGCGAGTACTACGCACCTGATCTTTAAGCCCCCCTAGCATGGCAATACTATCTCTAGTCTACCAAGACTCGACAAAGCTCTTTCTATACAACTTTACATGTCTTGTCATTCATTTCATACATTTCTAACATCGCCATGCTTGCGACGATAGAAATCTTTCTACAATCTGTCATAATATTCAATTCGACTCTTCGTCGACAAAACCTGTTTCTACGGTGGTCATGCTACGCGGGCTGAAGAACGAATAATTTTGGTATAAACTACTATATCCTTTATTTGTCCCCAGGATCACGACGGAGCGCCTCCAACGCCCCCAAGAATATAAGACAAGGAGTCCATGTTCAAAAGGGTCACGCTAACAATGAATTCCAGTAATTGTATTATATAGTAAAATGTACCGCACCAGTTGTGGACACAAGAACGTCATCACAACTTAAGTGTAGATGTATAAGATCTTGTATAGGTATTATGTACTGATAAGGTTATTATAAACGATTGGAAAGTTTCGATAAACATATAACAATTTAGTTTCGCTGTTGCTGCCTTTGAAATTAAACTTAGAATAGAAGGCGTTACGAAAATGATTCTTATGAACGCGGAATTTATGACGGGTTTAGAATGAATTGGTCCATTGATCCTTAATTTATTTTAAACTTTATCTTATGTATCTAATTATTTTCTATTTATTTATCACTTGGTGCTATATTTTTCTCTTACAACTTTTATAAGCCTGCAATAGTGCCGGAGTCTGTTCTAAAGCAGGTCTCTCTTTGTTATATGTTTTCTATAAAAGAACATTGTTAAGCTTATACTTTTCATTAAGCACTGAAACAAATACAATTACGATATGAAAAATATAGCACAGGAGGTATCTTTGTAATATTTCTATTGTTTTTATACCGAACGATACAAACTTGTAAAAAAAAAATAGAAGTCAGCATAAACTAGAACTTGTATAAAAACTTGATGACGTAACTCGACACCGCATCGAACTAAATACGACAAATGCGCCGACTCCCTATGCGCTGGTGAACCTTAACATTATTTTAAATATCAGCCGGTATAAAACTTATGTCATAAAAATGATTCGATACCTCCCTTACTATATTATTACCATCACAGTAAGTGCAATAACTATGAAATCTCAAATTGGATCTTCTCTATAGTATTAATGTGATTAGTGAAATGTTGGTCAAGTTGACAGAAAGTACCTGACGCGATGAAAGACATTTATACTACTATGTAAAGAATTGTTGACAAAAAAAAATTGCAGTTAGTACGAGCTGCAATGCGCTGCCCGCTATTGTTCTTTGGATTATAAAATAAACCTCTTTTCATTTGCGTATGCCAAACAGTTGCGCAGGCCATGTACTGAGCGAAAACAAAATGTCGACAGCTTTAAGAGTTCATTTTAGAAGATCGTAATGACGTATATAAATGGGGAAATGAGATTTCTCCTCAATCGTGATAAAACCTCCTCAAGTTGGTTATAACTTTGCCTCAGATGCAAATTAGGATTGTGTAACTTTCTTTTTATTTATGCTTGAGTTACACTTAGTACTTATAAAAGTGACATGGGATAAATAAAATATAAGTACACTATGTACATCATATCACTGTGTACACACGGCTACACATCAAGCTATACATTTCCAGTATAAGCTGACCTCGCATTGTACGGAAACCCTATACAATGCGAGATCAGCATAAACTGGAAATGTATAGCTTGATGTGTAGCCGTGTGTACCACATACAAGGAGATTATTTTTCCACAGTGACTTTGTTATTTTTCGAGTCGAATTAATGCATATTCCACTAGTTTTAGTTAATTCACTTGGGTTGGGTAATATTTTCAACCATATTTTATTTCTGAGCTACTGTATCGACTCTATACATATTAATTTTGTGTATTTTTATTTTGACAAACCGATCGAGATTATATTTATCAAGAGAAATAAATATAACTATGAGAAACAAATGGTTTTATTGCCTACAAATGAGTTCATGCTATAGAATCCTTCTATGACATGAATTATTGAATGAACTAGGTACTAAACTAGCTGAACCCAAAGAATTTTATGATTATTTACTAATTACTACAAGTCTAATTAATTAATCAAATATTAAATCAATCCCTACTAAAGTAACTACGTCAGTCTATACAACAGAAACGGTAAATAAAGTAAACAATTATATAAAAAACTGTATGTGTATTTGGGTGATAGAAAAAAAATCAATACCGCATATTCAACACGAATGTGGAAATGGTCTAGCTAAAACTTGGTACGTACGTAACGTTTTAGCATAATTCATTGTACGTTTTATGTACAATCGATTATGCTAACACGAGCCAGCGACTGGTAACAGAAAAACGACTATGTAATCGAAACATACCTATAAAATATCGCCTCGAATCCAAAAAATGGAGTTATCCTATTGAGCAGTATAAAAATACATTACCTCAATTTTACAATTATGCTCTTACATCAATTCCGTGCATACACCTTGCATTATAACACTTAAACAGTTCTTCCCTGTGCAAGGGTATCTGGGTATCACGAGTCTTGGATCCTGTCGACTTCATCTTTTACTTTTTTGAGTAATGCACTTATTTTCTTGTACTTTCCTGTGGAGTTTGGTAGGTTTTCGAAATTGATGATGTCGCAAATGTCTTTAGCGAATTTGTCGTCCGTGGGTAGCTTGAGATATGAGGAAGCAATGTTCATGACTGGTGTACCGAAAAGCGTGCCCTTTACCTCGCCTGGTTTTGATTCCGGAGTACTAAGGACATCAGTTTCACTGTCTTTTCTCTTATCCGTATCTTCATTAACTTCTGGAGTGGTTGATGAGGATGGTTCTGCATCTTCAACAACCATTTTAGAAGCTTCAGGTTCTGTTGATGGTTTTTCTATTGACTCACTAAGAGTTTCGTCTGTACTTATGGCTTCATCCTTACTTACATTACTCGTTATGTCAGCTTTAGGTTCTTCTTGTGTAGTTTCACTGTCAGGTTTTGTATTTTGATTGCTATCAGCTTCACTTTTAACACTAGTAGTACTGTCCAGTTTTATATTTTGTTTTTCGTCAACATTTGCAGTTTCCATGTGTATGTCAATATTATCACTAATCTTTTCGTCTTTATCCTGTGTTTCGTCATCATTTGCAGTGTCCATGTTGGTGTCAGTACTTTCACTAATCTTTTCTTCTATATTCTCGTCTGTGCTGTCCAGTATACTAATAATGGATGTGTTTGGTGTACCGTCGCCTTCTAATGCGTTTAGTAGTAGTCGTTTCTTTTCTTCTAAATCGTCTAAGGTTGGACTACCGCGTCCACTGCTTTGCGATTTATCCTGAAAGATGTAAGTGTAGTATGAAATCAATGAAATATTTCAGAAAAAAACTTATCTGTGCTTCAAATGTTGACATAGATAACAAAACTTTGAGTATGGAAATGGAGAACCAGAACTATATAGCTCTACGATTCCACCAGCCATTGGATGGAATTCATCGACCACTTGCAAGAGCAAAGTGAAGGAGGAGAAAACCACATAAAAATAAAAACACATACACTTGAAAATACAAGCTTATTTTTTTACCCCTCAACCTCAACTTTAACAATGGTACAAACCAGAAAAATGTTGTCCAATACATTTGTTTTCACATAGGTTAATCGTCAAAATGTAGGGAACAGCAATTTTTTTTGTGATTTCAGGAATCTTCTCATACAAAAAGTTATTTATAATATTGAGTACTTAAGAGGTTAAGGGTAAAAAAGACTACAGTAACTCACATCATCCTCATCAATAGTAATAAGATCGCTGACAGGGATGGGTATGTCCCCAATCTTGATGACCTCGATGACTTCAACATCATCCCCCGAGCTTTCCGGCTTGTCGTCTGCGGGTGGCGGGGGAGGGGGCATCTCAATGGGGGGCGGGGGGAGCTTGGGCGGAGGGGGCGGCGGCGGCGGGGCTTCGTCCGGCAGAGGGGGATTCGATGGGAACTCAGCTACTTCTGCAATGGTAATATTACAAAATACAGGCACATAATGCTAGTTATATGAAACCACATGAAAGAGCAGCACCCGTAAGCTGTCAACCACCCTAAAAAGTCAAACTTATGCACATTCCGTCAGTTATGGTTTAGTCCTACGTCTTAGGTGACGATTCTATTCCCATCAACTGGGCGAGATCCAGACTGAAATTTGTGTCTGGATAATTTATTTGTCTATTTATTATATATGTTACCAAACCAAATTACAGGCCAAACTAATTTGTCCTTGGCCAAACCAGGGATTATCACAAAAGGACAATCATAGAGCACCCCAACTAAATGGGTTAGGTTAGCTTAGATTGGTGACCAACCCCGCGCGACAGCGGCAGCGGCCTGCGAGCGCTACATCCAAGTTGGCCGCTGTTTAATTGCTTTGTTTGGGTTGGTGTACCCTGATAAGATAGTCCAGTAAACCGGTTTGGCCGGTAACATATATGCAGAATTGCAGACAGCTTACAGTATAATAAGGCCTCCGCATCCTAACCAAATAGATTCAAATGTAAAATTTAAATGTGACTCATCCGGTTAGGACGCAACCTACGACACAATAGCAGTATAAGAACAATTCGCAACATACCATCTCCGCTATCGAGCTCCATCTCAGCCTGACCCTCGAGCGTGTTGTTCCCAGAGGCCGACGGGAAGAACGTGAGCTTCTTGCGTTTATACGCCTTCATAGCATTGGGAGCGAGGAACTGAAGCATTGCCATCTTGCTGTCCTGTTCGGCCATGGGCGGCAGACCGAAATCTTCGGACTCCTGCAAATATTACCAGAAAATAAAGTATTTATGGTCAGTGGATACAAAACGGGGCACTATGAAAAAAAGACTTAGAAAAATTTCACCATAATCTATCGCCTAATCAAGCCTTCGGGATCCGCTGGGATGTGGGAGTAGTAGGGTGGGGGAACACCACGGGACACCTCAAGGACATTGACCTTGGGGTATTTGACCTTGAGGTCAAAATTTCGAAAGTCAAGATCAGCGATTCTCCCAAGGTCACTGACCTTGACCTCATGGTCATTGACTTGAAGTCAAGGTCAATATTTCGAAAGTCAAGATCGTCGACGTAGTCCTGCTGCGCGGGGCTCCAATTTCTATTTGAAGGGTTATAGTAACCTGTCCAAGTCGGGATTCCCCAAGTCCCGAGCTTGCTTCGCTCGCTCTTACATCCTAAATTCTCTCGGTACAGAAATATTACATTTTGTACCAATCCCTTCGCCTTCGACATCCTTTTTACGACAAACGGTTGGTCGGAGGCAAAAATCACCAAGATGCTTTTCGTTTTATTTTTATGTGTAGGTGATAGAATCGAGAAAATAACTGATATTCGAAAAAAAAAATTACCTAATATTTTCTGTCTTTTTTCCGTTACGTACACTCCAGCCTAATATTTTTCTGTTTTGGATGGTGAAAACAGATGAATTGGGATAAGGGCAAGAAAGAATGATGATGTTTTGGATGGTGAAAGCCGATTGCCTATTAGATAATAAATGACCAGACCACAACTGCCAAAAGACTCGCGTAAATGCGTTGCCATTTGGGACACAAAACCGAAATATGGCGTAAGCCTGTAATTATCATATTTTTTCAATTATTTTAGCTCTTCGTCAGTGTCAAAATCAGTGATCTTTAAGTCGGGCAAAATTACAATACTAATTAGAATACTCTTTATTACATAATAAAGAATATTCTATTCTATTCTATTCAAAATGACCTTTAGCTACTAATTGACTAAATTCCAAAAATTCCACTTTTGGTTTGGTTCCTTACTCCCTCGAATGAACCAAAAGACATATTATTTAAAAAAAAACTTTTATCTTTGTTTTTTACTTTTTTGAAACCAATTTAATTTTACCGCGAAAAACGCTTGAAACTGTAACTGTCATGGCGTCTTTAATGTCGTCGCGCCATGGAAACTAAACACTCGTGTTTTTCCAATTCACTGGACACTGGCAGAATAGTCGACATCGGCTTTGCTTGCCATTAAATAAAAATAGAATAAAACAACTCGTGTCGCATTTGTTACTCTGCTGTCGGCTTTGCTAAATCCTAATTCCATTGCGATATAACTTATCGAAAATTATTAAAAACGTAATCAAAGCTGCCTTTGCAAATGCCAACAACAATAAGCAATGGCGTCAGGGTTACCAACTGTCAAAAGTATTTACCTAAAGTTAGTCTTTGAAATCCCCATAAAATGTGCACTTTATGATTTGTAACATTCTTCATTTAATATTTGAATTAAAATTAAAATATAGAGCCCCTAAATAAATCCCAACTTACTTACCCCCCCCCCCCCAATTACCCCCTAACTTGGGGGGAAAACCAGTAAGTTGGGAACCTCGAATGGCGTGACGTAATGCCTTATTTTATCGAATTTATTTTCTGAAAATATTATCAGCTTTAATTTTTTAAATGAATAATGTGGTGGACACAAGCCTATCCTCATTATAACTTTACTGTTGGAATAAGTATGGCGGGACTGTATAAATAATATTGGAAGATAACTTACATCTATATAACGCGAACTAGCTTTTACGTTGAACCCAGGGAAGTCAAGAATCTTTTTAATGTCAAACTTGTCTTTGGAACCGGGTTCAGCTACCTCGCCCTCTTCCTCCTCGGGTTCTTGTATGGCATTACCCTGGAAAGAAAGAACAACATCATAAGACATATATAGGAGATAGAAGTCCCATGTAACGGGTGAGCAAATTCCGTCAAATCCCGTCAGCCGGGCACAAATCCAGCAAATCCAGACTCCATGGCTGCTACTGGGAAATTCGTGACGGAAAATCGCACTTTGCCCGACCTGTGAATCGAACCCAGGACCTCAAGCTCATTAGTCGCGCTTGCGACTACTAGACCAATAAAATAAATCATTTTATAGCATTGAAGGAGGTCATGGCTAAATAATATCAGCCGCTCAGGCCGATCTTTAGGTTAAGCAGTGCTTGCCTAGGTTGGTCCGTGGATGGGTGTCCACCCATTACATCCCGTGTTTCCTCCATACCTAGGAGAGCATGTTAAGCCGTTGGTCCTGGCTGTCATTTGTAGATCTTTGACAGTTGTTACAGGTAGTCAGTGGTCCAAAAGTCTGACAACCAGGCTTACCAAGGGGTATTGTATTATCCAACACTAACTTCATTGTGGAGGTCGAAAAAGTAGTCGCTCCAAGTAAAATACTGGCTTCAAAATTCATCTGCATCCTGCTAGACTGGAAGGCTTACAGTAACATGTAGTAAAGTATTGTTTCGACAGACACATTAAATTAAGTTGCGAAATCACTTAAGCATTAGCTAAAACATATTTACCGTTGAATCAAACATGGTGATGCCTGAGTGTGATATCCTGGCTTCCTCGAGCCATCCAGGTGGGTATCCTAATAACCGCATGCGGTAGATATGCATTGGTAGCTCGCTCCTCTTGAGTCCTAGGGCATGCCGCAGCTGCCCAGATATTCTACCAGGTATTAGATGACCGTATTTCTGTTCATCTTCTACATGGTATCGTCTGAAGTGGAGATGGATAAATAGAAAAAAGAAGTTTAGAGTTTAACAACAAGTTATTTTAAAATAAATTGTCTGGGAAGACCTATTTAAAATCGACAAAAGAAAAAAAAAGACAGAGGAAGAGATTAAAAAATATTTTTTAAAGGGGTTTTTACTGTGACCACATATAAGACTGTAATTTTCATTTCTCCTGCCTTTTTATTTTTTCACGTTACAGATTTTTCAGAAAGACATACCAATTTTATAGCATTCTGTTTCAGTTTACTGCTATAATATTATTGTAAATTATGTTATTAATAACCTACCCAACTCTATTGGAATGCATGGCTTTCCTTTTCTCTGCTATTCTAACTTGATCTCTCGGCTCCTTGCATTCCCTAAGTTGATGAGCACCATCACAATTGAAGCAACAAGGCCCTCTTCGTAGCGGGGGTGGGGATGGTTCCTTGTCTGGGGCATTTGTTATGACTGTGGATGCCTGGAAACAAGAAGTTTTTTTAATTTGGAGAATTAGGTGAGAAAATTACTATATATATTTTTTTAATAAGAAATCATTTTATTTTAAGAGTTGAGGAACTTCGTTGCTCGTTATTATTGTTATAAGCCCATAATATCTCACAGTTTCTTCCAGCATCCACAAATCTGCATTACTTCTTACCAATTCTCAAGAAGGAGTCATTTATAGACCATCAATAAGGAGGATTAGGAATACATTAAGAACAATAGTTTGCCTCTCAACAATATTTGGTTAACAATTCAAATATAATTTTATTGTTTTATTTTCATTTGTTAGATTTACTGCTTGTCTTGATCAGCTAGAATAAGTCAATAACAATACAAGCATTGCATTATAAAATCCATGGCTAAGCATGCTTTTTATTTTAATTACTTAAAGTATACGTAGTTTAAAACACTTTCAAGATAACGTAGGTACTCTTTTATTACCATGCTGTATTAAAATGCAGTTTAGTGAAATATGCATTTTTATCAAGTATTAATTTTGATGTTTTCATAGAATACTTTGATGATCCATGGTTTGGTGTCTTAATAGGTTTAATGTTTTAGTTTAGTCATCTCAAGCATATAATTAACTAAATTGCCATTTAAATAATATAATTTAACTTATTAATATCCTATGAGTTATTGCAAAATAAAAACTTTTGCACAATTAAAATAATTATGATGGTGGTCAGCGGTGCGATGGCGGGGCAGATTGTCTGGGACGTGCTCAGCTATGCATCCTCCAGAAGTCATCCGACTATACTTACATAATTACTGCTAAACATGCCAAGCTGGGGGACACCCCGCCTTGGCTTCACACGTTAAGCAGTACTTATCAATAGCTAGTTAACAATAAGATAGCTCAGCTCACCTGGCTGTATCTGGGAATAACATTAGGCCGGTCATTGCAGGGGTCAGTGTCCACAAAGAAAAAACGACTTTCTTCCTTCTTCTCTACAACACTTTCGCATAATTCCGGATCAATTAAATCTTCAGGCCAAATGTCCAGTTCGACATCTGTCTCAGTTTCAGACCCTAAATTCTCTCCTTCGTGAAGCTTGATTAAGTTCAACATAAATGCTTTCACCTGTTGCTTATAATTACTAGCCATTTTACTATCTTTGAATCGCACTGTTATTAAGGGTATCCTATTTTCGCAGCCCTCGACTCCCAGATCGCTATTACCGGGCGAATCTATGACTATATCCTCGTTCAGTATAGTGGTTTTAGCACCGTCACTACCAATTTTCTTGACGGAATCAACTTCATCAACTGTCTTTTGAGAGCTGGTACCTTTTGGAGTGCTTTCAATAGATACGTCGCACGACGTTTTCCCTCCATTATGCATCGTCTGTGGAGTTGTGTTATCACTAACGTCCTCACTTGACTTTTCTATATCAGATGCTTCTATACTAATTTCTAGTTCTACATTACTTTCTTTGTCAGCTGAGGTAACGCTTGTACTGTTTACAGTCTCCAAACGATTTATTTTGGGATCTTTAACCTCATCGTCACTGCTGAGTACGATGTCCTCATTGTCCAATTCATAAATGATATCATTCACTGCCGCTTTCCTTTTGGCCATGATGATAAGGATAAGTCATCAAGACGTTATTATATACTTAAAGTACAGTTTATTATGCTATCTTTACATAAATTGGCGTAAATAATTTTACACAAAAACACAGTAATAATTTGACTTTGACAAAATGTTATTTTGACAGACCAATCTGTCCAATAGACAATTTAGATTGACAGATAAAGGTTGCAACAGCTAAAAATAATAATAAAAAAATTACGATTTGCTTTTGCCGACACTTTTGACCGACACCAGCCGGAAGTGAACATTCAATGAAAACGAAATTGATTGAACTTGAAAGCCTAGAATTCAAACTCAGATATCTGATTGACAAACTTGACAAAGTGAAGAAAAATAAACATTATAATATTATATTTTAGGTTATGATTCAAGGAATCGAAAAATATTAAAATGTCGCTTTTATTTAGACAACTAGCACGAAACAATCCAAGAAACATTATTACAGATGCGCAAATACTGTTTATATCATGCCGCAAGTTAAGCATAGTTCCGTCAATTTACGGTAAGTCCATTCACGTAACCATATAATATAACATAAATAGAAGTTGAAAACCATATACAATTTCATATATTTGCCCAATTATCGTTTTCCAGATGGAGAACAAAACCCAGCACCAAAGTTCTTCTCATCAAATGTTCAAATTTTATTGAAACGATTGACCCGACCCGACTTCAATAAAGTGTTTCGCAAAAGGACCAACCAAGGGCTAACCATTCTGAAGACGCCAACTTACAAGTTCTTAACAAACGAGGAGCTTGAGGAAGAAGTTGCTAAAGCCAATGAAAGGGCTGATAGATTGTTACAAATGCCTCCTGTTGTAAAGGTAAGCAAGGGAAAGGGTGGTTTTTATTATTTCAGTCACCTAATCACTACGCTGTTATTTGAACACTCGGTAGACCTGTTGGTAGACAAAGGCACATCACATTAACTAACTTGTGTAACTGCTGTTACATATTATCCCATTATTGTTTGGCATATGACTGAGATTTTGTTATAAAATCTTTAAAAAAAAAGTAATCTTTAAAACTTGAAACAACTTTAGTCATACTGTTCTTCGGATTCCTTGACACAAATGCTTAAAAGTATTATATGGATGGTATATCAGTTCTGTTTCTTCAAGATATTATTAATCATTTTCAGATCCAGCAACACATTGACGATGTCCTGTCCAAAGACCCAGCTCTGGTTGGCTATGATACATCCAAGTTCATATTTACTGATATCACGTTTGGTGTGGCTAATGAACACAGATTTATAGTTGAACGGTAAGTATCTTTCTCCATAAGTTAGTTTCTCTTGTTATCAACTCAAACATAATTTGTGTACAAAAGCACAAGTTCTGATCTGGTTGATTCTTGATCTTGCAGAGCAAACATAGCCAGAGGTCACAGGATAGACTGGTTTTGAAGGGGAAAGGGGTGGCATTTGCCCAGCATTGAGCCACAAAGTCGGCTAACCAAATAATAAAAAACGTTGGTCATCAGGGGATGCCCGGCAGATGTTTCATATCTTATTTATAATTAATAAAAACCTTTTTGAATGTGGGGTACAAAAAGAGAAACCGTGTTTAGTATACAAAATGGAGTTGAGAGTGGTGCCGTAGAAGGCATCATGTTTGCCGTCATGTCATACGAGTGGGTTTTATTGCCAAGGCGCGCCAATACATGTGTCACATCAAACACATAGTTGCACTTAAAATACCTTACCTAATTTTTTTCATTAATTTTAACAGAGACCCTGATGGCTATCTTCGAAGCTGTGATCATGATGTCAGAAAAAGATTGAACCAGGTATATTCTTTATTTGAAATCCACATAAACAACATCATCTTAAACAGCTTACTTAAATAATTTAATCACCTGCAATAATTCCTGATACCCACTGGTATCCTAAAATTATTCAAAATTTAATGTTCTTACCCATATTGTTAGGCACAAGCGTACGACACCGACCACATCAGCCGCCAGCGACGATATCATGGCACTCGCCCACAGATCGTTGAAACTAACATAATATGCACACTTACATATTTATTTTGTAATTATTTCTTGGTATTAAACCAATTCTGAAAATAAAGTTCGCATAAACTTATGCTATTTGCAGGAGCTAAAAGGAAAACAGATGGCTACTTAACAGTTTTCACATGTTATCTATAGAAATTGATTCAGTGTGTCTTAAATATCAGTTATCCGAGCAACTCTTAATAGGTTACACTTCTCGCTCTGCCTTCGCCAGAAAATTTAAATTGGACTTCACTCATTTCAGGTGTATTTCCCACTCCACGGTCGTAAACTAAGAGAGCCGGTGATGTTTAGTGACCTGGAGAAGTTCACCAGCTTACTTGAGAGAGAGCAGTATGAGTTTGTGCTGGACCGTGCTTGTGTGCAGTACGAGCCTGATGAGCCTTCGTACCAGAAGGTGACCAGCATCACGTACCAGCATATTGATAGTTGCAGCAAGTATGAACTTTTGAGGTGAGGAAATATTTCTCGAATTTTAGCATTTGAAATTTGAAGGCTTATTTTACCAAACCAAACCACAGAATAATAAGGAGAAGTACCAAACTATCACACTGAGAAATCGCAAAAAGTAAGCAATTTGTTTAAAATGTTGTACTATGGAAAATGTTATGATCAACTTGTCATCTTGACAATAATCAGGCCATCAAATTTGTCCTACACCTGCTGCATATACTCACACTCGTCTTTGATACTGCGCTGATCTGGCACTGGCTTTGGTCTACATGTCACTACATACGCATTTACCGACACCAGTCGCCATAATGAATTGGCAATGCACAAACGTGTCTCAGCTGTCTAAAGACGCATAATCGTTACTGGTTTCTCACTATGCTCGTATCTTCTCACTCACTGAAATTAAGCTCGAATCTGAACTGTTATATTACAGGCACATGCTCCAGTTGAGTGAGCGTCTTAAGGCCTATTTAAAGGGATCCAGACTTTGCGAGGCATGCGCCACGAACGGCGCGCAACGAATGCCTCTGCTTGAGGCGTGCGTGTTGATAAAATATAACAACATATGCTCGGGTCGAGCCATCGCGTGTGAAGCAATGCCTCGTTTGTCTGTCTTCATGTTTGTTGCGAGGCATGTGCTACAAAAAGATGCGCTCGTGCGAGGCGCGCGTGTGCGGCGAGCGTGTGTCGGCCGGCTCATCGCGAGCAGAGCGTTGTTTGGATGGTTGTGTCCGCCTCGCTGTGATTTTCGCGCGCAATATGGACAAGAAAGAAATTTTACGAAAAGTAGTTGCATTATGAAAGTAACCGATTATTATGGGATCCAAAACATCATTATTATTTTATTATATCTAATATATTTATATTTAATAATTGTATTAATAATTATAAAAGCAGCAGCGGATACGCGCACGCGATGCAAAGGTGCCATCTTGACTGCTGCTGTGTCGGTTGGACCAGAGCGAGCATGCGCTGCGCACTGTTTGGCCCGAGCAAATGCAATTTCATTTTCTCAGTCGAGGCGTGCGTGGATATCGTATGCGGCGCACACCTCGAACGTGCATGCGCGACTACGTCCACAACTAGCGTTGCCAGGCGTCCGGATAAAGCCGGACATAGGTAGGCTTTTTGATTGTGTGTCCGGCCAAAATAAACGGCGTCCGGCTTGTCCGGCTTTTGTTAGGCTTTTTACATTTCGCAAACGAGCGAGCGCCGAGCGTGGCCGAGCGCAGGCGACGAGAGTCGACTTCGGTCGCTCACGCAGACCGAAGTACCGCCCGTCGCCCATAGTACAAAATCCTCAATAATGTAGGGTGTCCGGCCTTTCTACCCAAATGTCCGGCCAAACTGGCTGGTCTGTCCGGCTATTAGGTTTGGCGACCTGGCAACCCTATCCACAACTAATGTAATGCTCGCACTGAGGCACTTTGATCTTGAAGCATTTGCCGACATACGTTGGCTCGCCCTCGCACGTGCGTAGCACATGCCTTGCCACGAATATAAAGGTACACACCTTGCGAGGCATTAGCTGTGCGCCGTTCGCGGCGTATGCCTCGCAAAGTCTGGAATATGTCGCTTTAGAGCGACACCGGCGTCGGCTGCGTGCGCCAGGGGCGAGTTTCGATAGCCATAGACTTTTATGATAGCATTCACAGTTCAGCGTTGACCGGCGCACTGAAGTAGGCTAAGACCACTCGCATGACACGTGCTTCCACTGTCATGTGTGTGCATGTCAGCGTCTACACGAGAGAGCAACTGCAGAGTTTGATACTACGCCATATGTTTTAAACCCTGCTGCTGACACACGGCCCGTGATCACTGATCACAAACGCAATACATACTGTTAATATTTTGTAATCTCTAAACATCAATCAATCTTTGCATTTTCCAGATCAACCCGCCACTTCGGTCCGCTAGTATTCTACTTGACCTGGCACCAGAGTATGGACAAGTTAATGCTGGAGCTACTCCAGAGCGGCGCCATCAGGGAGGCGGTACTTCTAACTGCGTTGAGACAGGATATACATGGTGATGTGGCTAATGGAGACGTGGCCAGGACTATCGTACAGCAAGTGAGTGTGTTTTATGAACTCTTTTCGTCATTAGAATTAGGCGTGCACATCCGGCGTACTATAATAGACAGCCACCATTACCGTAGCGGCTTAGAGGCGCCTTTAAGATGTTGTCATTGTTACCATTATGAAACACGATAATGTACGTACGATTCAATGCTTGTCCAATTTTGAACTTTAAATTGCTGAAATAAAGTTAAATATTCAATGTCTATTCTCAATAATCAATCCCCTGATCTGCTTTTATCTTTATTTGAGCTGAAATGAGCTTCAGCTTTACTAAATACATGCAATCTTTGCCAGATTCTACCAACGCCAATACAGCTGTCGAAACCCGAGACCCTCACTGAAGAAGACATCAAGTTGGACAGCAAGTGCCTAGAATGTATAGAGAAGTACATCGTCAGCAACTCCTCAATGAAAAGCCAGCAGGAGTTGGCTCTGCAGGGCTTGAGGGAGCATTACCAGCAGCTTATTGAACTCAGCAGGGGCTTACAGAAAGCACACGGCAAACAGTAAAGCATTTATGTAGTGACCTAATATGTATGTAATTAAACGAATAGTTAAGTTTGGATTTGTGTTTTTATTGTTAGTTTTGTCTTGTTGATGGGCTATTGCTTAGCATAAGTGTTCGATTCCCGAGTTGGGCAGTGTTATTTGGAAATCCGGCAGGAATACCTGGGCAGCCCGGAGTCTGGATTTGTGCCCGGTTGATGGCAATAGGCTCGCCCCCATTACATTAAACTGTTGTGACGTAAACATAACCGGCGAATATGGAAGTTTTAGGTCACCACTAACTAACTTTCTGGTATGGCGGGATGTTATATCTTTATCTTAACGACCAAGGACATGCAGTAGCATATATAAATAAAGGAAAAAGCATAAAGTAATAGCAATCAGCACTGGACGTCTGCAGTCGCATAAGGTGCGACCTAATACATTTTGGGAAGTGCCTCAGTACATTGCTGCTGGCAGCCGAGATTAAAAACATTGGCTGCAGGTGCCGCCGGCTTCCATTATGGACAACGGCGCCGGCGCCGCGAGCGGTGAAAGTTCCTCTGGTGCAAAAGTAACTACCTAAATATCAATATTTTGTAATAAGGTGTGTCGGAAGCCTGACAGGCTTCTATTTCTGTTTCCAGGGTTGAAAGTAACCTAACACGAAGGGGATGGCGGGGTCTTAGTTCGCGCTCCGAACCGAACCTGGCAAGAGTCCAGAGCTCGCTTCGCTCGCTCTTGTATCCTAAGTTTTTGTTGCTTTATTAGTTTATCTACTCCATATGCCAAATTGGCAACCCCATTATTCGTTTTTTTTTTCCAAAGTCAACACCGGCAGCCAATTCAGCAACCGGGCTTGCAGCCAATTCAGGACACGGCCCCGGCAGTTGAGGCACTTCCTACATTTTATACATACACACATACATACACACACACATTTACAAACATACATTACATTTACATCACACATTTCATTTCATTTTTTTTTTCTACATTTTTTTTTATTTTTATTTTTTTATATTCTACTACAAAAGAAGACCTTTTTGAAGAAAGTACTGCTATCTGTGATCAGGATCAGCCCGCGTATTAAGGCTATACTATCTCTATTCTACCAAGAATCGAATCGAATCAAAGCTCTTTCTATACAACTTGATATGTCTTGTCATACATTTTTAACATCGCCATGCTTGCGACGATAGAAATCTTTCCACAATCTGTCAATTCTTCGTCGACAAAACGCCTTTCTACGGTGGTCATGCTACGCGGGCAGGACAAACAATTTCAGTCAGTGTCATGTGTCATTTTTGTACACAAGTGCCAATCACACTTCATCTGTGAAAAGTATTTTATTTATTGTTATTTTACACCTAAGTTTTAAACCATCATGCCGCATTATCACCACCCACGAGGATTCACGCCACTTTTGGTATTAGCTGACAAGAAAGCTAGAAAGAATGGTCTTCGTCACGCCATCTTTACGTCGAGGTTCGACAGATATGTCGGCGACTGGAAATGTGATTTGAAGGACGGTAAAATGGAATGGAATACCTACATAGCTTGCGGGGTTAGCAAGTAGGCAGTGGGTCGGCCATGTCTGTTGAAGGACCGTTAGCCGGTGGTACAGACAAGTCTTGAGTGGAAACCAAGTGTGGGAAGCTCTTTATATAGTATAGGTGTACCAACAAGTTTTAAAGAGTGACTTCGCCCTGGGATAGAGTGGATGTAAAAAGTAGAGGCGCTGGATGTAACCTTGCTTTGGAGTCGTATGTCCAGCAGTGGATTGCGATAGGCTCAGTTAATTGAAAATAGGATGATACTCGGGTACAGATATGGAAGGAAACCCTAACCCAGTAAAATGTCCATATAGCCTCTCATATAGCCATCAGGCCGTCCAGCCGGAGTCACTGTCTCATTAGGGCAGGCTCACAGCTTTTGGGTCTGTACCTGGCCGTATGAGTATGAGGCGGTTCAGTTTGATCATTATTCGCCCGACTCCTTGAGATCGGTGGTAACTGCTGAAATTGATTAATACTTTGTCATAGAGCGCTTTTGTCCTTTTTAAATTTCATTTAACCCGTGAGCGATACCTCAGGACCTAAACAGACAGACTAACTTCAGGTACCTAAACACCTTTCTTTATTTATGAGCGCCTGTCATTCAAATCGCGATTTAACTAAGAAATCCAATGTCCACAGGCAAAGGAAGTTTTCTTACGATCGGCGGAATGTTATATGAAGGTGATTGGTTGAAAGGTTACAGGTAAATAGTACCATTTATAATGTTTACAGTTTAATTAGTTTTCATTTAAAAAACACCCCTCGTATAAGAAGGGAATGACGATCGAGAGTGGACTGCAGCGTCTTTCTTGGCAAGAAGTTCTTGCAAGCGCTTTGTTAGAAAAACAACCTAGATAAGCTACCACAAATACCACAAAAATCGGCCAATTGTAGCCTTTCCCAATGTTGGGATATAGGCCTCCTCTCTGTGTGTGTGACGTATGTGTCTATCCAAGAGGAGTGACCGTGATCCACCACGTGGGGTCAGTGCCTGTTGGTGTATTTCACATTTCTTCGTTCCCTTGGTTCTAGGACATGTCGGGTCGTTCTCCCACATTATTTAGGCAACTAGGTAGACACCAAACTAATCCAGCTGTTTGCAATTATCAGACACGGCTTCGGTCTGCTCAGTAAGCGTCAGCAAAATGGTGTATTTAGACTCGTATACCGAGGAGAATGGGTCCGAGGCAAGCAAGAGGGCCCTGGCTGGATGTACTACGAAAACGGAGATGTGTACCTAGGGTTCTTTAAGAAGGATAAGAAGTGTGGTTACGGAAATATGTGGTACGCTAACAAGACGTTCTATGGAGGCTATTGGAAGAATGATGTGAAAGATGGATTGGGCTTGTTTCTGCTAGGTGAGTTCAGATAACGAATCATCATCATGTAGGTACTTTAATTGGCTTTTCCCAACTACCTTTGTTGGGGCTGATGTCCTGTTTTACCCGATGCAGCTGAATACCAGTATTTTACATGGAGCAAACTGGCTGACCATCACGTTGTGTTTGTTTTAATTATTTAATGGTATAATTATTTGCGCATAATGTAGTGCATGCTGTGCTTTTCTGTAAGTGATGAGGCGCTTAGACTTAAGTTAGCAATGTATATGCAAATTATAATGTCACAGTGTACTCATGGTTGAGAAGCCTAATAATAAATAAATAAATCACAACCCAGTTTCGTTACTAGGTATTAGAGTACCCTTTGGTAAGACTGGTTGACCTATCGACACAAGCAAGCTGTGTCAATACTTTTGTTCGTTCTTCCTCATAGGTGCACTCATCCCCGATGGATGATTACCTATGTACTTAATTTGGTGACTCATCATTACTTACGACGGCAGACTATAAGTTTTTCTTAACCATGAATGTCGCGTTTTATGTGCTATTTTGTTTTGTGCGAGTATTGAAGCTGTAGAGTGGCACAATGAATTGCGCCGAGTGAACCGTCAAGAAATTCCTATAATTAGGTATTCGATTATAGTCATAAAGCTTCCTAAAGTTATTAGTTTTCTACTAACAATGCGAAGTATTCCGCACTACCATTTTTGAACCACGTGTTGGTACCAAACTACTGGCCAACTTGGCCAAGTAAACGACGGAAGTAACACCACATGCGACCTACAGAGGCTACAGATGTGGCTTTGAAAACTTAACCATACCTACCTATTTCAAATTGCCATCTTTTGTTCTATCAACAGAACATTTTGTAAAGTTCCCACGATAAGAACGATACGCACATTGTTCTCGGTACAGTCAACAAAGCAGGCAAAAATTTGAATAGACTTATCTATCCATTGATTTATCTAATATGCTGTGAATTGGCAAGTAATTTTTTCAGGCGAACTATGCCAAGGACAACTTGCAGCCGGATGAGAGTAACTGATGAGGGTTGAGTTGATTGACCTCTGATTGGACACTATTGGACAGGCCTATGCCCAGTAGATGGAACTATTGTTCCCAGTCCGCATACAAGTACGTCATAACTTTTTAGACTTGTGTAACATACATAACTTCATGTATCATAACACTAGCTGACCCGCGCAACTTCGTCTGCGTGCGTGCGTACATAAAAGAAGAGAGGTTAGAGAGAGTGTGCGTCAACCTTAAAAGTTAGACATATGGCCATTGTGGATATTTTTTTAGAGCTTTTTAAGAGGGACAATTCCGACATACATGATAATTGCGTAACTTTAACCGTTCACGCACAACGGAAGCTCTCAAATGAGTAAATCCCTATTATATACTATTACCGATGGATAATCATCAAATGACCCCTCCCACTCTGGACGGAGCGGAAGGGATTGTCAGACTTGTACTGACTAAAATCCACCCACGTTTCTTCTGTTGGCCTTTGCGTTCCAGGGCCGCGGTATCTCTTTCGAACAGTCCCGCAACCCTGGCAGGCCTCGCTCCTCTCGGATCCCTTCCCGTTTGCTGACATCTCTTTGAGGCGCGTGTGGAACACGAACACGCCGTCACCACGGCCTGTCGTCATAAGACGGACGGATGGCGAGCTAGCCCATTACTCACTGTCCACAGGCCCGCGACCCTCGACAGCCTTACGTCTTCATCTTTAGACACTCGATGACAATCATACACCAGCTAGAACGAAAGTTCACGAAAGTTTTTTCGTCAGACCTTTGATGATAGACATACTCCAGGCAAGTCTAAAGTTCTCATCAAGGTGCATGAAATCAGCCGAAACACGATATAGATGCTGTAAACTCTTGAGGACCTCTTGCAACTACCTTCCGTCTCCATCGTCAGACCTTCGATGACAGTCATACTCCAGCTAGGTCTAAAGTTCTCATCAAGGTGCATGAAATGAGCCCAGACACGATATAGATGCTGTAAACTCTTGAGGACCACTTGCAACTGCTTTCCTTCTCCATCGTCAGACATTCGATGAAAGTCATACTGACAACTCAGTATGGTTTAAAGTTTTCATCAAAGTGAATGAAATGAGCCCAATAACATTATACCTGCTGCAAACTGTTTAGGACCGCTTGCAACTGCCATTTGTCTCTATCGTTTGACCGTCGATGACAGTCATACTTCAGCAAGGCCTAAAGTTCTCATCAAGGTGCATGAATTGAGCCCAAACACGTTATTGTTGCTGCAAACTCTTGAGGACCTCTTGCAAGTGCCTTCCGTCTCCATCGTCAGACCTTCGATGACGTCATACTCCAGCTAGATCTAAAGTTCTCATCAAGGTGCAGGAAATGAGCCCAAACATGATTTCTCAATTTAAAAAACAAAAGATCATGTATATCGGACTTCTCTGTAAAAAGTTATGCGTGGTCAGGTCATACATAAAATAAAAAAATATAGACGCGTCGAATTGAGAACCTCCTCTTTTTGTTTCGTTGGTTAATAAACCAAGCTTCAGACATTTGACACGGGCGAGGGTCATTCTTTCACGGAAAACTTAACACCGCGACTCAGAAAATGGAGTGAAATTAATAGCGCCATCTATCGAGCACGAAATTTAACCGTTAAAATATAATGCATGTAAAGCGATCGAACACACACTCTACAGGGTTATAGCGTCATGTAGACTAATCTAGAGTACTTTTTGCTCTCAGACCCGATTTAAAAGTTATCTTGTGAGCACATTTTTATTAATTAGTACCATTTTGGTGCAATAGATGTCGTTGCATGTATCTTACACAATGATGGTAAGTTCTTCTTGAACACTTTAAATTTATAAATCTTTTGATAGAGAGCACTGATTACAGCATGAAACAAAAACTAAAACCTTCTCTAAGTTCCCCACAATATTTGTGCATTGAATCTAATCACATTGGTTTTCCCAACAACATGAACACCCGCCTCGCAGCGCGCGCGGGTCATTATTTTGATGCGGAGTTATTTTAAAACTGTGATATCTCCTAAGATATTCATCTAAATTGAATAGTGTAAAGGGCAATTTTGGTCAAAATTAAATGCTAAAGATGACTAACATATTTATTTTGATAAGGATTAATACTATGTCGGTAAAAACACCTTCGCAAATAAAACATTAATTTTGACCAAATTTTAAAATCATAAAAATGGTTATTGTGAGTCAACCTTAAAAGATAGGCATGTGCCATCGCGGACTTTTTTTGAGACCTTTTTAAGAGGAATAATTCCCTGCTACATTATATTTGTGCGACTTTAACCGTTTACGCAGCGCACGCAACAAAGCTATCAAAGAGAATAATTTTTCCCCGTTTTTGCAACATTTGTCATTGATGCTCCGCTCCTATTGGTTGTAGCGTGATGATATATAGCCTATAGCCTTCCTCGATAAATAGGCTAACCAACACAAAAAGAATTTTTCAATTCGAACCAGTAGTTCCTGAGATTACCGCGTTCAAACAAACAAACAAACAAACAAACAAACAAACAAACAAACTCTTCAGCTTTATAATATTAGTATAGATTACAAAAGCAGTAGGTCCTAGTATGCAAATTCATTCTTTGTATTTCACACTTTCGTTGACCGTACATCTTGTTTATTTTTTATGACCTTACTTACATTATCTTACCGCAAACAGAAAACGGGTGCAGATACGAAGGTAATTGGGCGAAGGGCATCAAAAGCGGTGTGGGCCGATTTTACCATATGAATACTGGTCAGCTTCAGGAAGGGGTTTGGGTTGAGGATATCTGTGTCAAGTCTAAGATGTCAGATATTTTAGTAAGGCAAGCCTGCACCCTGCCGACACCGTATCCCATACCACCGGTGAGTTATATCTTTACAATACCTTCGTCACTTTTAACGCAGATAACATAAAAGAATTTGGCCTATGTGCCAGGATGCCTACTTTTCCTCGTGTGGCAATTCTCATGGATGTTCTCAGGCCCGGGTTGGGCGGAGGGGTCTGTCAGTCTCTTACTTACCAACCTAACCAACACGGTGTTTGTCCAAATAGTGCCTGCCGGGATCACTGAGACGGAAACCGATCCGATTACTTAGTAAATAATCGATAAAATTACTGATAATTCTACTGAACCACTGATGTGGTCAAGGTCATATGAAAAATAATCTAAAACTCATGTTAACCTTTTCAATTGAGCTATTATGGTAACTAGCCAAGTGCATGTAGGTTTTTTCATATCTTACTCGAAATAGTCTGCCTTTGGCTGCAATAACTCGTCTGGTGCATGCACTCAACCGGTTCAGATTTGGGTGTTCGCACAATAGGTGGAAGTTTAGAGCTTTATGCACCCGAGTGTGGGGAACTACAATTCAGGTAAAAGTAAGTAGGTACTACAGCTTTCGTTTCATTGACCAATAGCTATGACAGCCAACTTCAACAGAGGGTAGCCATCGCGTAAGTACACAGGTGAAGTCTCTCTTCTCCTCCATCTCCAATTGTCCGATGGAACGGGCTTCTTCTTGTTATCGTATCGATGTTCCTTCTATATTACATGGTTTGGGCCCAGTAGCTGGCCACGTTTATTGCAGCGGCAGAGGCGCTATTCAGGTCTATGGAACTTCTATGTAGGTCTAGGTTCTATGGAACGGTAACCTGATGTGACTGGAAAGACCAGGCCCATGACCACGCTTTCCGAGGCACCGACAACTTCGGGTGCTACTAAGAAACAAAAACTCAATAACACGGCCTGATCTAGGAATCGAACCCTGCATAGCTATTCACAAAACGCTTCGATTCGATTCAGATATTCGAAGCGATTCGATTTCGGTCTATCTGGCTCGCATACGTAATGGCAAAAAATATAGACATACGACTTGTCGAATCGAAATCGAATCGAAGCGTTTGTGAATAGCTATGCAGGACTGCACGCTCACCAATCGTTTGCGACCAGGAGTCGGCGGAGGTTGCTACAATGTAAATAGGTACAGCCTAATTAAAGACCCACTTTCCGCAAATTGGGATTCCAATAGATCAGACGAAGGATTGTGACTGCGCTTAGTTAAAGTTCCATTTTTGGGATCTTTGATAGATTCCGATAGACCTTGTATAGCCTATACAGGGTGGCGAAACTCACATTCGATTTGCGAAAAATAAATTAGCTTTTCATACATACATCGAAATAGTCAGTTTAATCAGATAACGGGGGGGGGGGGGAGGCTCGCCTCCTTGATGAATACAGGTAACTAAATCGCCATCCATGTCCTGTGTGTATCTATAGATATGTAGGTAGCTGCTGCCCGCGACCTTCGTCTGCGTGGAATTATTATAAAAATAAAAATTTCCCCGTTTTTGCAACATTTTTCATTGATGCTCCGCTCCTATTGGTCGTAGCGTGATGTTATATGTATAGACATCCTCGATAAATTGGCGATCCAACACTAAAAGATTTTTTTAATTCTAACCAGTCGTTCCTGAGATTAGTGCGTTCAACCAAACAAACTCTTCAGCTTTATAATATTACTACTTAGTATTTGCATGTTGCGCGAGGTGCAAGCACCTCGCGTGCTTGTGGTGGTAGATCTCTGACTTTAAAAAAAGGGGGGAGGGTGGAGTTTTGAAAAATGATTTTTACTTTTCCGAGCCTCCTCTATACGAATCCGTAAAAAAACAGAACACGGGTCTCTTAGTTTCACGCGCGCCTCAAGGAGAGTCAGCAAACAGGGAGGGGTCCGTAAGGAACGACGCCTGCCAGGGTTGCGGGACTGTTCGAAAGAGATACCGCGGCCCTGGAACACAAAGGGCAAAGGAAGGAACATGGATGGGTTTTAGTCAGTAAAAGTCTGACACTCCCTCCTGCTCAGCCCAGAGCGGGAGGGGTTATTTGATGATTTCCAACCGGTAAAAAAAAAAAAAAAAAAGTGTCTCTTAGTTTCCGAGAAACGATAGGGAGGGGGGCAAAAAGGGAGGTTTGGGACTTTTCCCCTACTCAATAGAGTATAATAATAATATTGGTATACAGATTAAATATGTTTAGTTATCTAGCTACCATAATAATATTCCACCTTCATTCGATGGTGAATGCAGGAATATGAACCCGCGAGACGACTGTTGTCTAAACAATACGACTTGAGGAGGTCATTGTTATCAAAACACAATGAGTGCTTGCAAATTATGTAAGTGCTGCTGGACTCTTGCGAACAGAGGTTTTAGACAGGTGTTAAGAGGAAATGCGGGTGGTCTTTTCTCCATACAAACGCTCTCGCCAGTTTTCTTTCTAGTTTACGACTTTAAAGCTATGACTTTTTACAGTTAAATAAATATCAACCTCTTATAAGTCCCTATGTTTTCCTTTTTGATGATACATAATCTGTATCAGCACTAGAACCTTTACAAATTTGACAACTATTAACAAAAAAAGAAAAACATAGGTGCACAGTAGGTACCTTTATATTGTTCTTATTCAGTTTATGAAATATCTTTTAAATTGCTCGAATATTGGAGGAGGAAATAGTCGAGAGCCAAACCTCTAATTATGACTTTTTACTTGTCGGATCTGTAGTTGTCTTTATCGCACCGATGTCGATAAATAGCGCTCGTTGAGCGACAGCGATAGTTTCTTCAAATACCTACTGCATTTCCTCTTAAAAGCGAGCAGCGACTGCTTACTGCCTACAAATGTGATTCTATCACCTATTTATGCATGTCAACAAGGTAGGCAGGTGATTTCGTGACTACTCCATACAATAGATACGTATATAAGTGCAGGAAGGTACCGGTACATAATATAGGTACTATCACGCTCAATCAGAAACTGTAATGACTGTTTTCAGTGAAACTAAGCGAATAAATACTTAAAACCGCTAGGTATCGGTAGAATGGGTTGGAGTTTCAAACTCGAGTCCTTACCTACTCGGGTTTGAATCGCGACGAAATTTTGAAAATATTTTTAAGTTTAATAAATCTATTTTTATTAACTTAAAACAATAATAATACCAGTATCTTTATAGTTACAAATTCAACTTTGAAAAACCAAGCAAGGTATTTAGGCATTCAACTAAGTATCACCTAGTGTTAGTGAAAAATGTTACTGGTATATGTGCAGGTAAAATAACTTTAAACACAATGGCTCCACGAAAAGTCAATAACATCGCAAAACAGTGTTGAGTGTGCGCAAAAAATGTTCGTAGTAAAAAACGTGGGTCGAAATTCTGTAGTTACAAAAATATTTGTTTAGCTTTAATTATGTAAATTGAATATTATCTTGGTAAGTAATTATTTGTGAGGTAGGTAAGCACTGTAACACAATATACTGTAAGTAGCTTGACAGATTGCTTGGCAAGTGTGTCGATGACCTAATAATTAGGAGCAAGGAGAGGTCTAACCGAACATCTGGGCCTGGGACAAATAGAAGACCTGCAAAGGGAAGAAAAAAGTCTTATTCTTATTTCCACGATAGTGTGTAATAAAATAAACTCAAGATACTTCAGATCTCTTGCTAACGTGGGTGGATTTACCATCATCTCTGCCACTACGTCATGGAACACGGGCGTAACGTTCGAAGAGACTAAAAGATTTAATAACTAAGCACTTTTCCTTGTTCCTAAACAAATTGATGACCTCATCGGAGCGCAGCGGAATCAAGTTTGGGACTATAACTTGATTTTTTTGAAGGACAATATTCTTAAGCGGATATTTGTTTATAATGTGGCCGATCGGTCTGACCAGGAAATATTTTAATTTAATGAGGTTCACTCTGAAAATCACCACAACATAATATCAAAGCCTGTAATCTCCGAAGGGTTAGGTAGAGGTGTACCTAGCCATTAGTACACCCACATTTCGCCAGTTTTGTTTAAGGTGGATGCGCAAGGGTAGCCCGCGAAATTTAAATTTTCTTACGTTTATTGCAATTTGCAGGTCAGTGTCAGGTTGTATGTTGATGAAAATATGAATCGCGCCAGTAACACTTATGGAGTTACAGAATTATAATCATTCAAATCATCAGTACAACCCTCCAAGTTCATATAATCTCAAAGAGTGACTTTTTCATGAAATAGCTATTGAATGTGATTATATGAACTTGTAGAGCTATATTGATGATTTGAATGATTATAATTCTGTAACTCCATACGTGTTACTGGCGCGATTCATATTTTCATCAACATACAACCTGACACTGACCTGCAAATTGCAATAAACGTAAGAAAATTTAAATTTCGCGGGCTACCTTTGCGCATCCACCTTAAGAGCGGCTAACCCGTCATACTTTTCATACAAACGCTCTTCCGCGATTATGCCGTTGTTACACATTTGTTCTATATTTGATTTTTTTGAACTAATAGGTATTTTGTTCACTATATCTAAGTTTCTATCGATGTAAGAAATAAAAAATTGTAGAAACAAATTCAGTATAAGCCACCAAAAATTGCTGTTTTGCACAAATTTTACCTGAACTTTGGCCGTTCATAATGTACTCATAAGCTGTAATAGTAAAGAAAACATCTTGATATAAACCTTGCACATGTAATGGAGATTCTTAATGACTAATATTTATTTCACACACTTGTAAGACTTATTCAAAAACACGTATTTCCTGGAACAAGTTTAAGAAATTTTCGAACACTATTTTTCGTTCAATGTAATCGCGTTAACTCGTTCAATGTAATCGTTGTAACTCGTCTCACACGCACCTCATACCGCCTGTGCGTATGAGACGAGTTGTACGGGGTCGGGGCGGGGTAAGACGGTGGAGTTGAAAGAAAATCGCCGCAGTGGCTCTGGATGAAACAACAAGCTTTTTGACCATGCTCGCGTTGACGATAGACGGGGCGAGAAGGGCCCTCTTAAGTACTAGGTATGTAATCGGGGGGCGAGCAATTGTCATCATCAGGCGGGCACAGGCCCTGACTCCGTGGCTGCTACTGAGAAATTCTTGATGGAAAAATCCAACAACAATGCCCGACCCGGGAATCGAACCCAGGACCTCAATCTCAGCAGTCGCACTCGTAATACATAGGTACTACTATTTTTATTTTCTATTTCAGCATCAGCTACGATGCCCAAAGGCTCTTCTGCAAAAAAGTGAGTTGTGGTTGCTTGCGAAGGTAGGGAAAATGGATAAAAATCTCCAATTCTGCATCGATCAAATGTATTAAGTATTTTTACAAGATCATTAAAAATAATAACATTGTAAAGTATCCTTACAAAATTCTACAGGTTAATATTATAGATGAACATTTTATATACTTATACTAAAAATTATATAATAACAGATTTATTAATGTCATTCATTATTATATCACAGTACTTATTGGATTAAGTAAGTAATAAATACAGTCAATATCATATTATTGCCCTACGTTATCGGCTTATCATTAATGTATATAGGGTGCTGTATATAAATTGTTTCTGATCAAAATGAGGTACACTGGTATCGATTTCACCGATTCATTGCTAATGACTTGACGACTTTCCATTACACCTACTTTGGGTAGGTACTTACTTAGTTATTTATATATGTTTACTTTAAAATAAACAGTTTAACTAAGAGCTCATAGAAGATGGTATGGACACCAGTTCATGCCAATATGACCGCGAATCAGGGTCGCCTTATACCACGAAAAATTACTAATACCTCTCATGCATGGAGTCATCTCTTATTATTTACATAATTTAAGGTATATTTTTTATCAATTTAAAATTGTATGTATTGTTTAAGTATTTGTCACCAAGCGCTATTTTGTAATGGGAACTGTAACAAACTATATTACAAAGCTTTTGAGACATAATTAGCGGAACTATTACAAAGTCAATAATATCACTAGTATTGCGTCGTGACACTAGTTTATTAGTTATCGCAATTATTATTTGAGCACGTTTCCAGTTTAGTACCTACTTATTTAACGTCAGACCAAACGTTTTTTAGTTAAAATTACAAAATAATGTAAGTAGTAGGATAGGGTGTCCCCTTGTTTCGCAGACAGACAAAGAATTTCGATTCGCAGATTTTTTTTCATATAATATATTTTTATTTCGAATATCATTGTTTTAACGACTATTTACTTGAATGAAACATATCACATTCACAGAAATACAATTCGATGAATTTTATAGTCACATTTCTTTATTTAACAAACTTATCAAACAGTAGGACCTAGAATCATTTTAAAACGAATATTGTTTGTTCAGTGTATTTTTCCATAGTATTTTATTTCAACGAAAATGGAAAAGTAGACGTTATGATATCCATAATTTTATAAATAAATATACACACAGTTGAATGCGTCTATCGTACTCCAATTTATTTGTTCTTTTTGTACACACACACGCCACATCAACATAAACAAGGCATTGTGCGCGAGCTCAGTACTTGGGGCAACCCGACTTCGGATAGGTTAGGTTCGAAGGGGATGGCGGGGCGTTTACCTTGAAAAGTTCCGTTCACTCCGACCAAATAGGTTAGAACTGTGACCGACGACGTCGAAATTGGTCGCAGTAATAAAATTAGGGCACTCCGACAAATACGAACCCTAAAACAAACACAGTAGACGCGTACGTGCATATGAAGTCACTACCCGCATAGTTTTTGTGAACGCGGTGTTGTAATGTTATAGGAATCCTATAAAATTACAACACGCCATTTTGTCAAAGGTATGAATGAATTGAAACATTTAGAAACTGTCACTCGATAAAATGTATTTCTTGGTAATAAGTTTTATATTAACTAAAGAATAAGAGTTCACAGAATATTTGATTTGTTCTATGCTAAAAACATAGTTTTTTTTTTTTTTGTCTATTAACAATGAATTAAAACTATTCTAAGTAAGTATTCTGCGCATTAATATAAAATGTAATATGAGAAAAAAATGATATGAAACTAAATTCTTTAGAACTTTTGTCTATAAAACAGTTTACAACTAGAAGGATAGGTTAGTCGAAGGAAAACCTCTTAAATCTGGTTTTTAGAAGTTCGATTTTTGCAAGTATTGCAATGTTCGTGTTGTAATGAATTGAATCGGTGATTTTGAAAGTTTCATTTTAAGAGAATCACTGTCTTCGAGGCTTCCTTGGTTTTTTTAGTAAGGCATCATAATGGCCCTACCTAGGGTTGCCATCACCTAAGTCGGCGATGCCGGACAAAAACTTTAAAACCCCGGGCATTTAGGTGAAATAGAATTTTTTTCCCCGGACACCCCAAAAAAAAGAGAGAAAAATGTAAAACATCGCAAGACGAATAGTATGGTGATAGTGAGTGCGTGAATTCAAACAAGAAGTGAGGGCGCGGCGGAAGGGTTCTTACTTTCTTTTAAGGCTTACAGAAATGTGCATTTAATTTATAGACTTACAAAACTAGGAACGTTTCTTAAGAAGTAAGTACTTAAGAGTACCGAGAATGAAAGAGCAAGCGAAGCAAGCTCAAAAATCTTTGCATCCCGGTAGATAACAATTGGGTTAAGACGGTGTTATAATGAAACTATCACAAAAAGTTTTAACCGGGCACTTATTAGAACCTCGCCCAGATGGCCCCCGGACGCCCTCCAAACAGGACAAATCCGGGGAAACCCAGACGGATGGAAACCCTAGCCCTACCTGTGGCTGTAACATAACTCCTGTGGCATTTACGGTACATTAGCCCCTTCGATGTGACGTGAAGCCTCGGAGCGATCACGTCCGACTATGTGTAGCCATGCATAAAAATAAGTACCTAACATAGACTACGTGGAAAATGTCAAGTCAAATGATATAGCAATGAATTGGTTAACATCTCAAGCATATACGGTACAATTTTGGATTCTTAATTTACCTAATACTTTGCCTGGTTAGTGAGCGATTGAAAATTTACCGTCAATAAATTAAAATACACGAATTTTCAAGATAAGTAGGTATATAATGTAGGAGAAAAACTTATTAGATATTTTTGAGTCAAAATTTATGACCATTTAGTTACTTACAACCATTATCCTATTTAATTAAAGGATTCTCAAATTCATTATAGGTACATATTATAAATAGCAAGACTATAGTAATTTTCTGAATAAAATCTGAAATTGACTTTATACGTAGGTTCCTAGACCCTACATTTATTTCTACCAATCGACTACATAATATTTCAACACTGTCCATTATATTTATTTCAAAATACTTAATATCAAAATTGTGTCATAAAAAAAGTCCGGAAACAATAAAAAAACCAAATTAAAAATAAATAGTAAAGGCCTATCCACACATTTCAAGATCAGGTCCGTCCGGGCTTTGAGCTATTTAGTCGGGAAGTCCTTGAACATACTCTGACGCAAAAAAACACTGAGCCGGGACTGTATGGATAGATTAATTCGATAATGTACACATGGCGCCACATTGAGTTATACATTTCAAGTATAACATGATCTCACTTTGTATAGATTTCACGTACAATAAGAGATCCGCATAAACTGTTTTTGTATAGCTTGATTGGTCGCCGAAAACGCGGAAACCTTGCCCATAAGTAATCAGTAGTCTGCCTAATTAGATAAATATTTAACGTCAATGCTCGAAATATGATGAGAAAAACTCAGTACATTTATCAAGACGAAATCTGTTCCCAATAAACCACAGTAAACAATTCATTGTTTGGTAATGAACGAAACTGAATGATTGGCTCTGGGACAAGAGAGTTACAGATTGAGCTTGAACTCTCTGTAGTATGGCTCATACAAAGTTCATGATTAATTTGTTGTTCTTTCAATTATGCTGATTATATTGTAGTGTATGTCCTATACCTCGAGGATTGATTCGATCCCATCTAATGGTATAAATTACTCATTGTTTCGTCGATTGCCGATTGTTTCGCATTTATTGATCGACATTGGATTTATGGGCCTTTATTGAGCTTTGTACATGTTAAAATGTTATATTATATGTTTGTATTTACAGAGATTCGTTAATCATATTAAAACTAATTGTCTATACGTTTGTTTTTCTACTACCTGTATTTAAATGAGATTTTAAGTAAAACAAGAACAAAATTAAAACACTTGAGATATTATTATAGCTATTCTCGAAATCATTATAAATTGCTGCCAAAGTTAAACGCGTGACCTCCAAAAATAAAATCGGAACATTATGTGACTTTAATCGACTTGTATTTTGTCATACCTACGAGAAAATAATGAATCGCGGTAGCAACAACGGAACATGAGGATTTTAGGAAGCAGAAGCATCAAAATGAGCACGGAAGAGTCTACTCAATAGTTCTACTATTTTGGGTTGTTTTTCCTATAACTAACAAGTCTGAAAAACATGATGATACCGCAAAACATAATTATATAAAAAAAAACGTTGCTACAGGGCTAAAACATACGAGGCATTACGTATAGCAAAAACATTGGACATTCTCATTAGTGAAATAACGTCGCTTCGCCAACCATTATAGTTTCTTTGAGCCCTGTAGCTCCTGAGCAATAATATCGCTCTTAGAGTGTAATTTCCTGTGAAACCTGTAAGTTGGCACAATAAGTACAATCTTAACAATCTAAGTACATAACTTACCTAAGTAATCAATGGTGTACACTCACAAACAAAAGATAATAATAACATTCCAAAAGGACTTAGAACACACACGTCGACAATCACACGATGCGAGTACTTTGGTCAAGCAAAGTCAAATTATTCATACGAGCATCGTGGTCCCCCATCTCGATCTGTTCTTTGAGCAATTCTAATTCTTTGATTCCTGTGGCTGTGACTTCGTATTTATGCCTTGCTAGGGACATATAGAAGTGTATGGCGAATGCTAGGAACACAATCATGACTGGAATGAGTACGACGCAGGCGGACCACGCCGCGGTCGGACTCAGGTCGTAGAACTTCACCCAGCAGAGGATAGCTATTTCTATGAGGAAGAGTATGAGCCCTAGGAGTGTGGAGAAGGCCCAGGCTATCTCTATGTACCAGTGGAGTCGCTCATGCGGTGATTCGTGGACCAGGGATATGCTGTGGAGGTTTCCGATAGCTTCGATGTTCGGCAGGATACATGTGCTTATCATGAGCGCTAACATGTGAACAGCTACTAGTAGAGTTGTACACACAGTGAATGCTACTAGCATTTCGGTAGGCACTTTTGTGTTTTCAGGCGGATTTAGTTGCACCTCCACCATCGCTACCTGTCGACAATGGTGACTCGTTAGATTCGATATCGATATTAAGCTGTTATCGTGTTATTTGTTATGGAAATAATTTGGTAGCCTGTCTAGTCTGCGATAAAAAACATTATATTGATTAATTAATTTAATACGACTTTAATCCCCATTGGTCTAGTGGTCGCAAGCGCGACTGCTGAGCATGAGGGGTACGATTGGGTACGATTCCTAGGTCGGACAGTGTTACCGGGGTTTTCCATTAGGTATTTCTCCAGACGCGATCCCAGGGCCCCGGGTCACATGGGTCGGTCATGACCCCCCCACCGAATCTTCTTAATATAGCCATTTTTCAAGAGAAACCAACCTTTCAGAGACAGAATGCTAAAATTTTCAAGCTCGCTTCGCTCGCCAATGAATCCTACCCTTTTTAAGTTATTTATAAGTTGACGGAGTTATTTTTATTGTCATCTCTGTATGAATGAACACAAAGAACTATAGGCGACGGAGGCGGGCTGCTTGAATTTTGAAGTTCTCTCCTGTCGCTCTTGTTCCTCCTATTCTCATTCCTGTAAGAATGAACGAAAAGAATCTAATTTATGCGAGGAAAGGGGCAAAAATTTTTGGAGCCCGCTTCGCTCGTTCTTGCATTCTCTTAATTCTCAAGAGTTTTCTGCATTAGCCGTTTATGTAACTCCTGTATGAATGGTCAAAAGAAAATTTAACCTACCCCGATGTAGTGCAAAAATTTTCGAGCTCGCTATGGTCGCTCTGACATTTTGCGTTCTTTTCGGTTTTACTTTATAAACTGACACAATTTCTATATTAATAATAAGCAATAAGAAAACCCATCAAATTCAAATTGGGTGCTACATTTTACGAGCTCGCTACGCTCCATTTTCTGGACTCTTTTATACATAAATCGACAAAATGACTCCTTGCTCCTAATAGTGTTTCACTCATTGGTTGAAAGTAGATCCGGGGGGGGGGGGGGAACTGCTTTATTTTATTCGGGGTAACCCCACCCAACCAAATTCCTGGCTACGGCCCTGTGTGACCTCCCCCAAACTCTTTGGTTGGGACCGCGCCTGTATTTCTCAGTAGCAGCCACGGAGTTAGGGTTGATGGCAATAGGCTCGCCCCCTATTACATGGGACTTAAACATAACTGGCGAAATGGCTTGATGTTATGTTTAAATGAGCTACCAGTAGGTACTTCAAAGTTTGAACCTACATTAATCCAGCACAATCATTATGTTATCGTATAAAATACACTAACATTGTTAACGATTAAACACTAAAGTGCATGAGTCGGCAGTTTATAAACAAGTTATATGCGAAACGTGTTTTTTAGTAAATAACTATATAGCTGTTGTATTGTATTGTATTCTATAACGGGCTGGTGTCCGCAACTCCACGTCCAAGAGCGTAATTTGCGTGCGGCTGTCCACGGTTTCATTCCTATCCTATCCTAGGACTCCTAGGGAAACTAGTACAAGCACCTGGTCAACGAGTACCTCCCCTATTAGGTTAATCCAGTTCGGAATACGGGGGCGTATTCACAAACGCTTCGATTCAATTTCGATTCGGAAACTTTTCTACTTGTGTGCCCAGTTCCATCCAAAATCGTTCTGTCGTTTGTTTGTCTCTTTATCAGGCAGCAAAGGAGTAACAGATCAACGGATTTTCTGCACAGCGTTATATGTATAGTTAGTTGACCGTAAACTGACAAGTAGCCTACTTTATCTCGAAAAACACGGTTTCTGCGATTATTTAAAATGCAAAAGGTAAATGTAAAAGAATAAATGGGTCAAAAAAATATCTGTGGACGCCAATTCGAATATGTTTTACGATAGTAAAATTTCACATAGATTTATTTACACTTTTATCGGTTTTTGGTCGGAAATTATCCCACGGGCACTTTGTAAATATAGCCTATGGCACTCGGGGATAATGTAGCTTCCTATTAGTTAAAGAATTTTCAAAATCGGTTCAGTAGATCCAGAGATTACCCAAATTATATCATTTTAATAAAATTACATACAAATTTACAAACAAATTTTACCTCTTTATAATATTATTAGTTTAAGTAAAGATAGTAAATAGTAAACAATAAGGGTAAACGTACCATAGCGAATCCGGAGAGCAATGCAGAAGTCTTGCTAGAGGCTTTGAGCTTGGCTCGGCTGAGCTGGAGCTTCCTCCATGACAAGTAGGCTGGCGTGTGGAGGCCATCAGCCGACTGAATCGGAGTCTCACCCGACATCACGCACTTGTGCTGCTGCCGATGTCGGAATATATTAATATTTGAACCTCAACTGACTAGTCCAACACCTTGTTATATTGTAAGACTGATTTAGGCCCTTGTTCCACAGCCAACGAAGCGACTAGCTAGTGAATATTTTCTAGGATAAGAAATCTATCTCTATCTATCTAAAGTATTGTAAGGCCCAGACTTTACCAAAACGAGGACGAGCGGACTGGTGTCGAGACGTGCAAGATTCAACTAATCACAAGAGAAACGAGAGACTCGATGTGGGTTTCCACGAATGTAATTGGCTGGTTCCCACGCCTCCTCTCTACTCCGGTCGTCTCCGCATTAGTGAAGTCATAGACATAGAGCATGGACTGCGCCTTCCCTAGCCAAATGTCAAATAAAATTGACCCTAAAGTGCGAGAGAGACAAAGCAATGGAGCGGCCATGGTTTGCCCGAGGTATTGGCCGCATCATCGCTCTGTTTCTTTCTACAGAGTGGTCACTGTTTGCAGGATAACGCTCAGTCCATTCTCCATGTCTATGGGTGAAGTCCGGGCCTAAGTCTCGTGAAAAGAGATACAATACAGTTTCACACAGCCGGTGAGGCCTCTAAACTTCAAACAAAAAATTTGTTTTTAGTTGCTGGCTCTGCTAGCTTGTCGCTTATCGCCGGTAGTGGGACCATGAACCGTGTTATTCCTTTTTTAATGGGAAAATCATGTTTTGGTTATGGAGGCATCGTGGGGACATGATAAGGTATTCACATGTAAAGAATACTTCGATATTTTTTTAAACGACCATAGCCAATGATTTCCGCTGGACACCCCAAAATAGGTTGCTTATCAGTTTAGAAACAATAAAATATATAAAATTATAAAACAAAACAATTGCACATCAAATAAAAATAAAATACATAAAAATGTTTTTAAGACAATTTTGGGAAAACAAGGTTGATTATTTACAAATAAATACATGAAACAAAAACAACAAATAATAGAGTAATTTAATCGCGATTTGCGCTAACCAGTGATTAATGAGACAAAAAAAAAACCCATGGGACCACCATGACAAAACCATAGAAGTAAACCCCACCTGTTATTATGAACAAATTAAAGGACAATTACACAATTTACATTAAGGAAGTGAGTATACTATTGCCGACGCAGAATCGGGTTGAGACAGAAACAGTCCATAAGAGCGAATAAGTAAATAAGTGTGTCCATGGAGTTTTTTTTGCCCGTTCTTCTCCATAGAGATCTACGCTTTGGAATGGGCAACTGTATTTGGGATTTGACAATTTAAAAGTGCCAGTAACTGGCCTACTTGAAATAAATGCTTTGATTTTGAATAGACTAATTGTCGAATCGCTTCATTTGAACCGAAGTCGTATTTTATTGCATGGACATGATTTCTGCCCGATTCCGCGTCAATAAATGTGGTCAGTCCCTAAGTGGACGAAGTAGTATAAGACTTAAGGTCTATCCACACATATCAGGGCCGTGCCCGGGATGTGACAGGGCCGTGGCCGAATGTATGTAGGCACTGAAGCTACGTCGCCGGCCCGGGCACGGACGTGTGTGAACGAGTTCATATAAAATGTACACACCGAAATTTTTAGTGGGCACGGTCCGTCCACGTCCTGGGCACGGCCCTGATATGTGTGGATAGACCTTTAGAAGCTTGGAGAAACAGGGCCCTGTGGCCATTTAAGGAAGTTTCTGGTCCATCATTGCCCCAATGCCTATGAGACAACTCCTAGGATAGCGGCATTTCGTTTCGCACAGGGACAATAACTTTGCTAGTTCTTTAGATGTCCTTAAGAATCAATAATAACGCCAATAAGAGCACTATTTATTAATTAGTCGATCAATCCGAAATGACATGTAAAATACCAATCACCTCTAAAAATAATCCAAAATTTTGATTGTTAGGTTGAAGATTAACTGATAAATGCTTTCCCACAGTCCCACTAATAAAATACTAAAACTAAAGAGTCACCATACTCTAGAAAAAGCTTCTAATCTAAACATTAATCTCACCTAGCAACACACGCAACCCCTATACGCCAGCGCCGGTGCACATCGGGCGAAACGAGGTTTAGCCGCCAAAAGATATCAACCTTATTTTCGTTGAAATAAAGTTGAAGATAATGAACTTAAAAACTTAAATGAACTAAACTGCGTGCCGTAATCCGCTTTGATACTCTCAAACTAGGGTTGGTTTATGTATTTTTACTATTTAACAATAAGCAGTAGGTTGATATTTCTTTGGTAGTTAAAGTCGCGCATAGCCAATTTTACGTCGGCCCAAACTTACTACTATGCAATTAGATTTGTGGCTATGACAGTATGCTTTGTCATAAATAGGAAGTGAATTATTGACCGCCGGTACCGATTAGAAAAAAATTGGTCTTTACCTCATGTAAAGACCAATTTATGTGTTCTCCAACATCTTTTTTCAACGAAATTGATAAAGACTGTCAAATCTATTAAACAACACTTGCATAGTAGTAAGTCTATTAACTAATTTATATTAAAGACAATTTAGGATTTTAAAATTCCATTAAATGATATTTAGAAAGCAGCTCCACCAAGCCCTAATTACAGCCAAGATGTCATCCATATATCACATTGATCAATTATTATAAATAAAATTATGTTTTTAATTTAAGAGTAAGGGTTGCCAGTAAGGAAAAAAAAATTAAGTAGCTTAAAGTGCATTCAGCTGTAACTGGAACGAATTTAGACTGTAAGCTAACCCCAACATATTATAAGGATAAGGCTAGGCAGATGATGGTGAATCTATCAGATTGAGGTTAAAAGATGAGCCTTCAGACACCATGTTTATTACAAAAATCTGTATAGACCAATACATGTCATTATAACAACTGATTACACATTATAGGTATTTTGATAAAGCTTTGAATGTCATTGAGATAAAAACGCTGTACCACAGGCCAATCGCTTCCTGTCCTTGATAATAATGCATATTACAGTAGGGAAGGGTCAATTTTTGCAAGAGGTAAGCCGGAGTACATAACTTTAATGTAAGTAAATTATTTGTCTATAGAATACTGACTGTGCCATTTTTCAAAAGGAAGCCGGTAGAAATTGAGTTGCACGGAACCTTCGCCACTGGCATATTATCTGGGGAACTTTCAGTATGTACCATGACCCCAAAATGGATCTACCCACTTTTAAAACAAAATCCTGTGCACACGATATCCATATCTGTTCACCACCATTACTACCGCACATAGAGAGTGCAGACCAATAGTAGAAAACAAAAAAAAAAACGCGACCTTTTTGTATTATCTTTTGTTTAACAAAAATTCTCAGGCTCTGGTAATGATCACAGTTGTTTGACCATCCTTTTTTGACTAATAGAAATAACACAAAAAAGGACCAAGGAGGAGAAAGTTTTTAACTAAGCGCGTCTATAGCGGCCGGATGCTGCAAGCAAAAATAGTCCGTAAGGTGATCAGATTCATCTTGAGCCGATTGTATGTGTGTGTATTTTTCCTCACCTTTCTTATTTCATAAACAAACATGGTACGACCATTACAAGTTTACACATCAATCACACTGTTTAAGTTAGATAGGACAGCGATTTTTTAAAGAAACATGTCTGATACGAATCTCATCCAAAATTACTTTGAATTAACTGAGCGATTCCATGGAAATATGGAATCTCTATCATAAACACAGTTAAGACATTATAGGCATGCAAAAATTGACCATATTCCCATGGTATCATCCAATCATTGAATGAAACACAACAATTTTCTTAAAAACCACTATTTGTTGACCAAAACGAAACAAGTTAAGATAAATACACTTTAGGATATTCTATGGAGCATGTGATATATGGATTTTTCTACAAAACCAATGCATAACCGAAACCCTGGTACTAATAACAACCATAGTCAACTCACTGTTGTTAGATTATAATAAGTAGTACAATCTTCTCCTGTGTGTCAGTAAACTGATCAAAATGCTCGCTAAATACCTGTCATTCACACCTTGTGGAACAAAATAGAAAAAAAACAATCAATTTAAAACACAAACTTGAATACTGCATGCAATTATAATATTTAAATAATATATAAGCTAGACAAAAGGTTAGAATTGTAATAAATGAATGTATGATTTTAAGATGTTTCAAATATATAATTTTATAAGATTATTTTGATAAATAACAAAAATATAGACAAAATCAATATTGTTTTGATTCAATCTTTGTCTTATTAAAACTTTATAAAATAAAATTTAACACAGATAGGAAAGACAAAATAAATATTATGCTTGCAAATGTGGAATATCAGTAAGTAAATCTTTGTAATACACAATAAAATTTTAATCTTTAAACAATTCACCTGAAACAACGAACCACAATGTTGAAAATCCAATTACAACTATGCAGCACTATGAATATATTAAGCATAAATGAAATCACTAAGTAATTATTGTTCTGCTAAAACAATAAATTAATAAATCAAATTATTAAAGATATCAACTAAACGCGCGTCTGTAGTGCGCCGCACGACCACACGACTGATATTCCAATAGAACAACTACTAGTAAACAGTAATTATAATTGTCAATTGCCATCAAATTATAATGTCTAAGCAAAACAAAATGTAGCACTACATGCAACTAAAGTTATATCATACCTTGCTAAACTTTGGACACCAATTATTAGAGGAACCGTATTGACCGCCTGGCAATGCAGAGTGGTAATTATTTCCAGCTGCTGTACTGGCTGACCAAACCGACATACCTAAATTATTTGCACGATAGTCCTTCGAATTCAGTCGACGAGGTCAATCTGGGCCTCTATGTCTTTATTCCATGAAGTTAACGGGTCACTTTAAGGACCATTACATGTTTCACTACTTTGAAAGCAATAAATAACGCAAAAAAAGGTTTTTAAGCTTTGTAATATTTATTTTTTAGTATTACAAAAAAATTACAGCTATTCCATCTCCACAAAAACCGTAAACGTCATTTACAATATGTCAACGATGACATGACAGCATCCCGTGATTGTCAAAATTCGACACATGGTTATTTCCTAGGGATTGATATTCTCGCAACTTTGCTCAAAAGATGGAAGAATTAAAAATTACTCAATTTTTATGGAATTTGTGGCATAACTTCAATATTAAATTCTATCATTTTGGTTTGCAAAAGGATATAAAAAAAAACACTATTCATTACTATTCAATGTATAACAAGCTGTTATAGCTAATATGGACAATACTCTTTCATGTAATGTTGACTAATGTATAGCTTCGTCTCAGTCTGATACCTATCAATAGAGGGAAACAGCATCATTTAATAGAACAGATGCTAAAATAACGCAACATGGAACAAGCTTCGCTAGTAGAGATGGAGAAAAAATCGAGTTCATTTTGTAACGGGACTGCGTCTATACGGGAGTGTCCATGAAAGTCGGGCAAACAGACTAGCGAGAATGATAAGCAAGTGACAAGTGGACGATTTGTACGTGTAGTGGATAATGTAGGTCGATTAGTAATTTGTTTTGGCTATTGTGGACTGAGGAATCACCAGTCAAGTGTCGCGTGTGTGTAAAGAATTTATGCTGAACTCGGTTTTGTTACCTTTGGTTAAGTGGCTTCCCTCTGTGTCACGATGGCCGAGGCTGCAGGTGCCGCGAGCAGTAATCCCAACGCGGAGATCATTCGTGGACAGGTGTTCGAAGTGGGGCCCAGATACACTAATCTACAATACATCGGCGAAGGCGCCTATGGCATGGTTGTGTAAGTACAGATTGAATTACGTTAAAATCACTGAAGCTTGTGAGTTTATCAAGTGTAACACTTCAATAAGCTACGATAACTTTTTATGTAATTTAAAAGTATAGTTTGTTTTGTTTCAGTAAAAGTAAACTTTGTAGATTGACAGCAGGTACAAATTTCTTTTCTTGGTGTGTGAAAACTTTACTTCAATATTATTTACATTGAAGTAAAGTTTTGAGCATAATATTTTGCTTTACAATATGTTAGCAGGATGGTCTAAACCTCAGTTTGATACATTTTCTCTCACTTCTTGCTGGTTCAGAGACTAATTCAGACTTGATGTTTATTTCTAAGCAAACAGACAAACAAACTATGCAAAAGTTCAGTTAGAGCTACCAATAAATCTGTTACTGTACTAATTGTGCAAACCTTTGGTGGTTTAAGGCACTTTTCTACAGATCTTAAAATAATTTATTTTTTTACTATGGTTTTCATTAACCCGGCGCCAATGACGCTGGGTCATATTGACCCGAGGTGATTTCAAACGGCCATATTTTGTATTTTACGTGCTTAGTGGTTTTGAACGTTTTAGTAGCTGGAGATGCAGTACTCCTACACCCACACCGCTAGTGAATTCAGTGCTTCACCACCAGTGCAGGGAGATACACGTGCGTCAAGCAAAAACGGGTAAATATGACCCAACGTCATCAATGTCGTACTGTTTTCGTGACATATTTTGTTTTGTATTTTTTGTGTTTATTGATCATTTTTCGTTTTTGCTTTCAGGAATTTGGCATATTTGCCAAATTCCTGAAAGCAAAAACGAAAAAACCGCTCTTTCACAAACCGCTCTGAAAGAATATTAGAGATCTTAGAGGACATTCATTCAGGACCATTTGCAGGAACGAAGAACCCGTGTGAATTTGCCTCGGCAATTGCACAAAAGAATCGCAGATTTCGCGGGGGCACACCCTGAAGAACCTCCCCGGAAGGTTCCTGGAGCTCGTAGGAGATGTCAGGTGTAAGGAAAGATAAGAAAACTACCCGCACTTGCTATGCTTACCAGATATATTTTGATCATTACATCCCATACTGCGAAAGAGGAGGAGCGAGGAGCTCGTGGAAAAATATTATCAGCCACTCAGGTCGATCTTTAGGTTAAGCCGCGCTTGCCTAGGTTGGTCTGTGGATGGGTGACCGCCCATTACATACCGAGTTTCCTCCATGCCTCGGAAATCACGTTAAGCCGTTGATCCCGGCTGTCAATTATAGATCTTTGACAGTCGTTACAGGTAGTCAGTGGCCCAAAAAGTCTGACAACCAGTCTTATCAAGAGGTATCGTATTACCTAGTACTACCTGGGTTGTGTTGTGAAGGTTAGATAGGCAGTCGCTCCATGTAAAATACTGGTATTCAGCTGCATCCGGTTAGACTGGAAGCCGACCCTAACATAGTTGGGAAAAGGCTAGGCCGATGATGATGACATCATATACTGCGAAAATTGTAGCAGTTCCATGGAATGAGGAAACTGAAGACTGATTATATAATTGAAGTTCCTAAGTGCGTGATCTTTATATTAGTAAATAAAAATGTTGTTTTGTTATTTTAGTAAGTTTTCTATAAGAAAATTTAAATAATTACTCAAATTGTGTTTTCAAACATGATTTTGCATGTGTTCTGAAAAAAGTTAATAAAAGTTGATTCTATGAATATATTGGCATTTTTGTTATTTTACCCAGTAAACAATAATACAAACTAATACATGAATCATTAAAATAAGGTGTTATCATTACCTAACATATTGAAAAATTCTGATAAACTTCGGGTCACCATGACCCGGTGTCATAGTCCGCGTTATTATTTTCACGTCATTGGCGCCGGGTTAAGAAAATACTTTTCATGAACCCTCTTATTAGAACTATTTGCTCTAGTTAAAGTAATGGAATATCTTATATTTTTGTTTACTTTACACAACGCAAGTCTGAGAATTTTCAATTATAATGTGTGCAATACATCTTTCAATAATTGGTATGACCTTGAAGAATTCTCTAACAGTTAATAATAATGATTATTTTGTGTAGAGTAATCCCCTGAAAACATCACAGCAATAAAATAGCCTATAAATTCATTTATTAAGAATATAGAACTGGTGATAAACATGGACAATAACACATCCTATATCCTTGGAAAGCATGTTAAGCCGTTGGTCCCGGCTGTCATTTGTAGATCGTTGACAGTCGTAAAAGGTAGTCAGTGGCCCAAAAGGTCTAGTAGTAAAGTCTTACCAAGGGGAATTTTATTACCCAGTACTAAATGTGTTGTGGCGGTCAGATAGGCAGTTCCTCCATGTAAAATACTGGTCTTCAGCTGTATCCGGTTAGACTGGAAGCTGATCCCAACTTAGTTGGGAAATGGCTATGCAGATGATGATGAATTATGCACTTAATGCACAATGTTGTTAACATGGACATAGTACTAGGCACACCATTGTCCATGTCACACTACTACTGCGACAATAATTATGATAATCAGGCAAACCAAAGAAGAAGATATTGTAGACATGGGGGAAAACCGTAAACATAGGTTATAGTTTGACATATCAGGAAAATGTTAAACGGTATCATCATCATGATGAAAGGAACTACACACACTTGAGAAAAGGTTTGTAGAGTTCAAGGGTACCTACAAGGGGTACCGGGGGGGGGGGTTCAAGGGGTAGGGGGTTCAAGGGTGGGTACCTATATTGTATGTAATATTATTGGAAATACAGAATACTCAAGAAATTGGTGTTGCCAACAACTTCTGATGGTAGGTGAATCCTCATACAATCATTTCTGTGCTATATTTAGGACAAAATGTGCAAAACAAATGTATCAAAACTATATTGATGCATTGCAAAAATTTGTTCCTACTTGAGGAATTGCTAAGAATTGATTGTAGAGAGATTTCCCACCATAAAACAGGGTCAGTTGATGCTGTAGAACATATGGCCATATTGAATGACCTACCATCATAAATTGAATAGAACCTAGGACACCTCATTTGTCCAATAAACAATATCAGCAGTTGATGACAGCGTCAATGTACAGAGACTTCTCAGGGCTGTGAAGTCTCTTCTATCACATCGTACAGGAAGGCACTACACTAGAAGCAAGAATAAAGGTTCTTATGCTTCATGTATGATACAGGTCCCAGATGATTAATTGAAACATACACAGGAAACACATACAGGTGTGTGCCAAAAGATTCGATATTATGCTAAAGCCACCAAAACACAGAGATAGTCCACAACGACGAAAAAGCGAATCGCAACTCGATTACAGAATCTCGTAATCGCGAGATGTCCTCTCGACTCATATCTCGTTTTGAAACGTGTGTGGACCGTTTCCGTGGGATAGATCGACTGCTAGCCGATCTTGGCTGACCTTTCAGGACAATTCAAGTGTCGCTAACGTGAGTAAAAATAAGCTTCCGAGTATTTTGAGGGGATCCAAAACGAAAATGTCGGCCGGAAACATCAGCATAGCACAGTCAGGAAGCGGTGGTGCGGTTCGCTAATAAAGTGCCACCACTAAGACTGACCGTTGCACTAGACGGACAAGTAAAGGCAGCATGCATCAGATGGACCGACAACCTGAAGAAGGCGACACAGCGGCCACAAGCTCGATGAGAATATAAAACAGTGAGCAGGGTAAAATGGCGCTTTTTGGAAGCGGCCTCTGTCTAGCAGACGGACGCATTTTTAATGACCCGTTAGACTCGAGTCAATTGTTTTGAAAAGTTGACCTTGTTCCGATGCGATCATGACCTTCGCATAACGTCCTGACATGTTTTGGAATTCCCAAGGTCACAATGCAAATCAAATGACAGTAGCACCTCGTTCATGGTTCATGTCTAGTTCGGGTGGACAATCAGCTACACTTAACTTCTAAAGGCTACATAAATTAAATTAATTAATTGACACTTGAGCAGATTAAAAGTATCAAATAGCGCATGAAACTAAACAACAGCGCCACGGGCCGTTTATAAAACACCGAAATTCTGTCGGCAACATAAAGTCGGTAAACGTAAACCAGTCACTTAGATAAGGATACATTTATAAATAGTGCTAATCTCAGGTTCGGTGTTGACCTTGCATTTAGCCCCCTTACCCACATACCAACGTGTAAACAAGAGCTCTGCAGTTTTACACCTTTAAGAGTCACTTTTAATATTATTTGATAAGATTAGTCTGTTTGGAATGTCGAGTGAATACCTATTATGATAATGTGTTGGTTCAGTTTCAATGTTCGTGTACTTATCTATCTGTTAACTGATGTAATTTTTCACATCTGTGTTTATTTTGATGATTGTTTTAAAAACATGGCACTACCAAAGCAAGCATTCACGATAGTTATTCAACATTGAAGTATCTCAATATTGTGAGATGGATCACGTGAAGAAAATAACCAACTGCGGAGTAATTGCGGATATATGCGGAAATGTGCGGGAAATATCTCAGAAAACTGGCATTCTTATTGTTCGCAAGATTGTCGAAAAATGTTGCCAAAAGTATTTCGTATGCGTATGCGGCAAAACCCTTAATTCTAGGGACATTTTGGGATTCGCTTCTAAACCGACTGAAATCTGTGGAGTTTCGAAATTTTACCCGCAAAAGCGTTAAACTATGTCTTGAGACAAAACCGCAGGATAAAATGAACGCTTGAATGAATTAAAAAGTTGGCTTAGGTCAGGTTTGATCTTTCAACAACTTTAATACCTACCACACCCCTGCAAATGCAAGGGATAATAATGTGATACATCTATATCTGTTAAAAGATACAAGTGACAACAACAGTAACATATTTCTTTTAGCTTTATCTTTGTCAGCTATCTTAGTTTTGTTCAAAATAGCTCAGATGTCAGTCTCAAGGTTTCCATTCCAATTATTTATAGACAGTCGAACGGGGTAAGTCGAATGTTGTGAATTACTAGGTAACCTAGACGATATTTTTGCGGATTCTTGCTTCGTCAGCAATATCGACCCTAGTATTTTAGGTTCTAATCGACAACGATCAAACTTTTTGGTTGTCAGGCAAACAATCACGATTGTTTGACGAATGAATGTTGAAAGCGTTAGAACTGGAATCTGAAAGTCGATCAAAATTGACATGTTTTCAAGAGATTGGATTGGCTGTTAATTCCGCCAACCAATCATGAGTTTTGACATTATATTTACTGTAGTGTTTAGAGACTAGATAGGTTTTTCAGAAACTGTCTCGTCAAAATATTTAATTACGTAAAAAAATCATTATTATTTCGACGAACATGTGTCGCAGTTTCTTCCAGCAGCTGGTTTCTCGTCCATGAACAAAGACTAACGTAACCAAAATAGTTTGAAAGTCATTTTTATAAAACTTCATAGGTATGGTTGCATGAAATATCAGTTATTCAAAAGTTATCAGTGTGATCCTGTGACCAGAATGCACATAATGATGTTTCTATGGTAGAGCCATAGCAACATCATTAGGTGCATTCCAGTCACGTACGAGTATCTGCTCACTCGGTTCACTACAATAATCATCTCCTAATAACGAATTCTATTGTTTGCTATGGCGCTGTATGTATTAATATCAAATATGGCCGCCATATTAACAATCTATGAAGAGGCAGACAGACATCATTTTAATAATTTCTATTTTATTTATAAACGGAGAACCTTGAACCTCCTTTTTCCAAGAGAACAATGTGGCTGGAAACTTTTAAATCCTACTTATTCATATTTTCTCTACTCATGAAGTTTCTATTTCTATAATAAAAAGGAAATAACTCTGGGCCTGTGTTACCGCACCTATCGATCACTGACTCCTTTAAGCGATTATAGGGAGAATACATAATAATTAATAAAATAGTAAAACGCTTTTGTTACTGTTGCTAAGTGGGATCAGTTAGAATTTTGCGGTTAAAAATGTTCTCTGCCTCGAAGACAAAGACGAATTCTTAGAAACTGCTCCGTAAAGTTTTCCCAAAGTACTACAAAGGTATGCAAAGGCTTTTTAAGGGTCGGTCCCGTAAAAAGCATTGTTGCTAGGTTAATCATTTTAAGGTTTGCCTGGCTTTAGCATTGTTCTTTGTAGACGGCGTTCTTTGAGCTATCTTACTCGTCTCATCGTGACTTCTCGGCAAAACTTTTGGTCTTTGCTGTCATGAAAAGAAAATCGTTGTCAACTCTCAGTCTCTTGTTCTTAAAATCTACGTAGCCTTAGAATATCCAAGGTATTCTCATAATTTAGGACAAGCCTTTCGTAATAAACACTGTTTTAAGCTTTCACGGTATATAACTAAACTTACACTGTCACATAAGGATATTTTCCGTGATTATCAATTTCATTATTGTTAGCTCCCGATACCTAGTTTGACGCTGTACCAAGCGCCTTGATAGCGGGATGACTCAAGATGAGATGATGAGATATCCCGTAAGTGACAGTGTAACTTTTCGTATAATGATTCTTTGTACAAAGATTTCGACGGTTCTTGTTAGCAAGTTCTGGTCTTACAAAATTAAGCTGCCTAGTAACAAATTCGCGCATTGAACAACCTTCAGTCGGTCATGAAGTCGCTAGGTATTTCAAAGGCTTATTTCAAGTAATTACTTCAGCCGTAAATTGCCGGTTCCGAAGTTACGCTTTCATGAAAATATGTCTGCCATCTTAATGTTAAAGACTGTTTTTTCCATTATTGTATAAAATTACGAATACTTATCAAGAAATCAAATGCAGTTGATCTACATACACTGCATACATAATGGTTGATTGTGACTCACGTGTGACGTGTGGTCGTGTGTCATTTTTGCCGGGGTATTTACCTAAGGGTTGGAATTTCTTGCCACACTGTTGTGTCCCAGTACACACCTCGTAGTCTAGCCCCAAGCTTCAATAAAAGGCAGCTATTGTTCAAGTTGTCGTCTTCAAAAGCCAAACCTAAAATTTCTTGTTATTGTCTAGTCTCGTGTGTTAGTCACTGAGTTGTAATAAGAACCAAATTGTTCAGCGATTCCCAGAAGTTTGAAAACAAACTTGGCTCTTCTAATATGTTGTCGCCCACCTTTTGATAGCTTTCGGCTGGTAAACAAACTCGAAGCATAAACTTACATTACTTTTCTTTCAAACTTCGCTCGTATTTTGAAACAGTAATTGAGTTCGGTGCACTTTTTAAGGACGAAGTGCTTAATTTATTTCGTCTATCTTGTTCGCGCCAATCCTTTCTATACACAAGTTTCATGGCCATTATCGTCTCTGAACTTTGAATTTGCTTTGTTGTTCTCTCAACTGAGTATAACTTGATGAATAAATAGCGAGAACCTTTCTGAAAGTCTTGTAGCTTGCACAAGACTTTTCAGAAAGTATCAATGGCGGATAGGAGAAAGAATAGGTCGGAATTACGTTTTCATTTAATTCAGTTAACAAAGGGAAAGCAATTCGGCGCGTTGTAATTAAGAATTATACTGTGTTGTTGTGTATTGTGCTTTCGTCTGTCGAGTAATTGAACGGTTGCATTTGGTGAGACGTGTCCCATCTCGCCGAGCTCACATTAGTTTATTCCACGACAGGAGTACTGTCGCTGGCAAGTTTAAAGGCAAGCAGTCCCGCATAATGCTAAACGAGGCATAAACTCTTCTAATTATTTTCTCACTCCGTTAGCTCTGGTGGCTTATGATTGAGTCGTAGTGAACTCATTATTCTGCCATACAATGGTGGCCGATAGCTGAAGTTCTATAATTGTTTATTTTAAATTAATGTTGACATAGGTGTACAAGGATATTTTGGCGCGTGGCCATATTATGGCTCGGGTGACTAATTAAAAGACTGGTTATTGCTAGGATAGGTGGCTGTCATATATTTGATTAATAGGGTTGCAAGTATCATAGTAATTTATGGTGGAATCTAAAAAAACTCGGTATTTTTAGCTAACTGTGTTATTTTCCTAGCAATATTACTTTACTTACGTCGATTTCATTGATGAAATTTAAGCGTGGGTGGGTATCCGGATTCCATACTGTAGTATTATATTGACCTATTGACCACTTATTACATCATTATTGTGTCAGTATAGAAAGCAGTCCCATGACATTCCTACTTAGTTATTAAAGCTACATCGTTCTCTTGATGTTTCATTACTTAGAGGAAAATGTAAAATACTCTTATTCTACAGGGTGTTACAAGACCCTTCACGAAGCCAGTACCAATCGCCGTACGTCAAACTAAGTAACTTTACGCAAAAAAATATTGCTTGGAAACGACTTTGTTTTTTGGGGGATTAAAAAATCACGTTTTACGGTAGGACTCAATGTAACGGACTCAAAACATTGTGCTAATGGATTGATTGAATAGTACGGGGGTCGTGAAGGTGTTTAAAGTAAAAATCTCACATTAAAAACACGTATTTAAAAAAAAACTTCTGAAAAAGTTGGAACGTACCAATAAAATAATCAATATCTCCGTACTTAACTAGAAGGTTGAATCCCAAATATCGTAATGACGGAGAGACCAAGTGCCTTTCGGCTTCGTTAAGGATCTTGTAACACACAAATTGCAATATACAATGTACAACGGCGATCTTAACCCAGAATTGGGTTTTCTTACAGCAACCCTTACTTCGATAGCGAGATTTAAAACTGCGAAGAAAAACACGGTGGAATGACTTTCTTTCTTTGAGAGAATAGATAAAGAGATAAAAATACTATAGTAATATTAAGCAAGCTTTTCTTCTACTGTTCATGGGATAACCTTGCTTTAATTCGAAAAATCTCTGACTCTGCAGAAAAGCAAAGCATTAGCGCATCATCAATCACTCCTACTTTGCCCATCTGTAATTTCGCTGTACGCATTTTAAATTAAACAGAGGCAAAATAATTAAAAGGGACACTTAGACTGACATCCAATTATCGGCACGACATGCAAAATCAAAGGGACCACAAATGATTGAGCGTTATTCGACACGTGGACAAATTATCCTGTTCATGAAACTGTGGCTGGTCGAAAACGGTTAGCCAGGGATAGGTAGAACACGATCTAATAAAGGTTAACAGGTGAGGGCAAGCGATGTGTCATTTGACCTGTCTTTACCCAGCACTTGCCTCGAAGACACCTCGCTCAATATTTCATTAGCCGGTTGGGTCGACCGAATTTTTCTCAGTGATTTGAACGCTCGATATGAATAAAACATTCAATAGGAAACACATCGAGTCCGCTGCTCGTTCCTCATACTGATATGAGGCGTCCATAGACAATTTCTGTCAGCGTTTACCTCAATCATTAGTAACTTTTTACAGCGATCTCTACAATAAATTAGCCTTAATTATACTAAGCGCGGAATGTTTGCGACCTCCCTGCTATGATCGCTAATGTCCGCCATTGAGAGTTTGGGACACTGATGGCTGGTTATTAAGCCTATGAAAGGATTTGCGCCGAGACCGTGTTTTGTTCTCCATGAAATTGATGTCTGGAATCCAGGCTAGGCAGAACGAGTGACATGTAATTAATTGCCAGTACAGCTTCATGGAATGTTCTGATAGATACGGTTACGCATTAATACGCATGAATGACGTAACCAAGGTTTTGTAACAAGGCTGCGGAACTGTTCGAAAGAGATACCGTGGCCCCGGAACACAAAGGGCGATGAAGGAACATGGATGGGATTTAGTCAGTAAAAGTCTGACACTCCCTCCTGCTCCGCCCAGAGCGGGAGGAGTCATTTGATAATTTCCCATACGAAATAAAAAAAAGGTTTTGTAACAATATTTTAATTTAATGAGTGTCAATTTAGTTTCTTGCCCAGTCTTCTCCATAGAGATCTACGCTTTGGAATGGGCAACTACAGTACTTATTATGTCTGGACTGTAGTTTCATCTTTTTGTTTTTGACAATTCAAAAATATTCACTGGTCATTTTGAAATATTATTTTTTAGTGTTTTTTTTTTATAACGAGGTCATGTTTAGTAAGTGTGTAACAGTTATTGCGTGGGCGCAGAGTCGCAGACACTAGTGACAGTATTTAGGGACCGGTGCGCACGGGCACCGTTTACGGAAGTTGTGTCGTGCGTTTGGCCGTATTACTATGACTCATGCTGATTGTACACTACAGTGATACTAGTCTAGCTCGTTTGAACATTTGGTTGGATGTCGATTATGTAAAGAACAGGGTTAATATATGCTTAGGATTGATTCAAGATCAATTAATTACTTATTGTTTAAATAATGTAGCTTAACAAAAGGAACTGGTGGGTTTTTTTAGAAGAACCATTATGAAATTAATCTAAGTCACATTTCTAACCTGTCAAAGAATATAATAATGCAGAAGAATAATAAGATTCAATCACGATCTTAAAGTTTTAGTTTCTAAACTTCGCTCGCTGCACTTTTGACGTCATGAGAAAAACCCACTTTGAATACAAGGAAAACTTATCCGAAATACAGTTTATTTCTATGTTTCAGCTCCTATAATCTACATTCAACATACTGGTGCCGATTATCGAATAATAACTCAAAGAGGATTAACGCTATTTTTCCAACATTTTCGCCATAAACGTTTTCTCCGGGATACGATTTTTCTTTTTCTCATTACTTCAATCTCGTGTCAATATGTTGTGTGTCTCATTTGGCAGTTACATCATTTATCGCGGATCTTCGGTGTTAGGCGCTATTCAATTTTCCGGTTACGAGTTTGCTGTACAGTCCTTTCAAACTTAATTTACCTTCGACTTGTCATCACTGTCAAAACGAAAGAGATCTTTACCATCGTAACTGTAAGGTTTGTGTTGGGGTGCTTTCGCTGACAAGTCTGTCAAGATGACGTCATCATCATCTGTCTAGCCTTTTATCTTGAGGTTGGCTCCAGTCTAACCTAAAGCAGTTGAATACCAGTATTTTACATAGAGCGACTGCCTATCTGACTTCCACAACCCAGTTTGTAGTGGGTAAGACTGGTTGTCAGATTATGATCTTTATTCCTTCGTTGCAATATGGTTGCTTGTTCGGTTATTGCTGTTAGAGGTAAAATAACTTTGGCAGGACTGTACGGAATTACGGATGTCAGTTACGTGCTTGAACCGCGATCGTCTGTGACGGCCATTGTTTAGGAATATTGTTTGTTCGATGATTCATCCTTTTGTTTTTTCGTCTAGTCTTGTGGCTGGAACGCGGGTGTTTAGTCTGAGTGTGGATTGGGAATTTAGGATAGTGATTTCCGTATCCACGTGACCCGTGGCCCTGCTATAACGTGACATAATAACCTTCTTTGCGGTTTAAAATAACACGCAAAACTTCATCTGTTACCCACAAGTGGCGTTTGTTTTCTTTCATTGTTTTTATTTGTACCATTTTCCTAAAATACAAATCTCGCCAAAATTGGGCCACGTGTAAGTTGTGTGGATCTTCTTCAACAATAATAGTGGTTTTCCCTTCTTTATTAAATTCCCAATGAACTCCAATGTTCTCTGGTTTTACCATACGATAAAAAAGATTAAGACACAATTAATTAAGAGCTCTAAGACTTTCCTGTGTGCCTAAATCCTCACACATATTAAACACGTTAAATAAGGAAAACTGAGACAAGAAAACACAAAGCGAAATAAACAGGTAATAGAGACCATTTTATTGTGTCCCTTTATTAATCTAAACAAGGATGTACGGAAACAAATATTAATTTATCAAGGAGTATTAAGTTATGTCGTCCAAATATGTTGGGACACACGTGCTTGTTAGTAAAATTACGCAGGTTTACCAGCTGGGACCCGATGAGGGTCTGATGCGGGTCTTACGTCCAAACACGGAGATGGTAATACAACATTAATTCATTAATTACCGTTAGATTCATGTTAAGGCTTGGTTTATTAAGTTATCTTTAGTTTGGGCTATGATACAGGTATGTTCTGAATTACAAAGTTCTAGCTTGATTGGAAATATGATTAATGACCTTACTTGTTAGTCATCAGAGGTTTGAACTTTTCTATCTAGACGTATTCAATTTGGAGTATTGCTTTTGGGTTACCTTTAGGTATTCAAAAAAAGTATAAACGTGTACTACGCTCCTGCTTTAACGATAAACTGGGGTCAAAAAGGTCTCGCAATACTTCGTGTAAATATTACCCCGTCGGTTTTGCCAGAACTTGGCGTTGGATTCCGAAATTTTCCTCTCCCGTAACAAAATTCTTCTACTCCTCAAAACTATATTCTCAGGTGCTACAGGAAAGTTACTGGGACAGGAATTTTCTAAGTACCATCTTAGGCTAATCGTTATTGATATGGTAATAGCCGACGACGTAAAGTATTGGAGCATTAGAGCCTCGTATCGCGTGTCTGAAACCCTGGCAAGGGTGTGGCAGATCAAAGTAAAAGTAACGGCCCATTAGGGTACACGGTGGCTCGGTGGCAAATGCCATTTTTACGTCGTCGTTATGAAGTAAGTATAATGATTCCATGGTGTCGGTTGGCAAACATCAAAGAAAAAATATGTAAAGTACTTACCTAAGTAAATATTATTTCGGTGCCGGGTGTCGCTATTTTTTATATACCGTATTATGAAATATAAATATTTTGCATCACATCTACTTACATGGATAAAATAATCTTCGGGTATGTTTTAACATAAATTCTGTTTTAAAATACATTGTTTTATTAAAGTATAGTTAAACAAACTACTTAAGCCAAAATCCAGCAATAAAATTAACACGATCAGGACATTAGTTAAACTGCGTTCAAGAACTGTCATTGTCATCACTGCTATGAGTATGACATATTGGCACAACACTTGAACGTAGTTCAGATGTACTGATCGTGTTCAGTTTCATTGGTGAAATGCGTCGCCTAGTCGTTTTTCAGGTTGAATTGGGGTTTCAGGGTTGTCTATGTAGATACTAAAAATATGTAATCCCAATCTTTGCGGTGATGCCATAAAAGAATGTGGAAAACACTTGGATCAAGTTTTCGATAAGGGTGAAATCAACACTCTATCGGAAGGAAAAAGAAACACACTTGATATTTCATCGAATTTCCTACGAACGTTTAGTGCGAAACGTAATACCGGAAAAGGGATGAATAACCTTTTTACTTGATCGAAAGATTTTTTGAAAGATCAATTTATTTATTGTGACGTTCGTTTTCTATCTGTGTTCACAAAAAAACTACGCATATTTTCACCAGTGGGGAAATATTTATAAGTACCTATATGAAATCCATTTGCGAAGTTTCTTAGTTACCAAAGTTGTTGCTAGTTGCAGTGCGGTCTTACTAACGATAATGCGCAAAACTTGCGCCTCACTATTTAATTATGTATCTACCTATATAAATATTACTCGACGAGGAGCTCAAGATTACTTTCACAGTAGGGAATATTTTATTGAATACCTACATAGTTCGTCGCTTGAGCAGATACATAGGTCGAAAATAGAAAAAATGTTGAACAGTATTCGTTGCAAACGGGTCATATTTGGAGTCGCAATTTTACCAGTCCAAAGAATAAATTTGCAATTTCTGTTTGCAGTTTTTGCAAACTATAATAAGAAGTGAAATAAGAACTGAAATAAGCCCAAAAACAGTTGTAACAGAGCCTATTTTCGCGTTTAAAGAACTGCAGAATACACTTAGTACGGGCACTGGAACAAAAATGGCGGTTCAAAGTGCGGAAGTTGCTAATTCGTCCGTAAAGTGCTATAGCTTAAGTTTTTAAACTGCTCTTGATGTATTAACATTATATTCCTTTGTGAGTTTCTACGAAATGAATTGTAGCCGCCCATTACGGCTTAGCCCGGATAAAAGAGATGACGTATGACGGACTTTGTTGTATAATATATCCCGGAAACTGGGTAAAATCGTGGAGAGTTTTAATGCAGTGACAGACTGTTGCGACTTTAAAAGCCTCATCGGAAAATAAGTAAGGGCTCTGTTTTTATTTAAAAACTTATGCTTCTACTCGTCTGTGTTTGTGTGAAATAAGTATTTAACATGCTAGAAAGTATGTCGGAACAGTGCATGTACTCTGGCTATTTCAAAATGGCGTCGAAAAAAGAACGAAAATGAATGCTGTGAAAATTAATGCAGTTTTGAAACTCATTATAACTGAAAGTAATTAAATAACTATCGAAGTTCTCTGTTTAAATTTTCGACTTCAAAAGGTTTTCATTCGCTTAAATATGAATAGTTCAATGAAAACGTTTCATAATAATTAATTTCTGAGACTTGGTAATTTAAACATGGTTTGTAGATATAATATTCTGAAACGACACGCTTACACTTTTAATTTAATTGACATTAGCAAAATTATTATTTTGTTCCTAGTAATTTGTTTAGTCAGCTACTAGTATGAGTCATTGTGATAAATGATACGAACTAACGAAATTGTTTATGTCAATTTTAAATACATACCTCTAAGTATGTATACAGGGCTACACATCAAGCTATTCATTTCCAGTAAAACATGGACTCTCTTTGTATAGATTTCCCGTACAATGACAGATCCGTTTGCACTGGTTTTTCATTGCTTGATTTGTCGTCGTCCGTACACATGATGTTAAATATGTACTAGGTTCTAAATGTTTCGTCCCCGAATAAATTGCCACCATTTTATGTCGGTCCACGAAAAAAGAAGGGTACGTAAAAAACTTGACACTTCTCTGAAAAAACTGCAAAAAAATAATGGACACTCTTTTATTTTATCAAAGCAGACACAACGGCAGCAAAATGGCTGAAAAAAGGAGAGCGAAAGATAAACGTTGGTATAAACTTTTATTAAAATATGTTGGCATAAAGACCAGCCATTCCGAGTTTGCTTTTAGATGAGATTATGTGAAAAGTTTTAAAGAGGAAACCCCTTTTTATTGCGAACATGTTGAAAGTATTCCCCATAAGTCTTCATAAGTTATCCTGGAACATTGTGTAGACTTTTATACATATTTTATTAAGATGAACCAGATTTTTTCTTCACGATTCTTTTCCGTGCCTATTTCCTCATCTGTTATCTCGATCTGATTCGATTTTTTTTAACCAACAAGGAGGTTATCAATTCGATTTGTTATGTCTTATTCTCAGTGTTATTCGATTAGTTTTTACCTAGCCTGCTCTAAAACCTCTACACCTCTTCCATTTTTCGCTTATCTATACACAGAAATACAATTCAAGCTTGTCTGTTTGTAATTTCAAAATAAAAGCAGTATTGTAAAATTTTACCATATAACTACGGTACTTATAACCAAAAAAATGAGTCTGTCTATCTGTTTGTTGAACCGATTCCGACAGGACCCTTACTGGCAGATAGCCGATGTTATAATGAGTAACTTAGACTACGTTTATTTTAGAAAAAGAGTTCCGTGCAAAAAAATTAAAACCCTTGAAATTCTTAAAAAAATCTGATTCACATAGGGAAGTAATATTTATAGAATAATTTCACGCGGGAGAAGGTCGCGGGAAACAGCTAGTTCAAAAATAATTTATGAGAATTAAAAATTAAATAATGATGTAAATTGTGTCTAAATAGTTTATTTTCTTCATAACATAATTAATCACTAAAAATCAGCAAATTCCCTTATAAAAGAAAAGTTCGTAACCACTATTTAAGTCAGCATAATTATATAACTCTCAATTAGAAGGCCAGTCTGGATAATTATTATTAGGTTTCTCGTTTTATATTTTGGTATTTGATAATATAATTAGTTTATTTGTATATGTGTATTAGTATCGATACAAGTACCTATATATACATTTTCGAAAGCAAGAAGTTATTTTTTTAGATATTGATGTACCTTTTTTTTTCCGAATGGGAAGTCATCAAATAACCCCTCCCGCTCTGGGCTGAGCAGGAGGGAGTGTCAGACTTTTACTGACTAAAACCCATCCATGTTCCTTCCTTTGCCCTTTGTGTTCCAGGGCCGCGGTATCTCTTTCGAACAGTCCCGCATGACTGCTTCACAGAAGGAGGTGACGGCGTCCTATTCCCTCTCGCTCCGGACCATGGATTGAACCAGGGCCGGACGCGAGAGGTCGCCGCCGCCGATCGCCGCTACGAGGACACTGCGGTGCTCCGCCCAAGCGGAGCAGACCTGCACAGTGTGCTCCACCGTGTCCTCCGGTCGATCCTCGCAGTGGTGACACCCGGGCGTTTCCTCCCGCCCGATTTGGTGCAGGAACCTCCCGAAACAAACATGTCCGGTGAGGACCTGCGTCAGGCGGAAGGTGAGGGCGCCGTGGCGCCTCTCTAGCCACTCCTCAAAGAGGGGACTTACCGCCACTATTGTGGCGTGCCCTGCACGGGGTTGCGACAGTCGTTCTCTCCATGTCGCCATGAGATCACGCCGGAAGTCTGTCCGCTGAGCGACAATTTGCCGCGGCAGCGGAGTTTCCCCCCGGCGTAGTCTCTCCACGCGCCGTTCATGCGGGCGTGCGAGGACTATCGCCTCCAGATCCCATGGCGGCAGTCCGGCAAGGAGGCTCGCCGCCTCGCCGGAGATCGTGCATGTAGTACCACAATGTTTTGTTATTTAAAGCAAAGGTTGACTGGTGGGCAATGCCTTGTGGCGGCTATTGTACATACATGAAGTTTATTTATATAAATAATAAATCAGTGGGTTCCAAGGAATGTAGGGAACATCTGTTTTGGCGTCGATTATTAAACCGGTCAGCATTTTTCCAGCCGGCTGAATGTTATGGTTCGCACATGTTTTGCCATGTTATCATGCACTAGGCTTCGCGAACACATAAACAATATTGTATATATATTTAATTAGAATTTATAACGGTTGACATGAAATTTGAACAGTAGAACTGATTTCGGTATATATGTTGAGGTTTGTCTACTCGATATGCGTATTACTTTAAAAGCTATTATTTGGTTTACTGTCTTGTTGGTCTGTTTGTCCAATATGAAATATGCAAGCCAATTTCATGTGATCTGAACTAGCCGTTTTTTGACTGAACTAAAAACTTTTTTATAAATGAAAAAACATATTTTTTTCTTTTCGAAAAAATACATCATAATGTGTCGTTATGTCATTATTTATAGTTAGGATTTATATTACAAGGTTCCCAAGCGCCTTTCAAGTTGTTAAGCCCAATGTGTCAAACAAAATAATTTATAGTGGTCATTATTTCACAGGTCCGCGCACGACAACATAAAGAAAGCAAAAGTTGCCATCAAGAAAATATCACCGTTTGAGCATCAGACGTACTGTCAGAGGACACTAAGGGAAATCAAAATCTTAACCCGGTTTAAGCATGAAAATGTAAGAAATTATCGGAGTTTATTTAAAAAAAAAAAAAGTCTAAGTATAACATAATATATATAAAAAAATGTTATCTGTCTTTTAACACTATAACGTTTACTAATATTAACTTTATACTGACAAAAAATTCATGAACGTATGAACTGTGGTGGTGAGCCATAGACTAGCAGTTTTAAAATGTTTGTTCTTTTTCAGATAATTGACATTCGAGACATTTTAAGGGCCGAAACCATAGACTCAATGAAGGACGTTTACATTGTACAATGTTTAATGGAAACAGACCTTTACAAATTGTTAAAAACACAGGTAATAAAAACATGAATTAATGTACTTTTTAATCAACTTTATTAGACTAATGAAAGGGTAATTAATTAGAACCAATGTTTGTTTGAAACTCTTTCGAGGAGAACCTTAATGAATTAACGCAACACCTCGATTGAAAATTTTAATTAATTAGTCCGAACGGAACCTGCGTTCGGTTCAAAAGAAAACCTGTGTCCATTTAATTTCAAGACCTTTTATTTCAACATTTTGTTTCAGAAATTAAGCAACGATCACATCTGTTACTTCCTGTATCAAATCCTCCGCGGGCTGAAGTACATACACTCGGCGAATGTACTTCATCGAGACTTGAAGCCTTCTAACTTGCTACTTAACACAACATGTGATTTGAAGGTACGATATATGCAAAAACACACTATACAATCCGCAGCCAAATAGCAACCCTATTGTAACAAGAATAAATATCATTGTTATCTTGACAGACTTGTCAGTTGAAGCAACGCAACCACAATCTTACCGTAACTGCAATAGAGATCAGTTTGGTTTTAACAGTGATGCCGAGTTAAAGTACGTCAGTAAGGACTATAGTCAGCTGAAAAGAAACGGGTTGTATCTGTATGTATGACACATACCAAAAGCTTGTACTAAAAGCTTTGGTATGACATAAATCGGAAGTTCAGTGGTCGGTAATCGATTGTTTCCACCAATTTATTTGCATAAATATTGTTTGGAAATTCATTGATGACTCTGCCCTAGAGTGTAGTGCTGGTCCACAAACGATAAGGCACTTAATATCGTGTCCTGATGTTTGTTAATTTCAGGAACTGATGGACGCTACTGAAGACGCCAAACTAGTGGCTCAATGTTAGGCCGACACGATATAGATTCCCATCGACAAGCTAGGAGGAATATTGATTTTAACTTAACTGGGTAGACATATTTATAACAATCGATAAGACGGTTCATTAAAAAAAAAATATATATTTCGAGCAACATTAACTCATATGTGGAGTACACACAAATACAGATAACACACAAAGGAATGATAAGACTAAAAAAATAAAAACACTTAATACCTAACCGGCCCTGCTGACGGCAACATGCGACACAAATATGTCTAAATAAAATTAACCCAACAGCGCGTATTGCTTAGTGTACAACGGCCATCATTAGTCTTCTAAATAGAATACAGGATTACAAAAGGTTTTTGTATGAAAAAATATTTTTCGCTCCATCATGGCTCCGTACAAAATTGAGTTTCAAATATCTTATTAGCCCCGAACGAATTGTATCATATTATTGGGAACATTCTCAAGTACCTAGTACTTAACCTGTACCTGAGTAGGGTAGGCATTTTGCAATATTATTCCGCCAGCTTTTGATCTGATTCCTTTTGTAATCCTTTTGACTTGTGATTCGGAACGGTAAAGGGTTCAATACCAATTGAGACTATTAGCCCCTTTGTCATTGAGTAACTTGATAAAGGCCTAAGATACTACCCTACCCGGTACCTGGTACCAGATGTACATTTAAACCAGAAAAAGTATGCGCTTCGTATCTCCATGTTACCGAATTACACACACGGCTCAAGCTTCTAACTTTTGTTCTGCCGCGGTTTGTAGTTGTGCACTATAATTGCGCGTTTGGATGACATTTTCTTTGCAAGACCCAGGTCGCAGATCGTCATCTGTCGTCATAATCGTCGTCATTATCGTCGTCATTCCCGAAGCGCATACTTTTTTCATTGATTATCTGTATACACTGTGTTGTAGGTGATATACATAGGTACCCTTGCGAAAAAACGTACGATTTACTCGGACTGCAAGACTCGATTTACTGCCACAATAACTCGTGAAGCCGCTCATGCATGACTATCAGTCACAAAGTGGTACTCCGAAAGATTAGAATGTACTATGTAGTACGTACTGAGATTATCTAATCGCTTAAGGTGGATGCGTAAGGGTAGCCCGCTAAATTTAAATTTTCTCAAGTTTATTGCAATTTGCAGGTCAGTGTCCGGTTTTATGTTGATGAAAATATTAATCGCGCCAGCAACACGTATGGAGTTATGGAATTATAATCATTTTAATCATCAATACAACCCTCCAAGTTCATATAATCCCAAAGAGACACTTTTTCATGAAATAGCTATTGAAAGGGGTTATATGAACTTGGAGGGCTGTATTGATGATTTAAATGATTATCATTCTGTAATTCCATACGTTTTACTGGCGCGATTCATATTTTCATCAACATACAACCTGACACTGACCTGCAAATTGCAATAAACTTGAGAAAATTTAAATTTCGCGGGCTACCCTTGCGCTTCCACCTTAAGTACCCTATGGCATACTGTACCAACCTAGGCACAACATTAACTTAGTAGAGCTACTGCTTGTGTGCTTCGAACTAAGTGATTACTCTATAAAGAAAAAAAAACAATTTAAGTTACCTACTTAGTTTAAATTGTGGCAATTTTTTTCCTAAACTGAAAATAATTATCCTAAACTGGAGCCATCTGCCAAGTGTCCTTTAGTTTACCTAATTCTGAATAATTATTTCGTACCGAAGTCCTTCTTGGTAACATAATAGCTACGTGAAATTCAACCTTATAATTTATCTCTATATTTATCTTAATAAATATTCTAAATATGCAGTAATTTCAGCTTCTACTTTACAAATACATAAATCGTAAATAAAACTATTTTGTAAACAAGAATTTCTCACACACGAGACCCATATACAATCAGAGGTAGAAAACGTGACGAAATATAAGTTTACGATATTGTTGTACGTACATATTATTATGTAAAGCCGGATTCACATAGCTGTCTTTTGTCGCGTCGTGGCGCCTTCTGACGCAGTGTTACCCAATCAAAATTCGTTGTGAAACAATAATCTTCTGAAAAAATTGGTTTGATTGGGCAATTCTGCGTCACGGACTCACGGCAAGTCAGACTCATGTGAATCTGGCTTACTAGGTCAGCTGCAGCTTAAACATTATTTTCCGCATTGCGGGGACATTGTCTTTTTTGTGACACCAATCGAATAGGGAATATGCATGTATTTTTTTTTCACTTATATCAATAATATGCAGTACTATCAACCCAAGAAAATAATTAAAGGTTAATTTCAATTACTGCTTGTCGCACAAAAAAAATAATTAAACTCCTACAATTTTCTACGACAGTTCAAACGTCCATGACTATCGCGGCCATTCATTTCAGGACTTTGATGTCACTTACCTCTCTTGCTATCTGCCTTGTTTAAATCAAATTTTTTGCCCTTAGTAGATTAGTTTTACTAAAATGTAAGTGCTTTATTTAAGCAAAAATTGAAATAACAATATTATAGTAAAATCTTAGTGAAACTTTAAGTACTTTTCAATTAAAAATGTTTCTTTGACACCATCACCGGATTTTGACGTCACTACCGGAAACGATGCGTTTTGTGTTTGCGTTCCGTTTCACCAAAAACACGCTAAATAAATGATTAAATTGTAAAATAAGTGTTGTATTAGAGAATTAAACAAGTCAATGTTTATGGTCCAATACAAGCCACCCTATTGTCCTTTTCATTCATAGCAGTACTTTTATTCAATGTCCTAAAAAGAAGTCACATTCCTAAATCTTGTGTCTTTTTTCGGCATTCAGCGGTCGATTTATATACGATGTCCTGAAAACAAGTCTCATTCATAAAAGTGCTAAACCTTTTCATTCCACAAATGTACAAGTTGCACAATGTACAGTTGCGAGACACTGCAGCTGTTGGTATGCAAGTGTAAATAACTTGCAACAAAACCTCGGAAATGAAATTGTCACTCAGTCGCTCCAACTCAAACGGAATTGCAAAGCGACCGCAGTGTTGTGGTCGGTATGCATGTAATGATATCATTAATAGCGGTAGGCGCAATATGGCGGCGAATCTACTTTAACCACTTGATAGTTGTTAGCGAGAGTTGTGCGCTTTCATTACGTTTTTTGCTGTGAAGTTTGCTACGTATTATGAGTGGTGGGATGGAGTTTATTCATATATGCATATTCAGAGTGGTACAGAAAAGAGTCTAATGGAAGTGACATCCCTAAAACTCATGATTCGCTAGACAAGGGCTCAAAACGATAAATATTGCACTGTACGCACCCTGTTTCTCTGGCAAAGCCCGTTGTACCTACTTATGGCCGGTTGATGGGAATTTGCTTGCCTCCTATTATATGGGATTTAAAATAACTGTAGAAATGTGGGTGTACTAATGGAACACCTCTGCCTAGCTCTGCGGTGATAAACCGGCGTTATGTGAATTGTTCGCGTCCTACACATTTATACATATTTGCCTTTAGGCTGGCACCGATGACCGAGAACAATAAGTACCACGTCTTATTCTTCGTGTCGCTGGCATGAACGATTTTGTATTTTGTCAGTCGGAACTGCGCCACTTCGACCGCGTCGTCGGTGACAGCGCCAGAGGTCAATTCGGAGGATAGGAGGTGGAGCTCATAATACCTCGTAATAAGCAATTATTTTAACAAGTCCGTGTCGTTGACAAACAATTGAAACAATCTACAACCAAAGGAAATATTTGCTTTGTTAAGTACTTTATTATTATCAAATCGAGCACAGCGATAATCAGTACATTGTAATATTGAAAATACGAGTATAGGACATAGGCCTGAAGTGTTATTTATCCTTATCCTGTCCGAGGTAGGTATTAATTCGCTTTTATTAGCTTCACCTGTAAAAAAAGTTAAATTTGACCCACTTCCCGGTTTCCGATTGAGCTAAAATTTTGGATTCATGTTTATTTTGGATGCAACGCATGGTTAGGTAAGTGACGTCATTCTAAATGCAATATGACGGACTCTCAAAGATAGCGAACTAGTTATTTTTTTATGCATCCCATGATATGGATATCAAATTAAAGAGGTTGCTGAGAACAATAGGAAAAATAAAATGACGTCACTCTAAAGCGTATTTTTGAACTATAATATTTTTTCTGACTTACAGCACTGTCAAAACGACAGCGATCTTATTCTAATTACAATACGGTTGCTGTTGCTACTACTAATATCTGTTTTAACTAAAATGAACTTATACGCGTTACAATACGGTTGCTTGGGTTACTGCTGTCTAAGGTAAAATAACTGTAATCGGCACATGTAATTTTGATTTTTCTTCAAAGTTGCGGCACAGGATCAAACAGGCATACCTTATTTGAGTAGAAGATACATATCGTGTTCTAAAACAACGCGTTGTCAAGATATTTGGCGGCATCGAACTTTATCTTCAAATATCACAACGACATAATACTTTTATAATTCCGAGCATCTGGAAAAAAATGCCAGTGGGGTGAATAAGCCTGCTTCTGTACACAAAAAAGAAACAAACTCCTTTGCCTCTATTATTATATGTCCATTGCTTTCACAAACAAGTCTTGCGAATCTGGCAGCAATAAAATTCAAATGGCTCTAGTAACACCCGAAAAAGGTCATACAGCCGTACCCGTAGACCTTACATCCAGCAAAAAACATGCAAGCGAAACCACTCTGATAGCCAGTTAAGAATTGAGCTTACTGTTTTTCTGCGTAGGTTTTCCGGCACCTATTCAAGTGTCATTAAGATCGGACGTAGTGGCCTAAATATCTATTACCGCCGGCTTCGAATTTTCTCCATAGCAACTGGACAGACTTTCAGAAGAACCTTTTTTAAGTACATATAGGGTAACAAGACCCTTAACGAGGCCGAAAGCCACTTGTTCCCCCGTGATTGGTTCTAGACCATATCTGGGAACCTTCTAGTTACGGAGATATTGTACTGTAAGTTCCAACTTTTTCATAAGTTTAACTAAACTCGAAAATACTGAACGAATGTGATCTTTACCCGTTCTCCGATTCCTTTACCTTGCGATGTTATTATAGTGGTGATTATAAATAGGCCTTAAGAGCGGCCAACTACTACTACTACTAACTACTTTTCATACAAACGCTCGTACGTGATTATGCAGTTGTTACACATCTATCTTTTTTATTTTTTTGAACTATTAAGTATTTTGTGCACTATATCTAGGTTTATAAAGTAGCAAAAAAAAAAAGGTAGAAACAAATTCAGTATAAGCCTCCAAAAATGGCTGTTTTGCACAAATTTTACCTGAACTTTGGCCGTTCATACCGTACTCATAAACTCTAAAAGTAAAGAAAACATTACGATAGAAACCTTGATGGAGATTCTTAATGACAAATATTTATTTCACATACTTGTAAGACTTATTCAAAAACACGTATTTCCTGGAACAAGTTTAAGAAATTTTCGAACACTATTTTTCGTTCAATGTCATCGCTTTAGCCGGTATGAGGTGCGCGGGAGAAGAGATGTGCGGGGTCGGGGCGGGGTAAGACCGGGGAATTGAAAGAATATCGTCGCTGAGGCTCTGGATGAAACAACAAGCTTTCGACCATGCTCGCGTTGACGATAGACGCGCCGGGAAGGGCCCTCTTAAGTTTATAATCTATCAATTAATTTGATAAAGGTAATTGTCTCTCTACCGAAGACTAGCTACAAGCAAGGAGAGCAAAAACCTAGAAACGAGGCATTTGTTTAGCATATGGAGAGAGAATTCTCTTCGTCAATGCGAACAGTCTACAATCAACTATTGGTAATGTCTTTTACTGTCACGGGACCTACAGACCTAAATCTATTGTATGTTTCTTGAGTGTGAAAATAATCGATGACTATTATACCCTCGTCGGTGCAGGCAGCTGCCCAATGAGAGAATGGCATTTCTTTTGTTATGTTTGAAAAGCTGATTATGTGCTAAAAGATAAGCCAGACAGCAAAGATTTCAGCGTGGTTGATTGTTTTTGATGATTAGGATGCTTCAGACGTAGATACTTCCTTTTTTCTCTAAGTATATTTTAATATTTATTATTTGTTGACAGATTTGCGACTTCGGTCTGGCGCGAGTTGCTGATCCTGACCACGACCACACCGGCTTCCTGACCGAATACGTGGCTACCCGGTGGTATAGGGCACCGGAAATCATGCTTAACTCGAAGGTAAGTACTCCTCTCAAAGTGGTACAGTAACGAGCACAAATATCAATACACTTAGCAAAATTCAAAAGCCTGTTCGCAAAAAACGCACTTTGGAAGGGGAGTTGCAGACACCAGCCCGATATACAATACAAAATTGAAAAGCGATTTTCACGTTGAACAACGATTGCAACTTAAGACTAATAATTATATTATTATAAGACTAATTTCCTAATATTATAATACAATCACTTTCAAGAGAAAAAGTTGCTAATACTTATCAGTGCTCGTGACTGCACTTGCATATCTGATCATTCACCTATGCTTAATTATATCTAATACATCACATATTCACATACCATCTAGGGAAGATGTTAATCGAACTTATACGTATACGAAACACGTATAACGAACATGTGTACGAGACAAAATATAAGTTTTATTGCCATCACGTTTATAGGCGTTTAGTGTCCCGTCGCGACATGATCTATTTTAAGAGAAAAACGTTACAAAATGAGCGATTGAAACGACTTTTACAACATATAAAGCGTTATTACGTTTCATGCGTACTTTCCTGACCTAATGCGGTACAACAGTGCAGTGCAACGCTCATACGTTTATTACTTCATATTAGTTCATACGCCGTAAATTTTCACGTTCTAGTTTACTCGCATGAAGTTAGTCACAGCTGTTGATATTTACCCAGTAAAATAAATACGAGTGTACCCTGTAGCCTTATATTATGTTTTCAAGGTCAGGTGAGAATCAAACAAACAAAACAGTTGTATTCCAATTAAACAATTCACATAAAGGATCAGTTAATTACTTGTTTATTTTTAACTTCAGTTAGAAACAAAAAAACCGAACTGATAGGACTATTACCCACATAGATACTTCGGAAACCGGGGATTAAAAATGTAAGTTGGTCGTTTTTACACTATGAAAAATAAACTTGACGCATGGATCATCATCATTTAGCAATAGCATAATTAACATAGTATTAAATACTTAAGTACATCTATTAACAATTAAGGAGATTGGGCAAAATTGGTATATGAACCAGTAGAGATTTGTGCAGCCGAGTAAATATTTTTTTGTAAGGAGCCGTAATTCGACCCGCCAGCCCTGTGCGGATGAGTGAATGTGAACGATTTTTTGGTTTGAGAACATGCCGATGTCCCCACCAAGTTTTTCTGCATTTTTTTGCTATAGCATCCACGACTAAAGGCTAAAGGAGGCTTCCGTAACCACTGCTAAAAAAATGTAGTATCCAAAATGATACTGGTTCATAGACAACTTCCCATACAACTTTGCCCAGTGTCCTTTGTTTCACTTGCTAGCTTGTGACAATATTTCAGGACGAAGGAAAAGGTGTATGGGAAAGTAGCGCGTGGCGTTCTGTTGCCTTTGTCGACCATCTTGGAAAAAGAGGCGTGAGTTTATGAATGTATGTTTGTATTTCAGGAAATGGAAACTTCTAGCCTTCAGACAAATTCGTATAGGTAGGTTAAAAAAACGCAAGACGGTTTCCCAAATTTAAGCGACAGCAAAACAACAAACTAACCGATTTAAAGTAATATTTCTCGCTATAAGAACTGTTTAAGGCGAGATCAAAGGCTTTAATGGCAACGTCGAAAGCAGTAAATACCCTAAATATAGCACTAGATTTCAATTTATGTTCGCAATGTATTACGCTATTCAGTCCCGTCTCGCTGTTCGCGCCATTTTGATAATACTCCTCTATTTTAGACAACAAAAGCCTACCATCACAGAGGAATATAGGCTGTCTACTTTGCCTCCGACCTTTAAGGCTTTTGACAGACTGAACAATAAAACATTGTCTTTATTATGGGTTCTCTCCATGTTTTCCGTCATTATTCACCATCATTTTGTGAAGCTATGAAGCATTTAGCAAAGTAGGACGAAGAAATACCTGCTTTTATGAAAATTAAAATACCATTTAATACATTATGTAACTTCTAAAAGTACACCTATATTATAATTTTGAAATGGAGATTAATTTGTCCTAAAACTGCGTAGCAACGGAATTATGAGAAAATTTTCGTGAATGACTCTGAAAACGACGCGGTCGGACCAAAAATAAGGGGATGGTATTTTTCGCACATTATATTTATTGGAAATATTAATATTACTGTACTTGTAATACATGCTTGATTGGGCTGTACACGGGTTAAACAAAGTTCCGAAATCACTCTCATGTCTGCTTAATCTCAGATTTCTATGCGTATCGTCAAAAAGTCTAAATCTGGATGAGAGCCCTTTCTTTGTAAAGTACGTCAGCGTTTTTCGTAATTTGAGAGCGGTTATCTTATTCGAAGAGACGAGATAGAGATCCGAAACCCTTAGATTTTTTTATAAGTAGAAGGAGTACCCTCATGTGTGTTGTTTAGAGATATTTGGAAAAGCTTAGTAACTTTGAAAGTTTCCAATTCTAATTTATTATGTCGGGTCTGCTGCGACAAAACTCAAATAAGAATGTAAAATACAGCGGTCTAATGCTATTTTCGAGATTGACGGTAGAACAAGTAGAAAATTAAATTTGAACCACTCGCTCGCTTGCAGGGGGACCTGTGCGAAGCGAGAGGGAAGCGTGGTTCGTATTTCTAATGAAAAATTGGTTGCAGCAGATCCAACTTTAGCCTTAGTATACAAAGTATTACATAATCAAAATTTCAGTTGCATTCCTGAATGAAACCTTGAGTGAAAAGAGAGACAGAACCTTTTAACATTACAACGCAAACAAATATTGTAAAGTAATACATTTCCTTGTCCATAGGGTTACACTAAGTCGATAGACATTTGGTCTGTGGGCTGCATCCTGGCGGAGATGCTGAGCAACCGGCCCATCTTCCCCGGCAAGCACTACCTGGATCAGCTGAACCACATCCTGGGAGTGCTCGGCTCGCCCAGCCAGGAGGATCTTGACTGTATTATCAATGAGAAGGTATGTTTGTATTTTGCCGTAATCAGCCTTATATGCTCCCAATGCTGGGCCACAGCCTCAGGCTTCGTCTTAATGAGCAGGAGTGGGTTGTGCCAGTTCACGACGCGGGTCACGTGCGCGACCGGTACATGTCACATGTCTTGGATATTTGGTTCTAGCTTTGGTCCTGCCATTTACCTTATCTACTAGCATTTCTTTGCGATTTTTTTGGTAGGAAACTGGCATTCCTAAGTTACCCACAAAATAAAGTTCGTGACAGTTTTGCGACCTTTATTTTAAAAGGGTGTTATTACCCTTGAAGAGTATATTTATATAACTTTTCATGTATTTAATCGGACAACATACATTTACTGGTACTCGTAGGTATACCACCTAATTTCAAGTGTAAACGCTGGAACGAAACGTAGTCGCGGGGATAGCTAGGTAAAAATAAAGTCATATAGTTGTGTCAACGCCGCAGAGCCGGCGAAATTGGTTTGTGTTAGAACTTTCCTGGGATTGTGTGCTTAGGTTCCTCTTATGAGGTACGTGAGGTCACGGTTATACAGACGAACTTGTGCCAATTTTATCGTAAATAATCAGCCTCGACCTCTTTCGAGGATAAAAATGATTTATAGGGTCAGAAAATTGTGTTCGTAATTTCTGTAACGACTCGGAAAATATAAAATAAATAGGCCCAATTAAATAGAGCACAGGAAATTGACGCGTAATTCGATCGACCTCTTATAACATGGTGAAATATTAACCATCTTGTGGAATTTGATAAATTTCGTTTTATTTTTCCTCTCTTTATTTACATTCATATGAAGTGACTACTTATGGAGGCATGAAACACATGTATTATTAGAATAGACGAACAGTTGATCAATTAATGGCTGGATTGTTTAAATAATGGTATTGGGATAAGGTCTGATATAAATGTTTGGAAAAGGAGGAGCTCGAGGCTAAATAATAACAACCGCTTGGAGTCGATAATAATAAACCATATAATAAACCATTTATTTCAGGTAACAAAGACCCATAGATAAATACCTTAACCTAAATATACATATACTAATAAAGTACAAATTATGTTATTATATAGTAACTTAAAACTATGTTAGTAACACTTCACTTGTGCACTAAGTCACTGTGCGTTCATGTGGCACTTGGCCGTGGAAGCGACGGAACACCACTCCTTGCGGCCAAAAGTCCCCCTTCAAGACGAGGTGCAGATGACATGTTGGTATTCGCACCACGAACGCTTTAAAGTTGACGTTGCGGCGCGACTCAAGCATCTGCACTCTCGCCATGTATTTGGTCTTCTGACGTACGTACTCTACGATGTCCTCCGCCGTAGTGGTGTCGTGTAGGCGGGAGATGTATACCGGCGTGTTCGGCTTCGCGGCACGAATAGGCTCAACACCGTCACAAAACCATCATCTGCCCGAAACGTTGCCTTTTCAGGCACGGGCTTCCCAGCGGGAGCAGTTATGCCCGCAACTATGCTAGCGAAATCGCCAGGAACACGCAAGCCGCGCTTGCCTAATTTGGTCCGTGGATGGGTGACCCATTACATACCGAGTTTCCTCCGTGTCTCGGAAAGCACGTTAAGCCGTTGCTCCCGGCTGTCATTTGTAGATCTTTGACAGTCGTTTCAAGTAGTCAGTGGCCCGAGAATTTGACAACCAGTCTTAGCAAGAAGTATCGTATTACACAGTACTAACTGGGTTCTGGAGATCAGATAGGCAGTCGTGCCAAGTAAAATAATGATAGTCAGCTGGATCCGGCTAGACTGGAAGCGGACCCCAACACAGTTGGGAAGCCTACACAGATGATGAGAAATGTTTGGAAAAGACATGCTATTTTGAACCTAATTAAATTAGGTAATGCCAGGAAGGTGATGATTAACCTTTTATTTAGAGTAATCAGCTTGTAATGTTCCCAATGCTGGACTCAGGATTGCTCTCTGTGACAGGTGGTGGGCTGTAATTCACCACGCGGGTTTAATGGGGTTGATAGATGTCATATGTCTTCAAAGCACGTTGAATTATTTGGCCTGCCTAACTACCACCATTTTATTTTATTTCCAAAATACCGGACACGCACAAAACCTGTACTAATCAATATCCGACATCAATATAAACAAGTTTTGTATGAGACTAAATCTTCAAAAGTGTCACGTTTCCGAGATACGCATTTATGGCTCATTAAAGTTACAATCTTCGGCAACAGTACAACATTGATTTTATTTGCCACGTATAAAACCTGTATTAATCAATAGCTAGCTAGCATCAATACAAACAAGTATTGTATAAGACCAAACATGAAACATGACATGATGGATGTTGTTGATTAAGGTGGATGCGCAAGGGTGGCCCGCGAAATTTAAATTTTCTTACGTTTATTGCAATTTGCAGGTCAGTGTCAGGTTGTATGTTGATGAAAATATAAATCGCGCCAGTAACACGTATGGAGTTACAGAATTATACTCATTCAAATCATCAATACATCCCTGCAAGTTCATATAATACCAAAGAGTGACTTATTCATGAAATATCTATTGAATGGGGTCCACCTTAATACAGGTTTCTATGCGTATCCACTATTTTGTGTAAAACAAAATGGCGGACAGGTGGCGTTGTTCATGTTATCCGTAGGTGGTAACAACAAGATACACACTACCTACACATAGACAAACATCACCTCTGCATGTTTAGAGAGCCCTAGTCAAAACATCAAACAAAGGGTGGGTGCAGTTTATGGTCACAGCCTTTGTTTATACGTCGCGAATAAATAGTTGCATTTGGCTTTGTAGAGTATGCATCACATAAACAAAAATAATAGTATACGCAGCATAAGGGGGATCGTGACACAAAATGTTAGCATAGATAGAGAGAAGGTGGATAATACGATACCCCTTCCTAAGACTGGTTGTCAGACTGTCGGGGCACTGAGTGCCTGCAATGAATCAAATATCTACAAATGTCAGCTTGGACCAACGGACGCGCTTGCCGAGGCACGAAGGAAACTCAGTATGTAATCAGTATGTCTCAGTGTGGGTAATCACCCATCCACGGATCAACCTAGGCAAGCGCGGCTTAACCTAAAGTTCCACTCGACTGGTTATTATTTAGCTACGAGCTCCCTGGATATGAAAAATAAATCGTCTGTTTCACACAGAAGTGCAATACCTACACGATCAGTGTTTGAAACAGCTGAAGTCTTTCGTGACAAAGAAAACCAGCTAATGTGCTGTTTTTTTAGCACGATATCCCATCACCATGTATTTATTTCTCCAGGCTTCTAAGCCAAGCTTTCAGCGATCCAACACCTATAGTTGCCATGGCTGACCTGGAAGTTTTTGAACAGACTCCAGACATAGGTTGGCCGAAGCAAGGAAAACCGGTTCAGGTGGAGATTCATAGATGACTCTGCCCTGGAGGGTAAATGTGGTGTTGCCGCACAAACGATAGGACACTTGATATTGTGTCCTGCCTGTCGTGTTGCTTGTACGCTACTGAAAGTGCCAAACTCGTTGACACATCTTGGGCTGACTCAATTTAAATTTTCATCGACACGCTAAGGAGGAGACAGAAAAAGTAATATAAGTGAAACTTCTGCTCGCGAATGCGTTCAATATCACGGTATATATTAAACTCAAGTACTTTTACCAGTCAGGATTCGCACCAGGTACAAACACGGCTGGTTGAACGAATAAACGTATCATACGCTTCTCCAAACGCGTTCTAAATCGCACTATTAGCCTACGCCCTACAGCTTCGGGGCGTTTGATACACAATTTCACCTTTGACATGATCCAGTATTATAAAGGGAACCAACCTAACCTTTATAATACTGGACCCTTCACGAAGTCGAAAGACACTTGTTCTCCCCGTCACGCGTCATTGCGATCATTTTTTTTGTTCTGCTTGGCGTGCCGGTGACTCCAACTAGTGCATCACACTGCCTACGCTTAAAAGGACAAAGGAAGTCCGACGCTGCCTCTGTTTTCCAGTAACAATAGAATCGCAGCCTTACAATGGCTCTATCATTGTGATGCAAGGTCGTTTCCGATAGGATTTTGATTTAAAGACGAGTCAATTACGTTTTTAAATAAGACGTAATTAATTTATACAAAAGTAGAGCATACCTGGGAACCTTCTAGTTTCGGAGATATTAGGGGTCAAAGTTCCAACATTTTCATAGGTTTTTTTTTAATACGTGTTTTTGATATAAGATTTTTACTTTAAACACCTCGACGACCCCGTACAATTCAATCCATCCATCAGCCCAATGTTTTAAGTGCGTTACATTTAGTCCTTCCGTAAAACGTGATTTTTCACACCAAAAAAAAAGTAGTTTCCCAATATTTTTTGCGTAAAGTTATTTAGTTTGATGTACATAAAGCTTGGTTGACGGCTTCATGAAGGGTCCTGTTACACCCTGTATGTATTGTCCGTATCCGTATTTGATACGGCATGTCAGGAAAATGTGAGGAAAGTTTTGAGTATGAATGTGGATGGGTATAAGAGTAGAGGAAGACCAAAGAAACGAAGGATGGACTGTGTGAAGGATGATTTGTCACGAACGGAGGTGTCTGATGAGATGACGAGTAATAGAGAATTATGGAAGAAGAAGACATGCTGCGCCGACCACAAACGAATTGAGATAAGGGCAAGAGAATGATGACGATGTCAGTACCATAGCGAAGAACTATAAGCACTGCCATAGTTTGGTTTCGAAGTTAGTTTATTTCAGGACCTTAGGCTGAAATCTACCATAGCGAGAACTTTAGACTCAACAGCTCAGCTCTCAAACTCACCTCAGTCGCTTTATCCGAAAATGAACTTTATAAGCATAAAGTTAATGTGCATATTCCCACAAGCGACTATGATCACGCGTATAATACGAATAAGAACTTTGATTTTACTAAAAATAATATACTCACTAGCCACCCTGTGCTGAGGAATATCTGTTGATTTATAATGATATGCAGATAATAAAACGTATTATTCTATTGTACTCAAATATATATTCGAGCAAGCTGTAACATGTATTACCTGGACTAGATAAAATATGAATACTGTATAGTGTAGGTCTGGCTACCAATGTATTTCATTACTTATTCACATTGTCTCCTAGATTTCGTCCGAGCAAATTCAATGGGCCAATCGGGAAACTCTCCGATCTTTTTTCTTGTGAGCTTGTCCTGAATAAGATATGAACTTTGACCATAGATTAAATTCAAGTCGAACGCAACGAGTTTTCGTAATGGCGGAACGAGGATCGTCCGCTTTTTGCGACCCTCACTTTTTCTTAACTTACATTTATAATGATTTATTTTCTGAACTTCGGTTAAGGATTTTGACAGCCCTGAATGCAATGGTGCTTGAAAGCGCTTTGAAGCTTGAGCAATTTTATAAGTAACTAGGTTTTGCTCGCGGATTCGCTGTGGCGTGATGGTTGGAAATTACCCTACGGGAAGGTTTTAAATAGAACCTTTGACACTCGGGGATAATGTAACTTACAATTAGTAAAAGAATTTTTGGAATCGGATCCATTGTTTCGAAGATTACCCCCTTAAATCCAAACTTTACCTTTTTATAATATTAGTATAAGTAGCTGTTTTAGTTTAACATGACTTACGACGACGTCATTTAATAAACTTTCATCTCCTATTTAACCACATTAGGGATACATAGAACTTTAAAAAAAAAATGAATTTTGCGATTTTTTTAATTACTTAAACATTAAAAAAAATTAAGTAATCAAATCCGGGGGTCAAGAATGAGTTATTGGGGCTGAAGAGACAGCACCACCACTCCTTTCGGCCCGTTCATTTTTAGCAAATAATGCCCAAACAACCTGTATATCGTTAACGATACAGATTATTAGCTAACTGTAATAAAGTCTTATTATAATATAATAAATACTTAGCGGAAGCCACAAAGCGTGTTTGAACTTTAATTTTTGTACATCCGAGGCTTTGCTCGGAAAAGAGGGCTTACAATTTTATTAAAATTTTCTTTACACATTATATACATTTTTAAATATTTTTAGTATATAAAAACATTTAAAAATATAGAAAATAGTAGCCCACCGGTATCAGGAGCAGGGTCCAAGCTACCGGCGGTCAGGGCTCCAGAGAGAGGAACCTCCTAACAATACGAGCCGTGTCCAGGAGTACCGCTTTCTGAATCAAGCCCTTGATCCAGCTGCCTAACGAGAGCCTCCTTAGGTATTCATCGAGGCTCTTGGCAATTAAGTCATGGGCTGATACGACTATCGGCACAATGATCGCTGAGTCCACATCCCACATGTCGACAACCTCGCGAGCCAAGTCAAGATACTTGATTCGCTTATCTTTCTCGGCTTTCACGAGGTTCCCATCATGCGGGACCGTTATGTCAACAATCATTGCGCGCCGTTCTGATCGATCCACCACCACTATATCAGGCTTATTGGCTAGAATAGTCCTGTCAGTGATGATGGATCGATCCCAGTACAATGTGATACTGCCTTTTTCGAGAACTGGGTCGGGCACATACCTATAGTACGGCACTTCCGATTCCACAAGGCTGTATTTAAGAGCGAGTTGCTGATGGATAATCCTAAATAAAATAATTAATTAATTAATTATTAAAATCGTTGTTACATTTTAAACAACACGCATCTAACTGATTTTGATACTCCTTTTAGTTCCATGTTTTCGGAAACAGATATTTTATCGGCTGTAGTCATTTCGGTACCAAGATCTGTAAAGGTAGTTCCATTTCTACTTGAAAGCTGCTTGACTTATTTTATTTTTATTACAACAGCGCAATGCCAACATTACGAACGTAAATATGAAGAAGATAAGAATCAGTAAACTGGTTATACTGATTCTTAACTTCTTTACATTCACACTTCGGACAAATCGCGGACACCGCACGGACATATTAAAGCTAGATCCCAGTGCCTCCAGACGTTACTTATTTTTCTCATCACTGTGTAGCATCAAGTAGTGTTGGTATGTACTTTGAACGTATGCATACCTGCTAACTTGTGCCGACGGCCAATCAGGTGCTCAAGATGCGCAAAACTAATACAAATTTTTCTTGAAGTCCGACTGCTGATTTTTTAATATGTTGTGTAGAAGATTGTTAAAAATTTATTATTAACTGCCAGATGCTTCAGGTCGACAGAAACTTGTGCCAGGCACTTCGAAGCACGGACCATGTCGCGGACACCGCACACTGATAGATACTTGCGTAGTATTTGTGTGTCGGCTGTCATTTGTAGATCTTTGACAGTCGTAACAGATAGCCATTGTCCGAAAGTCACACCGGTAACCAGTCTTACCAAGGGGTATCGTATTAACTAGTATAGGTAACTGAGTTGCGGGGGTCAAATGGGCAGTTGCTCCATGTAAAATACTGGTATTCAGCTGCATCCGATTAGACTGGAAGGCTAGGCTGATGATGACGTGTCCGTGTCCGCTTGACCGAACCTTTTAAATTATTGTTTCAAAACTGCTTTCCCTAGGGAATGTTGTACATTAATATATCACCATAGAGAGCCAAGTTGTTTTGAAAACCTTCATCAATTAAATACGTCGTTTGAACAGGCTCGGGGCTACTTGGAGTCCCTTCCCTACAAGCCACGCGTGCCCTGGGTGGAGCTGTTCCCCGGGGCCGACGGCCGCGCACTGGACCTGCTCCACCGTATGCTGACCTTCAACCCGCACAAGCGCATCACCGTCGAGGAGGCGCTCGCACATCCCTACCTCGAGCAGTACTATGATCCGAATGATGAGGTAAGTGAGCGGTACACTCCTTGATCGACTCCTTCCTCATTTTATTTTATTTTAAAAATACTAGCCACGCATAGAACCTGAATGAATCAATAGCTGGTATATTGATACGCATTTTATTGTATGAGACAAAAATCTTCCAAAGAGTCACGTTTCAGAGATTATTAGCTCTCAAAGCTGAATCCACTCACTGATGGCGCCGCCAGTACAATTCTAATTTAAGGACCCTATTTGAAAAAACAAAAATGGCGGAAGTTAGGCAGACCAAAATATTTAAAATCGTTTAGGTTGGCCCTTATTACAAAAAAAAGAACACTGTGATTTAGATTTTTGACAATCATGCAAAATCTGAGAGAAAATATCTGTGAATGGACTGATGCTAAACATTTTTCTGCTCAGGTGTCATAAAAACAGAGATATTTCATTAATAAATTAGTGGAGAAAATGTAAAAAAAAAAAATGTTGCCAGTGTCCTTTGATATTTTTTACCAACAACACAACGTCCAAAACTGTTTCAAGACATTAATTTTATCGTCATAACTTAGCCTCTATGTATTGTTTTTGACAACACACCATTTTTGAACCTACTAGACGATTTTGTAATTGCAACTAAGTTTCATAGAAGAACAATTTTGACACGTAATTGTAAACAAAATAATGCACGCTATCGAACACAATTAAAAACAAATTTCCATTACAGCCCGTGGCAGAGGAGCCGTTCCGATTCGCGATGGAACTCGACGACCTTCCCAAGGAGACGCTCAAGAAGTACATCTTCGAGGAGACATTACTATTCAAGAAACTCAACGAAGACGCGTAGAGGTGCTATGGCGTCACCACGGGGACTGGCGGGTAAGGCGTTCGTCACATGCGAGATCTGCACTCCAGGTTCCGAGCTCGAACGAACCGCCCCGATTCGTCACACCATACATTACATCATCTCCATCTCTATCTTATCTTTACAGTGCTTCGCGATTAACCCAGTAACGAATAATTCCTAAGAATATTTGTTGAATGTTGTTACTTTAAGGATAATGTAATATTAAATATTATAGCTACAGGAAAACGTGCGGAAAACAGAACTCGCATGCAGATGTGACGCAAGCCAGGTCTAATTATGTGGATGTAATGTGGGTTTAAGTTATGTATTAATCGCCTCGGCCGTAGTCGGTTAACCAAAAGTGAATAGTTAACCAACATGTCATTTTACATTCATTAGTATGCGATATATGAACTCGCCACATTTACGAAAACTCTGTAAGTATTTTTTTGTATCATGCAGTATGTTATGTAACTTAAATTATTTGGACTCAGAGACATTAACGACCAGTTGACAATTTGAGCATTCTTTTTCTACAATATTTATCTGTAACGCCAATAAATAACAGATTTGAACATGACTTCGTTTCATGAACGAAACATTTTCCATGCTACAGTGCTTTTATGACCCATTTTCTCGGTCACTGAGCGTGTCTCGACTCTGAGCCCAACTTAAAGAAAGCAACGATACATCCAAATGTTTGTATTCAACGTTTGAAACGTGGCTTACGAAGCGCAGTCTACTTTTAATTTCTTAGGAGTAAACGCTTTCAATTAAGTATTTTTGTGGCGGTATAATGCATAATAATATTATTCTTAATTTAAAACTGCCAAAATATGTAATAAAATGAATTCTCGCTTCAATATTATGATTCAAAAATTATATTATTCGGAAACATGACGTCTGAACGTAGTTTTGTGTTCGGAAATATCGTATCGGTATGATTGGTCAGAGCGTAGTTGTAATAGGTATACATTAATGCGTAGCAAACTTATAGTTTAATAGATAGGTCTTTTCTGAAATTTATAAACGTTAAACATACCTAGTCGTACAAGTTGTAAATTGTGATGTTCGATCAGTGTGTTGACGGGGATCGATGTCATCGAAGGTATTCTGCAGTATTACATGTCGACAGCGTCACGTGCGAGGTATCGACGGCACGGGCGCTAGGCGAACACATCGCGACATCTCAGGGAATAGAAGTGGATTCAGAATGGCATTCAATGTTTGTGTAGCGTGCCACCAGACACGTATCGGACTCCTCACGGGAGAGATGGAAATGTAGAGAGTGTATAAATTATGTAAATGCTAGGCGCGCGTATCAGTGCGAGCCATGCCGGACTGAATAGTGCGGCGTCGGGAACAATTCCTTTCTCGACTGGGTGTCGTACTGCAGCGGCGCACTTCATACTCGTACGGGAACCAAACAACGTGACAGCTTGCGGTAACGGACGACCGTTGTAAATATTTTTACATTTCGACTTAATGTATTTTAAAGTGTCACCAAGTAATAATTTCAAGCACCACGTTATTATTCATCAATTCTAATGTGATTTACTTACGAATAAATGTACTTTCTCTTTAGCGAGCGAGGTGTTCGTTGGAAAACTTGCGTGTTTTTAATGATTTTGTAATGATAATTATCGTCTTCCTTGTATTTGCATGTTAGCGCACAAGATAATTTTAGAATAGTTATTCTTCATATCAGATATTTTAAAGAGATGTTTATAGATTAAAATTAAGTTGATGAGTGTGCGACTAATGGGGTCGCCGTATCAAGTTTTTCAACGAACGGGAGCGGGCGAAGCCGTGAGCCGCGCGTGTGGCGCGTGTTGCGGGACGCACGGCGCGGCTGTCGCATCTATTGTTACAAATTCATTATCGTCTATAAGATGTTGTTAGGGTCAGGCCCAAACTGTGCGGTTCTCACTCAGGTTGGCCGATCAATCTACTTCTGTACTAAGACTTGAATACCGTTGTTTGTTGAAAGTATTAGAGAGAACTTTAGCTGCGAAAGATTTGTCATTCTATTTTTTAAATAACAGTACATAACATGTTATTCGTTGGACGAAAACATACCTTAGGTCTCAAGAGTTATCTTTGATCGTTTTACGTGTTGTATAAATGTAAAATTCATCGCTTTACGAGGTTGTTGCTACATTCACGGGTAAATTGTTTTAGGTGCATTTAATGCTTTAGTAATTCCAAAACATAACCGCACTTGATGTAATCAAAACAGTTCGGCCAGAAACTCAACGGTTATGCGGACGAAATTCAATTTGAATTAGTGAAGCGGCGGCCTCGCCCCCGGGAGTGTAGCGACACCCGTCAGAATAATATCGCATTTACTGTTCCATCGACATGATATCGAGTTTTCTTTTTAACTAAAACCAAAATAAAGTACCTTGTTTGCGAGGCATTAAGTCTATTTGTACAGTTATTTTTCTAATTTCTACATAAGAAACGCTTGGAAATATGTAATATCACCCGTATTTTTAGATCATACGCTAATGATTTGTAAAAAGACAAGCTTATTTATAGTGACTAGTGTTTTAACTAAGTGAAAATCGTCTCACTGACTGTCTAAATAACTTGTTAAATGTTTCATTGTTTAGATTGTATAATAAAGTTTAGGGGCAGTGGATGGATATTAAATCAAGGTGCATTAGGCGGTTAGTTATCCAAACACACATTAATCTGTGCATAAGGGCCTTCGCAGACGAGGGGCAATTGGTCCTCGAACAATTTGCAACAACCAATGAACGTCAATCAATAGATGAAAAACAACAACCAATGAATGGGAACGGTCATTTCTATCCATCGGACAAAAGTCCCTCGTCTGTGCAGGCCCTTATAGACTCTTGGAGCCCTCAAGTCACGTTAAAAGTTTCCTATCTACACAGATAAGATATCCGACCACTTGTGCCTAGATAATCTCATGACGCATACTTCAACCATAGTTAAATAAACGGCATCACACATTTGTGAGTTATTAAAAATAGTTGAAAATATAAAGCTAATAAAAATCAGACCTATTTCATCACATTACGGCTGCGTTTCCACCAGAGAGTAGTGAGGGATGTGTGCTGAACTAACCAATAGTGAACGTATCTTTTTCACATTTTGAGCTAAGCTAGCTATGTGATTGGTTAGTTTTACGCACATCTCCCGCTGCACATCCTCGCACGTCTTTGGTGGAAATGCAGCTTAAACTTGTATCAGTGTTTCAAAATTAAAGTTTTAATGGAGAATATATAAAATGTAGAGAACTGGCCGTTTTATAAGTAGTCTTCAGTAACACACATGACTTCCCTTGCTAGTTAGTTTTCTATACAACCTCTAAAAATCATAAACACCAGATTACTATCATGTATTTATTGTTAAATAAAATATGAGTGTTGCCATATTTTCTTAAGTCATTATGTACAAATTGGATATTGTAAGATCATTTGTTATCTGTCAACAGTTGAATATTACGAAAATAAATCAAATCAAATGAAGTTCGTTGTTCAATTTGCTCCCGAAACGGAAACCTTGTGAACGAGAAAAGTAGAAAAGGTTACCAGAAATCTTAGTAATAAATTAAAGCTGAAAAGTTTGTTTGAACGCGCAAATCTCTGGAGCTTTTTTTTTTTTTTTCCCGCTCTGGGCTGAGCAGGAGGGAGTGTCAGACTTTTACTGACTAAAACCCATCCATATCCTTCCTTTGCCCTTTGTGTTCCAGGGCCGCGGTATCTCTTTCGAACAGTCCCGCAACCCTGGCAGGCGTCGGTCCTTACGGACCCCTTCCTGTTTGCTGACTCTCTTTGAGGCGCGCGTAGATGCACTCAGATTTGATTTTTCTTTTTTACGTCTGGTAACCCAATTTTTGAAGAAAAGTCAGAAACGGCGTGTGTAACCGCGGGTACTAAGTTAATTCTATTCTATTAAATGAGCAATATTCGTAATCACGTTCTTGAAAACGGCTCTAACGATTTAGATGAAAGATACTGCTTATAGGGGTTTACGGGGGCAAAAAATCGATCTAGCTAGGTCTCATGTCTGGGAAATTCGTTTTCTCTATTTTCACCCGAGTAGAGCTCGGACGCCTAGGTACTTGTAATACATACAATGTAAATAAGACAGGTTGTTTTAAGCCCCGTTCACTGCATCGAGGAATAGATCAGCGAAGTGAAATTGAGTAAAAATTGCTTTTAGAACTAATATGCAATGCTTTCACATTAATTAGGGAGGTTCCGAAGTACGTACATCGCCTGGGGAGTACACGGTGGATAATGAACTCAGAGCCAACATAAACGAGACTTGTTCCACGCAATGCTTATGAACTCTGGCTTTTATTAATGATACACAGTACCCGTAGGTAATACGTTAATATTGATTAGTTAAATCGTTGTTGTAATATTAAAAACTTCTATAAACCGCTTTGGTAATATTGGCACCTTTTATTATTTTTATTTTGTTATTCAATAAATATTGTTACATACTATTTTGAAAAAACATAAGTAAACATACCAACACAAACCATCGTGGGCAACAGTGGTTTGCCAGACACGGCTCGCTGCCACAACATTATTGTGTGTCTTGGCTACAAACAATTATGGAAAAAATACATACGAATTGGTAGCAACAGTTACTTTGCAAAATAATTATTTTCTTCCTTCCAGTAGAAGCAGGTGGCCCATCGGAAGTGGGTACGACCGGACACTACTTTCCAACCCCCCACAACCATAGTTCTACCGACTAGAATAACGCTGGCTGACATTAACCTTTTTTAAAGTTATTAAAGTTAGATAATAACTAAATAAACTTATTTTGTTTGCGACAGTTTGTTGTTTCTTTGCATGTCAATACCAACCCACCTTGCATCTGGGCTTTTGTTTCTTCACCACTAGAGGGGCAAAATCTCAAATGTAACAGTGCAAGTTACATCGCAGGTGCGTTGCTATAACACAGAACATAACAAAAACAGATTCTCGGGCTTTGTATATCCAAGGCATAAGGCATAATGGAGTGTCTCTGGACTTTCGTTACCTAAGTAACGAAATAAATCATTACGTGTTATACATTACAGATAAGAATAATTTGGTTGCATAAAATACAGGTGCTACCGTTTGTTAAAATTTGCGTTGGCATTTGTGCCATATTTTGCCTTTTTAGGGCATGCAGATATAATTTTACATTACGCGTTTTTAAGCGAAATATAACCAAAATATTTCCCTATGCTAATTTAAAGTAAAATAATTATTAAAGAACAATAAAAAGAAACCTTGACACATATTGCACACAAAACTCTACACACCAGGCCACTCAGAAAGTATTGCGATAAATAGTTTTTATATATGGGAGACTGGCCAGTTAGAATCTTTTTCGAAAATATGATTACTTGTAAGTAAAAATAAGTGTGTTCCATTTTCAAAATTTCCCTCCACATTTTTTGCGAGCCAATTCAAAGTATCGTGTCTTACTGAAAAATGGATCTGCGCCGGGAACATTTTAGAGCTATGATTTTTTACGATTTCAACTGTCGCCTGAAACCGGATGAATCGTTCGATAGACTTCAAATGGCATTTATGGATGAAGGCCCCTCCAAGGCAACCGTGTATCGTTGGTATAACGAATTTAGGCGCGGTCGACCAACCTTGGGGGATGAAGAAAGAAGCGGTCGCCCTTTGACGGCTATTACGGAAGAAAACGTGCTAGCAGTGAAAAATTTAATCCAAGATAATAGGCGAATTACATATCAGGAGATTCAGCACATATTAAAGATTGGATCGGGAAGCGTTCACGAGATTCTACACGGGCATCTTCGCGTGAGGAGGTTACTACGCGATACTATTATCGCGCTGGGTGCCGCACTACCTCACCGACGCTCAGAAGCAGGCCCGGGTGGAATGGTGCCGTGATATGCTGAACAAATTTGAAGCAGGCTCGTCTCGGCGTGTTTACGACATCGTAACAGGTGATGAGTCCTGGATTTATCAATACGATCCAGAAACCAAGCGCCAGTCGACAGTTTGGGTGTTTCAAAATGAACCAACGCCTACCAAAGTGAAGCGATCTCGAAGCGGGGGGAAGATTTTGATCGCCAGCTTTTTTAATTTGACTGGCCACTTGGCCTCAATTCCCTTACAAAATCAAAGAAGCATCAACGCCGAATGGTATACTACCAAATATTTACCAGAAGTTTTTTCTGTTGTGAGCAACAAGCGACCAAACACAGGGCTCCGCGGACTACTGCTCCACCACGACAATGCGCCTGCACACACCGCGCTCAAAACGAGGGACTTCCTGGACAGTACACCAGTCAAACTCCTGGGTCACCCTCCTTACAGCCCTGATCTAGCACCGTGTGACTTCTTTTTATTTCCAAAAATAAAAAATCAGCTCAAGGGGATACAATTTTCGTCGCCGGAAGATGCGCTGGCTGCGTTCGAGCAGGCTGTAAACGAGGTGTCTGCGGCGGACTGTAAAAAGTGTTTTGAAAACTGGTTCAGACGCATGAATCTTTGTATAGAGGCTGGTGGAGAGTACTTTGAAAAGATTTAATAAAAATATATGTACCTGTAGAACAATTTTTTTTAGTGTCGCAAAACTTTCTGTGTGTCCCACGTATATCATAACGTACAATTTTGAAAACATATTTTCAACAGGTGTTGAGATCGAAGTCGAAGTACATGTAGGTAGTTACTAAATTGCCATGGCAACATCTAAGGTAGTTTTCCAATTGTTTGGAAGTAGGTAGGTATTTCAATTAATTTCAAACTAAGGCTGCTAGTCATTCCCATGGTGATACTAAAGTGTGATTACGACAGGGTTACTGCCTGGTAGCCCTTTCATTAGCTTCGTCATGCCCATAGAACCGTGGTTGTTAATCCTATTTAGAGTTGTAGCTACAGACGGGCGCATATCAAGTTACTATAATCTGTCAAATTTCTTTAATAGATTTTCAACTTTATCGCTAAATCATTAGGTTCAAGTTTGAATGTAAAAATTTGCCAGTTTCGAGTAGCTTGATGTGCTGGCATGTGTGTACATGGATATTTTGGCGTCAGGTCATGATACGGTACTGTGAGCAGTCGTGGCCCAGTAATTACGACCCAGTCCTATGAGTTGCAGGTCGTAGGTTCATACACAGCCAGGAGCATTACTTTGTGTATTTTATCTCATCACCACTACTCACAAAACGATGAAAGAAAACTTCCTGAGGAAACCGGCATGTCCTGGAACCAAAAAATTCAAGTTAAGTGACATCTACCAATCCGCACTGGGCCAGCGTGGTGGATTACAGCTCACTCACTCCCTCTCTTAGAGAGGAGGCCGTGCCCCAGCAGTGGAAACATATTAAGGGCCATTATGCTTAATAGCTACTAACACTGCCATCTCCTTTTTTACCCGACTACGGCGAGGCCAAAAGAGTTATAATTTTCGCAGTCTTGTCTATAAGTATGTTTGTATTTACGTATGTTCCTCCGTAGCGCCTAAACTATTCATCCGATTTTGATGAATGGTGTATTCCCGTTGACCGACTTTTAATGGCACACAAATTCTTGTTAGTACCTATAGGTAATTTTCACAGACAATATCACAAATATTTGCCAACAGCAATAGAGCGCCTAAAACGTCCTTGAAGCACGGTTGTATAAAATAGTGCCCACTAATGACCCATTAAAAGCCCAATCCATCTCTGTCTATGATATTCCAAAGTTTTGATTCAAGAAAATGCTTGATCGAATTACCAACTCCTATCCCAGGCTTAAACGATCCATAATGGCCAAAGTTGCGCTAAACAGTCGCGCCTGTCCCGGGCGCGAATAGGAAGCATTTTAGCGAGTTTTGTTATTATTTAGGCACAAAATAACGCAACATTTCTTAACAATATTTCATTCTGAAACACGCAAAGTACTGCCATTTAAATTGTTAGGTAGTACTTTTCTCTTTGTAGCGTGGCGGCTTGTCGAATTCCGTTTTGTAAGAGCTTAGTTAAGTACCAAGAAAACTGCAAGAGACTTACGAAATAGAACCCTCTTTGAGTTTACATTACAAAGGCGTATGACAATGCCTGTAAATATGTGAAGAAAGGCTTTAAAAATTGAGCCCTGTGGGTAGGTACTAGTACAAGTGGGTAGGTAAATGTACTTCTTTTTCAGGGGGAATCCTTCATATGGCGGCCGTTCTTTGGGGATAAGACCGGGGAGTGTGGGATTTTTATCTCACATAAGACCACCATCGCCCCACCGACCGTCCAGACTCCAAGGCTAGGCCGGGATAGTTAACATATTGTCCCGCGTGGACTTGCGCATCTCCAACTCTAACTAACGAGCTGGGTGGCTCTTTGCTTCTCAGCAGCCTAAGGAACCATAGCACTTCAGTTTTATGAGGCGCTACCTCTAAATCCAACTCGCGGAACGACGCCACCACCAAAGTAACCACCATAGAATTAAGGTAGGTATTTTAAGTGTAACGTCTAAAGGTATTGTAGTGTGGTGGTATTTTGTAAGCAGGTACCTATGTGGTTATTTGCTAGTTTCCGACCGAAGGTTTCTTTCTAGCAAGCGCCGAAATTGAACGAACTGTAACAAGTTCTATCAATTCAATCTTGAACTTAATATCTCAGGGTTATCAAACTTTCTGCTTAGCCGACGGTTTCGTATTCTACCTCGGCCAGAAATGGACCTCCGGTCAGACACTAATGTTTGGTCACTTCTTAGTTCGTGGCTCACACCTTGACAGTTCTCGACCAAGTGCCTGACTGACTGATTCGTAAAACCAAATCTGCTTATAAGTGGGATAGCAGCTGATGTAATCGGTACCATACATGCCATAAGTAGGATATTAACTCCGTAAAACCTTTTCAAAAGAATAAGTACAAAAAAACATTATGAAAAGCCTTTACCCACCGCAGAATTAGGTATAATATCCAACGTGAAAGTGTTTGCCCATATGTCGTCCATTAGAGAATTTCAACGTGAAAATGAACACATAACGTGAGGTAAATTTTCCGTGCCGCGCCGTGAATACCGGCCGCTGCCCGTTAATAATAGGGACTTCATTTTAATTTGTGTGTTTTTTCAGTACCGCAATTAGGATTTGCTTTTTTGTGACATTGTTATTTCACGTAAAATTTTGAAACAGAACGAACATTTTGTTATGGCGCTTTCAATCTAGGTAAGACATGGGACTCCCTGCCGAGTGAGACCAAGGTGGGCATTGGACTGTACTGTTAAGTAGGTACATGTTCTCTTATAAAAAGACTAGTGTATTCAAAATTCTCTCTCTCATTCTTCTTCTTTGACTACTCTATATTATTGGAGCCCTATAAATGTACTCGTTGATTGCAGCATCAGTGACATTCTATAGGTGATCAAAGGTGCATAAATCGAGAACTTAACCAACCAATTAGAACATGCTTTGAGCATAAGCACCGCACTTGCACATGCACTGTGTTGGATGGTTTGTTAATCCCCCACTTCATCAAATTGTGGTCACAAGCTCAAAGTGTGTACAACTATTCCCAATAACTATGATCAAAAAGCCGTTATAATCCCCATCATAGCACCCAGTCCTTTCACACCGTCTCATAATATCTAGGAATGGTGAGACAAAGCGCTGTGGCCACTTGAACAGACAATGCCGTGTGATTAATAGGGTCCCAGATTGTTTTGACGTGTCTATCTCACGCTGGGATTTAGTATTTGTTGTAGCTGTGCCTATTTATTTAGAGGATATAAAAAATCTTTACCGCGATCATGTTGGTAAGGATTACTTTCTTCGTTAATTGAAGTATGAAGTTTTGTCACTTAATAACCATGTTTTTAAAAGTATACCAACTTCCATAAATCATTGCTGGGCTTTTACTGACGGTTAGTAATGCAGTCATGCATTACAACTAACCGTCAAAGACGATTCTATCGCTAACTCATCGTCGTCAGCAGCTTCACAGATTCGTTGTATTTGAACTCATTACTACTTGTGTTGAATAGACCATTTAAAGGATGGCGTGACAACATTATGACGGAAGTTATGGCTCAGACTGGCAAAAGATAGAGTCAGCTGGCACAGTTTGGAGTAGGCTTTCACCGCAAAAGCCGACCATTACACCTAACAATACTAACCTTATTTTATGTTATTATGCAAAAATTAACTTTACTAACAACAATTATGTACACAACACATTAAATATTAGATAAAAACTAAATGTAAGGGATAAATTAATGCTAAATAAATAACTTCTTGAGTTCACAAACTGTCACTTACGGGATATCTTTCGTGATTGTCTTTTATTTTGTGCTCCCGATAGGCCGATATCCATTATGTGACAGTTTATGTTTTTGTAATCCGTGAAAGTTTAATACACTGTTCTTGAGTTCATTTCGTCATTTCAAGTAATCACATCAATTCACTCATACCTACATAGTTCCAAAAGCAAACCGAATCTGCGCCGAAAATCACATTTGACCTAAATAACTGAGACCTTTATCCATCTCCACCGAAATAAATCGAAAATCCAGATTGGAAATTGTGTTTCGACCAACACTATCAACTTTTCGGTAGAGAAAATATTTCCCGCAACGGCGTCGGCTGCCAATCATCGATTCATCACAGATGGACACTCGATTATGTGCAAAATTCATAGAGGATCATAGTTTTGTGTACGAAGGTAGATATTCTTCCTATCTATGCTTATAGTAGGTACTGTAGGGATGTAAACCTCCATGGTAAGAAAGACTATTTAAAAAAAAAATACAGATGCCGGCCGTAAACAAGAAGGTGATAACACTAATTTCATAAATAGAAGAAAAGAAAAAGTAAGCTAGAGCCTACTCGTAAATATTTGAATGTCTTTGAGCCTAGCCTAAAAATGCGATTATAAAGAAAGGCAACTATTGTTTCATATCTAATACTCCGTTTATTTGCCACACTCCCCTTAATGCCCTTTTTATAAGGAGCTTGGCGTTATGAAGATAACCGAGCATCTAACTATAAATCATTTTATGGAGCATAAATATTACTTAATATTCCATCCATTATTATATCGGTGCTACCATCTGCGCTTGTTTTATACCTGCAAGGTAAAGATACTCAAAAGAGTTGAGGAGTGGACATTGGGAATTTTGTTTTACAAAGATTTTGATTACGAACATTTTCGATTTACCTGTCTAGCGGGCGTATGACACTAGACTAGATATACTGATTTGTTACTAAGTAGTAATAACAAGTATTGGATTACGATTATCTTCGTCTGGTCTCGTCTCATTAACTTCCTGCCCTGGTGGTCTTAGAGCAGGAGTAATTCCAGTGTGGGAAAGAGATGGCGCTAGACGACCTGTATAGCGCAGTCTCTTTCCCACACTGGAATTACTCCCGCTTTAAGACGTCATGGTAACCCCTCTGGTCCCATGTTATTTGTTTGTGGTTGGCGCAACACTTTTTGTTCCATTCTCCTTTGTCAACCGTCGCGCTATCATTTACTCATTTTCTTTCAGATCATTCCTCACGCAATCCATCCATCGGTTCCTTGGTCTTCCTCTCCCTCTCCATCCATCAACATTAATTAACGTCTTGTCCCGTCTATAGCTCGTAAACATTTGAATGTTTTTGTAAACCTTATTTATTATTATTTATATATCGGGATTCACGTCTGTGATACCATTTATGCAGGTATATAGAAACTGAGCCACCTCCAACACCCGCATCCCAAAAAGTGATACATACTTAGTCTCCTAAGTGCTCAAAACGCTATAAATGTTTCTGATTGAATATCAGAAACATTTATACATATATCAACAACAACAACAACAACATAACATAACATACATCATCAGCCATCGTCATTCTTATCATTTATCTTATTATTTTTTATATTTATATTTTTCTATTATATTTATTTTTAGATATTTATTTTATACCCTATCACAATGTTTTCATAGTTAAACCAAAGGCTGACTGGTAGAGAATGCCTTGTGGCATTAAGTCCACCTATTACCAGTACTGTACATGAAGTTTAAATAAAAAATAAATATTATCGTTATTATCATACACTTGGCACGTTGCCAGAAACTATCCATCCTCTTGATATATTCTCTAAGTAGCCACAAACGACGCCCGCGAGACGTGATCTGAGTAGCCATATTCGTAACCAAGGCCGGCAAATATTTATGTGCATTCACCCACATTAATATCACGCCAGCCAAATATAAATCAGGGCTACGTTTACAAACTCCACAAACCGAAAAAATAATTGTTATTTTTGTAGTTTTTGCCACAAACAATACCAATACAGTTTTGTTTCCGATTTCCCAAAGGAATGCAACTGGATCCAGATCTACGTGTTTGTGTAAAACCGCATTTTCAATATGTGTCGCATATAAATAATCCTCATATTTTTCCTTGCGAGTGAAATAGTTTTCACACTGGGATTGAATTTCCAATATCGAAGTAATCCGTAGCAGCTACGAACCACAAGCTACGCGCTCGTAGCCTCGTAGCGTCGTAGCCTCTCGTAGCTCAGCGCGGTAAGGCAATCGTTTCGCTCGGCTTGGCGATCTTGGGTGCGCTTAGCTTAATTAAAGCTCAATTTCCACGAATAGTAAATCTAGCTTCACGAGGAAAGTATCAAGAAATGTGAATCGTGGGTATTTAAACAGCTCGTTAAAATAATTTGGTTTCTGTTTTTATTTTGTTTTATGGTAGTTTGCTGTTGTATCTACGCTAACATAACTAAACGAGTAGGTATAAAAGCAAATTGTGTAATTTTGCCTCTGTTTATTAATTAAATATTCCATTAATTAATTCAAAGTGACGCGGTCATGGTCAATGTTTTTCTTTGTTATGTTTTAGCGAAAATGAAATCTGAATTAAGTTTAACGAATTTTCGACACAGCGTTTAGGTCCACTTTACTGGTTCAATTTCATTAGCATTTTCAGCAAAAATATCTAATTTGGCGAGTAATTCGATTGCCTCGAGTAACGCGGCTTGAAATTAGGCTATAATTTTATTATTTCAGTCTGCCTTGATATCTTTTGACTCGTGTTAGATTAATTATGTGTTTATATAAGGTCCGGAGGCTGAGTGGATTGTTAAGATATCTCATTATGAGAACAGTACAATGACGAAAAAATATCGGATTACATAGTACCGAATGGAAAAACGAGTCTGTCTCCAATCTCTGTGCTAGAAAATGGGTATTTACCCATTTTCTACATCATTTATCACCATCACCATCATTTGATGGTGATGGTGATAAATGATGTTTATTAAGCAAATAGGTTTTTACAAACACTTTTACACGTATTTTTTTTTAAGTTAGATGGGGCCGGTGTTTCGTACCTGACTACTCTGAGAAGAAACAGCCGACACTAACTCAGAGGTCATAGTCTCTTATAAAAAGTCCAGACCTAATCTTGGTCAACTCTCATGAGGACTACGCAGATTAGTGTCTGAGATGGTCTTTTGAAGAAAGAACCACACAGATTTGAGTGGACCTGTCCAGTCAGTACTAGCATTTGTCATTTATCGTGTAGCTCGACTTATAACTCAAGACCTCAACAACACGACGAACAATATCAAAGAAAGGACATGTTGCTGTTGTTGTAGAAAATACATAAAAACACATAAATATCTAAATGCTTGGCAGAGTGTATCAGCAATATTTCTGACTTGACGTTTAAGTTTCTTGGCTCATCGTACATATTTTTGCTTGGTTCGTCGAAATCAGCACTTATTCTTGCAAGCAGTATCGAAGCACGCGTCGCTCGTAAAAGAAATAAGTGTTTTTGTTGTTTGTCGCATTTTTATGAATATACCTTCGTAAAGAAAACTCTTTGGTGGAGTTTTAATGTTTAGACACGTCTACGTACAATATTTTCTCTGACAAGACTCAGTAAATTTTACGAAAATTTGTTTCTTGAAAAATTTTCTAAACAGTGTGTCCGCCTCCTACCTTATTTTATTATTTATTAGTTTACCTCGATGCCTAGTAGGTGTATCGTCCGCGTACTATTGTGTATTTCCACCACGAATTTATCAGTAGCAGCCCGTATTCTGAATTTGTGTCCAGTTGATGACATTAGACTCGCCCCAATGTGGCCATGGAATACAAACATGTCTGGCGAAATGTGCGTTTATACGTTGTTGTACAGGGTACACTTCTGCCTACCCTTTCGGATATGACAGGCGAGGTGCTATGACATAACATCACGACTGTTATCCCCGAAGAGTAAGGCAGAGGAGTACCTAATAGTATACCCACATTTGGCTAATTATGTTTAAGTCCCATGTAAGAAGAGACGAGCTTATTGCCATCAACTGGGCAGTAATACAAACTCCGTGACTACTGGGAAATTCCTGACGGAAAACCCAATAACATTATGCTCGACTTTCGAATCGAACCCAGGACTTCATGTCATGTTATGTTACAATTAGAACGACACGATTCCAAAAGAAAGACAAAATAATTTAAAAACGTACTTCGGGACCATAACAAACAACAGCAAGAATGCAATAATGAACAAACAAAAAACAAAAGAAACTCGACTCCGTCAATAGAGTACGAGCACTGTTTTACGCTCCGTATTTTCAGTATTTCTCGTACGTAGGTATTCAATCGATAACTTCGTCCTCTGCGAACGGTGCAGACTGAAAGGTCTAGGTAGGAGAATGAATCTACACGATTTCTTTGCTAATAGAAAACTAATTGAGCATGATCTCCTTATATCTCGCAGACGAATTCAATCTCGCATGAATTTAAAATCTATGCTGATATTATAAAGAGGTAAAGTGTGTGTGTTTGTGACCAACTGGATCTACTGAACCAATTTTGAAAATTGTTTCACTAATAGGAAGCTACATTATCCCCGAGTGCCATAGGCTATACAGGGTGTAACAGGACCCTTCACGAAGCCGTCAACCAAGCATTATGTACATCAACTGTAACTTTACGCAAAAATTATTGCTGGGAAATTACTTTTTTTTTTGGGGTGAAAAATCACGTTTTACGGTAGAACTCAATGTAACGCACTCAAAACATTGTGCTGATGGATGGATTGAATAGTATGGGGGTCGTGGATATGTTTAAACTAAAATCTTACATTAAAAACATACGTATAATTTAAAAAAAAAACTTGCGAAAAAGTTGAAACTTTGACCCCCAATATCTCCGTAACTAGAAGGTTCTAGGTATGGTCTAGAACAAAAAAATGATCCAAAACCAGTGCCTTTCGGCTTCGTTAAGGGTCTTGTTACACCCTGTATTTACAACTTGCCCGTGGGATAATTTCCGACCAAAACGCGAGCGAAGCCGCAGGCATCAGCTAGCTATAGATATAGCTTTTGACTGACTGCGACTTCACCCGTCATCATCATCTAGCCTAGCCTTTTTCCCAACTATGTTGGGGTCTTCTTACAGTTGAACCGAATGCAGCTGAATACCATTTTACATGGAACAACTGCCTATCTGACCTCCACAACCCATTTGGTACTGGGTAATGCCATACCCCTTGGTAAGACCAGACTTTTCAGTCCTTTCTTTCAGACTTTTTGGGCCACCTGTAACGACTGTCAAAGATCTAAAAATTACAGCCGGGACCAACGGCTTAACGTGCTTTCCGAGGCACGGAGGAAACTCGGTATGTAATGGGTGGTCACCCATCCACAGACCAACCTAGGCAAGCGCGGCTTAGGTAACATAAAGATCGACCCTAGCGGCTGTTATAATTTAGCCATTTTTATGAATGAAAATGTATAGTATGTTCTAACCCAAGTCTGCCACTATAAACAAGCGAAAAGGTAACGGACAGACAGAGGTATCTTCGTATATATAATATTAGTATACATAGACTCAAGTTCACCGTGGCATGTAAATGGAAATCATAAAATAATATGAGAACTCGTTTTATTATTTTATTTGATTGACTCAAGCGTGTTTTATTTTAGCTACAGGAGTAATGTTGCTGTGTATATTAATATGATCTCTAGAATATATACCTACTAAAACAGTGATGGAATTTGCATATCGTAAGCTTCAGATCTTTCTTTTTACCATTAAACTGAATAGACATCTATTTCTGGATAAACAGAGGCCTTGCCCAAGTACTGCCACATCTAAAAGTCCTGTTGTTGATGCGTCTTTTTGAATAAATATTATTTTTGATTTAAATATTTTAAGAGATAATTTATTTTTAAGTAAATTAAAGTTTAGGAGAAAAACCTTTATTTAAATTAAAATAAGGTTTATTTATCAACACTGAACGCGTATACAAAAGCTTCATGTTAACCGTTGGGAAGCTTCTCTCGTAAGGAGGCGATCCTGGCTGCAGGATCAAGAAATGTCTGTCATAAAAATGTGTTTTTACCAGAACGAACAAAGTTGTGTTGGGGTACTAACAAACTAATAACAAGGCAAGGTAAATAAAACCTCATATTAAAAATAATCCAATAAATAATACTTTATAACAAATACAGTAGAAAACTCAAAAAATGATGGACTGTTTGAAAAATGTTATTGCTAAACAGAGGGTGACTACTGATGCCGGTTAATAGAAATGTATAAAAGCAGCAGACATGGTTTTTTTTTTTTTTTTTTTTCATATTGTAAGTCATCAAATGACTCCTCCCGCTCTGGGCTGAGCAGGAGGGAGTGTCAGACTTTTACTGACTAAAACCCATCCATGTTCCTTCATCGCCCTTTGTGTTCCGGGGCCACGGTATCTCTTTCGAACAGTCCCGCAGCCCCGGCAGGAGCAGACATGCTGCGATAACAAATTAATTAGGAGAAAGGCAAGAGAATGATGAATACTCTATTTCATTTATCCCTGTATTTTTAAGGAGTTTGCCCACTACACTATACCATACCTATAGTGTAGTGGGCAAACGTGTCAGGCACGGAGAGAAACATGACACGGACTACGAACGCCACTAGAATGTATCCACAGCGTATCATACCTGTTTATAACAGGTTTAGTAAGTGTAGGTAGAATCCGCGTGACATATCCGTGCGGTTTCCGCAGCGTTTTTACATTTGGGGATTTTTTTGTTTCGGAAAATTTGGGAAAATGAAATCCTTGGTAAAAAATTGGGGACTTTATCCCCAAGATATAACCTGTAAAACTGTAAAACTTAAACTGTAGACTATAAAACTTAGGAAACCAGGAGATATATTACACAAACAGATATTATTCATGCCACGCACGTAGCGTATCGGCACTGGCAAACTATTCTCGCCGACAATTGTTGATGCCGTGCATGGCACGCGACGGTGAGAGAAGGGTCTATCGGGTCAAATCTCATACTTTTCAATAGATTTTTTTTTGTCAAATACGTTCATAGCACGGCCATGGTATGGTACGGTGTAGTGGGCAGTCTCCTTAATACTAAACAAGCAAATACAAAATACGAGGCTAGGTTTCAAGGCAAGGCCTATAGACCTTCCCTTAGTTGGGTTCGCATGAAAGGGTCGAGATAATTTCAACAAAGTATAAACAAAGCTTCTCAGTATTCCGTCAAATACCCTTAGGCGGTGTAAATTGTCTTATACAGCTGTACCTGTGATCCTATATTTACGGCAACAGCTTTCTGACTTTTTTCAGAATCCATTAAGCATGAATAATTTCTTTTGATGTTGTTAAAATCATATTAACCATCTGAAGGTAAATTTCCGCTGGCATTATTAGCCTGTTCAGTAATTTCATTTGGTAATTGTAAGTAAATGAGAGCAGCGATGGCTCAGTGGTGGCGGACCCGACTTACGAACAGTAAGTCGTGGGTTCGAACCCAGGCAGGCGCATTACTTTGTGTAATTTATTTCATCACCACTGCTCTCAAAAACGATGAAGGAAAACATTGTGAGGAAACCGGCCGGCATGTTCAAGAACCAAAAATTCGACGACATGTGACATCTACCAACCCGCAGTGGGCCCGCGTGGTGGATTATAGCCCATTCCCTCTCATAGAGAGGAGGCCGAGTGTCCCAGCAGTGGGAACATTAAAGGCTGATTATGTTGTATGTTGTAAGTAAATGAGACGAGTTTCATATCTCTGTTAATATAAGTCATCATCATCACGTTCCTGGCCTTGTCCCAGGTTACCTGGGGGCGGCGCAACACGTTTTTTTCTACCATTCAACAGCCACGCTATCATTTACCTCATCATCATCAACATCACCCACAGCCCGACTTCACCCATTGCTAGGTATAGGCCTCTTTCTGCTCGTGCCAAGCTCCACGCTCCTGTGCCAGCCTCATCCAGGATATTCCTGCAATTGCAACAATGTCGACTGCCCATCTCGCCGCCGGACGACCAACGCTTTTCTTTCCATTCTTTGGATGCCACTCGGTCACAGCTTTACTACACCTGCCATCACCGCGCCTTGCTAGATGTCTTGCCCAACTCCATTTGAGTTCCATAACGCGATTTCCAATACCGAAGACCTTAGTACGTCTCCGGATTTCGACGTTTGGAACCCGGTCTATAGTTTTATGCCGAGCATGGAACGCTCCATGTCTCTCTGTGCTACTCTGAGTCTCCACACAGCCTCCTGTGTAAGCGTCCACGTCTCAGCACCGTACGTCAAGGTCGGCAGAATACACTGATTACAGGAAGGGTCATTTACCTACTCTGTGTATATAAGTATAAGATAGAAATGAATACAGTAGGTATATACTACTCAGTAAATGGAAAATTCTAATCTAAGTTTAAGACAAGATATCAAACATATTTACGACTACGAAGCACATAAATGTTTTCTACCGTCCTTCTATAAAATTGTCATGTATATGGAAATAATATTCATGGTTATTTTATCAAACAAGCTGTGCCCGTAGCTACGCGCCGTATAATGCTGGGACCGAATACGCGACCTACGGCGTAGCGCGCTGAGTAGTAACACCCACGAGTTGGCGTAGCGCTTATTTCTATGCGACCAGATTACAGAATAACCAATGCAATTATAATTCTTTCGAAAGTTCGACAGATACAGTACGTCTATATTCTTTATTTGTAGACACGAAGAAGCCGAAAGGCACTTTTTCTCCCCGTCATTCGGAAATTATATTTGGTGTGTACATCTGGCTTTGGTCATTTTTTTTTTAAATACTAGTTTTTAAGATTTAACTTTCCTATAAATACCTACATGACCAGTTTACTATTCAATGCATCCACCAGCAGTTTTGAGTGGGTCACATTGAGTTTTACCGTAATACGTGATTTTTCACCCCAAAAAAAAAGTCGTTTCCCAGCAATAATTTTTTGCGTAGAGTTACTTAGTTTGATGTTCTTACAGATTGTTTGGTTGACTGCTTCATGAAGGGTCCGTGTACACCTTGTATATTGTCTAAAGCTCATAACGCGACAAAAAAAAGCAGCCACAAGTTGTAGCTGACTGCTTTAATCCTGTAGTAACAATCCATTAAAATTCCTAACCCAAATACCGTAGAATAGGAATGTACGAACATTAGTTCGAACGAGCTTTTCAAATGCATTCACGGCCCACAAAACTGAAACGGTACGGGAAATATTTACGTAACTGCCCGCGTGCCGTAACGTTACGTTAAGAGTATGGAAATAAAAGCGGCCTGACGCGCAATTGGGATTGCGGGTAACACAAAACAAATAACTTTGGATTAAATATTTCGTACATACGTCATTGATTTACTGTGTGTGGTTAAAAGCTGAATTTTGTGGGATGTGAGTCCACACACAATGTGTGACAATGTGTGTGTGTGTGTGTGTTGTGTGTGTGTGTGATTGGGGCGTAACGGAAATAAACAAATACTCTTTAAAAGGGTGTCTCATTAAACCAAGCCTTTCCAACAAAGCAGCATAAAATTCAAAATACCAGTTACCCATTGTTCACACGGCGTTTTGCCCCGTTCTGGAACTCCGGCGATGCGATTTGCGCAAGAAACGTTCCTAACACGGTCGCCCCGAAGACGAGCGGTTACACCGCACGTTTTTTTAAAGTCCTTGTTCGATTTTAACCCTATCAATATAGGGGTGTTCCCGTGTTAGCTCAGTCTTTATACTGCGACAGACGTCCTCATACCTACAACAGTTCGTCGTATATATTATTTCGCACAATATCTTTGAAGGTGGCGCACGCATTACAAATACCTCACCTCTCCCTTAAGACGATAACTCTCAATTTAATTACGAAGTCCGGAAATTAGGACGGTATTAAGAGTTTTTATGTCGCACTCTCACCAAAATGTATACCCTGCCACAGCATTCACGAATAATTAAAGAGGATTGAAGGACTTACGACTACGACTCTTTTTTTGATGTTTATAGACTGTTCAATATGTATGCCCCAGCTGGACATGAGGATAAAACCAATTGTTTGTTTTTAATGTATTCTTTTGTGTAGGATAATTTTAAGGGAACCAACAAGTACCTACGATATTACCTTCAATGGATTTTTAACCGGCAAACAGGAGTCAGGAGAGCGGAGGGGTGTCGCCGGGTATTGGCACAATGTTTGAATTTATAAAATCATATATTTTTTCTCAATGTCGAACGTCCAAAAATTTATTAATTTTTTGTCATCTCTTTGGAATCAAGTAATAGAGAAGTGTGGAAGAAGAAGACATATTGCGCCGACCCCAAATAAATTGGCATAAGGGCAGGAGAATAATGATCCTGATGATGATCTTGGTATCAAGCTTATTTTATGTACGCAAAGTAAGCAACGAAAATATCCTTTGCCTTAGCTTTATTTGCCTTAGCAACAAAGAAAAGGAGAATGTAGGTAATAAAAAAACGGTAGGACTTTAATATGTTTAAAATTGTATGAAAATGTCTGAAAAGTTTTAATTCTAGTTAAGTAAGTTAATCTTTTTCTTCAACATGTACAAAGTTGAAGTTTGAACGAAATAATCCCTTTCGTGTTAAGTGATGTGTTAATCTTAAAAGTCAGATAAGACTACTCAGGATAATTTTGACAATCTTGACAGTATAATTATGATATTAATATACACCTCTTTAAGTGATTAAATGTTTAAAAACCTAAGGTGAAACAAAGAATATGAACTTCCCAGGGCTTCAGTTTAATTTTGATTGAAACGAAATAATATATCATGACTTAATAATATATGATTATTGTCTTCACTAATATTATAAAGACATAAAGTTTAAAGATAGACAGATATTGTACATAGATAGGGTGACACAATAAGCGGATTTATCACAAAAAAAGCGATCCTTACAAGACAACATTTCGATGGTAATCGTTTAGGAACTACTGATCCGATTGCGAAAATTCTTCAAATAATGGGAAGCTACACTATCACCCCCCGAGTGTCATACTATACAGAGTGTAACAGAAAGGGTATAATCATATGGAATACTGTGGTACGGACCATCAAACTGAACAACTTTCTCTATGGGACCACCATCGAAATCGTAAAAAAATTATCAGCTGTCCTATACAAAATTTCAATACCTACTCGACCCAAATGTATGGGATAGCTGATTATTTTTTTACGATTTCGATGGTGGTCCCATAGAGAAAGTTGTTCAGTTTGATGGTCCGTACCACAGTATTCCTTATGATTATACCCTTTCTGTACACGCTGTATACATTTCATTCAATCATTTCATTTATTTTCATTAAAATTTACATTGTGTTGAAAATTACATATTAAATAAAATTACCACATGCATTACATTTAAAACGATGGATAATATCCGACCATAACGCGAACGAAGCCACGGGAAAAAGCTTTTACCTAAATATTCTAATGACGACGTAATATATCAGTACAAATGATGTTCGGATAAGTATTTTAATTAATGCTCTAATAAATATACCTAGGATCTACAAAAAATACAAGTCGCTATTGCGGCCAAACGCAAGCCTATTTAGTATAAAAAAAAACACAACGAAAAAAGCTTCTTCATAGTTATTGTAGAAAAATTCAAACAAATCAATTGATAGCTAAATGGCTGATAAGCGCGCTCTCAAGGGTCCTTCTACTCCAATAAAAAAAATCCTGGGATTAAATGGAAAAAGAGTTCCTGGAAATTTACTGAAAACGTTCTTTATCTATAAAGGGTGTTTGGTAGAAAGATTGACACAATTTTTTGAGGAATTGAGGGTGTCATATGCTAACACTTTTTTATACCATAACTCAATTTTATGATTTTACAATTTTAACAATTTGTTTCAATTTTATTTGGGTTTTTCTTTGCATGCAACCCAATTTTTTCTTAAATAAGAGTAACTTGGGCTAAGTTACTCTTTATACCATCAGTTATCTGCCAGTAAATTCCCGTCAAATTAAGTTCAGCCGTTTCGGAGATTAGCCGAAACAAACAGACTGACCGACAGACAAACGAAAATAAAAATATTGTTTTTTTTTTGTTATAAGTACCGTACATACTTTTAAAACTCATATTTTGAAATTCCAAACAGATACTTCAATTTATTTATTTGTATACATATAGATAAGCATCATTCATCAAAGCACATAACGTTCTAGAAGCTTGCGTTCCCAGCCTCAAACAAAAAAGTTTCACGAAATAATGAATTACCATGACACTTAGGACGTGGTTCTATGTGTATAACTAGGATACGACTCCCCCAAGCCTAAGAAAATTGTGTCGGGTCGGCTTCCTAACAACCTGTATATTGGGTTTGCTCTCGTCTGACCTATTCTCGGAAAAAACTCGAACTTTCTCGTTATATTACTTAAGAAATCCAATACAGTTCTGTTATTATTGTTGTCACCGTCCAATCTCTTAACGCGCTCTGGGCAGCTAGCCTAAGCCCTAGGGCTAACTGGGGAATGTGGCTAGCAACATATTATTGTTGTGATTTACTTGGCTGCGCGACAGAAAAAATATTGCGATTTTATTTGGCTATGTGACGTGAAAAGACAATGGTAGGGATTTCACGTGTATCTATCTATCTTTATATGTGGGATTATTTTTACCCTCGAGGTATCAAACGGGTTGGATGAAGTGTATATCGACTCGTCTAGGTCGCGCGATGGCTAGAGGCCTTAGCAAGGCCCTACACGTAACGTAAATACGTCGAACTCGCTTCACATTTATAATATTTTTAAAATTGTAAGAATTTATTCATATTTATGGATGATGAAAGAAAAAGGAGTAAATGATAGCGTGACGGTTGACAGAGGAAAACGGAAGAAAAAAAAACTCGATTGCATAAAAAATAACTAACTAATAACTTTAAATAAAAACTGTAGAAAACAACAAAATAAAACAAATAACAAATTCTAATACGGAACATTTTGACAGCAATAGTCGGGACCCATATTGGATAGAATGCTTTAAGTCTAGATTATTGAATGGGTCCAGACTGTTGCAGTCAATATCCACTATTAGACCCCAAGTAACATGGCTCAAGGGCAGGAAAATGAAGATGATGATGATTCATATCTAAGATAAAATGCTACAGGATAATGAGGGCTATCGTTTTTGAGCTCACCAGATGGTGCTACTGTCGAGTAAGGTCATGACAATAATTCTATTTTATACTTTAAAGTACCAATAACTTCATAAAAAGTTTATTTTATTACGTAAAACAACATAGTGTAAACTTCAGGTACATGTTGTGTACAATATTCTCCCTAAAATTAGCAAGCATGAAACATTTAAAAATTATTTTACCTCCAAGTACTAACAAATAAGATCCTCAGTTGCTACTTAAAATCTTCAAGACGTAATTAATCAGGAATGGCTCAATGTAGACCACAATTATGAATATTAGTAAAAATACGTGATAAAAAAGCTCGCAACGCGCGAACACTCTATGACATATGACCTTTCGGTGACCTCGCGCTACACTAGCGCCTCTAGCGGTGAATTCATACGCGATAGCACCCATTGTATTAAAAATCGACGTATTTACGTTACGTTTATACCGCGCACTCGTGCCAGGTTTTGTTTTTCATACATTTAAATGGCAGCCATTTGCATTTGTTTTTTTTTTTATAATGCACTTATTATGTATATTAGGAAGAACGATAGTAGGATTTGTATGTTGTAATGGAACATTTAATTTAGTCTTTATTTCCTTTTCATTTTATCGAACGTCGTTTCATTATATCCTATACCAAAATAATTTACTTAGGTGTCTAAAACTCAAGGTACGTTAAAATGTGATTTTATTTTCACCATGTACCTTTTTTGATTCACAAAGATGTAAGAACGCTGTAAAGAAAGAAATAAAGAAAAAGTATTTTTTAGTCCGCAGAGGACAAAACACTCAAAAAAAAAGGTTAAATGTAAGGAAAAACCTTTGTTGTAAAGTAAAAAGACCTGAGAATATAACCCAAGAGAATAATTGGTTAGGTACATAGGTTCCTACTACCTACGTGGGCACATGTTAACACATGAAACACAAAATTACCCATAGCATATCCTGGAAAATTATGGAGTATAAACTGAACAATTATTATATAAGTTGCCTGGCTTTTTCCTGTATAACTATTAACTACGTTGTAGTCGGCGTCCGATTTAATCAGATATAGCTAGCTGAATATCAGTATTTTACATGGAATGACTCTTTAATTGACGTCCACAACCCAGTTAACGGGTAAAACAACACGCCTTGGTAAGACTGGTTGCCTTTAAGGCTTATAAGCTCTGCTAAATTTTTTATTTTTTTTTCAAATCAATTCAAATCCTACATAGAACATAGGTATTTTACAATGAAGTTGTTTTAAAATATAATGAGCCGGGTACATTCTGCCTGAGTTTTGGAATGCAAAATTAAAAAAAAAAAAAATCAGTCAAATTGTGAAATAATAAAGGAAATGATTACAATACTAATAAATTATTTTAACAAGACTAGATTAAGCACAAAAATAGATATCAAATAATAATGTCAATAATATTAAACTGCTGGAATGGCACACACAGGGTTAAAAAATAATAATCACTTAAAGAAAAGTATAAACAAAAAGACCCGCCTATTCCAATTTACCATAAAGCATATATTGTTTTAATGCTACATTCATACATCTACATCGTTCTCACTTAAATGTATAATCTCAACATGAATGATGTAACTAAGATCTTGTAACAATATTTTGATTGAAAAGAGTGTCTATGGAGTTTCTTGCCCATTCTTCTCCAAAGAGATCTACGCTTTGGAATGTGCAACTACAATACTTTCTCAAGTTATTATGCCTTGTGTCTGTGACTGTAGTAGCTTCGCTTCCTTTGTTTTTCTGACATTAATAAGTACCTGTTATGGCCTAATTTAAATATAGTACATTTTGATATAAGTGGGGAAACTTTGTTATTGCATTCGAGCGCGGAATTAACACCCGAGCTGCGGGCGAGGGTGTTATGGAGACGAGAAATGCAGTAACAAATCCCCACGCGTCGCGTACGTCGCGTACGTCGCGTCGCGTACGCGCAATCAAACGACGTTTTTCAATTCGAAGAAATAAAATATTAGAACGGAAAGTATTTTTGTCAGGAATTATTATAAAACTATGATTTAATTTGCTTTTTTTTTCCGCGCTTTGCTTTCGCCAGGTTGAAGAAGAAGCAAAGGTATGATGCCACTATACAGCCTAATATGAAAAATAGAAAATCAAATATTTTTGAGTTTAGAACACAAATAAATGTTAATTTGTAATTAAAATTAAATATTTGTTGTAAACAATCATGTTTATCTATGATATTCTATTTATAAACGCAATTTTAATACTCAAAAAATATTTGCGCCGTGAAGATAGTTATCTGTGGACTTTTTTTCCGCACGTGTGCGGAAAAATATAAAAAATCCACGCTTGTGAAATACAATGCATGTTGAACCTAATCGTAGTGCGATAAGAACCAGTTTTTGAGAAAGTGTATTGAAAAATACTTTGAGTTCCATTTTTGTTTTACAATAACAAACAATTAAGCCGTATATTGGTACGGACACCGACCTTAGGCCTATAGAGATTACTAAACCGATACTTAAGACTATAAATATTCATGTTTATTAGGCAAATGCAAAGTAGAGCGAAACGTCTAGAGGGACTTAAGTCTTATAACGGGCTCTCGATGAAAATGGGCCCGGAGTCGCACACAATCCATTTTTTTATTTAGGTCATTTGATATAACCGTGTCCCGCATAACAATAAGACTCTCTGTACCTACCTCCATTCTTTATCTCTATTATTTTGAACCTCTTTTTATTTGGAATTTAACGGTACCTTTTGAATTTCGATTCGCTTTTAGTTGCTATGGATGCTTTAGTTACTTTTTATGACTGTGTAATCTACAATGAACTACACTATACTATTGTGGTTAAAAATATTGTTAAATATCTATAATCATCATTCGGTCTAGCTTTTATCAAATCGACTTCGATTTCACTCGAATGCTGTTGTTTCCAGTATTAACACAGAGCAATTTTCTATTTGTGTAAGTATGATCTATCTAACTAATGATAAACTAGTATTAATATTAGATTGAAATTGTTATTTCGTAGAAATTACCTAAAGTAGTTATTGCTCGGATACAGACGGAGACATAAGTCGTAAATGTCCTAGTTTCGGAAAAACCTCGATTCGGAGGCCCGCTTCGGTCGGCAATATTAGATCCCTCAATCGCAATATAAATAGTTGGGGACCATTACCCTCGTTTGATGGCCTTTGTTGCTAACCTGATGTCCCAATTTTATGGTAGACAGACACCTAAGCCTATTTTATTAGTGCGAAATAGGCTCTGTGCCTGTTTAAACCAATAAAAAGTAAATTACCCTCGTGGAATTTCCAATTTGCAGGAAAAAGTACTAAACTGAAATTTTGAGATTTTTCTCATCTTTGATGTAACTTTTAGCATTACTTTTGATATCAGAAATTGTATCCAAATATGAGATACGAATTTTTCTCTGGCCATAAAAGAGCAACTTCTTTTCAACATTTCCGCCTTTGATATGCCGGCCGATAAAAAAGAACATTTCTGTACAGACCTACAGAGTACATACATACGTAATTTCTTTGCGGCCTTCGTCGTATTAATTAACGTAAGAATCTATTTGAGTTCGTGAAAGCTCTGACGAGAGATCTTTTTACATTTTCTGGAATTATGATTTTTAATTAAATGCGTCAATGAGATTCGGAGAGAACACACTACTCTACTAACTAACTACATACGAGTACTACCCACTCCTACGAGTACTCCTAGTTTTGGAGCTGAAAATTACATTTCAAGTAACTTTGATACCAACACAGCGATTTCATTAGTCATAGTACCTATAATACACGCTTCAATTTCGTTTCTGTCAGTCTTGCTCATAATTTAATATATCTGCCGTCGTCGTTATTAGTGGTTCAGGCCCGGACTCCACCAAAGCAGAGACGAGCGGAGTTTGAAAATTAACAGTTAAAAACAGTGTACACCTAGAAACTGCTTAGTTTTTTTTTTCAATAGCCTTGAATGTCCCACTGCTCGGCAAAGGCCTCCCCCATATCCTTCTAGGTACCTAGGGCTTCTGCGCCACCTCGAAACAGCCTTCGTGATGCGCGTCTAGATCATCTTGCCACCTCTTTCAACTTAGTTCATTAATTAAGTTGAATTTCTGTTTCTTGTTATAATGTAATAATAAATTTTGTATGTAATCATTTAAATCATCAATACAGCCCTCCAAGTTCATATAACCCCATTCAATAGCTATTTCATGAAAAAGTCACTCAATGGGATTAAATGAACTTGGAGAGTTGTATTGATGATTTGAATGATTATAATTCTATAGCTCCATACGTGTTACTAGCGCGATTCATATTTTCATCAACATACAACCTGACATTGACCTGCAAATTGCAATAAACTTAAGAAAATTTAAATTTTGCAGGCTACCGTTGCGCTCCCACCTTAACGAAGCCGAAAAGCACTTGTTTTCCCCGACACTGCGCTTTTTTTTTGTTCTAGACCATATCTGGGAAACTTCTAGTTAAGGAGATATTGGGGTTCAAAGTTCCAACATTTTCATACGTTTTTTTTTTTTAAATACTTGTTTTTAATGAAACAACTTTACTATAAACACCTCCACGACCCCCGTACCATTCAATCAATCCATTAGCAATGTTTTGAATGCGTTACATTGAGTCCTACCGTAAAACGTGATTAATCACCCCAAAAAAAAAGTCGTTTCCCAGCAATAATTATTGCGTAAAGTTACTTAGTTTGATGTATAGAACACTTGGTTGACGGTTTTGTGGAGGGTCCTTTTACACCCTGTATGTGTATGTAGGTACCTACTCATTTCATTTTTTTTTTTTTTTCTCTTCTTGGAAAGGACTTATGGCCGCAGGGAGGGGTGTTCCGTCGCTTCCAGTGCCACAGTGCCAAGTGCCACATACACGCACAGTGACATAGTGCACAAGTAAAGTGTTACTAACATAGTTTTAAGGTTCTGTTTATTAACACAAATTGTATTTTATCATATGTATGTTAGTCTGTAAGGTGTATATAGAAGATAATAATTAATTAAGATAAGTTTTTTTTTTGTTGTAATTAAATTGATTAATAAGTTGGTGAGTGACGAGTCGGGCATAAGCCTGTCTATGGGCCAAAGTTGCCTGTAAATAAATGTTATGTTAAATACTGCTGACACGAGTCTGTTTCTCGGAATGAACAATAAATACGCTGGATTATGCAACTGTAGGTACTCTGACCGCGCAAGGTCCATTACAAATCATTCCACAACCTCTGCAAAATGCATTACCTAATAAGCATGTGCGTTGTTTTACCCTGTTTTATATATATTTAAACATAAAATTAACCTGTTCATGTCTGTGACGCAGATGTAAACAAGGCACAATTGCTAATAGACACAAGAGTACAAATAAGGACTTTAACGTGCTCACGACAAGGTATGCGCATATTACTATTTCGATGATTTCAGTACCTTGAATATCTCGGTACTAATTTACCTGTAACAATAAGCGTGTTTGGTTCTCTTTGAGCCGTTTCTAAGTTGTCATGGCAACTAGTTGTTCAATTACTTGTTCCGGAGAACCAGAGACGGAATTAACTTAATCTTGTCGAAAGATTAAGAAAATGGCTGGTAGCTTCTCATTTAGGCGTCGAAAATAGTTTAAGGTCACAAAGAAAATAAAACAATAACAAGGAAATTACGAAAGGACACTTCTGCTCCAGTTCTTTCTATTAATATCTAATGAATTCGCAGCAACTGGTACTTATTGTTAAGTCAGGGCTATCGTACTCCAACAATTTTGTCTCGGTCGCTTTCATGACGCGTCGATACTACCTATATAATACCTACATTATTATGTTTACTCAATTGTAAAATAATTCCTTAACTTTGTTCGCGAACCATTATATGGGGACCAGTATTATATATGTATGTTTTTCGGTTCCTCAGTTCGTGGATAATTGTATGGTTTCATACTTATTTATTTTTGCATTAATTTGGTATTTATTGCGTAATATATTTTCATTTCATTACAGAAAAGAATTATAAAGTATACCTACGATCTTTACGTTGTAACGAGCCGAATTCCTCAAATTACGCTACAGAAAAATACAACCTAAATACTTGAAAAGCTTGAAGTTGTAGACGGGACTATAACCTGTTTCATTAAATGCCTAAAATAAAGTAAGTATCATAAACATTCCCAATTCCACATGCTATAAACATTTTCAACACAATGGAATTCTCTGACTTCTCAATTAAGACATAATTTGCGTGTCTAATTGCTCCTACGCCTTATTAACAGTTAAACTACACGTCTTGGGCAGGTAGGTATATTCATTAGTTAGTATGCAGTTGTAAATTGACTGTGATTTGATTCTCTAAACTCGTGTTTTGATACCAGGAATATTCTCGTAAGAGTAGGTATTAGTTAAACGTAAATGAAGTATGACTAAAATCACAAGAAGAAATCTAAATCTGTTTTCTACTCACGTCTTTTGTTTCATGATTACTTTAGAAAAAATCAATGTTGAATTGAAACCGGCTTTGTATTCAACATTTACCGCGGTTTTTTTCAGGAGATACTGTATTACCCATGATTATGATCAATATCCCTTTTAAGGAAGTTTCAGTCATTAGTTTACCATTCCAAAAAAAAAGAATAACACAGAAAACCAAATAACGCTTTGCCTGTCTCGGGAATCGAACGGAAAACCTCATGCTCAGCAGTTGAGCTTGAGGCCAACGAGATAGGAGAGAACGAGGAAAAGTTTAATATAGTGTAAATTTGGTTTTCTAATAGGAATTTTTATATAGTCCGGAGTTTGGATTAGTGCCCGATTGATGGCATTAGGCTCGCTTTCTATTCCATAATGGGGCTCAACATAACTGGAGAAACGTGGGTGTGCTATGGCTACACTTCTGCCAAAACCTACAGCAGACTTGATGTTATGTTATTTTATAACGTTACAATAAACAATCATATTTGTAGACGAAAGCCATTCCCTCATAATATTATGCGTATTTTCCTCCACACGGTTACCGGTTTCCAGGGGGTAGGGGCTAGGCTTCCCAAGGGGGCCGTAAAGAGATACTAAAAGATAATAGCATGGAGTTTGATAACAGTATTCACTTATGACATGGTTATTACTATGATAATAATGATGGATGGGATGGGGGGATGTGCAGTAAATGTATGTTAGTTAAACTTATACAGCGTGTAACAGAAAGAGTATAATCATATGGAATACTGTGGTACGGACCATCAGACTGAACAACTTTCTCTTTGGGACCACCATCGAAATCGTAAAAAAATAATCAGCTGTCCCATACATTTGGTTCGAGTAGGTATTGAAATTTTGTATAGGACAGCTGATTATTTTTTTACGATTTCGACGGTGGTCCCATAGAGAAAGTTGTTCAGTTTGATGGTCCGTACCACAGTATTCCATATGGTTATACCCTTTCTGTTACATGCTGTATAAATGCTCATTTTTGTACAGCGTTTTTTAGCTCTTTTCATTTAGCCATGTAATTGATGAGATAGATAAATTAAGTCGTTAAAATCGGCCAACTTAAAATCAAAACACTCGGCTAAAAACGTCTTCCCGATCTTCCAGCTGACAATATTGAAGACAATCTTCAAACCTGCGGAGTAATTGCGAAACACTTACACAATAATTATTATTTTATTGGGTCCATTGTCAAGTTGACGATTTTTTCAATCATGGCAATGGATTCGAAATTGTCTGTTACGCAATTACCCCGTTTTTAACCGACTTTCTTCAAAAAGGAGGTTCTCAATTCGGTTGTTGTTTTTTTTATTTCTCAGTTGCTACTCCAACTAAAAATCTCGTTCACCGTTCTTCATGCGACCAACACCGCGGGCATAAACTAGCCTTTAATAAAACTCTGTCAAATAGAACACCCGGGAACCCGATGCGTGCTCAGGCCCAAGAGCTCGGATCCTCTGCTATTAAATTTATTGCCCGGGCCTTGTTTTGTGGTCCTTAAATTGTGACGTCACGGATTCCTTGTGGTAAAATAGTGAGTTGTTGCACGCGACTTTGTCTGCATGTAATTTTTCCTTTTTAGCCGACTTTCTTCAAAAAGGAGGAGCTTCTCAATTCGGTTGTATTTTTTTTTATTTGTTACTTCATAACTCCGTCATTTGTAAACCGATTTGAAAAAATATTTTTTCGTCTGAAAGGATATGCTTCCCGATTGGTCCCAATTTCATCAAAATCGGTTTAGGAATTTGGTTGTTTTCCTCACGTTAATTGTCACATACGCGACGTCGCGTGAAGGTGCTTTAATGTTCACGCGACGTCGCGTGATGGTGCCTCACAATTTTGTACGAGCCATAAAATAGCGGCCGCAGCATTTTCGGTATTTGGTTTATGCCACTAGGGAAGACATTCAACGAATTTTTATTTTGGCTATAAAGGTAAGTTCAGCATTTTGACTTGGCAATTAACGTGTTAATACGTATTACTTCTTCTTGGACCATGTTGATGACATGATGATCTCATAATAACTTCTAGTTACAATGTAAAAATTAATTCGTGACAAGAATCTGTGTGGTATACTACAACTAAAACGGGTAAAATAGCTTGACTTTCGGAAGTCGGTGGCAAAAAGGTCAATGAAACAAACAAACACACCGACTTCCGAAAGTCAAGTTATTTTCGACATTTTTAGTGTTTTTTAGAAGTCGGTTTTTTTTCGCATAAAGTTTTTTTCGTATTTTATATGGTGAAAGATAGCTTATGTCCAAGCTACATAATATGTATCTGTCAAACATACCGAGTTGATATGTTTAGACATACACTGACACAGTTACATTCGCATTTAAATTATTATCTGTGATTATGTTACTATCAATAATCTTACATATTTACCCAGCCAAACCCAGCTACATACATTATCATAACCATTCATACAAAAAACCTTAGGTATTATGATAATCGAAATAGACAATTTAATTTGTACACTATTTCAACAGGCAGTAAAGCCATAGTCAAATCGCTTTATCTAGGCAAAACAATTGAGTGTGAGATATCATATCGCACGTATATATATATACACAAGTCCTGTATTATGATATGCGTGAGATATGATATTTACCGACAGTTAGTACGGGTAGCGATAAATATCGTTAACAATCGAGAGTTTTTGGTACGAGTTCGCATTCAATTGTTTTGGCAGCTTAAAACTATTCTACTTTATCAACAAATCCTACACCGATACCTACTAGTGCCAGTTAATTCCACATTCGTTTGGTTGTAATTCCATTTAAGGTTGCGCATTGATCCCGAATTGGGGGACAAATGGGATCTACATTAATTACCTTCTGTGTTCATGAACAACTGAGTGTTTTCACGAGTAGAAAAAACAGAGCACATTATTCACTTGTCTTACATTATAACATTATAATTCTTATTGCGAAGGCGACGGCCGCGTCTATTAGCGGTGCCCAGGAGTAGGACTAATCTGCTGAGTAAAGCCCCTATTACGCGTACCTTGCGTGTGCTTAATGACGGAGCAGACAGCATAGATCTTTTTACTTGTTCTCTGAGTGAGTTCACAAAAACCACAATGTACAGAATATGTTATGGTAATTATTAAAACTGTAATGATGGCCACACTATTGAATTAGGAAATTCCTGTAATGATGTCTGTAATAATAGTGATGATGAGTTAATAAATAAATAATAAAAGGTGTAAATGGACCCTTCACGAGGCCATCAAGCATCATCAACATCAAACTAAACTACTTTTTCTTGGGGTGAAAATTTTTATTTTACGGTAGGACTCAATGTAACGCACTAAACACATTGTGCTGATGGATGCATTGAGTAGTACAAGGTATTTAAGGTAAGAGGTATTTAAAGTAAATTTGTAACATTACTTTAAATTCCTCGTTTTCGATCAGCGACTTCTGGTTGGCAAGATCAGCTTCTAGCAAACATTCCAGCTTCACATAGGAAACCGTCGGGTCATTATTTGCTTCGAATATTAAGTGTGGCTACTAGCTCTGACTTTATTGTTCTATATCCTGTGATTATTTTTTAGATTATGGATATATTAAGGAATGTAACTGTGAGTATGGTTTGAGGAATGGAATAATTGATGAGATAGGAAAAATTGCAATTAAAAAAAAAGTTGTGAAACAGTGGAAACTTTGACCTCCAATACCTCCGAAACTTGAAGGTTCCGAGATATGGTCCAGAACAAAAAAAAATATATAATAATGGAGAAAATAAATGCTTTTTGGCTTCGTTGAGGGTATTGTTATACCCATTATTTATATGATGTGCGAGCTAAGCAAGACAACAGATTTAATTTATAAAATACCAAAATAAATTCACTCATAAGATCCCCGTAGGGGTAAGTTAGGCTGGGATAAGGTTATTGTCATCAACCGGGCATCAAATCCAGAACACGGGCGGCTACAAAAGATTTCCTGTAAAAGAGTAAATCCTACGTTAAAAATAAAATAAGAAAATGTAAAGCTTTTCCGCAAGCCTTAAAAGATTACTTTTACGAAACAGACAAAAATAACAATGCTTCACTAAATTCGTAAGCCTCATTTATCACCGGATTGTCGGAGAACCATTCATCTATAAATTGTCTAATCGCAAGCATCCTTGAAAATGATACCCAATACTTTCGGGAGATTTATATCTGAGATAGATTTATCTCCGCCCAGCGACGCGCGACGGCTTGACTTCAAACTTTCTAAGATTAGCCTCAGGCTGAACGAGGATTACACGTGCCGTCCATTATTGTCAGAATTCTACTATTTTTTGCGACATACTTCCTAGTTATAACTTTGTTTTAGCGAACAACAGTTTTAATTCTAACTTTTTTTTTTTAAATCACATAAGTAAATTGGCCATGAAAAAATGTCGTACAGCATTTCGTTACTTAAAGTAAATTAAAGAAAAACACGGTAAATATATGTATATCCGTCATCAAAATTTTTAAAATATACGACATCGTGTGTTATATGAAAACCACTATATACGTTAATCCGAATAAAACCAGTGTTGTTCCACTCAGCTCAGCTTAATTAGGTTTGAACTCATTTTATTCGGTTCATTGTCTATCGCGCTTTTCAATAACAGGTATGGCGGTCGTTCAAAGAGGAAATTGCCACAAAACCCTCGACAGGCATTGTTGTCAGTTGACGAGAGGACATTGCTACCCGTCGCGTCGTTGGACGTAATCCTTTAATCACGTTTTACGCAACCTACAGGTAATGGTCTGTCTGAGGTAATGGTCTGTCTGTGTCTGTAGTCTATAAAGTATATAATACCTTGCTGTGACGTAAACGATTAAATACGGGATGGTAATTTGTGTCGGGGCATTTAAAGATACCTTAACTGTTGTTTGGTAACCATAACCAGCTTTTGAACCTTTTATTTCGTCTGCTTTAGGCACTCAGTCGACGGCACAGGTGATAAAGTGGATTTTAAAGGCACAGGTACACCACCCGACCGTAAGAGAGAGCGGCGCCGTATTGTAGATCTCTGTGGGTCTGAGATCGGACTGCACGACCGATAAAAACCATCTACGCGGATGCGTGACGCGTTTTTCCGCACAGATGGACCTAGCGGTGCGCTGCGTGAATATCGCCTCTTCACGTAGTGCATTACCGTCGGGTAAAAATGCTTTACGGCTTGGCCACATACTATACGCCCAAGCAACACGCATGACCACTGGCACATGGCACGCAAAAGTAGTTTTCAGACCATGCCACGAACTACAAAGACACGATCTTTAACGCGATATCAGTTACGCGATACGCGGCGAATCTTTGCAGCTGCAGAAAGAAACTATAGGTATTTAGATTTTGAAGTTATTTCCGTCTAGTTTAGTGGTTATAACGGTTTACTAGAGTCCTGGGAAGACTAGAGGCTATCAAATGCATATCTTCTATGTTTACGGTACCCTGGTTTGTCATTTATTTCCCTGTTAAAGCAACTTATAGTCTGTTTGAATTGCATAACTTCTGTGTTCACACTTCTTCATAACAATAGCAGTGATAGTCTAGTGGTGTGACCGTACGACTGCCAAGTCATGAGTGCGTCTCATAACATATAAACTCATTTGGTCTAAATTCATTTTATTATCGTTCATAAGATATAATCAACGTGAGATATACCAACTGTTGATATAATTTCTTTACATATAACATTTATTTATTCTGAAACTTAATTAGTTTAACGTTGTTTGATTTAATGTTTATGTAATCGAAAATCATTTGGTCTAACGTTTAATATGTACTTATATTGTTTATTTAATCGAAAATCGTTAGATCTAACGTTTAATATATTTAAAAATGTCATTATGGTTAACACCCCAACTAGAGTACCCCGATTTTTTTTAAACCACCCTGAAATAGGAGCCCCGCGGAGCGGGGCTCCGTCGACCTATCTTAGCGCAGGTGGTAATCAGTTACTAGTTATGTTATGTAAGTAGGCGTTTTCATCATATTAGACCAATAAGTTTTATATCTTTTGAGTGGTATGTCAAACGATTTTATATTTAATGTATGTTAAGTCAAACGATTTTATATTTAATGTGTGTTATGCTTATAAAAATTAGTTATTTAAAAATTATATCAATCGCTCAATAGATTAACTAATCGCTACATTAAATAAAATTATAGGTTCCGTTGTTATTTGTTGTTAATATTAGAGATTTTGTTGTTATATCATCTATTACTTACCCCCAAGTAATAGGTCTCACCCAACAATGGGTCGAACCCAAGACACGCACCTCTGATTTTTCGGAATCATGTGCGTATTGTATAATTATCACTTGCTTCGGTGAAGGAAAACATCGTAAGGAAACCAGCTGGCCAGAGAGATATTTCTCGACGGCATTTAAAACCAAGTCAAAAGCCTATGGGCGGCATACAAACTCTGACACCAGGTTAGGCACTAACCACACGATAAAGGAAAGGAAATTGCGTAACTTATAAATAGTCAGACATAGTTACCTACATGACTTCATCTATACAATAAATAAAATTGGAGTGTCGGTTTGTAATTTCAAAATAACAATTTTATTGAATGCACAATATGAAAGTATATACGGTACTTAATAATACATATAACAAAATCATTTTTTTAATCTATGTCCGTCGGTCTGTTTTGTTCCAGCTAATCTCCGAAACACCTGAACCAATTTTGACGGCACCTTGACGAGCATATAGTTGATGTTATAAGGAATAACTTAGAAATCTTTTATTTAACCCTTCGTGTGGCCGGAACGTAGATCTACGCGAGACACAATAGGTTTTTAATTGTGTCTATATACTCGGCATACGAAAGGTTAATAAAAACGAATTTGGGATCCGTGCAAAAAAAAACCCTTGCAATTGTTAAAAAAATCCGATTCATATAAGAAAGTAACATTTCTATAATAATTTCAAGCAAACGAAGATCGCGGGCAACAGCTAGTACTAAATATATATTGTTGGAGAGTTACCTACATGTTGCTTTAATTAGAGCTTCCGAGCTTCCATAACGTAGCTCAGCGTATCACACAAGACACAAAATTCCCTTCATATAACATCCAATACCGTTGAACACCACAAGTAAACAGGGGTCTTAGTCTGCTATTGCAATAGTTTCAGAATGGTCTATCATTGATTTAATAAGGCCCCGCGCAGACGAATTACCCTTTGTACGCACGTCAAACGAGTTTCGAACGCGCTTCAATACGCCGTGGGCTAGGGGCCTTATTAAATCAATTATAGACCATTCTGACACTATTGCAATAGCAGACTGAGGCCCCAGGTCGCTACCAGCGCGCTACGCCGTAGGTTGCGTATTCGGTCCCTGCATTCTACGGCGCGTAGCTACGGGCACAACTACTTGTTTGATAAAATAACCATGAATATTATTTCCATATACATGACAATTTTATAGAAGGACGGTAGAAAACATTTATGAGCTTCGTAGTCGTAAATATGTTTCATATCTTGTCTTAAACTTAGATTAGAATTTTCCATTTACTGAGTAGTATATACCTACTGTATTCATTTCTATTTTATACTTATATACACAGAGTATAGACTAGAGCAGAGACTATTGCAATAGCAGACTAAGGCCCCAGAACACTGGATCCAAACTGACTCAGTATGAAAAACAACGAGCACTCATAACTGGACTGCGTTATGTAAGAACCGATTAAGCGCCATTTAACGAATCCTGAGAAAATGAGCTTCAAAAATTTCAAACTTAAAATGGTCGCTGTGCATACATTTAATATGTCAAGAGTATAATTTTTATTCTGAACATATAAAATATGTATAAGTTCACATTTGTTAAAAAAATATAAGGCTAAACTATACAGTTTTGTAGTTATAGCCATTTTTCCGCTTAATTTGTTAATGTGTTTTAAGCCATATTCAGACCATTTTATTTATCAATAACGTACTATACGGCATTATTGTCGTTTGATACTTTATTGCGATTTTTTTCGGGTGAAATAAATTGGAACATAAGATTAAATCCAGTTATTTTAATAAAATTTACTTAAACAAAACAAATGTTGTAACACTTCTACATCTTACAAACGAGAACACCCAGAGATAATGTGACGGATTGATTCACCTGGACGGTGGCATGCCCGACATATGTCAACCGTGCCGTCCTTCACAATAAATCTCCGGTAGTTATTCGTCATCATAACTTCATCCATAATTGCACAGACAAAACCTTCGGTTTCTCCGAAGAGGTCCCCGGAACGTAACCAGGCTACGGACGCTGACAGGTCTACATCGGGCCCGTGGAGGGCCCGGAAAAAGCGTCCGTGAAGCTCCTTACTCTGCCATACCTCCCTGCGGTCGTTAGTGTCAAGCACTACAGGTTTGCGCCAGTTCTCTTTAGCCAAGGAGAGCGGGGTGAGGCCCTTGTCCACCGCGACCACATCTCGATGCATCCCCACGTCGGCTTCTAGGAAATATGCCCTGAGACTGCATATCTCGCGATTGTGGAGAGTCTTAGCGTTTAAAAAGCCTCGACCCCCACACTTCCGCGGGATATACAGTCTCATAACCGAAGAACGTGGGTGATGCATTCGATATGCCGTCAACAATGTACGGATCTTCCTATCCAGGGCGTCTAGTTCTGTTTGAGTCCATTTCAGTATGCCGAAAGAGTACATCAAAACCGGCATGACCCAACCGTTGAAGGCACGCACCTTATTTCCGCCTGCTAAAAGACTATTAAATACTTTTTTCAGGCGGCCAAAGAAGCGCTCCTTCAACGATTGCTTCATGTCAGCAACATTGATGCCCAGCGCTTCCGACATACCCAAATACTTATAGGTTTCGGTTGCTGAGAGGGATCTAAGATTTATGGAATCCGAGAGCTGGGTACCCACAGATTCCATAATCTCCCCTCGTTTTACATGCATGACCGCACATTTGTCCACACCAAATTCCATCCTGATGGCGCTACTGAAAGTTTCAGTTACCTTCAGTAGCTCCATCAGTTGCAAATCGTTGGGGGCAAAGAGTTTCAGGTCATCCATGTAAAGGAGGTGAGATACAACTTGACCACCTCTCCTCAACCGATAGCCTAGACCTGAATCCTCCAGCAGCGTGCTAAGAGGATTCAAGGCTAAGCAGAACCAAAGTGGACTCAAACTGTCGCCCTGAAATATACCTCGCTCTATCCTTATCGGCTCGCTATTCCTCTGGATTTGCCGACATCCTGGATAGCGAAGGACTGTCCTCCATTGTCCCATACACGACATCAGGAAGGTGCGCAGAGTTGCATCTACTTTATACAACTCTAGCACCCTCATGAGCCATGTATGTGGCACGGAGTCATAGGCCTTCTTATAATCTATCCAACATGTCGACAGATCCCTTCGGGAACGGCGAACCTGTTGGCTAATGGCCATATCAATGAGGAGTAGCTCCTTAGTACCGCGGGACCCGTTCCTACATCCATTTTGAGAAGCGGACATGATAGAATTATCATCAATGTGTTTGTTAATTTTAGCTCTCAAAATGGATGTAAGAACTTTATAGACTGTCGGAAGACAGGTAATCGGTCTATAATTTTTAGGCTCCGCAGTACTACCCGATTTATGGAGCAGGTGGGTTATACCTGTTGTCAGGAACTCGGGCAGCGACCCTGACTCTAAGGCTGACTGGAACAGGGTTGCCAGGCGAGCGTGCGACCTTGTGAACCATTTGATCCAGAAGTTGTGCAGCCCATCCGGCCCTGGAGATTTCCAGTTAGGCAACGGACGGACTGCACGAACTACGTCTTGGGGGCAGATGGTGATTGCCCCCATTTCTTGTACTGGATCGCACGCTCGCTCGACCTCCCGGGTCCATTCATCCTCGGTATGGCTAACAGGCACCGACCAGATGCTGCGCCAGAACGAACACATGGCATCATCATCCGGCAGGCGCGTGTCAGCCACACCTTGGTCCGGTCGCTCCCAAGCCCTATAAACCCACCTTTCATCTCTTTGGAATGTGCGATTCTGAGTGTATCGGTCGACCCGCCGTTTATACCTACGAATACGGTTTGCCCATGCATACACTTTCTGCTTCAGGAAGTCGATGCGCTCTGTGACACGGGACATGTAGTCTCGAGGACTGATATCAGTCCCCGAGAACGCCCGCCTCACAAAACGCATCACTCTAGGGCGTGTATTGCCCTCCCTGAAGCAGATCAGTTTGCCGATGAGTGCTCTGGCCCCACCAATACGTCGTTCAATCCTGTACTGCCATGCTGGTACGGCTGGCTTAGGTCGTGTAGCTCTGTCATCAGAAAATTTGACGTGAGCTACACGACATGCCGCTACAGCTGTACAATACAGGATTGAATGAGCATCGATGAGGTCTTCGCAGTTATCAAAATAGTTTGACAACTGCGAATCCAGAACAGCCACCAGCGCCCTATTTTTGTTATGCATGGGCAAACGAGGTATGCGTGGCCTAAGGTCGGCTGGCATGAACCGATATTCCCGAATCGCACCTTCCAAAGCACTCCTCATTTCCTCATTGCACTGGGTACTTACATTAGTAACCATGTCATCACTTACGTCGTTATTGCGATTTGGTATTATGCTAGACTGTGGTGGAACCACAGCCTGCGACGGCGTGGCAATGACATGGCTACTCTGCATTTCAGTCCGCAAGCGATCAAGTACGATGTCATCCAACATACGATTACGCTGGATGACTCGCACCTGATCCGACAGTCGTTGCGCCGACACGTTGACAGCTGGCTCAAGCACCTGAAACAGAGAGAGCATCCGAACACGGTACGCGGTCAGGTTGTTTCCTCCCTCTGTAGCCCCATAATATATGCGCGCATGACATTCTCGTTTATGGAAAGAGTCCATCGCATGCGCGACACATTTCCACCGGCAGCGGGGACCCTGTTCGGGGCCGGTTGGCCACGAGGTCCCAAGCCCGCTGGTGGCCGTCCTCTTGCTCGTCGTCGAGGCGATGGTGGTGGTGGTGTCGACGGCGGGGAGAAAAACTCGTCGCTCGAGCTCGACGCAACTGCAGCGACCGGCGACACGATGCTCACGGATGTGGCGCGTCCCGGCGGCTGCGAGGCGGAGCTGAGCGACGAGCCCGGAGATGGTGGGTGTGCCTGTTGTTTGGCTCGGCTTCTGGTCAGCATCTTATAATAATTAATATTATTATTATGTTTATATAATCTTGCGATCAGTCTTTCAGACTATGAGCAGATAATATGGTTCAAATGGCGTGTTGGGCGCTACTCCCAATAGAGTCTGCCCTATCATTTCGAAGTCATTCTTAAAACTGACTGTTCTGGTCGAAAATATCCCGTCGCTTTTTAAGCGACGGATGCTTTCTGGGATGACAAATGAACAAAAATGATGGATAAGTAAACAAAACATCCTTCCGTTATTACGTTAGATGCGTAATGAGACCACCCGCTGCCGCCCCACCCCGTCCCGTACGCAAAAACCCGCGAAAATAGAATGCAATAACGAATGAAACGCCAGAAGCTGGCGCTTCATTCACGAACGGATGAAAGATTGCGCGTGTGGTGATACGCATTAACGAATTAAATACCATTTTAGGTGGTTAATTCGATGCTGCGGTTTAAAAACGGTTAAATCAAAAGGCAAAACTGAATTATCTTCATCGTGGACGTGTTTAATTCGTTTATGCAATTTGAAAACTGTTTGTAACTGTAACTTTGACGCATAATTCTTTAATACAAAACGAATGTGTGCACAAATTCTAGCAAAGTTCGAAATGTCGCTTGATTCAACCCCTTATTATAAGGCCGTAAGAGTGATTTTTGAACACAAAAATAGCTGAATACATAGTTTATCATACCTATAGTCGATCTGCATTCATAACTCTTTTTTTTCGATTTCGTCGCTTAATTCGTTATTACATAACGCAGTCCAACTCATCCTAAAGTGTTTATAAAAACTCAAATATAATTTATATCGCAAAACGTTTAGAATTAGGGTCCGGATAAAAAACGGCCATCATTTATCTTTTAATTAATCTTTATGTTAATCCTGCCGTTTTGTTCTGAAATGAGTATTTTAAGTATTCTCCTCGTGGTTTGTCTAGATAATAATTTGTTTTGTTTAATAGACGACCCATTTCACTATGTCTACTTATTTTTTGCGTTCATTTTGTCGAATGAAAACAGGCTTTGTACGTAAATTGCTCTATTCTATTGAGTCTTTTCAAAAGGCGTTTATAATAAGTTCATGGTTCTACTAAGATGTACGGGGTATTTGAGTGGCACACTTGTGAGTTTGTGAGGTATATCTAGGTATCTTTACTAATATTATAAAGAGGTATTTGTTTGTAAGTTTGTATGTAGGTGGTGATCTTCGGAAGTAATGATCCGATTACAAAAATTATTTCACAAACGGGGAACTACAACCCCGGCTACATTTAAAACATTCCCGTGGGTTAATTTCCGTACACAACGGGAGCGAAGCCGCGAGAAAAGCAAAGCAATGCTAGTATACTATATTGTTTAAATTTCCGAGCATGTAAATCGTGTTCATATTTTGCAGTTACAAGTCCATAAACAGACAATTATTCAACTTATTCATACATGCGATCTTACTTATTCTTTGAGTTTTTTTGCAGTAGTAGGTAAATTATGTGCCTACAGTGCACTTCAATTTATGAACATTTGTGGGAAATTCATCAAAATGTTGTATTTATAGCAAATTGTCGTAAAGTAATAAAAAAATCCAAACGCTCCTATTCAATATTTACGACATTACGTTCGATGTTATTCGAAGGACACAATTTGAATATAGAATATCGTATATTTTTAGAATTCATGTCCTTATCCCGACACAATATTCCAACGGTGCAGTGCAAAAGTTTTGTGTAACTACGCACGTGAATTTCACCCTTAATCCTATGCAATGAAAACTATTTTTGAATCTACGTTACAGCAATTGTATTAAATGCGAACATTCATACATGCAAGTCTCCATTTTTCTCTGATAAGTTCCATATAAAAAGTCTAACAGTTTTCGGACAATAATAATATTCGAAAGACTAGATATGCCTATTATTATAGTTACTCAATATCTTCAATAGGTATCGAATACTAGACCACGCTTTGCAATCCTATGGATAAACATGAACCAGAAATAACCATCAAATAATTTTCTAATAGTCAATAAACGAGGCTTGATTATTGTTAATTTATTGTTTGTATGCACGTCATGTCCCTGCGCCAAATAAATATTTTTCAGGGTTCGGTACAAAAAATGAAAAAAAAAAAAACGGAACCCTTCTAGGATCACTCGTGCGTCTGTCTGTCTGTCCGTCCGTCTGTCACAGTCTATTTGCTCCGAATCTACTGTAACAAATCAGGTGAAATTTGGTACGATGGTGTAATCCTATCCCAAACACAGATGTGCAAAGCAAATATTTTTTTTTAAATAACGGTCATTTTCGCGGGACAAATTAGGAAATTTAAAAAAGTTTAGCAAACCTTACTGTGTCATATATCAAAGGTCTCGTTATGAGGATCTCAAATATATTTTTGTTATTTTTGTAGTTTTGATTTTATTCATGAAAGAAGACGAAAATTAACCATTCCCCCTGATCTCCGAAAGTACTGAGATTAAAGGATATATAGATTATAGGATAGAAGATTATACGGTAGATTACAGGAAAACCTATAAGAATTCTGTCAATTGAAAATAAAGGGGACAAATTTAATTAGGAAATTAAAGAAAAAAAGTTTTGCAAAGTGACATTGGCATTGTACGGAACCCTCTCCACGCCAGTTGAACTCGCACTTGACCGGTTTTTCTTTCTTTCTTCTTACTTGTATCTCTCGTAGACCCTATAACTACTGCGTAGCGTATTCTACGCCGTAGCCGCGTAGCAACGAAGTTAGTGCTACGAACGACAGTACAGCTAAAAGTAGAAATAGAAAAATAATCTTACCTGGACGACAGAAGTCTTATCTCAGGTTTGCTCAAAGGGATGTTATTTGGGAAATAGAACTAGCTTTTCCACAATAAGCCAAGAGATTAGGGTAGACATGGAATTTATCAGAAAATCTTTTATTAGAATATTTTCTTGGTACTTTTATCGTGGAATAAATGGAAGAATCTGAAGATGTTTCTACATATGTTTGATAGTAGCTGTTAGCCGCAAATTTCGTCAGATAACTTTAATCCCTTGAGCTTCGGAAAAACTTTCTTATGTCCTCGAAAATCTCTCAGGAACATATCTTCCAATTTTCTTCAACTTTCATACTTTCTGAGTAAACCAATAGCGTAAAGTTACTATTCGTAGACCTTGGCTGCTACGCCGCAGGTACTCGTAGCTGCGTAGCACGTATGTAGTGTTATCTTAGTTAGATCTCGTAGACCAGTGACATAGTCTACGAGATCTAACTCAATTAGCACCTCACCTACACCGTAAGCTCGGAACTGTGTAGTACGTAGTGTTAATTTATATTCAAGGGAGTTTATTTATTTGCGTTGGTCGAGTGGTCAAATGCGTGTCTGCTGAGGATGAGGTCCTGGGTTCGATTCCCGGGTCGGGCAAAGTGTTACTGGGTTTTTCCATCAGGAATTTCTCAGTAGCAGCCACGGAGACTGATTCTGTGCCCGGTTGATGGCACTAGGCTCGCCCCCTATTACAAGGGACTTAAACGCGAAATGTTAAGGTACTATTTGTTACATCTCTGCCTTACCCTTTTGGGCTTTGCCTAACATAAGCCTATTACATAACATAGGCGTGATGTTATGTTACGTTTTTACGTATTGTCTGTTAAATATGGGCCTTATAGATCAGTGATAAAGACTAGGAGATCTAACTCAATGAGCACCACACCTAAATCACAGACAGCTTCGGCCGGTATTGCCTGTCAAATGTGGACGGAACACTTGGCATAAATTAAAGTCATTATCGTGTCAGTATTTGTGACCGTGTTTTCTTCTAAACTACAGAATAGATTTTAACGCGTCCTTGATCATTATTATTATAGAGAATTAATTCTGGAAGATTTATACGCAATATTTTTTTAAACTAATACGTAAAAGCCGTGCAAAGCAGGTGCCAAGACAATATTAGAACTTGTACCTATATGATATTAATGTTGCACTTGTAAACTTCTCAGTAAACATTTTAATAACTAACAATATCAGCCTGTAAACCCCGACGGGTTATACAGAGGTTGACCTACCTAATAATACATCCACATTTCACCATTTATGTTTAAGTCCCATGCAATAGGCTCGCCCTCAAACTTACATAACTGGCGGCACGTACTCGTAATCACAAATTTTACAGAAGCAGTCACGGAGTCTAGATTTGTGCCCCGTAAACGTTTTCATCCCCTTTAAATCTAAACGCACTTAAATTCTTCCTGGAAACGATAAAAAATACGGTTCAAAACACAGCTTTCCCGGGAATTCTCGCTCATAAACTTTCCGTGCAGTGCAGAAATAATTCAAACGGCACTGCACTGTTTTCAAGTGGTACAACACTAATTGGACTGCTCCAAACAATGTTAAGCTGTAAACAGGCTTTCGACGGAAATACTGTACCTGTGGGAATCTATTTGAAAATAAACTTTACCCGGGAAAATGTTTATTGGTAGATGTAGAATTATAGATATTATATACGCCAATAATTTTTTGTTCCTGTATTTATAAATATAGCTCTATGCGTATTTTCCATTCGACCGATTACACTTGGTCGTTTGCCCGAATGCCTTTGGAATTCGGACAAATGACCAAGTGTAAAAAACCGGTCAAGTGTGAGTCGGACTCGAGCACGAAGAGTTCCGTATCGTTCCCTCTTAAATATTTATTTTATTTTGTTTTTATTAGTATTTTTTGTTATAGCGGTAACAGAAATACATCATCCGTGATTTCAACTGTCTAGCTATCACGGTTCATGAGATACAGCCTCGTGACAGACGGCCAGACAGACAGACAGACAGATGGATAGTGGAGTCTTATTAATAGGGTCCCGTTTTTAACCGACTTCAAAAAAGGAGGAGGTTATATATTCGTGTGTATGTATTTTTTTATATATTTCCGACTGATTCTCAAAATTCTTTTTTTATTTGAAAGATTATACTTCTGAGGTGGTCCCATTTAAATTTGGTGAAGATCTGATGCTGATCTTCGGAGATATACTATGGAACTCTTCAAAAATAGACGGCAAATCTGTCGTGATTGCTGCATCGCTTAGATGTTTATTGTTTATACAACATCATGACGTAACATCACGCTTGTATGCTCTAGGGGGTACGCAGATGTGAACAAAACCCAGATTTCCATTTATTGGGGATAAGCCCATTACCATCTGCCAGGGTTGCGGGACTCTGCCAGGGTTGCGGGACTGTTCGAAAGAGATACCGCGGCCCTGGAACACAAAGGGCAAAGGAAGGAACATGGATGGGTTTTAGTCAGTAAAAGTCTGACACTCCCTCCTGCTCAGCCCAGAGTGGGAGGGGTTATTTGATGACTTCCCATCGGTAAAAAAAAAAAAACCATTACCATGACATGTATTGTTTATCATCTGCATAATTTTTCCCAACTATTTTGTGGTCGGCTTCCAGTCTTACCGGATGCAGCTGAATACCAGTATTTTATACACAACACAATAGCCACGACATAAATGTTAGTAAAAATAATTTCTAAAGCTATTGAGACCTTGCGTATGGTCATCATCATCTCATGACGCTGAGCTGATAAAGGAAGGTACAACTCTTTAACGGTTAGGAGTTAGGTTAGGATTTCTTGTTCTAGATAATGTTTGGATAATGCGACTTTTCGATATCGATAGTTGATTACTCTAGAGACAACAGAATGAGTGCTATTAACTAGAAGTATTAATCATTTTAACCTACTTTAAGAAAAGAACTGTGGTTGACTCTTAGACGCGTATTTAAACGCGGGCGTAGCCGCGGCGTGGAAAGCTAGTGTGTAATAAAGTTGCTTACGAGTATAAGCTGTAGAGCGTCGTCTAGAGGAACATGAGCATGTTGCAGGAGCAGGGCAGGGCAGGTTGTTGTTGTCAGGAGCATGTTGCATGCGCTTTGTGATTATTAGTCAATTATTCGCAACCTTACGGCGTAATTTAAAGATAAAAACTGGTAATGAAAATTTTAGGTGTCATTAATTATATATATATTTAGGTACCATTAATTGGGGTTAAGCCTATTACCATGACATGCATCGTTAATAATGTAAAATAAATTCATGGCGACATGGGAACAACTAAAAATGGAAAAATAAATAAAAACTTTTTGCAAAAAATTAAACCGACTTGTGTTTTGGTTTATTATTTTTGTTTTTTTTTTAATTGTTTTTTTTTAAGTCGGTTTTATTTTCGCAAAAAGTTTTTTAACACTTGGGTATGGAACCCTAAAAATCGGGGTCGAGTAAGCTTCGGGCAATATTGTTCGGTATTATGGTTCGCCTTCATTCAAACTACTCGCAGTGTAATAAATGCATCGGGTGTCAGAAATCGAGTAAAGTCTTTCGAGCACCCGAATACGGGTTAACGACCAAGTGTATTGCGCCATTAGGTCTGTTATTATAACTTTGCTAGCTTAGAGGTAAATTCTATTATTCAAGCTGTGATCTCCTGTACGTAAATGCTTGTACCCGCGTCTGTTCGTCGTCGTTCGTTTTTTATACAATTTTATTTTAATGTTATTTCAACCATGTTTTTTTTTTTTTGTTTTTTCCTGTGTGAGTCTATAATAATTCTGCTTCTTTCTTTCTTTCTGTAAGTGACGGAGTACACCTACGCGTTACTTTTGTCGTCCATATTTTATTTCTCATGATCTGTGAACAGTCACGAGCACCAATATGTAAACCCTTAACAACTTTTGAAAGTGTTTTTCTCCTAATGTTCTGATTAAAATTTCATTTTGTTAAGAACATAGTAGTTTGGAACTCATATTTTTATGAAAAAGATCCGATATCCAAGTTACAACCATTATTTCTCGCGAAATTGCTTTTAAATTTAGGAAGTATATACATTTTGGTGCTTGTGACTGTACATCCTTTGATGGAGATTTGCTAAATAAATAAATAAATTATACACGATAGTGCGTATAAAGTGCTACAATGCTGCAAACTGTAGTGCAAAGTTCATGTTTGTGTGCAGAACGTATTTTATATTTCATTAAAAAAATATTCACTTTCTAATAAACAGCTCTCTGTATTTACTCAAAATCATCATTATAGATGCTTTACCCAATAATCGATCTGTGTATGAAGTTTACACAATAGATCATCGCAACGCAAGCGCAGAGATCTTGAAGCCCTTAGTGCCACAGATAGATGATACTGATTTTGATCAGACGGCCTGACTAGTGGCATATTAATAAGTTTTCAAAGCGTTTTGTATTTCTGCAACGTGTTTCATAAGCCTTGACAGTAACGTTTCGGACACTTTTGTGAATCCAATGGGCACATTTTCGACTTTTTATCACGCAGAGTAACGATTTTCGAACAGGCAAAAATAAAGGGTGTAAAAATACCCTTAACGAAAGGCACTTATTCTCCCCGTCATTTCGATATTCTTTTTGTTCTAAACCATACCTGGGAACCTTCCAGTTACGGAGATATTGGGGGTCAAAGTTCCAACTTTTTCACAAGTTTTTTTTAATACTAGTTTTTAAGGTTATAACTATACTTTAAATACCTCCATGACCCGTTTACAAGCACAGTGTTTTGAGTGGATTACATTGATTTTGACTGTAAGAAGTGAACTTTCCCCTCAAAAAAATGTTCTTTCCCAGCAATAATTGTTGCGTAGGGTTACTTAGTTTGATGTATAGAATGCTTGGCTGACGGCTTCATGAAGGGTCTGTTTACACCCTGTATATGGGATTGCTATCGAAACACGCGGATTTTTGAGATCTCATCGGTTCTCATCTCGTCGGCCATTCGCTCTCGCTGATACAATGTCACTATCTTGACCCTCAATTCGTCCTCTGTCAATCGAAACATTATCCAATTTACACAAAAGCATATACCTACAGTGGAGTCAGCTTATGAAATTACAAACAAACAATTAATTATTAATAGATAATTTTCCTGTTAGACCTATCCCCTAATATTCACCGGGGAATAAATTACTAATCATAATAGGTATTTCATGATAATACGCCATGTTTACTTAATGTGGTTGTTATTATAATATTCATGGGCCTGATACGAGTATTAATGTTTACATAGGAGGAGTCGCTTGATCGTTCTTTTTGATATCATAATCTTGTATACTAATAGGTATGTACTAACATATTTCGTAGAATATCTCTGAAGTGCGTGTCTGTAAAAAAAAACACCTTGGAGATGATAGACCCTGAAACACGTCTTAAGATGGCCAAGAAGATGACTTCTTGGCCATCTTAAGACGTGATTCAGGGTCTATCATTGGTGAAATATACCCTAAAATGCCCCTTTTAAACGATTAAAAGGGGCATTTTAGGGTATATTTCACCAATGAACGCAATCAGACATCTGAACCATGTTCAACGGTTGTCAATTTGCCATAAAAATGATCACACTGACAGCTCTTAAACCCAGTCTAGATGTGTTGAACCCGTTCAGTTTTAATGGTGAAATCAGCCTTCAGTTTATATGCTACGACGTGAGGTCTGGAGGTCATTACGCAGTTACATAACAGTGATATGTTGAGTATCTAGCTTATGACTTCAATGCCTCGGTTTGAATATACAACCGTTTTTCACCGTGGAAAAAAATAAATACAAGTATGAAAGATGATCTTGCGATAAATGCGGTGACTACTGAGGCCATCATCTGCCTAGCCTTTTGTACACAATGTTGGGTTCGGTCTTAGTCTTACTGGATGCAGCTGAGTACAAGTATTTGACATGGAGGGACTGCACCACCCACGAGATGTCAACTCTCAAAACAAGAAGTAAACAACACCAACATCAAGTATATCAGATCAAGACATACGGCGCCGACCTCATATAATAAGGGCAGGAGAATAATAAATAACAAGGACTCCCAACACACTGCCGCTGCCGCTGACTGCCTCGTTGGTTTAGTAGTCGCGAGAGCGACAGCTGAGCATGAGATTCTGGGTTCGATTCTCGGATCCGGCTGTGAAGTATTATTGAATTTTTTCATCAGGAATTTTTCAGTAGCATCCACGGAGGCTGGATTTGTGCCTGATTGATGGTAATAGGCTCTCGCCTCCAGTTACATGGGACTTAAACATAACTGGCGAAATCATCGTTTTCCCAACATTTTGGGGTCCGCTTCCTGTCTAACCGGATTCAGCTGAATACCAGTATTTTACATGGCAGGACTGCCTATCTGATCTCCCCAACCCAGTTAGTACTGGGTAATACGATACCCCTTGGTAAAACTGGTTGTCAGAGTTTTTAGGCCATTGACTACCTGTAACAACTGTCAAAGATCTACAAATGACAGCCGGGACCAACGGCTTAACGTGCTTTGAGAGGCACGGAGGAAACTCGGTACTTATGTAATGGGCGGTCACCCATCCACAGACCAACCTAGGCAAGCGCGGCTTAACCTAAAGTTCGTCCTGAGCGGCTGTTATTTTTTTGCCACGAGCACCTCCAAACATAACTACCGAAATGCGGGTGAGCATTACACCTCTGCCTAATCTTTCGGGGGTTACAGGCGTGGACGTTATTTTTTACTCTTCAAACACATTTGCACAGCCGCATTGATTAAAGACAAGTCTTTCAATCACCATCCCCAACGCATCAATTCTCTCTGTCACCGCAGTGTGAACTCATCAGTCGCTAGCGTCACTCCGTCGCGCCCTTTCGCTGTCATCGAGTGACCGCCAATCAATCCGGTGGGACTGACAGCCGTGATAGATTCAAAATGGTAACTGCCCGGGTAAAGCTGTTGCGCTTGAATGGCAGATCATTTATTTTATTTATTTATTTAACAATTTATGTACACAGTAAATACAGAAAAAAAGAAAGGAACAGAAAATAGTACAAAGGTGATGTTTATTTCTAAAGAAATCTCTTCCAGCATAGCTGTGAAAAGAGAATCTAAAAAAAGAGAAGTAGACATAATCTGTAAAAGAAGAAAATAAAATGGAATACAAAACAAAAAGCAGAACTATTTAAATATAATACTAATATAACATCACTACATAGTATAAAACAAAGTCGCTTCACGCTGTCTGTATGTATGCTTAGATCTTTAAAACCACGCAACGGATTTTGATGCGGTTTTTTTTAATAGATAGAGTGATTCAAGAGGAAGGTTTATTTGTATAACATTGCACCCGTTCGAAGCTGGGGCGGGTCGCTAGTACCATATAAGAATATACTAACATGCTTATAAATACAAAGACAAATTATTTAGTTGATTGGCGAGTAAAATTTTATGTAGCTTGATGTGCAAATTAATTTAGAGGTTCAAAAAGAAGAATGGGAGGCTATGGGGGAGAGGATTACCCAGTAGTGGGACAATTCAGGCTAAGAAAAAAAATGTTTTTGTTTCAGTCTAACTAGATGCAGCTGAAGATCAATATTTTACACAGAGTGACTACTTAATTAACCTCCACTATCCAGTCACCAGGTAATTAGATACCCCTCGATAAGACTGAATATTTCTTTTGAAAATACCTAAACTACCTACCATTTTCACAGTCTGGAATAATATAAGACCAACAAAGCCACTACCAGACTAGACAAATTAGGAATTTATATTCTTATAATTTACATGAAATAAATGGTTTCGTGGAACGGGAGCACGAAACTATAGTACCTAATCCTAAATACCTTACACAAACTAAGTTAATAACTTTAGCATGGTACGCATGAACGAATCACCTTTGAGAAACTCACAAGAAATAGCTTGAGGTTCCTTTGTAATACGTCTGCATACGCCCTGTACTGTATCTTATGAAATATTACGGTCTAAATTGAACCATCTATCAAGTTTAATACATTTTATGATATAGCGAGAAGATTATTTGAGATGATAAATTCAATTGAATACGTTATAAAATTGAATAATCTGTATTTTAATCTTACAATAATGCTTTAATCAACATCTCGTCATGCTAGACGGCTTCAGACATTAATTTAAGTATAAAATGACATTAGTTACAAAGAAAACCTTCTGTATTAGATAAATCGATTTTCTGTGGGCAGTTATTAGACAAAGTTAGTAATTATAAGCTATACTAACGAACCATGGTAGTCTTACATAAAATAAACATAACATTGTAAAATAACTTTTATTTGAGGAGCTCGTACTAAATATTAACAGCCACTGGGGTCGATCTTCAGGTTAAGCCGCGCTTGCCTAGGTTGGTCCGTGGATGAGTGACCGCCCATTACATACAAAGTTTCCTCCGTGCCTCGGAAAGCACGTTAGGCAGTTGGTCCCGGGCCGTCATTTATAGATCTTTGACAGTCGTTACAGGTAGACAGTGGCCCAAAAGTCTGACAACCAGCCCTACCAAGGGGTATCGTATTACTTAGTACTAACTGGGTTGTGGAGGTCAGATAGGCAGTCGCTCCATGTAAAATACTGGTATTCAGCTGCAATCGCTTAGACTGGAAGCAAATCCCAACATAGTTGGGAAAAAACTAGGCATATGATGTATAACGACAGTGGTAAAAATAAAGAGACTTGACGAGAGAATTGACTTATACTTTTATTCAGGCAGAGTTTTCCCTTACAATTATTAACAACAAGTGAATGCACAAAATCATCGCTCCGGGCTTTTATATAATTGGCTAGCTGGCGGCTACTTCACCTCCCCAGGCTCGGAATTTGGCGGGGCAAGGCTCACGTGGTGGGGAAGTGACGTAGCGGCTAGGCGTGGCGGGCTTGACAGCCGGCTTAACGGCTGGCTAGCGACATCTAGCGTTACAGATGACAAAAAAGTACTTTTATATATTTCATCATGTTCTTTGGGAGTTGAGCCCACAAAACTATAATATAAAAAGAAGCACAAGTAATGAAACATCACACACAATCAACAAATGCCACAAACATAAAACCAATTATATTTTGAACTAAAGAAAACAAGATAATGGGCCTGTCACAAGTTATCTTCAAAATTCCCTAAATCTCATGTGTTTGTTTCAAACTTTATTAAACACTAGTTGTTGCCCGCGGCTTCGCTCGCATGTTGGTCGGAAATTATCCCACGTTATGGCACCAGTTATGGCTCTCGGGAATAATGTAGATTTCTATTAGTGAAAGAATTTTCAAAATCGGTTGAACACTAATCATTGTGAAACAACAAACGAGATGGGTATTCTGGGATAAAATTAATTTAAAAAAAATGTTTAGATTCATTCAATAATAATTACACATTTTTAAAGTACACGTGTATTTTTTACTATGGCGTCAAAGTCGAAAACTATTTGGGTTCGGGGATATAAACCAGGTAACAATTAAAAAAAAATTGACGAACCGAATGGCGCAGCGGTAGTGAGGCTGCCTTACGTTCTTAGGGTCCCGGGTTCGAATCCCGGTAGGAGCAAATGTTTGTGTGATGAGCATGGACATTTGTTTCCGAGTCATGGATGTTTATATACATAATAAGTATGTATTTACAAACAAAAAGTATCTATGTAGTATTATCAACTATCTGGTGTCAACGACACAAGCCTCGTTGCTTAGTGTGGCACCTAGATAGCGCTGTGTGTAATGTCCAGCGATATTTATTTATTTAAACCACCTAGTTGAGCCCTTACAAAGGCCGGCTGTTGTTTTAGAATCTAAAACTACACAAAATCTAAAATTTAGATTTTGTTGTAGTATAAGACGACGAGCATAATTATGTAGACCTGAATTAGGAATAATAAATCGATATTTCGTTTTTTTTTTTTTAATCCATTTGATGACCATTACAGATGTGGTTAGTAGTGTTGTATGTGTCAACACTTATCATTGTGAAATAGTGGGATAATAATGAATTATTTTGTGTACAAAATGGTGGATGGTCATAATTTATTTAATTTAATGATCGATGTATATCATTGTTCCCGAATTCATTACAGCATTGTCGCCATACAAAGAAATTTTCTACACTTACTACCATTTAAATAAAATATCATTCGTTTCTGACCGCCGACTTTTTTTTAATATTCCAAATCATCGAACAAAATGGGTGATCTCCTTTGCCTCTCTAAAATATTAGTATAGATTTATTTCCTTTTGACTAAAGGGCTACAGGTTTATGGAGTAGATCAATAAGTACTGCTGCTATTTTTGTTTGTAAAATGTCGGTAGACAGGTTAGAGCTAGGTTAAGAATTGGCAATATGATCAGTAACATACCTACAACCATATCCCAATTTACTTGAGGTCGGCGCAGCATGTCTGTTTCTTCCATACTTCCCTATTCCTCGTCATATCAGCAGTCACCTCCTTTCTAGACACATCATCCTTCACACAGACCATCCATCGTTTCTTTGGTCTTCCTCTACTCTTGTAACCATCCACATTGTAACAAACTACACTGAAAATAACCCACATAAACTTATATTGAAAGCACATTTTAACAATAGAAGTTTGATAATTTTACCATTTGTGAAATAGTTTAATCAATTTACCTACTGTAATAAAATTATATAATAACAATAGAAACGTTCATAGGTAGGTATTTATATCAATGTTAAAAACTTTCTTCCTTACAATTCAGTCCAAAACCAGAGTTGGAATTTAAATTGAAACGTGAAATGTTCATGAAAGAAAATTATATTATAAATGGCGATACTTTAAATGAAATTAACCACACACTTCATTGAAATATTTTTATGAATACCATTAGTATTTTCGTATTAACTTAGGAATTTCATTTTAGTAGGAAACCCTAGCAGAGTAATTACCTCTCTGATTGGCAATACAGAATAACCGGAAGACGAACTACATACATGCAAGGGCGTTTAGATAATTATTAATCGAGACTACGAAGCTCGAGACTGTTGAGAATATTGATTTTTAGTCAAATCGTTTTAATTTGTCAATAAAGGTCATTCAACCCACCACCCCTGCCTACCAATGTACTCGTATTAGCGAAAGCGATTCTAACCACTGTTCCGCGTATTGTGAGATTTTAATATCGCTGGCTTATTGTGGTAGAAGACGCCACGTTGGCGTTACTTTTCAAAACTTTAAATATTTGTATTGGATCGAGGTCGGAATATAGGAGAAAGACGTATATTTGTAGTTTTGTAGTAACAGTTAAATAAAACAGAGACACCTATATTTTAACGTATGTCATTTAGCGACAGTTAATATGGGTAGCGATAACTATCGTTTACAATTGCGACCTTTTGGTACAAGTCGGGTCATAAACTTGTATAGACAAGTTAAAACGATTCGACTATATACGTTCGCTGCAAGCCGTCCTCGCTAGAACTGTCTTTGAATTTATTTTCAATACGAATATAGTTTATTTCCTTATTGTGACAGTTACTTCATAAATGGCCGAAAGTTTAAAATTTCTACAGTATCTAAAGGACTGAAGCGGCTGCAGCAGGTGCTGAATACCTCTTGAGCCGTTTGGGGTTAAAAGACTAGGGCCATGGGGTCCGAGTGCCCACGTAGTATTTCGGGACTTAGTCAAGCGTTTAGTCGATTCTTGTGACTTATTTTTGCAAAATGGTCTATTCTGGCCTATTTCTTGGTCAAATAATGAAAATTGCAGGCCAACGTGGCAATGCTGCCAGCCTTCTGGGCCCTTTCCCCGATGACAGGGATGCCACCTCAGGCGATGCGGACGAATTCTTGGACACCCCTCAATTCTTTTTTGCTTTTGGTACTTGTACATACTTTTATCATTATTTTAGGTCTAATATAGTTAGTAAATAATGTGTATAATTAAATAACCTACATCATGTTGTTCCCTATTCGTTAGAAGATCAAGAGACAGACGTACACAGCTAAAATAGATAGTTACTATTACTGAGATAAACACCAACTATAAATAGTCCATAGAGTCCATTATTCATAGTTTGTGTTTTTAACTACTAACTGAATAATAAATTATTTGTGAAAACAATTTTAATCTCGTTGCTGCAAAAACAAACAATTTGGAATTCATATTCAAGCAATTTGGCAGTAATTGATCAACGTTATTTATATTGCAGAATGTTTTGATTGGAATTGAAATATAAATAAACGAGTTTTCAGTATAACATTTTTCAGTTATTTCATAGGTAGGTTAGATTTTTCTACCTGAGCGCGGTTTTTAATTTATATTTTACCTGTAGATATATTGCTGGGGGAATTTTAATAAAACTCCATATCGTAAATATCTTTTTAATCTTGCATTTCAGTGATTATATTCGTTTCTTTCATGCCAGACAGAACTTGTAAAGTAAATAACATAACCTAGCTTTCATTTTATAAAGTTACTAGCTGTGCCCGCGAGTTCGTCCGCGTGGACTTAGATCTTTCACAGCCTATTTTGATAAGGATTATGTCGGTAAAAACATCTTCGAAAGAAAGCATTATTTTTGACCAAATTTTAAAATCATAAAAATGGTTATTGTTAGTCAACCTTAAAAGCTAGGCATGTGCTGTCGCGGACTTTTTTAAAAGGAATAATTCGGTGGTACATTATTTTCGTGTAACTTTAATCGTTTACGCAGCGCACGCAAGGGAAGCTCTCAAAATATTTGTTTCCCGTTTTTGTAATACTTTTCATTGATGCTCCGCTCCTATTGGTTCTTGCGTGATGATATTTAGCCTATAGCCTTTCTCGATAAATTGGCTATCCATCACTAAAATATGAAAATATTTAAAATAAAATTCGAACCAGTAGTTCCTGAGATTAGTGCGTTCAACCAAACAAACAAACTCTTCAGCTTTATAATATTACTACTTAGTATTTGCGTGTTGCGCGAGGTGCAAGCACCTCGCGGTGGCAGCAGCAGCTTTATAATATTAGTATAGATAATTACGTACTTTCTACTTAAATATCACTTAAAAACTGGTCGATATTTCGAAGCGCCATGATGTCATTATCACTTAGGTAGGTAGGCAACTTATAATTTATACGAGGGACCCCGGCCATTAATCAAATTGCCTCTCGATAGATAAGTCGCCGGGTCTTCACTGTTGAGGAAGTCATCGCGCTGGGAGCGGAGCATGGCAAGTCGCTAGATCAAGTGGTTCCTCTGGACTCCAACCCTGGCTCCAATAACACAAGCCCGGCGCCGGCGCAGGCTCACACTCGGTCAAGGCGGTTAGCAAGGAAGAAGTAACTTGGTTTGTTTTGTTTACTCCCATAATTTCTGTTTCGTTTTTACCTAGTTAAAAATCCTTAGAGCTAGTTTTCTGTTTGCCGATATTAGTATGAACACGTCACGGTAACTTTATTCGTGTACCGACGCTTTAATTTAATTAATGTACTACTGTTTTATGTTTTCATCATTTTTGTGTATTTGTAATGTCACTGTCACTTGTCACTGTCTAAGCAGTTATTGAATCAGTTACGTTCGGAAACACGCATTACTTTTAGTTTTATTTTGTGAACAGTCTGCCGGCAGGTTATGCAATTAATTCATAGGTGAATTTTATTTCACATTTAAGTTTAATATTATATATATATATATTTTAGCTTATATTATATTTATTTAATTAACTTTATAATAATTATGTCTGACGACGACTCTTTTTATTCATGTTCTTCCACATCTTTTTCGACTCTTGACGACTCTCTGTCCGTGAATAGTTTTCTGAGTAGTGAGTGCCAGCGATTTAACAAGTGTTTTAATGTATGTCATGTCAATGCTCAGAGCATTCCTCAGCACCATTCTGAGATATTGGATTTATTGTCTGACGTCACTTTGCATGCTGTTTTAGTGTCCGAAAGTTGGCTAAAACCTGAACTTTCATCCAACTTATACGGTCTACCTGGCTTTATTTTAATTCGGAACGATCGTACAGGGAAAAGAGCTGGGGGTGTTGCCATTTACCTGCGCAGTGATATCCCCTACACAATCTTATCTTCTTCATCCCCTATTTATAATGGCAACCCTGAATACTTATTTCTTGAAATTGTTGTTAAAGGGGTTAAGGCCGTTCTAGGAGTTGTTTACTGCCCACCTGCTATAGATTACTTCTCCACTCTAGAATCTCTCTTCGAATCTATTTCCTCAGAGCACAAACATCTCATAGTCATGGGTGATTTTAACACTGACCTCTTGAAGGATAACCCTAGATCACGTAGGCTGAGTGCGATCCTGGAGTCGTCGAGTCTGTCACTTCTTAAACTTAGTCCGACTCATCACAACTTTGACTCAAACGATTCCTGGCTCGATCTCATGCTTGCATCTTCTGTGGATCTCGTTGCCAACCATGGTCAGATCGCTGCGCCTGGTTTATCCAGACACGATCTGATTTATCTGTCTTACAAAATTAAACCCCCAAAGCAGCGGCCTGCTATTGTTTTCATCCGGAATTTCGTAAGATTGGACAAAGAAAAACTCAATACCGATGCACAAGCTCTTGATTGGGTCGATATTGCCCAGTCTCCATCAGTGGATCAGAAGGTGGAATTATTTACCAAATATGTAATCCAGCTCATTGACACGCATGCGCCATTAAGGGCTGTTCGCGTCAAGCGCCCCCCAGCTCCATGGATTACCCCTGGAGTTCGGATGGCAATGAGACGACGTGACCGAGCTTTTAGAAAATATAGGCGAGACCGCAGTGAGGAGAACTGGAACCTGTACAAGTTGGCTAGAAACCGCTGCAACCAGATGGTAAGAGCATCTAAACGCCGATACATTTGTGAAAATGTCCTCAATTCTTCACCGGCTGATATTTGGAAGTTTCTAAAATCACTTGGCATAACAAAGTCCCCCTCTAGTATTTTATCTCTTAATCTGCCTTTAAACGTTCTTAATAAACATTTTTCAACGTCTGCGACGCTTGCGGTTGACGTTAAGAATAAAACTATCCTTGATATTACTTCCAAGCCAATGTTCCCTCCTGACTCTTTTTCTTTCTCCCCCGTGACTAACGTTGAGGTCCATAAATATTTTACCTCAATTAAGTCTAAGGCTGAGGGCTGTGATAGGGTCAGTCGGACCATGTTATCTTTTATGGTCGAGAACTTAATTCCAGTTATTACGCACATCATCAATTCATCTCTGCAGACTGGTGTGTTTCCTGCAATGTGGCGTAAGGCTTATATTATCCCTCTCCCTAAAATTTCCAACCCCAGTTTAGCTAATCACTTTAGGCCGATCTCCATTCTCCCTTTCCTTTCCAAGATCCTAGAAGCAGTTGCCCTTAATCAAATATCCTCCTACGTATTCAAGAATGACCTGTTGTCCAGTTTCCAATCTGGTTTTCGGCCTGGCCACAGCACAGCCACAGCTCTGCTTAAAGTTACTGAAGACATAAGAGATGGCCTGGAGAATTCGAGATTAACGGTCTTGGTTTTAATAGACTTTTCCAATGCTTTTAACACCGTTGATCACGACATTCTCCTGGCCATACTGGCTCAAATTGGGGTCTCTTCGTTGTCACGTGATTGGTTTTCATCATATCTTCGTGGTCGCCAGCAGGCGGTGCGTGCTGGTCAGGATTGCTCTGACTGGTGTGACCTGGTAACTGGTGTTCCACAAGGCGGTATACTCTCTCCTCTCTTATTTTCTTTATTTATTAACTCCATCACTGCTGTCCTCAAATGTTCTTACCATCTGTACGCTGATGACTTGCAACTATACGCTCAGTCAGACATAGCCAACCTTGACAATTGCATTTCATCACTCAATGCTGATCTTCGAACTATCGAAGAATGGTCTGGCAAATTTGGGGTTTCTGTTAACGTCGGGAAATGTCAGGCCATCCTCATTGGTAGTTCGTACTATTTGAGAAATGTGAACACTAGCCAACTTATGCCACTGATGTACGAAAACTCCGTCATATCTCTTTCACCGCACGTAAAAGACTTGGGTCTGTACATTGACGGCAGTTTAAGTTGGAATAAACACGTGGCTCAGGTGAGCCAGAAAGTCACGTTCTCACTGCGGTCTCTCTATAGATTCAAGCATTTCCTGCCATCTAGCACCAAACTTACTTTGGTCCAGTCACTTGTACTTCCCATTATCGATTATGCTGATGTTTGTTATTCTGATCTTTCCCAAGAACTTCTAAATAAATTGGATCGACTTCTCAATAATTGTATTCGCTTTGTTTTTGGCCTTCGTAAGTACGATCACATTTCTTCCTTCCGTTCTCAGCTTAAATGGTTGCCTATCCGACTCAGGAGGTCCCTCAGATCTCTCTGCATGCTCTTCACGATAATGAACGATCGATGTGCTCCCGATTATCTAAAAAAATACTTCAAAGTGTTGGGCAGCTCTCACAATCGTAACCTTCGAGCTTCCAAGAATCTACTTCTCCAAATTCCTTCTCACCGCACCGGTTTCAAGTCAAATTCTTACGCTATCTCTACTATAAAGCTCTGGAATGCGCTACCTTTTGGCATTAAGAAAGCTGAAAGCAAATTCACTTTTAAGAGAAAAGTTCGTAACCACTATCTAAGTCAGAATAAATAACTCTCAATTTGAAGTCGAGTCACGGTAATTATTATTAGGTTTTTTTTCGTTTTATAATTTGGTATTTGTTATAATATTTATTAGTTTATCTTGTATGTATTATGTGTATTAGTATCACTATAAGTACTTATATATATTTTTTCATATAGTTATTTTGTACCCTACCACAGCGTTTTCGTATTGAACCCAAAGGTTGACTGGTAGAGAATGCCTAATGGCATTAAGTCCGCCTATGTACCACTATTGTACATGAAGTTTAAATAAATAAATAAATAAATAAATAAGTGACGCGGGAAAATAAGGTCATGCACAGCAGGACATTAAAGCTGCGCACAAGTTTTTATTTAAAGTTAACGTCATTAATGTCTAATGGAAGAGCACGTGGCTAAATAATACCAGCCGCACGGGTCGATCTTCAAGGTTAAGCCGCGCTTGCCAGGGCGATCCGTGGATGGCTGACCATCCATTACTTAACGAGTTTCCTCCGTGCCTCAGAATGCACGTAAAGCCGAGGGTCCCGACTGTCTTTTGTAGATCTTTGACTGTCGTTGCAGTAGTCAGCGGCCTAAAGGTCTGATAACCAGTCTAACCAAGAGGTATTGTATTACCCAGTACTACCTATGTTGTGGAGGTCAGATAGGCAGTAGCTAGGTTAGACTGGAAGCCAACCCCAACGTTATTGAGAAAAGGCTAGGCAGATGATGTCGTTAATGCCTGTCGTCTTAGTACAGTTTTGAAATATTTGGTTAACGTTAAAAAGTATGATGACAGTTTGAAAGAAAAGAAAGAAGAAAGAATAAAATTTATTTGACGTCAGTTCCATAAGCACACATAATAAAAAAAGACACAAAATAAAAAATAAATGAAAACTAAGAAAAAAAAGCAAATAAGTACATAGTACTTATGTGCTGTGTGCCTCACGGCTGCGCCAAAAAGGTCCATTTCAGCATTCTTGCCGGACAGGTGAGGCTGTCTGACGCTAATAATAATAATAATAAACGTCAACAAACGTCTTGCAATTTCATTCCATAATTTCAATTAATAAATAACTATTTTTAAACAGTCTGGAACCCAATCTCCCTTTTATATATTATCATTTTTCCATTTCCTAATTGTACACAATAATATGAAGCCATTTTATAACAAAAAACACCAAAGAAAAAAACTGTGATCAAGAATGACGTCTGTCATACATAAAATCGGACTACAATCTACAATATGAGATCTAGATAATGTTGACGAGATCAGCTGCTCTACGCGCACGCCTATCGCCTCCGGACCCGTCGCTCAGCTCCGCCTCGCCGCCGCCGGAACCCAGCCCCATCGTGAGCGCTGTGACACCGGCCGTGGCAGTTGCGTCGAGCTCGAGCGACGAGTATTTCTCTCCGCCTACGACGCCACCACCAGTTCGTCGACGGGGAGGACGCCGGCCGCCGGACGGCTTAGGACCTCGAGGCCCACCGGCCTCTGATAGGGTCCCAGCTCCCGGCGGGAGTGTGCAGCGCATGCGATGGACGCAATCCATCAATGAAAACGTCATGCGCTCATACTATGGGGCTACAGAGGGAGGAAACAACCTGACTGCGTACCGTGTTCGGATGCTCTCTCTGTTTCAGGTGCTTGAGCCAGCTGTCAACGTGTCGGCGCAACGACTGTCGGATCAGGTGCGAGTCATCCAGCGTAATCGTATGTTGGGTGACACCGTACTTGATCGCTTGCGGACTGAAATGCAGAGTAGCCATGTCATTACCACGCCGTCGCAGGCTGTGGTTCCACCACAGTTTACCACACTACCAGATCGCGATAACGACGTGAGTAATGACATGGTTACTAATGTAAGTACCCAGTGCAGTGAGGATATGAGGAGTGCTTTGGAGTGTGCGATTCGAGAATATCGGTTCATGACTCCCGAACTTAGACCACGCTTACCTCGTTTGCCCATGCATAACAAAAATAAGGTGCTGGTGGCTGTTCTGGATTCGCAGTTGTCAAACTATTTTGATAACTGCGAAAACCTCACCGATGCTCATTCAATCTTGTATTGTGCGGCTGTTGCGGCATGTCGTTTAGCTTACGTCAAATTTCCGGATAACAAAGCTAAACGACCAAAACCAGCCGTACCAGCTTGGCAGTACAGGATTGAACAACGTATTGGTGGGGCCAGAGCACTCATCGGCAGACTAATCTGCTTCAGGGAGGGCAACACTCGCCCTCGAGTGATGCGCTTTGTGAGGCGGGCATTTGCGGGGACTGATATCAGTCCTCGAGATTACATGTCCCGTATCACAGAGCGCATCGACTTCCTGAAGCAGAAAGTGTATGCATGGGCAAACCGTATTCGTAGGTATAAGCGGCGGGTGGAACGATACACTCAGAATCGCACATTCCAAAGCGATGAAAGGTGGGTTTATAGAGCATGGGAGCGACCGGACCAAGGTGTGTCTGACACGTGCTTACCGGATGATGACGCCATGTGTTCTTTCTGGCGCAGCATCTGGTCGGTGCCTGTCAGTCATACCGAGGGCGAATGGACAGGGGAGGTCGAGCGAGCGTGCGATCCAATACCAGAAATGGGGGCGATCACAATCAGCCTCCAAGATGTAGCTCGTGCGGTCCGTCCTTTACCTAATTGGAAATCTCCATAACTTTTGGATTAAGTGGATCCAAAGATCACACGCTCGCTTGGCAGCCCTTTTCCAGTCAGCGTTAGAGTCGGGATCGCTCCCCGAGTTCCTGACAACTGGAATAACCCACCTGCTCCATAAATCGGGTAGTACTGCGGAACCCAAAAATTATAGACCTATTACGTGTCTCCCGACGGTCTATAAAGTTCTTACCTCCATTTTGAGAACTAAAATCACTAAACATATTGACGAAAATTCTGTTATGTCTGCTTCTCAGAATGGATGTAGGAACGGGTCCCGTGGTACTAAGGAGCTACTCCTCATTGATATGGCCATTAGCCAACAGGTTCGCCGTTCCCGAAGGGATCTGTCGACATGTTGGATAGACTATAAGAAGGCCTATGACTCTGTGCCACATACATGGCTCATGAGGGTGCTAGAGTTGTATAAAGTTGATGCAACTCTGCGCACCTTCCTGATTTCATGTATGGGCCAATGGAGGACAGTCCTTCGCTATCCAGGATGTCAGCAAATCCAGAGGAATAGCGAGCCAATAAGGATAGAGCGAGGAATATTTCAGGGTGATAGTTTGAGTCCACTTTGGTTCTGCTTAGCCTTGAATCCTCTTAGCACGCTGCTGGAGGATTCAGGTCTAGGCTATCGGTTGAAAAGAGGTGGTAAAGTTATATCTCACCTCCTTTACATGGATGATCTGAAACTCTTTGCCCCCAGCGATTTGCAACTGATGGAGCTACTGAAGGTAACTGAAACTTTCAGTAGCGCCATCAGGATGGAATTTGTTGTGGACAAATGTGCGGTCATGCATGTAAAGCCAGGGGAAATTGTGGAATCTGTGGGAACCCAGCTCTCGGATTCCATAAATCTTAGATCCCTCTCAGCAACCGAAACCTATAAGTATTTGGGTATGTCGGAAGCGCTGGGCATCAATGATGCTGACATGAAGCAATCGTTGAAGGAGCGTTTCTTTGGCCGCCTGAAAAAAGTATTTAATAGTCTTTTATCGGGCGGAAATAAGGTGCGTGCCTTCAACGGTTGGGTCATGCCGGTTTTGATGTACTCTTTCGGTATACTCAAATGGTCTCAAACAGAACTAGACGCCCTGGATAGGAAGGTCCGTACATTGTTGACGACATATCGAATGCATCACCCACTTTCTTCGGTTATGAGATTGTATATCCCGCGGAGGTGTGGGGGTCGAGGCTTTTTAAACGCTAAGACTCTCCACAATCGCGAGATATGAGTCTCAGGGAATATTTCTTAGAAACCGACGTGGGGATGCATCGAGATGTGGTCGCAGTGGACAAAGGCCTCACCCCGCTCTCCTTGGCTAAAGAGAACTGGCGCAAACCTGTAGTGCTTGACACTAACGACCGCAGGGAGGTATGGCAGAGTAAGGAGCTCCACGGACGCTTTTTCCGGGCTCTACATGGGCCCGATGTAGACCTATCCGCGTCCGTAGCCTGGCTACGTTCCGGGGACCTCTTCGGAGAAACCGAAGGTTTTGTCTGTGCAATTATGGATGAAGTTATGATGACGAATAACTACCGGAGATTTATTGTGAAGGACGGCACGGTTGACATATGTCGGGCATGCCACCGTCCAGGCGAATCAATCCGCCACATTATCTCCGGGTGTTCTCGTCTAGCTAACGGAGAGTACTTGCATAGACACAACCTTGTAGCCAGGATTATCCATCAGCAACTTGCTCTAAAATACAGCCTTGTGGAATCGGAAGTGCCGTATTATAGGTATGTGCCCGACCCAGTTCTCGAAAATGGCAATATCACATTGTACTGGGATCGATCCATCATCACTGACAGGACTATTGTAGCCAATAAGCCCGATATAGTGGTGGTGGATCGATCAGAGCGGCGCGCAATGATTGTTGACATAACGGTCCCGCATGATGGGAACCTCGTGAAAGCCGAGAAAGATAAGCAAATCAAGTATCTTGACTTGGCTCGCGAGGTTGTCGACATGTGGGATGTGGACTCAGCGATCATTGTACCGATAGTCGTATCAGCCCATGGCTTAATTGCCAAGAGCCTCGATGAATACCTGAGGAGGCTCTCGTTAGGCAGCTGGATCAAGGGCTTGATTCAGAAAGCGGTACTCCTGGACACGGCTCGTATTGTTAGGAGGTTCCTCTCTCTGGAGCCCTGACCGCCGGTAGCTTGGACCCTGTTCCCGATACCGGTGGGCAACAATTTTTTATATTTTTAAATGTTTTTATATTGTTTTTATAAGAAATATTTAAAAATGTAAATAATTTGTACAAAAGTTAAATAAAGGGAATAATAATAACAACAACTGATGGATCTACTGAAGGTAACACAAACCTTCAGTAGCGCCATCAGGATGGAATTTGGTGTGGACAAATGTGCAGTCATGCATGTAAAGCGAGGGGAGATTATGGAATCCGTGGGAACTCAACTCTCGGATTCCATACACCTTAGATCCCTCTCCTTAACAGAATCCTACAAGTATTTGGGTATGTCGGAAGCATTAGGTATCAATACCGCCGACATGAAGCAATCGTTGAGGGAACGCTTTTTTGGCCGCCTGAATAAGGTGCTAAACAGTCTTTTGTCAGGCGGAAACAAGGTGCGCGCCTTCAACGGTTGGGTCATGCCGGTTTTGATGTATTCTTTCGGCATACTCAAATGGACTCAGACGGAACTTGATGCCCTGGATAGGAGGGTCCGCGCACTGCTGACCGCAAATCGAATGCATCACCCACGGTCGTCGGTGATGAGACTGTATATCCCGCGGAAGTGTGGGGGTCGTGGCTTCTTAAATGCTAAGACCCTGCACAACCGTGAGGTATGCAGTCTCAGGGAATATTTCCTAGAAGCCGACGTGGGGATGCACCGAGATGTGGTCTCAGTGGACAAGGGCCTCACCCCGCTCTCCCTGGCTAATGAGAACTGGCGCAAGCCTAGAGTATTAGACACTAATGACCGCAAGGAGGTATGGCAGGGCAAGGAACTTCACGGACGCTTTTACCGGGCCCTACATGGGCCCGATGTAGACTTCTTAGCGTCCGTATCTTGGCTGCGCTTCGGTGACCTATTTGGGGAAACCGAAGGTTTTGTCTGTGCAATAATGGACGAAGTTATGATGACGAATAACTACCGGAAATACATTGTGAAGGATGGCACGGTTGACATATGTCGGGCATGCCACCGTCCGGGAGAATCGATCCGACATATTATTTCTGGGTGTTCTCGTCTGGCTAACGGAGAGTACTTGCATAGACATAACCTCGTTGCCAGGATTATCCACCAGCAACTTGCTTTGAAGTACAACCTTGTGGAATCAGAAGTGCCATACTATAAGTATGCGCCCGACCCAGTTCTCGATAATGGTAATATCACGTTGTATTGGGATCGAACTATCATCACTGACAGGACTATTGTTGCGTATAGATCGATTGGTGCGTCGCGCAATGATTGTTGATATAACGGTTCCGCATGACGAGAACCTCGTGAAAGCAGAGAAAGATAAACAATTCAAATATCTAGATTTGGCTCGCGAGGTTGTCGACATGTGGGACGTGAGTACAGCAGTCATTGTGCCGATAGTCGTGTTGGCCAATGGCTTAATAGCCAATAGCCTCGACGAACATCTGAGGAAGCTCTCGCTAGGCAGTTGGATCAAGGGCTTGATTCAGAAAGCAGTACTTCTGGACACGGCGCGTATTGTTAGGAGGTTCCTCACTCAAGAGCCCTGACCATCGGTATCTCGGACCCTGTTCCCGATGCCGGTGGGCTACTATTTTCTATATTTTTAAATGTTTTTTATATAATCTTTGTTACTAAAAATATTTAAAAATGTATATAATATGTAAAGAAAATAAATGAAGGTAATAATAATAATAATAATGTTGCCCGCCGGTATCGGGAACAGGGTCCAAGCTACCGGTGGTCAGGGCTCCAGAGAGAGAAACCTCCTAACAATACGAGCCGTGTCCAGGAGTACTGCTTTCTGAATCAAGCCCTTGATCCAGCTGCCTAACGAGAGCCTCCTCAGGAATTCATCGAAAAAAAAAAAAACATCAAAATAAAATGAAACAAGACGACGAATGAACAAAAAATGAAAATACTTAAAGGAAAATCTATGCCATAAAAAGTCATAAGATGCTGACCAGAAGCCGAGCCAAACAACAGGCACACCCACCATCTCCGGGCTCGTCGCTCAGCTCCGCCTCGCAGCCGCCGGGACGCGCCACATCCGTGAGCATCGTGTCGCCGGTCGCTGCAGTTGCGTCGAGCTCGAGCGACGAGTTTTTCTCCCCGCCGTCGACACCACCACCATCATCGCCTCGACGACGAGGAAGAGGCGGCCACCAGCGGGCTTGGGACCTCGTGGCCAACCGGCCCCGAACAGGGTCCCCGCTGCCGGTGAAAATGTGTCGCGCATGCGATGGACTCATTCCATAAATGAATGAGAATGTCATGCGCGCATATTATGGGGCTACAGAGGGAGGAAACAACCTGACCGCGTACCGTGTTCGGATGCTCTCTCTGTTTCAGGTGCTTGAGCCAGCTGTCAACGTGTCGGCACAACGACTGTCGGATCAGGTGCGAGTCATCCAGCGTAATCGTATGTTGGATGACACCGTACTTGATCGCTTGCGGACTGAAATGCAGAGTAGCCATGTCATTGCCACGCCGTCGCAGGCTGTGGTTCCACCACAGTCTAGCATAATACCAAATCGCAATAACGACGTAAGTGATGACATGGTTACTAATGTAAGTACCCAGTGCAATGAGGAAATGAGGAGTGCTTTGGAAGGTGCGATTCGGGAATATCGGCTCATGCCAGCCGACCTTAGGCCACGCATACCTCGTTTGCCCATGCATAACAAAAATAGGGCGCTGGTGGCTGTTCTGGATTCGCAGTTGTCAAACTATTTTGATAACTGCGAAGACCTCATCGATGCTCATTCAATCCTGTATTGTGCGGCTGTAGCGGCATGTCGTGTAGCTCACGTCAAATTTTCTGATGACAGAGCTACACGATCTAAGCCAGCCGTACCAGCATGGCAGTACAGGATTGAACGACGTATTGGTGGGGCCAGAGCACTCATCGGCAAACTGATCTGCTTCAGGGAGGGCAATACACGCCCTAGAGTGATGCGTTTTGTGAGGCGGGCGTTCTCGGGGACTGATATCAGTCCTCGAGACTACATGTCCCGTGTCACAGAGCGCATCGACTTCCTGAAGCAGAAAGTGTATGCATGGGCAAACCGTATTCGTAGGTATAAACGGCGGGTGGACCGATACACTCAGAATCGCACATTCCAAAGTGATGAAAGGTGGGTTTATAGGGCTTGGGAGCGACCGGACCAAGGTGTGGCTGACACGCGCCTGCCGGATGATGATGCCATGTGTTCGTTCTGGCGCAGCATCTGGTCGGTGCCTGTTAGCCATACCGAGGATGAATGGACCCGGGGGGTCGAGCGAGCGTGCGATCCAGTACAAGAAATGGGGGCAATCACCATCTGCCCCCAAGACGTAGTTCGTGCAGTCCGTCCGTTGCCTAACTGGAAATCTCCAGGGCCGGATGGGCTGCACAACTTCTGGATTAAATGGTTCACAAGGTCGCACGCTCGCCTGGCAACCCTGTTCCAGTCAGCCTTAGAGTCAGGGTCGCTGCCAGAGTTCCTGACAACAGGTATAACCCACCTGCTCCATAAATCGGGTAGTACTGCGGAGCCTAAAAATTATAGACCGATTACCTGTCTTCCGACAGTCTATAAAGTTCTTACATCCATTTTGAGAGCTAAAATTAACAAACACATTGATGATAATTCTATCATGTCCGCTTCTCAAAATGGATGTAGGAACGGGTCCCGCGGTACTAAGGAGCTACTCCTCATTGATATGGCCATTAGCCAACAGGTTCGCCGTTCCCGAAGGGATCTGTCGACATGTTGGATAGATTATAAGAAGGCCTATGACTCCGTGCCACATACATGGCTCATGAGGGTGCTAGAGCTGTATAAAGTAGATGCAACTCTGCGCACCTTCCTGATGTCGTGAATGGGACAATGGAGGACAGTCCTTCGCTATCCAGGATGTCGGCAAATCCAGAGGAATAGCGAGCCGATAAGGATAGAGCGAGGTATATTTCAGGGCGACAGTTTGAGTCCACTTTGGTTCTGCTTAGCCTTGAATCCTCTTAGCACGCTGCTGGAGGATTCAGGTCTAGGCTATCGGTTGAGGAGAGGTGGTCAAGTTGTATCTCACCTCCTTTACATGGATGACCTGAAACTTTTTGCCCCCAACGATTTGCAACTGATGGAGCTACTGAAGGTAACTGAAACTTTCAGTAGCGCCATCAGGATGGAATTTGGTGTGGACAAATGTGCGGTCATGCATGTAAAACGAGGGGAGATTGTGGAATCTGTGGGAACCCAGCTCTCGGATTCCATAAATCTTAGATCCCTCTCAGCAACCGAAACCTATAAGTATTTGGGTATATCGGAAGCGCTGGGCATCAATGTTGCTGACATGAAGCAATCGTTGAAGGAACGCTTCTTTGGCCGCCTGAAAAAAGTATTGAATAGTCTTTTAGCAGGCGGAAATAAGGTGCGTGCCTTCAACGGTTGGGTCATGCCGGTTTTGATGTACTCTTTCGGCATACTGAAATGGACTCAAACAGAACTAGACGCCCTGGATAGGAAGGTCCGTACATTGTTGACGGCATATCGAATGCATCACCCACGTTCTTCGGTTATGAGACTGTATATCCCGCGGAAGTGTGGGGGTCGAGGCTTTTTAAACGCTAAGACTCTCCACAATCGCGAGATATGCAGTCTCAGGGAATATTTCCTAGAAGCCGACGTGGTGATGCATCGAGATGTGGTCGCGGTGGACAAGGGCCTCACCCCGCTCTCCTTGGCTAAAGAGAACTGGCGCAAACCTGTAGTGCTTGACACTAACGACCGCAGGGAGGTATGGCAGAGTAAGGAGCTTCACGGACGCTTTTTCCGGGCCCTGCACGGGCCCGATATAGACCTGTCAGCGTCCGTAGCCTGGCTACGTTCCGGGGACCTCTTCGGAGAAACCGAAGGTTTTGTCTGTGCAATTATGGATGAAGTTATGATGACGAATAACTACCGGAGATTTATTGTGAAGGATGGCACGGTTGACATATGTCGGGCATGCCACCGTCCAGGTGAATCAATCCGTCACATTATCTCTGGGTGTTCTCGTTTGGCTAACGGAGAGTACTTGCATAGACACAACCTTGTAGCCAGGATTATCCATCAGCAACTTGCTCTAAAATACAGACTTGTGGAATCGGAAGTGCCGTACTATAGGTATGTGCCCGACCCAGTTCTCGAAAATGGCACTATCACATTGTACTGGGATCAATCCATCATCACTGACAGGACTATTTTAGCCAATAAGCCTGATATAGTGGTGGTGGATCGATTAGAGCGGCGCGCAATGATTGTTGACATAACGGTCCCGCATGATTGACGCCTTGTTCCAACTTAAGCACAGCACAAATACAGAAACGGCACTATCAGCATACTACGCATACGCAAACTCGTGGCTAAGATATGGAGTGATGTTATGGGGCAACAGCGTAAATGCAAGCGAAGTATTTATTATCCAAAAAAAATGTGTTAGAATACTGGCTCATATTGACAATACCGAAAGCTGTAAGCCATATTTTGTTAAATTAAAACTCCTAACTTTACCTTCTTTATATATACATGATCTTTGCATATTTGTATTTAAAAATAATAACATTTTCCCTAAAACAAAAGACCTCCATAACGTAAACACACGTCATAAAAATAGATTATATCTTCCACCCTCTCGGATCAAAATGCTTTACCATAGCCCATACTACATGGCAGTCAAAATCTTCAATAAATTACCGGAACAAATTAAAGAAGAACCCAACTTCAATAAATTTAACAGAAAATTAAAAGATTATCTAACGCAAAAATGCTTTTACTCCGTCGCAGAATACTTAGAACAAAAAAAATAAAATAAAAAAGAGTAACTAAGATAGATAGAAATTTATAAATAGTCATTGAAATAATACTTACACAAATTAACAAAATATACCTAAATATAATAAATAATATAAGTACATCAATAAAATATAATAATTAATACAAATTAATGAAACAAATACAAATTAATAAAATAGAATATTGAATACACGTAAATAAAATAATCTTATAACCTCATGACATTAATTAAAATTACTACATAAACCTAATAAAATAATCTTAAACCCAATACCTAATAATAGCCTAATAATATCGATAATGATTGTATTTGTATAACAAACTTGCGATCCAGTATACCTACTCACTGGATGCTTGTTTCGTCCAATCTATTATGTTGCCGTGCCCTAACCGGGTTTCATGTTGGAACTTACTTATTATGTAACAACTAAATGTACACATGAATGCAATAAAGAATTTGAGTTTGAGTTTGAGTATGATGAGAACCTCGTGAAAGCCGAGAAAGATAAGCAAATAAAATATCTTGACTTGGCTCGCGAGGTTGTCGACATGTGGGATGTGGACGCAGCGATCATTGTGCCGATAGTCGTATCAGTCCATGGCTTAATTGCTAAGAGCCTCGATGAATACCTGAGGAGGCTCTCGTTAGGCAGCTGGATCAAGGGCTTGATTCAGAAAGCAGTACTCCTGGACACGGCTCGTATTGTTAGGAGGTTTCTCTCTCTGGAGCCCTGACCACCGGTAGCTTGGACCCTGTTCCCGATACCGGCGGGCAACAATTTTTTATATTTTTAAATGTTTTTTATATTGTTTTTTCTAAGGAATATTTAAAAATGTAATTAGTTTGTAAAAATATTAATAAAGGAAATAATAATAATAACCCTGTTCCCGATACCGGCGGACCACTATTTTTTATATTTTTAAATGTTTTTTTAATATTAATTTGTTTAGAAATATTTAAAAATGTAATTTATATGTATATAATTTGAATAAAGATTATAATAATAAAATAAATACATGGTTACAAAAAAATACATAACGAGTAAATTAAATAAATGTGTAATTTACGAGTTCGGTAAAATAAATAAAAAGTGCAGAGTAACAAGTATTTTAGTGTGATCCAGACATAAAATAATATTAAGCTAGGTGAGGGAAGAAAGTGATGAGAGTGGTGAGTCAGCGTAAAAAATTGTAGATCGCACCGAAAAAAAAAATAGAATAATAAAAGAAGAAGCTAGAACCTTGTGATAATTACGCAAATACGGTGCACTTGCTCACAAGCGCTGCAAATGGCTGAACGTTTATATGATAGAAACATTAATTTCGACCATATCCAATTTCTGCTGCGCTGCTAACAAATACAGCCGTAGACGTGTTACCTGCCGTTTGCTAGATTTCATAATGACAGGTACAGCAGAGCACTAGTGAATGGTAAAAGGACCGCTGACAGACCAACGGCCAGATGGGAGCAAGACAGATAGAATATCTCGGGCGGGTGACCTGGATGAGACTCACAGAGACCATGGAAGCATAGCAGAATAGGTAGGATCCTCAGCAGTCGGTGGAACAATAATGCTGATGATAACGAACACAATTACAAAACGACCGGATTCATCAAGTTGATAAGCCCAGAATAATCCGTAGTTTTACGATAGCATGTTCTGTCTAAAGATCTAATTCAATTCAAAATCAAAATCAAAGCATTTATTTCAAGTAGGCCAGTTACAGGCACTTTTGAATTGTCGAAACAAAGATAACAATTAAATGTAGCTACAGTCCCAGTCACAAGGCATAAAAACTGTGAAAGTACTGTAGTTGCCCATTCCCTATCGTAGATCTCTATGGAGAAGAACGGGCAAGAAACTCCATGGACACTCTTTTAAATCAGCAAATTGTTACAAAATCTTGGTTACATCATTCATGTTGAGATGGTACACTATGTGAGAACGATGTAGCAAGATGTGCACATTAAAAGTGTCCACAGTAAAAACAAAAAAGCCGTGGCAACTAAGAGATGACCAGTCACACTGACAGCGCCCGTTCACGAACATGACGCATAGATCAGCACCATTCAACTCAACCATTTTGAAGGGAACTAAATGATCCGACACACGCGCCACATCAGCGAGACATTTGAGTGAGCATGACATACTCTCAACCGCCAGGGCACATTCAGGTCAAGAAAGGACTTAGGTTTCCAGTGAACGATAGCATTTTAGCACATAGTCGCACACAATATGGGCTTTATATAGTACTAAAGAGATTTATTCTATACAATGCAAAGATAGTTGTACAATCTTCAGCAGCTCCAACAATACTATTTAGTGTTATCAATTTGTGCGTCCCTGTCCTTGTGGAGCAGGACCGGCATTGAGCCAAGCATTTTTATCAACGATATAATCGTTCAACTTGTAATATGCTTGCTTGCAAAGTGTGCGTTTAATGCATGTTTTAAATTTCGTCTCATTGAGTTCAAAAATACTTTGTGGAATTTTATTATAGCATCTCAAACAGTAGCCCATGAAAGATGAGTCTACTTTAGCGAGTCTGAAGCCTGGCTGAACTAATTGGTTCCTATTTCTAGTACTGTAATTGTGTCTGTCACCTCTTTTACTAAAAAGATGCAGATTTTTTCTTACGTACATTATGTTTTCATAGATATATTGACAATGAACCGTCATGATGTTAGTGTCCTTAAACAGTTCCCTTAGAGAGTCGCACCTACGAAGATTATATTATATGGCTCTGATGGCTCTTTTTTGCAGAATAAATATAGACTGAATGTCTGTAGCCCGTCCCCATAACAAAATGCCAGAAGACATTATACTATGAAAATAACTAAAATAGACCAGTCCAGCGGTATCTACATCAGTAAATTGACGGATTTTTCTAATGGCATATGCTGCTGAACTCAGCCGCCCCGCAAGAGATGTTAAATGAGAACTCCATTGTAGCCTTGAATCAAGCGTAATCCCCAGGATTAGGAAAACTGTTTTATCTACAAATTCTAGTTTCTCTTTATTCAATATTATATCACAATCACTACTTTTAACATTCGGTAAAGCAAATCTTATGCATTTAGTCTTTTTTCGTTTAATACTAAATTGTTTGCTGTGAATCAATTATGGACCTGAAGTAGCGCATTATTCACGTCATCTAGATTTTGGACCCGTCTATTTATTTTAAAAATTAGGGAAGTGTCATCAGCAAATAACACCATATTTTGAGGTTGGTTTTTCAATAAATAGGGTACATCATTTATATATACTAGAAAGAGAAAAGGACCCAATATTGAGCTTTGTGGAACCCCCATTTTTACTTTTAAACCCTGTGAATTGACACCATTTATTTGAACACGTTGTTGTCTATCACTCAAATAAGATTTTACCAAACTAAGTGCAAGCTTACCTAGTCCGTAGTGCTCAAGTTTCAAGAGTAATGTCTCGTGATTTACGCAATCAAATGCTTTGGAGAGATCATAAAAAAATCCTATGGCGTCTTGGGACTCTTCCCACGCAGTAAATATGTGCTTTAATAAGGTTACACCAGCGTCAGTCGTACAACGTCCCCTGGTGAAACTATACTGCTGATCGTGTAGGATTTTGTTGGTGTTAAAATGATTGAGCATTTGATTCAGCATCAGTTTTTCAAAAACCTTGCTAAAAACTGGCAACACGGATACAGGCCTATAAGTATTAGTATCTTTACTGTCCCCGGATTTGAAAAGAGGTATGACTTTACTGTATTTCATTAAATCTGGGATTCATCATCTGCGTAGCCTTTTCCCAACTTTACATGGAGCGACTGCCTGTCTGACCTCCACAACCCAGTTGGTACTGGGCAATACGATACCCCTTGTTAAGACTGGTTGTCAGACTTTTTGGGCCACTGACTACCTGTAACAACTGACAAAGATCTACAGATGACAGCCGGGACGGAAGAAACTCGGTATGTAATGGGTGGTCACCCATCCACAAACCAACCTAGGCTAGCACGGCTTAACCTAAAGATCGACCGATCGAGTGGCTTTTGTTATTTTGCCACGAGCTCCTCCTCTAAAGGTCTAATTAAAGACTGTAATTATAATTGTCAGGTGTTTGTATGAAACCGGATAATGCGTAAATTAGGCGACACACAACTCTCATAGTTACGCTCGTTTGATCTCAAGTTTCTACCGTGTATTATAACGTCACTGAGTTGAACTACTTTTAAACTAACTGCAGTTAAAGATGAGATATCTCATAGATATTATCTAACACGTGCTTATACCAGCTGTTGAACGCGACTTCGTTCGCGTAAAATATATACGTGTGTGAAAAAAAAACAAAGGAGAAGTAGCCTATGTGCTATTCGACAGACTATATAATCTATCTCTGTGCCAAATTTCATCCAGATCCGTTCAGCCATTCTCGCATGATTGAGTAATAATAACATCCAAACTTTTGCATTTATAATAAATAGTACTAAGAGAGTAGGAACGGCATATTTAGCGCAGTGGCTGAGCGATTGGCTGCTGCGCTGCGTGTCGCGGGTTCGATCCCTGCACGGAACAAATATTTGTACGATCTACAGTTAGTTCCGGGTCTGGCTGTTTGTGTATGTGAATTTAAATGTTTGTAAGCGCACCCACGATACACAGGAGAAATTCCTATTGTGGGGCAAAGATTCTTAAAAAAAAAGAACTATCTTGCAGTCTTATCTTTTAGTTTGAAACTCGATGACAGGAATAACGACCAAGTAAGTGCTAAGTAACGTTTATCTCGGCCTAAGATTAATGAGTACGTTACTCCGTAATGTTCCCTCCCTTTGCCCTCATTTCAGTATAAAACAAAAAAGGCTGGAAAGTATTTACGCGACGAGGCGACGGCGACGCGCTGTAAACTCATTATTATCTAATGGACCGTTACGTTATGTATATTTGTCTATAAAAAAGATTAGATACTGTTGTATACTGGCGCTTAATACTTTGTAAGTAAGCTTATTTTTCGAATTTATTATATTGTGCTTGTGCTTGTTTAGTTTACCTATACGTAATTTTTACGCTGTTATTTAATTTTAAGTATTATATATTATATCGCGTTCAGTGTGAACGATTCTTGGTTAACCTAATAATAAATAAATAAATTATCATTAACACTAGAATCGGAATAATTATTTAACATGTTTACTGATGATTTTGAGTTCCCGATATTTCGGCGCTGTTGCAAGCACCATGATCACGGATAAACGTCGTGTTTAGTGTGTTTAGTGACCATGACAGTTTAAAAATAAATAAATACCCATACTTATTAGGTGTACTCTTTATTCTATTCTTGTCAGTTTCTTTTTTCTATTATGTTCGGTTCTAATAAATAAAATTCAATACATATTTTAACATTATTCTTTTAACAAGATTATTCAACAGATACGCTTTACAAAATTAGAGAAAATAATGTTCGATATTTTGACACTATGCATTTGTAAATGAAAGAACAGTAATTCAGATCACTACATAGTATAAAACAAAGTCGCTTCCCGCTGGCTGTCTGTCCCTATGTATGCTTAGATCTTTAAAACTACGCAACGGATTTTGATGCGGTTACTTTAATAGATAGTGTAATTTAAGAGGAAGTTTTTATGCATAACATTGCACTCATGCGAAGCTGGGGCGGGTCGCTAGTCAAGGATAAATGTAGAACATGTTTTTATGCAATGTGATTCTTTTGAGACAGTATGGAGAAATCCGATTAGATACACCGAACAATGAAAAATAATTATGAATATAAGAGATAAGAAGAAGCCGGGTCGGGTCGCTAGTATATTATAAGAATTACCGCCAGTCAATTTGATTCATAGAATCAAACGTGAAATTCCCGCTGAAATAAGGAATATTCTTGCTGTTCCGAGCCTGAAAGGAGGACGGGCATTCTTCGTAATCACCGATCTGTTTACCCCGCGTTAATATGGCCATCGGGGCATATTACTCCGTGACTGTTCACATATCGGGCCATAATGAGGCAAAGGGAACGGAACAACCGCTATGTATACTTAAAATATTTTAATTGCTTGCATACATACGTCTCATTTGCATTTAGGAGCCGCGTAATGCATAACTTTCAGTAATATTATGTAACAAGGTCAGTAAAATTATTCAGTACCGAAATGCTTGCCGTCTCGCGTTTATAAATCACCATCACTATGATTTAATGTGTTTCTACCTACCCTGCCTGCGCACTACGAATGGATACAATACTTCAAATATTTTATGCGACATATTCCCATGCGTACCATATCCTACATATGTTAACGGAAAAGTATGTAATCCGTCATTGTTTACGATTCCTAGGAAATTTGTACAATTCCTAAAAGAGATAGGAAATCTATGATATATTTTGTAAAATGTACTTTTCCTACGAAATCTATACATTTCCTAAATAGCGATCGGTAATATATTACATTCTTGATGTTTATAAGTACATCAGCGACTACGCACAGTCGAGAGCGTCTATCGTACTCCAATTTTTTTATGTTACCCTTATACACTACACACCACACAACATAAAGAAGGCAACTTAGAATTTCATGCAAGTGCGAGTGAAGCGAGCTCGGGACTTGGGGCACCCCGACAGGTTACTTTAAACTCTGCATACAGAAATAGGAGTCCTGCGTAGCGGGGCTACGTCGACTACGCCTTATTACAACATATTGAAATCTAACTTGACGTTGATTTTATTCGTGTTTTATTTATTTTATTCACAGAGAGCATTTCACAGGAAATGTGTACAATTCCTAGGTTTCTCACATTTCCGGTAACATAATAATATAACAATAATACATATAACCTTGTTTGGTTTTATACAAGGGGTCAGACCCCTCGTGTGGTGACTCAGGCCATGAAACTGAACAACTTTTGTTCTATTACTTTTGGAAATTCGTCATTTATTTATTTTGTTGTACTGGACATGTTGATCAGGTGATCTCGCCAGTTTCAAGAACTCTCCGTAGAACAAAAGTAGTTATGTCTCATCGTCCAAGACTACATACTTGAGGTCTTGCGTTCTTGCGTTTACACCTTGTATAATCTCAAATTATGGTGCTACAATAACTATAGAATCACTATGTATACCTCTTCACCAGGAGCTACACCCAAGCGACTGCGGAGAAGATAATAAATGAAAGAAGTTGCGAATTGCGGAGCAACGCCAGTACTCAGGCAAAGGGGATCAGTGACTTGCGCGTATGTCCTTGTCGCAAATCGCATCGCCTGCAACCAAGACTCATTACCTCAATGCTATTTTTGTTTAAATGAGGTCTGATAGAAGAGGAACAGACTCAAACTGACTTTCACATACCCGTAACCATGAATATAAATTAAAGTACCGTAAGTCGTGAAACATTCTACTGTCATGGAACGTTCTCGTAGTTTATACAAGTTATAAGCTTATTAACATAAATATCATCACTTTATTACATGCTCTCAACTTTTATGGCGCTGTCCTTATCCAGTAAGTGCATATCGTATATTCAAATAAAATGTTAATATCAGGTGTGTCCATGTAGTTGTTGTATTAGGTATGAGTTGACACAGCATGACAGCAAGTGGCACCGTCAGTTTGTTACGAAGTTACTTCGAACTACCAAAGAGGTCAGATAAGAGTGACACTGGCTGATGACTGTCACTCTAGCAAAGTGTCGTTATTTACTGCTTTCTGATGACAGTTCATAAAGAGCCTAGAATAATAGGTCCATGAGGGAGGGAGCCCCTGTCGTTAGCTAGCCACGACGAACTGCTATATTCCGATCCAATCCTGGTGATATAGGAGTCAATACGATTATCTCTTTTGGTAAAGGCCAATGCTGTGCCGATAATTATATCTATTAAAAGAAAATGTCGTAGCAGAAATATTATTCTGTAGATCATAAGATGTTACTTTTAGTTTTAACCCATATTCAAGTTGTGATACGTGTTTTATCAAGTATTGTCAAACACATAATGTGCATGTAACATGTAGGTAGCACATGTTTGTGACTCCGTGTTTACATCAAACAAGTTGTTTGTTTTCAACAAGTCTTAACAAACATGTCAACATCATGCCATATTTAAAACATGGCCACAAGTATGTTATCACACGTGTATTGCATGATTGATCTCCGTTGTTTGTTCGTGGCGCCACACCAGTGGTTCAGGTAGTATGCGGACGCGGAAAATATTATATTTTAATGAAAAGACGTAATGAACCACAACACATTAACTTTATTAAAATGTTTGCATTAATCAAAGATAACTGATATACATGTGATTCTTCTGAGACAGTGCAGAATGGAGAAATCCGAATAGCTACACCGAACATTATGGAGAAATCTGAATAGATACATCGAAAAATAAAAATTACCTACCTACTGACACGGAAACTTTTTTAGGAAATGTTAGTTTTTTTCATAAAAACAATGTTGCCATAATTTTTTAGTTAAATGCGAGTTGTCTATAAATAAAAAAAGGAGTAAAATTGTTTTTTTTTGTATCGTCTCATTGTATCAGAAGAAAAGGAAATCAGAACAGCAGAAATGAATAAATTTAAAAAAGAAACACAATTTATTATTCATTTTCAATCACGCTACTTTGGTAGCCTATAATTAAATACTGTTTATGACTTGATTGATATTTTTGTAGGACTTGTTTCTACTAATTTAATTTGATTTGTACAGTAGGACGACATAATGCATCTACTTTATTCGCTCTTTTGGTACAAAGATGACGTAAGCGCCAATCCCCAAAACGCAAAAGCTTTTAAAGAGCAGGTTCCGATTTCTGATTGGACTAATGCGTCCATTATACGAAGGTTGTTTTATGAGTTTGGTCAAAATAACTTGAACTTAATAAATGTTTAAAATAAACAGCTCTTAGGATATCAAAGAACGGAAGGTTTTAAATTGCAATTAACTTAACCATTAGTAAAACCGGATTAAACTCTGACGTAATAACTCTAGTCTTTGTTATAACTCGAAACACTATAAATAAATGAAGATAGCAATTACCGGCTTTTACAATATTCAGTCTGCGATGCAACGAATTATTACCAAGAATAATCACGGGCTCAAATGCTATTAAACATCTGTAAAGCCAACGGTAAAAGCTTGTTTGAACAGAATACTAAATCAGGGCTCGAAGAGGATTTAATAAATTAGCGTAGTTTAACTCATAGGATGGCAAACCTCTACCCTCTTATTAATAAACACGGAATAAAATTACACCAGGAGTAACAAAGGAATAACCATACATTTTCAAAGGTTTAAACTTGGAATAACTTTAGTCTGTGTTTATTAATAGGGTTACTAGAGACGTACGTATGATGAATTATTTTAGATGGCAATTAGAGCGTAACTGAAAAATTCTAGTGTTTTAGGGTTCCGTACCCCGCTCCGTTTCAAAGTGACCCTGTTAATAAGCTCCACTGTTCGTCCGTCCGTCTGTTAGTATCAGGGCATTGAACCGCAATAGACACATTTGAATTTTCATAGACTATGTAATAAGTACTATGGCCGCTGTCAAACCAAAAACAAATAAAATTAAAGTGGATCTCCAAACCAGAAACGCGTTTTATTAATTATGTGTTGTTACATAATGCACGGTTGTACGAAATCCGTTGTGTGCGAATGCGACTCACACTTGACCGGTTTTTAAATTGTATTGGAGACTTGAGAATGCCCATGGGTCCACATGTTGTAAAAGTAGTAGAAAAATTTAAAAAGTAAGTAAAAGTAAACAGGTCTAGTTAGTAAAGGGCGTAACAAGCCCCTTAACGAAGCCGAAAAGTACTTGTTCTCCCCGACATTGCGATCATTTTTTTGTTCTAGACCATACCTTCTAGTTACGGAGATATTGGGGGTCAAAGTTTCAACTTTTACACGCGTTTTTTTTTTTTTATACATATTTTTAACTTAACATTTTTACAGTAAACAACTCCAAAACCCCCATACTATTCAATCCATCCATCAGCACTATGTTTTGAGCGCGTTACGTTGAGTCTTACCATCAGACGTGCTTTTTCACCCAAATCAAAAAGTCGTTTCCCAGCAATAATTTTTGCGTAAAGTTACTTAGTTTACGCAAAAATAGTACTTTAATCTTCGATCCCCTTTCAAACATTCTATACAGTGTACTTGCTGCTTTTATTTTCATATCATAACGGAGTGCAATCTTGGAGAGTGCCAAACTTTTTGAAAAAAGAATACTTAGATATTAGAAGCTATGTTAGACTCTGTGGAGTTCTGTACTAATAGTGTTTTCATTACGTTTACCAGCGTTGTAACTTAATAAGTCTAAAAGGTTACGACTGCTGGGACACCGGCCTCCTCTTTCAATAAACCTCGCGGGCCCAGTGCGGGTTTGGCGTATGTCAGATGTCTTCAAACTTCGGTTTACTTACAGGTAAGAAATCTCAGAAATGTTATACCTAATGACCTAACACGAATCTGTCCTAACACGAATCTGGCGCAAAGCAGATCTCTCCTTATGCTAGCAAATGCTGCGGACCAAGTGCGCCAATAAAAACTGTAACTAAATAGTTTTGAACTATTTATCAACGGCTGACATCCACACAAAGCCGACGTTCTGAATGGCGATCAATTTGCCTTCATCTGCAGTTTATTGCATCAATTCAACCGTGCGATCCGAGATTAAATTGATAAAGCGATTATCGATAAATTACTCGTAGCTAACGTACAACACTAGCGTTTGTGCTTTTGATATTGCATTATTATCTATGAGTACCTATTTGAATGGTGGTTGTGAATAGTTAAAAAACCGGGCAAGTGCGAGTCGGACTCGTGCATGAAGGATTCCATTTCCATACCAACAGTAAGCCCGCTTAATTATTTTTTTTGTTGTCATGTAGCGGCAACAGAAATACATATTCCGTGAAAATTTCAACCATCTACCTATTACGGATCATGAGATACAGCCCGCTGACAGACGGACGGACGGACGGACAGCGGAGGCTTAGTAATAGGGTCACGTTGGAGACCCTGTGCGGAACCCTAAAAAAGGAAAATTTTAAATCAGTTTTGCATTTCATCTCCTCAGAGCAGTTCTGCATTTTGTTAGTCTAACCTCTTCAGAATGAAATGTTACCAGTTACAAACAACCTATACGAACTTTTGTAAAGGTCTTTAACGAGCTACAAACTGAAATATACTGCCTCTTATGACTAAACGGGGTTTAAAAATTGCGACTGGCTCAAAAAGTAACAAAATGAAATATAAAATCCCTGCACAACAATATTCCACAAAGCAATAAACGTGACTTTACGGATTACTTTACGGTAGCCAGTTTAAAAATAAAAATATAAAATTTTCCGAGCCAGTAACAACGGAAAGCTTCGACAGGGAGACATTTAAACGTATATTGTTGCACAAAGTAACTGGCTTTGAACGTCAGAAAATTGAAGTGGAAGAAATTGTGCAGAGTGAATTTTTGCACAAATAAGTATTTTCATATCATACTAGCTGTTGCCCGCGGCTTCGCTCACGTTTTGGTCGGAAATTATCGCATGGGCGCGTTGTAAATTTAGCGTATGGCACTCGGGGATAAACTAGCTTACTATTAATGAAAGAATTTTCAAAATCGGTTCAGTACAAACAATTAATTTTACCTCTTTATAATATTATTTATCACATAATAAGAGGGTTTGCGTTCTTTGTTGGAATACTATACAGTAGAAAATACACAAAGTTAAAGTTAAGTTAAAATTATAAAGTGTTGTGCAAGGTGCGGATATTGCGTCACACCCTTCCCTTTTTAGGGTTCCGTAGCCGAATGGCAAAAAACGGAACCCTTATTACAGATTCGTCATGTCTGTCTGTCTGTCCATGTATGTCACAGCCACTTTATTCCAAAACTATTAGGACTACACCAGGGGCGTGCCGTCCATAGAGGCAATTAGGCCTAGCCTACCCTACCATTCCTACCAACAACGCAACAAATGCATTTATTATAACTATATTAATCAAAAATAAAAAAATAAAACGCCTGTTATAATACTTAAAGCAACTTGTCGCGGCCGTGTGACGTAACTGGTAATAATACTACGACGCCCGCTCCCGGCCGTCTAGGCAAGGCCCCAGCTGGCCTAATTTCCATTGATAAATTTAAGCACACTGATGCGTATTTTCGTGTATATGAACGGCACACATAGTAAATAGGGGCGTAAACTCCTGCGAGTGTAGCTGGCTAGCTGGCCACTGATTGGCTGCCCCACAAAGTATTATCCGGCTAAAACGGTATGCGGTGATGCAATTATATTTGGTAGTGTTTTTTTCATTGACAAAATAACAATTGTATTTTTCTTAGAAGCCATATTTGTTTCATGTGACAAGCAAAATTTATTTCGTGATTTTGAATGTTTTGATTATTATAATATCTGACGGTTGTAATTCGTTTTGAAACGTACAGTAGTGTAAATATTATTTGTTTATTTACTTAAAAATGGTGTTCTGTTGTGAAGTTTGCGCTGATAATGTGTTTGTCAGAAGTTAAAAACAATAAGTATTCACGATTGTTTGATGTTAAGATTCAAGTTGTGTCTAAAGGAAAATGTGTAGGTACCCGAATTACCAGAATTAACGCAAAATTCATCTCGTACTCGGTATTTCAAATGAATCTTTCTTCTGTTTGCATTGCCAGAAAATCGTGATTTGAACCTTGATTAATGTGGTGAGTTCTTGTATTTATAACTTTGGTTTTTACAGGCTTATTTTCAATGTTTGTTTTTCAAATATTCCGGTCAGACGCTCAAAATTGGGTACGGAACGAAACTAAACTATTTTTTTTTGTTTACAGCGCCCTCTGTTTTATTTTTTAGATTTTTTTGTAACGAAGCGACATCCTTCGTTCTTGTATTGACAGAATACCATTGAAATTCCTTATATTTAAGCTAGATGGCGTTGTTTCTCAAACGCTTACTAAAAAGACGATGAAGAAGACTAGGAGACAGATGCGGGGGCCTGGGAGGGTTAGTGAATATATCAATAGATGTGACTACTTTGAGGGTCATCCTAAGTAGAGCGGCGCTGTGATGTTGCGAGTTTTTTTTTTGCGTGGCCTGCCCGCCTTCGGGAAGCACTGCACGCCACTGGACTACACTGTTGAAACTTAGTAGATATGAGTAGATGTATCCTGTGAACCTCTTTACGGATTTTATACAAAAATAAAAAATATATAAGATTAAGGGTTTTTTTTAGTTTCAGTCTCATAAAAACTAAAAAAAAACTTAATTCATCAAACCTATACGTGCGGGGTGTCTATAGATAGGTCTTTAGATATGACATTGAGGTTTCTGAAACCATTTCTTCTCAAAGTCAATCGTTTGAAAGATAGCCACTTCGAAAGTTTTAAAATGTGTGAGGAAGAAAATTCTGAAAAAATTAGGATTGTAAAACGTTAATAAAACTCAAACAAAATTGAGTTGCATAAGATTTGATGTTTAGTTTTTGAGATATGGGACTTTTTCATCAAACTGCAGCAGTAACTTTGTTTTTCGTTAACATACTATCAAAAACAAATTTAGTTTTGCAAAACAATACAACATATGAATGAGCCTTCAAAATATTTTTATTTTGAAGGCTCATTCATTCGTATATCGTTTGGTGCTGCGGAACCCTGTGTGCGTGTGAGTACGACTCGCACTTGGCTGCTTTTTTTATTTGTCGTAGAGCAAAGGAAGCAATGATTTTTTGGGAATTTACTTGTTGTAGATCCTCTACGATGAAATGAAAAAACATTGTGCTAGTTTCACAAATTAATGAAAATAGTTGTAAATTAGGTAATACTGCAGTTTTCAGTGCAGTTGAATCTTCTAGACAGTTCTGTAGTGGAACATTCTAGACTATAAAAAGCTCCTTACTGGAATATTCGAGACTCGCACGTAATCTAAAATGTTCTCGTAAGGCAACCGACGTAACAGTACTTATTTCCTCGGCGTTATCTTGTTCTATAGTCATTGTTGATTCCCCAGAACTATGTAATTAACCTGTCCTGTATACAATTATATCAGATCATCAGCTGTGTACAGGCAGGATATCAATATTCGGAAGCGTGTCAGTCCATAGTTTCCGGCGACTAATTGATTGCTTCACACCCCGCCCTGCCCTGCGAGACCCTACAATGGAATACAACTCATGGAATTCACTAACTATATACTGATAATATTGTGTTCAATTCAATCACCCATTATGAACTATAGGTTCACAAGTTGCAAGTTATAGAATGCCTCAACAGTCAAAGATATAATGTGTACTTCAGAGTGTGTCTAACACCGGTATTCTTAGTCGTGGATTGAACTTAAGTCGAACTTGACACGCCTACATTCCGCCCCATTAGACATATTGACAGCTACAGTTTGTTTATAATTGGACATAAACGCAGTTTATGTCGGGTTTATACGGGCGTTTATGTCAAATTATAAACAAACTGTAGCTGGAATGTAGGCGTGTCAAGTCCGACTTAAGTTCAATCCACGACTAAGAATACCGGTGAAGACTTCGGAAAACCGGAATGTGTCCTCCAGGCGCGACTATTTATCAAAAAGACGATTTTAAAAAATAGGAGTGAAATGTATTATTTTGGCAGTGTCGTCGTTGGGGATGAAGATAATTATGTGTTGTCCCGTTTACCCACCTTATAATAAAAATGAATTGTATAGTTTGTTCACTTGACGATACTTTAGCATCGATGACGAATCGGTACTACGGAAACAAAAAAAAATTGAAACAGTTGTGAATCGTGATCTTTTGTTTTTCGATGACGCGTGTCCCTTCAATATGGTTGAGCTGAATGGGGCTGATCCATGCGTCATGTTCGTGGACGGGCGCTGTCAGTTGGGACTGGTCATCTCTTAGCTGCCACGGTTTATTTTAACTACTTTGTTTTTAAATTGTTGATAATTATAATCTTTTACTCTGGACGCTCTTAATGTGCATGTCTTTCTACATCGTTCTCACATATATGTATGATCTCAACATGAATGATGTAACCAAGATCTTGTAACAATATTTTGATTGAAAAGAGTGTCCATGGAGTTTCTTGCCCATTCTTCTCCATAGAGATCTACGCTTTGGAATGGGCAACTACAGTACTTTCACAAGTTATTATGCCTTGTGTCTGTGACTGTAGCTTCTCCTTTGTTTTTCTGACTTTCAAAAGTGCCTGCTAAGGTCTAATTGAAATAAATGCTTTGAGTTTGAGTTTGAACAGTGACGAGTCGGGCATAAGCCTCTTGTTCCCTATTTGTAACCGATTTTGTTTACAATTCAGAGGTTTTTGTTTTTGCACGGAACCCTAATCCTATTTCTATATAAAAGTAGCCTATGTTACTCCCTACAATATCAGCTACCTGCCAGTAAGCAGATGCAGCTGGCACCATAAACTTAATTCAGTTAAGAAATAGACTTCTTTATAAAATATGAAGTAAATCAGTCTACAACGGAACGTAATTAGCGCATAGAATTTATCAAGCTAGTATTTAGTACCCCTCGTCAGTCTTGGGATTATGCCGCGGAACTCGTAATTACACCCACGTCGACTGAATCTAACCATCCATCATGGGGATTATTTATAAAATGTGCGAGAAGCTCAACGAACAAGTTTTTAAATTACGTGCTGATATTTACGAAGCGGAGTTAGCTGTGAGTTTAGAAATACGTAATATAGTTACTATAGCTTCGTATCGAAGTTTATAATAATTTTGTAGAAATCGTGTCCGAAATGAAATAGGTCATGTAAAATAAGCAGGTTTTTCTATCAAACAGGTTCATTTATAATCATAATCCTCCTTTTTGCTTCGCCGTAGTCGGGTATAAAAAAAAGATTCAAGTATTGATTGTAATCTAAATGTTCGATTAATTGTGGTTACTCGTATAAACTTTTGTTACTATTTGTTTGCAATGATTTGATGGATAAATTAATTTATTTAAGTTTAGTTCAATGATTGTCGCAAGTAAAAACAATAGTATATTTTTCTAGCTTTTGCCCGCGCGTACACCCGCATGGTAATTATTTCCCAGGAACAACAAAAACCGAGTGAAAAGTATTCTCGGGTGTAAAACACCTTTGACGAAGCCGAAAGGCACTTGTTCTCGTCGTCATTGCGATCATTTTTTTGTTCTAGACCAAACCTGGTATTCTTTTAGTTATGAAGATATTGGGGTCAAATTCCAACTTTTTCCCACACACACACACAGACACGAAACACACCCACACACATAATTGCATGCTACAGTTGTCTTTTATTATTAACTCATTGTAGATTTTCCTTCCATATATCACTTTGCCAATCTGCACTCGTAACACGTCCCGGAGCAACTTAGTACCTAAACTGTGTCTCCTAAACACAGGCTATTTTATAGCCTAGTTAGGAGGACACAGCTTCACCTACCGTATTGTAGACTACAATTTATTCTGTGTTACCTGTTATTATTTAAGTAAAAAAGTTGCATCTATAATATTAGTAGTAATTAAAGAAAAATCGTGCCCGAAATACAGGTGTTTGATATATTTGTGTGTGTGTAACACACGTTCTAGTGTAAATAATAACATAGCAGTTTAAAAACAGTTAAAACCTGCCTAGTTGGGTCTAGCGATCGGAATCGGGGCCGGTGAGCATATTAGTTTTGGGTTTTTCCACTAGGAATTTCTTAGTAGCAACCACAGCGTCTGGATTTGTGCCCGGTTGATGGCAATGGGCTCGCCCCCTATTACATGGGACTTAAAACATAACTGGCGAAATGGGGGAGTACTATTAGTTACACCTCTGGCTAACCCTACGGGAATTACAGACATGATGTCATGTTATATAAAACTATAATATAACAAACGAATATAAGTGAAATAAATACATTGCACAAAGAATTAATTGCGATTTAAATTGAATATCCACAAATAAGCATATGTTACTACATTTAAAATCAAATTAACTTTGTTACAATTAATTGCAAACTAAAATTAATTTACGGCCACAATGAACGTGTTGAAAGCAATATTGTATTTTATTTTCACAGAAACAATAATAAAACAGTTTTTGAAACACAAATTAGTAAAGTTTTTAAAAACACAATTACATTCAGAATGTTGTTGTTTCAATTTAATATTTAAATTATTTTGTGTACAGCTAGCCAAGCATTGAATATAAACGTGTTTTCATTATTTCTGTCTGCAAACAGTCGCCTTTCAGATTTTTAAATAATAAATGAATTCTTGTCTGACTAATTTTCCTAGTATATAAATTCTTTCTTTTGTCATATATTATGCTGCTTTACGTCTCTTAGGTTATACTGCTCTGTTCGACTTGTTAGTTTTCTAACATAACATCGTAACATTACGGCTGTAAGCTCGGAAGGTTTAGACAGAAGCGTAGATACCTATCTAATAGTACACCCACATTTCGCCACTTATGTTTATGTCCCATGTAATGTAATGGAGGGCGTGCCTATCGCCATCAACCAGGCACAAATCCACACTCCGTGACTGCTACTAAGAAATTCCTGATGCAAAACCCAATAACACTTTTTCCGACTTGGGAATCGAACCCAGGACCTCATGCTCAGTAGTCGCGCTTACGCTTACCTACGAGGCAGTGTTAGTTTTATGTTTCAACCAAGATGCGATATTCGGAGAGTTAACCAATATTATTAGTATTGCATCTTATAGATACAGTTCAAAATCGAAGGGTGACTGCTCTAATTCGATGAAGACAATGGAGTGTCGGCAAAAAGAAATGATATCATGTCTTACATTTCAACTGGTTTGATATTCCCTCTTTAAGAGGGCCCTTCCCGGCGCGTCTAACGTCAACGCGTGCATGGTCGAAAACCTTGTTGTTTCATCCAGAGCCACAGCGGCGATTTTGTTTCAACTCCCCCGTCTTACCCCGCCCCGACCCCGCACAACTCGTTTCCCGCGCACCTCCTAACACGATGACATTGAACGAAAAATAGTGTTCGAAAATTTCTTAAACTTGTTCCAGGAAATACGTGTTTTTGAATAAATCTTACAAGTGTGTGAAATAAATATTTGTCATTAAGAATCTCCATTACTTTTGTAAGGTTTCTATCGAGATGTTTTTTTTATTTTTACAGTTTATGAGTACATTATGAAAGGCCAAAGCTCAGGTAAAGTTTGTGCAAAACCGCAATTTTTGGAAAAAAAAAAAAATGCGATTGTATGAAAAGTATGACGGGTTGGCCACTCTTAACAACCGAACCCTGAGTGATTGTCTCTTCAATCTAGTGGTCGCAGGTGCTAAGCATGCATTACAGGCTTCGATCCCTATGGAACTGTCAAAGTGTTCCTGTACAATACGGCTGCTTTACTAGACCCTCTTTTTAATTATAAGAGGGGTCAAGTTATGCAGTGACTATACTACACTTTCTGCCTCTCCTTCGGGAAATAAAGGCGTTATATTAACATAGAAATAAAATAAGATAGCAGAAAATATATATAAGACAGTTAATGAGTGTAGGAATTGCAAATAAACAATTGTGTTGCTCTGAAAAAACAAAGTTTGTTTCAAAATAACACAACATCTTATTTAATATGTTTTGCACATAAATTAAACTACCTTACCTAAAAAAACACAAAGAAACTATATTTAACCTTTCGTATGGCGAGTAGGGGCTACATCTCCAACATTTTATAAAAACTAACACTACTAACTAGGATAAGTTAAAGACTAACACAACTAACATTTATTTCGATCAAGTACCTAATGTTAAAAAGTGTGTAAATTTAATTGAGATTAGAAATAAAAAGGCTTTTTATTTTTATTTTATTTATTATGGCGAGTATATAGACACAATTAATTTTTATAATTTATAACTCACGTGGTTTTCAATAACAAATTTTTCAATCGTCTTTTGGCAGCCATTAATATAGTGTTACCACGCCATATAAAGGGCACATATTATATGCTCCACAGATAAAAATAACTATTATTAAATGAGAATTTTCTTTACAAATATATTATATTGCAGTGATAGCCTAGTGGTGTGACCGTCGGACTGGCAATTTAAAGGTCTTTGGGTCGCCCCAAGACACGCACATCTGATTTTTAACCGACTTTCTTCAAAGGTTCCTTTAACCTAAAGCGGCTGTTTTTTTTAATTTATTTATCTTTGTTACCTCATAACTCCGTCATTTGTAAACCGATTTGAAAAAATATTTCTTTAACTGAAAGGATATGGTTTCTGATTTCATCAATCGGTTTCACAAATCGGTTTAGGAATTTGGTAACAACCAAATTTGGTTTTGGAATTTGGTTGTTTTCCTCACATTAATTATCACATCACGCGACGTCGCGTGATACTTGCTAGTTAAATTTGACACACTTCCCGATTTCTGATTGATCTGAAATTTTGCACGCATGTGTATATCGCGAGACAATGCAATATTATGATGACATGGAGCTGATCTGATGATGGAGCTGGAAGTTAGGAACTCTGTAATAAAACGACGCAACGCCATCGAATTTGGACTTGTTTGATTCGTCTTGACAACAGATATCTAATGAAATAATAACAGCCACGCGGGTCGATCTTAAGGTTAGCCGTGCTTGCCTAGGTTGGTCTGTGGATGGGTGACCGCCCATAGTTAGTCCTAAATGGTAACCAGGGTCTGATGATGGAGCTGGAAGGTGGCCACAAAACGACATAACTCCATCGAGTTTGGGTTCGTATAATTCATCTTGTTGAGTAATTTGTCTCTAGATGGTACCCAGGGTCTGGTAATGGAGCTGGAAGGTGGTCACAGGTAGTCCGTAATAAAATGACACAATCCCATCGAGTTTGGGCTCGTATGATTCGTCTTGACGAGTACTTTGGTCCTAAATGGTATCCAGTGTCTGATGATGGAGCTGGACGGTGGCCATAGGAACTCCGTTATAAAACGACAAAACCTCATCGAGTTTGGGCTCGTATGATTCGTCTTGACGAGTACTTAAATAACTTCTAGTTACAATGTAAAAATTAGTTCATGACAAGAATTTGTGTGGTATACTACAACTAAAAAGGGTAAAATAAAAAAAAACTTTCTGCGAAACAAAACCGACTTCCAAAAAAATCTTAACACGTCTAAAATAACTTGACTTTCGGAAGTCGGTGGCAAAAAAAGATACAAACAAAGACACCGACTTCCGAAAGTCAAGTTATTTTAGACGTTTTAGTTTCGCAGAAAGTTTTTTTCGGATTCATGTGCGTATTGTACAAATAATTATTATCACTTGCTTTGGTGAAGGAAAAAATCGTGAGGAAACCAAATCAGCATGCTTGAGAGACATTTCTCGAAGGCATGTAAAGCTAAGTCAGAATATCAAAATCTGACACCAGCCACCAAAACATAAAAAATCATGCCAACATCCAAAGAGAACAAACAACGAATACGCAGAAGCGTTGAGCTGAATTTAAATCAGTGCTCGAGTCTCTGGTTTGTAACGGAACCTTTCCCGGCACCACACAATTAGTCTATTAAGTCAATATGACCTGGATCTGACTGTGCGGCGCAATGTTCAATGTTAGATGTATCTTGCAATATCGCTTCTCTATTCATATTTGCATAGCCTTTGATTTGCTTACCGTGTCTTGGGTAGCAATGAAATTGGATTTTGTAGTGTTCTCCGCTGCGAAATGACAATCAGAACGTGCCTGGACAAGCAATCAAAGAATAAATGAAAAATGTAATACATAGATATGACAGTATTGTATGGTTCTTTTGGCGCTTGATAATAATCAATCATAAACCAATCAAGAAGTTATCTCACGGTTATCAAAAAAATTATGTCGCCCTATTTTCCAATTCTGGCAAACATTTTTTTTTTCAGTAAACTTTACGCTCTACATAAAATAACTAACATCAAAGCGCTCCTTTGTCCATACATAACCTCACGGCTGTAATCCCCAAGGGGTTAGGCAGAGGTGTACCTAATAGTACACCCACATTTCACCAGTTATATTTTAAGTCCCACGTAATAAGGGGCGAGCCTATTGCCATCAACCGGGCACAATTCTAGACTTCGTGGCTGCTGACAAATTTCTGATGGAATAACCCAATCACACATTGCACGACCCGGCCGGACGTCATACCTACTCAGCAGTTGCGCTCACAAACATTAGACCAACAAGGCACTCAAAGGAATGAACAAGAGGAATGACTTAATCAATCTTGAACCAATATAAAATAGTTATCTCTCATCAGTTGATATAAAAAATAAAAAAGGTTCAGACGAATTGAGAACCTTCTCCTTTTTGAAGGCTGTTAAAAAATGGGAATGAATATACGTATACTCGAAAGTTGACGAAATGAGACTCAATGTATGAAGATCAAAATAGTTACGAAACGGCACTTTTGTGTGTATTTTGTTTAGTTGGTGAAACGGGAAAGTTACCAGACGGGACGTACCCAAAATATAGGTCATCCAATGTCTATATTCTGCCAAACATTTACCAATATAATTTTCATCAGAAAACTTTATCTATACTAATATTATAAAAAGGACAAAATTTGTTTGTAAGTTTGTATGTAGGGGGTAATCTCTGGATCTACTGAACCGATTTTGAAAATTCGTTCACTAATAGAAAGCTACATTATCTCCAAGTGCCATAGGCTATATTTACAACGTGCCCATTGGATTATTTCCGACCAAAACGTGAGCGAAGCTGCGGGCAACAGCTAGTGCTCTTTATAAAATCACTAAGACCAAAGAGCTTCTTTTTCCAGTCAAGTAGAAAACGTTTTAAGATCAATAAAGACTAGAGAGGGGTTCATTTAAATGTCTCACACATAGACAAACCAGGTTTTCCACTCCGATCAACTGAACGAATCAACCAGTTGATCAAAGTGGAAGTAGTTTCAGGCATATGTCCCTGTTGACGATAGGAATGGACTGTATGGGATTATATATGAGGTGTGGTGCAATAAAACCTAGTAATGGCAATATAAATCTAATAAGCAAGTAGGAATATTCTATACAATGTGTTGAAGGGAAGACAAACTGACAAAATCACTTGAAACAAAATCAAAAATAGACAACTAAGATAACATACCAAGAAGGTTGTCAACATTCCACCCCCTTGTGCATGATAGTGCACAAAATAATGCAATGGGTCTCCTATGTGGAAATCTTGACAATCCTCTTGGTGGGCCGACGAAGTATGCCACCTGAGGTAGCTACGTCCACCACTCTAATTACTCCATCTTTGCCGGGAAAAGTTCCAGAAACACGGCCTCGTGGCCTAGTTCCTCTCGGCATGTTCTCATCCACGATGAATACAATGTCACCAATTTTCAAAGCTGGTTCTCTGCTGTCCCCGACCTGCCGTGGTTGCATAGTGGGCAGAATCTCTCTGACCCAGCGATGCCAAAAATGATCAGCCAATCTTAAAGCTTTTCGCCAGTCCGCTCTTCTTAATAAATCCCGGTCGTCTAGAGTCGAAGGTAGAACTTGATTAGATGACGTGCCGAGCAAAAAATGAAATGGAGTTAATGTTTCTTGGTCCTCGTGACAAACCGAAACGTGACTCAGAGGTCTAGAGTTGACAATCGCTTCGGCTTCTAACAAGAGAGTTATAAGGACCTCTTCCTTGGGGGCTTGTTCTTCCAAAGTGGCATTTAGAGCCACCTTCACGCTGCGCACCAACCTCTCCCAACATCCACCAAAGAATGGTGCGGCGGGAGGAATAAACTTCCATTTTATTCCTCTATTGGCAGCAAAGTTTTCGACTTCAGGTTGGTAAAAATCACGAAGAATTCGGTTTGCACCAACAAAACACGTGCCATTGTCCGAATATATTGTGTCAGGAGTTCCTCTTCTTGCAACAAAGCGACGCAAAGTCATAATTGCAGAATCAGCAGAGAGGGAATGCACCAGCTCCAAATGAATGGCTCTGGAAGTCATACAGGTGAAAAGGGCAACGTAACGTTTTTCTCTTCTTCGGCCAATTGCAGTAGAGATGGGGCCAAAATAATCCAAGCCCGTAAATGTAAAAGGACGGCGATGGTGAGCAAGCCTTTGTGCCGGGAGATCTCCTGTCTTTGGATTCATTGGCTTTGTTTTCCTTATCTTGTAGAACAAACATTGGCTGGCTACACTCCGGACGATGCTGCGAATTCGAAGAATCCAATATTTTTGTCTCAACTCATTAATTACCATCTCATTATTGGCATGACCAGCTCTGCGGTGGAAATATTGCACCAACAAACGGACGACATGGTGGCGACCATCTAACAGTATCGGGCGCTTCACATCGGAGCTGACATTTTCGACGGCTCTAATTCTTCCGACCAATCTTAACAAACCGTCTTCTCCCATCATTGGTGAAAGCTTTGACAAGCGGCTAGACTTGGGTATCGTTTCGTCTCGATCGATGCACTGAATTTCTTCGGCAAACGCTTCTGCCTGTAGGCGTTGCAGGATATGCCTTTCTGCGGCTTCCATTAACTCAGCTGACAAAGGCAATAATAGAGTGGTGGACGCAGGTAAACTTGCACAATGGCGGTCTCTAACATCGGTGTTAGGGACAGTGAGTCTAGTACGGTCCAAAAATGAACGGAGTTTGGCCGCAGCCTGCAAAACGCGAGCAGTAGCGCGGAGCAAACGAAGCCAGTCACTGAAACGACTGAAATCTACTGTCGCAACCAGATGAGCAATCAAAAGCGTAGGAGAACGTTTACATTCCTCCCGAGCGATAGGTTGGCCAGCTGGTTCTATAGGCCAATCTTCTGGGGCCTCTAAAAGAAATGTAGGACCCGAAAACCATCGATGGTTGGGATTCAGGTGCAGAGGCTTTATACGAGTGGCATCGTCAGCAACATTCAAGTCGGTTGGGACCCATCGCCAATCTTGAACGCATGAATTTTCAGTTATTTCCCCGACTCTATGAGCCACAAATGGCTTGAATGTTCGTGCATCGCTCCTCAGCCAACCAAGAACGGTTCTCGAATCCGTCCACAGATATGTGCGCATGGGCTTCTTTTTGTGACAATCTTTGATTGTGACAGCAAGGCGAGAAGCAATCAAAGCAGCTTGCAGCTCTAAGCGTGGAATTGATGTTGGTTTTAATGGCGAAACTCTCGCCTTACTGGCAATAAGGGCGAGTTTGACGATGCCGTTAGCATACGTAAAACGCCAAAAAGCAACACAGGCATAGGCAAGCTCGCTCGCATCAGCAAACACATGCAATTCCCTGTATAAAGGTTCACCATTTTCATTAGCGTACCAGCGTGGAATACTAAAAAATGATACTTCAACGAGCTCTTCTAACCATTCACTCCACCTCATAACCTCTGAGGGTGGAAATGGTGTGTCCCAGTCAATATTTTTTCTCCAGGCCTCCTGGAGTAGGATTCGGCCCTTAACAACGATTGGCCCAAGTAATCCCAACGGGTCATAGATTTTCATAAGATGAGACAACGCTTTTCGCTTATTTAAAAAACCTTGAAACCTACAACTTTCTAAACCGGTCCTAAAACCTATAGTATCTGATAAAGGATCCCATGAAACGCCTAAGACATTATTTATAATAGTGGAATTATTACCAAGTTTCACTTCAGTCGGTTGTGCGGCATGAAATTCTTTTGGAATAAGACGTAACGCTTCCTGATTATTAGAGATCCAGCCACGCATTTCGAAACAGGCGTTTCGATGGATAGTGACTATATCAGATGACAGCTGCGCAGCCTTGGTGACGTCGTCCACACTATCAAGATAATCGTCCATATAACAACTATAAACACTAGCGTTGGCTGCTTCTGGATACAATTCTTGATGAGACCTGGCGTTTTTGTTTTTAATGTACAGAGCAGTAAATGGACTGGACGACGCTCCAAAGATAACAGCAGTCATACGATACTCTTTTATAGGCTTTGTATTTTTGTATTGAACATCACGCCAAAGAAACCGTAATGCGTCCCTTTCCTGCTCTCGAATTCGTATTTGAGGAAACATTTCCTTAATGTCAGCAGACATTGCGACACGGCCCTCTCTGAATCTAAAAAGAATACCTAATAAGTTCTCTAATAGATCAGGCCCCTGGAGAAGCAAGGAATTCAAAGACACTCCTTGATTCGTAGCAGCCGCATCGTGAACAACCCGAAGCTTACGCTTTTGTGGGTGATACACGCCAAAATGTGGCAAGTACCACCTAATCCTCGTACTAGAATTAGAACTAGAAACTGCTCCAGGACGATTTGTTGTCGAAAAGGGCGCATTCTGTTTAGAACACCCTGAATTGAGACTGATTATATTATTAAGATTTTCTTGACCAGTAAAATTACGATAGTAAGTGGTAGGATCACACTCCTCCGCATATCCCTTAGTAAGCATATTATCAATAAACTGTTTATAAGGACCAGCAAACTCTGGTTCTCGGAGCATGCGTTTCTCTAGACTCAAGAAACGTGAGAGAGCTTGAGGATAGCTGTCGGGAATAGACTGAATGTCATCTCGCCATGGGAGTCCTACTTCGTACCTACCTACCAGTTGGCAAACGTGTAGTAGTCGCGTCTAAAATCTCAATAGCACGCAAATCCTGCTTACTATGAAGAGTCTCACGCTTGGAAATACCAAGTGAATCAAGTTTGTACTGCTCTTTTATGAGAAGTTCTAAACGTTCGTATTCCGATAGTTCGGCTTGGTCTAACTGACAGTGGTTAATAAATACGACTGGTTTAGTTTTACTAGAAGCTACTCCATACAATGTCCAACCCAACAAAGTGTGACAAGCGACAGGCTCATTGCGGCGTCCAGTGCGGACCTCGTGAGTTATCGATAGATGCCAGTGCTCAGCGCCGATAAGCACGGTCGGTACAGCGTCACTATAAATTAGAAAATGAGCTAAGTCTTTTAAATGGTTGTATGATTCAACCATTTGGTTGGACAGTGTTTGTGTGCTTAAATTTAGTGCTTGCATAGCCCTAGCACGACTAACTAAGTATTTGTTATTTTCATGTTTACCCTGTATGTAAAAATTAACATATGAAATGTTTGTACTTTTCTGTAAACCACCGACACCGTTGATAGTTATAAGTTCTTGCGGTCCTGATAACCCTATACGAGCAGCCACGTTTGAGTCAATCAATGTCGCTGTACTGCCGTCGTCAAGAAGAGCGTATGTTTCATAGTCGCCGGCTGGACCAGACACAACAACTGGTACTATTTTTAAAAACGCATTGGTTTGTGATGACATCTTGAAATGTTCATGGATACCTGTATTAGAAACCGTTACCTTTTCTTCCATTGGCTGGAGCGCGAGCGGGGCGGCTGATGAGGGTGACGTGCACGGAACGTCACTAAGAGACGCAGCTGCACACACAGTGTTGTTAAACGACTGCTTTTCGGATGCAGGCGATGACGTTAACGTATCCTGCCTACCATGTAAAAGAGGATGGTGGCGAAAAGAACAACCGTCGACCCCACAAGGATTTACTTTGCAAGATTTCCATTGATGGGAAACACGCCTAAGACATTTGTAACAAATCTTGTTCTCACGTAACCAACGCCATCTTTCGTCAACTGCCAAGGATTTTATTTCGTCGCAGTTTTTAACGTTGTGGTTTTTTTTACAATAAACACATTCTGTTTTATCGTTACTTTTTATTTTATTGTGTGACACAGAATGAATGTTCTCGCGTTTTAATGGTTTATTGACAGACTGAATCACGTGCGATTGATGTGTAGCTTGCGAAAGATTTAAGTCAGGAGACAAAGCAAACTTAATATAACGCTCATGTTCACGAATTAAAAATTCGGACAAAACCTCTAATTTTGATACCAGAGGGTTTGATACCTCTGACGCATAGTCAGACCATCTCATTTTCATCATAGGGTTTAATTTACCTAGTATAATGTGAAAAAGTTCTGGTGAGTGTAAATAGTCACGATGATTGAGTAATTTTATCGTAGAAAGACTATTTCTGACTCTATTCGCAATGGTACCTATTTCTTTGAGGTTATTACCGAGCCGTGGCAGTTGTTTCAACACCTGTACCTCACCGAAGACAATCATCTCAGGGCACGCAAAGCTTCGCTCGAGGGCGCGCATGATCTCCTCCGGGTCCTCTGCAGAGATGAGCAGCGACGCGACGGACTCGCGTGCGGCCCCACGGAGCGCGCTTTGTAAGCGCGCAACATTCTCTGCGGGGGTGTATGAGAGTTTAGTAGTGTCAAAAAGTTTTCTAAATTGAAGCCACTGAGACGCATTTCCAGTAAATGCGAAAAGCTCTATTTTTGTTTTTTGTGTTTTATTCTGTGCGACAGCCAAAGACTTCGCTGCAGCGGCAGTGTCTGCGACTGCTTGTAAAAGCAAGGGGAAAACTCATTATTACATACAGTTATATTTTGGCGCTGTTCCTCCAAGCCCGTATAAGAGGGTGGCAACACCGTGGCGGCCAGCCCGGGTACTTGGGGAACGAAACCTGCCTGATTATCGAGGTATGCTGCTAATAATGGAGCAGCAGCCTGAGGGTTCATTGATAAATGAGCAGGCTGTGAGACCTCTTTTGGTTTATTTCCTTCGTTTACTTGAATTGTAGAAATACTTCTTACCCATTCTTGCGTTCGTTTTTGACTCGTAGTACTTCGCCTACTTTTACCTTCAACCTCCGCTTCAATTTGTTCAATCTCCGCGCGGTACTCGGCCTCCTCCACTTCCGCGAGCTGCTGCTGTAGCACCTTCATGTTTTCGAACTGGCGGCGCTTGTACGCGGCTTCCGCGGCGGCCTTGCGTGCTTTCAGCGTGGTGGATGAAGCGCTAGAATTAGTCTGCGCAGAGTGCATGCTGTTCGCATCGTCACCGGCACTAACTCTAGACGCTACGGGCTCGTGAGTGGTTGTTGAAGGTTCTACAGGTGAATGACGGGCGATACTATGAGATGACATTGCCAAGGCTTTGGTTTTACTACGCGTGTTCATGTCGAAATGCTAAAAATGGTACTTACCGATGTGAAAATGACAAAATGTATATGAAATAAAACCGTCGAAGGACCAAAAATGTTGACGATAGGAATGGACTGTATGGGATTATATATGAGGTGTGGTGCAATAAAACCAAGTAATGGCAATATAAATCTAATAAGCAAGTAGGAATATTCTATACAATGTGTTGAAGGGAAGACAAACTGACAAAATCACTTGAAACAAAATCAAAAATAGACAACTAAGATAACATACCAAGAAGGTTGTCAACAGTCCCTATCGGATCAACTAGTTGATTCGATACATTTTTTACTAAAATTTATTTCCTTTTTGAAGTCGCAACCCTGTGTAATAGAATTGTGTCAGAGCAGTTCGTAATAAGGAGTCGCCTCTAATAGCTACGTGTGCCCTACATAGAGGTCCTGAGATCTAGAGACGTGCTCACAACGCGATTGGTGCGAAAGAATGAGGTCATGTGATAAGAAAATTTTTGTGAATGTGGAGGGCTAAGAAAAGAGAAGATAGATGAGCTGTGAGAAAGATTAAGGATACTACGGATAGGATGAATGCTGACGGCTAAAATAGGGCTAAAACTTCGAACGGCCTGGGCATAAATTGATGATGAGGTCATAATCATCTGAATAGTCATTCCCAAATATATTGGGGTCAGCTTCCAGTCTAACCGCATGCAGCTGAATACCAGTATTTTACATAGAGCGACTGCCTATCTGACCTCCACAACCCACTAACTGGGTTGTGGAGGTCAGATAGGCAGTCGCTCTATGTAATACGACACTCCTTGGTAAGACTGGTTGTCAGACTTTCGGCTATACATGGCTTCTGACTATCCATAACGATTGTCAAAGATTGGAAATGCACTTCTGAAAACACTCAATGTTTTCTGAAGTGCCTCTCGTTATGTAATCTAAGGACCGAACTCGCGTTGCTTAATTTACAAGGTCGACTCGAGCTACTTGTATCGCTTAAATCCACGAGCTCCACAGTAACTACTAAAAACAGTTAGAACAATGCAGGAAATAAAATATTAATAATGTTTAACAAAAATATTATAGGTAAGTTATGAATCCAGCTAGACATAAAAATAAAGGTAAAGGAAGTATCTAAAACAAACCCGTTATGAGTTTCAAAGCCAGGCCATAGCTTTTATTACAGGAATAAAATTGAAATAAACGATAGGCTTATTCCCTTCATAAAAGCGGATCGAGACGGAAGGGGGCGCAATATAGTGGCTAATGGATCTCCAAGGTTAATAAATTTGCTCTATGGTAGACCGTGAAATTATTATTTTATTTCGGTGAATTCTTCTTCTTCTTCTTCAACCTTTGACGACCAAATGCTGAGTGTAGGTTTCTTTCAAATCTAGGCGAATGCTGGATAAAATCTTTAAAATTATCTAGAATTAAAGAATGATATGTTCAGGTTTTAGAAATGAAGTAGTCCGCAGGAGACAAGGGCTCCACAAGGAAACACATCTAAAGAACTGCCAAAAAATAACAATTGGGGAACAAAAGGATACAGGCAGCTATCAGTAAATCTGTTGTCTCAACTGCCTACCTGATATTAAATAATAATAAACTATAGCCGTCCTCCTCGATAGGGCTCGAATAGTGAGGAGCTTCCTGTTTCTTGAACCCCTTATTGTCACCGATAGCTTGGACCCTGCTCCTGACACAGAGGAAACCTATTTAACCTATTTTATTTTTGAGTAAAATGTTTACATAGTATAAAACAAAGGCGCTCCCGCTGTTTGTACGCTTAGACCTTTTAAACTACGCGTCGGATTTTAATGCAGTTTTCAGCAATAGATAGAGTGATTCAAGAGGAAGGTTTATATGTATACCGTGTACTGTGCGAAGCCGGGGCGGGTCGCTAGTAATGAATAAAGTACATAATAATAAAATGGGTTGTGTCAACGTTTGGGGGACGCCTGTGTCCAGTAGTGGACCTCTTTTGGCTTCATCCAGTTCTTACATCTGTTGGATAATGTCATGTTTGTCATTTGGTAGAAAGATGACCCCGCCACAACACGATTGTTCTTCCATTCGTTCAGTCTTCCCTTTATCATTCACTCTTTTTTCTTTTAAATCATCCCTCAAACAATCCATTTATTTCTTCTTTAGTCATCCCCTCCCTGATTTTTCCCTTTTTCTATTAAATATAACTTAAAGAAAATTTTGGTTGCTGCCAAGAGATTCAAGTTGTACAAAATTATAACAATTTTGCAATAAAGCAACTTTTGTTTTCCATGATTACAAGGCTTTACTTTTATCTTTACTGCAATGAAACAAAGGATGGACTATATAAATAATTATATAGCAAGAAAGGAAGATGACGAGTAATAGAGAAGTATGGAAGAAGAAGACATGCTGCGCCGACCATAAATTAATTGGGTTATTGGCAAGAGATTGATGATAATGATTCTTTCCTGCAATGTTTTGACTGGTTAAAACGGACAAAAACGAGTTTTAATGATGATCATTTAGAACTCTTTTTTCTCCATTTAAACTTTTTAACGAATATTTACAGAGGATATTATAAAGTTACATACACTACCGACTCCCCTATGAATATAGAAGAGGTGTCTACATTTCGGAAAGACAAAAGTCAACTTAATCAGTGTTAGGTGCTCGAGTCCCTCAGCTTTCTGCCTCTCGAGGATCGTAAAGTGTAGCTGACGCTGACAACGTATTATGAGTAGATAAGGCAATATACCGACTTGTGGGGAGATTCGATCTTGAGAGCAATATGAGTGAGACTGGAGATAGGACGGTATTCCCACCATATTTCTTTGTGGCTAAGGTCTCTTTTTCTTTGCTGGTGCTCAACTGCGCACTGTTTTAATTTATTTCAGGTATCAATGTCATACATAAATCGAACTTGTAAGAGGAAAAACATGTATTCTATTTATTTAAACCATAATGTAATGCCGATCGTCGACGAACACAATTCGATTGTAACGGTTCAATTTAACGATCGACTCGCATAACGAAATGACGAGCTCGCTTCGTAAAAATACACAAAGTAAGTTTAAAACCAACATTAATTGATTGAGTACCTACATAAGATACGTACAGACGAAAAACGAAAAACGCACTCCACAGTTATAAGTTTAACGTGTAGTTTCTGTATTTTTCTCTTTCGGAAAATTACATGGGTTGCAAAATAAAGGAGCTTTTTACACGTGAGAACAGCCATGCAATACTGAACCTAAAGGTACTGCTCTTTTCAGAAAATTGAAAACATCGTTTTGTACTTAGATATAATCCAATTTCTCAATTCTCTCACCTTGACATCATCTGATAAATGATAAATATATTGACGTGAGGTGTGCCAAATTCATGGAAACATTATCTCGCGTCTTTCATTAGCTAAATTTCTTTTTGATGTAAATCATTCCTGGAATTCCTTTCTAACGTTGTCGTTTAGAGAGTTGAAATTACGGTTTCATTTTTATGTGTTAGGATGAAATGAGAGCAATTTCTCGCGACTCGCAACCCAACTAATGACTTAAAGTTGTCTCTATCTCCATCAATTATGAGGACACCGGACGTTGTCCTTTATAATTGCTGTTTTAAGTGCATGCCTACCTTTCTTTGGACTCCAGAGAATATTAGATTAAAACATTCTTGACGTTGTCGGGTCCATTTTGCGTCCTTAAAGTTAACAGTTTAATGTTTAATTTTCATTCCATTAAGAAATGTTTATTTTATTCGTTTGTTTCGCTTTGTAAACACGCTATCGTAAGACAGTTTTAGCAATGGCTTTTACGACCCTCCGATAAAATGACGTCATCAGAAAGTATTTAGGATATAAATGCATTGACATGATTAAGATGATGAAGATTCACTGTATTATAAAGTTTAAAAGGATGTTTTGCGTGATTTAGAAGATACTCTATGAGACATTACTTAATTGAGAATGTTCATCATCACGATGTACGGTACTTCGAAAGCTTGCTAAGACGATTTACTAAATTTCGAATGTTCATTAAATTCATTACCCGTTCCATTGCTCACTGAGCGACTTTTAGGATGCACTGATTGACGACGTTAGTCTTAAGGCTCTGTAGAATACGAAACAAGAAGCCTCGACGAAGCTTCCCAATCGCTGCCCAGCCCAGCTGAATTCTTATGTTATCCATTGCCACATCAGCTTAACTACTAATTCTGTGAGCTATGTCGATAACATGCCATCTTAAGGCCTATTGTTCAGCTGTTCTGGACAGGCATTGCCGCTCATCTATTCTAATATTATAAAGAGGTATTTGTTTGTAAGTTCGTATGTTTGTACGTAGGGGGTAATCTCTGGATCTACTGAACCGATTTTGAAAATTCTTTCACTAACAGGAATCTACATTAACCCCGAGTGCAAAAGGCTATATTTACAACGTGCCTGTGGTATAGTATCCGACGAAAACGCGAGTGAAGCCGCGGGCTAGTGAGACATAAAACGCTCTCATATTCATGAGTGATCGAGGGTACAACATCGTTTGAATGACTGGTTAAACGACCTTCAAGCTTGTAAGATTGCATCTAAGCAGCAGTACTCGTCAATATAGAGAACCAGCTAGCACAAAGACCTTTAAATTTGACAAACTTTCTGATCATTCCTGTAATTAATCTTTTTCTTAACGTATCGATGGCAATCTAAATTGTGTCGGCCCAGAAGTGAGCCACGCGTTTGGCGCCTTCTGTAGCCTCCGTCAGTTCCTGTATTGAATAAACAACAGGACACGATATTAAGTGCCCCATCATTTGTGAAATAGTACCACATTTACACTCCAGGGCAGAATCATTAATGAATCAGAATTAGGCACACATTAAAAAGCTATCAAAACCTATAAGTTACACGAGCCCGTGGTTCGATGGTACCACTTTAAGTGTGAATTTTATTCCACAAGTTTTCTTCATACCTTTTAACAAAAAGGGTTCGTTTCACAATGAATAGATTGTAACAGAATATATTATCAACGAGTTTGTATCCATTTTCTTTTTATTATCGCATACCACCCTAAACCCTTTATTGTTAGGGCACCCTGTGGGCTGTGGGCCCAATATCTGTAAAAGCTGTGAGTGCTAAAACCGATAGGAGTGTGAAGGGGGTGTAGCAGTTTGTGGCTAGCTTTTATGATATAAAATAATAATAATAATATAAAATGTGTTGCCCGCGACCTTAGTCCGTGTGAAATTATTACAAAAATGCTAGCTGACCCCGCAAACGGTGTTCTGCCATATATTTTTTCTGGATACGGACACCTAGCGGTGTGAAATATACTTTACAACCTATTCTCATATACATAACAAATTTCATAAAAATCAGTCGAGCCGTTTTGGAGGAGTGCGACCACAAACACCGTGACACGAGATTTTTATATATATGTATAGAAAATAGATTACTTCTCTATTGAAATCGAATTTTGTTAACAATTTCAAGGGTTTTAATTTTCTTGCTCGGAATCGTAATCCTTATTATAAAATAAAAATAAGTTAGTCCTCACTACATCAACTATCTGCCAGTGAAAGTCCCGTCAAAATCGGTCCAGCCGGTTTTTTATTTGGACCGTATATACTTTCATATTGTTACGAGCTGGAGAGATAAATTAAAACACTACCGATTAAACACCAAATATCTTTATTTAACAAAAAATACTTATAACTCGATCAAAAATTCACTATTGATCACTATTTACTTACATATCGCGCTTGTAGTTCACTTCGATTCGCTTCGTTGTATCGACTAAATCAGACTGACTGCTCCAGTTTTTTTTTAAGAATGGTATCTCGCTGTTCAACTTAGGAGGTGGTCGACTGCTTAACCAGACAATCCTGTGGGTGCCTTGAGTGTAAGGCCTCCAGCCAGCGCATAAGAAACTTACAAACTAAGTGACTACACGCTAAGGACACCCCCTCTGGGGTACGACCCTCGGCTTAGGGCATCGCTGGGGGAGGACAGCAAAGAGACAGGCTGGATCTGAACGGTGTCATTATTTAGGGGCTGATTTTTGACTACAGGCTCAGCTGCGCGGGATAGCTCGAGCAAGGGTCGGGGAGGGTGACTGCTCCCGCAAACACGACGGCTATTTATATGCCGACCGATCCACGACTCGATCGACGATCGACAAAATGCCACAGCTCTCTGGAACCTTCTTCACAGTTCCATAGTGGAACTGTAGCGGCAGTATTAGAATACTGCAGCAACATAGAACAAAAAGTACTACAGCGCCAACTATCTCACAGATGAAGAACTAAACATCGAAATACATTGAAATCCTGTAGGATTTCGATGATTTCACGATGTATCGTGCAAGTAAAGTTATCTGCGACTTAAGAGAACCCGACAACAACTGTCGGGCAGTAGCCCACCAGACATAACATCCGTCTGGTCAGAGGATCCTCCCTTTCCTATGGGGGATGAAGAACTTTACACCCTGTTCTCCATATCCTCAAATTGGTGACCCCGACGTGATGGACGTCAGCGCAGCCTTCGAGTAACGTGACGTCATCAAGATCATTTCGAGCAGCGAGTCATCATATAGCCAGCCAGCTTCAAATGGGTATTCCTGACCACCAGCATGCAGCGGAAGCACATTCCTGGTCAGCACCCTCAGCCTCATCAAGCGACCTTGGCACTGTACTTTCGGCCGGTCGAGAGCTCAATCGCCCAGTCGACGCCAGCAGTCAGCCGCATCGCGCCGGAGCAAACGCAGTGCCAGCCCCGACTCACTGGGGTTCGTCACACACCGACAGTTCCGACTCACCGTGAACAATGTTTCCATTGGCCCGGCAAGAAACCGACTCGTTCTACTATCGACCCTGGTCACCAGGGGGGAGTGATGTAGCGGCACTACATCACTGCACACCCTACACCCTGGGTTCTCCCTGTTACACCCTGTTCTCCATACCCCCAAAGAACATTCTAGGATTATTCTCGAACCTTCTAGACAGATCCATAGTGGAACACTCTAGACACGAACGTAATCTAAAAAACGACACATCTATGCAATCCAATAAGTATATTTTCTTTCTAATCTAGAATGTTCTCGTAAAACAGCCGACGTAATAATATGCATTCAGTAAAAAGCTGTTATTTTGAAATTATAACGAGACATTTCAATTTTATTTATTTGTATATAAGATATTATGTAGATACCTACATCGCAGAAAAACACGTGCCTACATGTTGCGTAAGTTGCTACAGCCATTTCAGATCACCAACTCTCAAGTTCAGAGGCATAATATTGAACCGGACTCATAAGTTTTTCTATCTTGAAAGAGATTTTGTTTTTAACCGACTTCCAAAAGGTTATCAAGTCGTATAATTTTTTTTTGTGTGTTTGTTCAGCGATATCTTCGGCAATTGTGAACCGATTTCGATGATTCTTTTTTTGTTTGGGTGAATATTGTTTCGCGGTGGTCCCATTTCAAATTTGGTGAAGATCTGATGCTGATCTTCGGAGATATACTATGGAACTCTTCAAAAATAGACGGCAAATCTGTCGTTATTGCTGCAATCACTTGGATGTTTATTGTTTATACAACATCATAACATAATATCACGCTTGTATGCTCTAGGGGGTACGCAGATGTGTACTGTACAACTTTTCGATAGTTAGATATGTTAAGTTCTATTTTATTGGGGATAAGCCTATTACCATGAAATGCGGTTCACTAATGTTTCACCAAAACTCTTTTGACAATATTATAATCGACTTGAAACAAAATGAGGAGGTTCTACGTTTGACTGTGTGTCCCGTATGTTCACCGATTTCTCCGCTAATTGTGGACCGATTGTCAAAATTTCTTTTATATTCGAAAGCCTACACTACCTTGGTGGTGCCGTTGTCACAAAGTTAGAATCTGATGATGGGATCCCAGGGAAAAAAGAGGGCAACCCTGACATTTTACAATGTTTTTCATATAGGTACTTTCTAACGATATTTGTACCTGATAATCATTATATCATGTTGCTGAGCTGATGATAGAAGGTATAAGTCAGGATCTGATGCTGATCTTCGGAGATATACAATAGAAGGCCTCATTAATAGACAGAAAATCTGTCGTGATTGCTGCAATCGCTTGGATGTTTATTTTTTACACAATATTAGAACATAACATAACGCCTGTATGCTCTGAGAGAGTACGCAGATGTGTACAGTACACCCAGATTTCGACAGTTAGGTATGATAGCGATATAAGTTACATTTTATTGGGGATAAGCCTATTACCATGAAATGTGTTGTTAACAATGTAAAATAAATGTCTAGCAAATATTTGTGTAGAACATTGCAATTAAAAAAGGCAAAATAAAAAACTTTTTTGCAAAAATTAAAACCGACTTCAAAAACAAAAAATCCTGGAAAAATAACTTTAGCTTCAGAAGTCGGTGGCAAAAAAAATCAATCGAACAAACAAAAGTCACCGACTTCTGAAGCTAAAGTTATTTTTCCAGGTTTTTTTGTTTTTGAAGTCGGTTTTACTTTTTTCATAAAAGTTTTTTTAATTTTTACAAAACGTGGGCGTTAAAACCCTAACACTAGGAATTTCTCCTGTGTCGTGGGTGCATTTGCAAACATTTAAACTCAAATACACAAACCCAGAACAACTATCTGTAGGCCATACAAATATTTGTTCCGAGCTTGATGCTGAATACCAGTAGGTATTTTAGAATCACAGCTATGTCACTAGTTCTAAATTGCAGCTCAAACATTCGATTGCAGTTTATTTTGTAGTCGGTAAAACAACATTGTAATACTCAGCACGCTTCAGTTATTCCTGCGTGCTCTGAATCTGCAAAACCAGAACTTGAAGAACTTCGTCGTTTGCGGCTACAGATAGTTTCTATCTTAACGAACAAAGGAGATTGTCGGAAGTAGCTAACGGGTAATGCAATTTAATGTGGTTATCTTACGGCCCTATCGCAGCTCCGCGGTTCTCTCGGTTTGCTTGTTAATTTTCTAATTCAATCGTTTTAATTTCATGAAAATACATTGAGAAAGAAAAGTTTTCCGTTCTTCGTTATGATGGTTTGATATAATAAGGCTTTTCTGATTTTTACTTTTTCTTTTCTTTTCTTTTCTGTAACTTGGCGATCTGTGTTTACGCAATAGGCAAATCGCTTGGTATTAATATTTTGTGACGTCATTGGCAGAAGGATATTTTTTTGGAAATTCCTTTCACTGTTTGAATCTCGCTGATTTATACTGAGCTTTATTTTAATTATTTATTCCTGTCCGCAGAAGCTGGTTGAGTCGGCGACGTAAATCCAGGGTCAATGAACTTCCCTAGGGAAACTTTAAGTAGGTCGAGTCTCGGTCATACCAGCTACCTAACTGTCCCGCTGCTATCTTGAGCCACACGATTTCCAACAAGAATTTCTTACTTTTCGAAGGTGAGCAACATGGTCAAACTCAAAGTAATTAATTCAAATTTTGAACAAGGAATGATATTTTTAAACTTCATCCCCTAAACGGGACATCAGTATGTATTGAAGTTCGTCATTTTTCTTAATGGTTGTATTAACTAAGTAATTAGTTAATGTAGTTACTCTCATTTGCAAAAACATTGTTAAATAATAACAAAAATAAATTGTATTTCTGTACTATTATTAAAAAGAGCTCGTGGCTACATAATACCAGCCGCTCGGGTCGATCTTCATGTTAAGCCGTGCTTGCCTAGGTTTGCCCGTGGATGGGTGACCACTTAATTGTTACATACCGAGTTTCCTCCGTGCCTCGGAAAGCACGTTAAGCGGGTGCCTTCAAATTAGAGGCGAGAAGAAGACGCGCTGCAGTGCCGCTACTACAGGACCATCACGCACTATGAAACGCATCGATACATACATACATTACACACACATACACATGATACATGCTACATTCATATTGATGCGTTATGAAACGCATCGATATGATATTTAGCGACAGTTAGTATGGATACCGATACAATTGCGAGTTTACGGTACAACTCTACATTCTCTTGTTTTGCCTAGTAAGCGATTTGAATGATGCGCGCCGCAGTCCACTTCAGCGCTTCTTCACGCGTCGAATCTGAAGTCCCGCCTGTTATTTGTAGATCTTTGACAGTCGTTAAGTAATCAGTCGCCCGAAAGTCTGACAACCAGTCTTACCAAAGGGTGTCGTATTACCCCCTATTAACTGGGTTGTGCAGGTCAGATAGGCAGTCACTCCACGTAAAAGTACGGGGTACACGTACCAGATGCAGCTGAATACCTACTGGTATTCAGCTGCATCTGGTACGTATACCCCGTACTTTCATCTGCAAGACGAGACTTTTTCTTGCATCTGGTTAGACTGAAAGCCGACCCCATTGCAACAAAATTGGGAAATGGCTAGGCCTATTATAGGACTATTATAAAGAGGTTGGATGTTGCGGGCCATGTTCTTAACTTCTAATGAATCTCTATCCTTGTTCGGTGTTTTCACCGAACACCTTAGTTTGCACTATCGGCGTGACGCGTTAACCTAATTAACCGACTTGATTTTATTACTTATTATTTTATATTATATTCAGTGCACTTTTGTCTACCGCGTTAGCCGGATGTATTCAAACATTTTAGTAACATTTTAACATTAAGAACAGTTAAAGTGTGGGACAATAAATAGTGGTTAACATAAACATTTGTTTGTACGCTACAACACCCGACACCTCGCTTCGTACCCCGACATCTTTTGGTCCTTCGAGCCGGATCACGCGTCGCGTAATTTCGAAAAATTGGAATTTTGGTGTGCGAGGTCTGAACTATCGTAACAAGTAACAGTATGTGTACGTCGTGGAGCTGTCGGAGCGAACATTGGAGCAAAACAGTGAAGTAGCAGTCAAGGCTGAGTACTAACCGCGGCGAATACAAGTAATAAATTTCCTTATTTTTAGTTTGTAAGGACTTCTAATAGAATCTTATAACAATCTCGGAACTCATTGAAACGCAATCAATGATCTATGATAGCATCATAAAACTTGGCATTAACTTGAAGAAGGATAGTGCTGATAGGAACAGTAGATTACTTTAAGCGGAAGATTAACACTTTGGATAATTATTGGAACGATTACCAAATTAATCATGAGCGAATTGAACGGGAGGTAAGTAAAACGGATCATTACTTTACCAACCAAGAATATGAAAACATAAGTACCGGTGACTCATAAGTCAACCAAGGCGTTGTTGATCAACCACCTCGACGACACCTCGCTTCGTACCCCGACAATCCTCCTCTCTCCTACTTGATCTATGCTATGTCCGACAGGGTCCATAATTGTGACTAAAATATTTATTTCCCTTTAGTTCTATTTGTAGTCTGTATATAATGTACATAGTAGATATATACAATATAATAAAATGTAATTAAAATGTGAAAGATAAAATTTCCCTACCATTTAAAAAAAGTGTAGACCGACGCGAATACGGCTACTGAGCTGTTTCCTACAAAAGTGCAATACCTACACTGTCAAAATATATGGAACAGCTGATTTTTTTAAATAACCGGTGAAAAATTTGTATGTGGGGCCACTCAGAATGATGTACTGAATACGTGGTAACGGTTTTCGCGTCGGAGTTCCTTCATCCTTGTGTACATTATGGTACGCAATAAAGAATTGAGAATTGAAAAGCTCGTATCCATACAAAGACGATATTTAAATTTTAAATATAATTTTCGACGGGAGCGAAGCCGCTAGCAAAATCTAGTGTTCAATAAGTATTATTCAATTGAGTATTGTTTTCTATAAAACCAGTCTTACCAAGGGTTATCGTATTACCCAGTAATAACTGGGTTATAGAGGTCAGATAGGCAGTCGCTCCGTGTAAAATACTGGTATTCAGCTGCGTCTGGTTAGACTGGAAGCCGACCGCAACATAGTTGGCAAAAGGCGAAGCAGATGATGATGTTTTCCATAAAACTGTGCGTCCATAATGCAAACACAATTTCGCGCTCCAGCGACTATTCAAACTCATTTAAATTGTTTTACTTCAAACCATTGTTTACTTCGCCCGTAGCGTTTCGTATTGATTCTACCAACGAATTTGCGAGAAACCATTATTAATAAAACTGTTCCTAATTCTCTGATGCTGAAGGTATCTCTTTTCACCTATTTAAAAAAAAAAATAACTGATTTAAGATTATAAAAATACCCATTATTTCGGGTCTAGAATTCTAGGAAATTGCGGAAGATAGACAGGCCAAGTTTTATACAAAAAATATTCAAACTGACCACCCTGTACCCTGAGTAATAAGGTTGAAAAGTGGTCGACGGTCAGTGAACGCGGTAGTACACAGACACACAGTGTCAATAAGTGCTAACCCCTCAAGTTTTAAAATGTTAAAGCTTGAGGGGTTAGCACTAACTGACGCTGTGTGTACCTGCCGTTCTTGGTTCACCTTGGACCTTGGTTTGGTAAAAATACTGTTCCCGGCAATACGCAAAGCCAGTTCCAGAAAAAGTTCAGCTTTGTAGACTTTTAGACTAGAGTAGACTTTTGAGTCTTTGTTCGGTGGGCCACACCTGCACGTCAGTACCAATACTTACAAAACCACTGTAAGCCGGCCCCATGGTCTATTGCAACTCCGTACTACACTAGCCCTGAAAGGTCAGAGTGTCACCACTGAAGTAGTTATATTAACGCCACAGTTCCTACTGTAACGCCCCGTCCACAACTTCAGGCAAAACGACTTGCGTCAAGCGACACCGGTGTTCCTCCGTTGCTTCGCAAGGCACACTCGACTCATGGTCATGGTATGTTTTTAAACAACTTCTTTCATTTGTTTTCCCCGCAGTCACAAACACGTTTCGCTTAAGTATGTAGCTCGTGGCCAAGCCGTAAGGTTTAAGATTAGCGTGTTTTCGGCACAAATAAGCTTTTTTTTTTACTTTTGCTACTCGCGTAACACACATTTATAAGCTCGTATAAGCGTGAGCCGTGAGATGTACTGATATATTCCCAATGGCACAATCCACCGGTTCGAGCGAACACGCAAGAATGAGCGCGTGTAGGTATGCGCGTTCGATGTTTTGAAGCACAAAATGTGTCGCGCGTGTACGCGTGTAAGAAGATGCTATCTGTAACCACTCTAAGATACTGACTCGCTATTTGTGCCAATGAGCACAATTTTCGTTGCGCCCACAAAACGGATTTTGGCAATGATCCAGGAGTCTGCCAGAATGAAGAATGATCAACTGCGACAGATTTTATCGTGCCTTCACTAACAATGTATTGCATCATCAGTCACTTACGGCACTGAAGTAAAATGGTGTCGCGAAAACTATACGAAACCTTTCTTTTGTCGTGAGGTTTCTTTATGAGTACTTTTTCTCACCTACCGGTAAATCATTTTATAAACCATAAAAGCAAGAAAACTTTATTGAACAAATCTTCTAACTGTACACTTGCACTGGCAAACATTCACATAAAGCTTGTTTTCTGATAGAGGTAATAATTTTTGTGAATGTTCTTTCGAATGTTGTTAACCATCATCATCATTATGAGGTGCATCTTTATAATGAGGTACACACGGCTACACATCAAGCTATACATTACCAGTATAAGCTGACCTCACATTGTACGGAAATCCCATGCAATGCGAGATCAGGATAAACTGGAAATGTATAGCTTGATGTGTAGCCGTGTGTACAGTTTGGATATATGGGGTAATCTTCGGAACTGCTCATCCGCTTCCGAAAATTCTTTCACTAATGAGAAGCTACATTATCCCCGATTCAAATAGTCTAGCCTATAACAGCGTAGGCTATATTTGAAACGTTCCCGTGGAATAATTTCCGACAATAACGTGCCGAAATCGCGGGTAAATGCTATTAACCAATAGAATCTGTGAATAGGTTAGTATTCAGACAACTGTCGGTTGTCCGGCGTCGTCCGGTTTCTGTCGGAAGCAACCGTTGGGGTTCCGACTCGTGAAATACAGGTACGCTGCTGCATTGACTTCCTATGCAGGAAATAAATCGTTTGTTTGATGTTACTTCTTGGCTTCTGTCTCGTGAAACCATATGTACGGTGGGCTGCATCAATTGGGTACCACAGTTCTAATAACAAACTGCTGGGGTACTATTTAATAACACTAAATTCAATTACGTATCTATACTTAATATAATATACAATTATAATTACATAATTATTAATTATTTTCTCCTATAGTTATGTTGCTTCTCTACGCCTAGGTGCCGCATTATGTTCTCCTCATCGCTGTCACTGTGGTGAAGTTGTCAACAGCCTCGGACATCACGGCCTGTCATGCAGCCGAAGTGCGGGCCGTTTTGCACGGCACGCGAATTTAAATGACATCATCCGACGAGCTCTTGTCACCGTCGACGTTCCAGCTATATTAGAACCCAATGGCTTGGCACGCGACGATGGCAAGAGACCGGACGGGATGTCTTTGTTTCCATGGAAGATGGGTAGGCCTTTAGTGTGGGACGCAACATGTGTCGATACTCTTGCGCCATCCCATCTTCCTAGCTCATCGTGCTGTGCTGGGGCTGCCGCTGCGGCTGCAGAGAACCTCAAGCGGCGTAAATATAGTAACCTCATTGGTAACTATATTTTCGAACCGTTTGGGGTTGAAACTCTAGGACCGTGGGGTCCGAGCGCTCACAGCCTTTTCAAGGATATTTCTAAACGTTTAGTTGACACTTCCCGTGACCCAAGGGCTGGCTTTTACCTTGGCCAAAGGCTTAGCGTTGCCATACAACGTGGCAACGCCGCCGCCGCCAGTCTCTTGGGTACATTACCAGTTGACAGCGTTGAGGAGTTTTTTGACGCCATTTTTTAAGTTTGTTGCTAGGTTATTTACTTTAGGTTATTTTAATTAATAAGTTATGTTTTATACAAATTATTTACATTTTTAAAAATTTCTTTTAAATAACAATATAAAAACATTTAAAAATATAAAAAATTATTGCCCACCGGTATCAGGAACAGGGTCCAAGCTACCGGCGGTCAGGGCTCCAGAGAGAGGAACCTCCTAGCAATACGAGCCGTGTCCAGGAGTACCGCTTTCTGAATCAAGCCCTTGATCCAGCTGCCTAACGAGAGCCTCCTTAGGTATTCATCGAGGCTCTTGGCAATTAAGCCATGGGCTGATGCGACTATCGGCACAATGATCGCTGAGTCCACATCCCACATGACGACAACCTCGCCAAGCGGTTGCCACGGAGCCAAGTCAAGATACTTGATTTGCTTATCTTTCTTGGCTTTCACGAGGTTCCCATCATGCGGGACCGTTATGTCAACAATCATTGCGCGCCGTTCTGATCGATCCACCACCACTATATCAGGCTTATTGGCTAGAATAGTCCTGTCAGTGATGATCGATCGATCCCAGTACAATGTGATACTGCCTTTTTCGAGAACTGGGTCGGGCAAATACCTATAGTACGGCACTTCCGATTCCACAAGGCTATATTTAAGAGCGAGTTGCTGATGGATAATCCTGGCTACAAAATTATTTTATTATTATAATTATATCATATTTAATTATAATATTATTAAAGAGGTAAAATTTGTTTGTAAGTTTGTATGTAGGGGGTAATCTCTGGATCTACTGAACCGATTTTGATAATTCTTTCACTAATAGGAAGCTACATTATCCCCGAGTGCTATATTTGGGCTATATTTACAACGTGTATATAGGCTATATTTACAACGTGCTCGTGAATAGTTTCCGACCAAAACGCAAGCGAAGCCGCGGGTAACAGCTAGTATTAGGTACACAAACAAACACTTAATAACTTACTATCTCAATATGTAGTAAGCAAATTAGTGTTACACGAGCACGACAAAGATGAAATGTTTATTATTTCAGAGAATTTCAATATTGATCAGTACGATATCTTTCAGTTTTCAAAGAAATTGCGAATATTGTTCTTAATTAATTTAATTTTGTTATGGAAACAACTGGCAAGTCGATGAAGTTGTCGGTTTTGTAGCCCGAGGGTTGATTCAAGGTACGTATAAAACAGGAGCTGTTGTGACCTTCAGGAAGATGGAAATGAGTTTATGTATGTTTCCTTACATGCTTTGTCTTGGAAGAAACTCAAATAGTTTGATTGTGACCAAAACTTTGGGCAAAGTGATTCCACCCACTATGGGGATGGTTGGTTCTTCTGGATCTCTCCGGAGAGTCAAGAAGTATCGCAGAAACAGAAGGATAAAGGACGGATCCTTTATCCATCTGTTTCAAGATTTTGATATCGTCTATGGCCCTGTTTTCTTTGTTGTGAGCCAGGCAATTATCATCACCTCAACAGAAATATACCTACGTCATCATATCAAATAGTATTATCTCTCATTTTATCCTAGCAGGTCACAAATTATGACACAGCAAAAATATATACGTCACGTTACACTTACACGGGTCCCTTAAAAGAGCATATCTATGTATATTGCCTCATTATTAAGTTCAATACCTTATCGTTTCTCCAAATAAAATGAATATTTTCGGATTCCATTGTGTAAAGCAATTAAAAAGTTATGAGCAGTCAAATATAACCTCAATAACATGAATAAAGTTTAATTAAACGATTCTTTTTGAAAATTGTACTTATTTTTTATTCAGTTTTACTCTCCCCGCTCCTGAAAGTTCTTATAAACTCCATTCGTACCTGAATTTCTGTAAACAACTTCGGCAGCCGTAATAAGTATTAGATTACTTATTTTAGCCAAGCCAAGTACTGTTTTTGAAATTTCAGCCGTAACCACTCAACTGGGTCGAACGTTGACGAATTAACGAGGAGTTCAATTTTTTCGAAGCAAAAATAATTACAACTTTCCTGACAGGCAATAATTACTTATTTATGTGACTAATTTTCCTTCTGACAAAAAAGCTATACGTAAGTAAAACGCAGACCACGGGGCCTAAAATAGAAGCTTTATCAGAATCATAATATGAATCACGTTAAAACTTTAAATTTCTTAAAATGGTCTCTATGGTTATGACCACAAAGTCCATTTTAAGAGTTTTAAATTTTTTACGTGATTCGTATTATGATTCTGATAAAGTAGCCATTTTAGGCCCCCAAAAAAGATGGATGGATCGTGTGTGTGTCAATGTATATCTAATTGTCTTGTTTCTGTTTAAAAATCGACTCTTGGATTGTTACATTATAAGCGAATGCTCCTGGTGAAGGTGCGTCTTTCAAGTCAGTACAGATTAAGTTAAGTGCAAACAACTTTAGCCTCTCAGCCTCTGATATATGGTTAATAACGTTTGACTCATCATTTGTGTACGAATGTTATTATATTGAAAAAGTGTGAACATTCCTAAAAAATGCCTAGAATATAGGCTACCTCGTTGGTCTAGGTGTCGCAAGCGCGACTACTGAGCAATGAGGTCCTCGATTCGATTCCTATGTCGAGCAATAAGTTATTTACAGAATCTGGAATTGCGCCTGATTGATGACAATAGGCTCGTCCTCTATATTACATGGGTCTTGAAAAAAACTGCCAGTGTCAGTGACAGGGCTGTGGGCTTGTGATGTTTTATTTATGTACAGTTATCTATGTAAATCAGTACCAACATTTTCACGTGTAAAATTATATTGCTTCTATCTTAACATAAGTCTACATTAAAAACACTCGCTTCACTCTGAATATTTGCTATTATTTAAGGCAGAGATTGCTCCAAAAAGATTCCGAGAAAGTATTAGGTACGATTAGATTGTTGTTGTAATACAACCAACGGCATACATAATATAGTTCAATTTATACATTGTATCTTATTAATAAATTAAATTATATTCAGTTAGTCCCCGATTCTTTTAACTTGAGAAGTTTTAAATATTTGATGAGTATACACTTAGCAAAAACTCGTAAATTCGCAACACCTTGTTCGAGACATTCGTAAAGTTCTGAGAGAATATTTAATAATCCCTTCAACAAACCTGCTTATGTGTTTAAATCCAATCAAAATCATTTATTTCAAGTAGGCCAGTTACAGGCACTTTTGAACTGTGGAAACAAAATGAAGCTACAGTCAAGTACAGTCCCAGTCACAGCGCATAATAACTGTGATAGTACTGTAGTACTACCTGGGGGCCTAAAATGGAAGCTTTATCAGAATCATAATATGTGATTCGTATTATGATTCTGATAAAGCAGCCATTTTAGGCCCCCAGTACTGCAGTGTTGTACCTGGTACTGTAGTTGACCATTCCAAAGCGAAGATCTAGGAGAAGAACAGGCAAGAAACTCCATGGACACTCTTTTATATCAGAATATTGTAACAAAATAAACGCTTCAAATAAGTACACAAAATTAATTGCATTAAATAATCTTTGATTCACAATCATTCATCAGCATTGATTACCGTTTTTCGTTTTCGCGAACAAAGTATTTTGGAAGCCTTACTTCGAGTATTACGAAATAGGGCTTATCTCAAAGTAGAAACATTATTACACGAGAAAATCGCTTTAGAATTTAGCTAAGTGTTAACGTTTCATTGCCTGTCACTGTACACTTTCAACGGAAGTTGAGCTACTTCTCATTAGGTACAACTTTATAGCTAATCAAGATTCAAATGATTAAAGTTTTACTTCCTTTTTTACTTCAGTACCAATTACAAAAGTTGCCTGTTTGATTGTGACTCGTAAAACGTCGACTGTTCGGCTCGTAACTTTTCAACAATTATATAAATGTCTGTAGATTCTTTTTTTCGTGTGGTTAGTATCTAAAGTAACAGCAGAAGACGTCGCAACAAACCTCGTAGAAGATGGTGGAACGAGCAGGATAAGACCAGCGACCAGTGGTCCTCATTGGCCTTAGATCAAAACAACAAGAAACATGGGTAAAAAGGCCTCTGCCGAGCAGTGGGATGCCGCAGGCTAACAGTGTCAGTAGTGTCTAACCTGGTGTCAGAGTTTTTATGCCGTACATGGGCCTCTGAATTGGCTTTACATGCCATCAAGAAATATCTCCCAGGCATGCTGATCACTATGTTTTCCGCCACCGAAGCAAGTGATAGCAATACGCTCGCTCGCTTAATTATGAATCCGAAAAATCAGAGCTGCGTGTCGTGGGTTCGGACTGGTGACCTCTCTTGACAGTCCGACGGTCACACCACTAGGCTATCACTGCTGTTAATGATACTGATGCTTATGATGCATTCATTACTTCAGGTATATATGTATAAGGTCCCATTAAAATAGGTGGACAAATTTTAACACAGCGTTCAGTACGTCTAACGAAAGATATCCAAGCAAAAAATACACTGATTAAAGTGATTTTCTTTTGAACTAATGTATGTGTTTATTCTAGAGTGCCGCCGTCAATTTATTATTTTGCGTTGCGGGGTTGCGGGACTCCTGCCAGGGTTGCGGACCTGTTCGAAAGAGATACCGCGGCCCTGGAACACAAAGGGCAAAGGAAGGAACATGGATGGGTTTTAGTCAGTAGAAGTCTGACACTCCCTCCTGCTCAGCCCAGAGCGGGAGGGGTTGATTTCCCATCGGTAAAAAAAAAAAAAAGGTATACTTTTTAGTTGTGAGATATGTTTATATGACCAAAAGTTCAAAATTTTGTTCGGTACCTACCTCGTTTTATTTCGTAGATCGCTAGCCCGCGCGGAGACGCGTCTCTGGACAACTCGCACGCGCGTCTAGCTAAAATAAAAAAAATTATACCTATGTTTGAAATAACCTAGGTTTTTCTTATAATTTCATAAAAAACCGGTACCTAGATTATGCTGTACGGTCGCCTATCTATACTATATAATTATGTAATCTATATCTATACAAATAAATGAAATTATAGTGTCTGTTTGTAATATCAAAATAACAGCTTTTTAATGGAAGCAAATGGAAATACAGGGTGTAACAGGACCCTTCACGAAGCCGTCAACCAAGCATTATGTACATCAAACTAAGTAACTTTAAAAAAAAAATGGCTGGGAAACGATTTTGTTTTTTGGGGTGAAATATCACGTGTTACGGTAGGACTCAATGTAACGCACTCAAAACATTGTGCTGATGTATGGATTGAATAGTACGGGGGTCGTGGAGGTGTTTAAAGTAAAAATCTTACATTAAAACCCTGTATTAAAAAAAAAAACTTGTGAAAAAGTTGGAACTTTGACCCCCAATATCTCCGTAACTAGAAGGTTCCCAGGTATATATGTATATACAGGGTGTAACAGGACCCTTCACGAAGGCATCAAACTAAGTAACTTTAAGCAAAAATTATTGCTGGGAAACGATATTTTTTTAGGGATGAAAAATCACGTTTTACTGTAGTGCTCAATGTAGCTCTCAAAACAAAAAAAATCGCAATGATGAGGAGAACAAGTGCCTTTTGGCTTCGTTAAGGGTTTTGACACCCTTTATATACGGCACTTATAACAAAACCATTTTTTTTCCATTTTTGCCTGTCTGTCTTATCTGTTTGTTCCAGCTAATCTCCGAACGGCTGCTCCGATTTTGACGGCTGATCGACTTTTATTGGCAGATAGCTGATGTTATGAGGTCTAACAAATGCAACTTCTATTTTAGAAAAATAATTAGAGCTCCGAGCAAAAAAATTAAAGCCCTTGAGATTATTAAAAAAATCCGATTTAAAAAGGGTAATCTTTTTTAATAATAATTTCTCGCGAGCGAAGGTCGCGGGCAACAGCTAGTATAACATAAATAATACCACTACCCACAACTAAGTTTCCATAATCCTATATTCAAATACGACCGAAAAGTGGCCTGAATATAATACAGCGAAATAAATGAAGCGAAAAGAGAATGATAAATGAGTTGACACAGTCTACGCTCCGCATGAAAGGGTTGCCGCAAACCTAGTGGCTCCATACTTAGCTAAACCTTCATCAAATCACATTACTTAAGTGGGTAATAAACCTATTTATAAGGCAAGTATAGTTTATTTTTCTATGGGAAAACTTTCTGAAACCCTTTACATATTCTTACGATAAATGGGACAAAGAGAGCAGCGGTGGCCCAGTAGTGGCGGCCCCGAATTACGAACAGTAAGTCGTGGGTTCGAACCCAGGCAGGACTTTGTGTAATTTATTTCATCACAACTGCTCTCAAAATGGTGAAGGAAAACATCGTGAGGAAACCGGCATGTTCAAGAACCAAAAATTCGAAGACATGTGACATCTATCAACCCGCACTGAGCCCGCGTGGTAGATTATAGCCCATTCCCTCTCATAGACAGGAGGCCGTGTGCCCCAACAGTGGGAACAATATAGGCTGATTATGCTTAAATGGGACAAAGCGAATAACATCGTAATTAGTTTCAATAAGCAACTGGTCTCTGTCGTCAACACTATGACGTGTCAATATTCATAACCATAAATCTTTATTTATCTCGACACCAAAAATTATAAAGGCGCTGCTCGGTTTCTGAAGTAGAACGTCCCGAAGGTCCTGGAGTACAGATTACCTCTCCGGCTTAGATAGAACATTTTATAAACAATTTAAGTAAAGTTAAAATAAAAAGTAGGTAAACAAGTACCTTTACAGTTAAATTTGACATCTAAAGGTGGAAAATGAAATTGAAATTGGTAATAGAGTAGTTGACACCACCAATCAATTGACACACTTTCGCGACTCCATAGAATTGAGATGGAAATAGCCTTTGGGTGCATTTGTCCACTTCGCAAAATGTCCAGTAGGCTCAAAGTAACCTGTGAAGTCATTATACTGACTCAACTAGATCAATGCTTTAGAAAGTGGGATCATATATTTTCTATGACATTTCTTCTTATGACCGATCTATGAAACCAACCAGGCCAAAAGTATTAATCACGCGTACTCCACAAATTGATGCATCCACGTCAAACACAATTGGTTGCGTACAAAACTTTACTCGAACAAAAGCCGTGATTCGACGAGAACTACGAAAATAAAAAAAAACATTCGAAAACTTTTTACAGAACTAAGGACATTAAAAAAAAAACATTCGTCAACATTTTACTGTTCTGCTACCTGTATAGAACGCGTATAAAAGGATATCTGTCAAACAGTACGTTGAATCTCGCAATTCGATTTTATTTTTCAAGGTGATGAATTCGGGATGAGGTGATTTCTAAACGAGGCCGAGGATTAATTTGCATGTGGCGGCCATAAAATTTTCTTTGACGATACTGGCCACGCAATTTGTTCGACTGAGTGAAAAACGTTTTTGAAGTTATTCCGTGGATCGCATTTTAATATCTCTCATATTAATTTTCGTATTGAAAACGTTGAGCCCTCTTTTTGGCAGCGACATAAAAGATTCAGCAATATGAATACTATTCCCCTTTTTCATAAAACTTGACTTTGGTAAGCCCCATAGATCTTGCCTGCCTTTGTCGTGTTCTTTTGAATTGAACGAACGGATTAGAGTTATTGGATGTTTTTTTTTTTAAATTATAGGTATGAATCTTTATAAGGCATACTAGCTATTGCCCGCGAACTTCGACAACGTGAAATTTTTATAAAAGTAGTAGTAAAGTAGTTTTTGCACGGAACCTCTTTAACATCAGCTATCTGACAATAAAAATCCCGTCAAAATCGGTCCACCCGTTTCGGAGATTAGCCGGAACAAACACACTGACAAAAATTTTAAAAAATGTTTTTTGTTATAATTATGTACCGTATTATTATTATACGGTACATAATTATTACTTTCATATGCATTCAGTAAAAAGCTGTTATTTTGAAATTACAAACAGACGCTTAAATTTTATAGAGGAGGAGGGAAAGGGATAGGGCGAGCCTATTTTTTGGCCAAAAAATCAGCATTGCCATACAACGTGGCAATGCTGGAAAGGCTGGCAGCATTGCCACGTTGTATGGCAATGTTGCCAGTCTTCTGGGCACTTTGTTGACAGCGGTGTGGACGAATTTTTTGACGCCCTGTAACCCTTTTGATACTTGTACATATTTTTATTACTATTATAGATTACAGATTTGTAGTTTGGAAATAATGTAAATAACCAGACCTTATATAAATATCTTTTAATTTTATTTATTTGTATTCGGATCGAAGGAACACCTACGCGAAAACGGTTGGCACGTGTTGAGTACATCATTCTGAACCCCCTGCCCCCCCACATTATAAATTTTCATCGGTTATTAAAGTGCAATACCTACACGGTCAAAGTGTATGTTACAGCAGTTTTTTTTCCTGGATTGGTGAATGGAGAGGTACGAGTGCGTTGTTGAATTTTATTAAGAGGAAAAAGATGCTCGGAATATTTCCACCATGTTACTAAGGAAAACAAAAGTTTCAAAGTGAAAACATACCTAAGTGAGTGCGGCGGAATGCTTCCTCTCAACGTGACGTGTTATAAAGGGAAACTAGAACGCCAAGAATAACAATAACGACACAGGTTCTACATAAAATACAGTTCAGACTATATCCTATAGCGGTCCATGAAAATATACGACCATGTTACGACATTATTTGAAGTCTCATCGTCTATTCATTGTGGTGCCCGGACAAAGCATTTGACTTGCTAATTCTGAACACCGTCATTCGTTCGCCATTTGTCCTGCCCTATTACTACGAGTGGACATACGAGTACGTGCACAATTTAGATGTCACTGCTGCCAGCTCGAGTGCTTTGCGAAAATAGATGGTCAAAGGCTCCAATGTTTCAGAATGAAACTCACTGTTCTGAAAATATCTACAATTGTTACAGAATTTTTAATCTTTCATCTGGTCTTCAAATACTTACTAATTGGGTTAACTGCTGAGCGTGGGGTCCTGGGTTTCCATCCCGGGAATCCCAGGTCGGGCAAAAAGTGCTATTGTGTTTTTCATTCGAAATTTCTCAGTAGTAACCCGGAGTTTGGAAGTTGGCGGTATGATAACCCCGTGCCTCGGAAAGCACGTGTGCCCTATAATATCTGCCGCGCCGATGGCTAATCTGTGTTGAGATTGGCCGCCGTGACCGAAAACGGTCAGGAGGACTATTATTATTAATTGGGTTTGAAATTACTCAGTTTGGATGTATGTGCAGTTCGAAATTATGAATAGCGTAGAGTCAATAAGATATTAATACCTACCGCACATGTAAAGTACGCAGAAAGCTCGGGTGCGTAGTACTTGCAACATGCGTGTGAGTATGACCAGGTGACTGTATGAACGTGGACGAGGCGCTCGGAGTATGTAACATAGCAGGTGGCGTCCTGCAGTTTCTGCCTACCCCCATCAGAAGGCGTGAGTTTAGGTAAAGTACGCAATAATCTCCAAATTTCACTAATCACGTTCAGAGAAAACTAATTAATCGTTCTAAGGATGCGGCATGAAAACGACATAATTTCCATTTAATAGTCAAATTATAAAAAAACGTATCCATTCTCCCACGAATACTATTAAAAGCGTTGTGAGCCAATTTATCCAAACAGATAGATACAAAGAAAATAATCAAAAGTAAATTGAAATCGTACATGTCCATCCAATTTAATAGAGACATACATAAAGCTTTGGTGAATGAATGAATGAAATTGAAATGAGTGGAAATAATTACGTTTTCTGTGGGATCAACGACTGTTTACATGGCAGGCTGCGGCTGTCGTGGCAATGACAGATATTCAATATATCTTGGCCGTATTGTACACGTCTCGGTCTACTAATTTAATTGCTATTCTTCAGTTGGTAGTACCGAGATAATTCATTAATTCAATTTGAGTGAGATTATGTAACATAATGTTTTTCGGTATTTATAAAATTCTTCTTTCAAATCAGCCAACATAACAAATATTTCACAACTAGCTGTACCGCGCGAACTTCGCCCGCGTGCAGTTAACAATTGAAAGGGTTTTAATTTAAACAAATTAGCACGGAACCCCTTATCCTTTTTCAGAAATAAAAGTAGCCTATCACGTTACTCCGTATAACATCAGCTGTCAGTAAAAGTCCCGTCAAAATCGGTCTAGCCGTTTCGGAGACTAGCCGGAACAAACAGACAGAGACAAAAATAAAAATTGTAACAAGTGCCATACATACTTTCATATGCATTCAGTAAAAAGCTAACAGACACTTGAATTTTATTTATTTGTTTGGATAGACAAATCTACGTACTTTATTTATCATTTTCTTGTATCAAAAATAGTGTCCGACCGAAGTTTCGGTTTCGGCCGGTTTCGGCCTAAAACTAATGTTTCGGCCAATAAACGGCCGAACCTTGCGGCCGTGCCGAAACTTACAACTTCGTACTTTCTTTTACAATACAAAGTGCTGAATAATATGTAATCTTCTAAAAAATACGAGATTTATGTTCTAAGTTACATCTTATTTATATGCTCATTTTTGTAGAAGTGTTTTAAGTATACAATGTTAAATTAAAGTAAAGTTATGGCTTTCAATAAATAAAGGAAGCAAAGAATTGTAATGATTATACTAATCATAGTTTATAAAACTCTTTAAAAAAGTACAAGTAACATTTAAAATGTTATATATGTGGAACATAAAGATTCCTATAGTAATAAACAAATTTGAATTTGCCTTTAAAAAAAATCCGGCTAAATGCATGTCGGGCCACGCACAATGTACCGTAGCTGCCCATCAAAATACGCGGACACTTCCTACAGTCCAATTTACCTCCGAAATATGATTTTTATTGTAATAATAACTTACATTTGCAGTTGAAAAACCTGTGCTCCGATACATTATGTTTAGGAAAATATGTTATCCAAGTACATTTCATAAGTCGGTTGACTATCGTAAACTTGTAAAGCCTACTTAGCTGTGATAGTTTTCCTTTTAACTTTGTTATATATAAGGTGGACACCGACGCGAAAACAGTTACTACGTATTCGGTATATCATTCTGAGCCCACACACACATAGGAATTTTAACCGTTTTTGCATCGGTATCCCATTCCACCCCATATAAGTACTACCACCGTGATTTTTTGCACACACCCAAACACAACTGTTTAGCTGGGACACTTGAGTCTAACAAAAATTAGCACTTTAAAGCTTAATATTTCACAAACGAATCCCTGAATAGAAAAATTATTTGAACAAACTCGCAATATTTTTTTAAAGACCATTATATCCCACAAAATCTACAATCCCACTTTACGTCTACAGGAGATAAACTGCTAACCCTAAAAAAATACTTTTCGATTATTATTTTACCACTTTGTCGGTGTAACTAATTTGTATATTCAGTGCAAATTACAGCTTTCTAATACTAAGAGTCTTTGAGCTAAGCTGCGGACAGACGGACGGACATGGCGAAACTATAAGGGCTCCTTGTTGACTTCGGAACCCTAAAAATTTAAACTCAAAATTCAAATTTTGTTTATAAACTGGTTTTATTTTATACCATCTACAATTAACAGGTCGCTGCCTCAATATAACAGATAATGTTACATTTTCACTTTTTAGGGTAGTTTAATTTAGACCCAGTGTCACTATGGCAATGTTGAAATTTCAATTCGATAAAAGTGAAACGTAGAACCCTGTAATATTAGGCCAGCGAGATGTTTCATTATTCATATATTTGGAAAGAACACCCCACTGACATTTTATTCAACGTTTTAATCACGTTTATAAAAGGTTTGGTTTCGGCCGAAACTATATCACTACCGAACATTCGGTTTCGGTTTCGGCAAAAAAACATGTTTCGGTCGAACACTAATTAAAAACCTTATACGTACGCACGGCGGCACATGAAGCTGTACATAACCAGTATAACCTGACTTCGCTTTGTATGAGCTTCCCATACAATGAGAGATCAGTTTAATTTGATTTTGCGTATCATTGATTAGCCGTCGTGCATACCTACATCGATCAAATAGACAACACTGTATTACCGATGGTAACTGGATATTTCCACAAAAATGTTACCCACATTTTTGTGGAAATATCCAGTTACTTTTGCACATTTATTAAAATGAAATAAACCTTATTTCAATAACATACATCTTTTTAGGGTTCCGTAGCCGTATGGCAAAAATCGAACCCTTATAGATTCGCCAAGTCTGTCTGTCTGTCCGTGTATGTCACAGCCACTTTACTCCGAAACTATTAAGACTACACAGTTGAAACTTAGTAGGTAGATGTATTCTGTAAACCGCTATAAGGTTTTTATACAAAAATAATAAAAAATATAAGATTCGATAAGATTCGTCTCAGGATACATGGAACTGAAACTAAAAAATATTTTTTTCATCAGACCTATACGTGCGGGGTGTCTATAGATAGGTCTTTAAAAATGACATTGAGGTTCCTAAAACCATTTTCTCTCAAAGTCAATCGTTTGAAAGATAAACACTTCCAAAGTGGTAAAATGTATGTCCCCTCCTCTAATTTCTAAAGTAAGAGGAGAAAAATTCTGAAAAAAATATAGAACGTAAAAAAATACTTTCAACGAAAATTGGTTTGAATAAGATTTGATGTTTGTTTTTTGAGATATGGGACTTTTTCATCAAATTGCAGCAACAACTTTGTTTTTCATTAACATACTATGAAAAACAAATTTAGTTTTGTTGATGAATGTAAAACAATACAACATATGAACGAATGCCTTCAAAATATTTTTATTATATTGTTTGGTGCTACGGAACCCTATGTGCGTGTGAGTACGACTCGCACTTGGCTGGTTTTTTAAAGGAAGTTTTAGCAATTATTTTTTTAAACCGAATTTCATTATTATTTTTTATGTGGTGAAACCTAAAGACGACACCTATAAACGTCAGTTAGCACGTACTTTGACTTACACACGTTTCCGTCATAATAAGCCTAAGAATAAATGCAAAAACGATCGGAATAGAAAGAAATGCTGGAACAAACTTAATTAGTCTCTAATAATGTGAAAATGCAAAAAAAATCAAACATTGAAAATGGCAATTACTTCCCAGAATTTGATTCTTAATGGTAATAATACAGAGTGTATTTTTTTTCAAAACAGCAAGATGGATTCCTGGCCAGGAATATTGATTTTTCAAAAATCCAATATTTAGTTTTAGTTTTCATCAAAATTGGGCTCGAGACTCCTTTGAGCCTTTTTCGATATTCCTCACAGTTTCGGATTTGGCCGTCCACGCCCACTTGAAAGATTCATTCTGTATATAAATTATATTCACCAGATGAATTAATTTATAAAACATATTTATAGAATTCATTTTATTAATAGAACATTCACCATTATATTCTAAAGATATATTTTTATTGGTGTCGCAACATTCATGAGAAAAATAAGGATTTATAATGTTTGTTATATGAAAGCAAGCAACAAAAATGCAATTTAGCACGAAGTTTTCACGAGAATAAGTACTGTTTTTATTTATAACAAAGTTGGGTTAGTTAAACCATTTATAAGTCAAGAACGGCTGGACGGATTTTAATGATCTGTGATTTTTTTGGATTCGCGGTTTCCTCTCTACAAAAATAAGTTTTTAAATATATTAGGTCTTCATTCCTCACGATGTTTTCCTTCACCGAAGCAAATCATCGTGAGGAAACCAGCATGCATTGAAGATATTTCTTGACAGCATGTAAAACCAAGTCAGAACCCAACACATGGGTGGCATAAAAACTCTGACACCAGGTTAGGCACTAACCACACGATAAGAAGAAAAAAGCTTATATTTTGTTCCAAAATTTCTCATCTCTAGTTCCGCTAAGGACGCATATTGTAATAGGACATAAGTGACGCACCCCCACCCACACCCCCTTCCTAATGGCAACAGAGATTTAGGCAAAAAGCGGAATGTTCACTTAAGGGGTGGGCACTCGGGCGTGTACCCACTTAATGTGATTCAATAGTTATTTCATGAAAAAGTCACTCAATGGGATTATATGAACTTGGACGGTTGTATTGATGATTTGAATGATTATAATTCTGTAACTCCATACATGTTACTGGCGCGATTCATATTTTCATCAACGTACAATCTGACACTGACCTGCAAATTGCAATAAACGTAAGAAAATTTAAATTTCGCGGGCTACCCTTGCGCATCCACCTTAAGGAGTGGGCACACGGGCGTGTACCTATTGTTTACGCAGTCCCTATAAATGCGTAACTTTAAAATATTTCTTAGACATCTTTTTATGTTCTGTGTGTTTACCAAAACGAAAAATTAAAATCTTAGCCAGTCAAGTCTCATTACAAACTAACTTTTTTACTAACTTTTTTTAAGTACGTAAATATAATATCATCATCATAGCATCACGCCTTGTAATCCCTGAAGCTGTCGGCAGAGGTGTACCTAACATTTATGCTACATTTCACCAGTTATGTATAAGACGAGCCTATTGCCATCAACCGGGACAAATCCAGACTCCGTGGCTGCTCCTGAGATTCCAGATGGAAAAAACCAAAAAGACTTTGCCCGACTCGGGAATCGAACCCAGTACCTTATAGGCTCAGCAGTCGTGCATGCGACCAATAGACCAACTAGGCAGTACATGACATAAATAATTTGAATCTCCATAGAATATTTTCACAAGAGATTTGTACCCAATGGTGACAATTCAGATCGTAATATTTCTAAGTCAAATCGAATTCGATTTGATTAATTTGATTGCATGGTAGGATGTTCAGTTTGTGGAGGTCAGATAGGCAGTAGCTCCATTTAAAATACTGATATCCAACTGCATCGATTAGACTGGAAGCCGACCCCAACATTGGGAAAAGGCTAGACAGATAATGAGGGTAGGATGTTCAGTATGAAGTAGGTAAGAAACACGCCTCTAACATGTTGCAGTTGATTACAGAGCACAGATTACAAAATACTAGCGTTTGCGTAAGCGTTTGGATTTGGCTGCGTGTGGGTCGAAAATAATCCCATGGGCACGTACAGCCGGGATTTAAAAGTATCCTCTTCCTCTGTCCTAAACCAAGTTTATTAGTGTGTCACTTCCAAATCCGATTAGACCTTTTCACGCATTAACAACTGAACGAACAGACCGAACTGGGTCTGTCCGTTCACTCTTTCGCAATATAAGTTGGTTCTATCTTTTCCCCACGGCTTCGCCTGCGTTATGGACGGAATTCATCCCACGGGACGTTTCAAATATAACCTATGACACTCGGGGATAATGTAGCTTCCCATTACTGAAAGAATTTTCGGAATCGGATCGCTTATTCAAAAGTTTACCCTCTCCCATCCAAACGTACAAAAACCTTTATAATATTATTATTTCTCGTTTATTCATTTTCTTCCTTACTTTTCACATTTATTTAAAATCAATACAGAAAACCTTCCCCTGAGTTGGCTTGACTTTTTTGACTTGAGTTTCCTGTTCTCGATACCGGTGTATCGGGAACAGGGTCCAAGCTACCGGCGCTCAGGGCTCCAGAAAAAGGAACCTCCTAACAAAAACGTATTATTAGGTATATTATTAAGTATCATAGATAAAGGTGTGATTGCTGTTTGTTAGTTTTTCCTGTCTGTCACGCACCCAAGAAGCAAAATATCGACGTGATTTCTTGCATAATATACTATAGTTCACGACCCGCAAAGTTCCATTTCGCACGGGAGAGAAGTAGCGGGCCCAAGCTAATAGAATATAATACTCTGCTGGACAATATCTTTCGCTCGCAGCTCCTTCCATCTACATATTTCAATTTCCCTATTGGCTGAATATTGACTTATCCTGTAGCTTTATTTTCACTGTGTTTTCGTAAGAAGATTCTGACTTCGAGGATAAAATTTTTGTATTGAGCTCTCAGTATTTCTATTAATATTTATTTATTTATTTAATATATTATATGAAGCTGAGAGAATGTATTTACGTGTTAGAACTAGTTGTGCCGAACTTAATAAATAGGTAACCTGGAGTTCACCTATTTACTTTTGCACATAACTTTAGCATTTTTGCGTAGCCCGCCATATAGTCATCAATCAACATGACACCGCGATGTCGGAATATAAACTTGCATGCTTGCATTACATACATAACATCACGATTGTAGTCCCCAAAGGATTAGGCAGATGTGTACCTAATAGTACACCCACACAGGGGGCGAGACTATTGACATCAACCGGGCACAAATCCAGACTCCGTGCTACTGAGAAATTCCTGATAGAACAACCCAATAACACTCGGGAATCGATCCGGGACCTCATGCTCTGAAGTCGCGCTTGAGACCACTCGACAAACGAGGCAGTAACCAGAAAATGTTATCCATATAAATATATAATTTTACAAACAATTACATGTATTTTTTTTTTTAAGTGTTTGGGACCGGTGTTTCGTACCTGACTACTCTGAGAAGAAACAGCCGAAACAAACTCAGAGGTCATAGTCTCTTTTAAAGTCCAGACATAATCTTGGTCAACATGAGGACTACGCAGATTAGTGTCTGAGATGGTCTTTTGAAGAAAGAACCACACATATTTGATTGGACCTGTCCAGTAAGTGCAAGCATTTGTCATTTATCGTGTAGCTCGACTTATAACTCAAGGAGCTCAACTTAATCCATATAAACATATATATATACATCATGAGAAGGTTTACTCAATCATTTGACGACCCGAATGGCGCAGCGGTTGAGAGGCTGCCTGACGTTCTTAGGGTCCCGGGTTCGAATCCCGGTAGGGGCAAATGTTTGTGTGATGAGCATGGACATTTGTTTCCGAGTCATGGATGTTTATATGTATAATAAGTATGTATTTACAAACAAAAAGTATCTATGTAGTATTATCAACTATCTGGTGTCCACGACACAAGCCTCGTTGCTTAGTGTGGCACCTAGATGGCGCTGTGTGTAATGTCCAGCGATATTATTATTATTATTATATTATTATTTGCGTCAAACAATGTCACTGAACCCAATATAATTAACAAAACAAGAGGTTCACAATAAAATAATAGCCCGAAAATCGAGTATTATTAAATCATTGTTGTTCTAAGAAATCACATCACAACCACATGCCTGAGACACTCGTTTGCTGTAGTATAAAATAAATTAGGGAGACGTAGCTGCATAGACTCGTATTATTTTCTCTTTCTCGCTACTCATTAGCGAAAAAATAATACGAGTCTATGGAGCTACGACTATAAAAATACTTACTCATTTCAGTTGTTATGGTGATTACCGTTTAAATACAATAGAAAGGTACCTACTAGAAGTAAGAAGACTCCGATTAAATAAATAAAAAGCTTTTTTGCCACGGACTTAAAAAAGTAAAGTTAAGGCTTTTTAGTGTTTTTTTTTTTGGAAGTCGGCTTTTTTGTACAAAATAGTTTTTACCGTTTTTAGTTGTAGATAAAAAAAAAACAAATTCTTGTCATGAAACAATGTTACATGGTTACTAGAAGTTCCTAAGGACCCGTCGTCGTGTCGTCAACATGGACCGTGAGGAAAAAATGTGTATGTTCTATGTTAAGGGTTTGGTTTCCGCACTTAGTCCCTAAATTGGACCATTGTACGTGAGCCATGGTGGCCGTTACTCCAACCAGCCCACCTCCCTCCAGAAGCAGATCAAACTTCCCGGTCTTCTCAGGACATCCTCAAGGGATCTCGGTGTTTCAAGAGTCTCCTCACGGATCTGGGTGACGCCGGTGCACTCGAGGAGTACATGCGCTACAGTTTCCTCCGCCTCCATGCACGCTCTGCACAGGGGGCTATCAGTGATACCTAGGGTGTGGAAGTGCTTGTTCAGTGAGCAATGTCCAGTGAAAAAATGTGTATTAAAGGCAGTAACTCATAAACTACTAAAGCATAGTTAACAAAATTTTAATGGGACCTCCGCACTGGCTTCTTCTATCAAATAAATAAATCAAAATCACGTAAATCGACACTCTATGGTTAGAGTGCCGATTTACGTGATTTTGGAGTAATCGGTGCACATACATGAAAACAAAAACAGCCTGGTCGAATACATATCCTCCTCCGTTTTTTAAAAGGTGGTTAAAACACGGAGGATTTGGAAAGTTATACGTATTTGTTCGAAAATTGAAAAACTTTTGGTTTCATTTGCTACAAATAGTCTGCTAACACATTGTGACACACACACAGGGAACTAGAAACGCGTGGGAGTTTTTGTATACTTAATTGAAAATTCTCACCACGCTTCGGTTAATAGAAAATAACATAAGCATACACAAAATCGTTATTTTCGATCAAGTTGAGAATTCTGCCAAGTCTAGCCAAGTTAATCCATCATTAATTAATACATCGCCTGATAACGATATTCAATTAAAATTGATCACAAGGTACTGCGCCATAGACTTTGCCAACAAATGAATCAACGCCGACGGCCGAGCCTATATTTTGATTTATGTTTCCAGAAAACCGCTTCAGGGTAGCGACGTTACGAACAAAATGGCGGTACAGTATAAATATTAGATGTTTATGTTAAACTTTATCCATTTAATATGGTAAAATGGAAAGTAAAATAATTGTTGAGTAATAAACATAATGAACAACAACATTGCCCTAGCTACCTACGTACCTATCATGTAAATATGTTAGGGTTGGCTTCCAGTCTAACCGGATGCTGTTGAATACAAGTATTTTACTTGAAGCGACTGCCTATCTGACCTCCACAACCTAGTCAGTACTGGGCAATACGATACCCGTTGCTAAGACTGTTGTTTAGACTTTCAGGGCCAAGACTACCAGTAACGTCTGTCAGGGATGTACAAATGATGACAGCCGGGACCAAAACAGGCGTGACATTATCATTAATAAATGTTCAAATGTATAATTTATCATGCTCATGTTACTAATCTCAATCCCTAATGGCACAGTAGTTCCTATCTGCCGTCTGCTTTTGTTCACATATTTTAGCCTCATCATCTTTCGCGCAAGGAGGAATTTAATTCGTGAGACTCAGTTGGATCCCGAGAGCAGCGAAGGATTCTAGAGTATAATCCTGAGCGGAGCGAGGGATACAAGAACCGAGGTGATTTCTTGTACTCTACTTTTTACCATCGACTACGAGAAAATAAATAGAAGTAGTAGTAGTATTTACATTTCTCGTGGGTTAATAATAACAGCCTCTCGGGTCGATCTTCAAGATTAAGCCGGGCTTACCAAGGTCAGTCTGTGGATGGGTGACCACCCATTACATACCGAGTTTCCTCCGTGCCTCGGAAAGCACGTTAAGCCGTTGCAGATCTTTGACCAGTATTGCCATGAGGTATCGGATTACCAGGGACCCAGTACTTACTAACTGGGTTGTGGAGGTCAGATAGGCAGTCACCTCAAGTAAAATACTGGTATTTAGCTCCAACAGGTAAGACTGGAAGCCAACAAACATAATTGGGGAAATGCTAGGATGATCTTTCGCATAAGGAAACCATACTTTTTTATTTTTGCGGAGCGGTACTCTCGCAAAGCAGACAGTAATGGGAAGTCAATATCTATTTATTGTACTTAATCATTTATTCATATACTATCTTTGAAACTGTTTTCTGTATGTCACTTGCCCCCTCAAGGTTCATTGGAAGACCAGCGTCAGACAGCCTCACCTGTCTGGCATTTATGCTGAAATGGACCTTTTTGGCGCAGCCGTGAGGCACACAGTACAGTCATACTATGTATTTTCTCTTTTTTGTAACTTTTTTAAATATTATTGTGTGTGTGCCTGATGTACTGACGGACTGTGATGTACTCGAATAAACATTTTTCTTTCTTTTTTCTTTTTAAGTTTGTACTCCCATTTTTCTCCTCATCTACAACACTAGCAAGTGCTTATGGGGACTGTACTTTCTTTTCTTTTGTCGTGTGGTTAGTGCCTAACCTGGTGTCAGAGTGCATGCCGCATGCCGTCGAGAAATATCTCTCCGGCAAGCTGGTTTCCTCACGACGTTTTCCTTCACCGAAGCAAGTGAGCATCATCCTGCAGGGTCTAACCTTCCGTGGTCCACCTGGAACTCCTTGAACCGTCTTCGGACTCAAGTAGGAAGGTATAATTCCAATCTCGTTAAGTGGGGCTACCGCATTAAAACAGCAGCGGGGTATGGCTGTGGAGCTGTGTCACAAACAATGCTCCACCTCCTATCCTGCCCTCTTAGCCCAAAAACATGTAGCCCAAGTGACCTCTGCGCTGCCACCGACAACGCGATGGAAGTGGCGAAGTTCTGGGCTAACAAAATATAAGAATTGTCGTGCCAGCGACACGAAGAAGAAGAGACCGAAGCAAGTGATAATTATACAATACGCACATGAATCCGAAAAATCTGAGCTGCGTGTCTTGGGTTCTTGTGACCTATGACTTGGCAGTCCGATGGTCACACCGCTAGGCTATCAATGCTAAAACTGCTTATGGGACTGTACTAAATCATTCTGAAGGTTAAAAACTACCGATTTAAGATTAAAAAATATGAATATGACTTGAGCTAATTCATCTACATTTTACAATTTACTGATCACTTTCTCAATCCTCCGCATCACTTATCCATACTATGACAACCATCTATTATTTATACTTTACAGAACCTCTTGCCTACATATATTCAAATAATTGTTTTATTATAATTATTATGTTGAGCATTAACAAACATAAGCGCTCGCAGGCTAAAATGTAACTATGTTTTGAATCCATTAACTCCAAAATCGGCTAACGCTGTAATATAATTTACTCATAGTTATGTACTAAGTTATAGGGCTCAATGTAATTTGTAAACCCACAATAACTCACACATGTTATGTAAGTAATAACCCGAGAACCTTGGTTGCTACGCCAGTATAACATAAGTATACTGCGTTCGCGATGTAAGCTTCCAAAAATGTAAACAAATATGTGTATGTGGATACACAACTTTAAATTCCGCACATGAAGTTCAGTTTGCGTTACAACTTGTAACATTTGTATGACCATTTTCAACAGCGTTCGTCGTATTACTGAAATCTACTTAATGGAGCCAAAGGAAACAAGGTTTTGAATAGACTTTGGGCACATACATATAGCAATTTATCGTTGTTACGTCCGTGTATTTTCATTGAAACAGGCAAGGGAAAATTATGAAAAAATATTGTAAATTGAGTCGTATTATGTTACTGATAAAGTATAGGATATAAGAGATGATGATGATGGACGATGTGTGCTGCTTTACATAACTTATGTCATGACGGCGAGAATGCAGAAGTACATATAGAAGATACCCACACCCATAGTTTGCTAGTTTTATTACCCGACTTCGACGGGGCTCAAAAGGAGGGTTATATTTTTAACCGACTTCCAAAAGGAGGAGGTTATCAAGGCGTCTGTTTTTTTTTTAAAAGCCTATACTACTGAGGTGGTCCCGTTGTCATAAAGTTAGAATCTGATGATGGGATCCCAGGGAAATCGAGGGCAACCCTGACATTTTACAATGTTTTTCATATAGGTACTTTCTAACGATATTTGTACCTGATAATCATTATCTCATGTTGCTGAGCTGATGATGGAAGATATAAGTCAGGATCTGGTGCTGATCTTCGGATATATGCAATGGAATGCTTCATTAATAGACAGAAAATCTTTCGTGATTACTGCAATCGCTTGGATGTTTATTTTTTACACAATATTAGAACATAACATAACGCCTGTATGCTCTGAGGGAGCACCTAAGCAGATGTGTACAGTACACCCAGATTTCGACAGTTAGGTATGAACGATATAAGTTACATTTTATTGGGGATAAGCCTATTACCATGAAATGAGTTGTTAACAATGTAGAATAAATGTATAGCAAATATTTGTGTAGAATATTGAAACCAAAAACGGAAAAATAAAAAAACTTTTTTGCAAAAAATAAAACCGACTTCAAAAACAAAAAAAAAACGTGGAAAAATAACTTTAGCTTCAGAAGTCGGTGGCAAAAATATTCAATCGAACAAACAAAAGTCACCGACTTCTGAAGCTAAAGTTATTTTTCCACGTTTTTTTGTTTTTGAAGTCGGTTTTATTTTTTGCAAAAAAGTTTTTTAATGTATGTGTTGTACATTTATTGATGTTTGTCTTGTACTACTTGTCTGTAAAATCATGTCTGCCATGGACTCTTGACAAAAGAAAAGCTCCTAATTAATATCTTTTTAACTTTATTCCATCCTCTTAGAAATCAAATTAGAATAATCTCCCTCAAATACCCATTATTATTTGTGCCTGTCATTATTAGTTCCCCAATGTTCTCGAACTAGGTCACGACACTTTCGGGAATCGGAGCGGGATTGCGGGATACACCTCCCGGACCGCTCGGCTCCAATAACGGGACCGCGTGACGTCGACAAATGGCCATTATCTGTTATACAAGTCTGCAAACATCCTGTGTTATGGTTGGACTGTATTAGAATTTATTTCCGTCGCTTCGATAGCTCAGTTATTTACTTAAATGAAACACGGACGACGATTTAACACTATTTACTTTTCATTACACGATTAGACACTAATTACACTGACTTAAAATAGAACGGGACACATAACACACAATATTTACAGTACTTAAGACAACACATAAGAAACACATAAAAGATACATAAGATAATATTAGGGCATGACTTGCTCTTAGCTGCGCGCAAAGTGAACTGTGTCGAAGCATTTTTACCTCGGCCTTTTATAGAAAAATTATTGCACAATGATTACATCAGTTCCCGACGTCCAAACACCTGCCACCTGACACCTGCCCATTGCACCTGACACCTGACACCTGCGTATCGCACCTGACACCTGTGCATTGCACCTGACACCTGCGCTTTGCGTATCGCACCTGACACCTGCGCTTTGGTAATACTATGATGCAATGTTTTTATATGAGTAGGTACATTGTAATTGATTCCCTAGGGTTTTCTCGCCTCTTGCGAGCCTGACTGATCGTTTTATTAAACCTTAGGTACTAATTATCATCTATACATTACATTACTACTACATATACATTCTTCTAGCTCGTTGTCTGCAAAATTTCTCCCCCCGGCGTAGCCTGCGCAGCCTCTTCTTTATGCAGTACGACGAGCTTGCTGACGGGACGCTTGAAGACGCCGGTTCTCGTTCGCACGTCGACCACCCGGATGCCGCCGTCTGGTCCCTCGTAGATCTTCTCGATGACTCCCATCGGCCACACGTTCCGTGGCAGCGTGTTGTCGACGACGATGACGACATCGCCAATCTCCAGCGGTCGGCGGATGCTCTGCGGCTCGCCGCGGGGTACCAGCGTGGGGAGGTACTCCCGCAGCCAGCGTCGCCAAAAGTGGTCGGCGAGGGCCTGGCTGGCCCGCCAAGCACGTCGGTCGGCCTCATCACAAGGCCCGGTTGAGGGTAGGCCCGTGGAGGACCCCAACAGGAAGTGGTTGGGGGTGAGGGCCTCTGGATCGGTGGGACTCACGCTAACATGAGTCAAGGGGCGCGCATTGATGGCGAACTCCGCCTCCGCGAGCAGAGTCAGCAGCACCTCTTCAGCAGGCGCCTTCTCGCGCAGTGTTGCGGCGAGGGCAGTCTTCACGGAGCGCACCAGCCGCTCCCACGCACCGCCCTGGTTGGGTGCGCCGGGAGGGATGAACCGCCACTCCATCCTGTGCAGCAGTCCTTCCTCTCGGAGCGCTGGCGCCCACTCAGCATACGCCACTCGCAGCTCCTGGTCGGCCCCTCTGAAATTAGTCCCGTTGTCCGAGTACATTAGTCGCGGCCATCCCCGGCGCGCAGCCATTCGTCTCAGCGCCATGATGGCTGAGTCCGTGCAGAGCGATGCGACGAGCTCCAGATGCACGGCGCGGGAGGTGAGACAGGTAAACAGGGCGCCCCACCTCTTCTCTCGGCGGCGGCCCACTTTTACCAACATGGGCCCGAAGTAGTCCACCCCGCAGTTGGTGAACGGACGGTGGAACGGGTCCAGGCGAGCGCGCGGCAGGTCGCCCGTGGCCGGCGGCTGTGGTGTTCCCCGCAGCTTCTTGCAGTACGCGCAGGCTCTCTCGATGGCCCGCACCGTCGGCCGCAGGTGGACGATCCAGTAGCGCTGCCGCAGGTCGTTCGTGACTCGTTCCCTGTTGGTATGTCCAGCGGCGCAATGCTCTCGCATTACGATCAGTCTACTTACCTGGTGGCGACCATCAAGGATGATTGGTCGTTTTGCCTCTACAGGCGCGTTTGAGGCATCAATACGTCCTCGCACGCGCAACAGGCCGTCCTCTAATATTGGATCCAGTCTGTATAGTCGGCTCGCTTTGGTAAGGGGGCGAGCAGACCGGATCTTGTTTATCTCATCCGCGAAGCTGTCCTGCTGTGCTTTCTGCAGGAGCTCTTTCTCGGCACGCTCTATGTGCCGATGTTCTAGGCGCGGCGTGACGCGTCGACATGCGTCTATGAATGCGAGCACGCGCGCTGCGGCGCGCACCAGCGTCTCGTATTTTGAGAAGCGGGCAGGATCGGGCAGCCAGCTGTCTCTTTCAGGGCCCGGCGCGATGTGCAGGACCTCTTCTTCCGATTCTTCCAATGCCGGTCTCCCAGGCCAGCGCTCCTCCGGCAGGTGTAAGAAGCCCGGCCCGCGGAACCAGCGGTCGGACACGCTGATCGGCGCGTCAGTGAGTCTGGTGGCGTCGTCCGCTACGTTATGCTCCGTAGGCACCCAACGCCATTCTTCTTTACTGGTGAACTCGGCGATCTCCCCCAGTCGGTGCGCGACGAACGGCGTGTACTTTTTCATGTCGTGGTGGATCCAGTGCACCACGGTGGATGAGTCTGTGCAGTAGGTCGTCCTGTCGACCTCGATGCGATGCTCTTTCTTGATAGCGTCGGCGAGTCGGGCTCCTATGACCGCGGCTTGCAGCTCCAGACGTGGTATCGTCTGATCTCGTCGCGGCCCCACCTTCGCCTTGGCGGCGACCAGCACGACGTTGATGCTTCCGTCATCATCCGTCGTTCTCCAGTAGGCCACCGCCGCATACGCTTGTTCACTGGCATCGCATAGCACATGCAGCTCGACGCGTCGTGTCTTCCCCGTAGTGTAGCACCTGGGTAACCGAAGTGCACTCACCTCTGGCAGTTGACTCAACCAGGCCGCGAAGAGCTCGTTCTCTTCGTCCGGGATAGGCGCGTCCCATGTCGTTTGCAGGCGCCACAGGCTTTGAAGCACTATCTTCGCTCGTACGGTGAAGTGACTCAGCAGCCCCAGAGGGTCGTATATTGACATCACAGCACTGAGCGCTTCCCTCTTTGTGGGCGCACGTACTCGTTCTCGTACTTCTGTTGGAACTCGGTTCATTGATGTGTTGAATCCAAGTTCATCCCGTTCCGCGTTCCAGAACAGCCCGAGTATCTTGCTCTCAGGCTGCTCTCCTCCCAGCTGTGTCGGAGCGGTGGCGTGGAGTGCCTGGGGCACGTCGCGTAGGACCGTCGCGTCGCTGGAGCTCCAACCTCGCAGCGTGAAGCCGGCGGCCGCGTGCACCTTCCTGGTTTCTTCCACTGTCTTCCACGCCTCCTCTGGATCGCTGTAGCTTGCTACCAAGTCATCCATGTAGTGACTCTTCGTGATGGCCTCTAAGGCCCTAGGATACTCCTGGCCGTGAAGCTCCGCGTTGTGGTTGCGGACGTAGTGAGCCATGTACGGCGAACTTGCTGCACCGAAGATCATACTCTTCATCTTGTAGTGGCGCGGGGGCGATGTTCGGTCTTCTCCCCTCCACAGGAACTGCTGCGCTGGCTGGTCTTCCTGTCGTATGCTTACCCGCAGGAACATTTCTTGTATGTCCGCGGTGACCGCTACCGCCCGCTCTCTGAACCGGAACACGATCCCCGGTAGGGACAGCAGCAGGTCTGGACCTTCCAGTAGTTCATTGTTGAGGCATCTTCCATGGCTTGTTGCCGCTGCGTCGAAAACCAGTCGATGTTTTCCTGGCTTGTTCGGGTTCTGCACGGCGAAATGGGGCAGGTACCAGCAGACGTCACTCTCCTTTTCCGTTCCGTCGCATGGCACCGCGTATCCTTTTTCTAACAGGTTGTTGACCTGGTTAATGTACTGCACGGCGAAGTCCGGTGACGCGTCCATCTTCTCTTCTATTTTCCTAAGTCTTCTAAGCGCTGCTCCATAGCTTGGTGGCATGACCACGTGGTCCGTTCGCCACGGCAGTCCTACCTCGTAGCCACCATCTATCTTCCTGATGGTCCGCTGGACTATGCTGGTCGCCCTCTGGTCCGCTTCGTTCACGCGAGGTTTCTTGGCGACGCCCAGGGCTTCGATCTTGAAGTGCGCTTCGACTAAATCATGGAGTTTTTCGTCCTTCTTTTTCTCGGTCTCAACGACGTGCAGCACGTCATCTTCTTCGGTGATGACGTTTCGTGGTGCTGTTCCGTGCACCACCCATCCTAGCTTCGTGTTGGAGGCCGCTGGCTGATTGGGGCCGCCGACTCGAAGCTCTCTGGTCACTATGCACTCCCAGTGGTCCGTACCTACCAGGAGTCCCGGGCGAGCTTGCTCATAACATACTTCTTCCTTTGGCAAGTCTCGCAGGTGCTTGTGTTCCAGTAAAGTGTCCGGAATGGACTGTTGATGCAGCTTCAGGTCCTTTATGGTCCTTGCCCGAAGCTCGTGCGACCGGCCGTCCCCTCGGATGCCCCTAACTTGCACCCGTACTGCTTTGCTGTCCCGCTCTTCGGAGGACATGTTCACGCCGCGTATCTGAAGCGGACGTGATGTCCCTTCTGCCCCGATGCTTGCCGCTAAGTCTTCATCAATGAGGGTGATGGTCGCTCCTTCGTCAAACAGAGCGTACGTCTTCACCTCCCCCCGTGACCCGGTGACTATGACGGGGCACATTTTCAACAGTACCTTCTTGGGGCCGGCGGCAGACTTGGTTGCTACCGACAGTACTGACTCTTCCTTGGCGGGTTCTGCAGCAGCCTTCGCAGTCGTCGCTTCCTCCTTGGTTCCTCCCTTCTCTTGATGCAGGGAGGCATGATGAGGTCGGCGGCACTGATTAATGCCACATACTTTGGCCTTACAGCTGAAGCGCCTGTGCTTCTTTTCAGCACACCGAAAACATATGCCATTTGCCTTGACATATTCCCACCGCTGGTCGACACTCATTTCCTTATATTTAGGACACTTGGTTAGAACATGGTCACGCTTACAGTTCGGACACTGGCCTTTTTCCTCTGTGTTCTCGACGGCTGTGTAGACGGGGCTGACCTTCTTCTTGGAGGTCACGGGCTGCCTGGTCTCCTTCTTCTGTGCTGCGGGCGCGGTGCTGGCAGGCGGGGCATATGTGTACCGCAGCGCTCTATCCGCTTCCCGCATCAGAAAGCGAGACAGCGTCACTATCTCCGGCTCCGTCGTGTCGTCGTTGTCACAGGCGTAGTCGCACCATCTTGATCGTATGTGCGGACTCAGTTTCTCCAATATTTCGCGTGTCAAGAGCGGATTGTAGAGATATCCCCGGCGGTCGACCGATTTTATGACACTGACCGTATTTTGTACCTTTATCGCAAAATTATTTAAGTCAGCAGCCGATGCCGTGGGCTTCTGCATCTTCTTGAGTTCCTCGATGGCGCGGTCGATGAGGACTTCCGGTCGTCCAAAGCACTGCTCTAATGTCTTCATTATGACATCGGGTTCGGTTGCTGTATGTAGGAGGGCAGACACTGCCTCCCTTGCCTCTCCTTTTAGGCAACTCCTAAGCCGCTGTATGTTCTCTGCTGCCGATATACTATACATGTTCGTGGTATCCTTTACGGCCGCCTTGAAAGGCAGCCACTCGTTGACAGCACCGGAGAAAGCAGGTAAGTCTGTATGCCGTAGTCGGGGCCGTGCCATCCTTTCCAGAGTCGCTGCCAAATTGTCGATGCTATTCCTGTGCCTCGTTGGCGTCGGCGACCTACCCCGTGGCGTGTCGAATTTAATCTGCCTCTCCTCTCGTGGGGGCGCAGCGTCCCCCTCCCCCCGTGATCTGAGGGGATTCGTTTGAAGCCATTCATCCACTCTATTGTGGTGGCTCTCCTCCTGGGCGATGAGGTTATCATCACGCAGGCTCTCCTGATCATCCTGTATTACAGATACTTCTGCGGCTAGCCTTCTCTTGACCAGGTCCGCTTCCAGGTCTAGACTCTTCTTTTGGATGGTTGCTAGCTTCTCTGCAGCCTCCAGCTCGGCCAGCCTTAACCGCGTTGTAACGCTGTTCGTTGACCTCTGTGACCTTTGTGACCGGGCGGGTGACCTCGTCCTATGTTTATGATCTTCACTGAGAAGTAGTGCTGATGACGGCCCTGCTTCGGTCAGGTCGGCCGTCGTAAGGGGCGCGGTATTAAGTCGCGATGTCACAGCACTTTGCTCACCCGTTACAGCTGGTGAGGCGGGCGGCTCCAGTGAAATCCTCCGTAGTCTCTCCCTTTGAATCCGTTCCGCTTCCCGGCGGAGAGCTGCATCCCGTTGCTCCTCAGCCCTCATCTCTAGGGCGCGCCGCCTCTGGTCCTCCATCTCTGCAGCGTCACCCTGACTGCGGGTGACCACCATACTGCACTTGGACTTGAAGCGGGGAACACGGCGTACTACAGCTCGATAGCCAGTAGCAGACTCGACCAGACTCGTTTACTACGACGTTCCACGTATATTTAACCGCGCACTTACTATGACGTCACTATATACTCGACTTGTCCTTTATATACCGCGACGGCACTTACTATACGACGACACGGCGTGCACTATTTATTTACGCGACGCTAACTAACGACGTTGTTCGTAATTGATATTTATTTACGCGACGTTTATATTATTTACCGCGACTCGAACAGACTTTATTTAACACGGCACTAGCTAACGACGTTGTTCGTAATCGACTTATATACGAAACAACCATATAACGGTATATAACACGTATGTAGTTAGCTATGACACATTTGACAATCACTTTACACGCAACAGATCTACTAGCCCTCTTTACGCGTTTTACAGTCGTAATTATAGACGCACTGATTGTCTTATCGCGGCACAATTATTGTTCAAACACTCGCGATACACTTTAAGTTATATTGTTCAGTACTTACAATTTTATGTGCCCGTTCACAACACTTTATTTGCACTAAATACGTTTATATACTTATGACTTCTTATCCGGTGCAAAGGGCCAATATTCTGGACCGATTGGACCAATTCCTTATCCGGCTCGAAAGGACCAAATGTTATGGTTGCTTCTCTTGCTTATCCGGCTCGAAGGACCAAATGTTATGGTTGGACTGTATTAGAATTTATTTCCGTCGCTTCGATAGCTCAGTTATTTACTTAAATGAAACACGGACGACGATTTAACACTATTTACTTTTCATTACACGATTAGACACTAATTACACTGACTTAAAATAGAACGGGACACATAACACACAATATTTACAGTACTTAAGACAACACATAAGAAACACATAAAAGATACATAAGATAATATTAGGGCATGACTTGCTCTTAGCTGCGCGCAAAGTGAACTGTGTCGAAGCATTTTTACCTCGGCCTTTTATAGAAAAATTATTGCACAATGATTACATCAGTTCCCGACGTCCAAACACCTGCCACCTGACACCTGCCCATTGCACCTGACACCTGACACCTGCGTATCGCACCTGACACCTGTGCATTGCACCTGACACCTGCGCTTTGCGTATCGCACCTGACACCTGCGCTTTGGTAATACTATGATGCAATGTTTTTATATGAGTAGGTACATTGTAATTGATTCCCTAGGGTTTTCTCGCCTCTTGCGAGCCTGACTGATCGTTTTATTAAACCTTAGGTACTAATTATCATCTATACATTACATTACTACTACATATACATTCTTCTAGCTCGTTGTCTGCAAAATCCTGTGTTATTAGACCTTGTCTTTGGACTGGGGTCGTGTTGCTTCATCGATCTATTTGCGCCCGACATTATGCATGACGTAGGTATTCATGTATGACAGATTGTGTGTAAGGTGATATTATGGCTAGGAAGTGAGCATCGAGGGGCAATTTCACCAACGAGACTAAATTATATTTTTTTTTTTCCTCTTTGTCAATTGAGCCGAGGTCGAGTATTCTGCCAGTGTCATGTACAGTCACGCACACTAATATGTATACACGTACCAATTTTTACTGCATTTGACAGTCTTAACACCCAACCTAAGTATAGTGTAATCTTCGTGAATACCTATTTGTTACGTACGTATACGTCCCATCTCTAGAGTTGTGGGGGCACTAGAAACTCTGGTCAAGGTCACATGTTTTGACAATTTATGGTTTCAAACGAAAACTACTATATGAGAAGTGCTGGAAACTTAGGATCTATAAACGTGACGTGCCTAAATGAACATAATCCTTTTTATAGGACATTCAGTTTTATATTTTGGGCCTTCGTTTGTAGGTTCTCTCTGTGAGAAAAGGACGGAGGATTTCATTTCAACACTATTTATGAGCTTTGGACAGTATAAAAAAAAATTAAAGCACGTATTAATGTTTCATTAGCATGTGTGCACTGAAAGAACGTTATGAAAACATGAAAATATTCCATTTGCTTTGCTTATAGAAAAACCACCCTCACTTATTAAAAATTTATGAAGGATTTCACATTCAAAGTGCTCTCCGGTAAAATTGGAATATTACACATACGTATTGTGGTATATACGTGGGGCATGTCGATGATTGGAATCGCCGAAATTGTTCGCCTTCGAAATCCGCCTAAAGAAAATCTTCGCTTGAAATTGCGAGTCTCTGATGGATCGTAAATAAAATATTTTACTCATTTCGTAAATCTTCTTCTATAAGCATTCGTGTGAGGTGAAACGATGTAGGTAGGTACATTGTATGTAGTCGACCAAGTAAAGTTAATGTCAGAAATTGAAATACCAAGTTAACAGAACATTGTGTTTGTGTTTACAAGAATTCAAATTACTAACAATACTTTGACTTTGATTGTATTAGTGTTTGAGAACTAAAGCTTTCGTGATTTTAACGTTATTTGTTGTTGTTTTTTGTTGAAATCATAGAAAAATAAATAGCTTCATTATTTATGTAGTCATAAATCATATTTATTTCTGTAAATTGGTTTTACAAAACACTTTTACACGTCCATTTTAAAACTAACTGTTCGGTGTTTCGTAACTGACTACTCTGAGAAGAAACATCCGAAACAAACTCAGAGGTCACCGTCTCTTTTAAAGTCCAGACATTGGTCAAGTCATATCAGAACTACGCAGATGGTCTTTTGAAGAAAAAAACCACACAGATTTGAGTGGACCTATCCAGTCAGTGCAAGCATTTGTCAGTGATCGTGTAACTCGACTCAAAACCCAAGGAGCTCAACGTAGTAGTAACATAAAGAGCACACAGGTACTGCAAATTTCAATTTATCGAATAGAAATAGGTTTTATTCTTCGCGTACCTTTTTTATATTTGTGTACGGTAAGGTAAGTTTTTAATTATTCTGTTCTATACCGACTACAAGCATATTCTAAAGTTCATTTCCATCAATTAGTAAGCTGCTTAGGATCTGTAATCAAAAACCAGATAGCAATTGATTAGTCATGGCCGCGTCCTCTTTAAACACCGTAACTTGTTGTAGTCTAAAAATTCTTCAACTCACTATAACCGTAGTTGATCAAATTATTGGATGAATAACCTTGTCAAGCGAATGGTTTGAACGAAATACGTCGTCACGAACTCAGGTAAAGATATTTTATTTATTTTGTTCACCTGCGACCAATTTCTGTCGATAAATTGGTACGAAAAGATACGCCCGGAGACAAATATATTTGGTCTGTAAAATCTTACTCGTGTAATCGAATAATATGGTTGAATCGACAACACTTATTATTTGATCTTGTAATTGGAAAAGCCAGTGTATTATGTGGCGAACCTACGCAAAGGATCGTTGATTGATATTAGTTTGTAAGCCCTAGCTTTTTATTAGACATATTTTCCTTTACCATTAAAGTTGACGGACCAAGAATAGGGACCTACTTCGTGTTTGACCTTTAGTAATCGCCTTGGTGTAGGTATATTGCTATTTTCCTATATGAATGTATTTTTTTTTGTGTATGTACATAAATACTTAGATAAATATGATGCCTATATATAAAACCTATCATCAAATAAATAAAATTGAAGTGTTTGTTTGTAATTTCAATATAACAGCTTTTTACTGAATGCATATGAAAGTATATGTATATTCGGTATTTAAAACAAAAAAAAACTATTTTTTTAATTTTTATCTGTCTGTCCGTTTGTTCCAGCTAATCTCCAAAACGGCTCCAAAAAAGCTCCAAAACGGATGTTGACGGCATTTTTACTGGTAGATAGCTGATGTTATAAGCAGTAACATACGCTTTTATTTGAATAAAGATTAGGGTTCCCTGCAAAAAAATCGTAGACCCTTAAATTATTAAAATTGTTAATAAAATCCGATTCAAATGAGAAAGTAATATTTTTATTATGATTTCACGCAGACGAAGGTCGCGGGCAACAGCTAAGTATTATATAAGTTAACTAGTGACCCGCCCCGGCTTTGCACGGGTGCAATGTTATACATACAAACCTTTCTCTTGAATCACTATATCTATTTAAAAAAACGGCTTAGTCGAACCGCATCAAAATCCGTTGCATATTTTTAAAGATCTAAGCATACATAGGGACAAACAGACTGAAGCGACTTTGTTTTATACTATGTATGTAGTGATAACGTAATAATTCACGTTTTTGTTGTTGTGTCCACACTATACATTAATAGACATAAATAATGTACTAATGGCCGTACTCTAGTTAATCTTATTTATCTGTAAATGTGCTCCGGGGAATATATAAACCAATCATTGATCAATTGTTGTAGCCTCGAGGTAAGTACGTGAGATAAATGGACATATTTACCCGTGTTTATCTACTAAATCGGATGACATAATGTCTGTCCGTGTGTTGAATCATTTTTGTAGGTTTGTAGAAAGTGACTGCTGTCTACACATATTATATGTAAACAGGGTTACTGGTAACTCGACTTATTCCTTGCAGGACGTCTGAATAGGGTTAAAATGCAACAAATTAAGCTACCAAATGTTCTACCGAAGTTTTTGAGTTAGTTAGATTTTTAGTTTTTTTTTTTTTAATGAAAAATCCCAGATCAATCATTTGGAGCCAATTTAAAAATTACTTACAGCGCACCTGTACTGAAAGTTAATATCATAGTTGATGCCGTAGCAGATCTGTTTTTAACCGACTTCCAAAAGGAGGAGGTTATCAAGTCGTCGGTTTTTTTTTGTGTGTTCTGCGATATCTTCGCCAATTATGAACCGATTTCGATGATTCTTTTTTTGTTTGGTAGAATATTGTTTCGTGGTGGTCCAATTAAATTTGGTGAAGATCTGATACTGATCTTTGGAGATATACTATGGAACTCTTCAAAAATAGACGGCAAATCTGTCGTGATTGCTGCAATCGCTTGGATGTTTATTGTTTATAGAAAATCATAACATAATATCACTCTTGTATGCTCTGAGGGGGTACGCAGATGTGTACTGTACAACTTTTCGACAGTTAGGTATGTTATTTTCTATTTTATTGGGGATAAGCCTATTACCATGAAATGTATTGTTAGCGGTTCAATATATAATAATGTTATATATAATTGTATAAAAATGTTTCACCAAAACTCTTTTGACAATATTTTAACCGACTTCAAACAAAATGAGGAGTTTCTACGTTTGACTGTGTGTCCCGTATGTTCACCGATTTCTCCGCTAATCTAAATAAATAAATCGAAAGCTACTAGACTGAAAATCTGTCGTGATTGCTGCAACCGCTTGGATGTTTTTTTTACACAATATTATAACATAACATAACGCCTGTATGCTCTGAGGGAGTACGCAGATGTGTACAGTACACCCAGATTTCGACAGTTAGGTATGATAACGATATAAGTTACATTTTCTTGGGGATAAGCCTATTACCATGAAAGGAGTTGTTAACAATGTAAAATAAATGTATAGCAAATATTTGTTTAGAATATTGCAACATAAAACCGACTTAAAAAACAAAAAAAACGTGGAAAATAACTTTAGCTTCAGAAGTCGGTGGCAAAAAAATTCAATCGAACAAACAAAAGTCACAGACTTCTGAAGCTAAAGTTATTTTCCACGTTTTTTTGTTTTTAAGTCGGTTTTATTTTTTGCAAAAAAGTTTTTTTTTTAAGTTAAATTTCGCAAAAGTTCGCAACTATTTAGTTGCGAACACTGTTTTCCTTAAAGTATCGATGGTCGAGTGGTCGCAAGCGCGACTGCTGAGATTAAGGTCCTTGGTTCGATTTCCAGGTAGTGCAATGTCAGTTTTTAAACTGTCATAGTTACTAACATTATCATTAACACTTGAAACGTGATATTTACCGTGTTTACTGAATACCAGAAACTCAAAATCATCAGTTATTCGTTGTTATTCGGCTTTCCATCGAAAAAAAAAAAAAAAAAATTTTTTTTTTCCATCGAGTTTTTCTCATACGCAGCCACGGTGATTCGTGCTCGGCTAATGGCAATAGGCTCGCCCCTATTAGATAGTACTTAAAAATAAATGGCAAAAGGTGGTTGTACCTTAAGGTACACTTCTGCCTAAGCCTTCGGGGAAAAGGCGTCGTTTTATGTCTTTAAAATCTGGAGTTTTGGAAAAACATTGTCTGTGTTATCAGGTCACGTCCATTAGTCTGACAACCAGTCTCACCAAGGGGTAACATGTGCCTTAGTGACGGAATTATGAAGGTCAGACAGGCAGTCGCTCCATGTAAATTAATAGTATTCAGCTGCATCCAGTTAGACTGGAAGCCGAAAGTAGTATTATTGGAAATAGACTAAGCAGAGGCTTATAGAAAAGTGGTTGGTTGTAGCAATGATAGCCTAGTGGTGCGAGCGTCGGACTGCCAAGTCAGTATTTTTAATAACAATTTTACGCGAACGAAGGTCGCGGGCAACAGCTAGTAAATCATTTATTACTCCAAGTTATTTACTCGAAGTAAATGTATTAACCTAGATCCAGACCAAACTGGTTCTCCTAGTTTACTTACGAATTCCTTTTGTTGGTATATCACTCAATCAATCTTATACGTTGCAGATATTATGTATGTTTATGTTATGTAGCAAATAAGTCTAAGTACTGAGTAGTTATTTGAGCTAATATGGGAATATGGGTGTACTTTTATTGTTCACTGAAATCAATAAAATACAGTACTATCAACCCACGAAAATAAATTAATAGTTAAGTTCAACTACTGCTTGTCGCTCAAAAAAAGAAAAAATACTCCTACAATTTTCTACGACAGTTCAAACGTTCGTGCCTGTCGCGGCCATTCATTTCATGTTATTGACGTCATTTACCTCTATCTGCCTTGTTTACATCAAATTTATAATAATCTTACTAAATGTACGTGCTTTATTATAATAAAATCTTGGTGAAACTTTAAGTATTTTTCAAATAAATGTGTTTCTTTGACACACAGTATTTGACGTCACTCCGGCGTTATCGAGGGAGGATGCGTTTTGAGTCTACGTTCAATTTCACCAAAAACACGCTACATAAAAGATAAAATTGTAAAATAAGTGTTTTATTAGAAAATTAAACAAGTGAACCACAAATTTTATAGGCCAGTATAGAAGGCATTTTTAAGAAATATAAAAGGTATTGTATTCTTGCATTTTCCCTATTAACTTATATTTTATTGAATTATAGTCATCATTTAATGTTATTACTACTTGGCGCAAAACATTTTCTTCTTCCATTTTGTTGAATGATAGCAAGTAGCCTTTCACAGCCTAGGGCGATGCGTCTAGCGATATGCACGCGCGTGCATGTCTCTTGTTTCCTTCGCGTGAGTACCGTCGTTCAGCAAACCACTGCGCGATGCGTCGTCATGCTCTAAACAATTTCTTTGATATACTTTCTGCGCAATCACTTTTTCAGTTGCCGCAAATGTTTCTTAAGGGCATTACATTGCCCAATGACCTTGAGCATGCTGCCCCGTACTAACTTACGACGAAACGGCGAGAGAGAGAGAGGGACGAGTGCGGCAGTGACATAGTGCTTTTCGCGAAATTTCCGATTTTTATAATATATTTTAAAATATTAAAAGAAATATGAGAAAAAAATCAATACACATTGTTAAATACGTCATTACGTATTTTTTGGTATAAAATTCATGCCGAGTTATTGAGCCGTTATAGAGAAAATTTTCAATTTAGGTTGAAAAAGGACCTATTTGTTACGATTTTTTAATAAAATTTGAGTTAGTTTATTAAAATTTTAAACAATACAATGTATTTGTGATGACCTTTACTTTAACATATATTTTTTATATTGAAAACGCACAAAAGGATTCATCTACAAACTTCTTTAAACACATCATGCTCAAGGTCATTGGGCAATGTAATGCCCTTAAGCGCGCAGCTCATGGCTAAGAGGTGAGAGGTAAAAAACGATTAGATTATATTATATCGTTTCGTAACGTTTTCACAGATTTTAACCCGTTCTCCGTCCCACGAGCCACATACGGTTCAGGGCGATTGTTAAGTTATGGAATCTTCAGACACTTCGTGGACAGTGAATCTGTTAAGGCAATATATAAAACATTCCCCAACCTGTAATTTTGTAACAAATATAGGTAAAGTCCCATTAAAATAGGTGGACACATTTTAACACAGCGTTCAGTACGTCTGAGCAAAGATAAACAAGCAAAAAAAAACACTGATTAAAGTGATTTTATTTTGACATTGTGTTTATTTTAGAGGGCCGCCGGCAATTTATTATATTAGGTCAAAATAAAATCACTTAAATCATCAATCAGTGATTTTTTGCTTGGATATCATTGGTTAGACTTACTGAACGCTGCGCGCTATGATAAAATTTGTCCATCTATTTTAATGGGACCTTATATAGGGTGACTGATAATTAGTGACCTATACTTAAACTCGTGATTGTACTCATGATAACAAACAACTTTCACAAAGAAGCATTTTTTTTTACTAGTTCACTTGTATCCCAATAACACAAAAGCCGGTTTGAAATTAGCTGTTAGCCGCGTGACGCCGTTCTGTCACCCACTGTGCTCTGCCTACCCATTGTTGCACAGTGCGATAGTAATGAGACAGTAGGACGTCACGTAGATAACAGCTGATACCTAGGTCAAAGGCGCGCGCGCGCGAATTTCATACGGCTGTGTGTTATTAGAATAAAAGTGAACAAGTAGGTAAAAAAAGTTTCTTTGGGAAAGTTGTTTGTTATCATGAGTACAATCACGTGTTTAAGTATCGGTCACTAATTACCAGTCACCCTACATACAGGGTGTAACAAGACCCTTCACGAAGCCGTTAACCAAGCATTCTGTACATAAAACTAAGTAACTCTACGCAAAAATTATTGCTGGGAAACGACATTTTTTTGGGGTTGAATAATCACGTTTTACGGCAGGATTCAATGTAACCCACTCAAAACATTGTGCTGATGGATGCATTGAATAGTACGGGGGTCGTGGAGGTGTTTAAAGTAAAAATATTACATTAAAAACATGTATTTAAGAAAAAACTTGTGACAAAGTTGGAACTTTGTCCCCCTATATCTCCGTAAGTAGAAGGTTCCCAGGTATGGTCTAGAAGAAAAAAATGATCGCATTGACGGTGAAAACAAGTGGCGTTCGGCTTCGTTAAGGGTCTTGTTACACTCTTTATACAGATGTTCCGATAAAAATTGTAATGCAAAGCTTGTCATCGGAATTTTTAAGCTGAAGTTGAAAACTGTCTCAAGAGGCTGGCGTCGAGCCAAGCGCTCGGCTATGCGATGATATTAACTTGATCAGTAAGCATACAATGTATGTCACAGCTTAAGTTAAATCGACTCAAAGATTTCGTTTAACACCGCTTTGTAGTAACACCAATTTCATCATCACCTTTTCCCTATGTTGGGGTCGGCTTCCAGTCTAACCGGATGCAGCTGAATACCAGTATGTTACATGGAGCAACTGCCTATCTGACCTCCACAACCCAGTTAGTACTGGGTAATACGATACCCCTTGGTAAGACTGGTTGTCAGACTTTCATACCACTGTCTACTTGCCTATATAACTTCTCTTATAATGTTAAGCAAAACCATGTATGCTCTGTATTTAACTTTTGTACCATCTCCTATACCATGTTTTTATGCAAATAAATTTTATTTTATTCTATTCCAACGACTGTCAAAGATCTACAAATGACAGCCGGGCACAACGGCTTAACGTGTTTTCTGAGGCGAGGCGGAAACTCTGTATGTAATGGGTGGTCACCCATCCATGGACCAATCTAGGCAAGCGAAAACAAACCTAACCTACCTTGTAAAGTAACACAAGCAATTTTATTAAAATACTTCTATGGCGCTACGGCGTAGCAAGGCGTAGCACAGCGTAGCTATAGCGAAGTTGTATCGCTGCTACGCCACGCCGCGGTTCGTTACTCTTCTTTTTTAGTGATTCGGATCTTGGTTTTATGTTATACTAGCTGTTGCCCGCGGCATCGCTCGCGTTTTTGTCGGAAATTATCCCACGGGCACGTTGTAAATATAGCCTATGGCACTTACTTTTCAAAATCGGTTCAGTAGATCCAGAGATTACCCCCTACATACAAACTTACAAACAAATTTTACCTCTTTATAATATTAGTATAGATTTATTTATTGCTATTGAATTATGAATAAATGATGTTTATTCGAACGATGCTTGTTTGTTTGTTTGTTTTGTCGATGTTTGATGTTTTTGTTTGTTTATTGTTGATGTTTGTTTGTTGGTGTGTATTTTTTTGATTCTTTATATTGGTTTTGAAACAAACACTTTTACACCAAACTCAGTGGTTAAAGTTTCTTTTAAAACACATAACATGACGCCTGTAATTCTCGGCAGAAGGCAGAGATAGACATAAGTGTGACCAATTGCACACCCACATTTCGCCAGTTACCTTTAAGTCCCATGTAATATGGGGCAAGCCTATTGCCCATCAACTGGACGCAAATCCAGACTCCGTGGCTGCTACTGAGAAATTTCTGATGGAAAAACCCAATAACACTTTGCCCGACCCGGGAGTCGAACCCAGGACCTCATGCTCAGCAGTCACGCTTGCGACCACTAGACCAATGCAGCAGTCAATTTAACGAGGCAGTTTCTTTTAAAGGTTCAGACATAAACAATAATATAATTACAAACAATCTTATTAATTTAGCTAACTTTACGAAAACAAATAGGTAAGAAAGAAAAGAAAGAAAGAAAGACAAACATAGAAAAAGAAAGAAAAATTGCTTAAAAAGAAAAAAACAAAAAACTTCGAAAGATTACTTAATATTATTAAATAATCTATCTAAGAAAGCTCTCGTCGGTAAGTAATTACCACAAAACATATATTTCTGCGGTAAACATAATCAACTTAATGCCCGTTCCACACGTAGATAAACCATCTCTATATTAATGAGACTCGTCAAATGGTTTGTGTGCTAACACGGCCACATCTCGGGATACAGCACATAGCAAGACTTTATCGTCATGTATCTATAGAAGTTCAAGATCTCGCCAAACGGTTAAGAGTAATATAATCGTCATCTGGCTAGCTTTTTCCCCACTATGTTGGTTTCTCCTTCCAGTCTAACCAGATATAGCTGAAATACACGTATTTTACAATGAGCGACTACTTATCTGACCTCCACATCCCAGTTAGTACTGGGTAATACGATACCACTTGGTAAGACTGGTTGCCAGACTTTCGGGCCTCTGACTACCTGTAACGACTGTGAAAGATCTACAAATGACAGCCGATACCATTCCGAGGTACCGAGGAAACTCAGTACCTATATGTAATGGGTGGTCATCCGCAGACCGACCTAGGCAAGCGCAGTTTAACCTGAAGATTGATCCGAGCGGCTGGTATTATTTAGCGACGATCTCCTCAAAGTAATAAAATAAGAAATTAATAAGTTTATTTTGTCCTCTTTTGTTAATAACAATAGAAACTTTGTTTGGAATCACCTTTAAGCACACATTTGCTTGTGTTAGGTAGATTCGCTCTTCCAGTTTACGGTAACCATAAATAAATTTAAGAAAGTAGCAATAATTTTAATTTTGAACCATGTCAAGAGTTTACAAACAATGAGTTTGTTTCAGTCCTTCTGAACTTCCTCCACGGTTATCGAAATATCCGAGATGCCGTAACTCATGGCTGACGCAGCCGCGGCGCGTGACAACTGGCGTCTATCACATAATCCGTACATTATGGACATTCTTCTTCTTATCCGGTACGCTCTTTTGTGTTTGACTGTACATATTGCAGGCCTCTTACATACAAAAAGTACGTACGGTATCCGAAGTAGGCATGCTGCGATTAGAACAATGTGTTAAGATTTTTTGTCACAATGCGATTGTTGGCATCACGCGATCATATGTATGGTGGTTTCAAAATGTTAGCGTTGTGCTACCCATTACTTCAAAGACCAAAAAAGTAGTCATAGTGCGATAGTAGGCATGGTGCTACGAAATCCTTGACAGAGCGGTCGTGATCGTTAAGTACTCGTAGCAGCATTGGAAGGGGCAGACGTGATGCACTTCACGACATTTCGCCACCGCTGCCTGCTAGAGGTCATCTTGCTGCATTCGTTAACTGAACCTCCAATGGCAGACTTGACCTGGTCAGTCCAACGCGTGGGTGACCTTCCGCGCGGTCTAGTGCCTTCTACTTTCCCTCGGACGACAAGGCATTCTATGGACTGATTGTCACGCCGGGAAACATGTCCGAAGAATGTCAGGATGCGAGATTGTACTATCGAAAACAGACGCTGCCTGATACAGAGTTCTTGAAGTATCGAAACGTTCGTGCGAAACTCGGTTCACGAAACCCCAAGCATTCTTCTCCAGCACCACCATTTCCAGAGCATCTATTTTCTGCCTTTCCATTATGTACATCATAAAGGGTGTACAAGACCCTTAACGAAGCCGAAAGGCACTTGTTATCCCCATCATTGCGATCATTTTTTTGTTCTAGACCATACCTGGGAACCTTCTAGTTACGGAGATATTGGGGGTCAAAGTTCCAACTATTTATCTTTTTTTTTTTTAATACCTTTTTTAATGTAAGATTTTTACTTTAATCACTTCCACGACCCCCATACTATTCAATCCATACATCAGCACAATTTTTTGAGTGCGTTACATTGAGTCCCACCATAAAACGTGACTTTTCACCCCAAAAAAAAAGTCGTGTCCTAGCAATTTTTTTTGCGTAAAGTTACTTAGTTTGATGTACAGAATGCTTGGTTGACGGCTTCGGGAAGGGTCTTGTTACACCCTGTATATACTGTGTCATACTCATAAGTGTTGGGTTATACGAGGTCATTCTGCGGGATGATCTTCATTTGCCTTCTTATAGCGCATGTTAGATACTCAACATAACATTACGCCTATTGACCAAAGGGATACCTACGGTACACACATTCCGCCAGTTAGGTATGTTTAAGTCGCATGTTGGATGTATAGTGAATATAATATATGCTTTTCCGTTCTCTGTTTTCCAAGATATAAACATGAAGGTATCTACTTAAAAAGCTACCTAAAAGGATTGCTGGTTTGGACCACGTTTGCTTAATCGTAACTTGTTTTAAAGTACAAAGTTATTTCCTAACCAGCCTGTGTTTAATCAAATAAATGAACTACATTAAAAGCATTTTTTTAATTATACAAGAAATTAATGCAGTTAAAAGGTTTTTAAGAAAGACATAAATATGCAAATATAATACTTAGTATTACGTAGTCGCAAAAGGGCAAGGCGGTCGTTGACCAGCCTGCTCAATGTAAAAATACTTATGGGCTTTTTGCATGTTAGAATGCAAAATTAAATGCTTGTGTCAAAGTTAAAGTGAACTTTTACTTTGACACAAGCAGTGTGCTCGGATAGGAACCATTTGTTAAAATGATGAACTTCCATACTGTATACGTTCATCCCCTATTAAACCCGTTTACGGGATACATTTTTAGAAATCCTAACTTGAGTCACTTTCGTTATACGTCGTCAAAATTGAAAGCACCTAGACACACCGGTTTTGAAAGTTTGGTGTCTATCGGTGAGTTTAAGATATAACTAACTATGTAGATAACGTTGATCGCTAAATAAAAACAACTTAAAAAACCGGCTTCAACTTTTTTTATTTACCCTTTATAGTTGTGGTATCTCACACAAATCTTTTTCAAGTAGGTATCAATTTTACATTTTAACTAGAAGAATAAAAAAATAAAATTTTAAAATAGCACATCATCTTGAAGAAAAAAGAGAATATTCATAAAGTACCTAATCAAAGTTTATAAAAAGTATATCGGACCACAGCGCAGGCTTTTTCTACCAAAAGAAAAAAAAAAAAATTAAACCGAACCTCCTGGGGGTCTTAAATGGCCGCTTTAGCAGGATCATAATAGGATAATAATATAAATCACGTTAAAATTCTTAGACGCAGTTAATATGAATATGAATTGTCACTTTGTGATCATTTTAAGAATTGTAACGTAATTCATATTGTTATCCTATTATGATCCTGCTAAAGCGGCCATTTTAGACCCCCAGTATTCACGGAAAAGTCGGTGTACATAACCTCTTGTTTTAGAAGTCGGTTAAAAACGAAAAGTCGCATTATCAAGTGTGGATTTAACAGAAAATAAAGTTCTGTAAAGGTATTTTAAGCTTGGATCCGGGTAACAAGGGTAAAAATACTAAAACTCGTATCGAAGAACATTTTATCGTTCCTCTTTTCTATAAAATCACTGAAGGAGAACAACTCTGTTATTTAATCAGAGCAAATACAATTTACTGAGTTAGATGTGCACAGTTGAAGGTGATTTTAAAAATTATATTATAAAAGGGCAGGTTGGTAATGGTGTTATTTTGCTGTTTGAACTCTGACCAGAAAGTCTGACAACCAGTCTTACCAAGGGATTGGTCGCTCCATGTGTAATACTGGTATTCAGCTGCATCTGGTTACACTGGAAGCCGACCCCAACATAGTTGGGAAAAGGTTAGGTTGGTGGTCATGGAGTAGGTTCCAAACTCCATCTGCCTAGCCCTTTATGAAATACGCTACTGCACGACTACAAAATACGGTAATTAACGGTAAAATTTTAAGTCGATGTATACAATGTGTAACAGAATAAACGCACAACCTCTTAAGGGGTCATTGTACTCATCATTATGAACAACTTTCACTATGGGACTAACCCCGAAACGCGAAAAAAAAAAACAGCTGTTCAGTACATTTTGTCGAATTATGCGCACAGAAATGTATGGAGCAGTCGATTTTTTTTTCGCGATTTCAGTTTTGGTCCCATACTGAAAGTTGTTCATAATGATGAGTACAATGACCCCTTAAGAGGTTGTGCGTTAATTCTGTTACACATTGTATAGCGTTTGGCATTGTATTTCCATTTGCGCGGTACGTGGTGTCCGATCTAGATTTTTGTGAGATATGTGGCTATTTTAATAGGGACGATACTCCGTCCGGATTTTTGGCCCTCCGTTTTTGCAGTTGGTATCGGTTAAAGTAGATTTTAAAAAGATTTTTAAAATATCTTGAATAACAGATATTAAATAAGTAAAATAACAAAAATATATTATACTAGAACACTTACAATAAAATTATACTACACTAATAATAATGAACAATTTTTAAAGCAAGTAAACAAATAGGCAATTTTTAATATAATTAAATAAATAAGAAATGAATAGATATACTTGCATATAAAATATTATTAGAATAGAAAATAAATGGAAATATAATAGTAGATTGTACATCAAGTGCATAAAACGCAGCATTTTACGCGAGACTCGCTCGGATGGATATAAAGTAGAGTAAAAATGGGTTTTATGGACGAGTTGTAAACTCTACTTTTCACTTCGATTGCGAGGAAATGAAACAGCAGCATGTAAATATTGTAAATTAAATTAAAATTGAAAGTTACATTAGGGCAATGAGAATTTTCATCCTTGCCTTGTTCTTAGAATACTATCGAAACGAATTAAAATAGAGGTTATTCTAGAATTCTGAAGTTGAAGTTGTTCGTGTGGCTGTTGGACCGATTACTTTGGTCTTCGACGAAATTTAACTTTATTCTCTAGAGCAGGGATCCCCAAACTATTTTGGACAAGTGACCCCTTTTCCAAAATGAACTGTTACCTCAGACCCCCATGGCCAAATTACCTACTTTTAAGATCAACCCCCTTATTCATAATGGTCCGCTAACTTAAAACAGCTGCTACAGTGTGTTATTTTTCATTCTGACTTAGGTCAATAGAAGAAGACAGAGTGAGAATTAGCAATGCTTTAAGTTAGCAGACTATTATGAATAAGGGGGCCTATCTTTAGTTTTTTCCTATTGACACAAAATACCTAGGTACTAAGGTACCAATTGGAAAACTTTGCACTTGGTTAAGTGAGTAAAATTGACTTCATTTTCGTATCAAAATTTAACAAAATAAAAAGACATACAATTCAGTAAATATCAAGTTTAATTTATAACGATTATTACAAATTAGGTACTTAAAGAATTTTAAGTAGGTAGGAAATTATATTTAAAAAAGTATTAATTCGCAAAGAGAAAATAAAACATTCAGTGTGATGGATGAACCTGGTGACTATCTACCAATCTAGCTACATCCGGTTCAATATTGGTGAGTTGCAGCCTTAAATCTCCACGTTCGTTGATTTTCAAACGGTTTCTTTGTTTCGTCAAAATGTTTGTTACCACACTGAAGCTTTTTTCAACTAGGTATGATGATGGAAAAGCGATAAGGTATTTTTCAGCAATGTTCCACAATGTAGGATACTGTGTTTCAATGTTGCGTTGCAACCAGAACTTCTGATAGCCTTGGTTGAACTTCTGCTTAAGCTCTTCGTCTGTGCTGATGGTAATCAACTCTTCTTGCATTATCACATTGGCTTCTTCTATGGCTGTGGTATTGTACGGATTTATTATCCATTGAGGAATTTGTAAATTTAAAAGATCCTCAAACCTCTCCGTAAAATCCTTGTGTAATGCGTCCAAGTGAGTGACATATAATAAAATGTCATCATCTTGAAGCGTTTCTGGTAATTTTGACAAATGCAGAAACTGCGAATATTCTTTTCTGTCTAAATTTTGTTTATAAAGGATTAGTTTACCCACGAAGGCCGATATTATTGATTTTGTTTTAATCAAGTTAAGATCGTCACCCTGCAGCTGCAAATTAACTTTGTTGAACATTCCAAAGATATCAGTCAAGTAATAAATATCTGTTTTACAATTGTTCAGATTTTCTTTCAAATTCGGATCTTTTTCTTGTAAAAACTCCAACACAGATTCAAAAACGGCTGAAAATCTTTCTAAGCAAGAGCCTCTTGATAGCCAGCGAACTTCAGTGTGAAGAAGTAATCGAGTAAAGACTTCGTCGTTTTCCTCACATAGCTGAGCAAATAACCGAGAGTTCAAAGAATTGCTTCGAATCTTGTTGATAGCATTTATTACATATTGTAAAGACTTATGCAATCTAGGACTCAGCTTTTTTGCTACTAAATGCTGCCTGTGAATCACGCAGTGAATGACCAGTACATCAGGCAGTTGTCGCTTTAAGTGAGCTATAAAACCACGATGACGACCAACCATAGACGGTGCACCATCAGTCGCAACAGAAACAATGTTCTTCCATGGAATAGCTTTGTCAGTAAAAAAATGTTCCACGGCCTGAAAAATTGATTCTCCTCTGGTATCAGTCTCTAAATATGTAGCAAAAAGCAGTTCTTGGCACATATTTTCATCTTTGATATATCGAACATATCCTAACAACAGAGCTTCATTGCCGGGTAATGTAGACTCGTCCAACTGGAGAGAGAATCTGTTGGTCTGTAAGAACTTGCATAAAATGTTTTCCACATCGCGTCCCATCTCGTCTATGCGTCTCTGAACGGTGTTATTGCTCAAAGGTATTCTCTTTAAAATATCATGTGCGGGTTTGTGCAATACATTGTTAAGGACCTCCGCAATGGCTGGTAAGATAAGCTGCTCTCCAATTGTGTGGGGTTTCCCCGACTTCGCTATTAGTAAAGATATATTATAGGACGCTCGTAAACCATCATCGTCTTTAATAGATGATGACGCAAACATCGATCTTATGGATGGCCTTTTGTCTAGTTTTTCTTTAAGTGCTTGAAAAAATGTCAAGGGCTTACTTTTTTTGTCAGCATGTACTCTCGATAAGTGGTCATCCATTTTTGAAGGCTTCATGGCATCGTTACTGAATACTTTTTCACATATGAGACACATCGGCAAGTGTTGATTTGATGGAGATGCAATAAATCCGAACTTCAAGTAGTCCAAACTGTATTGTCTGCATTTTTTTTTCGTGTCCGCCATCATAAAACTCTCAGTAATCCTGCAAATAAAAAAATAAGAAACTAAGTACCTAAATTAAAAACAATACCTAATAAACTGTTAAATTTACTGGTAAATTTTTACAATTGAAACAACTGAGACAACTGCAAACTGTTGCAAACAATCTACAGATAGCTCAACTGATCACTATCACACAGTGTGCAGTGGGGCAATGCTGATGCGCTGTGCCGGATAAAAACTGTTTGGTACTTACCCTGTTAATTTTTCATAAACTGCAGATATTGTGTGGTTACGCTATTAACTCGCGTAGGGAGCTCAGCATTTTGTAAATTCTTTTTCAGTCACTTTACTTCACTTAATTTAGCTATGTAATAACTTTGTAATCTCTTGAAATAAATGAGTACTTATATGAGTTATTATCGTTCAAGCTCCAACGAATTTCAAAACGCAAATGAACTTTCAACCTTTTTTTTTTTTTTTTTTTTTTAGGAGGGTCCACTCGCAGCGCAACAACTCTACTGAGGTTGAAGCTGCTTAACCGGACTATCCTGTGGTGGCCGAAAATTACTTTACGGCCCCCAGCCAGGGCTTACAAACTAAGGATATTACGAACTTTCAACCTAAGTGCAACCTCGTTAAATAGTAAAATATCAGGAACATGTTTGGACTTGCAACTTGATCATGAATTCGTTCGTGTTAAATCGCGCAAGCGTCAAATAGAGAGCAAGTCAAAACGCGCCTGAAAGACGTACGCTCGAACTCATTATCTTGCACAAACTTGTCCACACTGACTTGCCGAGTTTTTCATCTTGTACGAACTTGAGGCTTTATATTACTACAACAATGCTATTTCCTACATAAATATTAATTATTCTTAGTACACGTAACACAACATAAACAATACAGTACCTACCTACCTATCTTGAAAGTTTTAAATAAGAACTTGTGTTAATTTAATAGGGGTCGATTTTTAGACCTCGTCGACCCCCATAATCAGTTTTCGTTTATGTCGACCCCTAGGAAACCGATATCGACCCCAAGGGGTCGATATCGACCACTTTGGGAATCCCTGCTCTAGAGCATAGAAAGCAACTTTATGTCGCCTACGCACGACATAAAGACGAACTCTTAGAGCATGAGAAGTGAAAAATACTTAATAGGATATAAAATAATTCAAACTTAACAACAAGGAAAAGTAATAAAGCGCTCTTCCATTCTCTACTTATTTAAAAATTCGTTGAGGCACAACGAATTTTTACATAATAATTGTTCCTATTTTCATTTTTTATCTACGACCTGTAAGTATACATTATGGATATTTCAATAAACGATTTGAGATCCAGCATTTTCATATTTCGAAATGGTAACCCTACACTTCGACTTTTCATTTCTAGAGTCGAAATTGATTCTCTCAGTATTAAATAAAAAGAGTCAGTCCACGTCAATAGTGCAATGTATTCAAACTGACAGTTTCGGCTCGCCCCTGCTCAGCCTCGCCCGTTGAGGTTAACACCGGGTTAGGGTCTGACCGCACGTGCCAACACCGGGTCAGGGATCCGTGGCCGGGCCGCACCGGGTCGCACTGAAGTTCGTGTGTGAACGAATTCGTATCAAAATGTAAAGGATGACAAGGATAACTGCGGTCAGGCCTATAAAAGATTGCACAAAGAACAGACTGCCTCGACTAAGTTAAGTGCTTTGCTGGTCTAGACGTCGCAAACGTGACTGCTGAGTGTGAGGTCCTGGATGCGATTTCCATGTGAGACAAATTGCAGTCGTCAGCACATGAAGTTACCACCAACTTTCAAAATACTGCAAAAGATTTAAAACTATAAAATCTCGATGGTTAAATTCAAAATCGAATGAGAAAAATTGACAGTTTGTGGTGCGCTGGCGACTGTACTATTGGGTGTTTCTATCAGGAACTTATCAGTAGCGAATGATTGGATTTGTATCCGGAAATCGAATAGATTAATTCACCTTTGCACGTAGATGTCCTATATCTACCTCTGCCGAGCTCTTACGGAAATACAGGTATAATGTTTTCTAGTTCACAAACAACCCAGACACTACAGCACCTGCAAGTAACAACATTGAACAGTCTAACTTAACAAGCTCCCCCAAGAGATCAAGGTAGTTGAATTCACATCAAAGTTAGATTGTCACCGGACGATGAGGCTAACTTTGTAAACTTGGTATTCAGCCGCTCAACTTCTGTAAAGCATTTACCGATAGTTGTTGGATAAGTTTGCTCCACTAAATATTGTACTCAGAGTTCGAGTTTCTTTCGTAAATTCCGAACTGGTTATCTATTGATATAAAACATGTTAATATACGTCCTATTACACGACCCCTCTTTTTAACACCTACTTCAAAAAAGGAGGAAAAACAAACAAAAAAAACGAAAATGTATTTATTCGCATTAATAATTTTACAATAGGTACTTACATAATATTACCTCTGCTACACGGTAAAGCAGTTTGTCGGCATTCGTAGCTCCTTACACTAACGTATTAAAAACCTTGTATAACGAAATTCACAGAAGGAAGGTTTTTATTTAATAATTATTTTACTTCAAATTAGCTATGGGTGAGGCCTACGTCCAGTAGTGGACGTTTTTCGGCTGAAATTTTGTTACATTTCACTTAAATACGCGTTATAAAATCATGTAAAGATATATTTGCATGCCCTACAAAGGCAGTAATATATGGTTTGTGCCTAAACCACCGAATTGTAACAACTGGCATCACCTGTATTTTAAGGTAATAAATTGTTCTTATTCTTTCTCTTTTTGATTTTATGGAGAATTGGAACAATCTTCATCGCGTTCACAAATGAACATGGCCTTCATATTGCAATCGCTGTTGATCAGACGACCGTTGAAGAACGAGCCGCACTTCCTATCCTGGTTTCTGTTAGGCTGGAAGTTGGCGAACCAAGCGTTGGCATCTGCAGTCATTGGTGTTCCTGGAAAAGATAATGATAAATCAAACCAATGATCTCATCGACAGCTGAAACTTCTGGGGTGCCTTTAACTGTCGTCACAAAGCAACCAGCAGATATCTTCATAGACACAAACCTCCATGGCGAGTAGTGTACCTACAGTCCAGCGAGCTCGTCTGGCCTGGAGACGCGCGGTGCTCAAAAAATGACAAATCGAAAAGTCATTGGGTCAGACCAGCGTGAGTCACCTACTGCAAGGCCACACCACACATCACTTCAAACATCGCGTGTCACATCACATATCACGCATGTTGTCCCCGAAGGGTTAGACAGAGCTGTGTCTAATAGCACACCCACATTTCGTCGCAGTAATGTTTTTTTTTAAGTCCCATGTAATAGGGGGCGAGCCTATTGCCATCAACCGCAAATCCAGATTCCGTGGCTGCTTCTGAGAAATTCCTGATGGAAAACCCAACAATACTTTCCCGATCCGGGAATCTAACCCAGGTCCTCGTGATCAGCAGTCATGCTTGCAACTACTAGACCAACAAGGCAGTCCATTGACAACAGTGTTCAATCTCGTCAATTTTAATAGTGGATCTCAGATTGGGACCACTGCAGTTTTGACTTATAAACATAAAGTTTACCACAAACGTTGTAAACTATATTTATTAAGTGATTCGACTTCTGCACTTCTGTTTAAAGCAAAAGCAAGAGTGAACAGGCATCTTCTGGGCACGCTCGTTCCATCATACACCTCATCTATCGCTTTCCATCAGGCGTGATCGAGGTCAAGAGCAAGCCCATTTTGTAATAAAACAATGAAATAAAAAAACTTCTGTTTCAACATCTAAGAGGGAGATCAATGGAGTCTAACTGCTTAAGCCACACACACGTACCTCTAACTGTCTTCCAGCCTTCGTTGAATCTGTTATGAAAGCCCAGGTGGTATATTCCTCTTTCATATTGCCCATCAACCTGTGGTTTTGGCGTGGATCTCGTTAACTTCGCAAGGTAATCCGCTTCCATCTGATTACTGATCACTGCCAGGGAAGTATATTCTATTCGGCACATTGCATATGCGTCGGCCCAGTTCAATGGAGTTGTGTGGAGCTTGTAGCACTTGCCAATGTCTTTATTGAAAGTGTAATCTGAAATGATAAAATATGTTGTGTCTCTATTTGAATACCGACAATACCGCATTAAGGCGCTGATAAGTAATTAATTTTAAATGTTATTATTATATTATATTGTATGCCCTGCATGGTGGGTAAATTAGTAATAATTAGTACAATATAATGTAGGTTTATAGTTAAATTTAAGAATGAGGTTAACCAAACAATGTGTGAGATATTCTAACGTACCTAAATTAGGCATATTGCACTTATAATTCCACTCTAGTGATTTTAGACTTTTCTTACAAATGAAATTAGATTTTGTGTCACATTGATTATTATTCAAATTGCCGTATAAGTTCAAGTGCACACAGTCCTGTTTAGCGGGAGAATTATCTGGCTGATATAGCTGCCATCTATTGTACACCTCACTAATTGGTCTCCCTGAAAATTATAAATAATTTATGGTTTAAAAAAAAGGTCGTTCCCTGGATGGGTGACCACCCATTACATACCGGGTTTCCTCGAAAAGCATGTTAAGTCGTTGGTCCTAGCTGCCATTTGGAGACCTTTGACAGTTCTTACAAGTAGTCAGTGACCCGAAAGTCCGAAAACCAGTCTTACCAAGGGTTATCGTATTACCCAGTACTAACTGGGTTGTGGAGATCAAATAATCAAATAATAGGCAATCGCTCCATGTAAAACACTGTTATTGAGCTGCATCCGGTTAGACTGTAACACATAGTTGGAAAAAGACTAGGCTTGTTGATGGTTATAATTGTAAAACCTGTTCTGTGAGGGACCAACAAAAACTGTGATTGAAGGCACAACCGCCGTTATCTGATGATACTGCTGTTGCTAACAGTGGCCACAATGGTACCATTTTAGAAAGCAAGAAAGAAAGATAAGAAAGGCATTCCTGTAATTTGTACTCTGCGCCGAAGCCAAAGGCGAGGGAAGTCTTAAGAAAATCTCAGTACATGAACTTTACTGCGCCCAAGGTATGAGTATCTTAATTGGTTTTCAAATAGATTCATTCATTCCTGAGCTTACAGAAAAGTATTTCGTTTAAAGTCCTGACCGTTGCTAATTTCTCACAATCAACAGTTTATGGTGGAAGCTTTTGAGTTCTGATCTTCTTCTGAAAACAATCCAGTTTGGACCCCAAGTTATCGGGTCAAAAATGTTGCAAACTAGGCCTTGTATCACCCATTTCAAGAAACAATTACTAAACAATAGAGCCTAAAATATTGAAAAAAAACAAGTTCGAGTCGTACTCACACGCACACAGGGTTCCGTAGCACCAAACAATATAATAATAATATTTGGAAGGCTCATTCATAATGTTGTATTGTTTTACATTCAACAGCAAAACTAAATTTGTTTTTCATAGTATGTTAACGAAAAACAAAGTTACTGCTGCAGTTTGATAAAATAGTCCTATATCTCAAAAACTGCACATCAAATCTTATTCAAATCAATTTTGGTTGAAAATTATTTTTTAGCTCTACAATCCTATATTTTTTTCAGAATTTTCTTCCTCTTACTTTAGAAATTAGAGGGAGGGGGACCATCATTTTACCACTTTGGAAGTGTCTATCTTTCAAAGATTGACTTTGAGAAAAAATGATTTTAGGAAACTCAATGTCATTTTTAAAGACCTATCTATAGACTCCCCCACACGTATAAGTTTGATGAAAAAAATGTTTTTCAATACACTTTCTCGAAAACTGGTTCTTATCGCACTACGATTAGGTTCAACATGCAATGTATTTCACACGCGTGCGATTTTTAATGTTTTTCCGCACAAGTGCGGAAATAAAAAATTCCACAGATAAGTAAGGGTTCAATAACTACAGCCTAAAATTTTAATGGTTGTTTTCCCGCGGCAGAACAACTTGCCATAAGGAGTACTTTCGAAGCATAGAGTAAAAGTAAAAAAATAAATATGTTTTTGTTTTAAAATAATTAAAAAAATATTCATCAACTCGAAAACATGAGAATCAATAGTAACACTAGACGTACCTTGTAGGTACTATTCGAATCGCTCGCGCCGCCCGCCGCCGAAAGACACGATGCATAAATGTTCAAAGTAAAATAAGCTCTCGTTCGTGGTGATACGGCATAAACTAGTTTTCACGCAACAATACAAAACACAGCCGCGAAGCCGACAAAGGAAAGACCGATTTATAAATGTTCAAAGCAAAATAAGCTCTCGCGTGTAGCGATACGACATAAACTAGCCTGCGCGCATCAATTACAAACGACGACGCCGCGCGCTGGCTACCTATTGTATTATTATTGTATTATGTAATACTTATTACTTAGTTTTTCCGCGATTGTCGTACGCGCAGCACGTGTTATCTTATCGTACAGTTATTGCAATTTGGAGAACGTCGCTATGGTGCAACTGGCCCGGCGACTTTACGCGGAGCCGCAACACTTGGAGTCGCTCCGTCTTCGTGGGGTTATGAACCTTGATGGTTGGTTGATGGACAATCAAAATACGAACATTTTGTGGACGAATGAAGCAACTTTTACGCGAGTTGGACTCAACCAGCGTAACGAACATTTTTGGGCTTTGAATAACCCACATGTTATTCGCGAGTGTGCGCATCAAGTGCGTTTTATGTGTTAATGTGTGGGCCCGGTAATTATTGGCCACCTCATTGGGCCGCATTTCGTGACAGGACAAGTGGAACCTACCTGAAATGTTGCAAATCATTATTCCGGACTTTTTGGACTTTTATTTGTGGTCGCTGGTCGGAGCTCAAGCGCCTAGTGTATCGTGAGGAACACGAAACTCGCGACGCGTTAATAACTGCGATAGTGGACGCTTTTAATATCGTAAGAAGTGACAGAGACACCTTACTAAAATTGAAATACAACCAATTAAAACGTGCTCGATTGTTATACAACGCAGTGGCTTGCACTTCGAACAGTTACTCCGTTACCGGGAAGTGTAAGTACCTACCTACTCGTACTTTTGTAAATAGTGAACATTTAAAAGTAGTTTAGTTAATTAAAATTATTGTAAATAAGTTGAATCAAATTTTTGAAATACACCACAAATACTTTTTTAGGTATCTAATTCAGAAAATTATTTTTCTTAAACGATAAACTTGTTTTTATTTAATTTCGTGTTCAGTAAATTGCAGCTAAAAACGTAGGTATTTATGACGGTCCTAAGCCCGTAAAAGTATAAAGGGAAAATTTGAATAACTTGTTGGGTAAAGCTTATTGTTATTAAGAATAAGTTATCAACTTATCAGCTGATTGAAAAGCACGTGGGTCAACGGCCGCGCGGCCGGTCGGCGGCGGCGCTCAGCGCAATCAGGAGGTATAACTATTGGTTCGTGGTCGGTTTCGAGTTTTGTTTTTCACAATGGTTAATCTGCCATTTTTTGTTTCTAATATTTTAATTGTTTATTAAACGATTGTATTACAAAGGCAAAACCATTTCGCTGCGGAAAACAACCATTAAAATGTCACGCTGTATATCTATAGTCGGCGGTGATTGGTTTTGTTTGTTTTGGTTTAAAGAGATAATAATATGCGTCTTTACGGATTAAATATTTTTCGAGTATTTAAATTGTGTTTATAAACAGAATATCATACATAAACATGATTATTTAAAACAAATATTTATTTTTATGAACAAATGAACATCTAATTGTGTTCTAAATTAAAAAAAATATATTTAAATTTTCTTTTTTTTTCATAGTAGGCTGTATACGGCATCATACCTTTGCATCTTCTTCAACCTAGCGAAGGCAAAGCGCGGAAAAAAAGCAAATAAAATCATAGTTTCCTAATAATTCCTGACAAAAATATTTTCCGTTCTAATATTTTATTTCTTCGAAAGTGTATTGAAAAACGTCGTTTGATACGCGTGGGGATTTGTTATTGCTGTTCTCGGCTCCATAACACCCTCGCTTGCAGCTCGGGTGTTAATTCCGCGCTCGAATGCAATAACAAAGTTTCCCCACTTATATCAAAATGTACTATTTTAGTTTCAGTTCCATGGGGGTTCACAGAATACATCTATCTACTAAGTTTCAACAGTGTAGTCCTCATAGTTTTGGAATAAAGTGGCTTTGACATACACGGACAGACAGACAGACGAAGGACATGGCGAATCTATAAGGGTTCCGTTTTTTGCCATTCGGATACGGAACTCTAAAAAATTATAAAATAGTTCTATACCTTTTTGCTAACAGGAAAACCTATAAGAAGGTTTTGACCTTCATAATATATACATTGTAAACCTCTCAATATTGTGCGTGTAGTTGGAATGTATAGGAGACCATGATTTTCAACTACAATGTTATTTTTTTTTTATTTACTCTTCCCGACTACGGAATTCGCGCAGTGTAGGTACACGCATTTGGCCGGCTTTTTTCCTGATTTTACTTGGATGAATGTCGGGTTTTTTAAAAACAGTATATACGTACCATCAACAGTTTCAAATAATCCTTCAACCTTTATGTCCGATAGCCCCACAAACACCCACGGTATGTTAGGCTGAGTTCTTTTCCAAAACGATATAACAGCGTTGACTTCGTCAACGTTTTCGGCGTAGAACAAACTGGCTCCTTCAAGAGCACACATTCGCTTGGCATTAGCAAAAGTCTGTGCTGTCATGTGGACCTTGTAGAAACTCTCTTCTGATTCTATATAAGTGTAGTCCTTCCGAAAAATTTTATCCTTTTTTCCGAAACTTTTTTGTACCTCTTTTTGTCTATCTACAAAATTAAAATAGCTTTAGTTTTTAAGAACAGTTCACTTTTTTGTGTAAGCAAAATATCTTTTGTCTAAACAACCTACTTTGTGACTAGTTGTAGTCCTTATTAAAAAAAGACACGGATTAAATTGATTCCCAAATACACCGTTTTTGTCCAGTAACTGCGACCATTTCTTGATTGTAGCAATAGTCTTACGCTTCCACGGCACCACGCGCTATGCTCACTCGGTTCTTTTTTTAATATTAAATGGGCCTAATCTTGACCTCAATCTAGTCCTGAGGACAGAGATGAGGTCGACGATGGAACGAGCTAACCCAAAAGAAGCCTATTAACTCGCGACGTAAATAGATTGGGGTCAGATGAACTCCAGAACACCGACGCAGGCAGGGAATTCCACTCCTTGGCTGTGCGCATAATGAACGATCATGTAGCAAAACGCTTCGACCGAATGTGTGGAACATCGACAAGGTATTGGTGATAGGCTGCAGTACGTCTGGACTCCCGGTGGAAGAAGGGAGATGGTGGAATGAGCTCGTGGAGCTCTTGGGCACACTCAGACAAGTACAGTCTGTAAAAGACCGACAGACATGAAACTTTACGCCGGTGGGCCAGGCTATGAAGCTTGGTACCCACCAGCTTATCGCTCAACTGAGTTTAGTGTGGCTAATTGATATTTTGCTGAGTAAAAGGTCAGGCCCGACCGAACTTGGGCATAACATTTTTTTTTTTTTAATTCAGCTTTTTTGCCGCAGTTTGAGCTTTCGAGCCAGATTGAACGATCGATTCTTTCTTTAGGAGCCAGATTGAACGGATTCCTTTCGGCGGTGAACAGGCACACTTGAGTTTAGGTGGCAATAAAAATAACCAGATTTTCATCATCCCACTTGGAGACAAGACTTAAGGTTGAATTTGTTCGCTCTACCATGGCCTCTCTCAATGAACGCACCTCTCCACGATACATAACTCTCCATGACAGTGCTGTCGTCTGCGTACCCAACAATACCAGGAACCAGAAGGTCATTGATGTGCAGCAGGAAAAGTGTCGCGGAGATAACAGACCTCTGAAGAACTCTTCAATAGCGATAAGGTCAGAGGAGCAGTCATCAATGACTACTCGGATCGACCGTTCACTCAGGAAGTCAGATATCCAGCAGCAGAAGTCAACGGGAATGCCGTATGCAGGAAGTTTTCTCAGTAGACTTGCGTGCCAAACCCTGTCAGAAGCCTTCGAGATGTCGGGTTTCACGGCAAGGGCTTCACCGTGTTTCTCGATGGCCTCGCCCCAGCAGTGCGTAGCAAACACCAGAAGATCCCCAGTTGATCGTCCCCGGCGAAAGCAATACTGACTGTCACTGAGTAGTTCGTTTGCCATTAGGTACACCAGTAGCTTCCCATTAAAAAAATAAACAAATTTACTAAAAAATTTTTTTTTTTTTTTTTTTTTTTTTCTATTTTCTTAAATAAGTATGATAGTCTTTACCATGAGTTTTAGACGTGAGGAGCTCGTGGCAAAATAATAACAGCCGCTCGGGTCAGTGCAACCTTTAGGTTAAGCTGCGCTTGCCTAGGTTGGTCAGTGACCATTCAACGATAAAAACTTACCTAAATTGGACTGCTGAATGTGACAGTTACTTAGAAGATAAAAAATATATATGAAAAATAAATAGATATGTGAAGAATAATTATAAGATTATCTTTGAGCGATGGTTAAGTTTAATAATTTATTTTTTCCGAATTCTTATCAACCCATCATCCCAGAGACGGTGGAAGAAGCCACTGTGCAGAGCAGTTTAGAACTATTTACTATGCACGTCTGCTACTACTGCTGAATGCACTGTGGCTAAATGGAAGTCAGGTCTTTGGCTTCATGCCCTACCGTCTACACTTACCACTTCTCTTCTCTTAGGAGCCCCTTGTGGTTCTCTTAGCTGTACCTGTGGTGAAGTTGTTAGCCCTAGACACCACAGCCTGTTAGTCAACCGAAGCCGTTTAAAGCGAAACGCTCATTTAAATGATATCATCCGCAGAGTTCTAGTCACCGTCGGCGTCGCGTCGGTGTTCAGCTGTATTAGAACCAAATCGTTTGGCACGCGACGATCCATAGGCTAGCATTGCCATACAGGGTGGCAAAGCCACCAGTTTCTATCTACCACTTGGCAGCGTTAAAGAGGATATTTTGTTACTCTATTTTAGTTTTTTGTCAGTTTAGGATATTTTATTTATCATTTTTTAAAGGGTAAGTATATTAGGTCGTTACGGTGTAAATTATTTTAATTACTAGCAGTTATTATTTATCTAGGAGGAGGAGCTGGTCTGTGGACTGGTGACCGCCCTTTACATACCGAATTTCCTCCGTGCCTCGGAAAGCACGTTAAGACGTTGGTCCCGGCTGTCATCTGTAAATCTTTGACAGTCGTTACAGGTAGTCAAAGGCCCAAAAAGTCTGACAACATGTCTTACCAAGGGGTATCGTATTACCCAGTACTAACTGGGTTGTGGAGGTCAGATAGGCAGTCGCTCCATGTAAAATACTGGTATTCAGCTGCATCCGGTTAGACTGGAAGCCGACCCCAGCATAGTTGGGGAAAGGCTACGCAGATGATGAGTTATTATTTATCCATTTGTATACTAAATCAGTAAGCCTTGCTTGACTTGGTTGTAAATAATATGCCATGTACTTATCTTGCTTCCTACAAAAATTGAGGCCTATCAAACCATGCGTCCTCTTACTTAAAGAGATTTTAACGTATATACTCTGTGGACTAGTAATGTGGACCCACGCCGATCACGCCGCTGTAGCCGATCTCTTACTTTACGTACAATATCTTATACCTGTACCTACATTAAATGCAAATAAAGATCTGATTCTGACAAATTTTCTTGCAGATGAACTCAGACTTTGAGTCACATAGGTAATCATTAAAGTTACCTTATAGGTTAAAGTGCACACAGTTCTCTTTACCACCAAACCAATCAGGGCTTCTCATCCGCCATCTGCTGTATACCTCAGAAAAATGTTGCATCCAGTATAATTTACATACAATGACTAACTGTTCAACGATAAAAACTTACCCAAATTGGACTGCTGAATGTGACAGTTATGGTTTTGCTCTAGTGACCGAAGACTTTTCTTGCAAATGAAATTATACTGTGTACTGCATGGGATATCATTTAAATAGCCTAGTTGGTTGAAGTGCACACAGTCCTCACCGCCACTGTTGTCCGGCTGTTTTTTCGCCCACATGTTGTACACCTCAGTATTTGATTTACCTACAATATCAAATTATCAAATACCTAAATGAAAAAGATAATTATAACTGCACAAAATAAATGTAAATAGCCCTCCTTTTGGGCTTCGCGGCAGTCGGGTAAAAATTATACACTTACCATCAATGGTCTCGAATTCTCCTTCAGTTATTATGTCTGACATGCCCACATACACCCATGTACCATCACGCTGGGTATTGTTTTGGTGCAATTTCCAAAACGATATCACCGCGTTGGCCTCTTCACTGTTCTCTGGGTAGAACAAACTGGCTCCTTCCAGAGCACACACTCGCTTGGCATCACGCCAATTCTTGGGCGTCGTATGGAATTTGTAGAAACTCTCCACGGCTTCCACATAATTGTAGTCTTCCCGGAAAGACTCTCGATTCCTTTGTCCATCTACGTATATGAAAAGGAAAGTAATCGTAAGGACCCATTTTTTATTAGCCTACGCTGTTACTTCTGGGGAAAGGCCTCCCCTAAGTCCTTCCAGACCCGTATCACCCGTCAGTTTAGGATATTTTATTTCTCATTTTTTTAAAGGGTATATTAGGTCGTTGCGGTGTAAATTATTTTAATTACTAGCAGTTATTATTCATCTAGGAAGAGGAGCTGGTCTGTGGACGGGTGACCGCCCATTACATTTCGAATTTCCTCCGTGCCTCGGAAAGCACGTTAAACCGTTGGTCCCGGCTGTCATCTGTAAATCTTTGACAGTCGTTACAGGTAGTCAGTGGCCCAAAAAGTCTGACAACAAGTCTTACCAAGGGGTATCGTATTACCCAGTACTAACTGGGTTGTGGAGGTCAGATAGGCAGTCGCTCCATGTAAAATACTGGGATTCAGCTGTATCCGGTTAGACTGGAAGCCGACCCCAGCATAGTTGGGTAAGGCTACGCAGATGATGAGTTATTATTTATCCATTTGAATACTAAATCAGTATGCCTTGCTTGACTTGGTTGTAAATAATATGCCATGTACTTATCTTGCTTCCTACAAAAATTGAGGCCTATCAAACCATGCGTCCTCTTTCTTAAAGAGATTTTAACGTACATACTCTGTGGACTAGTACTGTGGACCCACGCCGATCACGCCGCTGTAGCCGATCTCTTACTTTATGTACAATATCTTATACCTGTACCTACATTCAATGCAAATAAAGATCTGATTCTGACAAGATTCTTGCAGATGAACTCAGACTTTGAGTCACATAGGTAATCATTAAAGTTACCTTATAGGTTAAAGTGCACACAGTTCTCTTTACCACCAAACCAATCAGGGCTTCTCATCCGCCATCTGCTGTATACCTCAGAAAAATGTTGCATCCAGTATAATTTACATACAATGACTAACCGTTCAACGATAAAAACTTACCTAAATTAGACTGCTGAATGTGACAGTTATGGTTTTGCTCTAGTGACCGAAGACTTTTCTTGCAAATGAAATTATACTGTGTACTGCATGGGATATCATTTAAATAGCCTAGTTGGTTGAAGTGCACACAGTCCTCACCGCCACTGTTGTCCGGCTGTTTTTTCGCCCAGATGTTGTACACCTCAGTATTTGATTTACCTACAATATCAAATACCTAAATGAAAAAGATAATTATAACTGCACAAAATAAATGTAAATAGCCCTCCTTTTGGGCTTCGCGGCAGTCGGGTAAAAATTATACACTTACCATCAATGGTCTCGAATTCTCCTTCAGTTATTATGTCTGACATGCCCACATACACCCATGTACCATCACGCTGGGTATTGTTTTGGTGCAATTTCCAAAACGATATCACCGCGTTGGCCTCTTCACTGTTCTCTGGGTAGAACAAACTGGCTCCTTCTAGAGCACACACTCGCTTGGCATCACGCCAATTCTTGGGCGTCGTATGGAATTTGTAGAAACTCTCCACGGCTTCCACATAATTGTAGTCTTCCCGGAAAGACTCTCGATTCCTTTGTCCATCTACGTATATGAAAAGGAAAGTAATCGTAAGGACCCATTTTTTATTAGCCTACGCTGTTACTTCTGGGGAAAGGCCTCCCCTAAGTCCTTCCAGACCCGTATCACCCGTCAGTTTAGGATATTTTATTTCTCATTTTTTTAAAGGGTATATTAGGTCGTTACCGTGTAAATTATTTTAATTACTAGCAGTTATTATTCATCTAGGAAGAGGAGCTGGTCTGTGGACGGGTGACCGCCCATTACATTTCGAATTTCCTCCGTGCCTCGGAAAGCACGTTAAGCCGTTGGTCCCGGCTGTCATCTGTAAATCTTTGACAGTCGTTACAGGTAGTCAGTGGCCCAAGAAGTCTGACAACAAGTCTTACCAAGGGGTATCGTATTACCCAGTACTAACTGGGTTGTGGAGGTCAGATAGGCAGTCGCTCCATGTAAAATACTGGGATTCAGCTGTATCCGGTTAGACTGGAAGCCGACCCCAGCATAGTTGGGAAAGGCTACGCAGATGATGAGTTATTATTTATCCATTTGAATACTAAATCAGTATGCCTTGCTTGACTTGGTTGTAAATAATATGCCATGTACTTATCTTGCTTCCTACAAAAATTGAGGCCTATCAAACCATGCGTCCTCTTTCTTAAAGAGATTTTAACGTAGATACTCTGTGGACTAGTACTGTGGACCCACGCCGATCACGCCGCTGTAGCCGATCTCTTACTTTATGTACAATATCTTATACCTGTACCTACATTAAATGCAAATAAAGATCTGATTCTGACAAATTTTCTTGCAGATGAATTCAGACTTTGAGTCACATAGGTAATCATTAAAGTTACCTTATCGGTTAAAGTGCACACAGTTCTCTTTACCACCAAACCTATCCGGGCTACTCATCCGCCATCTGCTGTATACCTCAGAAAAATGTTGCATCCAGTATAATTTACATACAATGACTAACCGTTCAACGATAAAAACTTACCTAAATTGGACTGCTTAATGTGACAGTTATGGTTTTGCTCTAGTGACCGAAGACTTTTCTTGCAAATGAAATTATACTGTGTACTGCATGGGATATCATTTAAATAGCCTAGTTGGTTGAAGTGCACACAGTCCTCACCGCCACTGTTGTCCGGCTGTTTTTTCGCCCACATGTTGTACACCTCAGTATTTGATTTACCTACAATATCAAATACCTAAATGAAAAACATAATTATAACTGCGCAAAATAAATTTAAATAACCCTCCTTTTGGGCTTCGCGGCAGTCGGGTAAAAATTATACACTTACCATCAATGGTCTCGAATTCTCCTTCAGTTATTATGTCTGACATGCCCACATACACCCATGTACCACCACGCTGGGTATTGTTTTGGTGCAATTTCCAAAAAGATATCACCGCGTTGGCCTCTTCACTGTTCTCTGGGTAGAACAAACTGGCTCCTTCTAGAGCACACACTCGCTTGGCATCACGCCAATTCTTAGGCGTCGTATGGAATTTGTAGAAACTCTCCACTGCTTCCACATAATTGTAGTCCTCCCGGAGAGACTCTCGATTCCTTTGTCCATCTTCGTCTATGAAAAGGAAAGTAATCCTAAGGACCCATTTTTTATTAGCCTACGCTGTTACTTCTGGGGAAAGGCCTCCCCTAAGTCCTTCCAGACCCGTAACATTTATTTCATTTTTTGACTTAGAAGATAAAAAATATATGAAAAATAAATAGATATGTGAAGAATAATTATAAGATTATTTTTGAGCGATGGTTAAGTTTAATAATTTATTTTTTCCGAATTCTTATCAACCCATCATGCCAGAGACAGTGGAAGAAGCCACTGTGCAGAGTAGTTTAGAACTATTTACTATGCACGTCTGCTACTACTGCTGAATGCACTGTGGCTAAATGGAAGTCAGGTCTTTGGCTTCATGCACTACCGTCTACACTTACCACTTCTCTTCTCTTAGGAGCCCCTTGTGGTTCTCTTAGCTGTCACTGTGGTGAAGTTGTTAGCCCTAGACACCACAGCCTGTCAAGCAACCGAAGCCGTTTAAACCGAAACGCTCATTTAAATGATATCATCTGCAGAGTTCTAGTCACCGTCGGCGTCGCGTCGGTGTTCAGCTGTATTAGAACCAAATCGTTTGGCACGCGACGATCCATAGGCTAGCATTGCCATACAACGTGGCAATGCCACCAGTTTCTATCTATCACTTGGCAGCGTTGAAGAGGATATTTTGTTACTATATTTTAGTTTAAAATACAAATACACCGTTTTTGTCCAGTAACTGCGACCATTTCTTGATTGTAGCAATAGTCTTACGCTTCCACGGCACCACGCGCTATGCTCACTCGGTTCTTTTTTTAATATTAAATGGGCCTAATCTTGACCTCAATCTAGTCCTGAGGACAGAGATGAGGTCGACGATGGAACGAGCTAACCCAAAAGAAGCCTATTAACTCGCGACGTAAATAGATTGGGGTCAGATGAACTCCAGAACACCGACGCAGGCAGGGAATTCCACTCCTTGGCTGTGCGCATAATGAACGATCATGTAGCAAAACGCTTCGACCGAATGTGTGGAACATCGACAAGGTATTGGTGATAGGCTGCAGTACGTCTGGACTCCCGGTGGAAGAAGGGAGATGGTGGAATGAGCTCGTGGAGCTCTTGGGCACACTCAGACAAGTACAGTCTGTAAAAGACCGACAGACATGAAACTTTACGCCGGTGGGCCAGGCTATGAAGCTTGGTACCCACCAGCTTATCGCTCAACTGAGTTTAGTGTGGCTAATTGATATTTTGCTGAGTAAAAGGTCAGGCCCGACCGAACTTGGGCATAACATTTTTTTTTTTTTAATTCAGCTTTTTTGCCGCAGTTTGAGCTTTCGAGCCAGATTGAACGATCGATTCTTTCTTTAGGAGCCAGATTGAACGGATTCCTTTCGGCGGTGAACAGGCACACTTGAGTTTAGGTGGCAATAAAAATAACCAGATTTTCATCATCCCACTTGGAGACAAGACTTAAGGTTGAATTTGTTCGCTCTACCATGGCCTCTCTCAATGAACGCACCTCTCCACGATACATAACTCTCCATGACAGTGCTGTCGTCTGCGTACCCAACAATACCAGGAACCAGAAGGTCATTGATGTGCAGCAGGAAAAGTGTCGCGGAGATAACAGACCTCTGAAGAACTCTTCAATAGCGATAAGGTCAGAGGAGCAGTCATCAATGACTACTCGGATCGACCGTTCACTCAGGAAGTCAGATATCCAGCAGCAGAAGTCAACGGGAATGCCGTATGCAGGAAGTTTTCTCAGTAGACTTGCGTGCCAAACCCTGTCAGAAACCTTCGAGATGTCGGGTTTCACGGCAAGGGCTTCACCGTGTTTCTCGATGGCCTCGCCCCAGCAGTGCGTAGCAAACACCAGAAGATCCCCAGTTGATCGTCCCCGGCGAAAGCAATACTGACTGTCACTGAGTAGTTCGTTTGCCATTAGGTACACCAGTAGCTTCCCATTAAAAAAATAAACAAATTTACTAAAAAAATTTTTTTTTTTTTTTTTTTTTTTTCTATTTTCTTAAATAAGTATGATAGTCTTTACCATGAGTTTTAGACGTGAGGAGCTCGTGGCAAAATAATAACAGCCGCTCGGGTCAGTGCAACCTTTAGGTTAAGCTGCGCTTGCCTAGGTTGGTCAGTGACCATTCAACGATAAAAACTTACCTAAATTGGACTGCTGAATGTGACAGTTACTTAGAAGATAAAAAATATATATGAAAAATAAATAGATATGTGAAGAATAATTATAAGATTATCTTTGAGCGATGGTTAAGTTTAATAATTTATTTTTTCCGAATTCTTATCAACCCATCATCCCAGAGACGGTGGAAGAAGCCACTGTGCAGAGCAGTTTAGAACTATTTACTATGCACGTCTGCTACTACTGCTGAATGCACTGTGGCTAAATGGAAGTCAGGTCTTTGGCTTCATGCCCTACCGTCTACACTTACCACTTCTCTTCTCTTAGGAGCCCCTTGTGGTTCTCTTAGCTGTACCTGTGGTGAAGTTGTTAGCCCTAGACACCACAGCCTGTTAGTCAACCGAAGCCGTTTAAAGCGAAACGCTCATTTAAATGATATCATCCGCAGAGTTCTAGTCACCGTCGGCGTCGCGTCGGTGTTCAGCTGTATTAGAACCAAATCGTTTGGCACGCGACGATCCATAGGCTAGCATTGCCATACAGGGTGGCAAAGCCACCAGTTTCTATCTACCACTTGGCAGCGTTAAAGAGGATATTTTGTTACTCTATTTTAGTTTTTTGTCAGTTTAGGATATTTTATTTATCATTTTTTAAAGGGTAAGTATATTAGGTCGTTACGGTGTAAATTATTTTAATTACTAGCAGTTATTATTTATCTAGGAGGAGGAGCTGGTCTGTGGACTGGTGACCGCCCTTTACATACCGAATTTCCTCCGTGCCTCGGAAAGCACGTTAAGACGTTGGTCCCGGCTGTCATCTGTAAATCTTTGACAGTCGTTACAGGTAGTCAAAGGCCCAAAAAGTCTGACAACATGTCTTACCAAGGGGTATCGTATTACCCAGTACTAACTGGGTTGTGGAGGTCAGATAGGCAGTCGCTCCATGTAAAATACTGGTATTCAGCTGCATCCGGTTAGACTGGAAGCCGACCCCAGCATAGTTGGGGAAAGGCTACGCAGATGATGAGTTATTATTTATCCATTTGTATACTAAATCAGTAAGCCTTGCTTGACTTGGTTGTAAATAATATGCCATGTACTTATCTTGCTTCCTACAAAAATTGAGGCCTATCAAACCATGCGTCCTCTTACTTAAAGAGATTTTAACGTATATACTCTGTGGACTAGTAATGTGGACCCACGCCGATCACGCCGCTGTAGCCGATCTCTTACTTTACGTACAATATCTTATACCTGTACCTACATTAAATGCAAATAAAGATCTGATTCTGACAAATTTTCTTGCAGATGAACTCAGACTTTGAGTCACATAGGTAATCATTAAAGTTACCTTATAGGTTAAAGTGCACACAGTTCTCTTTACCACCAAACCAATCAGGGCTTCTCATCCGCCATCTGCTGTATACCTCAGAAAAATGTTGCATCCAGTATAATTTACATACAATGACTAACTGTTCAACGATAAAAACTTACCCAAATTGGACTGCTGAATGTGACAGTTATGGTTTTGCTCTAGTGACCGAAGACTTTTCTTGCAAATGAAATTATACTGTGTACTGCATGGGATATCATTTAAATAGCCTAGTTGGTTGAAGTGCACACAGTCCTCACCGCCACTGTTGTCCGGCTGTTTTTTCGCCCACATGTTGTACACCTCAGTATTTGATTTACCTACAATATCAAATTATCAAATACCTAAATGAAAAAGATAATTATAACTGCACAAAATAAATGTAAATAGCCCTCCTTTTGGGCTTCGCGGCAGTCGGGTAAAAATTATACACTTACCATCAATGGTCTCGAATTCTCCTTCAGTTATTATGTCTGACATGCCCACATACACCCATGTACCATCACGCTGGGTATTGTTTTGGTGCAATTTCCAAAACGATATCACCGCGTTGGCCTCTTCACTGTTCTCTGGGTAGAACAAACTGGCTCCTTCCAGAGCACACACTCGCTTGGCATCACGCCAATTCTTGGGCGTCGTATGGAATTTGTAGAAACTCTCCACGGCTTCCACATAATTGTAGTCTTCCCGGAAAGACTCTCGATTCCTTTGTCCATCTACGTATATGAAAAGGAAAGTAATCGTAAGGACCCATTTTTTATTAGCCTACGCTGTTACTTCTGGGGAAAGGCCTCCCCTAAGTCCTTCCAGACCCGTATCACCCGTCAGTTTAGGATATTTTATTTCTCATTTTTTTAAAGGGTATATTAGGTCGTTGCGGTGTAAATTATTTTAATTACTAGCAGTTATTATTCATCTAGGAAGAGGAGCTGGTCTGTGGACGGGTGACCGCCCATTACATTTCGAATTTCCTCCGTGCCTCGGAAAGCACGTTAAACCGTTGGTCCCGGCTGTCATCTGTAAATCTTTGACAGTCGTTACAGGTAGTCAGTGGCCCAAAAAGTCTGACAACAAGTCTTACCAAGGGGTATCGTATTACCCAGTACTAACTGGGTTGTGGAGGTCAGATAGGCAGTCGCTCCATGTAAAATACTGGGATTCAGCTGTATCCGGTTAGACTGGAAGCCGACCCCAGCATAGTTGGGTAAGGCTACGCAGATGATGAGTTATTATTTATCCATTTGAATACTAAATCAGTATGCCTTGCTTGACTTGGTTGTAAATAATATGCCATGTACTTATCTTGCTTCCTACAAAAATTGAGGCCTATCAAACCATGCGTCCTCTTTCTTAAAGAGATTTTAACGTACATACTCTGTGGACTAGTACTGTGGACCCACGCCGATCACGCCGCTGTAGCCGATCTCTTACTTTATGTACAATATCTTATACCTGTACCTACATTCAATGCAAATAAAGATCTGATTCTGACAAGATTCTTGCAGATGAACTCAGACTTTGAGTCACATAGGTAATCATTAAAGTTACCTTATAGGTTAAAGTGCACACAGTTCTCTTTACCACCAAACCAATCAGGGCTTCTCATCCGCCATCTGCTGTATACCTCAGAAAAATGTTGCATCCAGTATAATTTACATACAATGACTAACCGTTCAACGATAAAAACTTACCTAAATTAGACTGCTGAATGTGACAGTTATGGTTTTGCTCTAGTGACCGAAGACTTTTCTTGCAAATGAAATTATACTGTGTACTGCATGGGATATCATTTAAATAGCCTAGTTGGTTGAAGTGCACACAGTCCTCACCGCCACTGTTGTCCGGCTGTTTTTTCGCCCAGATGTTGTACACCTCAGTATTTGATTTACCTACAATATCAAATACCTAAATGAAAAAGATAATTATAACTGCACAAAATAAATGTAAATAGCCCTCCTTTTGGGCTTCGCGGCAGTCGGGTAAAAATTATACACTTACCATCAATGGTCTCGAATTCTCCTTCAGTTATTATGTCTGACATGCCCACATACACCCATGTACCATCACGCTGGGTATTGTTTTGGTGCAATTTCCAAAACGATATCACCGCGTTGGCCTCTTCACTGTTCTCTGGGTAGAACAAACTGGCTCCTTCTAGAGCACACACTCGCTTGGCATCACGCCAATTCTTGGGCGTCGTATGGAATTTGTAGAAACTCTCCACGGCTTCCACATAATTGTAGTCTTCCCGGAAAGACTCTCGATTCCTTTGTCCATCTACGTATATGAAAAGGAAAGTAATCGTAAGGACCCATTTTTTATTAGCCTACGCTGTTACTTCTGGGGAAAGGCCTCCCCTAAGTCCTTCCAGACCCGTATCACCCGTCAGTTTAGGATATTTTATTTCTCATTTTTTTAAAGGGTATATTAGGTCGTTACCGTGTAAATTATTTTAATTACTAGCAGTTATTATTCATCTAGGAAGAGGAGCTGGTCTGTGGACGGGTGACCGCCCATTACATTTCGAATTTCCTCCGTGCCTCGGAAAGCACGTTAAGCCGTTGGTCCCGGCTGTCATCTGTAAATCTTTGACAGTCGTTACAGGTAGTCAGTGGCCCAAGAAGTCTGACAACAAGTCTTACCAAGGGGTATCGTATTACCCAGTACTAACTGGGTTGTGGAGGTCAGATAGGCAGTCGCTCCATGTAAAATACTGGGATTCAGCTGTATCCGGTTAGACTGGAAGCCGACCCCAGCATAGTTGGGAAAGGCTACGCAGATGATGAGTTATTATTTATCCATTTGAATACTAAATCAGTATGCCTTGCTTGACTTGGTTGTAAATAATATGCCATGTACTTATCTTGCTTCCTACAAAAATTGAGGCCTATCAAACCATGCGTCCTCTTTCTTAAAGAGATTTTAACGTAGATACTCTGTGGACTAGTACTGTGGACCCACGCCGATCACGCCGCTGTAGCCGATCTCTTACTTTATGTACAATATCTTATACCTGTACCTACATTAAATGCAAATAAAGATCTGATTCTGACAAATTTTCTTGCAGATGAATTCAGACTTTGAGTCACATAGGTAATCATTAAAGTTACCTTATCGGTTAAAGTGCACACAGTTCTCTTTACCACCAAACCTATCCGGGCTACTCATCCGCCATCTGCTGTATACCTCAGAAAAATGTTGCATCCAGTATAATTTACATACAATGACTAACCGTTCAACGATAAAAACTTACCTAAATTGGACTGCTTAATGTGACAGTTATGGTTTTGCTCTAGTGACCGAAGACTTTTCTTGCAAATGAAATTATACTGTGTACTGCATGGGATATCATTTAAATAGCCTAGTTGGTTGAAGTGCACACAGTCCTCACCGCCACTGTTGTCCGGCTGTTTTTTCGCCCACATGTTGTACACCTCAGTATTTGATTTACCTACAATATCAAATACCTAAATGAAAAACATAATTATAACTGCGCAAAATAAATTTAAATAACCCTCCTTTTGGGCTTCGCGGCAGTCGGGTAAAAATTATACACTTACCATCAATGGTCTCGAATTCTCCTTCAGTTATTATGTCTGACATGCCCACATACACCCATGTACCACCACGCTGGGTATTGTTTTGGTGCAATTTCCAAAAAGATATCACCGCGTTGGCCTCTTCACTGTTCTCTGGGTAGAACAAACTGGCTCCTTCTAGAGCACACACTCGCTTGGCATCACGCCAATTCTTAGGCGTCGTATGGAATTTGTAGAAACTCTCCACTGCTTCCACATAATTGTAGTCCTCCCGGAGAGACTCTCGATTCCTTTGTCCATCTTCGTCTATGAAAAGGAAAGTAATCCTAAGGACCCATTTTTTATTAGCCTACGCTGTTACTTCTGGGGAAAGGCCTCCCCTAAGTCCTTCCAGACCCGTAACATTTATTTCATTTTTTGACTTAGAAGATAAAAAATATATGAAAAATAAATAGATATGTGAAGAATAATTATAAGATTATTTTTGAGCGATGGTTAAGTTTAATAATTTATTTTTTCCGAATTCTTATCAACCCATCATGCCAGAGACAGTGGAAGAAGCCACTGTGCAGAGTAGTTTAGAACTATTTACTATGCACGTCTGCTACTACTGCTGAATGCACTGTGGCTAAATGGAAGTCAGGTCTTTGGCTTCATGCACTACCGTCTACACTTACCACTTCTCTTCTCTTAGGAGCCCCTTGTGGTTCTCTTAGCTGTCACTGTGGTGAAGTTGTTAGCCCTAGACACCACAGCCTGTCAAGCAACCGAAGCCGTTTAAACCGAAACGCTCATTTAAATGATATCATCTGCAGAGTTCTAGTCACCGTCGGCGTCGCGTCGGTGTTCAGCTGTATTAGAACCAAATCGTTTGGCACGCGACGATCCATAGGCTAGCATTGCCATACAACGTGGCAATGCCACCAGTTTCTATCTATCACTTGGCAGCGTTGAAGAGGATATTTTGTTACTATATTTTAGTTTTTTGTCAGTTTAGGATATTTTATTTATCATTTTTTTAAAGGGTATATTAGGTCGTTACGGTGTAAATTATTTTAATTACTAGCAGTTATTATTCATCTAGGAGGAGGAGCTGGTCTGTGGATGGGTGACCGCCCATTACATTTCGAATTTCCTCCGTGTCTCGGAAAGCACGTTAAGCCGTTGGTCCCGGCTGTCATCTGTAAATCTTTGACAGTCGTTACAGGTAGTCAGTGGCCCAAAAAGTCTGACAAGTCTTACCAAGGGGTATCGTATTACCCAGTACTAACTGGGTTCTGGAGGTCAGATAGGCAGTCGCTCCATGTAAAATACTGGTATTCAGCTGCATCCGGTTAGACTGGAAGCCGACCCCAGCATAGTTGGAGAAAGGCTACGCAGATGATGAGTTATTATTTATCCATTTGTATACTAAAACAGTATGCCTTGCTTGACTTGGTTGTAAATAATATGCCATGTACTTATCTTGCTTCCTACAAAAATTGAGGCCTATCAAACCATGCGTCCTCTTACTTAAAGAGATTTTAACGTACATACTCTGTTGACTACTACTGTGAACCCACGTCGATCACGCCGCTGTAGCCGATCTCTTAATTTATGTATGTCGGGGTGTCAGGATTTACTCCGCTAGGCTTCTACATCATGTGGACAGACGATAGGTTCCGTGCTATGAAAAGACACAGAGCGATACACTGTTTCTAGCAACACTAACGAATTACTTTAGATTACAACTTAACAAAATGACACGGGGCACAATGAATCAGGTACAGTTCCAAGAGGTCTTAACTCGGCCGCGATCAGACACTGACATGACTGTCGTCTTGGCTCAGAGTTTACCATCAAGACTCTGTAACAAGCACACTGTGGTGTGGGTAGATTTGTAAGTAGGTCGGTTGATGTCACCACCGCGTACTTGTGATTCATTTTAAGCCCGTACAAATAACACACCAAAGAAAATAAATGTACTCACCGATGTACCGCCGCTGTAGTTAACGAAATTCACTTAATGCAAGTAAATCTTACGTAAAAACACAAAAAAAAACTTACGATACTAGCACTTTGCACAACAGCACACAACTAGGAACAACTCACGAGCCGGGAATCGAAAACGAATCACGATTATCGGGATTATAATCAACAGCGAAATAGATCACAGCCGAACCGAGTAACACACAACACTACACAACACACACACAACACAGCACACACACACTATACAGCACACACACTACACACACCGCACTAACACAGCACTAGCAGCAACACTAGCTGGCACTGTCTTTCGAATATTTTTGTGTAATTGCACTCGGCTATTTCAAAAAGTAAGCGTCACTGATTTTAATTGTCACTGTCCTCGCGTATGATTTCATTAGCATGATTTCATCCCAATTCTGATATCGGGGTGTCAGGATTTACTCCGCTAGGCTTCTACATCATGTGCGCAAACGATGGATTGCGGGCTATGAAAAGACACTGAGCGATACACTGTTTCTAGCAACACTAACAAACTACTTTAGATTACAACTTAACAAAAAGACACGGGGCACAATGAATCAGGTACAGTTCCAAGAGGTCTTAACTCGGCCGGGATCAGACACTGACTGACTGTCGTCTTGGCTCAGAGTTTACCATCAAGACTCTGTAACAAGCACACTGTGGTGTGGGTAGTTTTGTAAGTAGATCGGTTGACATCACCACCGCGTACTTGTGACTCATTTTAAGCCCGTACCAATGACCGTCTCCGACATGTACAAAATCTTATACCTGTACCTACATTCAATGCAAATAAAGATCTGATTCTGACAAATTTTCTTGCAGTTGAACTCAGACTTTGAGTCACATAGGTAATCATTAAAGTTACCTTATAGATTAATAAAGTGCACACAGTTCTCTTTACCACCAAACCTATTCGGGCTACTCATCCGCCATCTGATGTACACCTCAGAAAAATGTTGCATCCAGTATAACTTACATACAATGACTAACCGTTCAACGATAAAAACTTACCTAAATTGGACTGCTGAATGTGACAGTTATGGTTTTGCTCTAGTGACCGAAGACTTTTCTTGCAAATGAAATTATACTGTGTACTGCATGGGATATCATTTAAATAGCCTAGTTGGTTGAAGTGCACACAGTCCTCACCGCCACTGTTGTCCGGCTGTTTTTTCGCCCAGATGTTGTACACCTCAGTATTTGATTTACCTACAATATCAAATACCTAAATGAAAAACATAATTATAACTGCACAAAATAAATGTAAATAACCCTCCTTTTGGGCTTCGCGGCAGTCGGGTAAAAATTATACACTTACCATCAATGGTCTCGAATTCTCCTTCAGTTATTATGTCTGACATGCCCACATACACCCATGTACCATCACGCTGGGTATTGTTTCGGTGCAATTTCCAAAACGATATCACCGTGTTCGCCTCTTCACTGTTCTCTGGGTAGAACAAACTGGCTCCTTCCAGAGCACACACTCGCTTGGCTTCACGCCAATTCTTGGGCGTCGTATGGAATTTGTAGAAACTCTCCACTGCTTCCACATAATTGTAGTCCTCCCGGAAAGACTCTCGATTCCTTTGTACATCTACGTCTATGAAAAGGAAAGTAATCGTAAGGACCCATTTTTTATTAGCCTACGCTGTTACTTCTGGGGAAAGGCCTCCCCTAAGTCCTTCCAGGCCCATAACGTTTATTTCATTTTTTGACTTAGAAGATAAAAAATATATGAAAAATAAATAGATATGTGAAGAATAATTATAAGTTTTTTTTTGAGCGATGGTTAAGTTTAATCATTTATTTTTTCCGAATTCTTATCAACCCATCATCCCAGAGATGGTGGACGAAGACACTGTGCAGAGTAGTTTAGAACTATTTACTATGCACGTCTGCTACTACTGCTGAATGCACTGTGGCTAAATGGAAGTCAGGTCTTTGGCTTCATGCACTACCGTCTACACTTACCACTTCTCTTGTCCTAGGAGCCCCTTGTGGTTCTCATAACTGTCACTGTGGTGAAGTTGTCTACAGTCCTAGACACCACAGATTATCAAGCAATAGAAGCCGTTTAGACCAAAACGCGCATTTAAAACTCTTGCTTGACTTGCTTGTAACTAATATGCCATGTACATACCTAACTTGCTTGCAACAAAAAATGAGGCCTATCAAACCAAGCGTCGCCTTATTTAAAGAGATTTTAACGTACAACATACCTATAGAAATATAGTAATGTATGTAATATATAATAATGTGTCGGTGTCCGCGCGACATGGTGAAAATGACCATGTCATAGGCAAATGGCCGTACTGCGTATCTATTGCTTTTAATAATCTGTATGTGTAATAGTTGCCGTGGCGTAAGGACAAGATGGAGACACAGGTTCCGATACATTTTCGTCTAACGGGTATAATCCTTGTTTATTATATCTAAGTACATACCTAAATTAAGATTGGTGCAGTTATGATTCGGCGAGCGTGGGTGGACACTTTTCTTACAGATGAACTTGGACTTTGCGTCACATAGGTAATCATTAAAGTTGCCTTGTTGGTTCAAGTGCACACAGTTCTCTTTACCACCATAATTATCCGGGTTACTCATCTGCCATCTGCTGTACACCTCAGTGATTGGCCTTCCTAAAAATAAAACCGAAGCTATAAGAAAATTAGTGAAGAAATACTCATATTAAAGGAGCCCCAGGAACAATCTACAAAAAACTAATTCGATAAAGATAAAGTAGGTTGCAGCCGTGGCGGAATTCACACCCGAGCCGAAGGCGAAGGTATTATGGAGGCGGAAACTGCAGTTACAAATGCCCACGTGATCAACTTTACACTAAAAATCGATCCCCTTAATATAAAAGGTGGAAGGGAAACCGACGCTAAAGCGGTTATCACGTTTTCAGTAGGTACCTCATTTTGAACCAAAAAATTCAGCTGTTCCATACATTTTGTCCGTGTAGGTATTGCACACGGACAATTGATATGCATATTGCATTGCAATGGGGGCTATCGCGTATGAATTCGCCGCTAGAGGCGCTAGTGTAGCGCGGGGGCACCGAAATGTCAGATGTCATGGATTTTTTTTATATTCGCGATCGTGGTCTAGATTGAGCCATTCCTGATTAATTATGACTTGAATTAGCAACTTAGAATCTTAATTGTCAGTACTTGGAGTTAAAATTATTTTTAAATGTTTCATGCTTGCTAATTTTAGGGAGAATATTGTAAATATATGAACCTGAAGTTTCCACTATGTTGTTATACGTAATAAAATAAAATAAACTTTTTATGAAGTTATTGGTACTTTAAAGTTTAAAATTATAAATTATAATATTGACAGGACCTTAAACGACAGTGGCGCCATCTGGTGAGCTCAAAAACGATAGCCCTCATTGATATTGCATAGGTCATCATCAGCCTACTGCAGTCCACTGCTGGACATAGGCCTCCCCAATCGCACGCCACTCAACTCGATTCTCAGCAGCTCTCATCCAGTTGCTACCAGCCACCCTGCGAAGACCGTCGCTCCACCGAGCCTGAGGACGTCCCACCTTACGTTTACCGATTCGCGGTCTCCACTCAAGAACACGTCTACCCCAACGGTCATCGGTTCTACGGCTAATATGACCGGCCCATTACCACTTCAGCTTGCTTATTCTGTAAGCTATGTCGACAACTCTGGTTCTCTGTCGGATTACCTCGTTCCGAATGCGATCCCTCAGAGAAACTCCAAGCATAGCCCGTTCCATAGCTCGCTGAGCGACCTTAAATTTATGGACCAGCCGCACCGTGAGTGTCCACGTTTCGGCTCCGTATGTCATAACAGGCAGGACGCACTGATTGAAGACCTTAGTCTTTAGGCTTTGTGGAATATGTGACGAGAAGACCCGGCGAAGCTTCCCAAATGCTGCCCAGCCCAGCTGAATTCTTCTGTTGGCCTCCCTCTCAAAGTTGTTCTTACCAAATTGCAGAGTTTGCCCGAGGTAAACATATTCTCGAACAACCTCGAGAGGACCTCCATTGACAACAATAGGTCCTGGGGTGACGTGTTCGTTGAACATAACCTGGGTTTTGACCAAGTTCACCCTGAGACCAATGCGTATTGAAGAATCAACTAGGCCGTCCAGCATCTGCTGCAAGTCGTGCAGCGACTCAGCCAGTATGACGATGTCATCTGCAAATCTCAAGTGTGAGATGTACTCGCCGTTGATGTTAATGCCCCGTCCTTCCCATTTTAGCGTCTTAAACACATCCTCCAGTGCGTTGGTGAACAATTTCAGGGAAATTACGTCCCCTTGCCTCACCCCCCGACGCAATGGGATATGCTCCGTTTGCTGGTTTTGAGTTTGGACGGTCATTGTGGCGTTTTCATAGAGATTTCTCAACACTTGGATGTAACGCCAGTCAACTTGGCATCGCTGCAGAGACTCCAGAACTGACCAGGTCTCGACAGAATCAAAAGCCTTCTCATAGTCCACAAATGCAAGACACAGCGGATGTGGTCTATGGTGCTGTATCCTCCTTGAAACCCGGCCTGCTCCGGTGGCTGGAATTCGTCGAGTCTTCGCGCTAGACGATTCATGACGACTCTTGAAAACAGCTTATACACGTGGCTAAGGAGCGAAATGGGTCTGTAATTCTTTAATAGGTTCTTGTTTCCCTTTTTAAAGAAAAGGACGACCACGCTCCTTCTCCACGCTTCTGGAGTTCTCCCAGAGAACAGGACCGAGTTGAAAAGCTCCCTAAGCTCTCTTAATACAGGGCTTCCTCCCGCTTTCAGGAGCTCAGTCGTTATCCCATCCTCGCCAGGGGCTTTTCCATTCTTAAGCTGTCTAAGAGCCGCCTCGATTTCGTCTTGGCTGACTTCTGGCAGGTCTTCAGTGTAGTGGCGGGTTAAGGTGGCTCTTGAATCCTCATTTTCGGAATCAGGTCGGGATGCATGCGATGCGTACAACTGGCCGTAGTAGTTTTCGACTTCGGAAAGAATTTCCGGCTTCGAAAGGGCGATATCCCCACTGGATTTGATCAGCTTCGTCAGGTGGCTCCTCCCAAGTGATTGGACGAACACTTTCGACCCTCGATTTTGCTCAATCGCTTTTTCTATTGAGCGTGTGTTGGAGCATCGAAGGTCGCGTCGTACCAATTTCCTAATTTTTTTATTGAGTGCCTGTAGTTCTGACGAAGTGATGGGTGGGTTTTCACGTCGTTCCGTCATAAGCTCCAGAGTTTCCTCCGAAAGTTTGGACATCTTGCCCTTACGCCGCATTTTACAAAAACGCGCCCCTTCCTCCCTGAAGATTTCCACCATTTGGTCGAGCGCCTGGTCAACGTCATTTGTGGTTTCCACGGCCGCGAATCGGTTCTCCAGATCTGACTGGAATGATTCACACCCTAACATGGTTTGGAGCATATTTGGACGGAGCCTAGACTTCATCAAACGGGTTCGCTCCAGCTTGAAGTTAATATTCAGAGTGCCACGAACAAGTCTGTGATCACTACCGGTGTTGAACCTGTTGATCACAGAGACATCTCTGAATATATACTTTTTATCCGTTATGATGAAGTCTATCTCATTTTTCGTCATAGTGTCGGGGCTTCGCCACGTCACTTCCTTTGAGGCTGTTCCTTAAAGAAGGAATTCATCATGAAAAGCCCTTCCTTCTCAAGGAAGTTGACAAGCATTTGCCCCCTATGATTTCTGCTGCCAAACCCATAGGATTCTACTACCGATTCATTGCAATTCTGTACTCCCACTTTAGCGTTAAAATCTCCCATGACAACGTTGTAGTGGGCCTTAGTAGTGGAGTGCAAGGCCTTGGAAATGTCCTCAAACATTTCCTCCACCACGTCGTCCGAGTGTGCCGAGGTCGGTGCGTAGACCTGAACCACCTTGAGGCTATACCTCTCGGTTAGCTTCACAATGAGGTACGCTACCCTGTTCGAGACACTAGACACTTCTACCACGTTGTCACAAAGGGATTTGTGTACCAGGAACCCGACTCCGCCTTGGGATAGCTGGTCTCCCTCTCGAAAATACATCAGGTGGCCCGATTCAAGGGTTATTGTGTCCTCCCCCTCTCTCCGGACTTCGCTCAACCCAAGTATGTGCCACCTTACTCTTTTGAGTTCTTCCTGTAACTGCACCAGGTGTTCGTCGAGCCGTAACGTGCGTCCATTATACGTCGCCAAGGTCAGTTGGGTTTGGCGGCCATTCGTAACCCGGGGATTCTTAGCACCCCCTACCTTGCCGTTACCGTGACCGCCGCCAAAATCAGGAATAGCAAGGCCGCCGGGAACTGGGTGCCGTGGTTGATTCTGGCTTGCCATTTGAGGGGTTTGCCCATAATCGCCACGCTGGGCATGCGGGTTGGCGATCGCAGATCACAACTCCTCGTACTAGTGACGCTGCTGCCCGTCGCTAGTCTGCGTTATTTAGCTGCGAATATTTCTTTCGAAATGGTTATACCGCCATTTATCGGTCGTCAGAGCCTCGTTTGTTATTCAGCAGGATGCACCACGAGCAGGTGAGGTTGACTTGGGGCACTGAGATGGTATATGTGCCCTCGTACATCCCATCCAGATATTGCATAGGTAACAGCTGTTTTTTTTTAATAACCGACGAAAACTTTATATGTAGTACAGGGGTTTTAAAATGATGTTCTAAATACGTGGTAACTGTTTTAGAATCGGTGTCCTTTCCACCCTGTATGTATATTTTCTCAAACATGCATGGAAATATTGTCTTTATTTTCGAAAAAAAGAACACGCGAAGTATCGAATTTACGGACAAAGAAAATCAAATCAATTGCAGGAGCGTTTTTTGAGTTTGGAACATTACAGAGCTCCTGGGGCCTTAGTCTGCTATTGCAATAGTGTCAGAATGGTCTATCATTGATTTAATAAGGCCCCTAGCCCACGGCGTATTGAAGCGCGTTCGAAACTCGTTTGACGTGCGTACAAAGGGTAATTCGTCTGCGCGGGGCCTTATTAAATCAATGATAGACCATTCTGACACTATTGCAATAGCAGACTGTGAAAGTCACAGATCCAGAACAGTCGGTTCGTCTCGATATTTTTGTCGCTGTCTGTACATTGTACATATGCATCAGACGAGTTGGGAATGAGACGAATTAGTGCATGAAACGAGTTAGGAATCGGACCAGCTGCCAAGGTGACGTATTAGTGAATGTGACTTAATAGGGATGGCGACGAAATAGCCAATCTGACGAGTGGTCAACACATCCTGTGAAACGGCGCCGTGAGGCGCTGTGTTGGGGTTATTAAATATTCTTTGATTGGATCTCTTATATCATTCTTGGCATACCAAAGTCACTTTGCTTAGTACAAATTGCATTCACGTGACTGTATAGCCTATACGTTTGGATGATAAATAGAAAATTGTCGGCAAAGATGAAAATTCGTCTTGATTTGTTATTTACTTAATTAATAAATATAAATGTAATATGGAGCGAAATGGAGATTGATTGTACTCCGACAGATTTAAGATCAAAAGCCAAATTGGCAATGGAAAACCTGTTTCCAGCGAAGTCAAAAGAAAAATACATGAAAGTGTATGAACATTTTATGATTTGGAAAAACGAGAAAAAAATGTTTTATTTCCCTGCATTCTTTTGAAAAAATCACTATATATGCCTCGGCGGAAATGGCAATTGCCTATTTCACGGCCTCTGCAATAATGTACTATTCTGCTCTATGCTTCTTGGTTAAATGAATGTTGTGTTTGTTACACCTTGTATACATACCGTCAACAGTCTCAAAGAATCCTTCAGCTATTATGTCCGATAGCCCCACAGACACCCACGGTATGTCAGGATGGGTTCTGTTCCAAAACGATATAACAGCGTCGGCTTCGTCAAAGTTTTCGGCGTAGAACAAACTGGCTCCTTCAAGAGCACACATTCGCTTGGCATTAGCAAAAGTCTGTGCGGTCGTGTGGACCTTGTAGAAACTCTTTTCTGATTTTATATAAGTGTAGTCCTTTCGGAACAACTTTTCATCCTTTTGTCCATCTACGAAAAAGAAAGTAGTCGTTATAATTTTCTGACTTAGAAGGTAATTTCAACAGCAATATATGCACAACATCAGGTACCTACAGATCTTAGAGAGAAGTCAAAACTGCATGTACTACAATATGTCAAATCTCTATAATAGATTTTCAACTTTATCGCTAACGAATAAGGTTCAAGGTTGACTGGGAAATTTTGCCAGTTTCGAGTAGTTTGGTGTGCTGGCGTCTTCTGTACGTTCGGAGTTGTTTTTAAAGTTTGTATGTTTGGATGTAGGGGACTATGTTGAGTTCCAATCTTTTTACCCGACTGCCAAGGAAGGGTTATGTTTTTCGTGCGTATCTTGTATGTATATAATACCTCAAATGTTCCAAATGGCTGGATGGATTTCGATAAAATCACTTTAATCAGTAATTTTTTTGCTTGGATATCTTTGGTTAGACGTACTGAACGCTGTGTTAAAATTTGTCCACCTATTTTAATGTGACCTTATATACAAATAAATAAAATTTAAGTATCTGTTTGTAATTTCAAAATAACAGCTTTTTACTGAATGCATATGAAAATACATATATATGGCACTTATACCACAACCAATTTTTTTTTTCAATTTTTGACTGTCTCTCTTTCTGTCTGTTTGTTCCGGGTAATCTCCGAAACGGCTGGACCGATTTTGACGAAATTTTTAAAAGCAGATAGCTGATGTTATAAGGTCCAACATTGGCTACTTTTATTTTAGAAAAATAATTAGGGTTCCGTGCAAAAAAATTAAAACCCTTGAAATTGGTAAAAAAACCGATTAAAAAAAGAGAAGTCATATTTATTTATAATCATTTCTCACGGACGAAGGTCGCGGGCAACAGCTAGTTATCAATATGATTGTATAATTGTGACAATTTGTAATTACAACAACAACAACAACAACAACAACATCCATTTATTTTCAGGCTACTTTGGCCCATAGATATATACCTTACATACTAACATACATATGATAAAATACAAATTTTGTTAGTAAATAGAACCTTAAAACTATGTTAGTAACACTTCACTTGTGCACTATGTCTTTGTGCGTTCAGGGCACTTGCCCGCGGAAGCGACGGAACACCACTCCTTGCGGCCAAAAGTCCTCCTCCAAGACGAGGTGCAGATAACACGTTGGTACTCGCACCACGAACGCCTTAAAGTTGACGTTGCGGCGCGACTCAAGCAGCTGCACTCTCGCCACGTACTTGGTCTTCCGACGCACGTACTCCATGATGTCCTCCGCCGTAGTGGTGTAGTGTAGGCGGGATTCGGTTTCACTTGCGTTTTGGTCGGAAATGATTCTACAAGATCGTTTTACATTGGGGGATAATGTAGCTTCCCATTAGTGAAACATTCTTTTTAATCGGATGTAGTTCCGTAGATTACCGCTTACATCCAAACTTTACCTCTTTCTATTATTATGTAACATACATTATGTATATGAATGATCATTCTAATAAATAAAATCTATCACATTTCTTTTAACACCGAAATTGGTTTTGTTTTCTACGCCTAAGTTATCCTGAGGAACAAGTATTGCCACACAGCAAGTGATTCTTGCTGAAAGTCGACCGATCAAACCCATTTAGGTACAGAAAAGTTGTTATACGGCATCAACACGCCATAAGGCGAACAACATTTTGTTCATTACACCAATGAAAGTAATGAGAAAACAATTTGATTGAATAATTGAATCTTTGCTCTCTTAGTCCTTACTTAATCTTGTTAAGATGTTACTTACTTAGTCACAGGCCCGCCGCAAGCGGGCGCGCAAGGCGTGCGGCGCACGCGGATGCCACGAACAGGGGGCGGCAAATTGACTGATTACACTGATCACGTAGCTCCTCGTATACAAAACTTTGGAAACTGTAGTGTATCAAGAGGTGCGGGGCCATGGCCCCTGGCGGTGCAGGTGCAGTGAACTGCCAGCCTTATTGCGAATATCAGGTCATAGTCATCAGACCAGATATATCTATTTTCATTGGAACTAAGTAATAATAACAGAGACAGCCAAGCAGTGGCGTATTTACCTTGCTGGTTTTTGCCACTGGCTATGGAACGGGACGGCGGACTGCAAGGGGCAGTATTCACTAGATACAACACTATATTCTTCTAGCCTGCCGCCTATCCTCTATCTTCTAAGATATCATAATGAAAATAGAGAGGGTGGTGATTTTCTGGTCGGGCCCGGGCGGCAAAACCCACGCTACGCCACTAATTAGAAATGTCGATGAAGAAAAAAATAAGTGGAGAACTAAAACCCAACTACGGCTAAAAGTAAAAGTGTTTAACAACACATTGATGTAATTTTCTTTCAATTTTCGTTTATCCGAAGTTGCTAAATATTTGTTTTATTATAGATACGTGTGGCCTTGCCTTACTGGGGCCTTGACTTGTGGCGGTCCAGCATGCTTACATTTTTCGAGCACGCTTTGCTCGTTTTTCAATAAAGATTTGGCCTAACACGGACCAGAGTAAATACATTTTGTTGAGTTTGGTGCGCTGGCTCTTGGCGGTCTAGTAAGCTCCAACTTTTCGAGTTAGCTTCGCTCGTTGTTCAATCAAAATATGGTTTATAGGAGTACAACAAAATAAAAATTTACGAGCTCGCTTCGCTCGCTCTTCAATGAAGACTTCGCTAGTTCCGGTACATTTCTGTACCAATTTAATGCTCCAATTTTTCAAGCTCGCTCCACTCGCTCTTCGATGAGGACTTGACGTGACTTATCATTGTCCAGAAAAAGTACAAATTTTCGAGCTTGCTTCGCCCACTCTTGAATAAATACTTGATTTGTCATGGTTTGGTAAATTTAGATTTTTTGAACTCGCTTCGCTCGCTTTTCAATGAAGACTTGTCATCTCACAGCCCAGTAAGCTCTCATTTTTCGAGCTCGGGGCCCTTAAAGCCCCTTGTATGCTAGCTATTGTTAATACAGGTATTACGCATGGCTGTTTTATAAAATCAATTAAAATGACAAAAGTTAAGCAGGCCAAAAATGTCAAACCTTAAATAGGTTTGACATTTTTGGCCTGCTTAACTTTGACATCTTAATGTGATTAAACCAGAAAACCTCTACGGCAAGCTTGGCCTAGGCAGATGTAGTTTTGGAGGACACGGCGCAGCATGCGCTGGCAGAGTGAGCCGCTTGGGAGGATCCGCGCCGTGCCCTCATAACAGAAGTCGGAACCGACCTGACGCTGCCGGCCGTCGCTCGTTCGATGGTCGGGAGCACAGAGTCGTGGGATGCGGTGATCTCTTTCTGTGAAACCGTCATGTCACAGAAGGAGGCTGCGGAAAGGTTGAGGGAAGTCGAAACCACTCTCCCGACCCGCAGCAGACGTACCAGGCGTCGGCGGAGGGTGGACAACGCCCTCTTCTAGTCCCCCTAAACGGGGCCAGAGGGACGGTGGATTTGGACTGCCCCCCCATATAACTGGACCCGAGGCGGTGACGCGTAGTGTTCCTCGCGCGCCCCTACTGGACGTCGCAGGGCATACACCTCACTCCCCCCGCAGACTTGAGGAGGCCCTGACGCGGGCCGGCACTAGCTGGGGATCGTGGAAGGCTCACTAGTTCCCGTGATCACGGTTTTCCCTTCCCACACTTCAGACAGACCTCTCCACCCACCCCAGGGCGGGGGATAACCGTGAGAATTTTCCAACCCGAAAAAATTATCATTATCGGTATTGCATTCGGGCGCTCAAACACCTAGCGGCGGGCCTGCTTAGTCATGCAGTAACGACTGAACGATTGGAGTAAAAATAGGCGCAGACATCGAGGCCATCGAGGTCTTTGGAGTATCTGTGTTTGAACGTCTTTAGAGGGAAATAAGTAACATCGGACACTAAAAATGTAATTATTGATGTAAAAAAAGCACTTGGTTTCCTCAATTCGTTTTTTAACCCAACTGTTACAAGACCTAGCTATAATCCAAAATTATATAGGTAGCATAATCAATATTTGAGTGCAGCAAACAACGATAATTACGTAAAAAAAACATGTTTCACAAAAAAAAAACCCACTTCCTATTTTACCCTTTCTAACCGACGAAAAAAAAAGGACTCTTAACTCGACTTGTTTTTTTTTTGTTGTAATAATGCACACAAACTCTTGGCATGCATTTTTACATCGTAACTAGAAGATATTAGGAGATCATCAACATGAACGAAGGAGAAAAACACTTATAAAAGAAAAAAAAAACGCTTGTAAACTATACCCAAGCAAAGTTAATAAATTAATATAGCGCGAGAACACAAGAATCACGTAAATCTGCCCAGTAATCACGGAGTACCTAATTGGTATACATAAAAAGATGCAGGTGGTCAGCTAATTAATAAATAAATAAATATCGCTGGATATTACACACAGTGCCATCTAGGTGCCACACTAAGCAACGAGGCTTTGTATCGTGGACACCAGATAGTTGATAATTCTACATAGATAATTAATAAATAACATTGTAATAATTAAAAACATCGAAATAGTTGACTTTATTTGCGTCGTTGCCAACTTTTAGAAACGAAAGATACTAAACATTTTATTTGGGTACGTGATATATCTACCTACATGAACGAATGTCGCTAGGAAGAGTAGGAAGTGAGGGCAACCGCGGGAACCAGTTAGTTTCTAATACAAGTTTCCTCATCCAGCCCCTGGGGCTTGATTTTTCCGTATCAGTTAAAGTAATTACTTCGGTAAAGTTTTTTTTTTTTGTAACACTCCTTTCCATGAACTTAAAACATTTCTACTTGACTGGACAAAGGAGCGTTTTGATGTTAGTGATTTTATACTGAGCATAACATTTTCTGATATAAATTATATTGTAAAATGTTTGACCTATATTTTTTATATATTCTGCCGAGAGATAGCCACTTAGTTGGTTATTGGTGAAATAATTTATGGCCTAATTACCTGATCCGGCTAATTTCCAGCAAATATACCTAGTGTCACATTGTTTTTTTTTTTGGCGTGTGGCGCTACCGCATAATTCTTTCAAACAAATTGCCACGTAAATTTCACAAATATACCTACTTAATAATAGTTCCGTCCTGAAAATGTCATTCAAGTGCCAAAATAACCATGCAGCACTATAGTTTCAATAACATTTTGGATTTATTTGGTGGTTAAGCCCTTAGGTCCGAGCAAAATCCAATTTCATTGCTTCACAAGACACGGTAAACAAATCAAAGGCTATGCAAATATTTTTAGAGAAGTGATATTGCAAGATAAGTCTGTCATTAAATATTGTGCCACACTCAGATCCAGGTGGCCTACCATGACGTCTTAGTAACCCCCCTGGTCATACTGACTTAATAGTCTGATTGTGTGGTGCCGGGAACCATTCCGTTGTAAACCAGAGACTGGAACATTGATAGTGATAAATTCAGCGCAACGGTTTTGCGTAAGTATGTTGTTTGTTCTCTTTGGATATTGGGTTGATGTCTAACTTAATATCATGCCTGTACTTCCCGCAGGCAGTCATAAAGTATCCGTGTGAGATAGGCCCTTTCCTAGTATGTAGTATTTAGCTTACCTAACTCTAGAGAATTTAAATGTTTTCCTACTAACTGAACCACATTGATAGTGGGTATTGCATTGTTCGCGCACATTAAGGTCAGTTCACACCGAGACGCGGCGCGACGCTTCGCGCACCTTTTAAAAATATATATATAACAAAATACATATAACTTTATTTACTACACGAAAAGATACACATTTCATTGTGAGAATTATTCAGAATACGTTGCACCATGCAGCGCTGCGCCTCGCGAAACCGCGCGACGCCGCCGCGCCACGAGGCGGTGTGACTGACACTGGCAGAGCCACCATCAGGGATTTTAATTTTGATAACACAAAAATGTAGTCGCTAATTAGTCGAAATTAGTCGCCAAATATCAGATTTGGTCGGTCACTGGTTCAAAAGTTATAAGGGTTTATAGGTGGCCGATCTGGAGAGAGCCTACCCCAGCAGAGCCACGTTAATATCTCAAAAACTAGAGCACCTAGCGAATACCTGTTTTCTCCCATATTTACTCGCTAGTTCGCATCTGGATTACTGGAAAGGTATTCGACCACTTTTGCCAGATTCGTTTTGCCGTTGTCTTTCAATTTTGTTATGTACCAGTGCTGCAACTCTTCCTCGGAATTTTCTTCTACTATGGAAGTAGAACGTCTTTTCTTTTGCTTATTACTTAACTCTTCGAACGGTTTTCTGTGCTCCTTTTCTGTAGATGTTCTCGCTTCCGCAGCACATACTGCAAGAGTAGGAACATGGCAATCTATATCCACAAGCTCAGATAAGGCTGCGTCCGAAAAGCCCATCACAATTCTCAGATCAACACTGTCACAAACAGGCCTGTTGATGTTTTTTTCCAACCACTTGCGATTAATTAAATTTTAATTTGATTTATTAATTATTTAAACACGATTCATAAAAGTTTTTTGATTTCTACTTGACTCTATCCACTTTTTATTTAAATTTACACAAAAAAGTCGACAGAACTACTTGATTCGGTTCTTGTCTTCTTCAGAAACTTCGGTAGTCAAGACAGAAATGATACTTTCATACAGAAACATATGATTTTTCAGATCACCGCCACTTCTTAATTTCACAAAAAGATCTAGGTTGGTACAAAATCCAGCCATAGTTCTAATGTAAATATAAAAATACAAGTATTTCACTGTGTTCACAAACAAGCGACAAGAACGAAACTAGATGGACTTAATGAATGTCTTTATATTTATAGTTAGTGTTAATTACTCAAGTAGTGGACATAACAGTGAGTGAAAATTATTCAGCCAATCAGAGACGAGCATTTTTCGATGACTCATTAGTTATGCGCTTAGCCGAGTGCACAAACAAATGAGTCATCAATCACAACGCAGGTGTGCTACCGATAACATGCAATAATAACTAAATCTCTACCAGAATTACTAGTTATAAGTACGTATGCGCTATTAAAACTATTTATTTAACTAAAAAGAAGGTGAAAACAGCCAAATGAGACAAAAAATATGCTTTGAATTTATTTTAAATGACAAAAAAAATCTTCCAAATCATTTTTTTTTTACCGAATGATTACTCGCGCTGCCGCAGATGGCCGGCGCTGATTTTTTTTTCATGGATAGAAAATGACCCTAGCTATCATATACTCACGCCACACACTCAACATATTAGTACAATTGAAGAAAAAAAATTAATCGTGATTCGCTCCATACAAAAAAATCTAATTAATTTTTTTCAAGACAAACTATCAACTTTAGAAGAAATTTTATAAGAATAAAAGTTGTCAGGAATAATATAACACGTCATATAAAAAAAATCGCATCGATATAGGAACTTTGTTGCCTAAGTCCACTAATTTTCAGTATGGGCCCACTGTGCGACGCGACGATACTGGAAGAGGCTCATCGCAACGTTGCGAGGCGCAGCGAGACGCCGCGTGGCGCAGCGGAACGTGTATACATTCGCCGTGTGCACCCGCCCTGCCGCGACCATCCGCAGTCTACCATTTGCAAGCACATGAGAAGTCGCCACGGCACGGCGGCCCCAGGCTGCGCCTCGTGGTGTGACTGACACTGGCAGAGCCACCATCAGGGATTTTAATTTTCATAACAAAAATTTAGTCGCTAATTAGTCGAAATTAGTCGCCAAATATCAGATTTGGTCGGTCACTCGTTCAAAAGATATAAGGGTTTATAGGTGGCCGATCTGGAGAGAGCCTACCCCAGCAGGGCCACATTTATATCTCAAAAACTAGGGCACCTAGCGAAGACCTGTTTTCTCCCATATTTAGTCGCTAATTAGTCGAAATTAGCCGCCAAGTTTCAGAATTAATCGGATCATAGTTCAGAAGATATAATCAGTTCAATTATTAAGGTATAGTCCAAGAGCTAGATCGCAGAGTTCACGAAAAATTGCCAAGAAAAAGTATATTTCTATTAACACTTTCACTGCTAAGTTCCTAAAATGCATAAAAATTGGCATGCCATAAAAAGTGTTTCGCAATTCTATAACAACCCGTGAGTCGAGTCCGTCGGCGCGTTGGTTACGTAACTGTACACACGGTTACACATCAAGTTATACATTTCCAGTATAAGCTGACCTCGCATTGTACCGAAATCCTATACAATGCGAGATCAGCATAAACTGGAAATGTGTAGCTTGATGTGTAGCCGTGTGTACCCCTATGCCGCAGCACCCGAATCCCGAGTACAATTATTACCTTTACGAACGAACGAAACTTGGTTTGAATAAACCTCAATAGATGGCGTGCGTAACAACTAACATTTATCACACGATTTCTGTATACATACTTACCAATACCAAATAATACTGGAATGTCCCACCACGATCCTTTATAAATGAAAGAGGATGTTTCTAATAACATTAAGAAAAAAAGACTTCATAATAAAATTTATTTTCGACAGTAGCTTACTTAGATATGGACTCGCTAGTCGGGTTTGGGCATGAATACAAGTCATCTATAGCTAATTATAACGACGACTCGGATACGGGTTGTGGGCACACGGACGAATTATTTTTCGACTCATACGCTGGGTGCTGGGCAGCGAACGTGTTAATATGTGTAATATACTTCTAGTTTTATCGGTCTGAAGTCCTTAGAAATGTCCCAGAGAGATAAATTGCCTATTAAATACATATTTTAATGTTTTTAACTACTAGGTTGTGTGTGTAGTGTCTTAAACATCTTTGAAACCATTAAACCTTGCTCTTGGTCTATTAAGTGTCAAGATGTACAGTCGCATGCAACTGTTTTACTAATTTACAATGTTGAGCTATAATTAACGTTAGAATAATAAATACGTTAAAATTATGGTACCTTTAGTAAAATGTAATCACTACATAGTATAAAACAAAGTCGCTTTCTCTGTCCCTATGTCCCTTTGTATGCTTAAATTTTTGAAACTACGCAACGGATTTTGATGCGGTTTTTTTTAATAGATAGAGTGATTCAAGAGGAAGGTTTATATGTATAACATTGCACCCGTGCGAAGCCGGGGCGGGTCGCTAGTACTGTATATAATAGTTATAATATAATAGTCAATATATAATAGTTGTCACGAGCAACTCGTACTAAGTAGCTCGTCTGTACACGCGCATCTATCTCTTTCTTACTTACCGTGTAAATGAAACGGAGTGCAGCGATCTATCTGCCAGCGACTAAATGCACACATTTTGTTCGATACCTAAATAATAACATATATTTATTGTAGATCTTGTTTATAGGTAATGAATACAGCTTTCCTTTGGTGATTTGAAGTGATAGAATTCCTCCAGACGTCGTAGATACATCTGTCTAGAAACTACTTTAAGTATTTTGTACTTGCTTGTACCACTGTATGGGGAAATTGAATTCTTTAATATCTTTTTAATTACACACCGACTGAATCTGTAACTTGGCGACTAATTTCAACTAATTAGCGACTAAATATGGGAGAAAACAGATCTTATAAATGTGGCCCTGCTGGGGTAGGCTCTCTCCAGATCGGCCACCTATAAACCCTTATATCTTTTGAACGAGTGACCGACCAAATCTGATATTTGGCGACTAATTTCGACTAATTAGCGACTAAATTTTTGTGTTATCAAAATTAAAATCCCTGATGGTGGCTCTGCCAGTGTCAGTCACACCACGAGGCGCAGCCTGGGGCCGCCGTGCCGTGGCGACTTCTCATGTGCTTGCAAATGGTAGACTGCGGGTGGACGCGGCAGGGCGGGTGCACACGGCGAATGTATACACGTTCCGCTGCGCCACGCGGCGTCTCGCTGCGCCTCGCAACGTTGCGATGAGCCTCTTCCAGTATCGTCGCGTCGTCGCGTCGCGTCTCGGTGTGAACTGACCCTTAGGTTTCATAATCTCATTTCTTTATAGCCGGCGCAGGCCTTTCGTAGTTTTATCTCTAGTTGTCGTCCGTTTCGTCCGTAGTGTTTAGAATCTTTGAAACTATCCATCTCCTATTCTGTCATCCTCTTTTCTTATTGCCATCCAAATTGTTAACACTTCGTGTTACATACACTTTATTCTTTCTCTCTCCTCCTTCCTCTTTCTTTCATCGCATCAACCGCATACAGACGGCAGCACGTCAAACTAACAACCATCTGTAGATTTTCAACTTTACTTATCGCTAAAGTTTGATTGGGAAAATTTGTTAGTTTCGGGTACCTTAGGAGATGTCAATACCTCTTTAAAGGGCACACATAGGTATTAGAGTCACTTATTACCCTGCATTACCTTACACTACACTACTTACGCAGAGTTGCGACTAAAATGAGACAAGGTAAGAATAAAAAAAAAAAAGAAATATCATAATACCTAATGTGTGCATAAATAATCAAAAAATTTGCTGTTTTTACCTTACCATCCAAGCCAAGTATTGCTTGTTTACTTGTCCTGATAATTGTATAATTACACACATAGGTACCTACCTAACGTCACAAGGGTAAGGCAGGCAAAAGTGTAAGTACCTACGATAAATTGCCCGTTATGTTTTAAATGCGGAGTTTGTCTCCGTTTGGGACAATAAGATGAATCACCCTCATTTAATTTGTTCATTAGCACCAGTTTTACGAGTGTTTGCCCAAGGAGAACAGCGAAAAGCATAAGGGAGGTTGAGGCGTCCCGTGACGTCAGCGACCGTGACCCAGTCTGCCCACTCCTACCCCTAACTCGGGCTCAGACACGTGCGTGAGATAAAACGTCTTTGTTGTTTTTTTGTTTTGTACTTTAAGGTGGAAGGATAGTCCGCGAAATTCAAATTTTCTTACGTTTTTTGCAATTTGCAGATTGTATATGATGATGAAAAATGCGTCGCGCCAGTAACACGTATGTAGCTACAGAATTATAATCATTAAAATCATTAATACAGCCCTCTAAGTTCATTTAACCCCATTGAATGACTTTTTCATGAAATAGTTACAGAATAGGGTTAAATGTACTTTTGGTTAAGCCGATATCAGACATGTTTTTTGCCTTTCATTCAGCATCTTTCACGAGTCGTGAAACGAACACAAACTAAATTCATTAATGAATCGATCACACGATGTTGGATTTCGCTTATCGCATGATTGAAAAATGAATTAAAAGAAGCAGATGATATTTCATTCCTATGTACAGACGCCATCACATCAAGATACCCGAAACTGTCAATAGCTGTCTGTACCTAAATAATGTTGTCGGTGTCGTATAAACTTGAAAATAAACATAAATGAACTGTCACTCAATCGATTGACGCGTCCGAAACGTGTAGAGGTATTTTATTTTACTAACTATAACTAACTCCTATGTTTTGGTGTTTGTCCCAGGGCTAAAAGGATCGCCACAAAAAGTTTAAGTTCTTAATCTCTTTGTAAATATTCATAAATTTACTATAATACCCATGTATAGTCATTACGTGACGATGGTTAAAAGATATAGGGTCATGATTGATATAGAGTCCGTATAATTTAGTATGTATTTGTTTTCATGTTATCTCTGTCACGAAAATTAAGTCACTCGATTTGAAGTCACTTTAACAAGCGGTAGGGGTGATGGACGTAGCCTCAACGTAAGTAGGTCAAGGATTGTAGACATTTTACAATCATATTGCCTTCATAAACCAGTAAACCATCGTTACGAGATTGTGATTAAGAGATTGGTAGGGGACAGTCTTTCTACCAAGATGTTTAGGTACACATAAAATACCATCACACCTCAGGTATTCCCCGGAGGGATAAGTGTCACTGTCTCTGTCAGAAAGGTTCAAGGGTGTCGGCGTGCGGCGGCGACCTCTCGCGTCCGGCCCTGGTTCAATCCATGGTCCGGAGCGTAAGGGAATGGGACGCCGTCACCTCCTTCTGCGAAGCAGTCATGCTAGCGAAGGAGGTGGCGGGACGTGAGACGGAGAGAGCCTCACGTCTCAGCCGCCGCGGGAGACGCACCGGGCGTCGGGGGCTACGTGGTGGCCCCCGGCCACCGTAGGCGCGGGCCTGTGGACGGTGAGCTATGGGCTAGCTCGCCGTCCGTCCGTCTTATGACGACAGGCCGTGTCGACGGCGCGTTCGTGTTCCACGCGCGCCTCAAAGAGAGTCAGCAAACAGGAAGGGGTCCGTAAGGACCGACGCCTACCAGGGTTGCGGGACTGTTCGAAAGAGATACCGCGGCCCTGGAACACAAAGGGCAAAGGAAGGAACATGGATGGGTTTTAGTCAGTAAAAGTCTGACGGTCAGAGTGTCGTCTTAGGGGCACTATGAAAAAAATACTTAGAAAAATTTCGCGTTCAATTTCGAGGTAGCGCTCGCCGGCCGCTGCCGCGGCACCGCTCGCTTCGCTCGCTCAGCTCGCGCGTAATTGGTCACAGTTCTAACCTAACCTAAGGATATATTTGCAGGTACACACCGTTTTGTTTTCTGCACGGCTCATGGTGCCTATAAGCGTATGGTACCAATTCGAAAAAATTTTTTTTTTCGAATACCTAAGTGTTTGCCCCTAACCGTACTCAAGGTGAAAAGTAAGGAGAAATTTTTTAAGTACCAAAAATTTTTTTTTACCTTATTTTTTTTTTGTTTTCTGCACGGCTCATGCCTATAAGCGTATTTTCGAAAAATGTTCTAAGTCCCGCGCCATAGCGCCCCTAAGGCTACACTCCAACCAGTCTGACACTCCCTCCTGCTCCGCCCAGAGCGGGAGGAGTTATTTGATGATTTCCGATCGGTAAAAAAAAAAAAAGGGTGTCGGCGTCAACCCACAGGACAGTTATGTTTATGCCTTTACTAACCTATAGATGTCGAACCCATTGCCAGTATCCGGGTCGAATTCTAGACTCCTGAGATTGTGTTGCATCCTTACTTATAGTACCTATGCCATCTTGACAGCACTAAGCAAATAGCGCTTTACTTTTTGTTCATCGAAGTTCATTCTTTCGTCATTTTGTTCGTGTCGTGAGTCGTAATAAAATAAAACCGGCCAAGTGCGAGTCGTACTCACACGCACATAGGGTTCCGTATCACCAAACAATAAAATAAAAATATTTTATGGCTCATTCATATTTTGTATTGTTTTACATTCAACAACAAAACTAAATTTGTTTTTTCATAGTATGTTAATGAAAAACAAAGTTGTTGCTACAGTTTGATGAAAAATCCCATATCTAAAAAATAAACATCGAATCTTATTCATACCAATTTTGGATGTAAGTTTTTTTTACGTTCTATAATCCTATATTTTTTTCAGAATTTTCCTCCTCTTTAGAAATTAGAGGGGGCGGGACACACATTTTACCACTTTGGAAGTCTTTCTTGCAAACGATTGACTTTAAGAAAAAATGGTTTTAGAAACCTTAATTTCATTTTTAAAGATCTATCTTTAGACACCCCGCACGTATAGGTTTGATGAAAAAAATATTTTTTAGTTTCAGTTCCTTATAAGGATGGGGAGACCCCCTTATTCTTATTTTTTTTTTTTATAAAAACCTAATCTACTAAGTTTCAACTGTGTAGTCCTAATAGTTTCGGAATAAAGTGGCTGTGACATACACGGACAGACAGACAGACATGGCTGCAACGTAATGAAACCACGGTTGGAGTCTAACTGACTTTATTTAGATCTACCGACACCTCACAATAATATTATTTATGTACCTACCTTACACATCCCCGCAACAAACCAAAGTATACATAGTTAAAAATATATACTTAACAATAAATAAATCTCTACACCAAATAACAGGTAAGCATGTATTAAAATAACAGGTTGACAAAGTTCAATATTTATTCTTAGACCTGTTGTACGCTCTCTTGGTACGAGCGGAGGCGTCTGGCGGCGGTGGTGGAGGAGTTTGAGGTTTCGACTGAACCCGATCGAAATCATTACCATCAAAGGCGTCCCTAAACTCATCTCCTGAATCTACTACTACCGACACTGCCTGCGCAGGACACATACCCGTCGCGCCAGTCGCCTTTGTTTCTGTTGGTGTGTCTTGACCGTCAGACCCCTCGGTTTCTTCCACTGTCGGCTACGTGCTTGTACGCGATAATGAATAGCGACTTGGTCCACGAAGTGGGACAAGTTGGTCGTGGTGTCTACGCCATTCCACCCCTTCCCCTATGTTTATTTTACAAGAAACTGGGCTAGTTACCTCTGACACGTAACCCTTCGCCCACTTGTCCCCTTTCTTGGAATAATCTCTCGCCAGTACATGGTCACCCACCGCGAGTGGTTTGTGACAACCGCCGGCGGCCGCCACCTGCCTGTCCTGCGCGGCACGTACTACGGTCGCCCCGTCCGGACGCAGCACATCGAGGCGCCCGCGCAAGCCACGCCCGAAAAGTGCGACAGCCGGCGACCCTATAGTGGCGTGCTCACTATTTCTATATTGGAATAAGAAGCGATACAAAGCTGCTAACATATCCTCTTTTTGAAAAATAGCTCGTTTAATCGCTTTCTTTACTGTTTTTACGGCATTCTCTACCTCGCCATTACCTTGAGGTCCGTACGGCGCCGATGTCGAATGTCTTATTCTATTTTTTTGACAATATTGTTTGAATTCTTCCGAGAAGAAAGGCGGACCATTATCGGTCACTAGTTGTGATGGAAGACCGAACCGTGCAAAAATAGACCGTAGAGTGGTAATAGTGGCACTAGCTGATGTACTTCCCATGACCACTGTCTCTATCCACTTTGAGTGGGCATCTATTATAATTATAAGTCGCTTACCCGCGCATTCAAAAAAATCCGCATGAACGCGCTGCCACGGGTGTAACGGGTACTCCCATGGGTGTAGTGGCGCGCGCTTAGGCGCGTCTCGCACCGACCTACACGCGTCACAAGCCCGACAAGCGTCCTCTATGTCCCTATCAATATTGGGCCAGTAAACGGAATTACGAGCAATGTTTTTCAATTTATTCATGCCTAAATGGCCATTAAGGATCTCTTTTAAAATATCAGGTCGTAACTTTTGTGGAATTACCACTCTATATTGATAAATAATACAACCACGGTCTGTGAATAAATGTTCTTTACGAGCAAAAAATACCTTTTCTTCTCACAACTAGGCGATGCTGGCCACCCAAACAACAGGTACCCTAACACTTTACCAAGCAGCGGGTCCCGCTGAGTCTCTTTAGCAACATCATTAAAATCTAAAGGTAATGATTCTTCGACATAATGTAAATAATCTATGTGAGTAGTGGGTTGCCGCTCGTGCGCCAACGGCAAGCGTGATAAACTGTCAGCCGGACCATTATCCGCTGACTTCACAAATTCTACAGAGAAATCGTAACCCGCCAGTCGTGCGGCCCAGCGCTGCAGGCGACTGGCTGCCGTCTGCGGAATACCCTTTCTTTTCATGGAAAATATATGTCAGTGGCTTGTGATCGGAACGCAAAGTGAACCGCCTACCAAAGAGATATTGATGGTGTTTTGTAATGCCGAAATAAATTGCTAAAGCCTCTTTCCTCTTTGTCTAGCTGACTATAGTTGCGCTCCGCACCGTTTAGCGTGCGCGAGGCGCAACTGACTGGCCGCTCGCTACCATCCTCATACCGATGTTCTAGGACCGCCCCCACACCGTACGCGCTGCTGTCCACCGACAACACGAGCGGCCGCCCCTCCTCATAATGAGCCAACACCTTATCGCTTAACAATATCTTCTTTGCTTTCTCCATTGCTTGTGCACAACGCGAATCCTAATTCCACTTCACACCTTTACCTAAAAGATAGTGCAACGGGTGAAGCAATGAACTTAAGTTTGGGATAAATTTCCCGTAGTAATTTATAAGACCGAGAAAGCTTTTTAATTGTGTCACATCAGTAGGTGTGGGTATGTTGGCAATCGCGTCGAGCTTAGCGGGGTCGGGATGCAACCCGCTCCTATCGATAATAAACCCTAAATAAGTTACACTTTTTTTGTAAAAAAGTACATTTTTCCAATTGGGCTTTACTGTCAGCCCATCTGACGTAATCGTTCGAGGACAGCCCGTAGACTGCGCATGTGTGAGTATCTATCTTTGCCCGTTATGCAGATGTCGTCGAGAAATACTACCGTGCCCGGAATGCCGCGTAGTGTCTCCTCAATCATTTTCTGAAATTGCTCTGGTACACCAGATAAACCATACGGCGTTCTCCTGTAAGCAAACGTCCCTACATGTATTGTAATCGCCGTAATTTTTTGTGATTCTGGATCTAAAAGCACCTGTTCGTAAGCATGTCGTAAATCAACTTTAGTAAATTCCTCCCCGTTGCTTAAGTTCGCAAATAACTCTTCTATACGGGGAAGTGGATAAAAATCACGTTTCAACTTGGGATTAATGGTGATTTTATAGTCACCACAAATCCTGAGTTCCCCATTACTTTTGACTACAGGCACTATAGGGGTCCCAAAATCTGAGTGCTCGACGCGGTATATGGAGCCGTCCTGCTGGAGACGCTCCAGCTCGCGCTCAACCCGCGCCGCGCGCACCGCGTGTAGGCCCTCGCCCGCCTCGCTGCCGCCCGCGCTCGCGCCCGCGCCGCTGCCAACGCCCGCGCTCCCAGGTGCAGCCGGGCCGCCGCCCGCGCCGCTTATCTCAGCGTGCCGGTCCGCCGCCTCCAGAGCCAGAACTAGCTCCACCGCTTTCTTGTAGTCGATCGACTGCTCCGCGAAAATCCTAGACCTCATCACTTCACTCGCAAGCCCCGATACAAATTGATCTCTGAGATCCTCCTCTAGTCGGTTGCCAAAATTACAAGTGACCGCGAGATGCTTTAAACTCTGTAAGTATTCGGTCAACGATTCGCCTGGTCGTTTTCTCCTTTGACGAAAAATATGGCGTTCGGCAATATCCGACCGTTGTGGCTCGAGGTGAGCTCGCACTAATTCAATTAGCTCTTCAAATGTTTTATCCTCCGGACTAGCTGGTGCGCATAAGTCACACATCAAACTGTAAGTTGCATCGCCGACCACTGTAATTAACATCGACACTTTCAATTCCGGTTTGATCTCGTTAAGTTTTATGAACTGATTGACACGTCGTACGTACGCCGGCCATTGTTTGGAAGTTAAATCGAATGGTTCGATTTTACCGATTGGCATTGCGAAAATATTTTATTATCGCAACAACACCACACAACGAGCGAACTTAAACAATACTTGGTGCACAGTACGCGTAGATTCTACGTAAAAGTATATTTTACGCCGGATTCGTCGCCAGTGCAACGTAATGAAACCACGGTTGGAGTCTGACTTTATTTAGATCTACCGACACCTCACAATAATAATATATTATTTATGTACCTACCTTACAATGGCGAATGTATAAGGGTTCCGTTTTTGCCATTCGGCTACGGAACCTTAAAAAATAACATTCCCCTTTGATTCAGCCGCTTGACTCGATAACCATTGCCTCCATTTGCCTCGAATCAAGATGCTGATTGGCTGAGCTAAACAAATGGGATGGGCCAACTTTGACTTACAAATCAAATCGCTTTATCTCATGATCTGGACCATGGACAGAACCAGATTACCGGAGCCTTCCTGATTTACTGTCTGTGCCTGTCAAAGGCATCTTTGATAGTGTTTGATAAATACTAAATTACGTCATTTTATAGTACTAATTTAATTTTAAATATATATTAATTTTGGTAACACTTTATTTCGTATATTTTTTATGTTCTCGTTGTAATGAATCCAAAAGCAACGTCTCGAATCGTGCCTTCAAAGAAGTCTAGGCTTGATAGTGAAGAAGATTTTGTCACATGCTTCATGGATTTATACAGTAGATTTCCCAGTCCAGTTTCTATTGCCATCTTAACAGAAAATCTTAGTAAGACAGGTAGGTTCTTCCTGCAAGTTATAGCCAGGCGCTGGATGCAATAATGTATCACGCGCCAGTGTTATTCAGCATTTTTAAAGACAAAATGAACTTAAGTTCATTTTGGAGGAGCGTATAGAACTGTGGGATATTGACGCGCGTACAGTCACAACTTGTGACTGTACGCGCGTCAATATCCCACAGTTCCATCTCAACACTTTCATTGGTTTATGCATACATCTCAATAAAAAATCCTTTCTTCTCCTAGATGTCAAGAAGACACGTGAAGTTAAAACAATTAAAAGAAAAGTAACTGTTACCAGTATTCCTATAGTCATCTCTGCATCAGCCTCGGGATCTGTCACCTCCAAAGATCTCGCCGACGAGGAAATCACTTTACGAATAACAGCCATCTACGACACGCAAAATCATCTATCTGCGATACTTATGGCTAATGTTAAACAAGAGACCATACCTAGAGTTACAATGCAACTCCTAGCATTCATTCTACCAAACTACGAAAAACTGAGCAAGTTCACGATCAAAAATTGCCGCATCGACATGTATGTAATCCACGAGCTCGGAAAGATGCTTCCATATACCACGATCACCGATGTATGTTTAGACGGCTGCCCGCTAAAACAAGCAAATTATGAAGAGCTTTTACAAAACACAACATGTCTTAAAAATCTATCGCTATCCAGATGTAACATTAACGACGAAGTATGTGAGCGAATCGCCGCAACATTACCCTATTTACAATCTGCCGAAAATAGTTTAGCTACTTTAAATCTATCATCAAACGGCATAGGGGACGAGGGAGCCAAGTATTTTGCAGAGGCTCTTCGAAGTAATAGACATTTGCGGTATTTGAATTTAGCTGATAATCATATCAGCGACGAAGGAGCGGGACTTATATTTAACATATTTATAGAATTTCCCATAACTTACGACGAAAACATCAAACGACGACAACGACTCATGGTTTACTTGAAAAAGAAGCGCGTTATTTACTTGGAGAGTTTACATAATCTTGTAAAATCAGCATCTCTTCAAAAATCAGCAGCAAGCATTCACCCCAGCGCTAGTAAATTACGTTCAAATGAAAAAATACATGTAGTGCTACCGCCAAAACGAACTGCAAGTCATGTTCCTCGAGGTTCTCATACTCAAGTTAAACGCATATCTTCAAAAAGACAGAGTGCGAAAAACCTTAGTCCGAGCTCTCTGACTCTGATTGAAGATGTACCCAAAAAGGCAGAATCAATTGCTGGAGATTTGTTAGGACCATTCGTAGACCCATTTTGTCCCAGCAGTGTGAGGGTTGAAGACTACCCACGTTGTATTGGCAACTTCGTATTGTGTTATCTGAATTTAGCGTACAACGACTTAACATACTTAAGTGTTAAAAAGTTGTTATCAGTAGTCGAATACCAGAAAGTGCACTGTAACCCTGATGCGTGTGGTCTCCTGAAAGTAGTTTTGGATGGTAATTCGTTACCTGTTGCTTGCACAGAATTAGTAACTATACAGACAATGATGAACCAACAGTTAGCATCTTTCCAAAGCAGCAAAGCACACAAAGGGTGTCATCAGGTCTCTATTAACAGATTACCAAGCCTATAAGTCCTATCTTAGCTATTTTGCAAACCATCTGCAACCTTATAGCAATGATGTTTAAGACCACTATATGATGCAAAATAAAAATTAAATTGTGAACTCACTGCCTGTCTGGAAGGCCTCACGTCGTAATACTAGGTAGGTTTTTTTTTTTTCGTAGGTTCTCGACAATTTTGGAATACAATTTTTTTCTAAATGCACATCAGTCAAGGTTGTCGTCTGACTCTGCAATTACTGAAAATACCTTTGAGTGATTTGCATCCAGATTTTGATATTCCTAACATTAGGCGATTCTCACTCAACACCTCTCGTCCGCGTGGTCGGGCGGTTAAGCGGATCTCACGTCGCATTGGATTATATGAAAACCGTTGATGCACGTTCACCGCCCGACCGCGTGGGCGAGCGGCGCTCACCGCCTAGCCGCGCGGCGCACTGCCCATATGTCAGCTTGGCCACCTCCACCCGAGACAGGGCGCGCGGCGTCGAGCGGTGTCGTGTTAGGGTCAATTCACACCGAAGTGGCAGCGGTCGTTAGCGGCCAGCAGCGTCTAGCTCTTTGCTGTAGGGCGCCGCATTGACGGGCCGCGTGACGTCTCGCGGAGCCGCGAGCGGCCGCGCGTCCTTCCCGAGTCTTTCAAACGGATATAAAACATATAACGGTTTGACAGCGAAACTGCCTCAGCCTCTGCGCTGCCGAGACACAAGAGGTCATTAAAAACAGGCCTGATGAAAATAACATAAAAATGCTTCCAGGTTTCAATTATTGCTTATTTATACTAATTCTAATTGCTATTTTTAATTACAATATATGTCTAACTAAGCCAACCCTTCTCTTTTCTTCCAATCACTCTTCATTTGTGCCACCTTTTTCTTTTTATATTCTGTTTTTTTGTATTTGTTACTATCTAGTCGTTTTTGCTGGGCAGCTATGCTATCTTGACCGTTCAGCTCCTCATCTAACTTGGCAATTAACAATTCACGTGCTTTCTTCCTGTTTTCATCTTGACATCTACTTGTATGGCACTTTATTACTGTACCTGTAATGTGAAAAGGTACACAATATGTAACTTTACTCAAGATCATATATTTTCTATTGAATAGTATTCATCTGTGTAAGGTTTGATTAATCTACACTGATGAATACTATCAATACACATCTATACTAATATTATTAAGAGGTACAATTTTTTTAAAGTTTGTATGTATGTATTCATGGTGCTATAGGCTATATTGTATTTATATCATGTGTATTAGCCGAGCTATCATAATTTTTGCAGATGAAGTCGCAGGCATAGTGCTAGTTATAATATATAAAGTAACCAAAATCATGTGATTCCCACTAGGAATAGCTAGGTTGCGCATGAAATACATTACTGAGATTATTTAGACAAACAACTTAGTATTTCACTACCTTATCCAGATGAAAATCAACTCTTACAAAACATTTTAATAATCCCCATGCAAAATACACGCTTGGACATTGAGTTGCGGACACCAGCCCTCAATACAATATTCAACATTTAATAATAAAAATACCAGCCTATTACTACCCCATTGCTGGGCAAAGGCCTCTTCTTAAACAGAGATGGCACGAGCCTTGATCACCATGCTTGCTCAAGATGGGTTGGTGATTTCAGAATTATATTTATTATAAGTCCAGGTTTCTTCACGATGTTTTCCTTTACCAATGTTTGTGAACTGAACTTATTTATTGGTGTACAATTAAGTATATTGTATATCTATCTATCTATGATACAATAAACTACAATAAAATAATAATATTCATGGTAGAAAATTATTTTAAAATTTAATTACCTGAAGGAACATGTGTAAGTAAAACACAGTTTGAATTCTTATTGACCGCGGATCCACCAGGGCCACTGCCTCTTATGAACTGTTCAGTCAAGTCACTCTCATTGATCTTAGGCACTTTGGAGTAATCTATGGTGTGCTTGAATGCAACACACATGCGGGGTACAAACCCAGCATGCAGGCGAGAAAGCAGATTGAGCAGCATGTTAGACAACAGAACCACGTTTCAACAGTGCTTCCCCTTTCTGAAATGATTAAATAAATTATGTCAGTACATCATGCCTGTAATACGGAAGGGTTATGTAGAGCTGCAGGTGTACATTTTGACAGTTTTAAAAATCAGAAAGCCATACTTTCTCGCTGCAAAAGCCGTTTTTTTGGGCCCAAAGGAAGGACGCAAAAAAAGGACTTTTGACGTTTCTCTGTCCTATAATATTTAAAGTGTCAGAAAGTACACTCCATTCGGGAAGATGTTTCAAGGTCATCCAACCACAAATGTACAGTATCTTTGTACAAGATTGCAAATAGTTGACTGCTATATCATGCATGTTGTAAACGTTTTCTTCGAAAGCTGTCACTCAATCAGGATCATTAAGTTTCCGTAAAATTGAATTGGTTTTGAAAGAACAATGCAAAGGAAGTAAGAAAATAAAATGCCAAACAAAAGCCAAGCGGGCCAGACACCAAGTGAGGGTTAATACAGGTAGATTGATACGATCAAGGTAAAACCCGAATAAGAAATATTAATGCCGCGTATACACAACGAACTTCCAGAATTATTAGAAAAAATATTTAACTTAGGTACATATTGCAGAATTAGTGATGTCTAAAGTGCGTAACGATTTTGATAATTTATATTTATTATTTGTGGATAATTACCTCGTATGCGAACGTTATATCTTTATCTTTTGTCAATGCTTTGTTTTTTCTAAATTCGGTGGCAACTCTGCGTCTAAAGTACGTCGGATCAGTCAGTGTCAGCGACTTTGAATACAACATGAGATGTTTGTACAGGTTCAAGATCTCTGTTCTTGTAACTTGCATGTTAGATATTTATAAGATAAGCTCCGGCTGCTAAACAGTTCATTTAAACTTTGAAATTAAAATTAAACCACCAGCTAAAATTACAATTTTAAATAACCTAAAAATGCGCTGTTATCCTGATAGCTGTTGAATTTGAGTTGGTTGACTTCGATTTGACATTGACAGTTAATCTCTCTTTTTTTTTAATAGTTTTATGGCCTGGCCTTCTACAGTTAAGGTGGATGCGCAAGGGTAGCCCGCGAAATTTAAATTTTCTTACGTTTATTGCAATTTGCAGGTCAGTGTCAGGTTGTATGTTGATGAAAATATGAATGGCGCCAGTAACACGTATGGAGTTACATAATTATAATCATTCAAATCATCAATACAACCCTCCAAGTTCATATAATCTCAAAGAGTGACTTTTTCATGAAATAGCTATTGAATGTGATAATGATGCTCTGTGAGTAAAATACAAAGAGTAGAATACTTTCACCAAACGGGAAAAATACCAATTTAAAATGGTTGTACAGCTAACTAAAGAGCAAAATAAATCCAAATCTATCAAAAGGCGGCTCCAAGACGGCTCATAATCAAAATCAAAATATTTTTATTTCACATAGCCTAGATGGCCACTTAGAAAACGTCGACAAAAAGGTGCACGGTTCGGGTTGGTCGTTTCCTATGGAGAAGAACCGGCAAGAAACTCCATGGTTACTCTTTTCAAATCATTTGGTGTTACAATATTATCATGTTACAGCATTAGTACTTAAGGAGGAAGCGCAAGGGTAGCCTGCGAAATTTAAATTTTCTTATGGTTTTTTTTTAATAATCTTTGTTGATTAAAATATGAATCGCGCCAGTAACACGTATGGGTATACTAACTATTTCATGTAAAAGTCACTCAATGGAGTTAAATGAATTTGGAAGGTTGTATTGATGATTTGAATGATTATAATTTTGTGTTTTATAGCTGAAACATCTATAAATTATTTGAAAACTATTAGATATTTCCTAATAAGACACTGACAGCTGCAGGGCTATAATATTGCGTATCTCTGTTGACAGTTCCAATTGACCATCACTTGGCAAATTGATAACAATGACTGACGCTACCCGTGCAGCAGGGCTATTGCGTATCTCTGTTGACAGTATCACTTAACGAGTTTTGATATGCAATGACATTTCTGCATGGGTGGCGTCAGTTGAAACCAGCAAGAGCGGTCATTGTATATCAAAACTCGCCAAGTGATGATCACTATGAACTGTCAACAGAGATACGCAATAGCCCTACAGGCTAGTAGTTAGTTGAAAGAAGTAATGAAACCATAGATTTTTTTGCCGTTTCTTCTCCATAGAAACGACCAACCCGAACCGGGCACTCGCCGTGCACCTATCTTTTGGAGTTTTTTAAGTGCCCATGCAGCGTGAAATAAAATATTTTCCTCTACAGCTCAAACTACATACAGAGTGTAATAAACCCGTAACGAAGCCGTCAACCAAGCATTATGTACATAAAAATAAGTAACTACGCAAAAATTATTGCTGGGAAACACCTTTTTGTTTTGGGGTGGAAAATCACGTTTAACGGTAGGACTCAATGTAAAGCACTCAAAACATTGTGCTGATGGATGGACTGAATAGTAACAGTTAATATATAAGCTTACCTCGCATTGTACGGAAATCCTATACAATGCGAGATCAGCAGGGCTATTGCATATCTCTGTTTACAGTTCATAGTGATCATCACTTAGTGAGTTTTGATATACAATGTTTTGCACGGGTAGCGTCAGTTCAAACCAACAAGAACGGTCATTGTATGTCAAAACTCGCCAAGTGATGATCACTATGAACTGTCAGCAGATATACGCAATAGCCCTGCTGCCTGGAAATGTATAGCTAGATGTGTAGCCATGTGTGCGAAGGTCGTGGTACAGGTGTTTATAGTAAAAATCTTACGTTAAAAACATGTATTAAAAAAAAAACTTGTTAAAGAGTTGGAACTTTGACCTCCAATATCTCCGTAACTCCCAGGTATGGTTTAGAACAAAAAAATGATTGCAATGATGGGGGGAATAAGTACCTTTCGGCTTCGTTAAGGGTCTTGTTACACCATTTATAAACCTCTGCCTCTACAGCCTTAGGCCTTTTATAAAAAGTCTAAAACGAACTTGTGGACTGAAAACAACTTACATCGCAAATGTTTGCCTCAAACGTTATTTGAGTAACTACAAATAAAAGGATTGGCAGAAAAAACATGCTTTAAAAATTTATCTAAACCCATAGGTCAAGTTGCTGTCGTCATAGGCCTGTCCGCCAAGCAAGGGACGAACCGATCCAAAAATATATTGTTATCATTGGTTATCATCATAATCTAACACACCAGCAGGGCTATTGCGTATCTCTGTTGTCCGTTCATAGTGATCATCTGTTTCTGTGAAGAAAAAAGCTCAAATGTTAGGTTTTATCAAAAGAAACGCAAAATCATTTAGGGTAAAAACTAAAATTATCCTTTTCAAGGAATTGGTACGTTGTCAACTAGAGTACCTATACCTATGCCAGTATAGCATGGAATCCTTTGTATTATGCTGTACATTCGCAGCGTCTCGAGAACATCCAGCGAGCGTTTACAAGTATTTTACATGGGGCGACTGACTATCTGACCTCCACAACCCAGTTAGTACTGGGTATAATACGATACCCCTTGGTAAGACTCGTTCTCAGACTTGTGGGCCTGTAAGGACTGTCAAAGATCTACAGATGACAGCCGGTACTTTCCGAGGCACGGAGGAATCGGTATGTAATGGGCGGTCACCCATCCACAGACCAACTTAGGCAAGCACGGCTTTACCTAAAGATCGAACCGAGCGGCTGTACTACTACTTTATCGCTAAAGCATTAAGTTCAAGGTTAATTGGGAATTGATTCAAAACTTGACTGATGAATATTATTAAAAATTAAATTGCGCTACGCAAATATATTTTTTTTCAAGCCGTAGGTACTTTCCATGTGACTTTTGACTAGCATATTCCTCTACCTATATTTCAGAGTCAGCATGAAGGAGTAAGGGTTGAAACTTGAACCACATCAGCAGGGCTATTGCGTATCTCTGTTGACAGTTCATAGTGATCATCACTTGGTGAGTTTTGATATACAATGAATGACAGTTTTGCACGGGTAGCGTCAGTTGAAACCAACAAAAACGGTCATTGTGTAACAAAACTCGCCAAGTGATGATCACTATGAACTGTCAACAGATATACGAATAGCCCTGCTGAGCGTGCTGCCTAGCCCTAGCACATCGTTGCGCTTCGATGTTGCCGCGTGGTTTAATACCACTCACGCTGTTTCTCGCTCTAGTAAATGACGGTTTTGAGCCACAGAAAAGGATAGGAACATGGATTGCGTAAAATGCGATTCCGTGCTGATAAATGTGGTTCAACCATAATAACAGCGTTTTACCCTGTAATAAAACGCTTATTAAATACCTACCTTATTTGAAGCTTAAACATATAATGAGATAGGCCTATCTGTTTTCCGCTCGTCTTACCTCTCTGTCTACCCTAGTAGCTCCCTCTCGCTCGCACACTTCCATTCACTCCACCACCGGCGCGGCCGCTCGGCTCGCTCTCGTCATTGTGTCGAATTATACCAGGCAGAGAATAAAAGTTAAGCTTCAAATAAGGTAGGTATTTAATAAGCGTTTTATTACAGGGTAAAACGCTGTTATTAAACACCTGACCGTTATTTGAAGCTTAAACATATAATGAGACCTGTTTGTTATCGCCCGGTGGAGGAGGACGCCAATGTGAAGGTATGCACATCTACATGCTGAAGGCGCAAAAGGTAACAATGAAGGTTTACAGTAGTTAATTTTTTATTTAGGAAAAAATATAAATAAAATTGTAAGTGTGCGAGACTAAAGTAAATTTATTCAATCACTATATAATATAATATGATGAACACAGAAATTGTAATTTTTTATAAAAAATAAATAAAAAGTAGTAAGCTTCTTCACTTAAATTGGGCGAAAACAATTTGACATCCCAGAGCTAACAGGGGCCTGGACGACCTCACGCCTATAGAAGCGACGGAATGTGTCACCAGACCTCCAGTTACCTTGTGACAAAATTTCGTCAACTGAGACGTTATCGGCCCAACGTCTGGAAGCGACTGCTGAGCGGACGCTACCGGGAGCTGCGACAATACCAGCCTCTGATAGGAGAGATTTTATCCAGCCCGCAATCACAGTACGCGATGCTGGTTTATGATCACCTCTTAAATTAACAAATAAAGAATAATTATTTGAGGAATTACGTTTTTGATTAAACAATTTGATACACTGTTTCACCCAAAACACCGGATCGAGGTTTTTATTATTTTCATTTCTTAGTAATTTCCAGCCCGATTGCCTGAAATCAGAACGGTCAGTTTTAGAGCCAAATCTGGGCCATAGAATGATATGATCAGTATTGTCAATATAATGTTGTGGGATACTTCCACACTTTAGTTGCGGTATCTTTGAGGTCAAAGGTCTTGATTGACTGCCAGAAGGGTCAAGTCATGGATACGTCTACCAGAAACCAAAAGCAGCAACATAGCAGTGTGTCTGGCGGTAGCAAAATAGTTATTTTCATTAAATTCATATGAAGATAAAAAGGAAATGAGAACATTGACATCCCAAATAGTTTTCTTATGGGGCACAGACTTTCTTAACGCAATAGATTTCATAACATGCTTAACCAGTACATGAGCACTTAAGACTCCCGATATTTCGGTATTACAGAGCGTAGACACCACTGATTTGTGCAATAGTATAGTATTGTATGATAGGTTTTCATTCAAATATAAGTCGGCTAAAAATTTTGCCAGAATTGAACCGGTTGGGCGACATGGATCAGTTTTCTCTTTTCTACACCATCCTAGCCATCTATGCCATGCGGCTTTGTATGTACTACGTGTAGAGGGACGCCAGGACGATGAAAGTAGGTCCAGTTGGGAACGGTTCCAATCATTTAGGTTATGAGACCACCCCCACATTTCCATATTTCTAGCGTCATTTCCTGTACCTTGGGAGGTGGAAGGCCCGTCGAGACGTCTACTAGATGGCGGTTCAGATGCCTGATGGTGAAAGGAGCAGCTAGCGATCGGGATTTGAGATCGGCTCTCCAAAAGACCCGTTCCCACCGAGGCACCACTAACAGAAAGAAGCCCTTGGCCTGGTTGAGATGGGTGAGTACCTTGGGGATCAAATATGGAGGAGGAAATATCCACGCTAGGTGGTAATTCCAAGTCTGGGAAAAAGCGTCGTGGAAAAGGGCTTGGTCGTCGTTCTGGTCCAGAGACGCATAATTGGTCACCACATGGGCATTTTTCGACGCAAACAAATCTATTACCGGAACCCCGAATCTGTTGAAAATCAAGTCCGTACACGCCGGCAAAAGGTGCCATTCGGGGGGAGATCGGTAGCGAGACAGATGATCTGCGTGGGAGTTGAATCTGCCGGGAATGTGATGAGCGGCTAGGTGAATTTGATAATGATCTAGAACCTTGAAAATATCGATTGTCAAATCCAAGAGAGCTATTGATTTCGTGCCGCCTTCCTTGCGGACGAAAGCAACGGCTGTTCTGTTGTCGCACTGCCATAGAACCGTGGAACGACACAGAGACTGACCCTGGTCCTGTAATATCTTCAGTAATGCTAGAAGTTCCTTCTGATTGCAGTGAATCGGTTGTTCTTGTTCGTTCCACGGTCCCGTGAACGAACGGTCGTCTAGTTGCGCTCCCCAAGCTAGGTCTGAGGCATCGGTCGCTAGGAAATGCGTTGGAGGCGCGAAGTGAATCGGAGAAGGACAAGGGTGGTTCTGCAACCACCAAGTTAACTCTTTCAGGGCATGTACCGGAATCATGAACTGTTTGGCAACTGGCATCTTGGCGACTGTGTTCAGGAAAGAGAGGAGTGCTCGAAAGTGAAGTCTGCCCCTTGGTACAACAAAACTTGCAAAATTTAATAGACCTACTAGGCTCTGCAAAGCCTTCAAATTGAGAGCTCTCTCTTCTAGGGCTGTCGATATCTTGGACGTTAGATTTAGACACTTTTTCTCTGGAAGAGACTTTTCGTTTAACAGAGTGTCCCACTGAACACCCAGGTAAACTAGGCGTTGACAAGGTGTGAGTGTGGACTTGTCGAAATTCACCAACCAACCAAGATACTGCAACCTCTCTACCGTGATTTGGACATGGGTCTGTAATATCTGTGGGTTTTGATGTACAACCAGAAAGTCGTCTAAGTAGACGATTATTCGAATCCCTTGATCCCTGAGTGACTGAGCTACCCAATTGGATAGGGAGGCAAAGACCTTGGGAGCCGTGCTCAGCCCGAACGGGAGGCACGTCATTTCCATTAATTTTCCTCTGTAGATTAGACGTAGGAACCGTCTGTGAGATGGAGCTACCGGAAGGTGAAAATAGGCCTGTGACAGGTCTATTTTGCACATCCAATCCTTTGGTTGAAGGAAGTCTGGGACTCGATAGACATTTATTAATCTGAACCTGCTGGTGATTACGTAATTGTTCAAGGCAGCTAGGTTGAAGATGGGTCGGTGCGACTCGTCGTCCTTTGGCACAAGAAACATTGTGGACACAAAACTTGGCGAGGCCTTGACAACATCTAATACACCCTGGTGTTGCATTTGGGTGATCACGGACGTCATTGCATCCGAAGGAACCGTGCTGAACTGACGTTCGTTCAACGGTGGTACTACAAGTGGCGGTCGATGTAAAAAGGGTATGCGATACCCTTTTATTATCTTTAACAGATAACTTGGGGCACCTAGTTCCTTCCACCGATGGTGGAAACGAACCAGACGACCCGCTCTGAATGTTCGGGATCGATAGTCAATACTTACGTTTTTTGTTCCGGTTGTAATTCTCAGAGGGCGATGCGGCTCGCTTGCGGCTATTCTTGCTATCTTGCTGTCTGTAACCTTGCCGACCTCCTCTGCCTCGAAAGGAACCTCTTGAACCGCCAGAGAATGATTGGCGATTATCGTCGTGATTAAAGCCATGACCCTGCGAGGGTCGGGCATTAGAGTAACCCTGCGAGGGTTGATTGTAAGCATGGGAAATATGCGTAGGCGCACAACATCCATGAGCAGTACCCTGCGAGGGTACGTTACGTAAAGCCTGCCCCTGCGAGGGGCGGCGTGCGGTTGCTTTGCTTTGACCCGTTTGCGAAACGGAAGCAGAACTGCCCGGCTTTTGTAAAGGCAAGAAGGCCTTTCGAACACCACCTGCCTTCTCTAGTGCTGTGGCTAGTGACTCTGCATTAAACACGTGCTGACACGACGGAGGGATCTTACGTAACACGGCCTTGACAAGGGGATCGCGCACGTGGTTTGTAATTCCATCCCTTCTCATCTGAATAATCTCCGCACGGTGACCGCAAGTTAATTGCAAAAGATCGGAAGAAACTTTGAAAAAATCGCCCTTCAAAAATAGTTCGTTAACTTTTTCGTTTATACCCTCGTAAGACAAATCTGAACCTCGCGCCCACTGTAAAAAACTTCTGACAGAAGTTTGTAAGGCTTCGCGCTGTTTAAGGATGCAGAGCGATAACGCAGCGAAGGCCTTGTCAGCGTGAGCAACATGGCGTAACGAATCATACGCCTTAATTTCTTCATTCATCTCCAAGTCGATAAAACCGGGGGTAGAATTATAAAGTTTTTGGGTTTCCGCATAACGAACTTCGCACCAATCACTACTATCTAAATGTTGTAAATCCTTTAACGTTTGAAGAAACTCCTGAGGAGTCTTTGGAATACTAGGTTCTTTTAATTTCGTCTCAATTTCAAAAGTAAAATCTGACTGAGCGACAGGTGCCGGCACCTCGACAGAATTTATAATCGGATCTTCGTAAAGCTCGCCACTAACGTTTCCGTCAACTAGATTCTCATTAAAGTGTACCGCGGAACAGGGCACAGAATTATTGTTGCAAAAAATTAATTTATTTCGGAGGTCATCTACCTGACGTGTTAATTTACGGAATTTCCGGGAATCGCGCCGTCGATGCCGGCGTTTGCCCCCCCTTTTTTTGTTGCGGTGACGCGGCGTCGAACTTTGAGGACTCGAGTCCGAAGACGACGAACTTGAGCTGCTAGATGAGTCGGATGAGTTACTATTCGACGAACGAGACCTGGCTCGCGACTGGCAACGAATACGCGATCGTTTTTTATTGTCACTATTAGCGGGTGCACTAGCATTAGCACATGGGGCTTTCGAGCCCGGATTTGAAACACTTTCGTCACTTTCCATGTTAACACGAGCTGCAAAATCTAGGATAGAAAACCACACAAAAAATATTATAGCAAAATATGTAGGTAGGTTGGTACCAAAACCTACGTACTTAAAAGTACCGAACGGTAACACCGTTTGGTTAAAAAAAAAAATATTTAATGGTTTGATTAACTTTTTTAAAAAAGGAACGGGTAAGAAAAGTTTTTAAAAACTTACGTACGTGGAACAGGAATATATATGAACTAGCTGACCCGCGCAACTTCGTCTGCGTGCGTGCGTACATAAAAGAAAGAGAGGTTAGAGAGAGTGTGCGTCAACCTTAAAAGTTAGAGATATGGCCATTGTGGATATTTTTTTAGAGCTTTTTAAGAGGGACAATTCCGACATACATGATAATTGCGTAACTTTAACCGTTCACGCACAACGGAAGCTCTCAAAAGGAGTAAATCCCTATTATATACTATTACCGATGGATAATCATCAAATGACCCCTCCCACTCTGGACGGAGCGGAAGGGATTGTCAGACTTGTACTGAGTAAAATCCACCCACGTTTCTTCTGTTGCCCTTTGCGTTCCAGGGCCGCGGTATCTCTTTCGAACAGTCCCGCAACCCTGGCAGGCTCCCTCCTCTCGGATCCCTTCCCGTTTCTGACATCTCTTTGAGGCGCGTGTGGAACAGAACACGCCGTCACCACGGCCTGTCGTCATAAGACGGACGGATGGCGAGCTAGCCCATTACTCACTGTCCACAGGCCCGCGACCCTCGACAGCCTTACGTCTTCATCTTTAGACACTCGATGACAATCATACACCAGCTAGAACGAAAGTTCTCATCAAAGTTCTTGAAATGGGCCGAGACACGATAAAACTGCTGTAAACTGTTGCGGACCTCTTGCAACTGCCTTCCGTCTCCATCGTCAGACCTTTGATGATAGACATACTCCAGGCAGGTCTAAAGTTCTCATCAAGGTGCATGAAATCAGCCGAAACACGATATAGATGCTGTAAACTCTTGAGGACCTCTTGCAACTACCTTCCGTCTCCATCGTCAGACCTTCGATGACAGTCATACTCCAGCTAGGTCTAAAGTTCTCATCAAGGTGCATGAAATGAGCCCAGACACGATATAGATGCTGTAAACTCTTGAGGACCACTTGCAACTGCTTTCCTTCTCCATCGTCAGACATTCGATGAAAGTCATACTGACAACTCAGTATGGTTTAAAGTTTTCATCAAAGTGAATGAAATGAGCCCAATAACATTATACCTGCTGCAAACTGTTTAGGACCGCTTGCAACTGCCATTTGTCTCTATCGTTTGACCGTCGATGACAGTCATACTTCAGCAAGGCCTAAAGTTCTCATCAAGGTGCATGAATTGAGCCCAAACACGTTATTGTTGCTGCAAACTCTTGAGGACCTCTTGCAAGTGCCTTCCGTCTCCATAGTCAGACCTTCGATGACGTCATACTCCAGCTAGATCTAAAGTTCTCATCAAGGTGCAGGAAATGAGCCCAAACATGATTTCTCAATTTAAAAAACAAAAGATCATGTATATCGGACTTCTCTGTAAAAAGTTATGCGTGGTCAGGTCATACATAAAATAAAAAAATATAGACGCGTCGAATTGAGAACCTCCTCTTTTTGTTTCGTTGGTTAATAAACCAAGCTTCAGACATTTGACACGGGCGAGGGTCATTCTTTCACGGAAAACTTAACACCGCGACTCAGAAAATGGAGTGAAATTAATAGCGCCATCTATCGAGCACGAAATTTAACCGTTAAAATATAATGCATGTAAAGCGATCGAACACACACTCTACAGGGTTATAGCGTCATGTAGACTAATCTAGAGTACTTTTTGCTCTCAGACCCGATTTAAAAGTTATCTTGTGAGCACATTTTTATTAATTAGTACCATTTTGGTGCAATAGATGTCGTTGCATGTATCTTACACAATGATGGTAAGTTCTTCTTGAACACTTTAAATTTATAAATCTTTTGATAGAGAGCACTGATTACAGCATGAAACAAAAACTAAAACCTTCTCTAAGTTCCCCACAATATTTGTGCATTGAATCTAATCACATTGGTTTTCCCAACAACATGAACACCCGCCTCGCAGCGCGCGCGGGTCATTATTTTGATGCGGAGTTATTTTAAAACTGTGGTATCTCCTAAGATATTCATCTAAATTGAATAGTGTAAAGGGCAATTTTGGTCACAATTAAATGCTAAAGATGACTAACATATTTATTTTGATAAGGATTAATACTGTGTCGGTAAAAACACCTTCGCAAATAAAACATTAATTTTGACCAAATTTTAAAATCATAAAAATGGTTATTGTGAGTCAACCTTAAAAGATAGGCATGTGCCGTCGCGGACTATTTTTGAGACCTTTTTAAGAGGAATAATTCCCTGCTACATTATATTTGTGCAACTTTAACCGTTTACGCAGCGCACGCAACGGAAGCTATCAAACAGAATAATTTTTCCCCGTTTTTGCAACATTTGTCATTGATGCTCCGCTCCTATTGGTTGTAGCGTGATGATATATAGCCTATAGCCTTCCTCGATAAATAGGCTAACCAACACAAAAAGATTTTTTCAATTCGAACCGGTAGTTCCTGAGATTACCGCGTTCAAACAAACAAACAAACAAACAAACAAACAAATAAACAAACTCTTCAGCTTTATAATATTAGTATAGATTTGCAAAGATATGCCAAATTAATTTACTGAGTCCTGAGCACGATCGTGCGCAGCGGAAAACAGGACGCCAATGACGAGAGCGAGCCGAGCGGCCGCGCCGGTGGTGGAGTGAATGGAAGTGTGCGAGCGAGAGGGAGCTACTAGGGTAGACAGAGAGGTAAGACGAGCGGAAAACAGATAGGCCTATCTCATTATATGTTTAAGGTGGATGCGCAAGGGTAGCCCGCGAAATTTAAATTTTCTTACATTTACGGGCTACCCTTGCGCATCCACCTTAAGCTTCAAATAACGGTCAGGTGTTTAATACACGCAAACAAATTTTCGTATCTATTCAGATTTGTTGTGTGAACTTGAACTTGTGTGTTGATGGGAAGGCAACCCATCTTGGGAGGTGGGAATCCCCGAAACTGTCAGCAACTAGTGACGGAAAAGGATAACAAAAAAAAAACAATTTAAACCAATATGATTGAAATATCATCGATTAAGGGTCGCATTCCGAACTACGCTGCAATCGATTTGAGCGCCCATAAACTCATACCGAATTACCGTGAGCTCGATATTGATGTCCCTTAAATCGTCATAGATGACGTCATGACATGCATCATCTTGCGATTACACCGACCATGCCTCAAATAAATATCACCGTGAGCCCTGTCAAAAATTACAGTTGTGTTCACAAGTTGTGTTGTTTTGTTATGGTGGAAGCGCAAGGGTAGCCCGCGAAATTTAAATTTTCTTACGATTTGCAGATCCGTGTCAAGTTGTATGTTGATGAAAATAACAATCGCGCCAGTAACACGTATGAAGTTACGTAATTATAATCATTCAAATCATCAATACAACCCTCCAAGTTCATTTAACCCCATTGAGTGACTTTTTCATGAAATAGTTATTGAATGGGGTTAATTGAACTTGGAGGGTTGTATGTGCAGCAGAGTCAACCAACATACCGTCCATTTTTAAAAATAGGTCTTGTGAAAGGTTTCGGTTTGGGGTTATGTTCACTGTGAATAGATGTGAGCGCTGTGAGTGATTATTTTGTACTTAATTAGGAATGCGGCCAAGATCTCAGACCAACAAGATGAAATTCAAAATTATTTTTTAAATTCTCGATTAAAACCAGGACGGTGTACTAATAAACGGCAGTACCTTCTTAAAATCTATACAAATAAATAAAATTTAAGTGTCTGTTTGTAATACCAAAATAACAGCTTTCTACTGAATACTTATAAAAGAAACTACTTACAAACAAACACTTTACTAGCAGATAGCTGATGTTATAAGGTCCAACATAGGCTACTTTTATTTTAGAAAAAATATTAGGGTACCGCGCAAAAAAAAACAAAACCCTTGAAATTTTAACAAAATCCTTTTGAAACGGCTAATCTCCGAATCGGCTGGACCAATTTTGAAGGGACTTTCACTGGCAGACAGCTGATGTCATACGGAGTAACGAAAGCTACGTTTATTAAAGAATATGAATTAGGATTCCGTAATAAAGTCCATGAAATATTGGTAACAAAATTAGAATCAAAAAGGGAAAGTCATATTTTTTTATAATAATTTCACTCGAACGAAGGTTGCGGGCAACAACTAGAGAAATATAATGTCTTGCTATCGTCACGAAGAAGAAGACCTACGTAATCTAAAGCTTGGGTCTCTTGATCGCAACGCACAACGCTTCGGTATGCGGCAAAATCAACTGACCATTTCTCCGCAGAGACGGTAAAAGGTGCTGCGTCGTGACGCTGCGTTTGAGCCGCATACCGCAGCGTTGTGCGTTACGATCACTAGACCGAAGCTTAAGCAACCTTCGAAAAAATCGTGCTTAAATTTAGATTCGTTTTATATCCACCTGCTACTAGGTACTCCTAATATTTATATCTTTATCATAGGCAGCACGTAGGTAGGTATAATCTACAGATCAAGATGATTCAATTCACTAACAGTTGATTTATTGGTTTTAATTCACCAACGATTAACGAATTTAACAGCAACTGCAAACATGATACTTAGATCAAATAACACAGTTTTTTCATACCATAATCTAATTACTATTTAACACTTCGTACTAATGGAGGCTATCGCGTATAAATTCGCCGCTATAGGCGATATTGTAGCGCGAGATCACTGAAATGTTAGATGTCAAAGAGAGTTCGCGTGTTGCGTGCATTTTTATCACATATTTTTACTAATACTCACGATGGTTTAGAATTCTAGATTGAGCCATCCCTAATTAATTATGCTTTGAAGATTTTAAGAAGCATCTTGATCTATCATCTAAATCTTATTTGTTAGTACTTAGAGCTAAAATGATTTTTAAATGTTTCATGCTTGCTAATATTAGGGAGAATGTAAGTTTTTAAACTGCTATATGAGTAAGTATGGAGTTTTTTCCACATTCTTCTCCATACAAACTACTTTAGCGAATGGGAAAAGAAAATGAACTCATTTCCTATATTGCCCTTTAATGGCCTAATTGGAATGATGGTAATGGTTGATAAATGTAATAAAATGAACTTTTTATGAAGTTATTGGTACTTTATAGTATAAAATAGAATTATTGACATGACCTTACTCGCCAGTGGCGCCATTGGGTGGGCTCAAAAACGATAGCCCTCATTAACGTATGTAGTACTAGTATGTACATACAATGTTGATTATTTCCGAAACTCGATAATAATAATCGTTTTAAAAAATAGTCGTAATAGACAACACTATACATTGTTCGTCTATACGTCATACCACAGAGCATCTTAGCCAGCGTTGCCGTTAGCGTACATTTTACACATTTGACGTACCTTTTAAGCCTCCCATGTGTTATGTGTAATGGGGTCTATTTTACGTACCTTTTTTGAAACCACCGCCAAAACGAGAAAACGAGATAGCATTGTACCGGTGCGGTGGCCTGTGAAGTCACAGACCTACGTAATGTAGGAATAGAGTAGGAAATAGCTTTGCCTCGCTTCCGCCGAGAGTGTAGGCAATGAACATTGTATCGTGTATCCGACCGGCCCGAGTGGCGCGCCCTTTGGGCGCGCTCACCTCACCAAGTCAAGACCACAGAGCATGTAACTTGTCAAGACCATGAAGTTAAAGATACCTTCATGGTCAAGACAGACACAGAACACTACCACAGTACTCCACGTAGTATTAAATTATCTGTGACTCTACTCACAGGGCGCACTTGTTTTACATTAAGGTGGATGCGCAAGGGTAGCCCGCGAAATTTAAATTTTCTTACGTTTATTGCAATTTGCAGGTCAGTGACAGGTTGTATGTTGATGAAAATATGAATCGCGCCAGTAACACGTATGGAGTTACAGAATTATAATCATTCAAATCATCAATACAGCTCTCCAAGTTCATATAATCTAAAAAGTGACTTTTTCATGAAATAGCTATTGAATGTGATTATATGAACTTGGAGAGCTGTATTGATGATTTGAATGATTGTTTAAAAGTGTTGTTGACGAGCGGGCTCTACACAAAGAATGACGAGAGCATGCTCTGCTGGATCATGAAACATTGAAACTAGACCCAACATTAACGGCCACCAGCTACTGGAATACGGTTTTCAAGTTACGAAACATGGACGAAGACCCTCTGTTTCCCAACCTAAAGAAAGTTATTTGCCTATTTTTAGTCCTTCCCTTTTCAAATGCTTCGTTCGAACGAATATTCAGCCAGCTTAAACTCATCAAAACCGATAATCGTAACAGATTAAACACAGACACTATATCAGCTCTCATGATGACCAAACAAAGTATCAAAGATTCGATCAAATACGAACCGCCGAAATCACTACTTATCAGCAGCAACTGGAAATTCAAACAATGATTATTTTATTTAAACAATTTTATATAATACATGCATACCTAACGTCCTAGATGTCCTGGGGTACAAAAAGGTTGGTGAAGGCATTTGTTGCAACAAAAATGCATGACCTGATTGTAGAATTAGTAATTTAATTCATTTATTATTTTAGTTTCAACTGACAATTATGAGCATACCTATACGTATGTTTTTTAATTTTCAGATTATGGATCTAACTTCAACCACAATCACGATTTCGATTTTTTTACCGTACGGTTCCTCCATATTATTATCCACGAGAAACAATTCAATGAGTACCTATCATAAAACTGCGGGGATTTTTTTACATAATATAGGTAAGTTTTCTCACGCCTAGAATCCAAAAAATAGAACTTCTGCTGGCGAGCAAGCAGTCTCTCTCTGTCTCGCATTCATTGCGAGAGAGCGAGAGAAACGGTAGTGAATGATTTTAGTGAAAGCATTGCTTTGTACCTTTTTAACCCAAAATGTACCTTTTCAGCGCTGGATATGTACCTTTTGGGAACTCAGTTGCGGCAACACTGATCTTAGCTAAACATACAAATTTACAAAAAAGAACCGAGTGACGAAGACGAGCAGAGCGTGCGTGAGTGAAATAAAAATAAAAAGATCGTATCGTAAGTCGTAACACAATCAAAGCACATGCAGATATAGCAAGTTCTACTTAGCTAATAAAATGATGCAGCCAGACTCGGAAACCCAAGGAGTAAGTGGAGTTAATGTAGAAAATATCATCGGGAACAGTGATGTTATGAACCTAGATATGATCGCAGAAATTGAAAAAGAGCTACTGGACAATCCCTACGACATGGTATCCCTTGTGTTTCTTCTGTACGACGTACCAGATACCGCACTACAACGTCTGATTGTGTTCCAGCGTGTTTCCAACGATCCTGCAACCTCCACGAACCTCAACATGTTACACGAGTGGTTCCGACATGCTAAGCACAATCCCAACTGGAAGCACGAATTCTTGGAGGCTCTCTTGATCTGCCAACTTTACAGCATAGTCAGGAAACTAGGGTTTAATGTACCTTCTGCACGCAGGTATTATCAGACTGACTTCATTACTGTTAAAATGTATGTAAACCCTATGAAGAAAGCCTTATATAAATTGTGTGAGAATATCAACTCGGACAATCTTCTGAAACTGAAAAAAGCTCTCCTGACCTATGATGTTGACACAACAGAATATGAGTCCTGCGAACTAGTTCTCCTGAAGCTTATGTGTGACAAGTTCATTACAATCAACCAATATGAGTATAACAAGAAGGTGTTGGGCTTTAAAGTGGATGTAGAGAAACTTGTTAGAATTGTGGAAAGCTTACCGGGATTAAGAAGATTAGTTTCAGAAATAGAAATGTTGCAACAGTCTATGAATGATGAACCTAAACCATGTGTAACAGTTACTACAAGTCCTCCTTCGGAACACATGAAAGTAGACGAATCACGACAAGGACAAACTGATCAAAATTTATATCCTGCTGATTTTAATGATGTGTTTGAACTGTTTGAAGACTTGCGGATAGATGAAACTTTCAAATCAGACCGGAAGCAATTGGATAATAATTGTTATGAAATTAAGAATCATGAAAAGGTTGGAACTTGTGTTATTATAAATCAAGAAAATTTTTATCCATCCAAGTACAGTATAGAACTTACTGCTGAAAGTACTTCATTGGATCAGCGAGTGGGCTCCGAGAAAGACCTAATACTTTTAGAAAATACTATGAGATCATTAAACTTTACAGTGCTCAGTCGTACAGACTTAGACCACAAGGAAATGATTAAATTTATTATGGATGTGGTAAAGAACAAAGTAAGTGAAGATGACAGTGTTTTCATGCTGTGTATATTGTCTCATGGAGTAAGAGGACAAGTGTATGCAGCCGATTCAGTGAAGATCAAAATGGATGACATTCAAAAGATGCTGGACTCTGATGCTGCAGTGAAAATACACCACATACCGAAGTTGCTGATAGTTCAAGCATGCCAAGTTGATGAAGCTTCACCCGTACTGGTAGCTGATAGCCCCAAGGATAGTTATATAAAGAAAAGTGATTTCCTCATCTACTATGCCACAGCACCTGATTTAGAAGCGTACAGAAATGTGAAGAGAGGGTCTGTATTTATACAGTTATTGTGTAGATCAATAACTAAGTATGCCAATGTTGAACATTTACTTGATATTTTTACTAGAGTTAATAACAATGTAAAAATTATGTGTCATAAACTAAGGTGTGAACAAGTACCAATATTTCAATCTACATTGGGAAAGAAGCTTCATTTACAAATTCATCAGTAAAAGTAACATGAATTTTATAAAATCTTATATAATATTGTCTTGTCTTGGAATAGAAGAGTAGAGGAAGACCAAAGAAGCGATGGATGAAATTAATGTGTAAAGGATGATATAATGATATGGCAAGAAAAGAGTCTCTGATGGTGATGATATATCACTATCACTACATAGTATAAAACAAAGTCGCTTTCTCTGTCCCTATGTCCCTTTGTATGCTTAAATCTTTGAAACTACGCAATGGATTTTGATGCGGTTTTTTTTAATAGATAGAGTGATTCAAGAGGAAGGTTTATATGTATAACATTGACCCGTGCGAAGCTGGGGCGGGTCGCTAGTAGAGAAATATGGAAGAAGATATGCTGCGCCAACCTGACGCGATCTGATGAAGTGTCATCTTGATGGAACTGATAGATGCTTCCGAAGGCACTAAACTAACTCGTGACTCTCTCGGTTCTGGGCCAACACAATGTAGATTGCCATCAACACATTAAGGAGGAGGAACTTTATTTAATGAAGTGAAATTTGTTGAATTAGAGAGGGTCAAGAGGTTATTCAATTGTGATACAGGTACTAATGTGATAGGTTATTAAACTAAGTACATTTATTATAAATTATGAACTTATTGACTTGAAGCAGATAATGTAATTATTATTTACAATGTGCAGTGTATATTGGAATCTTTTAACTATAAATAATAAATATTTTATAGATAATCATGAGCATTGATTTATTTTTTACAGGATCAAATAACCACCTCAAATAATGACAAGTATATGACACATGACTTAGGCAATATTTTCTATATTTATGGCGACATCTGTTTTTGTGTAATCCAATACAGCTGCTTCTAACTTTTTTCTTTCTTCATCTGTTTTTAGTTTGGACCACATAGAATCTAAATAGCCTCTCTGATGTTTTTGTATGAACTTAAAACTATGCTTTAGTGTTGCACCAACATGGAGTGTATTCAACTTGACATCTAGGCTACCTATCTTAGTTACAAAAGGTAAACTACTAGTAACAAATCTATGTGGCCCATGCCTCGATCTTATTATAGCTATCCTAGTATTCTCATTACAATATTTTGTTAAAAATCCATTAGAAACAGCAGCAACACCAAAGTCACCATGCAGCAGCTGAATTTTACCCAGTAATGTGTCGTGAAATATTTTCGGCTTCAAATGTAGTGGTTTATCCTCAGTCACAAATGGACAAACTATTTCAACAGTTATATATCTGAAAGAAAAAGAATACCAATAACTAAATGTTTTAGATTTTTATCATATTAATAAAATAATGATGCATGTTTTTGAGTGTTACGTTAGTAGGTTAGCTTGAAGCTATGTTAATAATGATGCATGTTTTTGAGTGTTACGTTACTAGGTTAGCTTGAAGCTATGTTAATAATCTTCCTTTTTTTTTATAATTAGTTTTATGGCCTGGTAATATGATATTTGTAGGACTGGAGCCAAACCAGTACATTATGCATTCCTCTCGAGAAACCTGCGATTCATCTTCCATATAGACGATCAATCGTTTGTTTGGTTCTATTCTATGATCGTCCTCTTATTTTATAAACAAAAACATGTCACTCTACATGTTCTGCACACTCAATTTAAATCCCTGCATTAAATAACGCACCTGTTTTTGAAACGAACCATTGTTACACAGACTATTTTACAGTTTTGTGTGGGTCAAATTGCTTAATTTTCTATCAGAAGAACAGACGAAGGAAATCAAAACAAACCGCGCGACAGGCTAAAGCAGCTGACCTGCAAACAAAATGTCAATTAGATAACCTTTCATTTTTTTTTTTTTTTTTTTTTTTTTTAGTTTTATGGCCTGGTTTCAGAGACCTTTTAGCCAAGTCTTTATTCTTTTTTATATTTATTTTTAAAGTACTTCAAAAGTGTTTTTGATGTATTTATATATTGGTCGATATAGAGTCTTATTTTTTAATAATTCAATCAAGCGGCGGGAGGTATTATTTAAAAACACTTCACTTTCACTGCATAATTCACTCAATTCACTTGCTAAAATCAGTCTGTGTAACGTATGAGTTTGACAGTCGAAAAGCATATGATCAACATCACCAACGTTTAAACCACAACTTGTACACTTGTTCTCTTGAACAATACCCAATCTTGATAAATGAGCGGGTGTTTTAGAATGGCCAAAGCGAAGTCTATTCATCGTCGTTATGAAGTGACGACTAGCTGCACTCAATTTAGAATACCAGGGCTTAGAAGGTAACTCTTCTTGAATACTTCCGTACCATCTACCTTTAGTTTCTTGATCTTTCTTCCAAAAACTATTCCAGAAGGCATTTATATCTGATGTTATTTCAGAGTAACAATCAGTAAAAGGAATTGTCAACGTGAGTCTAACATCTAATGGATTAATCCCTTCATTTGCAGTCCTATCAGCTACTTCATTTCCCGTTATACCTTTATGTGAGGGAACCCACATAAAGAAGATTTCAACACCTTTTTGCAGGTAATAAAATATTAATTCTTTAATATTATATAAAATATAATTACCTTTATATTGAACATTATAACTTTCAAGACTTTGAATGAAGCTAAGTGAATCTGTCAAAATCAAAAAATGTTTATAATTATTTACTGCCTCAATACGTCTAAGAGCTTCAAAGACTGCATATACCTCTGCTGTGAATATGCTACAATTATTATCAAGAACAAAGCTCTGAGCAAATCTAATTTGGGGATCATAAACTGCACTTCGGACATGAGAATTTCCTTTACTGCCATCAGTGTAAAATTTGTATAAACCTTTATTTTCATCTAAATAAGCTTGCAAAGCCTGATTGTTAGATATTTTAGTTTTAATAATCTTAACTTTATTTATGAAAACCTTAAATGGTTTTGAATAAAAAGGCCACAGATAACTACTTTGAATATTTTGAAATTTACTTTGCAGGTGCAGAAGAATATGTGGCAATTTGGGAAATTTATGACTTAATAAGTCACTGCCTGTTGTCAGTGGAGACTGTGGTATCATGGGACAAGGTATGATTTTCTTTATTATCTGCTGGTTGTTGGAAGATAGAAGTTTGATACAATATCTTTCTGTTAGGAACAGTCGCCTAAGTGTAAGAGGCATTATTACTGTTTCCACTTCCATGGCTCTTATAGGGGTAGAACATATAGCTCCAGATATAACTCTCAAAGCCTTGTTCTGTACTATATCTAACTTATTTACATGTTTACTATCTAAATATGCAATACAGCTATAGTCAAAGTGACTTCTTACAATAGATTTATACAGAGTAGATAGAGTCAGAGGGTCTGCACCCCATGACACTCCAGCTAAACATTTAATCATATTTAATCCTTTCAAAGCATTTCTTAGTATATGTTTAATGTGTGGTTCAAATGACAAATTTCTATCAATAATAACTCCTAGAAATTTATGTTGATTAACTACAGGAATTATTTGATTATTGAACAGTATATCAGAACTAGGAAAATCTTTGCTGAAAATCATGACACTGCTCTTATTTGGGTTAATTTTTAGTTTAAGTTTGTCATTATAGTACATTTGTAGATCATGTAAAGCCAAATTAACATTCTGAATTGCAGAATCAACATTATAATTTATACTGTACAATACCAAGTCATCAGCAAACTGTAGAATATTTACATTGCTACTATTTACATATTTACAAATCTCAGAAGTGTACAAGTTATAAAGCAGAGGGGACACAGTTGCCCCTTGCATTGTACCTTTCGAAATAATTCTAGGTCCATGTAAAATATTATTAAATTTAACATAAAGAGTTCTATTAGTTAAAAATTCATGAAGCCATTTGCACAATAAACCTGAAATACCCAGTCCAGATAATATATGTACCAGAATGTCAGGTTGAACATTGTCGAATGCACCTTGAACATCTAGGAAGGCACATGCTACACTCTTAAATTGCTTTGCATTTTTCAGGTCTGAAATGAGTGAAATGAAGCTGTCTGCACAACTTCGACCACGTCTGAAGCCATACTGAATATTAGGAATTATGTTATTTGACTCAACATAATGGTCTAATCGAAGTTTTATCATATTTTCAAAAATTTTACCTAAACAGGATGATAATGAGATAGGTCTATAAGAGTCTGGACTATCAGGAGGCTTATCAGATTTAAGAACAGGAATAACACATTGTATTTTCCAAGACTGAGGTATAATTTGTCTAAGCCAAAGTGAATTGAGAATCTTTAAAAATAAATTTTGTGATTCAGTATTTAATTTTTTAATTAAAATGTAAGGAAAATCATCCAAGCCTGGCGTAGTATTCTTTCGAGATTGTAGGCTTATTAAGAATTCATTCCATGAAAAGGGTTCCAATAAGTATTTGGAGCTATCATCATCATTATGAAGATTGAAAAAAACATTTAAATTGTCAACACTTTCATGAGAATTTTCTGATAATTTGTTAAGAAATGGTTCAATAAATTCATCACAGCAAGATTTATTACTAGTTTTTATTCTTTTAAATTTTTTAATATTGTTCCAAATTATTGAAATAGGAGTAGTTCTGTTAAAACTGTCACACAAATTTCTCCAACCGTTTTTCCTTTCTTCTGCTATTGTTCTTTTCTTAATTGCGTCTAATTTTTTATAAGAAATAAAATTACTAATACTAGGATTGCTTCTGTAATATTTTAAGGCCTCTTGGGACTTGGTAACACTCTCTTTAATTTTATCATTCCACCAGGGAGCTGGTAGTTTATATCTATACTCTGAAGTTTTAGTAAATTTTGGAATGCACTCTAATTTAAGTTCATTAAGTGCTTTGCAAAAGTTATCATATGATATTAGAGGATTGCTAGGGTCTAGATGAACATTATTAATAATTGTACTTGATAGCTCATTATATTTGTTCCAATCTGCTTTATTATATAGAAACTTATCTACAGGAGGGTTATAATTATAATGGTTGGCTAAAATTGTGATTTCTGTAATAGTTGGAAAATGATAGCTTCCCATGTTGTCATCATGAACAGACCATTTACATAAAGGCGTAATACAAGGACTAGCCAGGCTGATATCTATAGCTGATGGATTCCGATTCGGATAATTTATGGTAGTGAAATCACCTTCATTTAGGATACATAAATCTAAATCATCTATAATTTTATATAATTGATGGCCACGGCTTTTGGTTGACAAGCATCCAAAAGCAATGTGATGGGCATTGAAGTCTCCAGCCACAAAGATAGGTTTTGGAAGATCATTAATTATGCTACTTAACGTGTCAGTTCTTAAAGGTCCCGAGGGAGGGCAGTACACACAAAGAATAGATAATTTACCGCAAGAAGTAAATAGCGACAAAGCTATTGTTTGTACATTTTCATTAAACGAAGTTTGTAACAGTTTATATTTTAAAAATGGTTTAATCAAAATGGCAACACCTCCATACCCATTTAATATATAACCAGTATTAAATATTAAATAAATATTATAACCAGTTATATGACAAGGTCTAGTTTCGTTGATCCAGGTTTCATTAACTAAACAAATATCTATGTTATTTTCTTGTAAAAAGTTAGTTAAAAGAGGTTTTTTGCTATAAATGCTTTGAATATTGTACTGTGCAATTCTTAGAACAGAAATATTATTGTTATTGTAACTATCCATTAAGTTAGATTTTTAAGTAGCATTTCTTTAATAGATATTGTTGTAATTGGACTGTCATCTCTTTTATTTGCTAAGGCAATTAATGTGCGTACCAGGGCATTTGTAATCTCAGTATTATTTAATAATTGAGTCTTCAACTCATCAGTGGGAATTGGCTTGTGTTCATTTATCTTATTATTAACATTTACATCAGTCTTATTGCTTATATTTACACTAGTCTTATTTTTCATTGGCTTATTAACTACTAGAGGAGGAAATTCTGTGTTACAAATTCTTTCCTTAGAAACGGTAACAGCGGCGTAGGTTATTTTACCTTTCTTTTCTTGTATTTTTTTCATTTTTATGGGACATACGCTAGCGATTGCCAAATGTGGTCCACTGCAATTCACGCAGCAAAGCTCATCGGGTCTGGGACATTCCTTATAATAATGATCTCCAGAGCAGAGACTACATCGCTGTTTTCCGTTACATATTTTTGCTGAGTGGTTGAATTTAAAGCATCTGTAACACTGCAGCAGAGGTGGGATATATTCAAAAACTCTATATGAAAAAAGGTCATATTGTACATTATCTGGCAGAGAACTAGACAGAAATGTAATACTAACAGTTTGGAGAGGCACTCTCTCTTGTCCAACTTTCTTAGTAAATCTACGTACTGCTATAATTTCATATTCAGAAGAAAGCTTACAATACAATTCTTTATTCGATATATTCGCCGGAACAAACCTAATAATGCCAGTCTTCTCAATTTGGGCAGCTGGGATAATTGCTTTAATTTTATATTTGTCCAAGAAAGCAGTGTTCATCAAAAAGTTGTTCGCATTATTATATTGCTTAAAGATCACTGCAATTTTGTTAGCGTTCACTCGCTGAATTGAGACAACACCTTTGACGCCTGTGGTGAATATGTGGTTTAAATAAATAGGGCTCTTATTGCCCAACCGATCATTGTTATTGTCACTTTGTACAAACACCTTAAACTCAGTGTTTGTTGAATTTTCCGGATAAAGTCTTTTATAATTTGGTTTAAAATATGGTAAAAAGTTATCCTCACCGCCGCTGACTGATATTTTATCATTATTTTGGTCCTGAGGGTCCATTTTTCTGGCTCGTTTGCCCAAAGTGCCTGGGCCTCTAGTGGCCGGGGGGATTTCACCCCCGGCCTCGTCTTCTAACATTTTACTTTAGTTCACAACTATTTACACACTATATTTACACAATTGGAAAGGAAATAATCGTTCTACTATATATTTTTCTCAAAAAATTTGAATTTGTGAAAAATTCGCGCCTCTTCAGTTCAAATTCCCGCCAAAGAATCCAGATAACCTTTCAAAGTTCAAGTGTCAACAGGTAAATAAACTTAGTCAATGATTTCACGCCCTTTAGCACACACCTGTGAATGTCTTTTCGCTTTATTTTTTAAGGCACATTTCTAAAAAGTTGAAAACTACTAACTAACTACGGCAACTGTGACCCAGCTGTAGGACAGTAGTTACAGTATGGTTTTATTTTTATTTGGATGTATTGCCGTACCGTGTATTTTATTGATACTGCCAATATTGGCAGTATCAATAAAATAAACGAAAATAAATAATAAAATGCACGACATATATATGTCGTGCACCTGTTACATCGTATGAACTGTGAGACATGATAAAAAACCTACTCTAGCTGGTTAGCAGGCTCAGCCCGCGAACATAGATTTTCCCCATTACCTTTTACTTTTGCTATCGTGCCTTGTCGCTGTGACTAAGGATCCGGCACAATCCGGCAAGGCGTGTGCGTTATTTCACGTCACTAGATACAATAACTAGTTACGCGGCATGTAACCGAATCACTAATTTCGAGTCAAGTTAAAAGTAGTGATTTTTGTAAATGCGTTATTACAGTTATCTGTGATTGCTGGGTGTGAGTAGCTGAGTAGTCGTTACGTTATTCGAGCGATCGAGAATAGAGTAGACTGTCGGTAGTGTCGGTTGGTCGACTGGTCGATCATAGTTTCATAGTGAACACTAATAATTAGTCCTAAATACATTTAATGCAGTCAGTCCTAAGCCTGAGTAAAGTATGAAGGGAAGTTAATTTATTGATCTAACAGTATAGCTACATACACGTATGTAGATGAAGTGAAGTAGAAGTGTCGATAGTGATTTAATTTATTTTCGTTTCATATGTAACTGTATAGTTGGTGGAGGTATTTATACTAACAATCACAGTAGCTGAATAAAAATAACTAGTTACAAAAATCACTAGTTTTGAAACAGGTGTAGCCGACCAAGTACTGGTTTCGTTACGTTTCTTGAAAATGACGTAACGAATCACCTCTAGGCATTACTGCCTTGAGCGACATTGTCAATTAAGACACTACTTTGACAGTGACAGTGTCATGCTACTATCATGAGGTTGTGTTTTTGAAGCGGTAAAATTGAAAACCCTAATTCTTTCAGCACAACGTTAAATAATTGATATAACAGATTTATTACGTAATATTGGTATAGCTTAAATTATAGTCCTCAAGGTATATTTGTAGTAACATGCTAATTTTGTTAACTTACTCATGAACACAAAATAAATCACAATAAGTTTATTCATGTTGACATTACCATGTTTACCATTACAGATGATAGGTGTACAGTTAGAAAAGTTCAAAGGACAACAAGGTTATCTCATGAGGCTTGGTTTTATTACTTGATATGTTATATCTACAACACCAAGGCCATTTTATCAGTTTGTATTCGTCGTCGCCGCGCCATTCATTCTTAACATTCACTAGGCATTGTCTGGCACCAAGGTGATTTACAGCATTTCCTGTTTTAAGTTGTGTTAAATTTTAATATTATTGTAGATACTTTTGTACATATAAATTTACAAATATTTTTTTCACTTTTTCTACTGTAGCATTTTCCTATTGCAGTGCATCCAAATGAGTAAAGAAGTTTATTTTATTGGTGTGGATGTGGGCTCAGGTAGCGTACGAGCAGCCTTGGTTGATGACAGAGGTCACGTCTTAAATGCGTCTGTTAAGGAAATTCAGACTTGGAAACCTAAAGTTGATTATTATGAACAGTCATCAAAAGACATCTGGGAATGCTGTGTGTTTGTCATTAAGGTAAGAGTGTCTCCAAAAACTATGAAATAACTCAGCAAGTTAGCAATCATTGTAACATACTTGCAAAAAACTTCAAGCATAATATCTCAATTTGACTGAATCAAGCTACTAGACAAAGACTGCAAATGTACAGAAATATCTGTTTTTTCGATTCAAGGATCTGCTTGCGAAATTTAAAGTTTTAAAAATGTTTGTCAAAAAAAAAATGTTTTTATAAAATACTTTGCTTTTCAGAATGTAGTTGCAAATATAAACCCAGCCAGTATTAAAGGTATTGGGTTTGATGCTACGTGTTCCTTAGTAGCCCTAGACAAACATGGCAAACCTCTATCTGTCAGCACAAAAACCAATGAACAAAATATAATAATGTGGATGGATCACCGGGCACAGGCTGAAGCAGACTTCATAAACAAAACTAACCATGACATACTCAAATATGTTGGTGGAAAAGTTAGTCTTGAAATGGAGATGCCTAAACTCCTCTGGTTGAAAAAAAATCTCCCAAATAAATGGGATGAATTCGGATACTTTTTTGATCTGCCAGATTTCCTAACATGGACAGCAACAGGTTCTTTGAGCCGTTCGCTATGCTCATTAGTTTGCAAATGGAATTATGAATGCTCAATTAATGGAAAACAGGGGTGGAACACAGGCTTTCTACGGGATATTGGATTAGAGGACCTGGCTGCAGATAACTTTAAGAAGATTGGCAATAAGGTGTTGATGCCTGGAGAGTTTTGTGGCGGCTTAACAGATGAAGTTGCAAAAACTTTAGGTCTGAAACCAGGTACTCCAGTAGCCACTTCCATTATAGATGCACATGCTGGAGGTTTGGGCATGATTGGAACACGTGGTGATGGAATAGATAAAGATATGTCCTCCCGCCTTGGATTAATCTGCGGAACTTCTACTTGTCATATGGCTGTGAATAAGAAGGCTGTCCTAGTCCAAGGTGTATGGGGACCATATTACAGTGCAATGGTTCCCGGTATGTGGTTGAATGAGGCTGGACAAAGTGCTTCAGGGATGTTATTAGACCATATAATATCAAGTCATCCTGCTGGTGCTGAATTGCTCAAAGGGATGTCTCCTGGCGAGTAAGTAACTGCCTAACAAGAGTGATTATTTATTTTATTTATGGATCTATCTTTATGTAATTAAATATTCCAGTACCCGTAACCACTTGAGGGGTTTATTATCAAAAATGGCGCGACTGGAAGGATACAATGACGTCAGCTATTTGACAAGGGATGTTCACGTGTGGCCTGACTTCCATGGCAACCGCTCACCTCTGGCTGACCCTTCCATGCGAGGCATGATCTGTGGGCTATCAATAAACAATAGTGAAGCTAACTTGGCGCTGCTTTACTTGGCTACATTGCAAGCACTGTCGGTAAGTGGTTCTAGTCATACTACCACAATACCCTGTCCTCTGGCTTCCACATCAAGTTTGATACAACCACCACTTGATAATATGAATTTTTGTTTTCCTAAATCCCCTCAATTTGATATTTCCAGCATACTCTGGACTGTCAGCACTCCTTCTACCTTGTTGACTGGCCATTTTATAAACAGTGCCTTCTGCTATTCTAATTTAATATCTAACAATATAGGAGCTGCAAGTAAATGATATCCAAAATATCAATAGGTACCTAGTATCATCATAAACTGACAATACCCATATCTTTATTGCCAACTTTGATATCTGTTAGTTAAGTCAAATAACAGCAATTTAAATATGAACTCCCTGGGGATAGACAGAAACTACAAAATGCCATCTGCAAAATTTTACTATTTAAAAACCCCACTTAAAACTATTTTTAATGTCTTGTTTCAGTACGGAACGAGACACATCATAGAAGCCCTGGTTTTGGCGGGGTACGAGCCATTCAAATCGTTGCTAATTTGTGGCGGTATCGCCAAAGATCCGCTCTTCGTCCAAATACAAGCTGATGCCGTGGGTCTGCCCATTCTAAAGCCTCATGAGAAAGACTCTGTTCTAGTCGGCTCTGCAATCCTAGGAGCTTGTGCTTCCCAATACTTTAACAGTGTTCAGGATGCCATAGAAAATATGGGTGGAACAGCAGACGTCATACCACCTAACTTGAGCACTAAACCATATCATGACAAGAAATACAGAGTTTTCCAAAGAATGTTTCAAGACCAGTTGAAGTATAGAACTGTGATGAATTCAAATCTTTAGAAGACTTTTCCTTGATTGTATTTCGGATTTCAGGGTGAAGTTTACATATTATGCTGATGTTTTATTTTATTTATTTGTTTTGTTATGTAGGCATAGTGCTTTATAACAACTATAAATATAAATTAATTTTGTTTTAATTTTATCATACTTCTTCTCAGACAATTTCAGACCACGAAGTAGATAGATATGATGTTCAGCAACGAAAGTTGAAAGTGGTCCGTAAATTCATATTCCTGCCGAAAAATCAATACTGTACCCGACTTGGGAATCGAACCCTCATGTCCTCATGTTAGAATTATTATGAAGCCTATGTATCCATTTTCACTGCTGGGAAACAGGCCTGTTTCTCAGCAGGACTCGACACCTCCTCTCTTTAGGGTAGCATTAATGGTGATCTGGGGCGTAATCCGAATAAAATGCTCGTGGACAGGATTATGGAGTAAAGAAAAATATATTACAAGTTTACCTAATATACAGCATAGTCTCATATATAGGAGAACAAATCAAATAGTAAGCTCGAAACTTTTATCGATTAGAAATCAACTATTCGCATCAGCCATTGCGCGAGTCACATCACTAGTGCCTACTCGGACGAGGACGTGCGAGACGAGTAGGTTGGCAATATTTCGGGCGGAGCTTGGCGTTTTCAGTTTGTTTTCTTCTGCTTTTGTTAGCAAAATGATATTTAATATAGATTATTGTAAAATTAAGATTTCTCAGCTCGATTACTTGAATTAAAACAACAATTAACAAGGGTGTCAATATTGACAAGCAGGTATGTATGTTATCCAGCCAAAGTAAAAAGTACATAGTTGCTACTTATTTACCATCTTATAACCTCTTTCCTATTTGACTGGGTTATATTGATCAATAGTTTTCTTAATATGACTACAGTATTAATTTTTTGAGATTTGTGGATTTCACTTTTACTATGTTTTAGGTCAAAATGTCTAAACGTACGGCAGATGACGGCGGCAATGGCAGTAGCCAGCCACCGATCAAAAAAGTTCATTTTGAGCCCCATCTTATCGGCCCTGTTTCCACTTTGGAGGAAATGGACATAAAAGTTCTTCAGTTTCAGAATAAAAAGCTGGCCCAGGTACTCAACGTGAAGTATTTTTGCATGTTGTATTGATTATTAAAATTATATACAGGTTGTTTTGCAGATTGCATGAATGAGAAAGTTGTCATGATCAGCTGTTTATCAACACCTAATTACTTACATCTCTGCACAATGACAACAATGTTATAATGTTAGTTTTATGTTTTAGAGCATTGAAGAGTTTTCTACTGTTTTAAACTGCCAACAGTACAAAATGTATCCATGTTTGCTATCATAATGATCTTCATAATACACCATTGTTAGATTTTTTTTTGTTTTGATATTTCATGGTTAAAACATGGCTAGGGGAGAAAATTACGGTTCGTCACAATGTCTTGGTGAGAGTAATATTCTAGTAGATGACTTAACAGCCACGAAAGATAATTTTGTTATTTTCTCTATGAAATTTCCATGTTAAAACTAAAAGAAAGGTATGCATCAATGTCAATGTAGTTAATACAATCCATTTCGTTTTTGATGGATAGTATGCCTCTGTCCATGAACAGAAGATGTGTTCATTGTTGATAGACTTACTGGATAGACTTAATAATATTATTAGAGTGTACAAAAACATTATGCATCATTCACTTGGGCTTTTAGTCTGTAAACCAAAAATATTAACCTCCAAAATTTCGTAAACACACCTTATCTTAAAAGGTATGTTGGATTTGAGAAAAAATTACTGTCTGTGTAACTGCACCTCCTTGTTTCATTTATTGACTTCAAATCCAACAAGCTGAGGATTAATGCCCACACATGAATCTTACTAAGTAGAATTAAAGAAAACCATTATCAAAATACAATTCAACTCATGATTTTATGGTCTTTAAAGTAGGCACTCACAGAAGAAACTTAAGATCTCTCTCTAACGCACAATAGATAGAACGATTGATCTAGGTTATAAAGCGTTGTTTGGTTATGCTGCCCAACTTCTTCCTAGGAGGTTGCATAGGCAGAGGCTGTTTATCTATCCTTCCAGTTCCTTTAGTTTTTTGCTTCTCTTTGCCAATTCTTAACACACACTTGCCACACTCAAGGGGTAATTCTTGACTGAACTAACAAATTTTGTATATTGTATAAGAGCTGTATTCTCTGCCTATAAAATTATAACATTTTCTTTCAGAGAATAGAACAACGCCATAGATGTGAGGCCGAGCTTCGTGCCAGGATTGAACAGCTGGAGAAGAGACAGACACAAGATGATGCAGTACTGTGCGTTGTCAATCGCTACTGGAATCTACTCAATGAGGACATCAGAGTACTTCTGCAGCGCTTTGATGCGGAGACAGCAGATGAGTCAGAAAATAAAAGTAAGTGGTGAAAATAATCTCTACTTCTCATTAAAGTTAGCCTATCACTACGCTGCCTGTTGCAGTCCACTAATGGAAATAGGTAGTTTTGCTTCCAAGTTGTCCTACAACACCCCGAACTCCGCCCTCCACATCCAGTCTGACCAACCCCCTTGTTTGCACACCATGTTTGCTGAAATGCTGTCTTTACTATACGATGATACCATATTCAATATTTGCAGTATTACTGTCAGATATTGAGTTTTTTGAGTAACCGTTTAGAGTACAGTTTACATATGAGAATATGAAGCTAGTTGGTTGTACTTTATAATGCACACAGGTACATAAACTGGCCCCTTTCTATTAATAAGGAATATTTTGTAACAGCCAGAGTTTGATAGGAATTTAAGATTGCTTTTTTATATTTTTGTTGCTTGGTTGAGCCAAGTAGAATATCTTTTAGTGGGGTTTGGGTTTCACAGGAAACAACCATTTGGTTGATTGGCTCGTCCTGGGCCCAATGGAACCAAACAGGTTCAGCATAATATGACTATCAAATGATCTGACTTAAACTTTGAGTAATTTTCTCATACTTCAAGGATATAAGTGTGAATTACGAATTGTTTACTCCCAAATTCTAGGTCAAGGTCTGCCTATACTGTCGTCAAGTCTATTGTGTTAACCTGACAGTTAATTAATTTGAGAATATACCAAAAAAAACCATTTGAAGTTACTTTAAATTAATTATATTACTGTCTGTACAATAATTAGGCCCGGGCCTATTTAACCCTGTTGGTGTTAGCATAACTGCACCCGTAATCACAAAAATCACAAACGCTTCGATTATATTTAAAATGGGAAAGTCGTATTTCTATCTCGCTCACTTTCGTTATGCCAAAAAAAGACAGACGACTTACCGAAAGCGTTTGTGAATACGGGGGCTGATTTCACTATCAAAAGTAATTTATTCAAATTAGGCTGAGAATTAGCATTATTTCAACATCAAAAGTTACATAAGACGGGCCCTTGAACCACTCACCACTTGCTAGCGTGAAGAATGAAGAAGAAGTAGCGAAAAGTCTCCCAACACCACATCTACCTGTTAGGTCGGAGTTCAAGCTCTTTACGCAACAATTCAAATGCGGCATAGTCTAATTTGGACTGAGTTGTAAACGTATCATTGTCCATAGATGAAAACGAAGCAACAACTTCGTTCTTGATGCAGCTGTCGACCTGGGACAAGGAGGAATTAGACGCTCAGCTCGCCAACCGTGTTCAAGTGAGCAAGCGAGCGGTTGCCAAGGTGTTGCAAGCGTTCGACCGGCTGCAGCAGAGGAATGACAAGATCTGGCGAGCCATCAAGGGAGAGAGCGAGGGTAAGATGTACGGTTAGTTAAGTTAAATGTTTAAGACAGACCTCGAAGAAAATGGCGGGACGAGCTAGGCAAAACCAATGATCAGATGGCCTACCATGACAGTGTGGGAAAGAGACAGAGCTATACAGGTCGTCTAGCGCCATCTTTTTCCCACACTGGAATTACTCCTGCTTTAAGACGTCATGGTAACCCCCCAGTGGTTCACATTAGCTCTGGATCGAAGATCTGGAGGTCATGGAGAGAGGCTAGTAAATAAAGCATTGTTTGTAGTCGGGGATTCATGTGCCATTTATCTTAACTGCCGCGCCGGTGTAGTGGCTGCAAGCGCGATTGTTAAGTGTGAGGTCCTGGGTTCGATTCCCGGGTTGGGCAAAGTGTTATTGGGTTTTTCCATCAGGAATTTCTCAGTAGCAGCCACGGAGTCTAGATTTTTGCCCGATGATGGCAATGGGCTCGCCCCTATTACATGGGCTTTAAATATAACTGGCGAAGGGTGCGTGTGCTATTAGGTACACCTCTGCCTAACAACCCTTCAGGGATTCCCTTCAGGCGTGATGTTATGTTATTTTACTTGACTGCGGCGAAGTCCAAAAGAAGGGTTATGTGTTTTTAGCCTGCTTTCTTAGGCCGCAAATACGAGTACGAAACAGCCAGGCCTCCAAACGTTTTTCTCAGCGTGTTTTCGCAAGCTTAATGTCTTGACAAGAACAATACACATTTTGTTTTAACTATTCGGTTTCGAATTCTTTCCGGGGTAGATGTGTGTAATTCTTGTGAAAACAAACACGTGAAAACGCTTTTTTTGCCGCGACGTAGATGAAGAGAAGTGAATTTTACACCGCCGCAACAAGGTTACATTTTCTTTGCAAGTTTCCAATAGTGGTGTTTGAAACGAAGCTGACCCGACGCAATGACGAAACATATTCGTCTTTCATGTGGCATATGCCTTTAGGAAAATTTCGTTCGTTATCTACTAGGGTTGAAACACTGGCATCCGTTTCACCCTCTATAGTATTATTCGATATGCCGCCCAGCTGTGCCGAATTATGCAGCGCCGAACATTGTGTAGCATCTCACAGGCTGGAAATCAATTCAATTCATTTACTTATTTCAGATAAATTACAATCGTTAGTAGTTATTATAATCATCCATATATGATTTTTCAAATAATATAATACGAAAAGAAATAGACACACAAATAGTTTTGTCCAATGCTCCATGAAAGAGCAATCCATATCCATTCTCTCTACAATGAGCTGCAGGAAGCTGATGGGGCTACCCCGTAGGCGGCACATCAGTGACGCTATTCTATGTGCTATTTTTTTGGTATCGCTAACCATCGGTATCGGTTATCAATTTCGATTTAATTATACTGATACTATAAATCTTTCAGAATCCGCCCCCGCCCCTATATTAGATGATGTCATCCGTGCGACAAACGAGGAAGTCACTGTTGAGAACCGGAGGCTGCAAGCCCTCTGTACGACATTACATGAGAGCCATCACGCTATGACCCTGAGAGTGGCTCAGCTGCAAGATGCCGTCAACAGCCGGGACACGGAGAACGCTGAGCTCAAGAACCAGATCGATGATCTGCAGTATGAGTTGATGAAGGTTTGTTGGCCTTTTTGTCGAACGAACTAGCTTAGCGAGGAGCTGGAGTAGCCAATGTTCACTTAGGAGCTACTTCTTCTACTTAGCTTAAACACGAAAGGGTGACCTTCAAAAGTTGGTAATTACCAACTTGTGCCAGTGCTTCATAAAGTATTTTGAACTTTGAATCTCCAGATAGGAGTAAATACGTGTATATGCAATGACCATTGCAAATGCACGTGATGTATCTGTGCACCTGCGTTTACCGCCAGCATCTCTGTGGGGGCCTATCCTATAAAAGTTTGCTCACGATGTTCTACTCCGCCGTGTTGATGAGACAAATGTCCGCAATTTCCACAATGTTTTCTTATGTAACCCAAAGGTTGACTGGTAGAGAATGCCTTATGGAATTAAGTCCCCCTATGTACTACTATTGTACATGAAGTTTAAGTAAATAAATAAAATTTACCACAACATTTCCAATCTTCACCAACAGGTGCGATCCCGCAACGACAAACTCGAAAATCATCTCGCGGAAGCCATCGAGAAGCTAAAAAGCTACCACCAATCGGGAGCCACGACCGTCCCCACAGTGGCCACGCCGGGCGCGAGCTCCGCGCCGCACACGACGGCGGCGGCCGCCAAGCTGGAGGACGTGGCGGCCGAGCTGGAGGAGCAGCGGGAGCTCGCCAACAACCGGCTGGCCGAGCTCGACCGGCTGCATCGACAGCATCGGGACACGCTGAAGGAGGTTGAGAAGCTGAAGATGGATGTGAGAACACTTCTTGATATTAGAATTTCTTTCAACACATATTCCTTCTGAACCTTTAAAATGATTCTAGGCAAGGGTGCTCCACCCTAAGCCACGTCATCGCTTCGCATCAGGCGAGTTGCGGCCAATCGCAACCTTATTTATTTAGAAATAGCTATTGCCCGTCGCTCGCGTTTTGGTCGGAAATTATCCCACGGGCACGTTGTAAATATAGCCTATGGCACTCGTGTAGCTTCCTATTAGTGCAAGAATTTACAAAACCGGTTCAGTAGAACCAGAGATTACCCTCTACAACCTCACAAGCTCACAAACTTTATCTCTTTATAATCACTACATAGTATAAAACAAAGTCACTTCCTGCCGTCTGTCCCTATGTATGCTTAGATCCTTAAAATTACGCAACGGATTTTGATGCGTTTTTTAATAGATAGAGTGATTCAAGAAAAAGGTTTATATTATAACATTGCACCCGTGCCAAGCCGGGGCGGGTCGCTAGAATTAGTATAGATTAAAAAAAAACTATCAAGGTTTTCTTTAGCCGAGTGTACATGCTCTTCTACCCAAATTAAACCTTTTCCCAGATCCGCCAACTGCCAGAATCAGTGATAGTCGAAACAACGGAGTACAAATGTCTTCAGAGTCAGTTCTCTGTTCTCTACAACGAGTCCATGCAGATGAAGACGGCGCTGGACGAGACCAGGCTACAGCTGCAGAACGCTAAGAACTTGCACATGAGACAGATTGAGATGATGGAGGTTGGTTAACATAGGATTTATTATTTTTCATTGGTAATCTCTTTGTGCAGACCTCTTTGTGCTCTTTGTAAAGTTCTGGTTCACTACTGCATTTGGTTAGACTAGAGGCCAACCTGAATTTAGTTTGCAAAATTCTGATGCTCTTATTCATCAGTGAGTGGCGCATGTCGGCTTAAGGCTGTTAATGATAATGAATCCTATTTCTCTAGAATCTCAGCCAAATACAATACCATTTGTGATGAAAATTATACAGAATTTTTTATTTGTGCTTCAGATCCAATTCTTCTGCAGAGCACATGGTTTTTTAAAATAAAGGCAATGGGGAAGGCAACCGTAAATCTAATGGCGCGTGGCGCTAGCATGGCTTGTACCAAGCAACGTCATTGGTTGAAGATCTGTCAATGTCATTTCATAGTTCAAAATAGCTTGACCTCATTGGGACTAAGCTATGGACACGCCATCTACAATCAGCTTTGACTTGCCTTCTCCATTAAAATGGATTGTGTTGTATTGTCAAAATTAAATCGATTGTTATTCCGTATGAGTTATGAAGTTGATATGCACTTACAAAACCTCCAAAAAAATCAGGTTTAGTGAATAATCAAGACAATAACTTTCTTCCCTTTTCCGTTACTTTCAGTTTCACCACCCATTACCACCATTCAACAAATTATTTGTTACTTTCAGAGCGAAGAACTTTCAAGACAAAAGACCCTCCGAGCAGAGATGATTCAATTAGAAGACGTGTTAGGCCAGCTGCGGAAAGAATACGAGATGTTGCGTATAGAGTTCGAACAAAACCTAGCGGCTAATGAACAGACAGGACCCATTAATCGGGAGATGAGGCATCTCATCACCTCGCTGCAGAACCATAACCAACAGCTGAAGGGAGAGGTGCATCGCTACAAGAGGAAGTATAAGGATACTAGTCAGGAGTTGAATAAGGTAAGTGTGTTTTGATTTTCTTCTATAACACTTATGGCCTGTTCACTTTGGAAGGTTAGGCCAAGATGTAAATAATACTCCACATCCTAGTTTAATGATTTGCAATTTAAAAATTGGGTCAACGAAAAAAATATTGTTAGTAAGTCAAATCAAATTGAATCAAAATATTTTTATTTCACATAGGCCTAGATGGGCACTTATAAAACGTCGACAAAAAGGTACACGGTTCGGGTTGGTCGTTTCCTATGTAGAAGAATCGGCATGAAACTCCATGGTTACTACAAGTCATTTTGACACTACACTATGTCTCAATAACTAGAACAGCGCTGCTCAATATTAAGTTCTATGCCAATCAATTTCGTTATTCGTACTGGCCGCCATTAACGTCAAAAAAATATAGTCAATTAGACTATACAGGGTGTAATAGGACCCTTCACTAAGCTTTCAACCAAGCATTATGTACATCAAATTATATAACTTTGCGCAAAAATTATTGTTGGGAAACAACTTTTTTTTTTTGGTGTACACGTTTTACGGTCGGACTCAATGTAACACACTCTAAACATTGTGCTGGTAAATGCATTGAATCGTATGGGGGTTGTGGAGGTATTTAAAGTAGAGTTACAACATTAAAACCTGGTATTTTAAAAAACTTGTAACTTTGACCCTCAAATTCTCCGTAACTAGAAGGTTCCCAGGTATGGTCTAGAACAAAATAATGATCGCAATGACGGGGAGAACAAGTGCCTTTCGGCTTCGTTAAGGGTCTTGATACACCCTTTATTTGCTGTTGGAAAATATTTTAAAGCTGACCAAAGCATCAATGTTTAACTGACCATTTAATCATAGCCATTCTCATTTAGACCGTGCCAATTCGAGAGTGAACATAAGAATTTTTCTTTTCAATTATTATTATATTAAATGTGTTCATTGTACAGGTGCGTAAGGAGTTAGAGGAGGCGGGGACTCGCGTGTCGCTGGGAGGAGACGCCGTGGACGAGAAGCCACACGCGCTCAAGAAAGAGGAACCTGACCCCGAGGTACGGATTACTACGTTAACTATAATAAATTATTAGAATTGAGGATTCACATCAAGATTCGTCTGAGATATACCTGGAAATGAGTTTTTGAACCCTTTTGATCCTTTTTCTGTGGATCCAAAACTGAAATATAAAAAAGAATTGCAATTGGTCTAGCCGTGTCAATAATCAATGAGTTTATAAATAGTTGTATAATATTTTCCAGGCCTCGTTTGTACAGACAGTAATCTGTCTGTATGTTTTCCTGTAATCACTAAAGTAATATTGGTCTGTGTGCTGTCAGGGAGAGGAGGGCAGCAGCGGCGGCGCGTGCGCAGGAGGCGCGGCCAGCAAGGAGCTCGCGCGCGCCAAGCTGCAGGAGCAGGAGCAGACCATCAAGGAGCTCAAGCAGCAGCTCAAGTAACTCATCATCATATTTCCACATTCATTAAGACCGGAGGTCGTTGGAGGGTGGCATCGGGAAGGAGCTTGTGTCCTCCCGCTTCCATACTGCCGCCATCTGTCTGAGCGTGTCTTCCTCGCAGACACCTGTTCGATCGCTGACGATTAGCGTAAAGCGAGGAGGCCCAGCAACTACAAAAAAAGTTCTTTGTTAGTGTTCACATTGGTCTCTTCTCTGGTTCGTGGACCATTGGAGGGAGTGATGCCATCAGGATGCAACGACGCCCCAGGCTCTCTCCCTCTTAAGTCAACGATATGGACTGAACCACGATCAAAATAGTCACTTTAGCAAAACAAAAAACTTTGCACCCAAAAAAATAACTAATGAATAGTATTCCATTACAGAAAGGCAGTGAACGAGCAAAAAGAACTGAAGCTGCTACTGGACATGTACAAGGGTGTCAGCAAGGAACAGAGAGACAAGGTGCAGCTGATGGCGGCAGAACGCAAGGCGAGGCAGGAGCTCGAGGACCACCGGCAGAAGGCCAAGATGGCGCAGGTATGTATTTTTATGCTATTGGATTGCAAACAAACCGATGTCCCACCTGATGTTAAATGGCCACCATCACATTGACATCTGCATTAATGGGGGGTTTGAAAAGTCCCTTAAACACCTTGTATTAAGGCGCATCCATGCCGAAATTACCCAATTTCCATCAAAACCATAGAGACATATCTCAAAGAAGGCTTGGCAAGGCACGCACCTCTGATTTTTCGGATTCATGTGCGTATTGTATAATTATCACTTGCTTCGGTGAAGGTAAACATCGTGAGAAAACCAGCATGCCTGATAGATATTCCTTGACGGCATGTAAAGCCAAGTCCGAGGCCCATGGGCGGCATTAAAACTATGACGCCAGGTGAGGCATTAACCACACGATAAACAACAACAATTTCTCGAAGAACGAATGCATTATGTGCACCGCTTAGTTGCAATACAATGCAATAATTATAATGCTGTTATCTATGCTTCTATTTCAACAAATAATACCTGTACTGTAGTTTAATTAAAATAAGAATGTACCCAGACGGTATCTTAACTTAACTAATTATATTAATAATTAGTACTCGATCAATATGTTTTTATTTATGAAATGATTATGAAGCAAATCTTGACCACACAATACCACAGTATTGCAAATTAACTATGTTTTTCCATTAATCCAACAATACATTTCCTCACTTAGGAAAGCAAGCGCGAACGTCGTCTGGCCGACGAGGATGCGCTGCGAAAGATCAAACAGCTCGAGGAACAGAAATATGAGCTTCAGAAGCAGCTCTCCTGCGCACGACCCAACGCCGACCCGCTGCACGCCTTCTCGCGACCATTCGCTGGATCACCGGTATGATATTAACAGCATGTAGCCATAGGCAAGATTTTTTTTTTACCCAGCGACACATATATGGAAATACGTGATGGCTTTTTAGATTACCAACATCTTAGGCAGCTTCGTAATTTAAGATGTTGCGTACAGTTCTTTCATACTTATTTTACCGTTTACATTTGCCTAATAGCCGCAAACAGTAATCTTTAACTTCATTACAATAAGGTTGTTATTGTGTTGCGGCCACTGACAAGTAGACAAGGTGTAACCGGACCCTTTATGAAGCCGGCAATCAAGCATTCTGTACATCAATCTAAGTAACTCTATGCAAAATGTATTGCTGGCAAACGTTTTTTTTTTTGGGGTGAAAAATCACGTTTTACGGTAGGACTCAATGTAACGCACTCAAAACACTGTGCTGATTGCTGCATTGAATAATATTGGGGTCGTGAAAGTTATAAGATTAAAAATTTGTAAAAATGTGAAAACATTGGAACTTTGACACCCAATATCTCCGTAACTAGAAGGTTCCCAGGTATGATATAGAACAAAAAAAAATACCGTAATGATGTTGAGAACAAGTACCTGTCGGCTTCGTTATGGGTATGTTTACACCCATTATCAAAATTATAGCTCTCTTCCCTCTCTCTTCTCTTGTTCCATTATGATTGCTAGAATAGCAGTGATAGCCTAGTGGTGTGACCTTCGGACTGCGAAGTCATACATCTCGAGTTCGAACCCAAGGCACGCACCTCAGATTTTTCGAATTCATGTGCGTATTGTATAATTATCACTTGCTTCGGTGTAGGAAAACATTGTTAGGAAACCAGCACGCCTGAGAGATGTCATGTAAATTCAAGTCAGAGGCCCATATAGGCGGCATAACTCTGACACCAGGTTAGGCACTAACCACACGATAAAGAAAGATTACAATAAGGCTGCAGTTCCAGAAATGAAATAGCTTTGAAAGGACGCATAAGCGTTAATATCGGTGGAGCAGTACGTACTTTCCATTTTGTGAAAAATTACGCGCTTAGACGTGGAGTTGCGGACACCAGTCCGCTATACAATACAATACAATGATATTAAACTCATGTTGAATTAACTTGACAACAGATTTATACAAGGTGTAACGCAAAACCTTTTAAGGGGTCATTGTACTCATCATTATGAACAACTTTCACTATGGGACCAACACTAAGTTACTACTGAGTTACGTTTGGGACCAACACTGTAATCGACTGCCCCATACATTTCTGTGCGCTTAACTCGACAAAATGTACTGAACAGCAGTTTTTTTGTTTAAGAGGTTTTGCGTTTATTCTGTTACACGTTGTATATCAGTAACTTAACCCTTACACAAACTGACGGTAGCCACAGTTTAAATAAGTAACATTTTTATTTTTTAATGTGCTGTGTTTAACCCTGTCCTTCTTTGTTTCATAATAAAAAGGACGGTCTTATAGGGACGGTTGTAAGACGGTGCTATACAATCAGTGTCAAAAATATCTGAACACTTTAAAATAAAAAGAAGACTGGATAAAATTTACGACAAATGTAATTCTGACAAGAATTTTAACCAATTTTCATTGCTGTTCATTTCAAACGCTTTATTTTTGACACTATTTTAGCACTATCTTAAACTGGTCGCAAACGGCTGATCGCTTCATCGTATTGTGGTGCACGAAGCATGTTTAAATCGACTTTATTTCGTAACAGTAAGGGTGGTTTTCGTATCCAATTGACGAGCGGTTTACTTCACATACGATGATGCGACAAGTCTTACTAATCCATATTTCTCTCCATTTTCCCTTCTAGGTCTTGCCAAATCAGGAATAAACTAACTAAAAGGGCGGAATAATAAAAAAATAAAGTATTTTTCCACTGCACAGGAGGAGGAAGCCCTCCTCAATGAGATGGAGGTAACGGGCCAGGCCTTCGAGGACATGCAGGAGCAGAACTCGCGCCTCATACAGCAGTTGCGGGAGAAGGACGACGCCAACTTCAAGCTCATGTCGGAGCGGATCAAGGCGAACTCGCTGCACAAGCTGCTGAGGGAAGAGAAGCAGTTGTTGCAGGAACAGGTATGTAACCTACATACTAACTTTACTTCAATAGCAAAAAATTGGCGAGAATGTTTTTGATTTTTTTGTTAACTCTGAAAATACTGATCACAAAATAAATTCAGACACTGATAAAAAGCTGGAACATCAACGTGCTTTAGAATACTCTTTGTGCCACGCATGTTTTAAGTGGGAACATCCATGTAACTCGTACCTTAGGGCGCATGGAATCTATGCTGGATATGGGAGATGCTGTTTTCCCCTCCTAGGCACTACAAATAAAAGTACCTGGCAGTAAATATACCTCATCAAGTTATATAAATAAGATAAATATCTTCTTTGGAGAGCTAGCTTTCTAAGCATTTAGCACAACCCAGGGTATTTTAGTTAAGCATTAAAAGAATAAACTAGGTTCCCAATTTCCTTTTTTTTTTTTGCGAGATATCTTTGTGATGTGACGATGAGTATATCAATATGAATTTACATATTTTATTTTGTTGACAGGTGTTAACCCGCGACCAGCAGATAGAATCAATGGGTGCGGTGGCGCGACGACTCGAAGAGAAGGAACGTTTGCTACAAGCAACCCTATCGGCCGTGGAGAAAGAACTGCTGCTGCGACAACAAGCGATGGAGATGCACAAGAGGAAGGCCATCGAGTCCGCGCAGTCGGCGGCTGATCTGAAGCTGCATTTAGGTAAAATAAAAAAACTATGAAAATGTTGATTGCTTTATACCCAGTGTCTACCGACCGGGACACTGGGTCACTGGTGGGGAGACGTGTGAGAATCGACCAATCGCATAAAGATGAGAGACGCGATGTGCATTTCAATCAATCTTACTCAGCTTACCAGCTTACCTTAGCCTGAATGTGCCCTGGCGGTTGAGAGTATGTCATGCTCACTCAAATGTCTCGCTGATGGTGGCGCGTGTGTCGGATCATTTAGTTCCCTTCAAAATGGTTGAGTTGAATGGTGCTGATCTATGCGTCATGTTCGTGAACGGGCGCTGTCAGTGTGACTGGTCATCTCTTAGTTGCCACGGCTTATTTGAATTAATTATTTTTATTTTTTTAATTGTCTTTTTTGTTTTTACTGTGGACACTTTTAATGTGCACATCTTGCTACATCGTTCTCACATAGTGTACCATCTCAACATGAATGATGTAACCAAGATTTTGTAACAATTAGCTGATTTAAAAGAGTGTCCATGGAGTTTCTTGCCCGTTCTTCTCCATAGAGATCTACGATAGGGAATGGGCAACTACAGTACTTTCACAGTTTTTATGCCTTGTGACTGGGACTGTAGCTACATTTAATTGTTATCTTTGTTTCGACAATTCAAAAGTGCCTGTAACTGGCCTACTTGAAATAAATGCTTTGATTTGATTTGATTTGATTTGATTACATCAATCTTACAGCTCGTCTGTTTGGTGGAAACCGGAACTTACATGGTATTAAAAAAACTTGAAATATGTCTGTACTATGGCTAACTCAGTGAGGTTCTGGATTCGATTCCCGGGTCGGTCAAAGTGCTATTGGGTTTTGACATCCGAAATATCTATATAATATCTCAGCTCTCCGGCAGCAGCAACGGAGTCTGGGTTTGTGCCCAGTTGATGGCAATAGGCTCGCCTCCTATTACATGTGACTTAAAACATAACTGACGGAATGTGTATGCACTATTATGTTCGCCTGTGCCTAGCTCTTCGGAGATTACAGGGGTAATGTTATGATTATGGGTAAATGTACGTAGCTGATCTAGGTATACAAGCGTGATATAAAATTAAATTACTTGTAAACTTTGTCACATTACGTAACCATGGTCCATGAAATCACAAGTCAGGGCTAGTGAGAGAGGGACCTGCTAACGATACGCACCGTCTCTAGAAGTACTGCTTTCTGGATCAAGCCCTGGAGTCAACTGCCTAACGGAAGCCTCCTCAGGTGTTAGTCGAGGCCCTTGGTTATAAAGCCTTTGGCTGTCAAAAACACGAATATCGGCGCAATGATTAAAATATAAAGTAATGTTTTATTATTTACAGAGAAATATCACGCGCAAATGAAGGAGGCACAACAGGTCGTTGCAGAAAAGACGAGCGCCTTAGAAGCAGAAGCGTATAAAACAAAAAGACTACATGTAAGTACCTACATATCTATTGACAAGCCCGAGGAGCTACCCGGTACATACAGGGCCAGCCTCTGTGACACTTACCCTTGTGGGGGTTGCCAGCAGGTAAGTAGGGGTTTGTAAATAGAAGAGTTAGATGGATGTGTACACTTAATTTTTGTTTGCCTAAACGTCCGTAATAATAGTATAGGGAACACTGCTATTACATATACTACTATATATACTATTAATTTGTTTAAAAAATACAGTGATATCCACAACATAAATACGAGGAACAAACACAAATTTGTTGTACCTGCAACAAGGCTAAAAAAAATAGGGGGTACGTTTAGATGCCAATGTATACGTTTTTACAATAAACTTCCGAGTCGTATACAATTATTAAGCCTAAATAAATTCAAATCGTTTATAAAACGGAAGCTATGTCTTAAAGCCTACTATAACATTAATCACTATCTCGAAGATAAAAAGGCTTGGGATTAAGCTGCTCCAATTAAATTTACTCTGTGAATGCGAAATTTCGGACTTCGCTTGTTTATTATTGATTCCTTTCTCATATACACTGTGACATTTAATTTATTTGACATGAATACTTTTAGTATTTTATTATTATTTTTTATTATTTTGTTTTATATTTTTCTTATTGTTATATTTAATGATTTGACATGAATACTTACTTTGTTAAGTATTTTACTTTTATTTTTTATTGTTAATGTTCACATTTAATGACATTTATTTTGTAGAGTATTGTGTATTAATTTTATTTGTTTATTGTGAATGTGAGGACCATGTGGGTTTTTTTTTTTTTGTTTGTTCCTTTTTTTTTTTTTCTACAATTGTCTGGCAGTTTGAGTACTATAAGCGACCTACCCAACTGTCCTTTTTTTGGTATTGTTCGTCGTGTCGTTGAGCTCCTTGAGTTATAAGTCGAGCTACACGATAACTGACAAATGCTTGCACTGACTGGACGGGTCCACTCAAATCTGTGTGGTTCTTTCTTCAAGAGACCATCTCAGACACTAATCTGCATAGTCCTCATGTGAGTTAACCAAGATTATGTCTGGACTTTAAAAGAGACTATGACCTCTGAGTTTGTTTCGGCTGTTTCTTCTCAGAGTAGTCAGGTACGAAACACCGGCCCCATCTAGTTTAAAAAAAAGAGACGTGTAAAAGTGTTTTTAAAAACCTATTTGCAAAATAAACATCATTTATCACTGGCCTAAACCCCCTGACTTGGCCTGGCCCAGGTCTTAAATAGTATCCTGATTTTGGAATATTTTTATATAGAAATACCATTCATTGTTTATAATCTGTTCATTCATTTATTTAGGATACTCACAAAAGTAATGTCTTAAATTTTCTCATGTTTCGCACTTAAAACAATATCTAAAGTAGTAAGTTGCAGTAATTAGACACAATGCAAAAGAAATTTTAAAAAAATGTGTCGTGAAAAGACTGCATTTAAATTAATAAGCACAGTTTACTCAACATAGTTCTATTTCCTCCCAACAGGAGGAGTTGGCGATACTCCGTCGAAAGGCGGAGCGCATGAAGAAGATGGAGCAAGCCGGCAGCAGCATGGACGAGGTCCTGCTCGAGGAGATACGAGAGTACAAGGAGACGCTCACCTGCCCATCCTGCAAGGTATGTAATACGTTTTGGATTATTTTAATTGATTTCTTGACCATGAGCTACATTCTCAAGCGACAAGCGTGTTGCGACTATAGATGCAAAACGAATTTTAAACGTTTTAAACCGTTTGGTTTTAAACAGTCTTTTTGGTATAAAACGATTTAAAACCACACTTTGTGGTTAATATGCTTTAAAATGTTTGTTTTTGGAATGCACTGAGCTTTACACGAAGTTATCTAGACCACACCTTCATCCGGATTTAGATTAAATCTAAGGAAAATAAAATAAAAATGTTTTAAAATCAACCGAAATTCATGACAGACAAACATAAAATCGATCCCTACCTGCTCCCTCTCTCCTAATACCTAAAAATAAAAATGCGGCATTGCCGTTATATTTTAATAAATACGCATATCATGATTGTTTTCAGTCTGTCTAATCCTGAAAAGTAGTTTATGTATGATGTTTGACTTCACATGTATTAATAAAAATGGTAAATGATTTCAATTAGCCTTTTAAACTTATTTTTTAAAGTTATTCGTCATCAATGTACGGCCCACGTAGTCGTGGTTTTAAACCGTTTTAAACAAATTTAAAACGGGTTTTAAACCACTGATTTTGGTTTAAAACGGTTTATTTACAGCTATAGTTGCGACTACGGAGAAAACGATAAATAGCACAGAGCAGGACACACCACGAATTTCCTAACCCCGTCGCAAGTCACGTTGCGGTCAGGATATTACTGGTGCCTCAATCGTAAAGAGGCGAAGTCGGTCCTGCGCTTGTTCTCACCCCACAAGTGACCGATAGCTGTCCCATTGATCTATTTAAGAGACGAAAGAGAGTATACAACTGTGTTAGCGAACATACTTTTGCACTTAATAATATGAGGAAGCTCACGTAACTTACGTTACTTCATATTACAAAAAAATCGTTTCGGTCATGTGTTATCATTTGTCACCATTTAGTACTGAATCAAACGTTTCTCTCGCAGGTAAAACGCAAGGACGCCGTGCTAACGAAGTGCTTCCACGTGTTCTGCTGGGACTGCCTGCGCACGCGCTACGAGACGCGCCAGCGCAAGTGCCCCAAGTGCAACGCCGCCTTCGGGGCCAACGACTACCACCGACTGTACCTGTCCACCTAGGCACGCAGCAAGCAAGCTTTACTCCATCGGTCAAACTAGATCTTTATTGTTATTATTCTCATCACACAGGCGCTGTCTAACAGTACGCCATCTTAGATAAACGTGCAATTGTACCTAGCCAAAGGAGATTGGTGAATCGGATGTATTATAGACTCACGGGAGTGAGTGCTAGTAGTTCAAGATGAACCTCGTGTATTGCAGCGTTTGGTTGCGAAAGTAAGCGAAGCAGTGGATCAGTCATTTTTTGGCTTAGAGAAATGTTTTTGTTTTAATTCGGGATCTCTGTAATTTATAGAATCGGATTTGGATCTAAAACTTGCTACACTTTGAAACAGGCCGGACTTGCTGCCTCCGAGCGTACTCCGCGCTTGGTACCGAGTGATGTTAAACTAATACTTATTGTTATATTAGACAATTGAAAACTGCTATTTAACACGTTATATTTTATAGGTAAGAGTATCACGATTATAGTATAATATTAACTAATAGTTTTAAAGTATATTTATATTGTGCGCTGTTGATTGGTTAAATATCTATTTATATTTAATTGCATATAATATTATACAATGATTAGATTAACTTGACAGCAATGATGACTTATTCTAAAGCGTAAATCTAAAACGAAGTTTGTCACTAACTTTTAGCGGTCCATTGTTGGACATAGGCGTCTTCCGAAGTACGGACGTAAAGTGTTGATGAATGATCTCAGGACTACCTCCGATGATTTCACGGTGTTGTCGCAAAGTTTGGCAAGTATTAGATGGAGCAGTATTGAACAAAATGTATGTTCTCAATGAACAGGGTTGTGAGATATACTGTAAGCGCGGCGAGGCCGTAGAGCTATCACAGATTGGGTGTATAATCGACGCGATGAAGCTTGCTTTTGCACTCCTACGCGTATAGGTAAACAAAGGTGCGTCCACGCGCGTTAACAAGTATGTTCGCGCGAACCTATTTGTTTTATTCAGTAGCAAATAGCGACTCCACCTTCTGTAATCTAAAGACGCAACTCTGCTCGTACAAGATAAGTACTACGTCATTTGTCGCCATGGCGCCATTTTATCATGCGAAATGAGCTTTCATACTCTAAAAACACGCCCAAATCTGTAATTGCTCTAAGGCGTGCCAGCTTGCAATGTCGAGTTCGCGAAAATGTTGAACAGTGTGAGATTGACGATGCTCAATGATGTTGATGTAATTATTTAATGATTAACTTCATTGAGCGTTAAATGATAGGACAGTGTGTAGAGAAGGACAGCATATACTGAGATAAGGGCACCCGCTGTCGGCAGTAAGGGACCACACTTATTGACGAGGGATTGGACACCGGACAGAAAGAGTTATTAACGTGCAATAAAAGCGAAAATGACGTCATTCGCCTCAATAAAAGCGGAAAAGACGTCATTCGCCTCAATAAAAGCGGAAAAGACGTCATTCGCTTCGTTTCGGTTCGGATGATACGACTCCACCGCATCGCACTATTCGCTTGTTGCATGGACATAACGTTCTTTCTGACTCGCGCAACCCGACCCCACATTAGTAAGCGCGGTCACTCAGCGCCTCAAAAGTAGCAATAATGTACATAATTATGATATGTGCAGCTCTTTGAATTCAATTGAATGTTGCTGAAAACTCGCCGTCTGCGGAAGAGGCCGGGCAATCTATAGTCAATACTTTCAAAAAAAATAAAAGCGAAGCCTGTTTCGTCTACGACTGTGACTAATTTGTAACTTATAATAACTATATGATTACAAAACTGGATAGCAATAAAATGGGTTACGATACAATGACGAAGCTTTTGAAGATATTTATAATATTAAAAATTCAAATGCACGTCAATTAAATGTTAAATGTTCATTCCTTGTCTATACATGTTATTTTTGTATTAAAATAGCTTTCCATGTTGAATATATGAATTACATTGCGTAAATGTATCTTAAGAATTTAAATTTGCATTTCGTGCTCATATGTATATTGGATACATAATTCTATTGATGTTGTATATTAAGGATAATATCATGAAATCGAACAAGTGGATATAGTTTATATATCTATATTTAGTAATTAGTAAATATACTTATTGTTAAACAAATTCTTGAGGTTGGTGTGAATGTGGTGAAAGTGCGAGAGGACTTATTTGTACTGTAGTTAGGAAAATAGAATTTAGCTTACAGCCCACTGACTGATATATTTGTATATTTTAAGTTTAACATTTTGTTCGGGCTTGCACTCCTGCTTCACTAAGCCGTCGATACAAAAGCCAAAAAAGTCAGCTTATAACAATTTTAAAATGAATTGCAATCAAAATTCTGTTATATACCTAATGGGGATGGCAACTGTGGAACTAATGGCGCTAGCATCGCTTGTACCAAGCAACGTCATTGGTTGAAGATCTGTCAATGTCATTTTATTGTTCAAAATAGCTTGACCTCATTGGTCAGATTGGGACTAAGCTATGGAAACGCCATCTACAATCAGCTTTGACTTGCCTTCCCCATTTCGACTATCGAGGTTTTTTTTTTAGAAAAATAACAATTTTACTAAGAAAACTAGAAAATAAATAATCTAATTAAAATGTCTTTTACACTCGAGTGGACTTAAAATGGATAATGTAATGGGTTAATTTTAATAAAAATATTAATTTACTGTTGTAAACTTCATTGCAGGGGAACAATTTATTTGACAGTATTCTATGAATTATATATCAATAGAGAGGATCGCTTTGTCGATGTTAGTCTTCTTGAGAAGTTTCTACTGCTATGCAATAATTACCGAAGTCCCAGGTTTTCACGTGTATTTCTGGTATCTATAGTTAGAGACATCCTGTTATAGTTTTAAAATGTAACTATATTGTTTTAGCTTCAATTGTTTGTTGTCACTTGGCTACAGTTATTTGGGCATTGTAGCCGTAATGCTAATAATTTTCCATGTTTATCTGACTGATCAATGTTATTGTGCTCGTAGCAATTGAATTACTTCTGGTAATGTTACAATCATTTCTTTGTTAGTTAATACGTCACAACTATTGTCAGTGTGCATATTTCGAAAAACTTCTGATATCACTTTTCTTCCATTTGTAATATCTTAAAATTTTTAATGTGAAAAGAACCTTTGCTGTAATTTTCAAAAATCAACAAAAAAATTGTCTGAATTCCTTGTAAAGTTGGCTGTAAAAAAATATTTAATTATTTAATGTTCAGTGGAAACAGTATAACTATTTAAAATGTAACATTAGTAGACTACGTCGAATAAATGTCTCAACAAAATATATGATTTTTTATTCAATCACTCCCCCGCTTTTCATAATAGGTAAGTCTTCAAGGAATCGATAAATAAAACTGCAGAAATGACGCTCAATATATTTTATTTATATGTATATTTACATACACTAATCTATTTACATCGCATAATTTTCACGATTTACTTCAAAATAAATTCAAGTTCACCTATGATATTCCACTGACTTGGGCAGTTGGGTGTTGGAATAAATTCTGTCGATATCGATAATTTGATAACTATATACCTAATGATTACGTATCATTAGCACCTGAAGCAAGCGACGTGGATGGACGAAGCGATTGAACTGACTTTGTACTAATTACAAAAGTTTTGCATTTCTTATTTATACAGTTAATGTGTTGCATATCAAGGAATTTACGCAATAAAGAGTCATTTATCTAAAACAAAAATATCTTAACACTCATTTTACCAAACTTCAACACGACCGTCAACGATTCGTTCAACGTAAATACAATATCAGTCTCATTTGTTACAATTTTGTCTAACTTGCAACGCGTTTTGATTTCATTGTGTACACTTCGTACAGTACTTTATTATATACTAATTGTCAATGGTTTTTGTATGCTTGCCTAGATTTAATATTAATAAAAAGAGGCAACACAATAATTAATATGGATTGAGTCTAAGTAAATTTCTATATTTAATTTACAAGACAATAGATTTCTGATTATTTTAAATGTAAATCGAATTAAAATATCGAATGTTATTGACTAGACCAGAAAAATAAGTATTGTGATATTCTGTGTATCATCCATATTATTTACAATTTATTTTAATATCATAAAACATGGTTTTCTGTGATGTCGGTTGGCTACGCTTGCGGCTTTTATATAATATATTATCTAGCTGTATATGACTTGAACAGCATTGTTCGATTTAAGTAATGCTGTAAAAGTATCGTGTGCGTTAAGTATTTCATAGAGGTGGGAGAATAAAATGTGACCTAGATAAACTCGATTTTTGTGACGCAATATTGGTTTGCTTAGGCGAATAAAAATAGATTTAGACCCAAGATCAGCACTACAATAAACTACAAGAGCTAACACTAATGGCACTTAAAATACTTAGTCATGGTGTGGGGAACTGATGACATCGGTATTCCGGACGCGACGTTTTATACGACAGTTTCGCTTACAGTGCAGCATATAAAGAAATTCTAACATAATACTTAAATAATACAGACAAAAACATTCGAAAAGTTCAGCTTATAAATAGTTCATTTAATTCAATGCAATTGCAATGATTGAAGAATTGAGACGAAACATTAAATGCAATTAGGAATGAAAATTTTAATGCTTAGTCTAAAAATTGTACAGAAACAAAAGCAAGTAAGTATATTATGACACTAAATTGTTCTATCGTCAAGACTTGATCATTGCATTGTTGGCGGAACTACCTTCTGAAGACTCACGCTCTTTGCGATTTGAGATCCATCGAACATGATAACACATACATTTCATGTAACAATATTAGTTTCTACTTTGTTTCCCGTACACACGGTTCGAAGATAGGTACGTAGGCAACAAGTCATTTGTGAAATATTTTATTTTATTACTCAAGCTTTGACACATTGGCTTTTTGGAACACATATTATTCAGCTAAAAGATTGCCTGCATACTTATCTATTGTGTACTTGGTCATGAACGACTTCACGACTAGACCGTTTGCTACGGCAACAATCATTCTATTGCAATAATTTCATTGCCAGTACTTTATCTAGTTTTACAACGTTCTCTATGCACGTCGGTCCGTTACTTTAGTCATAGACTACGCAGGACGGATGACGTACTTCCGCGGAGGGCAGACATAAGCTCCACAATACGATATAACAAATCGAGAACACTAGTCTTTTACTATCCTTAGCTACGATAATTATGACAAAAATGGAAGTATTATCAGGGTTCCCGCAGAATGCGGTGACTGCAGCTCGCTCGCTGTGACGGAAGCTGCGATTAAGTAGATCAACAAATGTAAAGAAGGAAGCTCAAAGTCAGAACCGGCACCCGACAACCCGCCTCAAGTGCTACCGTAACTAGTAGATAGAAGTCGGTATTGTTTCAGCCGGCTCTGGCTGTACGTGAGATTGAGCAATGTGGCTTATGTGCGGTGCGGGGTTACGCTGTGCTCTGCAGCGGCGGGGGCGCCAGCGGGGCGGGGGCCGGCGGGGAGGGCGGGGCGGGGGGCGCGGCGAGCGCGAAGGCGAGGCGCTCGAGGCGCGCGCGGTGCTGCGCCAGGCGCGCGCACTGCGCAGGCGCGCCGCCCAGCGCCGACAGCGCCGCGTCCAGCGACACGTATAGAGCGCGACGCTCACTCTCGCTGCATGCCGACAGCTCCTGCGACAAATAAAGTTTTATTGTAAATTATGATAAAACGATATAACATAGCTTCTACTAAAATCAAATAGAGAAGGCACGAACTTTCAATACAATACACTTATTCATTCCATGTGGACAATTTCAGACAATGTCCGATTCCCAAAGATTTATACCTACCTTCCCCGTAAACCGTGACTAGAACGGTGTGAAAGTTTGGAAATATCTTCAATGAACACATACCTCCTCGACGGCTTCTATATCATCCTCCTCACCGGCTTGTGCCAGTTGCTTCTTGAGCGTCTACAAAATAAAAACAAAAATATTATTATTAAAATAAATGCAACATTATCGTATACACCAGTGTCCGTGGTAAGCACGGTCAAAAATCGTGGAAGCGAGATAACACAAAGCCTAGTTTAGATTGTTTAAATCATGCACTCCTCGCACGTATAATTACCGTGTTTGCCACGAGCCTTACAATTTAGTACAACATGGCAAATGACATTGCAGCAAATTTGCAAATTTTTGCTTCAAATACATATTTATCTTCACAACCAGATTCCCTTTGGTATTTTTGGCGTAACAAAATGTAATTTTTAGCAAGTTCTATATACAGGGTTTGCCGGTGTTTATATACAGGTTGTGCTTCAAGTCGGGTCATCGCTGCGGCTGCAAAGCTATACAGAATGGAGTCCATACGTTCTCTCCCACTTCATAATCTCATGTGATATTTTATTTTGGTTTTGTCATGTTAGTGTTTTTGGTGTAACTGTGGCCGAATGCGTGAATAATAAAATGAATACTTAAATATATATATTTTACATGCGATTTAATATAGCCAACAAGATAAAGCATAACATATAAATTCTCATACTTTAAATATGAATATTTAAAAAATAAATAGGATTATGAGCTTTGAGGGCTGAAAATACTCATATGTTTATATGTATTTCTATATACATAGAGTTATTAAAGTTCTAGATAGCTCAACTATCTTCAAGGTAATATTTTGTTAAATTTCTGTCATATTTCAAGACTTTTTTTTTTAGCAACACTAAAAAAAATAAACTGCTTATAGCATGTCGTCTTATGTATCGATATGCATTTTCTATGAAGGCTATATTATATTCAGTTTAATTTGTACATAATGATGTCTTAAGGAGAGAACATAAGACGCGCTGTGCTATCTATAAGCCGTGAGGAGGCGTTCAGCGAAGAGTACAAAAGTATTAACCTTGGCGCCTTATTCTTGACTCGAGATCGCCAAGCAGGGCCTGAATGGTGTAAATACCTGTTTCATATTAAACCAGTTAACGGTACTAACAATATGAGGATATTGTTTGATAGTATTCTCGTTTAAGACATTTATGTTTATTGATATTTTTTCGATGTGGTTAGGAAAAAAAAACATATACCGGGTTAGTTTCCAAAGACCAGCCATATTCTTAGATATGATGTAGTACGACATTCTGAGCCCCCCCACATAGAAATTTTTCATCGGTTATTAAAAAAAAAAAAACAGCTGTTCCATACATTTTGACCATGTAGGTATTTCACTTTTGTAGGAAACAGCTGATTTTTTTTAAATAACCGATGAAAAAATTCTATGTGGGGGGACTCAGAATGATGTACTGCATTATATCTGAGAATTTGACTGGTCTTTGGAAACTAACCCTGTATAAACAAATTTTGGAGGATCGCTTTTTATTGTCAATAAAGGATAATATAAAACTAATATCACGCCTGTAATCCAAGAAGGGTAAGGCAGGGGTAAATTTATTTACGAACACCCATATTTCACCAGGTATGTAAGTCCTATGGAATAGAGAGCAAGCCTAGTGAAATCAGAAAGATATAAAATACGAAATAAAAATGTTTCAAAACATTTTAAAATGTGCTTAATGCGTTTTCAATTAAGGCGTGCGCATTAGAGAGCGTTATAGATAAATACTTTGGCGTACCAATATATACTTGCATGGAAACCAAACAATAGTTTAAACTATTGAAAATATCACTTGATATCTATGATCAGGATGTTATAAATATGGATGTACTCGTAAATAGTATATAGTAGCGTCATCACTTCCAAAGGAATTCCTAAACAAGTCTACTATTTTCAACATTGGTCTCAGCACTTAGAGATGAAATTCTAATAATACAATAATATTTGAGGCATCCTTTAAGTAAGTACCGCTTTGTGGTAAGTTAAAATGCTTAGTTATTATAACATTTGACACCTCTATCTATTCACGATTTTTACCTCTAGGAGAAGGCGTATTGAGAATCTGCCGTTCCTAACGTCATTAAAAAAGGAGCCTATCGATATTACTAATAATACCAGCCTATTACTGTCCCACTGCTGGGCAAAGGCCTCTTCTCAACAGAGAAGGCACGAGCATTGATCAACGCAACGCAACGTTTGCTCAAGACGGGTTGGCGATTTCAGACTTTTATAAGTCCAGGTTTCCTCACGATGTTTTCCTTCACCTATGTCTGTGATGTCCAAGATAAAAATAAATGTTATTAATAAATGCTATGTATACTCACTTCGACGGACTGCCGGTACTGTTCCATCATATTCTTACTGGCGTCCAACTCCGCTAGCTTTTTCACTACAACGTCAGCTACATTCTTTTCAGTCATGTCTATTTTGTCTCTGAAATAGCGATACAGGGACTGGTGTGAATGATGCCTGGTGTTCATACTTTTAATTAATTTTCTATTTTGGTGAGCGTTAGACGTAATGAGCTAGTTATTGATGAGTGACGTGGTCACTTACTTAGGAACTTATGATTTAAACTGTTTTAGCTATACTGCGTCTACGTAAGTATAAATTACGTCATGATTAAAAATGATTCTTGGTAGTATGTCATTATGTTACTTCAGAAAACTAGCATGAAGGCCGGTGAAGGTGACAGCGCCATGGGAAGCCCCCGAAATAAATAATAATAATTCTGGGAGTACTTACATATTTTTTTCAATACAGTTATTAAACATGGCGTACTTTCAGAGACTCTAGTTATGATTCGAAAATTAAATCTTTGGCATCTTTCTGTTTCGCAGGCGTGACTTTTTTTACGAGCTCGATCATTACTTTTGCAGTACCTTTTGATTTGTTTTTTACTGTTTCCCATAACTGAATTGAAAAACGTCATGTGATACACGGGTGTGTAGGTTATTACTTTCCACCCTTGTATCACAATGTACTATTCCGGTCGCAAAATCATATTTTAATATAAAAAAAAACATTTATTATCGCAGGCTACACTTGGCGCTCCCCCGTTAATCATTTTATGTCGTCATATCGATGGATCATCAGATCAGTACCCGGCGCTGCAGGGGTACAAGTTATAACTCCACTTGCTGTATGATACTCACTTGAGCGCAGCAGCAAGCCTAGTTGAATCCGGATCCCCTCTAGCGGACGCCAGCGCTGCAGCAAGTCTCAGCGCATGCAGCAGGCGTGTGAGCCTGGTATCAAGCGCTAGCGCCCGCTGCAGCAGCCCGCCGCGCTCGCCCTCAAGCGCTAAATCGCACGCTTCCGCTTCGGCCTCTGAACGTTGCCGCTGAGCGATGGCCGCGGAGAGTGTGCGGAGAGACTCGCGTTCTGATACTGACGCTGATTCACCGTCTGGGATATGTCATGATATTTATAAAGAGGTCAATATTATGCTTGCCCAATACTTGAGTATTTGTGCAATTATCATTGTGCTTATATGAAATGAACTTTATTTGAATGATAGTAGGGTAAATTTTTTATTGGACAAATAAATCAAATACTTGGCTTAAATCGCCATGTGCCAGTGGTAAATGCCACCTTGAAATGTCCTGCAAATGGTGCTTCGGCACAATATCTTTCTAATAGTGCAGTTGCAAGTCACATGGCTTTTATTTCATTGACATAAGTGCTAAATTGCAGTATTTGACGATGTTACTGTTTAGGTACTGTAGATGGTGTGCGTAAAATCATTTATATACCTTTATCGTCCACATAGAAGTCCCTTTCCGGAGAGAGTTCGTCGCCGCTCCACGCGCCTGCGCCTTCTGCACCCGACCACCATTCCTCGGCGCATTCTGGTGGAAAAAATACATTATTAGGACGAGATTACCCTTGCTTAGTCTTGTGGCATCTTGCTCCCGCGTTTTAATACCTACACACGAACTTTGCCCATTGTGTTACGCTAGGTAAAATTTGTACTTTTTGGTCAAATTTCGCTTTATTGTGTACACACAATAAACAGTATTATATCTATCTATCTATACAGTCCTATACTTACCAGGGTCGGTGACTAGGCAAGGCTCAGTCTCTGAATCCAGCAGGTCGGCAGAGTTGTCATTGTCGTCCGACACGTGCGAGCGATCGTCATCCTTGGCCGGGCCCGTGGGGTTGGCAGGGGTGGCGGGGGTGGCGGGGGTGGCGGGGTTGGGCGGCGGCGGCACACTGCGTAGCGCTCGTGCGACGTTGGCCAGTAGGCCGCCGCCCTGTATCTCCTCTTCGGGGGATAAAGCCTCGCCGCTGTCGCTGCGACTGTAAGCAAAAGGAGTTCTTATTTCCATGTCCAGGTTTTGAGCATGACTGGATGGCCATGAGAATAGGGGAAGACCAAATAAACAATGGATGGACTGTGTCATCTTCACCTACCTAACCTTTCCCCAACTATGTTAAGGTCGGCTTCCAGTCTCACTGGATGCAGCTGGATATTAGTATTTTACATGGAGAGACTGCCTAACTGACCTCCAAAATCCACTTACTGGGTTATGCTATACCCCTTAGTAAGACTGGTTATCAAACTTTCAGGTTTCTGTGTTTACTTCTGTTGGTGGCAATAAGCTCGCCTATTACATGGAATTTTAACTTAACTTGTGAAATGTGAATGTCCTTCGGAAATAACAGGATCGACACTATGTAATAAGTAGGTTTACAACTAAAAGTAATTTGTTACCTGTAGAGTTCGTTATGGTAGACGGTAGGCTCCAAGTCGCTGGGCAGACGATACGCGAGATGCACAGCACGGGTCAGCCTAGTCAGTCTCTGCGCGAGTGCGTCCAGTGCAACGAGTGCACGCGCACCGCCGCGCCCGCGTGCGGCCGCTGCGAGTGTTTCCTGGCGGCGCTGCTCACACATGCGGACTAGTTGACGACATTCTGCGCGCCTGGTTGTTACCAAAGGGTAAAATGTTAATTAGCGTGAAAAAATAATTATCAGTGATGATCTGATGATGTTCATAATAATAAGAAAGAGGAAAGAATAAATGATAAGAAGAAAGAGGTTATGGATAAACAAAAACGAAGGTTGTATAAACAGTGCTGCAATGGTCTCTTGGCGGTCGAATGACATTGTCAAGAGTACGTTGTTGGTAAAATGGTAAATTTGTGAGATTGTTTACGGAAATTGAACAAATGAGATATCGGTCACTTGTGTCATCATTGTGCACATACTACATAGGGATTTGTTTTTTCATTAATCGGTGAAACTTTCGTCGTGCTTATTAGTATCCAACCGAAATAAAAAAAAAATAACAGGTTTTATAAAATCATAGTTTCAAATAACGCGTGACACGAGGGACCTGCGATTGTTCTTATTAAAATTGATTTAATAATATATTTTGTTTTATTACTATTAGTCACCAATACCTGTGATGTTTCGCCAATTACTTCAAAATTAATATTGATTCAGAGCTTTTTGGCCACATAATTTTATTGCCACACTCTTTAAAAGAGCCTGTACAAACAAACGTGAGTAATACAGTACCTCCTATCGAGATCAGCATTAACCCTCGCCAGCTCGGTCTCTGCGTCCCGCAGCGAGTCCCCGAGCGCGCCCGTCTCGGCGGCCAGGAAGTCCTGCATCTCCGCCGCCTCGCGCTCCGCCTCGCCCAGCCGCGCCTCCGCTGCGCGCGCGCACTCGCGGGCCAGGCACGACTCCTGGAGGGACACACGGTTTTAGGACTCATGTTGCTGGAATTTCTAGTTAGATAGTATACGTTGTGGCTCAATACGGGCGAAATGATGAAGAGGTTTGTGTTGGCCGATTGGCGGAGAATAGTGGTTGCCCATTGGTAACGGCCCCGAATTCAGACTTGCAGGTCTTAGTTGTTCAGTTTCATGGGCTGAGACACCACACCAGAGGTCATCCGTTTATTATGTTACACCTTGTTTAATCGAATTCAAGCAGGTATATGATTTTGAGTAATTTAATTAAAAACGGTAAAGTAATAAGTTAAAACGGGGAAGGAAAACATCGTAAGTAAACCGGAAAATCCTTGTTCTGAGCTACATCGCTGTAATAAGTACAACGCGGGTGTATTTTTAATCAAAAATCAGACCTCTAAAACCTTCCGAACCTTCTGAAAGCCCAATTTTTTAAGCTTTTTTTTTTCGGATTGGAAATCATCAAATAACCCCTCCCGCTCTGGGCTGAGAAGGAGGGAGTGTCAGACTTTTACTGACTAAAACCCATCCATGTTCCTTCCTTTGCCCTTTGTGTTCCAGGGCCGCAGTATCTCTTTCAAACAGTCCCGCAACCCTGGCAGGCATCGGTCCTTACGGACCCCTTCCTGTTTGCTGACATCTCTCTGAGGCGCGCGTGGAACACGAACGCGCCGCGACACGGCCTGTCGTCATAAGACGGATGGACGGCGAGTAAGCCCATTACTCACCGTCCACAGGCCCGCGAATTTTTTAAGCTTGTAATAGGTTTTTAATTGTGTCTATATACTCGACTTAAGCAAGAGTTCAATTTTCATGTCGGTCATTAATAGCTCTGAACTTATTCTTCTTTTCTAGTAAGCGGCGTTTATCGAAGTCGTTTTGATATCCCAAATATTCGGCGCAATCTAGACAGTTTACACTTGGCATTAAGTCCGCCTTTGGTACGGAACTACGGATATGTTTACTTATGCATACAATTTTGATAAATAAATGAACAATGAAAGGAATACTAACCACGTGTAGTTTGTTGCACTGTTCCCTTAGCGCGTCAATCTCGGCTCGTTGCTTGGCGGCTAACTCTCCAGCTGAACGCAATTGTTCCTCCAACGCGCGCAGGCAGCCGTCTGCACCAGCGCCGGCGCCTGTGTGACAATAGTAGATTGTACATCAAGTGCATAAAATGCACCATTTTACGCGAGCCGTTGCGAGCGAGGATGAATATAAAGTAGAGAGAAAATGGGGTTTATGGACGAGTTGTTCACTCTACTTTTCATACTAACCAAACAAATTAAAATAAAGAGGTTATTCTATGAAGTTGTTCGTGTGGCTGCTGGACCGATTGCCTTGGTCTTCGTCTAAGATTTTACTTTATGCTCTAGAGCATAAAAAGCGACTTTATGTCGCCTACGCACGACAAAAAGACGAACTTTTAGAGCATGAGAAGTGAAAAAAGTTTAATATACCTGTTTTATATCATCAAGCCTGTGTTTCATGAAGGGTTGGGCAGAGATGCAGATGGACCCACTCATAGAATATACGTTTAAGTTCCATGTAATAGGGGGCGTGCCTATTGCTATCTGCCTTACGTTCTTAGGGTCCCGGTAGGAGCAAATGTTTGTGTGATGAGCATGGACATTTGTTTCCGAGTCATGGATGTTTATATGTATAATAAGTATGTATTTACAAACAAAAAGTATCTATGTAGTAATATCAACTATCTGGTGTCCACGACACAAGCCTCGTTGCTTAGTGTGGCACCTAGATGGCGCTGTGTGTAATTTCCAGCGATATTTAATTTAATATCTCTAGGAACCATTATAGGGATATGAAGAACAGGGTGTTAAGTTCTTCATCCCATTTACAAAAGGGAGGACTCTCCGACCAGACGGGTGTTGCGTCTCGTGGGCTACTACCCGACAATTGTTGTCGGGTTTTTCTATATAGTCTAGTGTTAAGGAATTTTGATATTAGTTCTTCCTAGTACTGGTATCGTAACGAAGTTTTTGCCTGGATCACTACCATGTACACAAGCAACACCAACACCGACGCACTTTATTAAATATATTTACACCTTAAGACGACCCACTGACTACCTTTTCTGTTATAACTTAGTATATACGCTGGGCTCTGATATACTCATTCCTTATTTTGTTGTACTTTATTGTTTCGGAAGTTTTTCTTGTTGTTTTCTTATGTTGTTTCTCTAAAAACACCTTGACATTGACAGCCAGTTGCCAAAATGTATCCTCCCTCTGCGCTGCGCTCGCGTCCCTTCGCTTGTCATGGACAATAGTCTGTAGCGTTGACAAGCGAAGTGGGAACGTTCGGTGCGGCCGAGCCGATTATTATTAATATTTTAATTTAATCATTTTTGTTTGTATACTTACAGTGTTTATTTTATATAAGTGAATATTATGTTATTTTATTTTTTGTGTTAATGTATTGTGTGTCCGTAGTTGTGACCGTGACGTCACAGTGGGCCCTATCAGAATACCAGCGCTGCGGTATTTGTTTTTCATATATCGCAGCATCATGCTGAGATAGGAGCCTTTTTGGCCTCGCACAGGTCTTTTTTTATTATTTAGTTTTAGATTCTTTTTTTATTGTTATTTTTTGTTGTTCCTGTGCTTGTCCCAAATAAATATTTTTCTTTCTCTTTCTTCTTTCTTTCTTTTCTTCCTTTGTGTCATAGATGGCGCTGTAGTAGATTTTGTACTATGTTGCTGTAGTATAGTCTGTTCTGTCCGCTATACTATAATTCACAGCGTCACTTATCTCAGTGTACAACTATGGCATCCTATCGGGAAATTCGGTCGGAGTTTATTGATAAATAAATATCGCTGGACATTACACACAGCGCCATCTAGGTGCCACACTAAGCAACGAGGCTTGTGTCGTGGACACCAGATAGTTGATATTACTACATAGATACTTTTTGTTTGTAAATACATACTTATTACACATATATACATCCATGACTCGGAAACAAATGTCCATGCTCATCCCACAAACATTTGCTTCAAGCATCTGAATTTGCTTGACAGCATTTGCTTGTTCAGGCAGCCTCACTACCGCTGCGCCATTCGGGTCGTCAAATTGATAATGATGATGAGATGGTGTGTGCATAGCTAGATCCTGGGTGCTAATCTGACCAATGAGGTCAAGCTATTTATACTACAAATTTTAATTACATTAACAGATTTTCAACCGATGACGATGTTTGAACCTGGCTATGCCAGCGCGATTAGTTTCAGATACCTTCTCCTTAAGGCCATTATTTCCTAATTTAAAATCTTAGTGCTGACTATGGAGCAGCTAGCCTAGCAATCAATATAAAAAAAGGTTCAGGAGAGATTAAAGGAGGTACATACATAAAAGATTCTATTAGAAATAATATAAAGGGTGTAACAAGACCCTTAACGAAGCCTTGTTCTCCCCGTCATTGCGATATTTTTTTTGTTCTAGACTATTCCTGGGAACCTTCTAGTTACGGAGACATTGGGGGTCAAAGTTCCAATTTTTTCACAAGTTTTTTTTTTAATACTTATTTTTAATATAAGATTTTTACTTTAAACACCTCCACGACCCCCTTACTATTCAATCCATCCATCAGCACAATGTTTTGAGTGCGTTACATTGTGTCCAACAGTAAAAGGTGATTTTCACCCCGAAAAAAAAAATCGTGTCCCAGCAATCATTTTTGCGTAAAGTTACCTAGTTTGATGTACATAAAGCTTGGTTGACGGCTTCGTTAAGGGTCTTGTTACACCCTGTATGAAAAAAGGTTCAGGAGAGGTTAAGGGTGGTATATAAAAGGTTCTATTAGAAATAATTTATGTTTCCACAGGTGGCGCTATTTTGATAAACCTTATCGATATCTAACTACTCCAATAAGACATACAATAAGTTGTTATTTACTTCGAACATATGTTTTTAATACAACTGATAACGACCAATCGTCGTAATCAAGAATAATGGAAACATATACCTTGATAACCTTTAAAAACCGACAAATTATTAAAACTGCTTTTAAAAGGCTGTTTACAAAAGTAATTATCATTTTCTGATTTCTGCAATCTGCGGGTCACCATGACATATAAAGAGGTCGCATCGGTAATTAGCTCGAGAATTGAACCGGAACTTATCAGAGTATTAACTTTTTAGGGATCCGTGGCAAAAGGATGCCAACAGGGCCCCATTACTAAGGCTCCGCCCTCTGTCCATCTGTCACAGGGCTGAATCTTTTGAAATTTAATTAGTAGACACTTGAAATTTTCTGTGTGTATTACTATGGCCGCTATAATAACAAATATAAAAAAAGAAATTGAAAAAACTAAAAAAAAGGTGGAAGCAGGTGGGGCCCATTTAATTTTCATAATTTTATATTCAAATGGCCTGCTTGAAGCTTTTGTTTAATTTAAAATGTGCTTGTTCTTTGCTTTTCAGTTTTCCAGTCGGATTTTTTATTTCCAGCTTTTTATTTTTATTAACGTGAAAGATTTCGCAGATGATTTAACTTTTTTTATTATACAGGGTGAATTTTTCAAGTGGGCGTTTTCTTTGTCACTTCAAACTACTATACATGACGAAGATATAAGTTGTTTATATTTTTGTAATCACCTTTTTAAACCATTCTTTTTGATACCCCACTCGATGGTATTGGAAGAAAAAATATTGGAACTCCTCAATATGGCACCACCCTAAATCCACCATTTTCTTTGTTTTTAATTTTAATGTAGCCACTAGCCAATGACACTCGCGTTACCAAGACAAATTTAATGACGTATAATTTATCCAAATCCGTTTAGGAGTTATGAGGGAACAAAGAAACGGACATACATACAAACAGATCAAACACATAACCCTCCTTTTGGGCTTCACCGCAGTCGGGTAATTAACGGGAGTTGCATTACAAGAAACGTGTTTTTAGGGTTCCGTAGCTGAGTGCAAAAAACGGAACCCTTATAGATTCGCCAAGTCTGTCTGTCTGTCCGTGTATGTCACAGCCACTTTATTTCGAAACTAAGTATTAGAACTACAGTTGAAGCTTAGTAGGTAGATGAATTCCGTGAACCGTTTTACGATTTTTTTTAATGGCATACTGGCAATACAAATAAAGTAAAAAAAAATGTACGGTAATACGGAACCCTTCGTGTACGACTCCGACTCGCACTTGGCCGGTATTTAATATAATAGTGTGGTGTTAGGTGTTGACCCCAACAACCTTATTATACAAAGGTCACCAATTCGCAGATCATGTATTCGTAATTCAAACGTCCGACCGAACGAATTTGAATGAATGAGGTCGTATTTCGCTCATCGTAAGCACGCAACACAGGTTAAATCTATTTCTGGTTAAAACTGGCTGTTGATATAAAAGCAGCAGCAAAAAGTTTGTTCAGTGTAGTCTATGGTAGCGTTTTCCTCTTTTGAAAAAGGTCTGACTATAAAATCTTTGGGGACTGTTGAGAAAAAAATTAAAAGAATATCGCTCGCTGTGTATCGCTTCTTTCATCTGTTATGTCGGCGAAGTAAATGCTTATTGTTCCTTTTTTTCATTAATGTGTGACCCAGTTTCAGTACAAAGAAATACAAGACAATACAGAATATCTAAAGCACGCTATACAGATATTCTGCACGGAGTCTGTAAAGGCCTTTTTCTCGACTATGGATAAGGCCAGGGCAGTCACATGAGCAACTTGTAACTTATACGAAACCAAGTAACCAAGTTTTCAGGGATGAAAAATCTTAGCTGAATTTTTTGGGTTAAATCAGCTGCCTGTGAGAGACCAAAGAAACGATGAATATATTTTGTAGAAGATGATATGATTAGAAAGAGGTTTTCTAGAAGATGAGCTAGGCTAATAGAGATGTATTATATATTATAGAAGAAGAATAACTTCGGTAGAGACGGCAAGCAAGCGGTAGACTGAAACAGGTATTGAACTTATTTGATTCGTAGACTAGATACTATAACGACTTGGCCACAAGCTGTATGCTCAAGCGAGAAGCATGTTGTCGCATTTTTGAGTTCGGGAACGGTGTGTGAAGACGTTGAATAAATGCTTAAGGTCGTTAAACTTACCAGCGCCAGCTAGGTCCAGTAACCTCTGCGAGTTGCGGTCTAACTCCGCTATAGCAGCAAGACGCGCCGCCCGCTCCGCCGCTAGCTGCGCCTCCGCCCGCTGTCGCCGCTCGCGCTCCTCGGCCGCCGCGGCCAAAGCGTTGGCGAGACGCGACGCTTCCGCGTCCCGAGCGCTTGCTTGCACGCCGCGATGACATCGGGTTACTTCCACGCGACTGCAACGAGATAAAACAAAAAGTTTGTATGATGCCCAAAGCCAAAGCTGCCAAGCTTGAACTTGGCTGGACACGTCAGACGAACCATGAGCATTGGGCCAAACAAATGATCCAGTAGGTCCCGCTTGGTGATCTGTATCGCAGCAGGCCCAGACAAAAATAACGGGAGCTAGACTCCTTTGCAGCTCACGACAGCAAGAGGTGGAAAGAACCCTATCAACAGATGGGCGATACGGGATGTAATTTCTATTAATAATGATAGCCACAACTAAAATGCTAAATTCAAGCTTTGCGTATTATATTATGTATGGCTTTGCACCGGAATTACATTCAAACGTATTTCATAATAAAAATGAGCTAATTATACGTCCGCTCGCAGTTACACTAGGTTAGGTGAGCAACGATCATTTAGGTTGTTTTGCGAAACGACATATCATTATGTATGAATGGTAGGCCAGTGACTTACTTGTCAATGTTTGGCACAATCCCCGCCAGTGCCGACTCGATGTCGGTGCCGATCAGCACTGTCTGCGAGGTCTTTTCTGCGTAGATGCGTACTCGTGTCTTGATGGTGGAACGAGAGGAAGCGGAGCGTGTGACGGTGGGACGTCGCGAGGTGGGCGGAGTGCCCTCGTGCTTTGGAGAACCCCCTTCTGGCTCAGCATCGCGTCTCCTGCGCGGTAACGTCGCATACTTATCGGCGGCCACCCGTGTCGCAGTCGTGTCCGCTACAGTACTCAATCGCGGTCCATTCGACGGCCATCTCTTCTCCTCACTCGGCGAGTTCGGCGTCCGGCACCGAGCCGTCGAGGTCTTGGTAGGTTTGGCGCGCAGCGCGGGACTCTCGCGAACGAGGTTTGGCAGGTCGGCTGTCGGCCGGATGCGTGGTTTCGGTGTGAGCGGTCGAGGCTTTTCTGGTGGAGTTGGTTTCTCCCGACTCCTAGCACGTTCACGGGTGGCCAAGTTGGGGCCGCGCGGCGCCGTCACGGGTCGCGGGGCTGCCGAGCCGACAGGTGAGCTGCGCTTCGGCTCAGTGACGTTGACATTGACGCGACGTCGCGGACGCGGCGGTGCGCCGGCAAGTGACGAGCTCTCCGATCCGCAGCCAGAACCACACGACACTACACTCGACGCACACGACCTGGACCCGCCGCCGCTGCTGAGGGCACGGCCGCAGCCCTCCACTCCGCTGTCGCTGCCCGCTGCACCAAGAGCTAGTTCATCTCCTGCTGGCAAGCTGTCTAGGTCGCCCAGCGACCTTGCGTCGTCGTTTGGTTCGGTGGGCTCATGCTCAACAAAAGGCTCCTTGACCAACGGTGCTGGGCACTTAGCTTCCGTATTAACAGTTTCAAGAATAACGGCACTCTCTATTTTTTTATTTTCACTTTTCTTTCCGTCATTACAGCTATCCTTTTTATCACTTCCGTCTTTAATATCTACATTTGTAACACTAGTAGCGAGGTTGTCTCCTTCAGGCCTTGTCTCTGTGTTAGGAACATCTTCATTAGGCTGTGCGTCGACTGCGGGCGGGCCGGCCTCGCCGGGGCAGGCTGTGCTCTCCTCGTCCATGGCAAGTTAATATCACATGTTCTGAAACAAAACAAACGAACTCCGTTGAGAAATGAATGTGACTTAGCGAAGTGATCAGAGCAGTAATCAGGTCGCTGCAGCGGTATTGTGGGCTGGCGTCCATTGTGCGCCGGCCCTTGGGCACGGCTGCACTGGCGCAATCTCGGGGGAGTTTATTGCTATTGTTCCGGGTGTCGCCTATTCAGCTACTGTCTAAACTAAAATAACTGTTAAATTAACAATCTTTGAAATATCTATAAAACATCATATATTCGAATTGCGATTGCGACTTTATTGATATTATGATGCAAAACTTTTACATAAACAACCGCTTACGTATATGACAAGGTTCACAGGTTCGACGCACGTTTATGGCTTCACTTTGCGTTCGCGTCCGTAAAAATACTTGTCCGACTACGTTGAATACTTGTACTAGTACAAGGCATTCAACTGTATAAAAGCCGAGAAGTGGTCTCGGCAAGAAGCTATGTATCAGAATAACAAATGAAACGAGCAACAATGAGTAAAACCTATCGACGTATTGTGTAGCAACTAGGTATGCGGCGTAAAGAATAGTTCTCATGAACGGGCCTCCAGTCGGCCTCGCCTATTCAAACCTATCTGGGTGCAATCTAACGTTTTGCGTCAGGTTTTCATAAAGAAATATCTTCCCATGTATAACATAATACCTCAATAATCGTGATAAACGGCAGTAAAATTAATTTATCGATAGATTGTCTTCGTGGAAATCGTCAATAACGGCAATGTCTAGTATAAAAATATCAGACTTTTTGAAACGTCGTCCGATAACAATGAAGCGCGTGATTGCTCACATTCAAACATACTTAGACTAAGTAGAGCTGTAAGCCACTTGGGTTTGATATGTTATCGGCTGTAGATTTTGCAAGAATGCAAACACACTTATATGAATGGGAAGGAAATAAACTAACCTAACATAGGTGCAACTTGAGTCACATCAAAACACTTAAAAGTGGACAACTTAAATCTAGTTATCAAATTACGTTTATTTCTATGGAAGATAAGATTCAAAATTGCTTAAAACCATTTGTATTTCAATATGTTACCTACCATTCATGTGTTACAAAAACCATGTTGCTCAACATCAACATCCTATAAACAAGCATTCCCTTCTATACTACGTATTGATACGTGTAACCTAATGGGGATACGGGAACAGGGTCATTGTACTGCGATTTGCTGGGGGGCATCAAGGCGTACTATTCAAACACTGAGCCGAGGCTATGGGCACCTATACAACGTGTTCACTATTCAATTTGTCACGGTAATCATGTCCGCGACGCGCCGTCTACGCACCCACCGATATACAATAAGGTTTATTTTTATACAGACGATACATACAACAGACTTGTTGCTGGCCAGTAATTAATCTAGAAAGGCCACGGCGAAGGTCTAAAGTCGTTGCCTCGCGTTAGAAAAAGAATGCGTTGGCTGAACAGTAAACAGATGAGTAATAAAATGCGCATATGAATAAAACAGCTCTTACGCTAAGTGCTTATGCTAAGTTGATTGGAGACACAATAACGATAAAAAGACAGACAATCGATACATGCATTCATCAAATTGCCATTCGTCAGTTTCCACTTGAGCGACTTTCTTGTAGATCACGTTTAAAATACAAATAAGCTATCTATTGCTTAACTTGATATTCTAGAGGGGGCTGATTGCGCCATGCCAGAAACGTAGCGCGTAGACATCGCGTTTTTTCTTCGAGAAAACATTGGATTTCTTTTAGAGGCGAAGGTAAAAGTACTTTTTATAACCACTCCATCAGCGTTTTACGATACGAAGATTATGATTCATTATTATTTTTATTTGATGCACTATTGGGCCATAACTTACGGAGATAGAACGTATGTGTTATAAAAGTGAAAATAATCTTTATGACTTGGCATAATGGAGCTTTATTTTCACCTCTATCTCTAGGTTCTGTACCTATGTCTTCATGACTCGATCACTGAAGTTAAACAGTAAAATTTTGTAGACAACGACTTTACAATTTACATTCAAGTACCTACAAGACTAACCAAATTTTACCGAGTAGATCAGAATCCGTTCGCCAACCTTTCTTTTTACCAAATTATGGGAATTTGTGTATATTTTCCGAGTCGAAAGTAATGGTTTTCGTGGGAACGTCAAGCCCACACATGATCATAACCTTTAGAATAGAGTGGCACTGTCAAATTTGACGATCACTACCGTACTAAAAGTCCGTTACGGGTTCCGTTAAAAATTGTCTCACTCACGAAACGAGACATCAATCGATACATCTCGATTCTCAATTATCATTTCGCTTATGTACCCAAACTAGACTTCAGGTACTTGGCTAGATTCCATCTCTAGGCGTCAGTTCACCGACATACTTCAATTACTATACCTAACTTAAATCTGGGTTAATGCACGCAATTTGTAAACGCGTGCAGACCGATTGCCTACAAATGTACAATCAGCAATATATTATTTTGCTTTAGATGCAAACTGTACGTAAAATAGAAAAATGTTCTAGCCACGTTGTACGAGTGCGGTCTTTGCCACAATTAAATAATACGCGTGTCTTAACTTCTTGGCCGTATCTTCAAACATCTACAAACGAAACGTTAAAAATAAATCTTTTTTTCTCATCTCTGCACAGTTTACGTTAACTCAAATAAATATTTAGTCCAAAACAAATGTTTAAAAATACATCAAAGTTCCAGTTTTGGGCACGGTTTGTAAATACTGCCTTAATGCCTTTGCGAGCAATATCTTATTCAGATGTGGCCGAAGAAAAGGAATAATAAAATGAATGAAAGAATTTTCAATCAAAGAATTTTCCCCCATACAATTGTGGCCAAACAATGTACCTTAACAATAAAGGTACGAAGTTATAGGAAAAAAATCGCAAATTCTGAAAAAAATAATATTGGATTTATTCATGCATTTCTACCACCTGAAATTGTCGACCAAAGATGCTAAAACTTGCAACCCAAGAATTTTAATCTGGAAATCTCGTGATTCATTTCTCCGATGATGCGTTTCGTTACTTCATTTTATACACGTATGAAAACAAAAAAAAAAAAATATGCTATTTAGAATTTAGTTTTGCATTAAAGATAGGTTATTTTTCCCCGGCACACTTTTTTGTGAAACATTATGGGATCAAGAATTTAAAAAATACATTTATTTCACATTTCAGATTATTTTTTGCGTTTGGTTAGCTACTAGCCAAAAGACAGGGCTCCAGGGTCGATAATTTACTATTTTATTCCTTTTGTTGTTGTCGTTGTCAATATTGACATTCGGATTATTCTTGCCCTTGTCAGACGACCTATCTCGAAAGAGTTTAATATTTTAACAGATGGAATAGTTTGACAGCCGCCATCGCTGTTATGAACGTTTCTTTGAACGCAGTTATGATTCGAGGTAGTGTTTTTTCATATTCTTTTATTTCTTAACCTATCGAATATTGAAGGATTTAAAATATTTCTAATAACACAATATATTGGAAAGAGTTTAAATAGTAATTTGTACCTAGGTACATGTTTTGGCCGAAAAAAAAAAACACCTCCTTTGTGTGTAAAAATGTTTTATTTCGTAGAAGTGTTCTGTCGGGATAAGCTAACAACGTGCTTCGCCAAAAAGGAACATGAAACCACATGTGGTTTTAAAGTAGCACTTGAAAAAATACATGGAACAGCAGTTGATATTTCTCCGTTACGGTTTTCAAGGGACTTGACGCAACTTCATTGTATGAATTCTTTTATTTCGAAATCCGTGTGAAGATAAAACATATTCGTACATAGAAGTAAAGCAGTCGATAATATTGGTAAACAAGGCCGGAGACTGAACAAACGGCGCTGATGTCTGACGCTGACACATTGACAAGCTCTTCTCCGAAAAGCCTAGTCAGAGCTAGCGACATTTTCCCATTGATTGGCACTACAGTAAAGACACTGTCGTCATCAATCATGTCACGTTATCCAACGGAGGTTCTCACTAACTTTGCATAAAAAGCCATGCAGTGCTTAACATCGGCTGAAGATCTACGCAACACGTACTGAATAAATATCGTGGTCTGTGAATAAAAGAATAATAGAATTTACCAACTGTTACTGTTGAATTTAAAAACAACTAAAGGCTAAGAAAACAGCCCTGTGCTAGTTGCTAGATATTAAAATGGCCCGACCACTTAACTGTACGCAGACCGATTAAAAGTTACAAGTGCTCCGAATGCGGTTTAATTAGTGCTTACATTCGAAAAACTTGTGCCAAAGCACGCAACACAGCTTTAGTAAACCTTCGGGAACTATGAACGTAGTTTAATGTATGTTCTCTAGAAATAAGCACAACATTAGCCAAATGAAGTGGTGTAACAAATCTACATTCCGACACAGTTTTTGTTGCAACGTATATTATAATTAACTAACGTATAAATGATAGGTTGGCGTGCGTTGAAACATAAACAACGATAAAATAGGAGCAAACAAATCATTCTAACAACATAGCACAGACCTTGTAACATCTGTTTAAAAAAAGAACTTGTAGAACTTGATTCCAATGGCTAAGTCCGTCATTTCTCGATTAGAATTACAGATACCTGCCACCTGCCATAGACCTCAATAAAAACAGGCTTTTTAAAGGAAAAAATTTAATGTCAGGTATCACTCAAGGCTCAAACTGCGATGCCTCCTGTTTCGTACAACGTGTAGGCGAAATTAGTCCCCAAATCCCAAGAGAAAATAAAATGTCGCTCACAGTATAAATTACCCCTTCATCAGACTAAATGCTATCATTAGTAAGCTACAGACATGTACTTCCTCCTTTACCTTACCTAATCGTCATCACAGAGCCACAGACGTAACATTCTAGAATTACAATTCATTTTCTTACATCAAATTGCACCAGGAGACTACAAAATGGCAGCCATTTCAAGTATGTTCATGCAATTGGCACGTCCTTCCGTGTCATAGGTGGACGAGGCAAGGTCGTTACTCCGGCGTTGATGCGGACGCGTGATTTGGCAAAGATTTTTTATAAACCATAGACCGGAGCCGGCAAATTGAGCGACGCTACATCATCGCAGAATATAGTATCATCGACGTTTAAAATCTGTTCCCAATTTTAACCGATACCTACTGTTGTGTTGGTTGAAAACATGATTGACACCAACAATTTAGCTGTCTTTCCAGACTAGCTGTTGAAGAAAAGCGCTGTAAGCTTGCGCCTTTTAAGAACCTTCATTTATAAATTGAATAACTTAAGGCCATTATACATCTTTTTAATCGGGTATACTGAAAATATTAGCCCGAATGAATAAATTAGCCTTTCGGAAGCTACCCAAGGACTCCGCCTGGTTACTCGTACCGATACCGATAGTTAATTTTATTAACAGCGTCTGTTGCCACGCATAAAATTATTATGTCGGCCATAACAGGACTTGGGGCTTGGCCCACGTCCCCTAGGGCTCGGCACATTTACAGCTAATGTCTTGACGTCCATCGCCATTACTAAAACACCGATACGTTTTAATGTACATTTTATGAGCTGATGTAAAACAGATATGTTGATGTTGAAGTTTAAAGACCAACCCAAAAGCTTCACAATCGATTTATCTTTTGTCTGACAAATTCTTCGAATGTATCTGAAAATAAATTGGAAAGTGGGGAGTGTATGAAGTTTCACTTAAGAAGGTGTTACTCTATCTTTATTTTGTAGGAGCTTTTGGTCGAGAAGAAAGGTTTATAGGATGGTTTGATTTTAAAACATATAATTTGTTTTGACCAGTAACATTGTTGGGTACTTACGTACTTATACTTCTATCGCCCTCGAGTATTAAAACTTGTAGTTTCAAAAATAACTGTACATAAGATCAACAATGGGTGGTTTGTGGTAAGTTGGTAACCCTTTCATTTCGCTATTAGCGGATCAGACAGGGCGGGACCGGAAACTTAGGGTTCGGTATAGCGCCAGGCCAGGCCCATTACATGACTTAATACCTAAGTGCGAATAGAAAAAAGTGTACGGAACTATATAAAATTCTTGCATGTGTACGTCATTTTTAAACACAAAAAGAAAACGAGGATGCTTCTCAAGTTCACGCATTTTTTTTAACGAATGTTTTCAGAAGTCTTTGTTTTCATCAAAGGTTGATCACACCCATTTCAATGTCAACCCTCTTTACTATATCAGTAGGAAACTTTTTTGCTAAAAAAGAACATTTCTTCCATGGTTTTCCGCCTATTGTCAGGTTCTGCTTTCCATGGAACTGGTCGTACGATACCGGACTTGTTGCCTTGTCTTTGGTATGACGAGTTTCTGGTTTTAGGCAGAGCGACTGTCGCCTGACTTTCACGACAGTCGTAGTAGACGGGTTTGATCAGAACGATGAAGATGCTAAGACGAATCTATCCATAACCCCCCCTTAACTCCCTTTAACGATTACCGGAGAAAATGCTAATTCATTCATTGCGTGACAACAGGGATAGAGTGTGCATCAGAAAGGCGTGGTCACATTATTTGAGGTTGTGATAGAGACTACCATCAAACTGAAAAACTTTATCCATGGGACCAACATTGTAATCGCGAAAAAAATCTGCGGTCTCATATAGTTGGTTTGAGTAGGGACTGAAATTTTGTATGGGACAGCTGATTTTTTCCGATGTATGATAAATGTGAAGTTCTGAGTATGAATGTGGATGGGTACAAGAGTAGAGGAAGACCAAAGAAACGATGGATGTACTGTGTAAAGGATGATATGACAAAAAAGGAGGTGTCTGATGAGATGACGAGTGATAGAGAAGTATGGAAGAAGAAGACATGCTGCGCCGACCACAAATTAATTGGTATAAGGGCAAGAGAATGATGGATGATAAATGAGGCTGGCTACTGCTTAACCGGTCTAACCCTGTGGATGCCTAGAATTTAAGGCCTCCAGCCAGGGGCAAAATGAACTTATAAGCTAAGCGACCACTCGCTAAGGGCACCCCCTGTGGGGCACGAGCCTCGGCTTAGGGTGTCGCTGGGGAGGGCAGCATGGGGACAGGCTGGATCTGAATTATGGGCTGTTTTATACTACTGGCTAAGCATCGCGGGCTGGCTCATGCAAGGGCCGGGGGGGGGGGGGGGGGGTTTGAAACGGGACGTCGCGACGGACCACGGCGACGGGGTCGGAATGACGACGGTCTGATTTTAGATTTTAGACAGAATAATGTAGTTCAGCCAAAAGCCCAATCGATGGTTACTTTAGCGAAGGTGTCAAACATTGTCACATCAATTTACAAGCTTCCGCGAAAACCTTTTAGTGACGTGACGTTGATTACAAATTAAGCTGAAAGCTTGACGTACCATTCAGGGAAGAATTGAGGATGTTTATTCTTCATCAGTAATTCAATTTATAAACATAAAATGCCAATACCCATTAATTTCAGTATAATTTCAGTGTTTTTTTTTTAGTTTTTAGTCATAGTACAGATTTATAAATATTAATGGATTCATTATCTCGAATCTGAATATCGAAACATTATGGAAGCCATTTTATCGTAGATTATATTAATATTCATCGCGTGATACGACATGTTATCAATTACCATTATTGAATTGTTTGTTTCGAATACAAATATGTAGTATTTATTTTATTTTTGGCAACGCACGCAAGTTTAGTTCAAGCAAATTAAGTTCTGACAGTTGCCCCACATAATTCGCAATTTCATCCTACACTGTCGACCCCCTGTCTGCAGCATCTGCCCTATAATAAAGGCCGTGTCATTTAACGACCCCTATGAAATTATTATAGAATCTGATATCGCCCTTATAAATATAACAAAGTATTTTTTCAAGATACGATCTTATCAGGTTGATTTCGTAAGAGCATTGAAGATGACATTTAAAAAAATATTAACAAATTAATATTTTTAAATGTTGTGTTATTACACTTATAACATTAATTTGTGAAAAGGTGAAATTAATCTAAATGGCATAATAATTAATATTAATGTAAGTAAGTGTTATACATTTTAATCTTATTAACATGTAGCTTAAAGTAGAGTTTTGAATGTGTTAGACACAAGGCTTAATTAAGCTTAAACAATGGAGTTTAAACTAATCAGTCTGGTTGTCGAGGCTACAGAAAAACGACAAAACTTGCGAACATGTGATTGCTAAAGATAAATAAACAATCATATATTTAGGTAAAGCTCTTTGTTGGCTTCGTGTTAGGATGTAAATACATGTCTCATAACTATTTAAATTACTATCTTACTAAGTAAGCAAGCCAAACGTGACTTTTAAAATTACAGACATCTATTGCAAAACTAATATTCAAATGTTCGTGACGTTTTGAATTAAAAAAGAACTTGCAGACAGTTTTAAAAGGAATAAATCGAAAGAATCGCAGTCACCGATATGGCACAGTAACCATAAACAAAGTAGAGAATTGCATAGACAGTGACAGAGACAAGGTGAAGGCTGTATCGGTTGAACCATGGCGTGCCAAATACAAATATTTGCTTTACCGAGGAACATCATGAATGTGGTCCTAGCCAACAATTTTATAGTCCCTATAAACACACTGATTCCCCTTACTTTGCCACCCTCGCTTCGACTATACACTGCGAATGCTAAATTGCTTACTCACATTGATTTTTTGGGGAAAATACTGTTACATTGCAAACACACGACTGTGTTGAACACCGATGTATAGACGAGCAATCAAACATCACATCTTTATGCCACATGCATGTATTAAGGACCAAAGTTACATTGTGTATAATTATTGCGAAATATTTCCGTACACATAATTTGCAGCTAAGCATTTGATAGTAGCAACGTTATCCTTATGCCCCGTGTGTAGCAAACATGTGACCGCAACTAATTCGAAAAATAATAAAACATATTTACAAATGTAAAATATCTACATTTTTTAAATTTATTCTTTTGTTTAAACAACAGGTAGATATCGAATGTTATCAACTTAGAACCAGAAACATAATACTTCGTATAGTGCATGTGTTTACAAAGTTAGGTATACCCAAATGTCATATGGGCTGACCTTGTAATTTATTATATGAATATGTATGTATTCAAATTAAATGGTCCGACATTGATAAACGCACTTTATCAGATAACACCAACTTCGATGTCATTCTTTTTAAGTTATATTGAAAAAGAAAACCATAAGTGATAAAAATAACATGTGACGATTGTGAATAAGTCCCTTTAGGAATGTAAAATTAATGTCAATGCCACTGAAGAAGTTTATTTTATATACCAATGAACTTAATTTAAAAGTATAATCAAGTGAGGAGAACAAAGTTCCACCGCAACTTACCTGAAAGTTTATAGAACAGAAACCGTCTAGTCCAGACTATCAGCTAAGATATCAAGCCAAACTTTAAACAAACAAACAACTGCACAGTTCCACAGCGAAGTTTCAAGTAGTCGACTGAAAGCAAGTTCGGAGTAAAATCTTATCGTAAACACGTCAATATCCGAGACGGGCGCGAATGGAACTACCAAATAAATGCCGAGCAATGCCGACGACCGGAGGGGCGCGGCGCGTCACCACACTCACCACATGTAGCCGATGTTAAAAACCCAACAATACACATGTGCCTTTCTCTATTACCATTTTTAAACAAGCAGACGGCAGACATTACATGGCATCATTATAGCTGCACGCCCCACACTAGATTATCATCCTTGCAGCTGTGGACATCGAAATAAAAACAAGTATTCGCATCAAGATAGCAAAAAATGACGAAGTAGACGATGCTTGTATCCCATATTAATCGATGTAGATAAAACCGTGCAGCTTTCCAAGTAACGTTTCAAGAAGCGATTACCTTTTGTGACATTTTAGTGTCATGATGAATATTAAGTGAAAAATGTTGCCGAAGGCGCCTAAAATTGAGTGCAGTAAGATTCAGAGTAAGGAAAACATAGGCATTAAACTTGTTGGAATCTAACCTTGTCGAAGTCATTACGTAAAGAGTAATTCTATTGAAGTCGTAATGATCTTAAATTGGCAATCTGTTGTGCTTGGACGATTCAATTGCGTGCAGCGTGCAGCACAATGAGCAAGGATTGATCGGATACGCAGAACGATCTCTTCAGATGCAACAACAGATTTGCCGCTAGCTTTTTCTGTATGTAATATTTTGCAAACATTTGCATGATGATCTTGAAACAAATAGAATTCATGATTATGTAAACGAGTTGCATAAAATGATACAAAATACTTTGTGAGCAGAACAAAGTGTTTTGGCTACGTTTACATTAATTATTACATTGAGTAATACAGATTTGCATTCTAAATATTGGTCTTTTTGTACTACTAGAACCTAGCTTGCCTGAATTCGCTGTCGTCTTAGAAGTCAGTTTTAAAATAGAAACAGACTAGGATTGTTATGATGAAATATGATAGAACTGGCTGACAGTTATCAGCTACACACATCATAGATATTATTTGGATGTCATAAACATTAATTACGATGAAAGCGAGGCTTCAATTTATACAAACATACAAACAAAAGCACTACACTAAATAAATACCCGACCGTGGGAATCAGAGACATTATAACTTAGACTATACTTACACATACAGTGAATCTTTTGAATGTCTTAAATAAGCTTAAGAGGCTTTTAGAAAGTTAGACAGTTTTCCATAATGTGTGAAACTTACGTTGTAGTTATAACTCATTGAGAAGAAATATGAAACGTCGCAGCATTTTAGGCAAGCCTTATGCGCTTACTAAAAAGAAAATTAAGGAACACCAATTTCAATAAAAACACACATTTTTCACATTAGCTATTGTATTGTATGTAAACTACATTTAATACGAGGTGAGAGCCTGGGGATCCGTCACACAGGGTATCCTAGTATGGACGCCAGTCTCTCACAAAGGAATATATATTATGCATTTTGTTACAACGTTATTCTTACAATTATATTTATTTTAACTATGTGAATGTTTGTGAAGAGAGAAAATAAAGATATTGTATTGTAATAAACCATGTCGATAAGAGTTCCAGTATTTCTATCTCCCCACATCAATCCAATCGACCAACTACAGGGCATCGACTAACTAGAATAGAGTTGTTAACTAAAATCAGTGATAAAACAGGTCCATTAAGTTGTTCAGACAGCAATATCCTGTCCAGTCGAACCTACGAAAATAACGTTAGCCGGTAATTTAATTTTCCATGCCTATCGTAGCCATGAAGGGCTCGGCATAGCGCGATTGAATTTCGATTTTGCCTACCTTTGAGCTTATTGATCTTGTAAATGAGCGGGAAATCAAATTGCCGGTGTGAGAAAGCAGCTGTGTCAAGTTGAAATCAATCGCAAATTGCTTTTCAAACGCCTGCAAACGTGATTGGAAAAATCACAACATTTCTTAAACATTTTGCGCCCGTGAAACTGTGATGCAATTCGTATTTACCTTCAAATTTAAAAACCACAAAGACCTTAATGGTGTAAAATACGTAAATGTTTAACGATACAACTATAAACGCTCAGTGCGCCACGCAGTATCATTGGTAGTTTTATTGGCAATCTGGGTCATACCGCTTGCACGAAACGCTATTTATCAAAGCTGATAATTTTCTTTGAAGTCCTCAAGTGTTTGCTGGGAGTGATCGATGCCCTTGACCGGTGTAGCCATATGGCGTATGCTTTGATTCTCGACTGGTGAGACGAGTGCCATAGATGGCAGACTACTCGTGATCATCCAGTACGACCTTGCTTGTACGTGAGGTGTTAAACCGGACTCAAAATAAGGTCAGGTGGCGTGCCGATGAAAGATATTTTAGAGTGCAATCAAAAACGGTATTTGGAAATTGCTAACAAGTGAATTTTGGGCCAACCACGTCCAAAAATATATTTGTTTAATAAAAATACGAATAGCTGCAATATATTGTAGATGCAAATAAAATTTGCCATTGTCAAAAGCTTCAATGCTAAAACTAATTGATGATACGCTATAATAAATTCAGCAAAAACAGAACAGATACCGGTTAAAGACTTGCAACTATGCAAGCCACGATCTCATGGTAAGATTTATCCAAGCTGAATTCCTAGGACCAAAATTAGGACAATGGAATATGAACCGTAGATGCACATCAACATTTTTAATCGTGATGCAAGAGAGAAGAATCTGACAGCAGTTATTACAAAAGCTAATTAACAGCCCCACCTTATATAACGGTGAACATCTGTGTTAATAGAACGTTTTGTATTTTAAATACTAAGAATGTTTACACTGACACTGCATCTGCCAAGAATGGCGTTATATACATAATTTATATGAACATCAAGATATTTTATAATTAACTTGCATCAAAGATGAGACCTTATTAGGTATAGATGTAAGTCTTAAGAACGCATTGACCTCTATGGTGGAGTTCAAAGCTACTTGTGTCTTTGCTGTAACTTAATATTTCAATATTGTTTATGAAATGGCTTTACAGTTTTATCTTATTCCAGGCCAGACTAATAAATCTGTCTAATGTACCCATGTCTGTCATCCAGCAAATGAAACTTTTCTCTTTTATTTTTTCGCTCAAAACGTTCTTTATGCGAGTCTTCGAAAACATCCAGCGATGTAGCAAAATCGTGGAATTCAAATATTGTGTCTGGAGTCAGTTTAAGTTTTTAACAAGCACAAACTAGTTACTACTGTAGTGCTATTCGTTACAGAACAAAACCCCAGTGAGTCACCGCTTGTCTCCATGCAAGCAGAACGAGTGCGTCGATTCGCGAATGAACTCGATACAAACGCCATGCGACATTCAGATGTTGGTCCAGTCGCAGGCCTGCATCCGTGTCATTGTGTGAAGTGACCTGGGCAAAGCATCGCCTGCAATCAGATCCTCGGGCACGGCGCGGAACCGAGCTTCACGGGTATCGAGTTCAATCGTCTAATGATTCATACGGCAGATTGTTGGTCACTCACTTAACAAACTCACACGGGAATGCCATGGACTGCGGCAATAAAGGAAAATTACACACTTCAAATTTATAGGCAACGGTACTCTTGTACAATTGCGTGCTTCTACATACGTTTTAACTGTTAATACTCTAGTTCACAAATGTCTTAAGGGAAAAAGTATGAGAGAAGGAAGCGCACACTTCCCGAACTAGGTTGCTGTGTTCCGAGGTTACAATACAACTTATTTTTTCAAGTAGAAACATTGATGTAATTTAAAATTGCGGATGAAAATTTTTGAATGAGCTTCTGTGACTAAAACAGTCACGGCCCAGTGAGTGCTTGTTACTGTTGTTAGCTTGCCAACAATAGCAATAGTAACCTAAATTATTCCTATCGGCTCTTGACTCCAATATCTTTCCTGCATTTCTGACGAGTTTGAAATAAAACTCCACTCTAAACGAAAATAACAAGGGGACCTTTTAAGGGCCAGCTATCTAACGTCAAGATGTAAGGATAATTATGACGTTTTCTCTTTTACATGAAGCCCACAGACATTAAATGTGTGTTCGTAACAAAAATATCGCTAATTAAGACCAGCAACGGTTACGTAACGCCCCTTTTCCGAGGCGCTTAGTAACCTCGAGGGCTCTCGACGGCGATGTCAGGCATCTTGTTCTTGTATGAAGAAGCCTTTTATATGCGACTTTGTATTTTAGGTACTTATAAACAACGTCTTAATAACGTTGTAACTTCAAAGTCAAACAATTTCATTGAAATTGCCCCAAGCACTTGACTTAGAAAATGCTTCATAAAGAGTGGAATGGAAGTCCTCTAAAACTTCGGGGTCTTATCACTACATAGTATAAAACAAAGTGGCTTCCCGCTGTTTGTCCCTATTTAAGCTTATATCTTTAAAACTACGCAACGGATTTTGATCCGGTTTTTTTAAATAGATAGAGTCAATGATGTTAAAATAAAATATAACCTCATTGGATAGAGTGATTCAAGAGAAAGGTTTATATACAGCGTGTAACAGAAAGGGTATAATCATATGGAATACTGTGGTACGAACCATCAAACTGAACTACTTTCTCAATGGGACCACCATCGAAAACGTAAAAAAATAATCAGCTGTCCTATACAAAATTTCAATACCTACTCGACCCAAATGTATGGGACAGCTGATAATTTTTTTACGATTTCGATGGTGATCCCATAGTGAAAGTTGTTCAGTTTGATGGTCCGTACCACAGTATTCCATATGATTATACCCTTTCTGTTACACGCTGTATATAAAATTGCACCCGTGCGAAGCCGGGACGGGTCGCTAGTTAGAAATATAATTGATTTGCTTTCAGCCGACTAATTAACAAGCTTTGCAATGGAAGTTTAACAGAATTACCAAACGAAATGCCAGTCCAATAAATAAGAATTAATAGGCAAGTACGCGATAATGTAAACACCGAAACTGTAAAGAAAAATATAATTGGCCATGTTAGTTAATCGATGTGAAATGTAGCAGAACAAAGTAATTTCTAAACACTCAATTTCTGCACAAGTACTGAATGAACATTTTACTTTAATAAGCAATACGTTCATTCCAAAAGGAGAAGGATTTACAAGAACGGGTGAATCTAATTATATCTCCCGTCTCGTCGCGTGCCTAGCGTTCCAATCCTGAAGATGGGACACTTGTATGTTAAAATATATCTATGAACCGTCTGCGAGATGCGAATAAGAAAACTCTTCTATGTAATTATACTAATTTTGCAGATGTAAAAAGTCCGCATTGCCGTCAGAAGTTTCGAATTTCCTAACTGCAATTTCTATAACTTTAAATTGGTGGCTCTTGCTTAAATTCCTCTCCATTTCAGTATTACGTTTTCTCAGGAGTGAAAGGCAAAGCTTATCAACCATTTATCACGTCGTGCAATTTGTAGAAGTCAGATGAGAAAGACTAGTCGCTATTGCTCCTAGGCATAGCTTTACGATCCGTTGCCATTTTGTGCACTAGTGCAATTTTACACTCAGCGCGTTTTATTATTACTTTACGATTACGATGCCTCAAGCGATTTTAACGGTCACCTGTTGGAATTTGTGCTATAAAAGGAAAAAGAGTCGTGTCCATGTTCCACATTCTTTTAGCAAAGTGCTAGCCAAAACAAATTGCCGTAGCAGCTTCATCTTGGGGCTGTCTTTACATTTTAGTAGGACAAGTCCGGGAACTAATAAAATATGAACATTATGAAGCGTCGGATACGACGCGGATTAGTGCTCCACCGATATTTCATTTCGGCATGTTTGGACTCGACTTTAAAAAGGCGCAGCTCCAACATGTTGGATGTGGCTGCACTTCCGCATGCCGCTCTATATTGAAAAGCGTCGTGTTAAGAGATGATTTACGACTGACTTTAATATTTCAACTAGCCATTTACCATAACGTTGAATGAGTTTAATATATTAGTGGCATAGCAGCCGTGAGAATTTGGTGCTCGAGTTCATTGAGCAGGGAGTCATTTATTTGATCCATGGCATGTTTTTAGTATGCCTGATTAATTAAGCCTATTATAATTTGTCACTAGATTTAACAACAAGTGAAATATCTGAACTTTTTCAAATTCGTAGCAAATATCTGAGGAATGGCCTATCAACTACCATTCTTAGAAGTGTTATCGATGCGCAACAACACAATATAGATTCACATCGTTACCGGTCCTTTATTGTATTTGAGAATGTTATGTATACCCGTAATTCCTACATCAGAACCCTAACGTGTATACTTAAAGTGTAAAATGTATGTACTGTTATGTAGGTGTACTTACCTATTTAATCACTAAATACTGATTCACAAACTGTCGGATATCAAAGCGACCTCAACTCAAATACATAAATGTATGTACTGTAGGTGTACTTACCTATTTAATCACTAAATACTGATTCGCAAACTGTCAGATGTCAAAGCAACCTCAACTCAAATACATAAATGTTCCTTGTGGGTCTACTTAAGTCACATAAGAAACAACCAGATCATTTCATACCTAGTAGTTATGGGACCTATTATCAAGATGACAGGGTTAGATATTAGATGGTGAAGTGATGCCGGTAATGGGATAATCGTCGTTGGCCAGTGACGGTCGGGTGAAGGCCGGTCTCCCAAGCCGCGGTACATAAATACACTCGCTGCCTGCGATACGATAAAGCTTCATACAGATTAGAGTGTAATGTAACATTCGAGCATTTTATATGGAGCAACTGCCTATCTGACTTCCACAACCCAGTTAGTACTGGGTCATACGATTGGTAAGACTGGTTGTCAGACTTTCGGGCCACTGACTACCTGTAACGACTGTCAAAGATCTACAATATAATGACAGTCGGGACCAACGGCTTAACGTGCTTTCCGAGACACGGAGGAAACTCGATATGTAATGGGTAGTCACCCATCCACGGACCAACCTAGGCAAGCGCGGCTTAACCTAAAGATGGACCCGAGCCACTGTTATTTTTTAGCCACGAGCTCCTCATTCGAGAGCATCTGCTTTAGCGATTAAATGCCAGAACAAAATCACTGGAATGTTTTCCCAATCATCTCGTTTGACACGTAGATGATGTAACAGTGTGTGTTTTCCTCTTTCCTTTTGCTATTATTATCCTCTGGCTCTAATTAGTTACGTACATGTTATCCGCTCAGCCTAACAAGGTTAGGGTCAACTAGTTTAGTAGCCTAGGCAATCTAAGCATATAATACAACTAGGTTTACAGTGAACGAGTCGTGTCTCAATACTCAGGATGTAAAGACATCGACGGGCAAGACTGATGCTATGAACCAGAATCATGTTCCGATTTCATGTTAGCAGTTTGTCTGCCCTTATCCCAATTTATTTGGGGGCACAGAATAGAGAACTATTACTCATCATCTCATCAGAAACCTCTTTTCTAGCCATATCATCCTTCACGCAGACAATGCATCGTTTTTGTGGTCTTCCTCTACTCTTATAGCGCTTATAGCCATCAATATTCATACTTAAAACTTTTTTTACGACGTTTACCAATTTCTCCGCATCATATGCATAGGCATATGAAGACCTAGACAACCGATTACCACACAACTTTTCAGTCACCGGCGCCACTTTCAGACTTCCTCTTATACATGTATAGTTATGTTAGTTTATCTGTCAATGTCCATTAGAATGTTACAATCTGAGGGCTTACCATCACCTTTAATAGAGTATTATTTAAATCTTAATTCAGTGTGGGCAAGATATGGAGCTAGAAGACTTCCTGTATCCCCGTCTCTTTCCAAAATTAAAGTGACATTAAAGTAATACAGCAGAGGTGTTGGTACAGTTGCTGTATTCATAATGCATCTTAACTTAAACAGTAAGATAAAAGACAAAGGCGAACTACACGTTCTGCATTATACAGCAACACTGCAACACAAGGCTACGCTGCTACACACTAACAGTCCACAAGCACCCTAATGTGCATGATTCGCTAAACAACCGACTTCCGTTAGCGCCAGGCCAGCCAGCAGCCGGTACCGACCACACGCAAATATCTATTCATTACGAACACTTAGCAGATATTAAACGTGGAGAAAACGTAAATCACCACGTGCAAGCAATTGTTTACTATCGGCTTTATATACTAAGTTTGTGTTTAAATGCAGATTCGGAATCCAGACGCATTTGGGTACATCTCGGATAATTCTGCACCATTTTGTTTCGGTTGGGGTTCAAGGGAGATCTTCCAAAGACAAGACATTGGTCGGAAGAAACGGTGTAGTGATAATAGTAACTTCTAATTATTAAAAAAATATATTACTTTCCTTTTTGAATCGTATTAAGTTACCCATTTCAAGGGTTTTAATTTTTTTTTCACGGTACCCTAATTCCTTAATAAAAGTAGCTATAGTTACTCCTTATGACATCAGCTATAAAGTCCCTATCAAATCGGTCCAGCCGTTTCAAAGATTAGCCATTTGAAACGGATTTTGTTAAAATTTCAAGGGTTTAAATTTTTTTGCGCGGTTAACTAAAAAATTTAAAATAAAACATCAGCTATCTGCCAGTAAAAGTCCCGTCAAAGTCGGTTCAGCCGTTTCGGAGATTAGCCGGAACAAACGAACAGACAGACAGACAGACAGATAAAAATTTACAAAATATGTGTTTTTGTTATAAGTACCGTAAATATACTTTCATATGCATTCAGTATAAAGCTGTTATTTTGGTATTACAAGCAGACTCTTCAATTTTATTCATTTGTATATATTTATCAATCGAGTGATAGAATGTAAAAGCAATCAGTACATTAACTGTCTGTAAGTATGTGGTCTGTGGTCATTACAAGAAACTTTTTAAAGACACAGTAGAATAGGCAAGAAATACAAAACATTGTTTATTTCTTAAAAATGCCTTAAATTGGACCATAAAAACATTGTGGTACACTTGTTTAATTCTCTAATACAACACTTATTTTACAATTTAATACTTTATGTAGCGTGTTTTTGGTGAAACGGAACGCAAACACAAAACGCATCGATTCCGGTAGTGACGTCAAATGCTGTGTCATAGAAATACTTTTAGTTGAAAAGTATTTACATTTTCACTTAGATTTTACTATAATATTGTTATTGCAGTTTTTGCTTAAATAAAGCACTTACATTACAGTAAAAGTATTCTATTATGGGCAAAAACTTAGATTTAAACAAGACAATAGAGGTAAGTCATGGACGTTTGAACTGTCGTAGAAAATTGTACGAGTTTAATGTTTTTTTTTGCTACCAGCATTAGTTGAAATTAACTTTTAATTATTTTCTTGGGTTGATAGTACTGCATATTATTGATGTAAGTGAAAAAAAAATTACATGCATATTCCCTATTGGCAAGAGATGGTAACGTTAGGGTCAGTCACTAAGTCCTGAATGAATCCGTTCAATAACCGTTGCTCTAATTACAAATCGTTAATGAGCTAAATATAAAACGATGACGGAGTTGTTCAATAACAGGAAAGTCAAATTGCTACACTAAATAATAATGTTAATAAAATATTCATTTGTAATCAACACACGCTCGAATGTTTCGTTTTATTTGAAATAACGATTGCTGGCACTACCAAAAATTTGTTATAATTAGAGCTTAGGATTGTACAAGAACTTGGCGATCACTATTTGACGAGTCTTTACAAATATAATGAGACTGAACACGTTAATAAATTATTACCTAACTGATCAAGTATAATATCAAAAGTTTGCATGCAGACAATTAACTTTCAGAAATATTTTCTTTTAACGATACTTTTATGTTCGAGCCAATAAGTAACTTTCCACATGGTGACCAACAAAACAAATTCATTGCAACAGAATTTCTAACATAAATTACTACACTGCACAGCACTGATCTTATGCAAGTATTTGATAGAGAAACGATAAAAATATAAAATTTAATTAAATGTGTGTAAGTATTAGAAATTGTTGTGGACTTTAAACACGCAACTAACAAAAATATTTATAACACTGCATTACGTTAGAAAAGCCAGTAGCTGCAAAATTTTTTGCACTGTGCATATTTATCTTTAAGAAAAATGAAAGCTAATTAGAAAAGTTAATCAACAACAAAAAAACCTTGTTTCCTGTTGTTACAAAGCCCATAACTTCCTACTCTTTCAGCAGAAATAAAATCCCTAAAATAAGGCAATATGAAGTCAAAATATAATGCAGTCATTACGTTTTGACTTACATTAAATTCTAGAGAAAAGTCAGTTGATAGTTAACCAAAAACTCTAATTTGAAGATTTCTTTCTAAGAATAAAGAAATTCTAAGATTTCTAAGAATAAAAAATGAAACAAATATAGCAAGTTTCCTGTAATAACAAAGCCCATAGCTTCCCAGAAAAGCAGAAATAAAATCCCCAAAACAAGGCATAATTAAGTCACGCAACGCTATACGCTATCTATCCAACATAATTAATAAACACATGGAGGGAAAAACTCATTTATCGCCACCAAAATAGATGGCCAGCAGCTGCTGCTGTGTCAAGAGCACGTGTTTTTTGTACACAACCAGGGCACCACACGTGTGACCCCGGATAATACATTAACGAGAAAACCGGCAGTCTTGTTGATGGGAATGCTATTAAGCATACAAATATTTGTGAAAGCAGTAACCCTTCTTGGGTTAAAGACGTAGGAGGATGAGGGAAACAGGATTTGTATAAATACTTGGCTAATGAAGAGGATTACGCTGGAAAGCTGCTTATACTTGGCGAAGGTTTCAAACTAAGCAAAGATAAGTCACCGTCACAATTCTATTATGCCTCACGACAAAGAGACGAATTATTTTGTAGGATTCGCTACTCCAAACCTGCCCCATGAGGATTTTCAACCATGGTTTCTCAACAAATATACTTGGCTTGGTCTAAAACTTAACCAATTGAATTTCTATCTTTTATACCAAAAGTTATGCTATGCTGTGCGGTATCATAAGTGTAATTTTATGCATAACACAAGCGTGAATCGTGACCCTAGCTAAAACGTGAATAAGACAACCCAAGATCCAAGTTTTATTATACTGTACCGTTATAAAAGGTACTTTGTTAAATCCCAAAGCTATATAAACTTGCAGGGTTAGTTATAGAAGGCCCTGCTACAAAGGCAGGCTAATGCTCAACATGAACTACGAGAAATATAGTTCCATTTATCACGCTAAGCAGGGCAAATTGTCCGAGATAGTGGTCGAAATTTATTACATGTTTGCTTAATTTCTGCCCATCTATTTCATCTAGCCAACTGAGCTTTGGTTGTACGTTTTAGTTGAATATTCCAGCTTTGGTTCGGAATTGGAATATGGTTTCAGAATCTTATGAAGTTTTACAGACCTATCTATCAATGAAACTTAATTTGGCTGTCTCTACTACTTGACTATTTGGATCCTTAATAGTAATGATGTAACAGTTCCTTGAGCCATCAATTCCCGAAATAGAATATCGGACACATGAATCACTCAGCGCCTGTTCGAAAAAGGTGCTAGAGAACCGTTTATGGCAAGGACTCTTCCTCCAAGTTCGTTGCTCCTTTGTTTTGCGTTGTACCGCGACCGAGTCTGCATATTGATCAACGATTTATATATTATTTTCTTTCTGCAGGGTTCAGACGATTGCAACATGCCGCATTCAGTTACATAATTGTTTTTTCTCCGATTTCTTTACACCGAATGCTTATGTGATGATTACCAAGTAATGTCCCGTTATTACTGACCGTCCATGTGCAATACTGTAAATGCTTTTTTGGTATATACAAAATGGTACTTAGGCACGAGGTTCATTTACTCTAAATTGCCATCGGTCACCTAAGCTCGTTAAATGTTACATCACAAACGATCACAGCGATTGGCAGTTACGAGGAATGCATACAATGGAAGTGCCAAAGGCGCAAAATAGTCAACTACATCCGGGAAAGTGTGGCTGAGGGGGAAACGATTCAATTGGCCTGCCGTAATGTCTTTATCACTCAATTATAATGCAACAAACAAAAAACAATTGATAATGGCCAAATTGGATTAGCGTCGTGGTTCATTAAACCCGCCATTCCAACATCTTGGTAGCTAGTAGCTATGTCTTCATACATGGGAGCAACCAACCGAATATAAACTTAGTAGACTCATAAATATCAGCATGAATGCCGACCTGTGCTTTTGTTATGGAATAAAGGTTACCTAAAATGGATGTTCCCGTGAGGTTCGACGTAAAAGGTCGCGTAACAATAACCTATTGAGGTAATACAACTTTTGCAAAAAGCTCACACAGTCGCGACGGGGCGACACCGAGTCGCGTGATGAACAAAGTGGTGTAAAATATGATATTTTGGTAGTCAAATCAAAGTAGGAAGGAGCTAAAAATACTGCAAATCCATAAAGCAGACGGATACCACGCCAAGTGTACAGACACACGCCCAAAGTTCGACAGTAAACCGCTATCGTTTTACGATCCGACTCCTATTACTACACGATAAACACGTCCGCGTGTCTGGAAAACAAGATGCTGCACAGAAATACACGCCTCAATACAAACAAAGTTGCCATCGACCTGACTTTGAAACTATAGTTAAAACAAAATATTGATGAACTGCAAAAATATAAACCCTATCTGACATCATCGGAGAGTTGGCACCATTCCAGTGCAAGTGGGAAACCGATACACTATTCATCAAACAAGCACTTAGCGGATGATGAAAATATTTTTTTAGTATACTAAGAAAGTATAAACAGAACGCAATGTTCATTATTATAATGAATATTGCAGCAACTCTCACAGACTAAGTTCATACAATGAGCCAGACGGACAAAAGAATAATGGTGTATAAGTATATAACTTATGTATTGTGCTCGTCCCAATAATTTATCATCAAACTAAGCTAACGGTGGGTAATACGAAGAGCGCTTTGTAAATAAGTGCATTGATTACCCAGATATCAGATAAAAACTTTGAAGAGTGAACACTGTTGCGGGACTGTTCGAAAGAGATACCGCGGCCCTGGAACACAAAGGGCAAAGGAAGGAACATGGATGGGTTTTAGTCAGTACAAGTCGGACACTCCTGCTCCGCCCAGTGCGGGAGGGGTTATTAGATGATTTCCCATCAGAAAAAAAAAAGAGTGAACACTATTAATAGAAAGAAAAGTTTCGTTAGCTTTCTCTCTAGATATCGAAAGATTGCTTGAAAAATGTACACAGAATGATATTCTATTTCAGAGTTTAAGGTTGAGAAATGTAGTCTCGCGGCAAGGCTTTCCATCTCAAGAATCTTAAGAAGATAATTTACTCGTGACATTTAAGAATATGGCATTGAGTGAAGTGTGGATGCTGACGAGGCTCGTAAGTGTAGAACAAGCTTCAGACTCTCCGGCGTCGTCTGTGTTACCCTAGGCGACACCACTTCAATAGAAAATAGGCCACAGAACGGCGAGAACACTTCGCTACGGGAAATTGTGTGGAAAAAGCTTGCGGAAACTCACGATAGTAACAAACGAGGAATTACGACTGGTATAAAATATGATACTCGAAGCCAAACGGCTCTTCCGAATAGTGAGAAGTTTTTGCTGAATTATATCCAATTAAAATTTTAACATTACACCGCGTACTTAGCAAAAAATTCACGGATCTAAATCTAGACTCGCTGGTGGCAAAGAGAATGGCGTCATCACTCAATATGGCTTTTAGAACGTTCATTTCATGTGTTAGATGGATTTGACGATGGCCACATTGATTTTTATAGAAAAACTAGCTCGCGATTTCGCTTGCGAGGATGTCGGGAATGTACTACCAGGATGAAAAGTATCCTAACCCAGGTTATGGTGTATCCGTGCACCAAATTTCATCCAAATCCTTTCAGCCCCTAAGATGTCAATGTAACAGATAGAGTTACTTTCGCATTTATAATAGTAGTAGATACGGAGAAAGGATAATAATTCTGATTTTGGTATACATTCAACTACTACGGTTACAAAGATTTATCGATGCAAGGATTACTGTCGAAGGCTTGTCGAAGGAAAACAAATCCTTTAGAGCTTTACTCCTAATCAAAGCCAAGTAAGTCTTACAAGGCCGTCGCTCTAAAACGATCTGACGGGTTCGACGCCCGATCGCCAACGTTGGGTTTATTCATTTACGAATTTCTACGTGCTGCAAAAATAAACAACTCTATAATTTTGTACCCGTAGCTATATTTCTGAGTGAAGGTTTATAAAATGTCTTTATAAGTGCCAACTGGTAAATAAACGAGAATATTTTCCTCTGACAAAATGTTTTGAATTGGGCTTTCCAATGTGGGTTAGATGATTTTAGTACTCATTGAGAAGATATAGATAATAATGAATATTGCAAGTTTGCAACATAGTTAGATATTGGCATAGATTATCTGAAGATATCTCTGACAGTATCTCGATTTATTTGACTGCAAGGTTGTAAAAATCTTTGATAGAAATGAATTGAAAAATTTTACTCATTATGAAGTGCCTCTATGTTACTTTGAAAACTTTTGAACATTCATTTTGTATGTGTATTGAAGTGTAGGAAAACATTGTGCAGCAGATGCATGCTTCCATTATGTTTGTAATTATTTACCGATCCGGTTTCGTCAACAAAACACTCACTTTCGAACCGGTCTCAAAACGGGCGCCGCACGTCGGCTTGCGCCGGCTATGCCAACTATTGCAAACGTATTATATTATGTATCTCTAAACACGAACCATAAATATTCAATATTCACGAAACAAATAATACCTACAAAAACAAGGAAAATAAACCCATATCCGCAAAAGCCAAACGAAAAGACAAATAAGAACGCTGGAAACATAAATAAACTACAAGTACTTACATGACATCAAAAATGAAAACAACAAATGTTTAGTCCAAAATCCGGTTAGCACTTCATAAATAAAGTCACAGCGCAACAAAAACTAGCTGATCAGGTCCTTTAGAACATGAAGTGAACAGCGGAAAAAACTATAAACATAAGGTGAAGTAAGAACCACAACGCACGCGTCCAGCGCTGACGCGAGGGTGAACGTGACTACTGACTGCTGAACTAGCGATGCAACCAAAAGAGAATTAGACTGCAACTACGGACTAAGACGAAGATGAAACACATTTTTGTTTGTGGGCTAAATAGAAAACACTATAGGAAAATAAGAGCAAAAAAATTTTTTGGACGATCTTTAACAACTTCTCCAAATATTCCAAATTAGACCGCAGATGGATGCCATGACCCGTATCAAATTGTAGAATGAATTATACAATTCTGATACGTTAAGTTCCCATAGAATTATCGGTTAAAGCCGATAGGGGACCGCGAAAAGGAATAAGCTCCAAGCTAATTTTACCCGGACGTTTGACGGGCCGTATCTAGATTGAACGTCGCGTCGGTCCACATGTATACGTACACTGATAAACTTGGCCAGTTATTTTGTTTCCTTTTCATATTAAATTGTTATTACAAACACGAAGTTGTTTACTCTTCGTATAGTCTACAATTGGAGGCAATTTTGTGAAAGAAATTCTCAAATTACTTAATTGCAGTAAATTGCGCCTTGCGACAGGAACCAATCGTGATCTTTCGTAAAGCTTGCTCTGGTTTCCTTTTGTTACAGACACTACATTGGAAAGTGCCGAACCTGATCTTATCCAAGCTTTAAACGAGCTTTCATGTTCCTTTTGTTACATAAAAATATATTTAATAAAAACATTCCAGGGGCAAAAACTTCGATTAGCGATCGGCGCATCGGAAAGGCTCTTAAAAAACTAATTGCCTTGCAAGCCGCTAATACGATATTAGATTTCAGACTAGTCCAGTGATTGCATGCTAATCTAAAAAAGAAATATATGGAAATTCTAAGCAATGAATAATCTTTAAAACTTTAGTTGCTTGGTTTGTAAGAGGGAAACATTAAAACAGACAGAAACAAAAATATAAAATGAATAAGGATAGTGAGTAAGTGACGCCGGGAACACGTGGCTCATGACAGGAAATTGCTTAGGCGTTAGCGCAAGTAAATGGACGCATTGTGAGATTGTGACGAATTCGCGCCACATTGAATGCAAATGCAACATGATATTACCGTTCAGTATAATACAGGCCCACAATCATATTAAATTTTAATCTCATGTGATCTAACTTGTAAGGCAACGCAACGTGACTGAACGTATAGACTATGGACCTAGATTCGCACATAACGGCAAAGTTTACCCGGAGTTTGCGCAATTCCGGAGAAACTTAAAACCCGGAAACAGGAGCAAAGGAAACAGAAATGTTGGGAACTTATTATATTTTGTCAGTTTCACGCATACGTGGGTGTTTCTCGTGAGGAATGTTCGGGAATTGAAAGGAGGTGTTTTTTTTTCGGCCAAAACATGTACCGAGGTACAAATTACTATTTAAACTCTTTCCAATATATTGTGTTATTAGCAGTATTTTAAATCCTTCAATATTCGATAGGTTAAGAAATAAAAGAATATGAAAAAACACTACCTCGAATCGTAAATGCGTTCAAAGAAACGTTCATAACAGCGCTGGCGGCTGTCAAACTATTCCATCTGTCAAAATATTAAACTCTTTCGAGATCGATCGTCTGACAAGGGCTAGAATAATCTGAATGACAATATTGACAACGACAACAACAAAAGGAATAAAATAGTAAATTATCGACCCTGGAGCACTGTCTTTTGGCTAGTAGCTAACCAAACGCAAAAAAATAATCTGAAATGTGAAATAAATGTATTTTTTAAATTCTTGATCCCATAATGTTTCACAAAAAAGTGTGCCGGGGAAAAATAACCTATCTTTAATACAAAACTAAATTCTAAATAGCATATTTTTAGGTTTTCATACGTGTATAAAATGAAGCAACGAAACGCATCATCGGAGAAATGAATCACGAGATTGCCAGATTAAAATTCTTGGGTTGCAAGTTTTAGCATCTTTGATCGACAATTTCAGGTGGTACAAATGCATGAATAAATCCAATATATTTTTTTTCAGAATCTGCGATTTTTTTCCTATAACTTCGTACCTTTATTGTTAAGGTACATTGTTTGGCCACAATTGTATGGGGGAAAAAACACCTCCTTTAATGTATTTTGAGCGACATTTTCGGGTAGCGCCGGCGGTCGAGTGACCCAGATCTGAGGTCTGCGGCGGAGCCTGCGTACACCGCATTGAGAGGTCAGCGCGTTGCACGCAGCACAGTCCGTGACACCAAAATACCGCGTTACTTGTATTTATATCGAAACAAGCATATACTCGTACCTAGGTGGTTGAACAGGGCAGTGTTGTAAATGAGCTAGTAGAGCATGCAACTGATTTTTTCTTCCAACATAAAGACAACGTAAAAAGTAATTGCGATTGCTAATAGGTTACTTTCATACGTAATTCAATACATGAATTCCCATAGATACTATCTACTTCATTGATATTACGTGAACATGCACAACTACAAATGGTAGGTACAGTTGATAATTCTCACGTGGGATAAAAAATCAATTTTTAGCTATTGCATGCTTTGTTACACAGCTCCCATTGTGCAGGTGAAAGTTCAAATAAAAAATGTCTTGTTCCGCATATGAATCGTGTTACACCCAATTACATGGTGCATCTATAATTTCAGTCGAGATTGAATCTTCTTGATTCTATCAGTTTCAGCATTACATCCGCATCAGTTAATTAGTAATATACAATAACGTATGTAATTAACTTTTTCTATTTGCTAGTTAAAAACCTAGGCAGCATTGTATTGATGAGTGTAGATCAGTCTTGTTATAAATATGCGTGAAACTGTGAACAAGTTCCAAATAACTCGTCCGAAAGATATTCAAATATTCCCACAGTGTTTTTTCCACCGAGTCATCACAAAATGTATCACTTTGCTTTCACTGGTGCAATTTGATGCGCAATCAGCGCGGGTGGCGGCAGATTGTGGGGCAATTAACCAGTGCGGATATACTAGATGCGTATGCCATAAACACGTACGTTTATGGCATACGCATCTTCCTGCCATGTTATGGAGGAAACGTTTCGGTTGTTGAATGTTGATCTACCCGCCACATGACGAGACCATTTATTTTTAATAACCTAATTTATCAAGTCAACGTATTGCAGTCCACAGCTGGACATAGGCCTCTCCCATGTTGCGCCATGACACTCTGTCCTCTGTCGCATCCAGCAAACTAACCCAAATACAAAGTAGCCACAATTATACGACCACATGGAAAATTTTAATCAATTACTCGTTCCAAAAGTTGTGGTTTTTTAAATAAAATTTACCTATGTTATTTTCAACTCCGGACGGTCTGAAAAGTTTCGATATTAATAAAGTTTTCTGAGTAAATAATTGCTTTTTAATTATCCAGTGTTGTGCGATTTCGGCGGGCTATCGCTACTTGACTGAACTTCAGCAAAACTTTGCTTGTTGGTTTAGTTGGCAAAACTTTAGTTTTGATAACAATTAATTTCTTGTTATCTCAGGCCTATCTTAGACCGTATACAAAATTTCACCCAACCCCATTCAAATACTTGAAGAGAAAATAATCATCATTCCCTTATCCCAATTCATTTGGGGTCGGCGCAGTAGGTATATCGTCTTCTTCTGTACTTCTCTATAACTCATCATCTCAGTAATCACTTCTCTTCTAGCCATATCACCCTTCACACCGTTCATCCAATACAGGGAAAGTATTTAATCGAATTCAACACGCATATTGACAAAGTTGCCAGTCTTTCTCCCGTGGAAACTTATCGGTAGTAGCGAAAGCGATTAACAAGTCTTTACATAGTTTTTCCCACATAAAAACAATAGCATGCTTTCTATTTTTAAGCAGCACTCGGCCAAAAAAGTTGGAGAGAATTTCTCGTTTCCTCAGGAATAAGATATGCAATCTTTGTTGCTGTTGGAATTATAAATCAGCTTGCTAGATTAAAGTAGATGAACTGTTTTAAGGGTACGTGTGATATACTAATAAACGTAGTGTGAGTCACGTTGAGGATCCGGGTGACAGTCCCCAATTATACAGGACAACGAGACCACGTACCCTTAAAGTAGTTCATCTGCTTACTGGTAATTTGGTGGTTTTATTCTAAACACTAACTAGTGTTTCTAGTGAACACCACATGTAGAGGCAGCACCCGTACTCAGGCAAGACTTATTTTATACTCAGACAGTAGGATCCTTGGGAAGACCTTTGACAACATTTGGGATACCAATCTCCCATTATTTCTACAGGTAAATTTTCGACGCCTACCCATATTATCAGCTACATTATGGAATGTCTTAAACTGGTATATATTTCAGCAGTTGCTTGTAAATTCACTACATACTACTGAAGTCTACCCAAGAATTTCATTAGTCTAGATCTTGTAATCATGAGTTACCTGCCTAGTCTATGTTAAGACCACTTACAAAGATATAATACAACATACCAATCCATTGTTTTCGAGTCCTTTACATGAACTTCAAACGAAAAACCTTGACAAACGTATAATAACTAACATCAAAGTTTACTAAACAAATTGAAGTTGAATAGACTGTGTCAACATACTTTTTCACACCTCTTTATTTCGTGATTGGTTGTTGATTGGCACGCACAGTTAAGCTAAGTAATGTGTGTTTGTGATAGTCATCTTCTCGGAACTAAAAATAAAGTTTTTAGTGCGAGGCAGCACAAGATAAATGATGTTTACTGGACAGTTTACTGCAGAAGTAATAGCAAGTATTCCGGAAGGAGATATGTTTACAGCGAGATCGAGACGGGGAAACATTCGGGCAATGCTCCGGAGGCGGCTTTCGATGGATCCTATATTGCAATTATTGGTGCAGTGTAATCAAGTGGTTTACTATCCAAAAGCATGCATTTTCATGTAGGTCTAGGTATGCTCCGGGTTATGTTAGGAACTATCTTTCAGATTAATGCTGCAATGGTAAAAATACGTGTAAAGATGTGGACCAAAATGATTTGAAATATTGTGTTAATTCCTCATCTTTCGTTGGCTACAGACATACCCATGTTCAACAGAGCTTATAAATCATGTAAAGCTGATTTATATGACAAAAAGTGTGAAAACATCCCCTCTATCGCCTGTAAACTGGGCTGATATTCCAGGAAGACTGCCGTAGAAAGTGCTAGAGTGTCAAAAGACTGCTAATTATAACGCGGCGGGCGACGTTCCACACATACCTGCTGCTCCAGTCGACAGACACACAACAAAACAACTCGAATCTATTCACGTCAGATAAACTTTCAAATCAAGCGAGCTGCAAATGAACCATCAATCTTACAGCCTCTTGAGAGCCGATAGATCGTAGGTAGAGTGTTTTAAATCAATTGTCGAGAGCCACTATTAATGCTAATCACTGGTTAGGCAATTGAGAATGGATTAAGATGTGTTTATGACTGTTTCTTGGTCTCCTAAATGTTTATTAATAAGCATTATTACTGGTCACTGGTCTATTAAATATCAACAGTTTGGACTAGGCATAGCTTCGTTGGATTTTCAAAGCAAGCTGAAACCGCTTACGTAGTTTGGTTTGCGAAACAGTTCAAAATGTTTAGAACACCCAATTGATTCTCTATTCCAATTTTCGATCCCTGTTTGCTTTAGCTGTTGATCAATTGTCACTTCCTTTGAAGATAGTAACTCCACTCTAAACAATGCGTGATTTTTGCATATTAGATATGATTGTGTTCGAGAAACCGATGCATGGTGTCCATCCATCGAGATTAAATCCGTTTTATGTCGATTCAGACTTATTTATGTGTTTGATGTATTCGAGTTCATGTTTCTATATTCAGAATCATCGGATTGTAGGTACCAAGGCTATCTCATTCTCGATTACCAACACGTTAGATTTATTGAAGATTGGTATTTAGTAAAGCATTAATACGTGATTGGGATGTTCGAACACCTAGAATGTGTTACATCTTGTGTATATCTGCTTATCGGTCGTACGTGTTCAGAAGTGAAATAGATACAGGTTTTCTTTCTAGTCATTGTAATAAAACTTTTCACGGCCGTAGTTCACAGGTATATTTTGTTTCAAATGGGCAGCAAAATGTAACATTGTTGGGGTTGAGGTAATAATAGTGAAAGGTAGCGTAGCCGTCAAAGGGATGAAAATATGTCTGCAACAATGTGTAACAATCTGACAAGTAAGCAAGGAAGTGGTTTGTTTGCACATAATATTTTGATTACGTACACGAGTAACACAATATTACACTAAATAAGAAAAGTTGATTTCGTTTAGGAAATGGAAGAGTCTCTTAGTTCTAAGGTCAATGACCATATACATAATATATATGGTTTCTTTTATCTATAAACCATCTAGGTCGCCAATATTTTAAATTACACCCACATTGGTGTCGCCCACAAGTAGAAAGGTCCTGATAATTGAGAAACGCATTAACATAAAGATTTCTCAATACCAGGAAAGATTGCAAAAAATAATGCGAAACAGTTTGAGCGAATCTAAAGTAGACCATTATCGGAATGAGCTTCATTCGCAGAAAGGCGAAATATAAGTTTCTGAACCGCAATAAATTTGATTTGTCATGAAACCCACTGATGACTGGAAGACACGAAACGTCTGTTCAGACGCTAGGCTACGTGTTTGGTGGAAAATAGCGTGCCGTCTGACTCCACATCGTATTTCAGTTCAAGGTCACGAGAATACACCATATCATTCATAATCTTTTCATGCCGATTGCCGACTTATCACCGTGGCAATCTCGTTATGAAAAAAAATGCATCTTCCCAAAAACGAGAGTCATAAACCAGTTGCCATATGCAGAACACTACATGCCTTATTCGTCTTGTGGAACACAGTCACAGATAATATCAATATCGTGATTTAAACTTGTGCTCATGTAGAAAGTGCGTCCGTCGTTAAGGCGACTTTAGGAGTCGAGTTACTCAGTCAACAATCACAGCTCGCCCACGCCCGAGAAACGCCTGAATTGTAATCAAGCCTAATTTAGGAACAATAGAACATTTTCTACAGTTATTTAGATAAACAAGATTTGAATAGTTTCCTTGAAGAGTTGGCATTTTTGTGTCAAAGTAATAGATTAGAAGCAGTTGTTGTGCTGTCTGAGTGCTTTGAACTCAAGTCCTTGTAGTGCTACACTCAAAGCCTATTTGGTCTAGAATGCGGCGTCCATGACTGGCGACCTCGAAATTGGCTGCACTTCGTCAGTGTATGCAAACGTGGCGAATGGCGAAAGGTTAAATGGAAACGTGAATAGCTGACGTCAGTATTGCCTTGTTTCAAAGAAGTCTTTAAACGCTAGCGTGCATTAAAAATTCGTTCTACCTACTGTATATAAAACGAAGACCGTACCTATCTGGTTATTGCCCATCTGAAATTGAAACAAGTAAATGGAATGAAACTGGTTTCTACACTGGTGTGCCCTGAACATTGTCTTTTGCAGCATCTGCAACGTATTGCACAAGCTAAAGTAATCGTACTTTGAGTGCACAAGTTTGTACCAAAATATTTTGCTAGCAAATTGCGTTACATCGTTGATGGCTGTACCGCACCACGTAACATAGCATCTCGTCGCTAATGTTGCATGTAATTGCGTGGAGGTGACACACAGATCTACATCTCTCTTGCGACACCTCAATCTCGACACGTCAAATTATAATAATACGATTGTGTGTACATTTGATTCAGTAGGGAAAATGTGCCGCGTGCAAGTTATGGAGGCAAAGGCTGAGCTGTTTCGGGCATAAATCTGGAGATATCGCAAACTAGGTAAATGATCCTAGTATTTGCCAATGGGTACATTCAAAGCCTTTGGGATTGTGACAAATTATGTTAACAGTTGTGCTGACCCATATCGTACGACATCTTCGTAACTGTATTTGTTTAACAAATGATATTCAGGCTATGGTTTTAAAACCCTAGATTGCGGATCTTTCAGTCAGTCACTTTGATATGTCTTCCCCAGTGCAGTGATATTTTTTAATGTCATGATGACTTACGTTAACTTAATTTGGTATCTTCCATTCAAAAAGACGGTAAAGATTTTAGTGAATAGTTAGTATATAAATAAACAATCGTTTTGCAAAAGGAATAAAAAATCCCCTTGTCCTGTGGCATTGTAGAAGCAGACCTTGTCAATAATTGCAAACTGCCGATGACTGGCTGATGAGAAAACAAAAGAATCGCAACCAAAACAGTCATGGATGGCCAGCGCAGTGATTAGAACAACGTTGAGAAAATAACACTTACTAAATTCGACCTAGATACTCATTGGGAAATTGGACTTTTTGGAATATTTGTTTAGTACAAATGGTAAATTATTTAAGCCTTGCAGCATGGCCCACAAATGGCAGAGGCTGTCGCACTATCCATGACGGTAAGAAATGATTATCTTCATATCAAGATTGACAGCATCTACTCAACCATTAATAGCAGCTTCCTAGAGCTATTACCAATTTGTTTATGAGACAGGGTGATATTATTCCATTTATGGATTGTAGTAGTTGATGCTTATTTATATTGCCAATGACTTTTCAGCTTGTAAACTCCAAAGCCTTTGGACAAGCAGGACAATTTGACAACATTACCCAGAAAAGATGGATAAATGAATACACTCTGAACCCCAACATTAAAGAATTGAAGTTATTAGGCAGTTCACCCACCAGAGAATTATTTAACGTTTTAAATTATATTGCTCGAAGACTAGGTTTAACCGCTTTACCGACGAAATGTCCTAGTAGCGATTACCGCGTAGTATGCGGTTCGCGAGAACGAAAGACAGATTCGCATAATTAACTGCGACCATTCACTTTGGAGAGACAAAAGAAGAACGTCTTCTGGGAACTCTCGATAAATCACTACGATACGTACCTATGTGCAGTGCATGCTTCTTGTATAAGCCCATATGCTGCTTTACGATGACGTCCGCTTGTTATGCGATTTTCTCAGAGAAGCTAACTTAAATACACCGGGAAATGCAGTAAAAGTCATTTTATACATAACTCCTAAATGACCTATTTCTATGTATAGCTGTAAACTAAATATCTATGTGTACGTTACGTATAAGTTTTAGCCGTTAGTAGCTCAATTAGTAGCGTAAGTTCGGGCCGAAGGGGACGGCAGCGTGGCAGCGCCGGCTCACATTTCAGCACGGCCGTTATGGACGAAATACGTTAATATTGACGCCGAAAATACGCGTGTTGCGTCACTGCACTAACTATTGCCCTTAATCACGCAGGCCACGCGGAAACCACACATGAAATACGTATTCCAACTTATCATTTCTGAAACTCGCTCTGTAATAGTAGTTTGCATTGTTTTTATTACTTCCCAGTTAGTACAGATGGTAATGGGAGCACATTTGTGGAGATCTGATAAAGTTGTATTGTTCTCCTTATGGTATTATTCTGGTTTGTGTAATATTATGTTATGGAAACTTCTAGACTTGTTCACACGTCTATGAGACTGTATATCGTTTTAACGAGTTTTTGCACTATACGGTCAGCTTATTTACAGTTTTTTTATTTATTTTTTTATGGACGGCCATACGGTCATACTTTTCATACAAACGCTCGTACGTGATTATGCAGTTGTTACACATCTATCTTTGAATTTTTTTAACTAATTCGTATATTGTGCACTATAACTAGGTTTCTATGGTAGCAAAAAATTTAAATTTGTAGAAACAAATTCAGTAGCCTCCAAAAATTACTGTTTGGCACAAATTTTAACTGAACTTTGGCCGTTGATAATGTACTCATAAACTGTAAAAGTAAAGAAAACATCTCGATAGAAACCTTGCACATGTAATGGAGATTCTTAATGACTAATAATTATTTCACACACTTGTAAGACTTATTCAAAAACACGTATTTCCTGGAACAAGTTTAAGAAATTTTGCGAACACTATTTTTCGTTCAATGTCATCGCGTTAGGCGGTATGAGGTGTGCGGGAGACGAGGTGTGCGGGGTCGGGGTAAGACCGGGAAATTGAAAGAAAATCGCCGCTGAGGCTCTGAATGAAACAACAAGCTTTTCGACCATGCTGCGTTGACGATAGACGGACCGGAGAGGGGCCCTCTTAAGTAAATCCTTTTATTTCAGATTTTCCCTTATTACAATCACAAGTTAAGAAATACAACATAAAAAGGAGAATAAACAAAAGGAACAAAAAGAGTGGAATACATTTTGGAATATTAAGTAGGTAGCTAATTTAAAAATAAAAACAACAATTATTAAATTATTCAATTATAGCTGTCTAATATGGCTTTCAGGCAAATAAAGAAAACTAAAAGGATCTAGTTAGTTGGAACCTAACAATAATAGCAGAGGGATTAGTTTAGTTAAACCTTTTTAGAAAATTTTGTGTAGTTGATATTTTTTATTACACCTTGACTGTACAAAAATGGTAAGCTTTTCACACAGAGAGAATTAAAATTTCTAAAAAGAAATGGGATACATTTAGAATATTTCCAAGTTTAGCTTTAAAAATAAATTCATACATATTTTGTTGAACAGTCAGGCATGTTTTTATCTATCTTTATTCTGAATAAATAAACCTCAATTTTAGGCCTCATTTTACAACATGCTTGTAAAATGACGCATATAATTGAGGTTTTATTTGAGTTTATTTTTATTGCTCAATTCCTCACTCATAGTGTTGTTAAAATTACTATAATGTGAAACAATTTGTGCTGAAGTGAGCAGCAATTATTTTGTTAACATCAAATTAGAGGAATTAACAATCAATACTGAGCAACCCGTGGTAATTGTTTAAACATAGGTATTTTATAGCAATTATTTACTACAGATATTGAAGTGACTCATGTAAAATGAAGGTCATATTTATTGTATTGTTGTTTATTTTGTAATTTATGAAGCATTTAAAGATACCTGCATTGTGGATACTGTAAAGTACTAATTCTACTAGTAACTTTTTTATTGCTCCAACTAAGTAGCTAAGTTAGTATGGGGCAAATTAAAATTTAACACGTTGGACCGTAACAGCCACAGGCGTCTAGGTAGCTAAAAGTGATACGACAGCATGCCTGTCGACGTGTCTAGTGTTTACTTGCATAAAACAGTAAGCCACACGACAAACGATATTCCATACTATCATAAAGAACGGCATGTTGTACTGTCACCACAGGTATATAATTAAGACTTTAGTACTGTCAATACACAATTTTCAAAAAATTGTCTAAGAAAGTCCTTCCACACACACATATTCACGTTGTTGTGGTCCTCTCAAATACGCCCGTGCGCATCGTAGTTACATATGATTAGTCGAGTAGTATCACAATGTCACTAAGGGCGTACGCCCTTGGGCAATGTATGAAAATAAGTAGTGTCACAGTAGCCACAACCAGTGAATTATTACTGTCCATTGGTGTAATAGGGTATATGCAAGAAATACAAAACTTTTTTCATTTCTTAAAAATGCCTTGTATTGGACCATAAAAAAATTGTGGTACACTTGATTAATTCTCTATTACAACACTTATTTTACTATTTTATTTAGCGTGTTTTTGGTGAAACGGAACGCAAACACAAAATGCATCAATTCCGGTAGTGATGTCAAAATTCATGTGTCAAAGAAACACTTTTAATTGAAAAGTATTTAAAGTTTCACTAAGATTTTACTATAATATTGTTATTGCAATTTTTGCTTAAATAAAGCACTTACATTTTAGTAAAACTAATCTACTAAGGGCAAAAAATTAGATTTAAACAAGGCAGATAGAGGTAAGTGACATCAAAGTCCTGACATGAATGGCCACGATAGTCATAGACGTTTGAACTGTCGTAGAAAATTGCAGGAGTTTAATTTTTTTTTTGCGCGACAAGCAGTAGTTGAAATTAACTTTTAATTATTTTCTTGGGTTGATAGTACTACATATTATTGATTCAAGTGGAAAAAAAAATACATATTCATATTCCCTATTGTTGTATGAGGATAAATAATTAAAATAAATGGTAATCAAGGAGGAGGTTGGTTTCATCATGGGACATGGACATTGTTTATAGAATTTAAAAATATCTTTTTAAACAAACCACACCTAATGTTTATCTTATTATAATATTTCTAGGAATGAAGAGATTTCTAGTTGGCTGGTGATTATGTAAAAAAAAACATTAATAAAAAATTGAGGGTTGATAATTCATTACTTAGTTAGGACTTGTTATTGAGAGAAATAGTATTAATAGTTTTAACTAATTCATTAGGAATGAGATGTTATAATGTAACTCAGAAGCTAATAATAAATCTCAGAACAAAGTAGGTTTATTGTTGATTAATGCAAATTTTGTTAGGAAATAAAAAGCGAAGTAAAAGGAAGAATAGTATTGATTTTTTGCACAGTACATTAAAAACTCAAGTTAATAAACCGCCGTATAAGATAATCGATCTACTTCCTGATTTAAGACGTTGTCGCCTTTGGCAAATATTTATTCCTTACACAAAGTTAGTATCAATTCATTTATTTGAAGTTAATCTCCAACTTCTCCCAACTGAGTGTCGGAATTATGGAAACCAAAAATACGAATATGCTGACAGAAAATGTTAATAAAATTAAACAATACTTACATAGCACATGAAGAATTCCAAATGCATAACTTTGGTGAATGTGACGATTACAGTTTAACACAAAATAATAGAAAAAATGAATCCCACAGCGTGTGTAAATGTATAAAACTTATATTCTCCAAGCAACATGACACAACTTTGACAACAAAACGGAACTTGAAGGAAACTCACCGGCGGTCAGGCAGTTCAGGCACGCACAAATAGTGTTGTTCTTAAAACTAATTCAACACATAACGATTTTTAATTAGTTTATTTCTTAACAATATTGGTCGTATGTTGTTTATTTTTTAAATAATACTGATACTTTAAAATTTATAAATTAAAATAAACTTATTAATAAAATTAAAAAATGGCGTCAAAAAACTCCTCCTCAACGCAGTCAACTGGTAATGTACAACCCAAGAGACTGGCGGCGTTGCCACGTTGTATGGCAATACTAAGCCTTTGGCCTAGGTAAAAGCCAGCCTTTGGGTCACGGGAAGTGTCAACTAAGCGTTTGGAAATATCCTTTTGTTTGTTTTAATCATTCTTTAAACACTTACATTATTAAACAATCAAAAATAATGTTAATCATCGTTATAAATAAACAAAAAATATTTTTATTGGCAATAAAACCGCCAAATCAATGCGAGAGGTTTCCGTACTCGGGATAAATATTTTATCATCGGCCACAATAATAAATAATACACTTCTGGTGTGAAGCTTTAATATATTCGTAAAGCTTATAATTGTTGTTGCCGTAATGCAGAATTAAAACATTATAATAAAACTTTGTTTTATTTGAAGGAACAAATATATTTTCGGTATAGTGACAAGACAGATATAAAACACGATATGAAGGTCGTATACCTTCAGATATATCAGACCCAATATGAAGGTCGTATATCTTCACATCCACGATACTTTTTAGAGCTTGGACAAATCTTCAAGTCCAACTCTACAGCTTAACATGTTCAGTCGTGGTCCAAACAATGGCTTCGTAAACATGTCTGCCAATTGTAATTCTGTAGCGACTTGTTTGACGGCGAAGTCTCCATTTTGAATACATTCTCGAATGAAGAAATGCTTTATCTTGATATGTTTAGTTCTCCTGTGGAACTCATAAGGTGGGTTCTCAGACAACCTTATGGCAGACTCATTGTCGACGTAAATTGTTGGTTTTTCATTCAGGTCTGTTAGGTCCTTTAATTCCTCCAGGAGTTCTTTTAGCCATAAGGCTTCTCTCGCAGTTTCTGTCATGGCTACGAGTTCGGCCTCCGTTGAAGAGATTGCTACTCTTGGTTGTTTTTGGCTTTTCCACATGATGGGACCGGAGAATAAGAAAATCATCCCTGACGTCGAATGGCCAGTCGTTGTGTCACCACCAAAATCAGCGTCACTGAAACATATCAGCCTCTTCTCCCGGCTTTTCGCGAAGACAAGTCCTTTGTCTATAGTACCCTTTAGGTATCTAAAAATTCGCTTGACTCTCATTACATCAAACTTAGTAGGACTTTCTAGATGCCTTGACGCAACACTCACAGCGTAGCTTATGTCTGGCCTTGTAGCGACCATGAGGTATGCTAGGGCTCCCACAGCTTGACGATAGGGAAATGACGAATTTGATTCATCATCTTCTTCTTCATCTATGCCAATTTTTACTGCCGGCGTTGCAGCGACTTTGCAGTTAGTCATTCCAAACTTTTCAAGTATCTTCTTAGAATAAGACTTTTGGTTTAATGTAATACAACCATCTTTGGTTTTATTAATTTCAAGTCCAAGGAAATAAGACGCCGGTTTTGTGGTTATTTTAAACCTATTTTTCAGCTCTTCAATAAATTTCCTTCCAGCATTTTCACTAGTTGAAGCCACCAAACCGTCATCTACGTAAAGCGCAATTAACACTTGTTCACGTAAGTAAAGACAAGGATCTTTTGTGCTTTGCTTGAATCCTGAATTTATAAGATATTCTGATATGCAGACATTCCAGCATAGAGGAGCTTGTTTCAGCCCGTAGAGGCTGCGTTTAAGTTTGCACACTTTCTTAGTGCCATCATTGAATCCCTCTGGCTGCTTCATAAATATTTCCTCTTTTACAGCTCCGTTTAGAAACGCAGTCGATACATCGAACTGTTGAAGTACCAAATTTTCTCGAGCAGCTATTCCTAAGACAGCTCTTATAGTACTGAGGCGGGCTACCGGACTGAAAGTCTTCTGATAATCAACGCCAGGTTTTTGTGAAAAACCTTTTACTACTAATCTGGCCTTATATCGCTCAATTGTACCATCAGGATTGTTCTTTATTTTGTAAACCCATTTACATGGCAATGGTTTACGATTTTTCGGAGGGTCGACTAATTCCCAAGTCTTCATTTCTTTCAATGATTCCATTTCATTTTGCATAGCCTCTAACCATTTGACCTTATCCTTGCTATTCATAGCATCTTTAAACGTTTGAGGTTCTGTTTCATTATCCATATCCATGACTGCCATAATATAATCCTCAAATATTTTAGGTCTGTTAATCTGTGATCTATCACGAAGATTGTATGATCTTCGTTCTTCTGGGACAAGAATGGATGCGTCGACATCTATGTCGTTTTCATTTGGTTGATCAGCAGTTTCACTGCCGTCATCAATCCCGAGAGTGTCATAATACAACTCGTTATCTTCATTTTGTAAAGGTACCTCGTTAGAGCTTGCAATAACATTATCCTGTACTGCTTGCTGTCTACTATTATTTTCTTTTGTAGTACCTTCTAAATATATTTCTGTTTCATCTAGTTCACTGTCAGTCTCGTTTGATCGCTTGTGATCATCTATTTCTTGAAAAGGAACAGAAATTACATTTTTACCATCTTCGTAGAACATTTTCTTTAAAATTCGAACATCCTTGGAAACAAGAATGCGTTTCTTCGATGGGACGTATATTCTAAACGCTTTTGAAACTTCCGAGTAACCAGCGAACATACCAGGTATAGCTTTTGAAGCAAATTTGTGTTCATGTTTTCCTTTCTTTAGGATGAACGTTTTAGCACCAAATACATATAGATGATTAACGCAAGGTTTTCTACCTACCCATCTTTCAAATGGTGTTTGGTTTTCAATACTCTGGTTAATGCTTCGGTTTGACAAGTAATTTGCAGTATGAACCGTTTCTGCCCATAAACACATAGGCGCTTTTGATTCCAACATCATGCATCTTGCTTTTTCTATAAGGGTTCTATTTTTCCTTTCAGCGATACCATTTTGATGTGGAGTGTAAGGTGCTGTCAATCTTTTTGCTATTCCATTTTGCTTCAGAAATGAATCAAACTTCAAATTTCGGTATTCCGTACCGTTATCGGTCTGTAGGAATTTAATTTTGTTTCCTGTGAAGTTCTCTGCTTCTACCTTGTAGTCTATAAACTTTTGTAATACTTCGTTTTTATTTTTAATAAAGTATACTCGGCAGTATCTACTGTAGTCATCAATGAAACTTACAAAATACCTGCTGCCATTCAGTGAAGGTTGTTTAAGTGGTCCACAGACGTCACTGTGTACAATCTCAAGACGCTGACTCGTACGTGAATTATTTTTGTCACTCTTCTTGCTAGGCACTCTGCTCGATTTTCCTTCTATGCATATTTCGCATTCACCTAAAGAACTATTACGGTTGAAGTTTAATCCAATCAGGCTTTCATTCTTTAAGGCGAGCTTCAAGTCCCTTTCACTCATGTGTCCCATTTTACAGTGCCATTGTTTAATAGCATCTGACTCCACTTCTTTTGCTACGTCATTACTACATTCTGTAGCATTGGCTCTATGTCTGTCAACATTATTGTTTTTCGTTTGGAGATAATATAGACCATCGTCTTCTCTCACTGCTTGCATTTGTACTCCTCGCTTGTGATCATTAATTATTGCCTTCTTCTTAGTGAATAGAATTGTGAGTCCTACATCAGTCATTTTTCCAACAGATAGAAGATTAGCACACAGGCTTGGTACATAAAGTGCATCAGTTATTCCAATTTTTCCTTCTTCAATTTCTATTTCTGCAGGTCCTGACCCTTTTATCTCTGCAGTTTTGTCCTTTGAAGCGAGTTTAAGGGTTTTTGAAATTTTCTTCATCTCAATAAAAGGCTTATCCGAAAATGTCATATGTGACGTACATCCACTGTCAAGTATCCAGCATTTTTGGGCTTTGTCATTTATGAAGTAGCTACTGAAGAGGTTTGTTTGTTTATCGTCCATTTTGGTATACCTGTTCTTAGGCTTTTTATTATTTTTCTTGCCGATATTCTTATTTTTAGACCAGCATTTGGACGTGTCATGGCCTTTCTTTTTACAAATCTTGCAAAAGGTGTAGAAACTTTCTTCAGCGTCATTCTTTACGCTAGTACTAGGGATGTCACGACGGCGTGCATCACTCTCTTCTATAATTTTAATCTTTAGCTTTTCAGGGTCTGGAAGCGAGTCTTGAGATTCAATTGCAGTCCTGAAATTTTCGTATTCCGAAGAAAGGCTATAGAGCATCATGATTGACAATAGATCACTGTTGATATCAATATCCATATCTTTTAATTTATCAACTGTATCCATGAATTTCTTTAAATGCTCGCGTGTATCTGAACCTTCTTCTAGTTTTGCTAATATAAGTTGCTTTAGTAGGGTAGCCTTTCTGGCTGGACCCTTACTAGCATAGATAGATTCAAGAGCCGTCCACACATCTCTGGCAAATTTACAGTTTTTTACCTGTTTCAGTTCTGAAGGCGCTATCAACAACATCAGCTCCGATTTCGCCATTTCGTCATCGTCAAGAATATTTTGTGACGCACCTACCTTTGGATATTCTTTTACACATGCCCATAGTTTATTTTTTACTAAGTATGCTTTTGCATGTATACACCACGTATCGTAGTTTTCCTTTCCTAAAGGTTGGATTTTTACAATTGACATTTCTAATTTTTTCCTTTTCGTTTTTATTCAAATAACTTACATTTTTTACGCTCTGCTACCATGTGAAGCTTTAATATATTCGTAAAGCTTATAATTGTTGTTGCCGTAATGCAGAATTAAAACATTATAATAAAACTTTGTTTTATTTGAAGGAACAAATATATTTTCGGTATAGTGACAAGACAGATATAAAACACGATATGAAGGTCGTATACCTTCAGATATATCAGACCCAATATGAAGGTCGTATATCTTCACATCTGGTCACAACGCGTATCGTTAGGAGGTTCTTCTCTCAAGAGCCCCCCGGAATCTCGGATCATTTTCCCGATGCCGGTGGGCTACTATTTTCTATATTTTGAATTATAATTTTTGAAATATTTAAAAATGTAAATAATAAGTAAAGAAAATAAATAATAAACAAGGTTAGTTAATTGTAGCCGGAAATATCCCGTATGTTTTTTTTAAGTCACACAGTCACTCAGGCGCGTTATTATCGGTCGATAATACTGGGTCCGATAATTTCTATTTCGTATTCGTGTTGAAGGTTGCGGGGATCCGCTGGATGCGAGTCGCACGGGACCGGTCAGTGTGGCGACACTTGGGGAGGCCTATGTACAGCAGTGGACGTCTTTCGGCTGAAATGAAGATGATGATGATTCGTGTTTTTGGCAGGTTTTTTACCTAATGTCGTTTTTGGCGTCTTCGTCGGTCATCTTTCATAGCTACTAGAATTTTTATTAAGTACTAACGTACTTAATAAAAATTCTTCGTCTGATGATAAATCAATTTCCACCCATATTGTAGATTTTTAGAACACTCGTAACTGTCGGTAAAACCAAAATTTGTCCTTAACTTATACTAGTACTAACGATGTCGCAGCTGTGTGTGGGATCGCATGCGCAATCCAAAAAAATCTAAGAACTCATTACGGAATATCGCAGGACGGAGAAACACAAGCGTCCTACCTCTATTGCGTCGTTATTACCGCAGCAGTGTGTAACTTCGTAGCCGTCCTAATACATAATGTACTAAAAACAGATATCGCAATAACGCACCCGGTCGGTATTATCGACCGATAATAACGCGCCTGTGTGGGGAGCCTTTACATTATGAACTAAATATAATAGTCAATTTGCAATTTTGCTCAATCCTAGGTCTCTGTTTATTTCAGTATTGCAAGATTCCAAATTCGCATTTGGATGACATTATTTGACATTTGTTTTGTTTGCGAGTTTGACATTTCTGACTTTGTGTGGCAGTGTGAGTGAGAGTGTATTTCCGAAGTAATTTATTGTTTTGGGAATGAAGCACAGAGCATCATTTAAATCAGATCAGCTTTACCGTGAAAAAGGTAAATGCTATCATTGGTTTATTCACGTTACGTTAAACAGATACCATTTACCCATTTATCTAATCTTAAGTTGATCACCAACTATATTCAGGTTAAAAACTTTTATATACATTACAGATGCTTGAAAATTAAGTGGTTAACAATTGAACATTAAAATGATGGAAGCAGACTCCACGACATACGACAGCAGCACAAAGGCTGAAGTAACCGAACCAAGTCTACCATTTAACACTTTGCCTGGGTAAGATATCTTTCTAATACTTTCAGTTGTGAATAGAAAGCAATTTTTGACTGCTGTACTTTCTAAGTAATCTTTTCTATCTACTTGACTACCATGTAGCTTTAGTCAACAACTATTCAACCATTTACTGTTTTTATAAGCCTACATAAGTGACAAGCGTGAAACCTTATTGTATGACCTAAAGAAGGTTTTGTTTCTATTTCCAGTAATCTGCAGTTGTACAAAGAATTCACAACCAGCCATGGAGATCAGAGAATAGAGTGTCAAATAGTGGCGAGGCTGCAAACATTTGGACTGTTGCCTAAAGTAATGAAGTGCCCCTCAGACAAACCTGACTGCAATGTTGTTTGTAGAACTGCAAGAGTGATTGACAGGTAAGCAGATATTTATAAAATAATGCCCAATTATTTACTTTCTTGTAATCAGTATAGTAGTTTGTTGATTGAGCATGAGTTTAAAAAGATCAAGTTAAAGAATATTAATGTATTAAGTCTATTTCAAAGACATTATAGACCACACTCCCATGTATTGGGCTTTAATCGTAAATGTTACATTTAAATATAAAGAAGATACATTGATGAAAGTACACATTATTTTATTAAATGACAAAGTCAATCCTAAAAAGGTATCCTAGCAACCATACATATCGACGGTTGAAAGGCTAATTGATGTAAGCGACATTTTGTAAAACTTGCAGGAGGACGGATTAAAGTTTCTTTTTTTGGAAAAAAAATCATAAAAAAACAATTATTTAATAGACTTTTATTTATTTAATACAGTCTATTCCTAATTAAGTAACGAAGTTTTTTAAGCTATTACTGTTTATAATTATGTATTATTTTAGAAAATTTATGTCGGTTATCCCAAAATGCATCAAATTTAGTTATTTTTTCAGAAAGGCAAAATGGTTTAAATGCCTTCCGTAAATAAAATAGCTGAAAGTAAACTGCCTCAAGCATCGACTTAGTATAAAATAATACGAGAAAAAATAATTTAGCGCCAAGTCAACTGACAGTTGAATATGCCCAATGAACCCTAAGCAACATGATGGTGTTGCACCAGAGTGAAGTAGTTTGATGCAAATGCCCATTATAGCTTGTACGCAGCCTTTGGTTGTTTCCTGTACGTGCTTTACTCCTGCGTACCGTACCCTTTATATCCTGTCCCGTAGATCCACGAGACGTCGTCGCAAGTTAACAGGGTATTTTGTCTCTATAAGTCAGCATTTCATCGCTGGCGTTATCGAAAGCTGCCTCTATGTCCAATGATATGACAACGATGACGATCTTCTTTTCTTTCAGTCTGTCTCTAATGTGATTTATCAGGTCATAGAGGAAGTCCTCGGTGCTGCGCTAGGGGACGAATCCGTACTGGTTTCTGCTCGCCTATGGAGATATATGTCATCTGATTCAGCGTACCAACCTTCTCTCCAGAATTTTATGCAGTACAGGCAGTAGCCCAATTGGCCTGTGCGTCGATTCCAGGAGCTTTCTTTGTATTTTAACTTTAGTTCCTCCGTTGTTAATAGAGGGTCGAATGTCTCACCATTCTCGTTTACGTTGACTCTATTCGCCAAATCTTTTATCCTATTGTGGTCCGCATTGTCGCCTTGTGTTTTATCTTCAGGATAAAACGTCTTTTCAAGCATCCGGGCTGACTCGTCGCTGCTGAGTATGCTGTTGTCTTGTACTAGCGGTATGTCTTCTTGTCTAGTGGTAGTGTGACTTATTACCCCTACTGTCCCACAAAGTTTCAAGTTCCTGCCTCTCCATCTTCTGCTTAACTCTTCCTTAGCTGCGGTATACAAGCTCAAAACCCATGCTCGGTATCGCGGAGTGGCACTAGAGATTCTCCTCTTCCATCTCTTGACTTCCTCCTTCATTTGTGTCAGTTCCTCGGTCCACAAAGACAATCCTGTCTGGTTCCTTTTTTAACGGTCGGTATGGTCCCTTCACATGCCTTCTCTATTGATTCTGTATATTTGTGCTATCCTGTCCAACTCTGTTTTGTTTTGTTGTTCCCAGACTTCGTTAAGTTTCTCAAAAAATTGTACCTGTTTTATCTTTTTTGTATTTTTTTTGTAGTTCTTGTTTTGTACCTTTGGGTTTTTCCAGTTTTAATTCAAACTGAATTGCCTTGTGGTCCGAGCGTGTGACATCCCCGGATAGTCTTCAATTTGCCACACTCCGAAGCATGTCTTCTGTACAGGTCGTTATGTCTACACCGCTGCAATACCTCTGTCCTCCTCTGATCGGAGGTATGGTAGATGCTATTCCCTGGTTCAGGATCTGAATTCACAGTTCATCGAGGGCACCTGCCAGAGCCTCCCCCCTCTGGTCTCCGCCTCCCGGCTCCCCCATCATTGAATGCAAAATGGGCCAAACGACATAGCTTATTGTTTTGGTTTAATGCAAAATAGGCCAAACGACAAAACCACAACCATGGCGAAAAAGCCAAATGCCTTAATCGACACACGTTATAAAAGTTCGAAAAATCAAAATAGCTTAAGTATTCGAGTCCTTAAATTTGTCTAATTTTGTGTCGTATAGATCAATGAGCTTAGAAATGAGGCCTGTTTTGCTGTGGGTCCTAAGCGCCAAAAAAGTAGTCAAAAAAATTTGAAACCTGGCTCAAACGACGGAGAAAAATTTGCTGATTCCGAATATGTATATAACTCAATATCGCAAAAAATGTCGCTTAGACCAATTAGCCTTTCAACCGTCGATATATAGCATAGACATATTGGTCTGCCATAGGTACTTCACATCCTCGGAACAAAATAATTATACTTTGTTTATTTATCCTAGAGAATTCGGTTAATTTTTTATAGTGGGTTAATACTTTGTCATTTTAACATTCATTTTTCAGAGTGCAATGGATATGCGAGGGATGCAGCAAGAGACAGCCAATAAGAACGGGTTCGTTCTTCTTTCGCCTGCAGTGCTCCATACTGCAAACTGTGCAGATCATACTGGCGTGGAGCGAGGATGCTGACCTTGATGTTGCTGCAGCACATTTTGGTATATATATGGATTATTTTATATATTTAAAAAAGATATTTGGCCTAGTGGTAATGGCAAAACTTACGAGTAGGTCTAAATAGGCACATTCTCCAAATATACCCAAATTCCATTTGACAAAATGATTCCATTCCATCTGAACAAAAATTCGAAGGTATCAGACATCCTCAACCTGCAATGAATCAGTGTGGTGGATTATGGCTTGCTCCCTCTCATGGAGAAAAGTCTTGTAAACAAGTAGAGAGAATATTATATGCTGATGTGATTACTTAAGCATTTAAATATGTAATAAATAAAAAGGTTTAACCTGATACTTCACAGATATGAAACCACACAATACTTTAAAAACTAATAATATTATTTAAATTTTCATGCTATCTATTACAAGACTGAGGTAAGCTGCTAAGTTTATATTGTGTATGTTATTATGTGTTTGTTTTGTACTATATAATAATTACAGTATTGCTTACAATTTAATTTTAAACTAGCTGTTGCCCGCGGCTTCGCTCGCGTTTTGGTTGGAAATTATCTTACGGGCACGTTATAAATATAGCCTATAGCACTCGGGGATAATGTAGCTTCACAAACTTTACCTCTTTATAATATTAATATATAAGTGTAATTTGTCGTAATTCGTCGGAAAACTCAAGAGTTATTCAAAAGTCAAAATAAAAGTGTACATTATTTTATAAGTACACTTACCAACAGTAGCAACAGCAATTTTTTAACGCTTTGAAATTCTATCCCTTTGTACAGGCTTACTTTCTTTTTTTAATATATTATTTTGTATATTTTACTTTTGCCTACTATCACACGGTATTCAAAATTAAATTGTTTTCACAGCTCGGCTGACATATGTCCATTTGTCCCTTCCAGGCATAAAACCAAAAGTAGCAATACAAATCATCGACCGCCTAGATGAGCTAGTGATAAAGGAACAAAACAAACGCAAGCTTGGTGGAGAGAACAGCGTGGTACTAGCGGAGATGTACCCGGACTGTGTGAACAGACTGTCTCCTGATACTACAGATCAGCCACATGTGCATAGGATATTGATGCTTGCGGACACTAATGTAAGTATTAGATTACCAACAACAAAGTTTGTCATAGTCCTTTTATTTTTTCTATTGTGACAAATAAATAACGACCTTATCTTATTACCCAGCAGGTTTATCTTTAGAAGCAAAACATGATATAAAAGTCGGTTTTTAATTTCGTTGGGTGGCAAGCGCGACTGCTGAGCATAAGGTCCTGGGTTCGATTCCCATGTCGGGTAAAGTGTTATTGGGTTTTCCATCTAGAATTTCTCAGTAGCAGTCACGGAGTCTGGATTTGTGTTCCCGGTTGATGGCAACAGGCTCGCCGCTATTACAGGGGCCTTATAACATAACGGCCGTGATGTGGGTGTACTACGGTACACCGCTGTCAAACCGTTCGGGGCTTACAGGCGTGGTGTTATAATACTATACAGGGTGTAACAAGACCCTTCACGAAGCCGTCAACCAAGCATTATGTACATCAAACTAAGTAACTTTAAGCAAAAATTAATGCTGGGAAACAACTTTATTTTGGGATGAAAAATCACGTTTTACGGTAGCACTAAATGTTACGCACTAAAAACATTGTGCTGATGGATGAATTGAATAGTACGAGGGTCGTGGAGGTGGACAAAGTAAAAATATTACAGTAAAAACATGTATATGAAAAAAAACTCGTGAAAAAGTTGGAACTTTGACCTCCAATATCTCCGTCAATAGAAGGTTCCCAGGTATGGTATAAAACAAAAAAAATGATTGCAATGACGAGTAGAACAAGTGCCTTTCGGCTTCGTTAAGGGTCTTGTTACAACCTTTATAACATCAGATCATAATAATATAACACATAAGGTTGTTCAAGAAGGTTGTGGTATTTAAAAATGTGTATTTTTTTTTCTTTTTGTTTTAGCATATTCCCACATCTTACTGGCTGCATGTTATTAAAGATGATAACAAAAAGACTGCAAGTGGCACCCCTGATACTCAGGTAATATTTTGTACCATCCATTCCATTCCTTGTAGAATTGATTTCCAAACTTGTGAGAGAGTTACATGTTATTTAACTACACACATCAAAAGTGTCTAGGGATCAACATATATTTTTGCAATAACTTTTCTCCTGATTGATATTAATTAAAATTTTCTTTAAGGATTCATCAAATAAAGTGTTTTCGTTTGTCACAGTAACGATAAACCAAGTCACCTTTGCATTAATAAAGAAATTTGCCATTTTCCTAATAAAGGGATTTTTGACATTTGAACCACTAACACAAAAGTTCGAAAAAAAGACTGAAATAACAGTTTTCTTTAAAATTTTATTGGGTAACTTAAACAATTAATAATCCGTGTTTCTACCGCGAACACTAACAACACAAGAACATCGGTTTGGCATACTCAAAATGAGTTCATCCAAATCACGCTGTGGAATGGCCGCCCATGTTCGTTGCAACAACAAAAAAAAGGTCTTCTTGCGACTGGATACCCTCCATATTCGGCAGAGCTCTTCTCTGTAGCATATCCCATGCATGCTCAATCGGATTCAAGTCTGGCGACTGAGCAGGCCAGGGCAGGACATTGATGTTAGCTGCGGCGAGAGTCTGTCTTACAACTCTTGCGGTGTGCGGTCGTGCATTATCATGCATTAACTGAAATAAGGGACCGATTTGCACTTGTAGAGGAACGATGACGTCTGATACAATCGTCTCAGCATAAATTTGAGCGTTGAGGTTGCCTCTGATCCAAATCAACTCAGTTCTTCCGCCGATCCAAATACCCGCCCATACCATGATGGTTCCACCTCTATAAGGATGGACTTCCTGGCAGGATTTTAATCGCTGTTGGCGTCCAGGGGTTCTCCAGTGTCGTATACGTCTTGTATCCGGTCTCATACCAAAACGAGACTCATCAGAAAAGCACACGAAACGCCATTGTTCTTCTGCCCAATTTCTGTGTTCAAGAGCCCATTGATATCGTATCCTACGATTGTGCATTGCTATAGGTGGTACCCGTAGCGGTCTTCGGGAATGAAGGTTCACTTCATGCAAGCGGTTTCTGACTGTTTGGTCGCTAATTAAGTTCCCTGAAGAGTGATGAAGCCTCACGGCTAACATCATGGCGGTTATTGTTGGAGCTCTTCGAGTTAAGATTTGAATGTATCGGTCTTGTCTCCGTGTGGTGCAGCAATACCGTCCTCCATGGCGCTCAGCCACGGTACCAGTGCTTCGGTAACGTGTCCAAAGTCGACTGATAACACTCTGACTTGTATTCAGAGCTAAAGCCACAGTACGTTGCCGGGAACCAGCTTCTATCATTCCCACGGCTCTGAGCATTTCTTCCCTGCTTAAATGACGTCGCCGCTCCATAATAACGTTGGTTTTAATCAGTAGTAGGGAAACAGTAGCACTAATAATGTCTTCAATGCGTTGTATGTTTTTATAGGGAAAATATTGACAGCTGATTTTCATCTTTTACTCGAATTTGATTCACAGTTCCTGATTAAAATTATGAAATGCACCAAAAAGGATCTATATAAATTTATAAAATCATAAATTTATTACAAAGCCACATCTCAATCTCAAGAAATCCACATAAAAATGCTTGATCCCTAGACACTTTTGATGTGTGTATAATATCTGTAACTAGTTGTTGAAATGCGAGGGCCGCCCAAATTTGCGCAAGCCCATCACACATTGGGCTCCTACTTTGCTTTGGGCAATATTGGAATGCGGGACGCTGCGGCCCGCTGCGGTTGGAATAAGCGGTATTTGACAAAATGGCCCCAAGTCCCTAGCATGATAACACAATCTTTAGTTGCATTCCATTAATAAGTACAATCACAGAGAACGAGGAAAACTGTTCCACCGTAATACAGTCTATGAGTCTATACTAGTACGGGGAACTGTGTTTACAACCATAATACGTAGGTAGTTATGGATACACCTCGCCCGTCTGCTCTAGATTAAGCTAAGTAGATATATGTCTACCTTTGCGAACTCAGCGGTCTATGCCCGCCGCCTGAGCCCTGTATTATGCTTTGCAACTTAGAATAAAACTCGCCTCCAAATCGGCAGTACGTCTTCTCATTTTAATTCCCAGTAAAAATCCTGGTATTAGTTAATCGTTAAAAAGGGTTTCTCACGCTCCAAAACAAAAGTGGCGCAGCCGGTAGGATTTCCTCCTTGCCGTAGTTTCGCGTTTTTCCGTCGTCCAAATTCGACCAGGCGTAAACCTACAAAAGCAGAGGAAATCCTCGAACCAAATAAATATTCTTTTCGTGAGTGCAGAAATCTTCGAGTATGGGAGTTGCGGGCGGTTGGTGAGTAAATCTTTTCGCCAATCCTATGTTCCCCTATTCCTCCTATATTTTTCATAAGTTTTAAATGTTATTTTCGAGATCAAATCTTGCTCATTATAACAGTGTTTAGTCTAGTTGATAACTCTGTATCAAATTATATGGTCTTATCTCTGTTCAATTCACAGAACATAAAACATAGAGTAGTGTCAATGTTAGAGAGTTCACAATTTAATATAATGTTTTAGTCTTGAAAAATTTAATTGAATAAAATAAACTGTATTAACTGTTAATTCTATGAAAAGTAGTAATCTAAAGTAATTTTTAAGGAAAAACTATTTTTACAAATTCTTCATTATAAGTTTTATAAATTTTATTTTCTAAATGTATTCAGTATTCCCGATTATAATAGTGCTTTAATTGTGTGTTTATTGTATTTTAAGTGTGTGTGTGAATTTTAATAAGATTGTTTTAAAGCGAGCTGCAACCTCTGATCAATTCATTACTCTATAACCATGACTTCGCCCACGCCCACAATAGTTGCAGTTGCACCAATACCAAACGAAATTGTAAACTTAATCCCACTGTATAACGGAGACAAAAGACAGTTAAACCTGTATTTGAGAAAATGTCAGTACGTAGTTGATCGATATAAGGGCAGTGTAGAACAAAATCTTTATGTTTTTAATGTTTTAACAAGTAGATTGAAAGAGGATGCAGCTGCGCTCTTATCGGAACGTGAAGATATTGTTACATGGTCGGCATTCAAAGAATTGCTGATTCAACATTTTGGAGACCCACGTAGTGAAGCGTGTATTAATATTGAATTAGAATCGTTAAAAATTAAGTCCGGTGAAAACTTTTTAGACTTTTGTAATAGAATCCAAAATGTTCGCTCGTTATTAATTTCGAAGGTGAATACAATTGATGATATGGAATTAAGACGTGCTAAGGCAATTATTTACAACAATACGGCTTTAAATGTATTTTTGTACAACCTTCCTGAAAATATGGTGCGTATCGTTAGGCTTAAATCGCCTACAACCTTAGAAGCAGCCTTGAGTATCGTACTTGAAGAAGTTAATTTCTTAGATGAATATAATATGCGTAACCGCATTCATGGTAATAGTCAAATTTTGGGATCAACATCAAGGTCATTGGTAACCCAACCGGATGCGAACAAACCTACCGGACCTTTTCAGCCTACACAAATTAAGATACCTCAAACAATGGGTCAAGGTCAATCGTTTAAGCCAGTATTCGAGTATCGTCCCCAAGCGAGTTTGCAACCGTTTGGTTATAGGCCAGTTCAACAGTTTGGTTATAGATCACCACAACCGTTTGGCTATAGGCCACCTCAACCGTTTGGCCATAAGCCACCTCAACCGTTTGGCTATAGGCCACCTCAACCGTTTGGCTATAGACCACCTCAACCGTTTGGCTATAGGCCACCTCAACCGTTTGGCTATAGGCCACCTCAACCGTTTGGTTATAGACCACCTCTACAGTTCGGCTACAAACCACCGCAACAGACAGCATCGAATCTTCCCCAGGTATTAAAGCCCCAAAATCAAGACAGTGACGTATCCATGAGAACAGCCCAACCTAAGCAGCAACACGGTTTTAATTTAAATGAGCTCACTATGAACGATTACATATATAAAAACGATCCATATTATGACGAATTTTACTCGTACTATTATAATCTAACAACTGACTATGGCTACTCAAACGACATTAACTATTACTATGGTAACGAAGGGTGCGTGAACGATTCTAAAGTACCTGATGAAACATTAGAACCAACAAATGACAGTAATAAAGTGGATTTTCAGGAAAACGCCTCGTTGAACGACAAGAAGTCTTAGAACTAAATTGCGATCCAAATTTAAAACTTCCCTACATTTACTTAGAAGAAATAGACGCAAGAATGATGATTGACACTGGTAGCATGAGATCATTCATTAGTCCTCGAAAGGCTTATGAATTTTTCCGTGACTATATTAGGAAAGAACATTTTCAAGTGATAAGCACCCATGCTTCGAGTAGACACGATGAAGTAATGGAAATTCCTCCGTTACCTTCCTTTGTAACTAACACTTGGCATAAATTTTATTTGTATGACGTTGACGCACGATATGATGGACTTATTGGAAATGACCTTTTACTACAATTAAACGCAGTAATTGATTTAAAAAACCAAGTATTAACAACTAACACTACTTGTATTCCAATTATTAATAATAACTTAAATTATATTATTGATATACCGTCACGAACAGAACAACGAGTTAAGTTACCTGTCAATCAATATTCAAGCGAAGCTATTCTGGATTTTCAAGAGTTTGAGAATGGTCTGCGTATGCCTAGTGCTATAGTAAATTGCGTAAATGGATACGCATACACAGTCATCCAAAATACTTCAGATAGTCCAAAACGATTAAATATAAATAACCCTTTACAGTGACTAAATATGAAAATAATGAATGTAATATACATTTTACTAAAAGCAATACTGACATAGAGATAGACAAGTTACTTGAAGACAATTTGAGGAAACTCAGACTAGACCATACCAACGAGGAAGAACATGAAAAGATTTATAGACTGTGTGAGGAGTTCAAAGACATATTTTACTGTGACCAAATTCCCTTGACATTCACTAATTCGGTAAAACATCACATAAGGACTAAAAATGAAGACCCTATATATGTGAAACCGTATAGACAGGCTCCGTTTGTTCAAAACGAAATTAACAGACAAGTTGACCAATTAATAAAAGACAACGTAATACAAGAGTCCCATTCTCCTTGGAATGCTCCTGTCCACCTGGTGCCTAAGAAGATGGACGCATCTGGTGAAATTAAATATAGGATGGTGATTGACTTTAGACGACTTAACGAAATTACTATTGATGACAAATACCCCCTACCGAACATTCATGACCTTTTTGACAAGTTAGGAAAGAGCACTTATTACACTACGCTTGATTTAGCCAGTGGATATCATCAGATAGAATTAGACGGAAGGGACAGGCAGAAGACAGCCTTTTCCACTCAAAACGGTCATTTTGAGTTCCTCAGAATGCCGTTTGGTTTAAAAACCGCGCCAGCTACATTCCAAAGGACAATGGATAACGTGTTACGTGGATTGCAAGGACTACACTGTATGGTATACTTAGATGACATTATAGTCTATGGAAATAGCCTTGATAATATGATACAGAATTTACGGACTGTTTTTGACAGAATCAGGGCCACTAACTTGAAAATTCAACTAGATAAATCAGAGTTTCTACGCAAGGAAGTACTTTACCTAGGACACACTATTACTAAAGAAGGACTAAAACCTAATGACGACAAAATTACGGCTGTACTTAACTATCCCCTACCAAAAACCACGACTGAGATTAAAAGTTTTCTTGGACTAGTAGGATACTACCGACGTTTCATCAAGGACTTTGCAAAAATTACACAACCATTGACATCTTGTTTGAAGAAGCGAAACAAAATTATAATCGACCAGAAATACATTGACGCATTTAACAAATGTAAAGAGCTCTTGACACACGCCCCTCTTTTACAATACCCCGACTATGACAAACCCTTCATTCTTACGACTGATGCGTCAAACATAGCTCTGGGCGCAGTTTTGTCACAAGGACAAATTGGCAGTGACAAACCTATTGCTTACGCTAGTCGCACTCTTAGCGACACCGAATCACGTTATAGTACAATCGAGCGTGAATTGCTTGCTATAATTTGGGCAGTAAAACATTTCAGACCATACTTATATGGTCGAAAGTTTTACATATACACGGACCACCGTCCTTTAGTATGGCTCCGATCTCTGAAAGATCCAAGTAGTAAACTTACACGTTGGGGACTCCGTTTGCAAGACTATGACTTTGAATTGATTTACAAAAACGGCAAACAAAATACCAATGCCGATGCCTTTTCTAGAATTAAAATTAATGCTTTAGACTCTGACGGTGATAACGAATCACTTGTAGTTAACGTTGATGAAGAAGGAACAAAATACCTAGATAGAGAAGCTACAGAAACGTACACGGTTAAAAAGAAAAGAGAACGCAGCAATTCATCGACTATAACAATATCCGACACCAGTAGAACAGCGACTGCTAGTTCTATAGAGTTTCCTGACGAAAACATTAATGAACACCCTGTTCCGTTAGAAAATAGTAAATCGGATACAATTCATTCAACTTTAAACGAGTCCACTGGAATACCAATTTTACACGAAGCTATAGACACCAAACCAAATCAAATTTTAGTGTTCTCATGGCTCAAAAATGAAATGCAAGTGAAGGATCTCTCGCGTGCTAAACAGAAAGTATTGGAAGTTTTCTTACCAACAGATAATCCAGAATTGATAAAAGAATTTTTGAAACAATACATTAAACTAAAAATTAAGTACTTCATTTATTTTGATGAAAATGAACATCGCAAATTATTCGGTAATATAATAATTCAGCTTTTTAGGAAAGATTTGATTAATTTTTATGAATGCACAGAACGAGTAATTTATGTAGAAGATGAAGGAGAACAGAGAGCTATAATAGTTAAGCATCATGAAGGACACACATGCCATCGCGGCATCAAAGAGACATTAGTTAGGCTTAGTAGGAATTATTATTGGGATGGAATGCAGGAGACAGTAGCGGCAGTTATAAATACTTGCGAAGCATGCCAGAAAATGAAATATGATAGAAAGCCTATTAAACCTATCCTACAGCTGACACAAACACAGAATGCTCCGTTTCAGGAATTATTTATAGATCTTTTTAGTATTGAAGGTAAAACTTATCTAACCCTTATAGATGCCTTTAGTAAACTAGGTCAGGCTATCGAAATTCAGAACAAATCTACCCCAGAAGTTGTCCGTGCTCTAATGAAGTATTTTTCATACTACGGCGTTCCTAAAAGGATAAGTTCCGACCCAGGTTCTGAGTTCAATAACGAGTTGATGAAGGAATTTTTAAACTTACATAAGGTTGAACTTCACATTGGCACACCCAATAACCCCAATTCAATGGGTTTGATAGAACGATTTCACTCCACTATAATTGAAATTTACAGATTGGCGAAGTACGAAAAACGATGTACCGATGCGGCATCAGTAATGACGTACTCGATTATGGCATATAATCATTCCATTCACTCTGTTACTGAACTCACACCATTCGAAGTTGTTTTCGGGCATACCGATACAAATACCCCGTTTAGTATAGAGTTAGAGAGGCAATATTTTCAAAAAATGGTCAAGGATCATGCAAAACGAACCAGAGTCATGTACACATATTTGACAGATAGAATGGTAGCAATTAAATAAAAACGCAGGGAAAGAAACGGTGATGAAGTTGAAATTGAGTTTAATGAAGGCGATATTATTTTTGCAAAAGACGTGAACAAGCGTAAAAGTAAAGACAAACCAAGATACGTAAAAGCAAAAGTTATAAGTCAGGCTGAAAGAAATATCTTACCAATTCAAATAGGAGAAAGAATCACTAAAACCCCAATTAAAAATGTAAAACGCCCTCCGCAGGTGGTGCGGCATCCTGTCGGTAGTGATGCCCTCGCTGGCCCTTCATCTGCAAAATCTTGAAGGAAACCCAGGTATATTCCCGATAAAAGAAGGTCTGGCACACATTCAAACTGATCACTGGACTATAATTAAGCTCATTAGTTTAGATAAGATTTATAATGATCTAAGTTACATATCCAGTAACTACCAACAAATGTGTAAACTTATCGATTGGAATGCATCATATACTCAAGAACTCACAAGTATGAAACTACATACAGAGTTTATACTCGATATAACTATAGAAAAATATCGACAACTAGTTCCACAGAAACGTTCTAAAAGAGGTTTTATATATTGGAATAATGATAAGACCAGCAGTGGGATGGTAGAATATATTCATACGTGGTTCAATATTTTTACAAGCACGTTACAAAACACAGGCTACAATGTATCAGAACATAAACAACCGTAACTAAGCTAATTTCAAATCAGTGACAGACATGTGTAAAATATGATTATTCTCACAAGCCAGTGCATACATAAATATGCGACCTCCAATACGCCCCCTTAATCTATTACACATGCGTATGTATCCAAAAATATAGTACGAAAACAGAAGAACTCTAACAAAATAAAGTATGCATAACAAAACTAAATTTAGAAAAATTATCTATTACACAAAACCTAATACATCAAAACATTTAACTACACATCGCCCCCTTAATAGAATAATTTGACAGGGATAAATCCTTTAAAAATTCTCTAATCTTCGGGCTGTGAACACTTTTAGTTAAGATGTCTGCTACCATCTTATCAGTTTACATGTACCTTATTTCAACTTTATTTGCCAGTACACACTCACGAATAAAATGATACTTGATGTCGATATGCTTTGTCCTATTATGCATCATTTTGTTAGCTGCAATTTTATGCGCCGACTGATTGTCATTGAAAATTACTACCGCTTTACTATCCACAGCTGTCAAGCTGTCCAGTAAACTACGTAAATAAAGAGCTTCCTTCGAAGCCTGACTCAATCCTACGTACTCTGCCTCTGTGGAGGACAAGGATACTGTCGCTTGCTTCCTACTCTCCTACGAGACTATATTTTTGCCTAACTTGAAAATTAATCCAGTGAATGACTTTCTTTCAAGTGCCCCTCCCCAATCTGCATCTACGTAGCCTCGTAAGTCTAAATCTTCCGACTTCCTAAAAGTGAGACATAAGTTAGACGTACCTTTTAAATACCTTAAGACTCGTTTCGCACATTTAAAGTGTATTTCATCATAGCACGAATTGAATTGTGAAAGTACACTTACCGCATGTGCTATGTCTGGTCGCGTATTACAGGCTAAATAATTTAGACACCCTATCAAGCTTTGATATGGCAGATCGCTATGGGAATTTGTCGATCTTTCTAATTTCATACCGACTTCCATTGGGGTCAAAACTGGCTTAGCGTCTGTCATGTTAAAGTCATTCAAAAGATCTGAAATGAACTGTTGCTGATCTAGACAAATAACATCTTTGTCTCTCCTCAGCCTCATGCTTAAAACATGCCTAGCCGGCCCTAAATCTTTCACTTTAAACTTGTCAAGCAAATTCGTTTTTAATTTTTGCTTTTCTTGTTCACAATTTCCAAAAATAAAAAGGTCATCTACGTAAATAATAACAATCAACTTCTTATTGTTTTTAAGCTGCTTTTGATACAAACACGGTTCTATTTTTGATTGTACAAAGCCTAAATTCAACATTTCTTTATCCAATTCCTTAAACCAAGCATTTGAAGCTTGTTTCAATCCATACAAAGAACGCTGCAGTTTGCATACCTTGGTTTCTTGACCTTTGACTACTGCTCCTTTTGGTTGGAGCATGTAAATGTCCTCTTTAATTTTTCCGTACAAAAAGGCAGTCGTGACATCCCACTGATCAATAAACCAATCGTATTCAACAGCTAGCGAGAACAACAATCTTAGAGTAGAGCTTCTAACTACAGGAGAATAAGTCTCAGTATAATCTACACCACATACCTGTGTGAAACCTTTTGCTACAAGTCTAGCCTTGTATTTCGTTACCTTGCCATCGCTATTTTTCTTGATTTTGAACACCCATTTGCATTGGATAGGCTTCTTATCAGCTGGAAGATCCACCAACGTCCAAGTCTGGTTCTCCTTTAGTGACATAAGTTCATTATCTATCGCTTTTTGCCATAAATCACCATCTGGTCTCGCCAACGCTTCATTAATTGTCAATGGATCATCATCAAGATTGGCATACATGACATTGCATCCGTACCGATCAACCTGTCTGCGTTCTCTTACAGGATACCTTCTTTCTGATTCAGGTATTCTCACTTCTTCTTCAGTCAATACGTCATCAGGTACTCGCTCTGGTACTACAGGTTCAGGTCCTATCTCCTCCGATACTTCTACGTTCTCGTCTACAGTATTACGATACATATCATCGTGAGCCTCCAAGTGTTCAGATCTGCTTGTAGATCCGTAGGGTAAACTGGAAGGAACAGAATCTTCATTCAGGATTATGATTACTTCTGTTTTTTCTACGTTTTCCTTTTGAAGAAAGACGTTTTCCAAAAATTTTACATCCTTCGCTGTCGTCACTTCACCTGTCTTAGGATTCATCAGACGATAACCCTTCTGATTATCTGGATATCCAATAAAAATCATCGGTTCTGTCTTCATGTCCAGTTTGCGTCTCTTTTGTTTTGGTATCAGTCTATATGCCAAACAACCAAAGATTTTCAGATGACTGACATCCACATCTTTTCCTGTCCAAAGCTTCTCTGGTACCGTATCATTCAACGCTTTCGTGGGGCTTCTGTTCTTTAGGTAAACAACAGTATTTACAGCCTCGGCCCAATACTTCTTGCTCAGGTTCGATTCTGACAGTAAAGTTCTTGCCTTTTCTATTATAGTACGATTCGCTCTTTCTGCGACAGAATTTTGTTCCGGCGTGTACGGTACAGTCGTCTGGTGTTTTATGCCTGCAGACCTCAAAAATGATTTAAATTTACCATTACAGTACTCAGCGCCGTTGTCAGATCTCAGACATTTAATACATTTACTTGTCTCATTCTCAACTTCCGCCTTGTATTCACGGAACTTATCGAAAGTTTCACTTTTGTTCTTCAAAAAATAAACATGAGTCTTTCGAGTATAATCGTCGATAAATAGAAGAACATACCTCGAACCACCGAACGACGGCTCCTCAATTGGTCCACAAACGTCGCTAAAAACCAATTTTAAGACCTCGTTCGCTCTCGTACCTTGCTTTTTAAAGGGACTTTTGCATGTCTTTCCTTCGATACATGGAATACATGGCTCGCATAAATCAATACTCTTAAATTCCATACCACTTACTAAAACTTTCATTTTATTCATATAATTACGCGATAAATGAGCTAATCTTTTATGCCAAATATTCGAAATATTTTCATTTTGTTTTGACAGTGTCACATTCACGACGTTATTTTGATTTTCTGTCAACTCATAAATTCCGCCGACCTCTTGACATCTTGCAACAATTCGATTTTTATTTTGAATCATGCAACCTCCATTGTCAAAATTCATGCAATAATTCTTCTTGGTCAAATCGCTTACCGAAATTAGGTTCATGGATAAATCAGGAACATGAAAAACATTTTCTAAAATTAATTTTTCGTTTTTGCTGACTCGTGGCTCAGCAGTTCCTCGTCCTTTCACCAATAACTTCTCCCCGTTTGCTACTGCGATCTTCATGTTGCCCTTTACATGTGTGTAAGACAACAATTTATTTTTATCATGGGTCATATGATTTGAGCACCCACTGTCTAAATACCACTTATCTTTGTTTATCGCCCCCTTCGTATTCAGGCAGATATTCGCGGTCAAATCAAATCAAATCAAAGCATTTATTTCAAGTAGGCCAGTTACAGGCACTTTTGAATTGTCGAAACAAAGATAACAATTAAATGTAGCTACAGTCCCAGTCACAAGGCATAAAAACTGTGAAAGTACTGTAGTTGCCCATTCCCTATCGTAGATCTCTATGGAGAAGAACGGGCAAGAAACTCCATGGACACTCTTTTAAATCAGCAAATTGTTACAAAATCTTGGTTACATCATTCATGTTGAGATGGTACACTATGTGAGAACGATGTAGCAAGATGTGCACATTAAAAGTGTCCACAGTAAAAACAAAAAAGACAATTAAAAAAATAAAAATAATTAATTCAAATAAGCCGTGGCAACTAAGAGATGACCAGTCACACTGACAGCGCCCGTTCACGAACATGACGCATAGATCAGCACCATTCAACTCAACCATTTTGAAGGGAACTAAATGATCCGACACACGCGCCACCATCAGCGAGACATTTGAGTGAGCATGACATACTCTCAACCGCCAGGGCACATTCAGGTCAAGAAAGGACGTAGGTTTCCAGTGAACGATAGCTTTTTAACACATAGTTCTCACACAATATCGGCTTTATATAATACTAAAGAGATTGATTCTATACAATGCAAAGATAGTTGTACAATCTTCAGCAGCTCCAACAATACTATTTAGTGTTATCAATTTGTGCGTCCCTGTCCTTGTGGAGCAGGACCGGCATTGAGCCAAGCATTTTTATCAACGATATAATCGTTCAACTTGTAATATGCTTGCTTGCAAAGTGTGCGTTTAATGCATGTTTTAAATTTCGTCTCATTGAGTTCAAGAATACTTTGTGGAATTTTATTATAGCATCTCAAACAGTACCCCATGAAAGATGAGTCTACTTTAGCGAGTCTGAAGCCTGGCTGAACTAATTGGTTTCTATTTCTAGTACTGTAACTGTGTCTGTCACCTCTTACTAAAAAGATGCAGATTTTTTCTTACGTACATTATGTTTTCATAGATGTATTGACAATGTACCGTCATGATGTTAATGTCCTTAAACAGTTCCCTTAGAGAGTCGCACCTACGAAGATTATATATGGCTCTGATGGCTCTTTTTTGCAGAATAAATATAGACTGAATGTCTGCAGCCCGTCCCCATAACAAAATGCCATAAGACATTATACTATGAAAATAACTAAAATAGACCAGTCTAGCGGTATCTACATCAGTAAATTGACGGATTTTTCTAATGGCATATGCTGCTGAACTTAGCCGCCCCGCAAGAGATGTTAAATGAGAACTCCATTGTAGCCTTGAATCAAGCGTAATCCCCAGGAAAACCGTTTTATCTACATATTCTAGTTTCTCTTTATTCAATATTATATCACAATCACTACTTTTAACATTCGGTAAAGCAAATCTTATGCATTTAGTCTTTTTTTCGTTTAATACTAAATTGTTTGCTGTGAACCAATTATGGACCTGAATTAGCGCATTATTCACGTCATCTAGATTTTGGACCCGTCTATTTATCTTAAAAATTAGGGAAGTGTCATCAGCAAATAACACCATATTTTGAGGCTGGTTTTTCAATAAATAGGGTAGATCATTTATATATACTAGAAAGAGAAAAGGACCCAATATTGAGCCTTGTGGAACCCCCATTTTTACTTTTAAACCCTGTGAATTGACACCATTTATTTGAACATGTTGTTGTCTATCACTCAAATAAGATTTTACAAAACTAAGTGCAAGTTTACCTAGTCCGTAGTGCTCAAGTTTCAAGAGTAATGTCTCGTGATTTACGCAATCAAATGCTTTGGAGAGATCACAAAAAATTCCTATGGCGTCTTGGGACTCTTCCCACGCAGTAAATATGTGCTTTAATAAGGTTACACCAGCGTCAGTCGTACAACGTCCCCTGGTGAAACCATACTGCTGATCGTGTAGGATTTTGTTGGTGTTAAAATGATTGAGCATTTGATTCAGCATCACTTTTTCAAAAACTTTGCTAAAAACTGGCAACACGGATACAGGCCTATAATTATTAGTATCTTTACTGTCCCCGGATTTGAAAAGAGGTATGACTTTACTGTATTTCATTAAATCTGGGAAAACTCCTTGGTCTACACACAAATTAAAAATTAACGCCAAGTATGGTGCTATAGTCTCAACTATGGATGTACAAACTTTGATAGACATTCCCCAAAGATCTTCGGTCAGTTTGATTTTTATTTGCCGGAAAGCTTTAATAACTATCATAGGGTTTATGTGTTTAAATTTAAATTCAGCCGGGCATCCAGACACGTTTGCCTTTAATAAACCAATTGAGACTTCAGCTGAGGAATTTAGAGCCTCCGTAGTTTTTAACGGTATATCGGTAAAGAAATTTACAAATTCTTGAGCTACTTCCTGATTAGAGGTTTTAGGACCACATGCTGTATCTAATGTATAGCTAGTGTTACGTATTTTCTTCCTGTTACCTTCTACCTTCCGGTTTTGATCCGCTCCTTGCATTCGGACGCCTTGTGTCCTTGCTTGTGGCACTTAAAACATTTGTAGACGAACTTCTGCTTACGATCATTAGTTTTAGTGTAAGATCTTGCATCGTTCGGTACTTTACGTGTAACTAAGACTTTTTCGTACTCTGTGTTCAACTTACTCTGTCTACTTCCTTCTTGTAACAATTTCATTTTAATCTGCTCTAACGTGATTTCTTGTCCACTATTATCTACAGCCATAATGAGAGGGCTGTACTCGGCGGTCAATCCACCCAGCAAAATCGATATGATCCAATCCTCAGAGATTTGAGCATCAATATCAGACAATTGTTGTGTCAGGAACGTAATTTTGGATATGTAGCTTTCCATAGAATCGAAATTCTCTAACTTACAGTTGAAAAGCTCTCGCTGAATATGTATACGTCTTCCCCAACCTTTGTCTTCATACGCTTTCCGTAAGCTATTCCAGGCTTCTTTCGCAGTTTTCGCATTGTAGACGTGGGTAAAGCACTCTAGTTCTAACAACAAGCATATTGTCGTTCGTGCCTGCCGGTCTACGTCAGCATTTACTACATCTGTAGAAATTACTCCCCACCAGTTTTTATTCTCCAAGTAATTTCGCACCAGGAATTTCCAGTTCGGGTAGTCGGACGAATTTTTCAGCTTCTTAATACCACTTATGCCAACTTCAGCTGACATAATTGAGATTTCGTAAGTTTCACAAGCATACAATAAATATTCAAACCACTCAACTTATAAATTATGCTCTAGCATCTGTGCTTCTGGGTCCTGGGCCCATGACCTATTGGAATAATGATAAGACCAGCAGTGGGATGGTAGAATATATTCATACGTGGTTCAATATTTTTACAAGCACGTTACAAAACACAGGCTACAATGTATCAGAACATAAACAACCGTAACTAAGCTAATTTCAAATCAGTGACAGACATGTGTAAAATATGATTATTCTCACAAGCCAGTGCATACATAAATATGCGACCTCCAATATTATAAACCCATTGGGTTCTATTATAAAATTAGTAACTGGTAACCTAGATCACGATGACGCCGTTAGGTACGAAGAACTTATTTCCAAATTAAATCATAATCAAATAATTGTTTCCAAAAAATTAACAATTGTCTCCAAGATGTTTGATAGTTTCATTATTTGTAACTTCAACTTTTTAAATTGGTCTCTTTAATATGTATGAGAAGCGCCAGGGTAGCCGCGAAATTCAAATTTTCTGACGTTTCTGCTATTTGCAGGTCAGTGTCAGGTTGTATGTTGAACAAATTATGATTTAATGTAACTGAAACAATAAATCAGAACAATGTATACTTTGATAATCGCCTGACAAAGATTGAACTGCTTCTGAAAGACTTATCTGCTAAGCAAAACAATTGGAATTTTTTAACTTACCTTACGGGATTATTTTCTGTATTCACGAGTAATTTTCGTACTATCTTTGCTAGGCTAAGTGAAATTGAAACAGCATTAGCGTTAAGTAAACTATCTGTGTTACATCAATCAATTGTGAACTCTACGGAATTATTGTATCATTTAGAACTGATTTCTTACTCTGGAAACTTAATGTATCCTCCACTAGAAACAAATTTATTAAAAATAGAGGAGACCATTTGTGTGAAGTCATTTATTAAAGATAATCAGATAACATTTATAATGGAAATTCCACTTACGGATAACTCATCATATAACTATTTTATATATATTCCTTACCAATTTTCCGTGAATCCGAAAATAAAACCTTAGCTATTATTCCCAAATATCCTTACCTTCTGGCGAAAGGAATGAAATACTTACCGCTAGTAAAACCATGTCGACCACTCTCTGCTGGTGATCAGTTTTTATGCACGGCAGACAACCAAGCCTTATACTATGAACTTACCTGTGCAGAACAGTTGATGAAATTTGAAGATGACCATACTCCCTGTAAACAAAGAGAAGTCCAAATCGAGAAAGTCAGGGTCCAGCAAGTCAACGCAGCTAGCTGGCTCCTTTATAGTAGATTGAGAACAACACTGACTAAGCAATGCGGCGAAGAGATCAGTAACCAACTTGTATTCGGCACTTACCTGGTGACATTAGACGAGCCTTGTGACCTGCAAATCTATGGAATTCATATTCACCGTGGTATTTCAGTTGAGTTGGAAGTTGTAGAGAAGATCCCCATTGTCGCACTACCCCAGTTGCACGTGAATGCCACTCTCTCCAAATCAAGTGCAGTTAATATGGAAGGAATCAGTTAAGACGAAGTGAAATATATGGCCTTTTCGTTAAAACATAGTGAAGTGATCGAAAGTGTTTGGAATAAAAGGAAAGACTTTAACTTCAGTGAAAATTTAGGATATGTCACCTTAGGTTTAGTTATTTTTAGTTTTCTTACGTTTTTAGTTTATATAACCTGGCTAAAATCGCCGAAATGTTTATTGTGCTGGCAAAATTATCGGAATGACTCTCAAATCGAACCTTCCGATAATTTCGCTCTTAGGGTCGGAGGAGTTATGGATACACCTCGCCCGTCTGCTCTAGATTAAGCTAAGTAGATATATGTCTACCTTTGCGAACTCAGCGGTCTATGCCCGCCGCCTGAGCCCTGTATTATGCTTTGCAACTTAGAATAAAACTCGCCTCCAAATCGGCAGTACGTCTTCTCATTTTAATTCCCAGTAAAAATCCTGGTATTAGTTAATCGTTAAAAAGGGTTTCTCACGCTCCAAAACAAAAGTAGGTACCGACACGTAACAAACAAAAATTGTAACTACATCTATTGCTTTTGTAACTTACTGAAACTGTGCAAGGTTGTTATTTCGATTTGGCAAATAAAGTTTTTTTTTTATAACCAGTGAATATCTTACAATGGGCTTAAAGCTAAGGTACAACTTGTGCAGCGACTGTTTCTAAAGTTTTTTTTTCAATCTGCAATCGGCTTTTAGCACTTTTCTGAGATTCATCTGGATTGGGTGCGATTCCATTAAACAGAACCGTATGAGTTGGTAGAAACTAAGTAATTAGTTTCTCTGGTCTATGCCATGTCTAGTATTTGCCATATTTTTAGGCGAGTTACATCTTTATGTCGGGTCAATAGGTTCTTAGCCAGTTCATTTGTGTGCTGATTGAGCCTCTCCTTGTATCTCTTGCTTATTTTACAAGCTCCTTCAATTATGGTCGGTATCTCCAGGTATTCATGTATTTCCGTGTTTCTCTCGAACCAGTCTGCACGTGAAATTGTTCTTTAAGCAATGTTTTGAAATCTCTGGAGAATCTCGATATTGGAATTGCTAGCACAGCCCCAGAGCTCTATCCCGTACGTCCAGATTGTCTATATAGCCTTGTATACGAGTAGTTTGTTTCTGAGGGACGCCGGGATTGACGCCCCAGTAACCAAGATAGAGAGAGCAGCGGTGGCCCAGTGGTGGCGGCCCCGACTTACGAACAATAAGTCGTGGGTTCGAACCCAGGCAAGCGCATTACTTTGTGTAATTTATTTCATCACCACTGCTCTCAAAAACGGTGAAGGAAAACATCGTGAGGAAACCGGTATGTCCTAGAACCAAAAATTCGAAGACATGTGACATCTACCAACCCGCACTGGGCCCGCGTGGTGGATTATAGCCCATTCCCTCTCAGGGAGAGGAGGCCGAGTGTCCCAGCAGTGGGAACATTAAAGGCTGATTATAACCAAGATAGACCTTTGAATTGTAAGGTGGCGTCTGTTTTCTTGGCTTTGATGTGTTTAGCCCCAGGTAAGTGTTCTATCAAAGTGTAGACCGAGATATTTCACGCTGTTATTGCTTGGTAACGGTTTGTCTTCCATAAGAACAGGTGGACGTCACCTTTCCGGAGTGTGAATGTTACTTGTGTCGACTTAGTTACGCTAGGTTTAATTCTCCACTTCTTGAGCCAAAAATCAACTTTATTGAGCTGTTCCTGTAGCATCAGCGATGCGTTGTTCGGGTTTGTATCACTTGCAAGACATGCGGTTTCATCTTCGTAAGTGGCTGTTACAACATTTTCTGTCTGAGACAAGTCTGCTGTATATATTGAGTAAAGGACCGGGCCTAGCACTGATCCTTGTCGAACTGAGGCGGTGATGAAGTACAGCTGTGATAGTTCTTCTTCGTATTTTTCTTGGAATCTTCTTTGATCCAAGTAAGATTTGAGGATCATGTAGAATGAGTTTCGTAGGAGGATTTTTAGCTTGTACAGCAGTCCCTTGTGCTAACTCTATCGAAAGCTTGGATGCCAATAAATACTGCAGGACAATACTCCTTTTTCTCTAGCTACTGTCTAATTTTGTGAACCACACGATGTACTTGCTCTACAGTAGAGTGTTTTTCCCGAAATCCAAACTGGTGATCAGGTATAATTTTGTTTTCGTTCAGGACTGGTTGTAGTCTTAGCAAGAGAGTTTTCTCGAATACCTTTGATAGAATAGGGAGTAGACTTATAGGCCTGTATGAGCTAGGTTCTGTTGGTGGTTTCCCTGGTTTTGCAATCATACAGATTTAGGAAATTTTCCATAGCTTTGGGAAGTACTGAATTCTAATGTTTTTAGCGAAGATTATGAATTTTACAGGCTTTGAAATCGGAAGTAGAAGAAGTCGTACGTAAAGCAGTGGTACCGGGCTCTCTGGTGGTGACGGGGAACAACGTGCCTCTCATCGAAGGCTCCTCCTCCATACAGCAGTTGTTGCAGCACTGCGATGCGGATATGCAATACTTTTGTAAGTATACAATACAATGTAGTTTATAGTTGCTTTGGTATTCACAGCAGTGCTCAGAATAAATCGAAAATCTTTTTTCCATTTGCCCATTTTTTTTGTAAGAGAAAAGTCAAACGAAACTGACACTGTATACACGATTGTTTTGTTTTTACCCCAGTTTGATACTTAACTTACATTGAATTCCCCAGAATTATAATCAGAATTAAAACCGTGTCAGGGTTATGAGGAAACCAGAACGGAAGGAAATCCTGGCAAATTCTTCTGATAAATCGAAGGTGATGCCTTCACTGGTATGAGAAGAAGTGTTGGTCTTGCAGTTGAAAAGTAACAGGCTGGTATTATTACAGCATGACTTCCGTGGAGGCACTGCGTAACACTAAATATTTCCATAAATTTTTAATTTTCGCTAAATCTTCGTTTTCACCTCTTTCTCAGTGAGTACCCGCATCTGGCGCCAAGCAGTCACAGTATGCTGCGCGTCCCGCTCCGTCTGCAGCGACGGCATGCCGCTAGTGTCATGTGCGGCCGCCGTACAACGGTACCTCACCACGGCGCTGTATAGACTGAAACACGATGACGGTTTCTTCAGCCATGTGCTCGCAACCATCATTGACGAGTATACTGATCACTGTGATAGCTAACATCAATGATCATCTGCATTGCCTTTCCGAACTAGGTTCGGTTTCCAGTCGAACTAGATGCAGCTAAATTCTTGTAAAAAATGTCAAAGATGCACTGTCGGGACCCTCAGCTTAACGTACTTTCTGAGAGACGGGGGGGCCATGAGCCCCTATAGCGATCTACTAACACTAACACCTTAATGATGTGTGATCTTATCGTTTTTGAACAGTTGGCCAGGTTTTTGGTAAATGTGAAATATAGATTCCTTAAATTGGGCGGATATATTACAGTTTGATGTTCAGAGCTCAGGAAGTGCCAACATATGGCTATAATTTTGAAGTACTTGAGTTGTATCTCTAAGCCCAAAAATATTAACTATAAAAATGTGTTATTAGATACGTAATATGGTGTTTGATATTATCCTGTTATAAAATTACTATTGTAAGTTACATATTATCTTCGAGTTATCTATAATAATAGTGTCCATGTTGGATGCTGTTGTTCGCCATTTGTTAGTATCTGAATAGGTACCGAATACATGATTTCAAATGTTACACACCTAATATAGTTTCAGACATGTGATTGTTGATATTTTCGTCATAAGATTTTATTTATTTACTTTACTGGGTTTCGCAGTGTCGTTAATTTTTTGAGCTGTTGAAAAACTGAGTTTCCACTGTTTAACAGTTCTCATGGGCGCCGAGGCGGCGAGGGGTGCACTATCAGGCTATGATATCCTGGCCTTAAAATAAATGAGTCACTTTTAAATACATAAAATTTCACCAAGTTGGAATGTAAACAAATTCGAGCTCGTTTCATGGAGCTAAAGATGTATTTCCCCGAACATAATACTGGCTGGCGCCCATGACGGTTTTAAATATGTTTTACGTACTCTCTTATTTGGAAATCACCTATTGTACTCATGTTAAGATAATTAAAATTGGATTTAAGTTTCAAAATAACTGTAGTATGTACTGTCTTCCTAAGTAAGTGCCTTATAGTTGGATAGTGCTACTTTATTTTTGTTTGTTTTGTTTACTTTGTTTGATACTTAAACCTGTAATAATATTCATTAAAGTATTGTGATCGAAGTTGATATTATGTTTCTGATCTTGTGACCTGGTGGTCTAAAATCGCTGCTTTAGCAGAATCTTAATAGAATAGAATCACGTTGAAATTCTTAAAATGGTCACAAAACTCACAGACTGTGTTAGTAATAAGAATGGTCACTTTGTTTGGAAGGATGGATATTTATTACTCTTTCACGCAAAAACTACTGAACGGATTTGGATGAAATTTAGCATATAGATAGCTTATAACCTGGATTAACACATAGGATACTTTTTTATGCCATGGTAGCATGATCCCGTGGGACAATTATCAAACCCAACGCGGGTGAAACCGCGGGCATAAGCTAGTTGTAACATAATTCTATTATGATTCTGCAAAAGCGGCCATTTTAGGTTCCCAGTTATTCAAAATAAATTTTAAGTCCAATGTTTCGTCACTACTGTCTATCCTTCATAGATTAGAAGCGTGGTATTATTAACAATTGTGCTTACGTTAAGTACTTATAACTTGTTTCAAGACAGATGTGCATTATAGACAAAACGATGACATTGAACAATACAAGGTGTAAACAGACCCCTCGCGAAGCGGTCAACCAAGCATTCTGTACATCAAACTAAGTACGCAAAAATTATTGTTGGGAAACTATTTCTTATATGGAGTGAAAAATCACGTTTTAAGGTAAAACTCAATGTATCGCACTCAAAACATTGTGCTGATGGATGCATTGTATAGTAAACGTAGTATTTTAAAAAAAGCTTGTGAAAATATTGGAACTTAGACCTCCAATATCTCCGTAACTGGAAGGTTCCGAGGTATGATCTACAGCAAAATAAATATCGCAATGATGGGGAGAACAAGTACCTTTCGGCTTCGTTAAGGGTTTATTTACACCCTTTAAAGTTGTATAAAACATTAGGTATGCATTTTTGGCCATTTTGAAGCACAAAAAGGTCTTGCCATAGCGTTTTATTCTGTAACCTATTTTATAATGTCTCATCTAAGCAGAAAAGCATAGTCTGAAATAAAAAAAGTATTTTTTACCATTCGTATTTGTATTATTTAAAACTTCCTTTCATCGCTGTAACTTGTGCTTAGAGAAAATTCGGAAATTCTCCCAAAAAATAAATCACGTGGTTATAATAAACAAATAAATGTCATCATACATTCCATGAAGATAACAGATCCGCCAATTTAAATAGTAAGATAAAATATACACCAAACCTATAAAAACAACTAAAACATTACACTCCCTGTGGGCTTCGCTGCAGGCGGGTAAAAACAGATGTAAAACACAAGACTCGCAATTAATCAAAAATCAAATCCGCAACGGAGTTACTGTTCGCGAATTTCGAAAGTTTTGGGACATTAAGGTCCTGTTCCGTAGTCTCGAGATTAGCACTATCCTCGGGAGGAAATAAAAAATGGAACAAAACTTTAGCTTTAACCACTAACATTTACATCTACCTGAGCACGAGCTGAAGTGGTGGAGTGCTACATACCAGTGGCGAAGGTTCCATACAAGTCGATTCCTACCGGCTTCCCTTTGAAAAATGGCACAGTCAATATTTTATAGACAAATGATATGTACTCCGGCTTACCTTTTACAAAAATTGACCCTTCGAGCAATGTAGATCACACTTAAATCAGCTCGAGCCATTCAGAATGAGCTATAGGTGGGTGCAATAAAAGCGAAAAATAAATTATTTCGCTCGTATCGTTCTGAACGAAGCGACTCGACTCCTCCGGATTGGATTATTCGCTTTTCGCTATTCGGGCTCAAGTCGATTCCCTGTCGAAATGTGTACGAACATTATCTAGTAGTGTGGTTGTTCCGTAGCATTAGCATGAATTCCACAAGAAACTTACCTACACCTTAAAGTGGAACAGCTCCTAATTTTGAAGGCGGATGGACGAGCTCGACTGGCAGCAACAGGATTAGGCTTCCCTATGACACCTGATATATGTATTTTTACAAAGTACGGGTGGCTTGCAACATTGAAAACCACGCATTAAGGACAGGGAAAAAGGACGTCATCGATGTCAGAGTCAAAAAACTTATTCGGAGGAAGCTCGGCATAACCTCACGCCTCCAATCCCTGAAAGTTTAGGCAAAGCTGTTCCTGTAGTATACCCGCTCCCACCATGTGCAATAAGGGGCGTACTTAGTGCCATCAACCGGGCACAAATACAGATTCCGAGCTGCTTTTACGAAATTCCCAATTGAAAAACTTAATAACACTGCCCAATCTGGGTATCGAACCCAACATCTCATGCTCGGTAATAGCAATTTCGCGACCACTTGACCTGCGAGAAACGTATCGGGGAAAAACTCCTGACCCTTGGTAGTTGTTGATGAATTTTTTCTGATCATAAGTAGGCAAATGCATGATGGAAATCGTTATAAGTAATTAAAGTCCCGCATCCCGTGCTAATCTGATGGAGGCTTATTAAGCCAGCGAGCGGATGGGCGACTCAGCCGCAGACCCGCAGTACCGTTGTCCCGGAGTTCCTGTTATCTGAGAAACTGGATGATTTGCATGGGAATGCAACGGTGAAAAAGAATTCACTTTGCACTTTACATTATCTACTTTTAAAACCAGTTCCCAAATCGGTTTTGGCAGAACGGCACTTTGCTGCAGAGAAAGAAAAAAAACTTGAGAAAACAAAATTGCAACAGATATTTTTTCAACATTATCTGGGGCACTTTGGTACCGGTGGTTTGGACAATGTGAATGCTGGGTTAGCTTCATAGATATATTAATTTATATTTCTATGGTTAGCTTGCTAGCTCGATTTGTCATGTTGAGCTGCTGCTCAACATGACAAATTTTACATATTGGGTTAGTGGTCTTTATAATAGTCCTGACTCAAAAAGCATCATAGGTACTGATAATTTTAGCCTGCTTCATCCTAATGCTGGGCTATTAAGCTCCTTGACTTGCAATTTTTACAAAAAGCACCATACAAAACAGATTACACAAGCATAAGGTCTTGGATGGCATAGGTACAGGTAGCTACGTAAGCATTTAAGTGGCAAAGTCAATCCAATACATTTCTAGACCTTTTGCATCATCGTTTACGCCGGTAGAATGTGACTTGATTTAGGCCCCCTAGATGAGGTCTATATAGGCAGTGAGAACAATATTTTGGCACATGTACGTGCTAGGTATTAGTTCCCACTACCTAGGTACTCATTCAACTAGTGATGCATTCAACATCCTGGTTTACGGCAACATTACACCGACACGTTTGAACTGACATAAAATAAAACTAGGTGTGGTAGAAAGTAAGACCTGTTTGTGAAGACCTAACAGTTTCTAGCTCTTGTCTAGAAATCTGGCGTGTCGTTAAAGTGTTTGTAGTCGATATCTTAATTACTGTGAAGACTTTTAACCTATCTATCTAGCCTTGCTGCTTTAAACAATTAATTTATGGAGAGAGCGATAGCGTGCATAAGTTTTATGAAAGGTTTTTAGTAACCGACTTAAAGTAAGGGTACGTTTTATATAGGTTGACTGGTAAATTAGTGACCGATACTTAAACACGTGATTGTACTCATGATAACAAACAACTTTCCCAAAGAAACATTTTTTATACTTATTCACTATCACAATAACACAACAGCCGTATGAAATTCACGCGCGCGCGCCGGTGACCTATAAGCTGTTAGCCGCGTGACGCCGCGCGCTGTTCTGTCTCATTACTATCGTAGCGTGCAACAGTGGGTAGGCAGAGCACCCGCGCGGCGCGCGAATTTCATACAGCTATTGCGTTATTGTAATAATGAATGAGTATAAAAAAAATGTTCTTTGGGAAAGTTGTTTGTTATCATGAGTAGGTACAATCACGTGTTTAAGTATCGGTCACTAATTACCAGTCACCCTATATGCACGTTCCGGCACCAAATCGACTGCCCCGAAAAATACATTTTAGTTACAGTTTCGTTTAATTGCAATAAATTCGCTAAAGCAATCCTTACGGGATATAACAATATTTACAACTGCTTCTAGTAACTGCACTTGTTTAGGTCTTCGTGTTATTTTTACGTCCTATAATACCAAATACCTACTTAAAGCGCTATCGCTACAATGAATTTCTAACTTATGGTAGCATCTTGCAAGCGAGATTTCAGGTTAAAGCTTTTTGATTGGAAGTTTTTGATTGCTTGTTTACTCAAAGATATCGGTATATATTTTCTTCATAACAATTTTAATACGATTGATCGTAACAGTCCCGTTCAATACAACCTCTTTATCCCCAAATAATAGCCCAGAAAAGGGCAAATAAAGTAAAATGTTACCGTTTACCGTTTATCGGCGACGATGCGATGCCAATGGTGCAAGTAGGTGGTAGATACAGTTAGTTGAAAGCTGTCCGCGGCCCATCAGCGACAGGTTGGTCCACCGCACCCGATCTGTGCCACCGAACGCCTATTAACTTATTATTAATTGATATTTACAGAACAGTCTTGTTTGTTGAGGAAATGTTTGGTAAAAGCTCGATTCTTTCAAACTTTGAAATGAGACTTGGCGTCGCTAGCTTTTGTTTCGTTCCAAGTTGATTCAAGGCCTTTTTATGTCTGCCGGAACATGAAGATATGTAGGTACTATTGGGAGCTTACTCCTATAGAAACTACAACAATCCTTACCTATATGCACTTAAGACTACGTAGGTACACAACGTAGCTACGTAGGTATTCACGTCCTATGTGAATCGTATCGTCGTTCGTTCGTGGTGTGTCTTAGGTACAGACGCCAGCACATCAAGGTACCCGAAACGGTCAAATTTTTTCCTAATCAATCTTAGTGATAAGAGGAAAATCTATTAAAGAATTTTGATAGATTATAGTAGCGTGATGTGCTGCCGTCTGTACCTAATATAAGGCCACGTAGGACGGTAGGACCTCTATGAGATTCCATTATGGAAACAGTGTGAAAATGATCTGCAAACTGGTACTGGTGGGAACTTTCATCCAACTACCTATTCTATAAATTGCTTGCCGTTCATCTTTTCCTGTTGAAGTTATAGGTCAAGCCATAAGTCAAGGCAAAATTAGTCGTCTATAGTCTATGGCCAAAAAACTCGATGCATAGATATAATAAATAAAACTCGATGTCAAATCTTTTATCCGTTGGTTTGGTTTGCACTCGATAGCGAGAGGTTAACGGGTTATTGGGTTGAGTCGACGGCCTCATAAAGTATCTTCAATACCTACAGTTCTAAAAATATAATGTAAACAAAACATCATTTGATTAATCAGGATTTCTTTAGGTACTATTAGGTACTTGAAGGATAGGCTTACTTATTTTAGGTAATGGGAATTACTTGTAAAATAATGTCCATGTTAACATAACGGATGATACCTGTGTATACCTGTATTTATTACACAATTCTGTTGTGTTAATACCAGTTTATCTACGACGACGGGTCGCGCGGTTATACGGACCCGCGTCTGGCTGTACCGCTATCTGGGCAAATAAATAAAAGATGCAGCGGAGAATGGATACATAGCGGGTCCTACAGTCGCAACCGAAGTTCAGTGTGCCCACAGACAGCTTCCGCGATGGTCAACTACAGACGAATGGTGTGCGAGGTGGCGCTGCTGACCGCGGTGATCGCGCTGGCAAGCGCGGCGCCTACTCCAGACTGCCACACGAAGCACTACGACCAGCGACAGAATGGCACGGAGAACTACCGACTGAACATCGACGGTGTGGTGATCGCTGTGGCTCCTGCCGAGTCCTTAATCTCCGCCCTCGGGGACATGGACGACCTTCTCGACCTCGCCATGGAGGAGTACAACAATGAGTACAAGCCTAAGCCACCTCAAGGCTCCTCATCCTCTTCGCCATCAATCCAAGTGATTTCTCTGCCGGTGCCTGAAGTGAAGCCCCAGGATGATAAGGAGAAGCCCGCGGAGGGGAAGCCGCAAGAGATGAAGCCTGAGGAGCCAGCCAAGCCCGCCGAGGCTGCATCCCCGCTGAGTGACGTCAGCATGGGCAACGAGCTGAAGATCCAGAAGAAGGATTCGTCGTTGAGGAAACAGGAGAAAGCACAAAGGTAAAAACCAAACCTTAACCCTTATCTAAAGTTACACATTAGGGAATATTTTTTTGTGGACATTACCTACTAACTTTAATCAAGTCAAAATCTAGTGTACCGAAAATCTAGCTCCAAAAGTTCTTGAAAGAAATATTATTTTATTAGTTGTGCATGATTCTATTAGCGCGAAAGCAAAAAACTGATTCAATCTATGTTTTTCTTTTTATTCCCAGATAATCGCGAAAATATCGTTATCAGGTAAAAATCCCTTTCTTTATTTTGTCACGCTCGTTTGGAATCATGCAAAACTATTTATTATTTGTATACCTATACAACTTATCTGTATCTCTAATTAAAAACACAAGGTTATGAAGATACCTATAAAATCCTCATGTCGAATGATCCACAAAAGTTTCTTCTTCTTTCTATTTATTCGATCCTTTTTTTACAGACTGAAACAGCGCCTGGCAAGCTTCCTGATGCCTCTTCTGAGAAAAACCCGCCATCATTAACGAATAAAAGAAGAAAAATGTGATTAATTAACGAATAATCAATAGTTTTGTGGACTAATGCCAAGTTCCTATAAAAAAAAAAACGAATCGTTTAAGCACCAATGGTTGATAAATGCGAAACCTTGCCTCATAAACGTATAGGATTTTCTAGCTACGTTCGCTGTAAAGACCGCCTCATTATGGGTGACAGCCTTACAGATCTAGTATTACATTCACCCATTGGTAAAACATAGGAGTCTGGCATTAAAAGTAACAATTAATCTTCAGTTTATATTAGTTAATTTATTATATTGCACTGACGACGTTTTGCGAAGACATAGCCATGGAGAGATGCATTTATTTTAGTTTTAGTTTAAATATAAGTACGTAAGCGTGTAAATTGTTTCGTTGAAAATAAATAAAATAATTCTTATTGAAAAATCCCTAAACATTTGTTTCTTTCGAATTCACACATAAATAGTTCGTGATCCCGATCCCTGCTGAACAGAAATACATATTCAGATACGTGTTTTCAGTCAAGACAGAATAAATCTTAAATTATTTCTGCTGAACAACATTAACAACAAACATAAACACCACACACATTAACAGGCAAAATGTGGGTGCATTAAGTATAGGCTATGGAATTAAGTATAGGCCTGGAAGGGACACCGACCGCGTCGGTGCGTCGGTGTCCTTAGCACCCCGTTTATCTGTGGTCACCCTATTGTCCCTACGTCTGCCTAACACTTCGGGGGAATTCAGGATGTTACGTGGTTGATTTTTCTGGAAATCTGAATACCTAGTATTCATAAATCTATATTGACGAACTAGAAGCTTTATTCATAAATGAATTGTACAACTTTTGTTCAAAGTAGGACAAACAACGTAGAACGTAGAGCTTTTTAAAATCATCTGCATTGAATCACATGCATAGTTCGTTCAGTCAGTGACCTGTATTACCTAACCCTTCTTCTTCTATACTTCTTTTTAAAAGTTCCAGTAACGTAGGGACTATATAAACCAAGTTATTAAAAAAACGTGACAGACTAGCCGTTGAAAAAGTTCAATGCAGCTAAACATTAAAAGATTTGTCTCTTCACAAGAATTTTTCATACACAAACAAACACAAATCGCGAGGTCCTGGATATGAACTTATTTTAATCAGGTAATACGTTCTTTCTTTATCGTATGTTAGTAGGCGTAGGCCATACAAATATTGTTTCCTTGCGAGAATCAAACCTCAGAAAAATGGTCACCAAATTCACACATATTTTTCATAAATAATAAATGTACTCTTGATCTTGTGAGTCAATAGACAAAGACATGTAAAACTCAGCTTCATACTATGGATGTTTTCTATTTTGACTTCCAGATTCAGTATTTTCTTTCTGCTAGGGCGCTGAGACAAAATATTAAACCTGGAAGTACGCCGCAAACTGAAAAACCCTTTTGGAACTTTTGGAACCCCTGCTCTAGCGATCATTCGAACTTTGATTTTATCATCACACGGTCTATAATAATGTTATGGTTTCGACGTCAATTTTATGTGTAAGGAAATAGAGACTTATGCGCACGAAAACCTCAACACCATCACATTTTACAACGTAGGTGACAGCAATGCCATTTGTGCCATCGCAGTTAGTGCGGTGCACGTCAGGGCCGCAGGCCTAATGTTTGAGAGAAGAGAATGAACTAACAGCGACATCCGCATGATCCACCACGGTGGCCGAGTGCGGGTTCGTGAATGCCATTATGAGTGCTGCTTGGTAAAATTATGGCTTATAAACTACTCGTACCTATGTCACGTTTAAAACATAATTTAGTTTGAATCATGTATGCCTAAGATCTGTAGATAACAGGACTAATCAGCAAATCAAACACTGAACCCAAACAACGCATCATTTGGATTTTCTTAGAACTATTCAATAGACCATTTTATAAGTCCATAGAAGGAGTCTTATAAACGAGACCACATGTTTAATACAATAATTTATATGTTTAATTGATCGTTAAATTAAGGTTAGCCAAAATGTATGAAACCGAAACTAAGGAGATGATCAGTCATATCAGTGTCTGTACCTAATTGCTTCAATTACGTAGATCTATAAATTCAAGGCGCATATTATCATCATCTGCCTAGCTTTTCCCAACTATGCTGGGGTCGGCTTCCAGTCTAACCGGATGCAGCTGAATACCAGTATTTTATATGGAGCGACTGCCTATTTGACCTCCACAACCCAGTTAGTACTGGGTAATACGATACCCCTTGGTAAGACTGGTAGTCAGACTTTCGACCCACTGTCTACCTGTAACGACTGTCAATGACAAAGATCTATAAATGACAGCCGGGACCTACGGCTTAACGTGCTTTCCGAGGCACGGAGGAAACTTGGTGCCGCTGTAATGGGTGATAATGGGCGCCGTCCGGTGGCTTTCACATGCAAGAGATGTGAAAAATACATTTACGCCCAAAATGAATAAGGGGTTTCGTAAGTTCTTAACGTGAAGATCGACCGGAGTGGCTGATATTAAATATTGAACCCACGAGCTCCTCGTGATTCAAGACGCATTGGTAATAATGGTATTGGTGGTATGTGTCTCTTCATTAGTATTCCGAGTTTGAATTTCTAGGAACATAAACATAAACTCACGCCGTCTTCCTTTGTGGGTAGGCAGGAACTACAGAACGCCACTTGCGACGATCCTTACGTATTCTCTTCGGGTGTTTATTTTGATATAGTAGCTCAATGTAGGAAATTTCTTTGCCAAATGAAATATTTATATGTTGGTGTTTGATAAGAGGTAAACAAAGCCACAGTAATCCATGAGCTCACTGAACGAATGATGCTTTACTTTAATGGACTTGTAGGTCCGTACGACCTTACCAGTCTCAAACGATACTAAAATGTATCCCCAAAGGTATGCTAGCGTCACCTGCGTTCTTTAAGGAAATATAATGTGAGCTATTAAAATAAGCACTGCTATAAAAGGTTACTTGTATTCTTTAACCAGAACAAGACATTTTTGGAAAACGACCTCATTGCGAGGAATGTAACGGGACAGAGCAGTATTTGCTGTTTTGCATCCCGCGTAGTTTGATTATCGTCCGTTGGTGATCTGCGCAGTTGGGGGCCGAGTGGTTCTTAGATCCTATCTGTACATATCGAGTACAGACGAAACTCGGTTATCGTATCGATGACCCGCGGTCACTGTCACACGCGAGCCAAGCCCAGCGGTTCCACGGCGCGCCACGATACGACATTCACCACTTTCTTGTTTGTTTTGACAGATAAATCCATCACAAAGTCAGCTAATGTAGAACGCGATGCTTCACAAAAGTCCTAGATTTCACTATGACCGTGTTTTAACTATCGAAATTTGACATTCACCATCAATAGAAAACAGAACAGGACATGCGGCTGCACCAACAATAATATAGTACAGTATTGGAATTGGAACCATAGAAATATTAAAAACATTATTTCTATGATTGGATCCATTCGATACAATGCAACCCAACGTGAACTATAATAAATTAATGACTCATGTAGGAAGCTAACTCATGTAGTAAGCTAACATTGATAGCTCGCTGTGGTCATTAAATTCTAAATTGATAATTAACACTTATACATCATCCGTCGAATTAGGTCCACAAAGTATGCATGTCGTGTTAACCGTTACAGTGTGCTCGTTTCGAGCGTCAGACTGGTTCGCGGGTGGCTGGTAAAAGCGGCGCGGGAGCATGCGGCGCGCAGTCAGCGCATGTGAGATCTGCCGCGCGCACGCACCACCATGCTCCTAGCACTCGCCTGTCTTCTCGCGACCGCGGCCGCCGCGCCAGCCACCTACGATCAGCGCCAGGATGGCGAGCTCAACGTGCAAGCTGACGTACAGAACGTGGTGTTCCTCGTCGCTTTGCCCAAGAAGTTACCGCTCAGCATCTTCGACATGTTGTCGAAGAGCCACAAGCCACTCGACAGGGACCATGACATTCAAGAGAGATCTGACGTTCGTGTGATGGAGGCTTTCGTGGAGCCGAGCACGCCGTACCGTGTTGAAATCGGCGCAGGAGATAGGTCGGCGAGCGACGGGCGCGCCGTCGAGGTAGTGATCGCAGGACGTCGTCGGCTCGAGTCCGACTCAGATGAACAGGACGAATTCAAGCTGATAGGAGCGACGGAAAACTGTGGACCGGAGCGCATGAGAGACCCTGTGACCCTCATGTGCCAGGAACAAGCACCGGTGGAAGCGATCGTTGAAAAGGAGAAGGAGGATAAAGTAGAGTCACCACAAACACCAGAAGTTATTGTTATTACGTCATAGTTCCCGATCTCTGTGTCTATATCATAGTTAATTTATTTCCAAATATGTTCGCCATGTAATTTATTTATTCCTAACTTATTAAGTAAATTCTTAAAATCTTTGATAAGTGTTTTCTTTGTGTTTGTAAATAAAACCCTGAAAGATTCGTGGACTGTCTTTAATGGTAGGTATAGAGACAAAAGTCATCATCTGGGCTTGATTCCTTTTTCTCTCTTACTGCATACATTGATTACCTAAATTCTTGAATACGAGGTAGAGGTTATAATGTGGACGTTATTCTGATAACGTCCACATTATAACAAAACACTTTCACACCTTATTAATTGCATATTAGGTGTGATAATTAGTTAGTGTTTATACTTTCACAAGGTATCGTTACATGACCTTATCGGTCTTTGCACTTTGCTCGTTTAATTTCTTGAGTATAGCTAGCATTAGCTGTTTATCTCCATTAGTATAGTATGTTTATCTTCTCTTGTCATAAAGATCATTTTCGAAACTACAATTATTTGGACCCGGCTTGCTCCATAGATTATTAAAAAGCTAAGGAGCTAATTCAGTGATTACTGTGTCTGTTATCTAGACCAATTTCGTTGATTCTATTTTATTTAAAAGGGATTAGAGTTGACCTTATTGTAGTTGGTCGAGTGTGATATGATAAACACTTTGGTGGAAATCTTTGGAGCTATAGATTAGAATTAGTACGTAGCAGATTCTTTTGAAAATTGAGGTTGCTTAAAAAAATCAAAGGCGATGCACCGGCTTCCAAAACCGTCGCATCCCCTGTATTAGAAGATAATATTCCTACATAATGTTTTTCAGTAAAGAGAATGGTGCACACTCTTTACAATTCATTCAAAGTAAATGTACATTTAATAAACAGCGGTCCATATAGTTGTCGATCCTCAAGATGGATGCGAGAAATAATTATCCAAGGGAAATACCAGATGTAAAGCCAGAACTAGCTTGTGAAGTTGCGAAATATTTTTTATGGTTATATTCTTGATTAGTTTAATTGCCTATTGAGACATTTTAACGAAATGTACACGAAGTAAAGGCCGATTTTATTAAAGTTTGAATAATTTGTACCTACTCAAACTCTAATTAAAACAATATTTAAACATCTTAGAAACCGGCATAACCTAAAACAAAAATTCTAAGACAGATTGACAGATTTGTACCAAACTATTTAAACATAGTAACCAAAAATCGAAGACATGTGACATCTACCAAACCACACTGGGTTCGCTTTGTGAATTACAGCCCACTCCCTCACATAGAGAGGAGCTAGGCCTGTGTTCCAGCATTTCCCAACATTATAGCCCGAGTATGTTAACAAGCAGCAGAAATGTACTTTCGATATATTTCATCGCGTTAATGTTGTGATTAGAAACCCCGCATAACCCGCATTTAAACCTCATTAAACTCGATGTTATTAACATAGAATAAGTACAGAAAAGATGGACAGACAACATCGACGGCATACTCTAAATGACCATACATGGTCAAGACATTGGCACAAAATCTTAAACGAATAACGACGTTAATGAATCTGTTAGTACTTATATTTAGTGCATCAATAGTGACGTCTGTAGAATTTGATAAAGGTGTATTGTTCTCTAACTAATATGGGTCAATGACCTGAAATAAATGAAATTTATTTATTTATTTAAACGCTTTTTGTTAGAGAGTGCACCATGATCCCATGACATGTATAAGCAGTGATGATGAAATGACCTTGAAATAAATGGATATTTAGTTAATAATATGTACTAGTGGGATGAGCTTCCTCCTCTTTTTAAACTAAGTTATCACCTGTTTATACATACTATGTTGAGACCGACTTTTAATCTAACCGGATGCAGCTGGAATACCAGTATTTTAGAACTAATTATTGGGTAATAAGATACCCCTTGGTTAGACTGGTTCTCAAACTTTCGAGCTTCAGACTACCCGTAACGACTGTCAAAGATCTTCAAATAACAGCCGGGACCGATGGCTTAATGTGCTTTCCAAAGCGCGGAGGAAACTCGGTATGTAATGCACGAGTAATAAGAGAAGGTATAGGGCTCCCAGAGACTACTATACAACTACTATACAGTTTGACTTCTAAGTGTATCACTCCGAATTTAGCGGAATAGCTTAAATAAACGGTTAAATAAGTCTCATTTAGTTATTTATTTTATTCTTTAATGGATAGATACGAAAGTACAGTAGCTTACCCTAGATGCATAATTTATGTTTAACACATAGCTGCATACATAATAAGTATGATTATCTATTTATAATAAAGCATTTTGTAAACTAGTATAGGAATATTGTACATAGTTTTTGGTAAGTAAATTTTTTATTTACAACAAATTGTAGATCGAGGTCACACTTCCAGCCTCCATGGATGGGTGACGATTAAGTACGTTCGGCGTTACATTGTAGTAGACAACATAGAGTCATCAGTTCCGTTACCACTCTTGCTGACTGGCGAATCTTACTAGCGAGGAACTTTTGAGTTTTACAAGGTGTAGGTCGTGGGAATGTGCTGGATGCGAGAAGTATTTAAAGGATTGGTCGAGAAATTATGTGTGGAGGATGCAAATTGTTTTATTTTATTTATTTATTTTATTTTATTTTATTGTGTTTGGGTGGCTTACAGCTAACAATACAAAAATGTATAGTGAGGCAATCATCGACAAGCCATTTACAAGCCTCCGCAGTTAGCAATAAACTATTGTTGCAGAAACTATTAACTAAGAACATAATCAATATCTAAGCATAATATATATATGTTATATATGCATATTATATCTAGAATTGTACGTCTTCCAGCTCAATACAAAACAATGATCAAAATCATATCTCTAAATTAATAAAGTGGAGAATTTTTTAAAAGCGAATGTAAGTACAAGTTTCATCGGCAAACGCCAAAATCAAAAGATCCCACTGTCTGCAGGTGAGTGAACGACCGAACCTTTCCAATTTGTTTTCTTTTTCTTTAGCATCTGCAATGCCCCGTCGGCGTCGTCGCGTCGCAACTTCGCGAGTAACCCGCGCGGCATTAATATTCTTACTTTTTTACAACGTTTTTTTTCTGTTCTTGTCTTCTTTTATTATATCTATGCGCCATGTCATTTTGAAGTCATCTTAAGTACCTATAACTTAATAACCTTAAGCCTTATTTGAGTTTCCGTTCAAATCGAGAGGTTTCTTAGAAAACCGGACATCGTTTATCTTATTAGAAGTACTTGTATCCGGTGATTGGATTAAATTGGTATTTCATTGCAAATTGCTATGGTCAATATGTTAATCCTTGCCTAATCTTACTCTAAACCTTCGCCTTATCCGAATTAAAACCTTGTCAGTCACTCAGGACAATAATCTGCAACTTAAACGCTGTAGGAAATGTACAAGGCGCCTAGGCTTATTCGGAACTAGTGAGGAACTGGCGCCGCCGTTTTGTTTTTAATAAATAAATAAACAGCCAGGCCCGCCACTAGGTGTTTGAGCGCCTTTGTACAATACTGATAATGCCGCCCCCGAAGTGTGCCCGAAGGCTAAACTACAACTGCCTAGGCCAAGCTTGCTGTAGAGGTTCTCTGGTTTAGTCACATTAAGATGTCAGAGGTTCAAAGTTTTTGGCCTGCCTAATTTCTGCCGTTTTAATAAAATTTCAAAAACAGCCATGCATAAAACCTGTATTATCAGTAGCTGGCATCAATACAAGGCGCTATAAGGACCCCGAGCTCGAAAAATTAGAGCTTTCTGGGATGTGAGACGACAAGTCTTCATTGAAAAGCGAGCGAAGCGAGTTCGAAAAATCTAAATTTACCAAACCATGACAAATCAAGTATTTATTAAGAAAATTTGTACTTTTTCTGGACAGCGACTTATAGGGGACTTGACTTACAGTCCTCATTGAAGAGCGAGTAGAACGAGCTCGAAAAATTGGAGCTGCCTAGACCGCAACTAGCCAAGTCTTCATTGAAGAGCGAGCGAAGCGAGCTCGTAATAATTGTATTTTTTTGTACTCTGATTAACCATATATTGATTGAACTTACCTGACCGCCATGAGCCAAGTTCTCATTGAAGAGCCAGCGTGCCGAACTCGAAAAAAATGTATTTTTTCTGGCCCGCTTTAGGCCAAATATTTATTGAAAAGCGAGCAAAGCGTGCTCGAAAAATTTGAGCTTACTCGACCGCCACAAGTCAATTCTCCAGTAAGGAAAGGCAACACGTATCTATAAATAATAAAACACATATTTTTAAAAAATTGAAATAAAATTACATAAATGTGTTGTTAAAAACTTTTAACTTGTTCTCAACTTATTTTTTCTACACCGATGGCATTTCTAATTAGTGGCGTAGCGTAAGTTTTTGCCGCCCGAGGCCGATCGGAATATCGCCGCCCCCTCTATTTTCATCATGATATCTTAGAAGATAGAAGTTAGGCGGCGGGCTTGCGCAGTAGACCTCTTACCAGAGTCCTTAAAATCGTCTATTGCGCAAGTCAAACTACGTGTTGTATCAAGTCTCATCTTTCGTGGCGCGTCTTGTAACTTAGGCTACTTTTACTTTAGAAAAAGGATAAGGGTTCCGTGAAAAAAAAAACTCTTAAAATTGTTTACAAAATCCGATTTAAATATGGAAGTAATATTATTATAATAATTACACGCGGACGAAGGTCGCGGGCAACAGCTAGTCGACCAATAAAAGGGAATCGGGTAATGTAGGGCACTGGTGCTTCTTCCCGAAAACCATCATCGCTGAAGCTGCGAACTATTTAATAATTAACTATTTTTATTTATTTAATAATAATTACAAATCAACAATTACAAATCAGTTTTATATAAAAGAAAAAGTAAAAACACAAGTCATTAAACATTAAAAATAGCATCAAATACAAAATCAAAATAAATTAAAAATTACAATAAATTAAAATTAAAAAAAATAAAAATTAAGGACACGTGAGCAACAGAATAATAGAAACACTACTTAAATTTTTTATCAAATTACCTAAAACCATTCTTTTAGGTCATCTAACGACTGGTCGGTTAGCCAGCCTTTGAGTTTCGCTTTAAAAGCATTGTCAGATGTCGCGCTCAAGATGTTATCCGGTATCCGGTTATACACTGATGGACCCATAACATGAATCAGCTTTCCAGATTTAGATAAGGGTGTGTGGGTAGCCAGCTAATTTGTTTCTACCACGAGTACAATAATTATGCCTATCTCCGCGTTTACTGTATTCGTTAAGATGTTGCCTAAGGTATACCGCCGCCTGCAATATCACCATAGCGGGAACAGTTAATATTTTTAGCTAATCTGTCTACAAGACCAAGGCAGTAAAGGCCTAGAGACATTTTCGTCGCCAGCTATGGGGATCAGGGCTGATCAGATCAGTGTTTCATCAATACTAAAGTAAAAACTCATTTGAGATCCTTGATTTCTACTTACAGAATAAAATATACTCTTGCCAGTTATTAGGTTGGAATTTCTTCAGAAAATTTTGAAACCCAGACTGACATAAGAAAGAGTCAAGACAGCTTAGTAGTATTTCGGAACCTGCACGTTTTAGATTAACTGAATTTGTATATTATTCAAATTAACCTTGTTTTATGTCACATATTGTAGTTTGAGGATATTATATCTTAATCACAGAAGTTTGAGGATTATATCTTTGTTGGGCTTTAAAAGTAGCAAACCACAAGTTTATAGTGACTAGGAAATGAAACTCCAAGATCGTAGTTCTAACCGTATGGAAGATGTCCGAAAGGAGCGATGCCTGCTAGGGTTGAGGGACTTTTCGAAAAAGATACCGCGGCCCTGGAACACAAAGGTTTTAGTCACATTGGTTGGTGGTTTTTAGTGTACATTTCTGACACTCTCTTCTGCTGGGGGTCATTTGATGACTTCCCATACGTAACAAAAAAAACGTATTATAACGAACTGTAACGACATCTTTCAGCTCTGCGTATACATGGCGACTCATCACGCTAAACTTACCCTGTATAACCTCGCTTTGAATGAGCTTTCCGTACAATGAGAGATCAGCTTATTTTGGTTTACCATAGCTTCATTGGTCGTCGTGCGTACGTTGATTTACTGTTATAAAACTACGATGAGAATATCGTTAGCTCTGTCATGCTGCTTATTAATAAGAAAACGTAATTATCCATTGTTGCCACAGCACAATCAGATAACGTACAAAAAGTTAACGGTTCGATGCACTGTCGTGTCCAGAATTTCCACATTTGCATCTTCGGCGTTGGGAACGAAAACAATCTTATAAATAATCTACTTAAATACCTACTTCAAAGTTTTTTAAAAACGATAATGGGTAAGCTTTAAATACAACTATGCAACATAAAAAATCATGGAAAAAGGAAAATTAAGGTCAAAGTATTGACAATGACAATATTATTCACTGCCGGCTTCTCGGTTTCCCGATCATTATAATCTAGATTCCCCAAAGTTCGAGTGAATCGGTTTCTTCCAGGCAAGCGTGCTCCACCCTAGGCCGCGCCATCGCTCCACATCTGGGGCCTTAGTCTGCTATTGCAATAGTGTCAGAATGGTCTATCATTGATTTAATAAGGCCCCGCGCAGACGAATTACCCTTTGTACGCACGTCAAACGAGTTTCGAACGCGCTTCAATACGCCGTGGGCTAGGGGCCTTATTAAATCAATTATAGACCATTCTGACACTATTGCAATAGCAGACTAAGGCCCCAGGAGAGTTGCGGCCAAACGCAAGCCTATTAGCATAACAAATTAAAAAAATAAATAACAAAACCGACTTCCAAAAAAACACTAAAAAAGTCTAAAATAATTTGACTTTCGGAAGTCGGTGTCTTTGTTTGTATCTTTTTTGCCACCGACTTCCGAAAGTCAAATTATTTTAGACGTGTTTAGTGTTTTTTGAAAGTCGGTTTTGTTTTCGCAGATTTTTTATTTGGCCCTTTTTAGTTGTAGTATACCACACAACTAACAACTAACTAGAAGTTAGTTAAAGTACTCGTCAAGACGAATCATACGAGCCCTTGCTCCATGAGGTTTTGTCGTTTTATAACGGAGTTCCTATGGCCACCACCCAGCTCCATCATCAGACACTGGATACCATTTAGGACTAAAGTACTCGTCAAGACGAATCATACGAGTCCAAACTCGATGGGATTGTGTCATTTAATTACGGACTACCTGTGACCACCTTCCAGCTCCATCACCAGACCCTGGGTACCATCTAGAGACAAAGTACTCGACAAGATGAATTATACGAACCCAAACTCGATGGAGTTATGTCGTTTTATAACGGAGTTCCTATGGCCACCTTCCAGCTCCATCATCAGACCCTGGTTACCATTTAGGACTAAAGTACTTGTCAAGACGAATCAAACCAGTCCAAATTCGACGGCGTTGCGTCGTTTTATTACAGAGTTCCTATGGCCACCTTCCAGCTCCATCATCAGATCAGCTCCATGTCATCATAATACTGCATTGTCTCGCGATAAACACATGCGTGCTAAATTTCAGCTCAATCAGAAATCGGGAAGTGTGTCAAATTTAACTAGCAAGTATCACGCGACTTCGCGTGATGTGAGGAAAACAACCAAATTCCTAAACCGATTTTGATGAAATTTCTATGGGACCAATCGGGAAGCATATCCTTTCAGATAAAAAAAGATTTTTTCAGATCGGTTTACAAATGACGGAGTTATGGCGTAAAAAACATTTAAAAAAAATACAACCGAATTGAGAAGCTCCTCCTTTTTGAAGAAACTCGGTTAAAAAATAGTTATTGAAACCTACTGAAAATATTCGTCCCCTCTTGACTTCTCAAAACTTGGCAGACCCTGAAACGCCTCTATTTATACGGACCTACCTATTTATCCCTCTGCGGGTTCCACATGGAGTCGTGAACTAGTTTGGATCGTCGCCAACGATTGGAACTTAGCCAAATTGGCGACCGTCCCTCTATTTGGAAGGTTCATGTTTCTGGAGTAAGTACATATTTGTATCAAGTCTGGCGCGCTCATTTTCTGAACATTTCAGGCACTTGTGGGCCAAGAAAAGTGAAACTGTTTTCTTAACCTTGTAAAGATAGTAGTATGTTATGTACATACATGTATGTTATGTATATCTTAGTTTGGTACCTAGTATTATTTACAAGGCTGTGTGGTAAAATTAATGCATAGCGTACGCATAATCAGCCTATAATGTTCCCACTGCTCGGACACACGGCCTCCATTAATCAAATTAATGCAATAAAACATAAAAATAGACAATACTTTATCAATAAAATTTTCCTCAATATTTAAATACGACTTTTGAAATTCTTTGACGCGACTGTGGTCATATTTTAATTCATGTTCTAAAATAGAAAGACTGTTGTTAAGCTGTACTGTATGCGCTAAATCAAACGTTTATTTTTAAGATTTCCCACGCTCGTCTTTCCGTTGATGAAAGACAAAGTATTAAGCGGGACCGCTGATGCTGCGAAGATCAAACATCTAGAGATAATAACTCTTCCTGGGCCCCATAGACTGGCTAAGGAAGAGACCCACGCTTCGTATGCACCCATCTGCCGATATCCTTGCTCCCAAGATCCTTGTTGGCAAAGGTGGTGTACGTGGCGAGGGATCCTATTGATGTGGTGGTGTCCTTATAAATGAACAGATTGCACAGGTTGCTCTGCTTAGAGTTCATGTAGACTTCAAAGCTTTCTGGAACTTCTTTGTCAGCAACGTAAGGATAATTTCAAATCAAAGTTGTAAATTATAAGCAGAATGGTATAGCAATGTTGCAGTTCTACAAATTGTTATCTCAATAGGAATAGGTACGTTTTGCTCTGATTTGATTACTGCACATTCTGAAGTTGAATGTACACGACAAGTAATATTTGCACTGCGTAAATTATTTGACTTGTTTATAGTAAACTCAACGGAAGAGCTCGTGGCAAAATATTATCAGCCGCTCAGGTCGATCTTTAGGTTAAGCCGCGCTTGCCTAGGTTGGTCTGTGGATGGGTGACCGCCCATTACATACCGAGTTTTCTCCGTGCCTAGGAAAGCACGTTAAGCTGTTGGTCCCGGCTGTCAATTGTAGATCTTTGACAGTCGTTACAGGTAGTCAATGGCCCAAAAAGTCTGGCAACCAGTCTTACCAAGGGGTATCGTATTACCCAGTACAAACTGGGTGGGCTGTGGAGGTCAGGTAGGCAGTCGCTCCATGTAAAATAATGGTATTCAGCTGCATCCGGTTAGACTGGAAGCCGACCCCAGCATAGTTGGGAAAAGCCTAGGCCGATGACGATGATACTAAACTTCAAATCTTTCGAAAACGTAGCTTTGTTTATTTCCAGTGTATATTCAAAGTCAAAGATTTGGACACAACACACACACATACACACACACATCACATTCACACACACACACATACACACACACATTTGACTTTTTTTTTTTTGGATTTTGGTTTTTTTTTTGGATTTGTTTTTTTTTTTTTGTTTTGGATTTGGATTTGATTGGACATCATACTTCGACAATAATAAAGAAGCTAGGGAGAAAAGACACCGTCCAAACATATTGTTTCCTTTCTGCGAAGACGTGTCCGAAGTACCGTTATTTTCGTATAAATCATGACACATAACACGAGATAAACTTAGAGCCGGTCCATTCAACCGAATGCAGGGGAATCGGTCGTTCCAATATTAGAAAAAGCATAACGTTTAATAGTTCTTAGGTGTTAAGATAATTTTACGACTGCTATAAAATCGATAAATTTGGTATTTTATTGTTTTTCGTAAAACTGAATACAAAAATCGTAATATTATTTTATAACGTTACATAGCGTTTTTAAGATTTTGATTGTGGACATAATGGTTTTTTATTTAGGACCATGTAAATTACCACCATTAAAACAATTAACTAAAGAGAATACAACTATGGCCCCAGAATACTACCTTGGGGTATACCATAATTTTATTTCATTATTTTTAGCTTGTCGACGTAATCAAGCTGAATTTTCAAGATAACTTAACTTTTTCGACTCAACTTGCCTAGAGTGATCCGTCGCGTAGTAGCCAACTTCCTCAGCCTTACACTGAGGAGCAGGTGACCCCACCTTAGCCAGTACGTTAGGCCCACTGACGCTCCGGGCAAGCTAGTGTGGCGCTCACTTAAGGAGATCATTGTCAAGTGTTAATTTTTAGCTAAACCAATGTGAACGTATATTAGACGTATATAAGAATTTCATCTTTCCTTTAGCGTCAGCCCCAGACCTCGGCGCCCCTCCCAATTTGGCGCCAGAGGCTGTCGCCCCCCCCCCCTCGCACCGGCACTGACCTTAGTCAACACCACAACATTGACCGAACCAAAAACTCAGTCAACTACGACATCATGGACGAACTGGGTATGCTCAACTATGACCATGGGGAAGAGTAGAATATTAGGAAAGGTTGTCACTTTAGTCTCTTTCTTACTCTCTGCTTGAAATATCCTTGAAAATACCGTTCTATAAGTTAACTAGCTTTTGTCTGCGGCCTTGCCCGCTTCACCTACAGTCGGTATTAATAAAACTATCCCACGGTAACGAGATAAAAAGTCTTCTATGTCCTAGCCTAGATCATGACATAAGTTCAGCCGACCGTAAAATTACCTGCATTTTTAATATTAGTACCTATACTCGTAGATTGGCTACCTGTAAGCTTTTGCAAGTCATCAATCAAATTTCCGGCTGCAAAAGTGATTGTTGGTAAGCAAATCTAGTTAAGTTTCTTTAGCTTAAGGGGATGACAGCCCCACAAATAAAAAAAATGTGTTTAAATAATTAAAAAACTATGTTTTACGATTGACTCGATAGTTATTCAGGTCTATCACAAATTCACAAGGTCTCAGCCGTATTAACGATTTGTTTTTATGAAATCCAACACGACGATACTTGTGAGCATCATTCTGTATCAAACCCGTAGAGCCTTATCTAGGATCTAGGGTATGCCTGTTTATTTATGTGAGTTTAAATGGTTATAAAGGCACTTTAAAAAAAAACTTACCATATTCCGATATGTGTGCCTGGGTACATTCGTGCTTGGCATAAGAAGCTATAATCAAAGAGTAGTTATACCAACGGATCTATGATATCAAGTACCCGTATTTAAATGATGATTTGTGATATCAAGTGAAACAAATTTTACTTTTAAACAATAACCATTTGTCACCAAATTATTTGTCAATATCATAATGGGCCTCTCTTTTGCAGCCAGGAGCATAGAAATCTTCTTGACAGAAAAAAAAATATCCAGAACTCACACAGTCACAAATCTCTAACTTCCAAATTAATTTATAATAGCTGCATCTGGGATACCTACATCCTTGAATATTAATACCTATACATGATTTTCATATCTCTACCTGTAGATAACTCATGTTTTGATAAATATTATATCAGATCTTATCTTACATCTTATCTGGTCGTGCCACCGCTCGCTGCGCATGGAAGCATGGATGCAGTGCAAAGTGCAACTGTGAAACTGACATACTTTTTAAGTTTCGAGAATAGGATTAGTGGGTGTACCATTTGTAATTTTGACTGGAACAGCAAGGACGCTTGACGTGTGTGCTTCTGCCCTTGCGTATCTCTGTTAACAGTTCATAGTGATCATCACTTGGTGAGTTTTGATATACAATGACCGTAGCTCAGTCAAATTAGCGAAAATAAGGGATCAACCTCGGAATGAGAGATATTAACCTGTAAACTCGTATACACCTTAATTTTGGTGTTCTAAAAGTTTCCTCAAAAGTGGTCATAAAACCTCGTGTCTGCGTCGTAAGTTATTGAAGGTCAAAGGTCCCAACAATCAGTTTTTCGCGATTATCTCGGTTTCTGTAGCTCCAATGATGTTAGTATGTATTTTAAAATTGTAGAGCATACAATTTGCGACAAATTTTGCATTGAAACATTTTTCATACGCCCAACCGTTTTTTGAGATAGAGGGCAGAGAGCCCGCAGAGAATATAAATAAAACTAGTAAATACATTATAGTTATATCTTTATTTCATTACAAATAATTTACATTTTTTAATAAAACATGTAAATATAAAAATTAAATATAATATATGTATACAAAATAATATACATACTTAAATAAACATTAAAAAAAATGAAAATTAGTAGACCACCGGTATCGGGACGAGGGTCCAAGCTACCGGCGGTCAGGGCTCCAGAGAGTGGATCCTCTGAGTCTAAACAATACGCGCCGTCTCCAGGAGTATACCGCTTTTCAAGATACTTAATTTGCTTATTTTTCTCGGCTTTCACGAGGTTCTCGTCATGCGGGACCGTAATGTCAATAATCCTTGTGCGCCGCTCTGATCGATTCTCCACCACTATATCAGGCTTATTGGCTACAATAGTCATGTCAGTGATGACGGATTGATGTCAGTGTGATATTTCTATTTTCGGGAACTGGGACGGGCACATACCTATAGTACGGCATTTCCGATTCTACGAGGCTGTATTTTAGAGCAAGTTGCTGATGGATAATCCTAGCTATAATGTTGTGCCTATGCAAGTACTCTCCGTTAGCCAGACGAGAACACCCGGAGATAATGTGACGAATTGATTCGCCATGACGCGACGGTGGCATCAGTGGCATGTCCGACATTATATGTCAAATTGTCAATCGTGCCGTCCTTCACAATAAATTTAATTCAAAAAATATTTAAATACTAAAGTATTAATTTTCTTCTTCTTCTTCTTCAAACTCAAACTCAAAGCATTTATTTCAATTAGACCACAGGATTATATTACCTGTAATTAGATTACAGGTACTTTTGAATGTCAGAAAAACAAAGGCGAAGCTACAGTCACAGACACGGGGCATAGTAACTTGAGAAAGTACTGTAGTTGCACATTCCAAAGCGTAGATATCTATGGAGAAGAATGGGCAAGAAACTCCATGCACACTCTTTTCAATCAAAATATTGTTACAAGATCTTGGGTACATCATTCATATTGAGATTATACATATATGTGAGAACGATGTAGAAAGACGTGCAAATCATGCCCAAACCATTTTTGAACCTGGTAATAAACACGATTTATATGCTCTATCTCAAAAACGGTTGGGCGTATGAAAAATGTTTCAATGCAAAATTTGTCGTAAATTTGATGCTCTATAATTTTATAATACATGCTAACATCATTGAAGCTATAGAAACCGAGATAATCACGAAAAACAGATTTTTGTGACCTTTGACCTTTAATAACTTACGACGCAGTCACGAGATTTTATGAACCTTTTCAGGCAACTTTTAGAACACCAAAATGAAGGTGTATACGAGTTTACAGCTTATTATCTCTCATTTCGAGGTGAAACTTCTAATTTGACTGGGCTATGACGCTGCCCGTGCAGAAGTGTCAGTATACATATATCAAAACTCGCCAAGTGATGATCACTATGAGCTGTCAACAGAGATACGCAATAGCCCTGCTGAAGATTGTTTTACAATGCTATTATTCTAAAATACGTTAGGAAACAGACTGCTCTATGTAGTGGCTGTCTGCCTAGTTTAATCACTTACAAAAGTAGCTATTACTACAAATGACAATAATTAAATAGTGAAGCTGCTTTCTGATGATTTAATCAATATATTGCGCTCCCAGGTTTTTTTAAGAACCTGAATAAACTGTAAGATTTAATTTTAGTTGAATAATACAGAAGTAAATAGTGTCTTTAAGACAATAACAACATTTAAAACCTTACTATTACATTGTCCTTCACATTCATTATTTACGTCAGTATGTAAAAAAAGACCAAAGAATAATGTGATACCTAGTACAGTCGCCATTCGTAGCGGGCGAGGTACTCAAATATTTCGGAGCAGCATTTCTTTTCAATAAATTCAGAACACTTACCGAGGTAAAAATATCAGAAAGCACAGAACTTCAAAGGTATCTACGCAGTCAGGATTATTGTAAAGATCGGAAAATTTATAGAAAATATACCTTAAGTCACACAGTTTAAATTTGTTACTATATTGATGTTTTAGTTGTCAAAAATGATTTTGACAACTATTGTGGAATATATTAGGTAGTATTTATAGTTATGTGCTCGCAATTTATTGAAAAGTCGCTGCTGTTATATTTATGACAAATTGCATGTTCTGATGTTATTGACCACATCTAGTGTAACGAAGTTATTGAAAAGTGATGCTGCTCCGAAATATTTGATTACCTCTCCCGCTACGATATCTGATGGCGACTGTACAATTACAAAAGTCAGGTACAAAAAATATACCCACAGATAATTGTAGGTACTGTCTTATTTGCTAGTTTCAACAAGTTATAAGTCCTGACAGCATTTTTTTCATTGTTAGTCGTTAACGTGAGTTCAGTTTCCACAGTCCTGTCGAGCATAAAAATATAAGATAATGGCAGAACTGAAACGTTTATGTTTCCCGTTTGATTTCAAAGAGATTGAGCCTGAAGAGAAAGCTGAGCAAAAGAGGTTGTTTAACTGTAAGTAGAATTATATACATTCTTTTGATTTCAAAAAGTTTCAGATCCATAAACGATGCATTGCCTGTGCATACTGTGATGAAATTTGATAAGATTCTACGTAACAATCGGGATTTTATTAAAATTTGAATGCCTCGTAGGTCTAGTGGTCGCAAGCACGACTGCTGAACATGAGGTCCTGGGTTCGATTCCCGTGTCGGGCCAAGTGTTATTGGGTTTTTCCATCAGGAATTTCCCAGTAGCAGCCACGGAGTCTGGATTTGCGCCCGGTTGATGGCAATAGGCTCGCCCCCTATTATATGGGACTGATAGATAGATATTACTAGTTGTTGCTTCGGTCGCGTTTTGATCAGAAATTATCCTACGGGCACGTTGTATAGCCTATGGCACTCGGGGATAATGTAGCTTCCTATTAGTGAAAGAATTTTCAAGATCCAGAGATTACCCCCTACAACCTCACAAACTTTACCTCTTTATAATATTAGTACAGATTATGTTGATCGCGTTTACTCTCATTGTTGAAATTTGTCCCAAACCCCTCTTGTAAAAGAAATCTGATATTGTGTGGTGATTGAACAAACACAAAAGTGAATGTTTTCTTTCAGACCCCAAAATCGATTGGATCCGAGCGGGTCCAAAGGGCTATGTGATGCCTAGACCTTACATAGACCATGCTGAGAACATCTACAACTTGCCCATAAGACCTAGTGATGTGTATGTGGCCAGCTACCAGCGGGCTGGTAGGTAGAACCTGAAGCTTATAACTATTGAATGTATTTCTTCATCTTCGGGGATCGACTCAACACGTTTTCTTCTTCGATTCTCCCTTGTCAGACATCACGGTATCATTGACTCCTTTCTCTTTCATATCATTCCTCACACAATCACTCCATCTTTTCTTTGGCCTCCCTCTCCCACTCCATCAACATAACCATGATTCAAATTCAAAATTCAAATTCAAATTGTTTATTTTCTTCAACAAGATTACAAAAAATATAGTTTGTGATTGGAGTCTTCTTTTAAGCAAACAATGCCTGTATTAGAAGACTCCGCTCTTCCATAACAAAGGAAAGAAAAATATTAATAACATATTTAACATAGCTAATTGTACAAGATTGGCATAAGTATAGTTAGTGTGTGTGAGTGAGTGTGCGTGAGTGTGTGTATGTGTGTGTGCCTGTGTGAGAGTATAGATGAGAGTGAGAGAGTGATGCATGTGTGTAGAAAAATGCACTAGATTGACATAAGCTACTGAAAGAACATTATCGTAAGCCAATGCTGTTGATCGTGGTGCAAAAGTACGAAATGTTTCGAAAGCGATTGCCACTTAATGCTGTTTAGTATGTTGTAATATTTCTCTATCTTATAAAGACAACAGCTGCTTTTCACACTCGTCTCTAAAAAAAAAATCAAATGGCCCGGTTTTTTTTAATATTTCCAACGGTTGCTTGCTTCTTGGGTTATCTAGGCCCTCTTATGCCCTGCCAGGGTTGCGGGACTGTTCGAAAGAGATACCGCGGCCCTGGCACACAAAGGGCAAAAGAAGGAACATGGATGGATTTTAGTCAGTAAAAGTCTGACACTCCCTCATGCTCAGCCCAGAGCGGGAGGTTTAACTAAATATTTTTATACCCGTATCTTGTAGATGTAAAATGTGACGAGGCTTAAGAGGGTTAGGAATATATGTGATAAAATTATTGTGATAAGCAATGAGAAACCAGATTAGATGAGAATTACATCTTATCGAATGAAGCAAGGTGGTAGGATGACAGAAGAGTTGATTAGCAACGGCTGTGGACAATTAAGCAAAGGTGGAAGAACGTGTATACAGGATGGAAGGAACCCGATTCAAAAATGGTTACCACGTATTCGGTACATCGGCTTCGTTCTGAACACCCCAACGGTTCAGAATGATGTACGGAATATGATGTTAAGAGATGTTTTTAGTATTCCATACCTCAAAAGCATAAAACGGAACCCCTTATGGGATCACTCGCGTGTCTGTCTGTTTGTCTGTCCGTCTGTCACAGCCAATTTACTCCGAAACTACTGGTCCGATTGAGTTGAAATTTGGTACGGATATGTAAGTCGGTGACCCAAAGATGGACGTGTAACGTAAGTTAGTGAATTTTAAGGGGGTAAATTTGAAAATGAAAAAGAAAGTTTTGCAAGCTATGTCGTGTGATATGTAATCAAATGAATGAACTCATAGTGAGCATTGCAAATATATGTTTTTTATAATTTTAAAATAAACAGTTTTGAAGTGAACCCCCTTAACTACGAAATACAGGGAAACTAAAACCTATTTAGTTACCATTGTGGCAGATTTAAAACAACTTACGGAATCTAGATAATTACGTACGGAACCACGCGAGTCGATCTCGCACTTGTCCGGGTTTTAGGGTCCCGGACCTTAAAAGGTAAAAAAGGACAATTTTCTCATGAATGGATGGACCTAGCAAGTTGAAATTTATACCAGCTACTGAGGTCTATTAGTCCCTATTAGGTGTATAAAAAGGTCAAGGTCCTAAGTCAACACGATAAAAAGATATGAGATTTGTAAGTACCAAAATTTACCTTAATTTCCAACTTTTTTTATTTTTCGGTATTTTCCCTGCACTTTTGCTGTAAGACCTTGCCTGTCTTGCATTGTCTTGTTAAGACAATACAAACTGCAATTAATGCAGTCTCCTTATTTAACACTAGCGGCTCGTCCCGGCTTTGCACGGGTGCCTATGTTACTCAGGGTGAATGTAGCTTTCTAATAGTGAAAGAATGTTTGAAATCGGCGCAGTAGTTTTTGAGTTTATTCATTACAAACATACAAATCTTTCCTCTTTATATATTAGTGTAGATTGGCATATTTTGGAAGTAAATTTGCTGGGTATTGCCACTGAAACATGCAGTGTCAGATTTGAAACGACAATGCAATAAATATTAGGATGTAGATTGAGCTTGCTTGGTTGAGATAATTATAGAGTTGAGTTTTTTAGTACGTGTTGTCGGGTATTGGAATGCGGAGGAATTAAAAAGTGTAATTAGAAAAGTTTTGATTATGAAAGTGGACGGCTCTATGAGTAGAAGACCAAAGAGACGATGGATTGACTATGCAGATCATGATTTAGCTAGAAAGGTGATGACTACTAAAACACGACTAATAGAGAAGTATGGAAGATAAGACGTGCTGCGCCGATCCTGATTAATTTGGGATAAGATAGGAGAATAATATGTTTTAGTACTTACTCTGCTGTTCATCGACAGGCACTACATGGACTCAGGAGCTGGTATGGCTGCTAGCAAATGATTTCGATTACGAAACGGCGTTATCTGTTCCAATTACTCATCGGTATCCCTTCCTCGAGTAAGTACTGCCATCACATCACGTTAAAAATTAAGTATCGATTGATATACTAATTATATCAGACTACAAATAGAACTAAAATAATGCTAAAAAGAAGACTAAAACTAAGTTCCTACATATACAGCGTGTAACAGAAAGGGTGTAATCATATGGAATACTGTGGTACGGACCATCAAACCGAACAACTTTCTCTATGGGACCACCATCGAAATCGTAAAAAAATAATCAGCTGTCCCATACAAATTTTCAATACCTTCTCGACCCAAATGTATGGGAAAGCTGATTATTTTTTTACGACAATAGGGCACTTAGGCGTCAAAGTACTCCTCCCCCGCGATGTATCAGTATCGAAAGACCTTTCATAACATGTTCACAAGTGTTACAGAGTCTATATTTTTAACTAGTATTTTTTTGTTAACTTTGTCTGCGTACCTACTGCTGATAGGATAATACTTAATACTTAGATGAAAGATATGTGTAACAGTAAAATCAGGCGTTCTTATCATAGCATGGAAGTTACATACATATTTAAGAAATTATGTTAACAATAAGTGAAACTGCTGCTTTTTAAATAGTAACAATAATTTCTGTTACAGAATTTACATGTACTACACCGAATGGAGGAAAGACTGTCTGAAGAACATAGACAAAGTGGAAAGCAAAGAAAAGCAAGAAAAGATCTTAAAAATGTTGGAGGTCATGGCTCAGCCAGTGACGGAGAAGCTGGCGGCCATGCCATCCCCCCGGTTCATCAAGACGCACCTTCCGATGAGCTTCCTCCCACCCGCTATGGTGGACACGGCTAAGATGGTATACATAGCTAGAGACGCAAGGGACATCGCCGTCTCATCCTACCACCATGCTAAACTGTTCAGGGTATTAGACTTCTCAGGCGAATTTAAAGATTTCTGGGAGTTATTTATGAATGATCGTTGTAAGTAAACATTCATATCGGCGACTTGGGTACGTGCTTGGGTCGCCGGCTTTGGTGTGTACAGTCCTTTAGGTATATATAAATTCGTGATGTTTGTGATACTATTAATGGTACATTGAAGATGATTTGGTTTTAGATATTCTGACACCGTATTTCGAGCATGTGAAAGAAGCTTGGAATATGAGACATCATCCGAACATGCTGTTTTTATTCTATGAGGAACTTGCAAAGGTATTTAGTACATTTATTGATACAGAAAAAAATGCTACAGAAGACAATGTTTCGAAAGTTGCAGAATTTAAAACTACAATACGTTATCGAGACGTGGTGTAGTTACCTATCTTATGTAGGATATCTCTGCAAAATCCTTTCTAATGCTTCTTGGTTTCTGACAGGACTTACCAACAGTCGTACGTCGTGTGGCAGACTTCCTAGGCAAGGAGGTGACAGAGGACCAGATGACTCGTCTGTGCGATCATCTCAGCTTTGAGAACTTCAAGAAGAACAAGGCTGTGAACTACGAGGACCTGAGGGAGTTCGACGTTGTCACACCCAACGAGACTTTTATAAGAAAAGGTAAACTTTTTCTAGAACTTGAAGACCAATTTTGGTAGTTTTGCAGACTTCTTCCTGGCGATATTTTAACACCATGGACATTGTGTTTAGTGTCTACGTGGTGATGGTGATCGAAGACAAATATACGCATATTAAGAATAACTCAGATTGGTATCATAACTATATCTATATATAGGGTGACTGGCAATTAGTGTACGATACTTAAACACGTGATTGTGCTCATGATAACAAACAATTTTTATTATGGGAGCAAAGCCGAAATCGCGAAAAAAATATCAGCTGTTCAGTACATTAGGCAAACATAAATGTACTGAACAGCTATATTTTACATGGAGCGACTGCCTATCTGACCTCCGCATCCCAGTTACACAATACTCTCCAATTTAGTGCTGTCATTCAACGTCAATGTTTTCCAGGTAAAGCTAACGGTTGGCGCGACTATTTCGACGAAGAGATGACTCTAGAGGCCGAGCGGTGGATTGACGACAACCTGCGAGATACTGACCTGCGCTTCCCGTAATAAGGATTGAGATGATGTAAAACTGTTGAATAAATGTTTTGCTCCCAGGATGTAACACGCCTGTTTAATTCCTTCACGCAGTAATACTCGAAGGGTAAGGCAGATGTGCGTTTGTACTATTAACCTATTCCCCTCGACCGGCTACAAACCCAGACTCTGAGATCATCAGCAGCCTACAGCAGTCCACTGCTGCACATAGGCCTCCTCAATCGCACGCCACTCGACTCGATTTTCGGCAATTCTCGTCCAGATGAAACCACCCAACTAGCGAAAAATGCCAGAAGCACGTTTCTATTTCAGCTATTGGTGGTGACACGGATCTTCAAAATGTCACACAGTCTCTCAACGCGATTTGGGCGCACTTCTCTCTGCTTTAAGTGATGTAAATATCGTAAGATTATCGTCTGAATAGCCAAATAGTCGAAAGAATATAGAGTAATCGCAATTCGAAAGTTACTAGATGCCATTTTCAACACATTATAACTTTTCCCAAGTCGGTAGAAGCGCACTGCTATATTACAATAAATTTGTCGAATGAAAGAGTCATTCGACAAATTTATTGTAATATAGCAGTGCGGTTGCAATCACTCGACTCTTTGATCGTGTGAATGCAACCAAACAGCATTCATAGCCCTTTTTTTTATCTTGGCGATCCTATTTGTGTTAATGTAAGTATTACATTTTGCCATCTTATTTGTGCCATACAATTTTACAGTCATTTTGAAAATTCGTGACCTGAAGTTGAGTTAGCGTACCACTGGTCAGTTTCCTTACTCGTCAATTTCACTAATTCACCAGTTTACTCATTAGTCAGATTCGGTAGGTTGACAATTTCACTAGTTAGTCATTTTCCTGATTCTTCAGGTTTCTCTTTCGCTAGTTTTGCTAAGATGTCAGTTTCGTGAAATTGTCAGTATTGGGATCCGCTAGTTTCGTTATTTGTCAGCTTCGCTAATCGAACGGTTTACCTATTCGTCAATTACGCCAGGTAGACAATTTTGCCTATTTCTTGTTTTCGTAATCTGTTGTTAGTTTCATTAATTCGCTAGTTTCCTTGCGTACTTGTTTACTTTTAGGTTAGGTTGTCATCTGCTCTAGTTTCCATATTCGTGTATTTCACTGGTTGCCAGGATTTAAAGATGTCTGACGAATAAAAATTCGTCAGACATCTTTATATATATGCATGCTTGTTTTGTGACTCCGGTCAGTGTTATGCGTGGCGTAAACGGGGTGCGGTGTGGGTAGTGTGGTACGGCAAGGAACGGCCATTTCGGAGAGAACAATTAGTAGTTCAATTTTTTGTGACTTGTAAGAACCAAACCACATCATCATACTACAAGAACTGTATAGTGTGTACAATTTAAATAAATTACTAAATATACAGGATTTTTTTTATTGTATTATTCAGTGCGCAAACTTTGACAAATGAAACTTATATGAGTTATATTAAACAAATAAATTATTTTATTATTAAATTAGTTTTTTGTTTTCTATACTTAAGTAATCGGGTTATAACTTAATAAGGAATGTCTTAGGTATTTACATTAATACATGGCATGACACGACGGAGTAGTAAAACACAATCTAAACTAACTGACGAACAAGGAAACTTGCAAACAAGAAAAGTAACGGGTTGGGAAAATGACGAAATAGCAAAACTGACAATCTAAACTAACTGACGAACAAGGAAACTTGCGAACAAGAAAAGTAACGGGTTAGGAACATGACGAAATAGCAAAACTGACAATCTAAACTAACTGACGTACAAGGAAACTTGCGAAACACAAAACCAACTTAATAGGGAAATTTGACAACTTAGTGAAACTGGCAAAGAAGAAAATTGGTTAATTCAGAAACTGTCTACTGAGTAAACTGGTGAATTAGTGAAATTGACGAGTAAGGAAACTGACCAGTGGTACGCTAACTCATTTTCACGGGCCGTAAGATTTCTCAGTAAATAATGAATTACAAATAATATTAATTTAATAGTTGATCTGGTGGTGACATTACTGGACACTGCTCACTGATCAAACACTTCCACACCCTAGGTATCACTGACAGTCCAGTCCCCTGTGCAGAGCGTGCATGGAGGCCGAGGAAACGGTAGTGCATGACATGTACTTCTCGAGTGCACCGGCGTTACCCAGATCCAGGAGGAGACTCTTGTACACCAAGATCTCTTTCGGATGTCCTGGTTGGAGTAACCACTACCATGGCTCACGCACAATGGTCCACTTTAGGGACTAAGTGCGAAAATCAAAACCCTTAACATAGAACATAGAGCTAGAAAGTACAAATCTTACATTATTTCAAAACCGTATACTGTACCTGCATAACCGGACGACGTACTGTAGGTACCTGTGCGCAGATTGCGTCAATCGTTTGGTATAAGTACCAAACGACTGACACAAATCCCTACAGGGCCTTATTTTTAAATGAGGTCATATTAGAGAGTAGGATAGGTTAAAAAAGTTTGATTTTCCTATGAATCAATACCTTATTCAATAAATAATAATACAACATAAAATACCATAACATAGAGTTTTATAAAAAAAAATCCCTTCATCTGTGAATAGCGGTAGTTATGTAGTTAATACTAGTGTTAATTCAAAAAGTGCATTATATTAGGCAAAAACATTACGTTTGACTATTGTTAAAGTGACTTGTTTAATAAAATATAATCATTTTGTTTATCGGTTTAACTTAAATCTATTTGTATAATCCGTTAATCTAATCATTTTGTAAGCCGTTTTACTGTACAAGCGGTGTTAACCTATAAGTGATTGTTGCACTCACAAATGTATTTCTGGTAATTGCAATGTAAATGCCAAGTGTAAACAATTGTTGGTTAACCTAAATAAATATAAATAAATACTGCATAACTCTGAACGGACTAAGATTTTAAACTCCACGCCATAATAACTTTTGTGCAGCTTGAACAGACCTATCCAACAATGTATTACCTACACATAGCTATTGGAAGGTGGGGACCAGAGTTCATACAAATCCTGGCATCTCATCAAAACTTACATAAATACTCAAGGATGAATTTTTAAGAGTCCACTGAAATGAAAAGTGTCTACCGAAATGATAAAAATTACCACCGAAATGATAGACTGTGCACCGGAATGAAATAAATCCACCAAAATGATACAGCTAAGAACAACCGTGCCGGGCAGCCAGGGTTCCGTACTTTTTTAGGTTTGATTTCCACAAATTTTAGATAAACACTGAGACAGGACAGTACACAGTTATTTTAATATCATCATTGACATCTGTACCTTTATATTTTTTTCACCAATGATCTGCAAATATAATCATTTGATTTGATGTTATGCTTTTAAAAATGAGTTAATATAAAATTATACCAACTGTTTATTTAGATTAACTGATCATTATATCAAATAAAATTATAGATTTATTTTTATTTATAAAATTTAGAAATTTTGTAATTATATCAAATATTATTTACTCATAATACATGATATAAAAATAAAGGTAAGTTACTTATAATGAAGGTAAACCCTCGAAATAATTATTTTGTTGACAATTAGTAGGTATAATAATCTGCACTGTGGTGACCCACAAACTCATCACATAATCGTTGAGCCGAACAAATGTGTATCTAAAGTATATACATGACTAACTACATAGATATATGTATATTGTAGAAGATAGGATGAGATGAGGAGGGGGAAGACCTATATAAGGCGGTGCAGAACTAGCACAGCTCTTTTTTCACTTGGAGTCGTCGTGGGAACAACATCGTGAGAACGTCACTCTGTTGGTTATATTTTTCATTTATGTGTTATTGTTTATTGTGTTAATTTCTTTTGATTTGTTATTTCTGTTAGGAGTATGTTTTTCGTTTAGTTAATTTGTTATTAGGTTTTTAATATTAAATTGTTGTCAGTTTGTTCTGTCTATTTTGAATTATTTCCTTTAGGTACACACGGCTACACATCAAGCTATACATTTCCAGTTTATGCTGATCTCGCTTTGTATAGGATTTCCCTACAATACGAGGTCAGCTTATACTGGAAATGTCTAGCTTGATGTGTAGCCGTGTGTACGTGCAAAATTATTTAAAAAAAAGTCACTTCTGGTTTAATTTCCAAGAATATATTATATATCTTAAACACAAATATTACACAACAAATACACCCGAATAATCTAATCTACACTCTAGGTAAAACTACATTACAAAACTATGAATTTGTATTTGAGACAAGGATCTCTAAAACTTTATGGTTTTATCATTTCGGAGATACATTTCATTCCGGTGGACTGTAATTGTTATAACAGTCCACCGAATCCACTGAAATGATAACACTGTGATGATAAAATAGAAGTTAGTTCTACATTTAACTCCGAAATAAATATATTAAAAAAATATGAACACTACTGAAACAAAACAGTACTTACGGCGTACCCAATTTTAAAACAAATTAAACGAATCTAGCATGAGTTATAACAGCCACCGAAATGAAACTATTTTTGTCCCCATATTACTGAAATGGTAAACTTAGTTTTTACGTTGGGACCGGTGCGTTCGCGCCGAGAGCTTGTGCCGGACTGATCCGAAGTGAGGAAAGGTGAGAGGGGCGTAACAACGCAATGTTGACATGGATATTCTACTAAAACTTACTGTCCTCTGAAATGATAACTTTTTTCCAGACAAAAGTGGACTGCCTGTCAAATCCATGAGAAAGAAGATAAACAAACAGAAATAGTTTTATTTGATCGAATATATTATAATTTAATGATAACAAAATCGATTTAAATCCATATTACGAATGTATTTGCAGGGGAAGGTATTTTATGAGCGGAATTGGGTTCAGGACAGGCCACCGTGATGATAAAATAACACTTGGGTTTTTTTGGTTTATTAGAGGGTGATGATTGATGATGATTGATATGATTTTTTTTTGCCAAGGAAGAGAAGTGCTTACGTTGTTGAGAAAAAAAATATAAAATTAAAAATCAGCACATTGCACTACCGTTCTCTTCTCAGGTTTGCCGTGTATTTTTTTGCTTGGGCAATTCACCCATACATGTCGAAAGACACAGCTTTAAACCTTATTTTACGACAAATTTGCAATTCAGTTGCTTTCAAAGAGCTGTCATAGGACTTACGGTTGCATAAAGGTGATCGAGAGATATCTTTAAATAATTATCGAGTAAATGCGATATGAATTCGTCAAGCACACGTTTACTAGATATGTTTATAGCGCCCAAAAGCGTTGAAGGCTAAAATATCTAGACAGCTGCTATTAAACGGCTTTTTGAAATAATAGGATCTTTCATACGAGTGTTTTTCGATCCATAGTCGTGAGAGTGTCTTATACGATCTCTTTGCTAGTTGGGCAGCCACACTGCGAAGATCGTCGCTTTACCGAGTCTGAGGGCGTCCCAACTGCACTCAAAAACACTTCATCGGCTTTACGGCTAATATGGTTGGCCCATTGTCACTTCAGCGTCAGCAAACCGAGTACTGTAAGGTATTATACAAATTACACAATGACAATGAAATAGGATTGCCTTCATTATAATTTTATAATAACTAGAAGATTCAATATTATGTATTGTAGTTACACAACGTAAACAGGTAATATTGCATCTAGGTATTGTATGTACATATTTATTTTAACAGTCAGTGAAAAATATTTGCTCGTGCTATATTATATATTACTACTATTTGATCTATACAGGGGCAAGTTAAATTAGCTAGCGATACTCCATTAATGTGAAAATGACAAAACAAAAAGGTGTTTTTTTTGGGATTACGAACCGCAATGATCTTCTCTAAATCCGTTCCTAAAATAATAATGGGTACCTATCGATAACTATACACGTTAAAACAAACAAGTGCGAGTTGGATTCGCGCATCGAGGGTTGCGTATAAACTTGTAGGTTTACGGTTATTAAACCTCAACGGAAAGTACCCTATAGGTTTTGATTTTGAAATCGCAAAATATATGCGACATAAACAGTCATATCTTTTGATTGCATTGACTTACAAGTTTCATTTTTTCACAGCGCCAAGGGCTATCAGACTTAAGTATTTGATATTAATTTCAGCTTGATACCACCACGCGTTCATACTTCAAGTTATTAGCTACGCGTGGTGTTCACACCCCAAAAACTATTAAGTATATACTTACTAATATTTAGAGGTAAAGTTTGTGAGATTGTATCTTTGTATCTACTGAACCAATTTTGAAAATTCTTTCACTATTAGGAAGCTACATTATCTCCGAGTGCCATAGGCTATATTTACAACGTGAATAATTTCCGACCAAAACGCGAGCAAACCCGCGGGCAACAGAAACTAAACTATTTTTATAAATAAAATATACCAATAATTACGTGCGATTATTATTTATAAATCATCTAATATTACTGGGTGATTTGTTTTAGACGTAGTCGATAACTATTCATACCCGTCACGTCTACGTCCAGTTTCGCTATTTGATTTTAATTTCACCCATGCAAAAGATACTGCGCAGTAACTTCAGTAACAGTACCTTCATTAAAATTATCTTCAATAAACATATATATCTAGCTAAATTGTCGTGCATTGTCGTGGGTGTCTGTTTAATTAAATGATTATTACCACACGCGCTGTCATAAAGACAGTTTCCCAAGATTTGAAATTGTATGGGATCAAATCCACCTTAAAATAATGATCATTTCCCTGCCCTAAACCCAACATACTTCTGGTTGGCGCAGCATGTCGACTTCTTCCATACTTACATCTATTTTACTCGTACTCTCACGTGTCACATCTTTCCTTGATCTAGATGTAAATATCTTTCACACAGTCCATATCTATCGTTTTTTTTATCTTCTCCTAGTCTTCACTATCCACATTCACGCTCAAAACTTTCCTCACAATATTTTCCTCATTTCCTCTTCATGACATGCCCATACCATACCATGACAACCGATTGCCACTCCTCCTCTTTTAAATAATGTAACAGGTTATTTTTCGTAATTTATTAGCCTATAGAAGACTGGATATAGGTTGGACTCACCCCAAGCGCACACCACTGAACTTGGTTCTTTAGCAATAGGTAGGTATATCATCATTCATAATCATCATCATCTCCTGCCCTTATCCTTATCCTAATTTTTTTGGGGTCGTCAATAGGTATAATGGGTGTAAAAATGAGTAAGGCACTTGTTCTCCCTGTCATTGCGATATTTTTTTTGTACTGGACCATGCATACCTTGAAACCTTGTAGTTATGGAGATACCTATTGGAGGTCAAAGTTCCAACTTTTGCATAAGTTTATTTTTTTAAAATAAAAGTTTTGATTGTTGTAACTCTACTTTTGTATACCTTTATGGCCACTGTACTATTTAATGCATCCACCAGCACAATATTTTACATTGTGATTTTACACTCAAAAAAAAAGTCGTTTCCCAGCAATAGTTTTTACATACAGTTACTTCATTTGATGTACAGAACGCTAGGTTGACAGCTTCGGGGTCCGTTTACACCTTGTATTATCAATTTATCATGCACCGTGACTGTACAGTCGTCTTACAAAGGTGGTCCACTCAATGTATCCGACATAAAATACCTCTAGGCGCGATTATTTATATTTTACCACTAATTTAGACAATAGGTACAAAGAAAAATAAATAGTACATTAGAATAATAAAACATCCTTTTACGCTTTTTAATTACGTGTCAAACGGTAGAATATATCTACCCAGCGCACGAGTTGAGTAGATCATCATCGCAACAGGGTGTTTCAACTACGTCATGCGTCATAATAATGAGTCATGTTTTTATTTTTAAATTATTCAAATCTCATAAATACTTTTTTTTTTTATAAATAAAAATACGCACTTGGACGCGGAGGTGCGGACACCAGCCCGCTATACAATACAATACAATACTTTTTTTGTATGAATGTTGTAGTCATACAAAAAAACATAGAAAGAGTGTGTAGTCATACAAAAAAAGTATATAAAAAAGTATAGTATAGTAGTCATTGGATACATGAAGTGGGCTGGCGTTGTAAGACCACTAAAAAATCACTTTGTATAGTAATCTAAAGTTACCAATTTAATCGGTGGTCCCGCTAAACAATAGTGAATTATTTATTAATCAATGCTTAAATGTTGTCATGACTGTCGAATTTACATGACATCGGTCATTGACTTCATACTAGCGATTATCGGGCACTGCCCTATCCTGACCCAGGCAACTATAATTGGCGACAATTATCTTAAGCCAGTTACACATTAATTAGGTTGTGTTAAAATACCACTAAATGCATTGATTTCAGGACCAGCACCCTAATTACGTAACGTACTTCCTGTCACAATTCGTAATCCATTACTATTTGAAAAATTCGTCTGCTTTTCATCAAAGTCATCAAAGCAATGAATATTGTTGGATTATCAAAATTACTTGAAAAGGAATTTCGAGTGCGTTACGCTATTATCCCACATGCTAACGGTAGCCATGATTCTCAGGATTTCAAGTGGTTCATAGATATAGTTGGGCCTGCAGAGCTATTGTATGTCTGTTGACAGCTAGTTCATAGTTACGAGTTTTGATATACAATGACAGTTCTGCACGCGGGTAGCGTCAGTTGAAACCAACAAGAACGGTCATTGTATAACAAAATTCGCCACGTGATCATCACATATGAACTGTCAACAGAGATACGTAATAGCCCTGCTGATAGGTGACTCGGTCTCTGTGTAAATATCTAGAAAATCGTCTTGCTGGTCAACTAGTAGACTTAAAAGACTCGATTTGTCCCGGAAGGCAGTCAACCTGTTGGTTTGGAAGTACTGGTTTGAACTTGAAATCAATTCACTATCACAAAACCATTGAATAGTTTAGGGTTGCTCGATTGCCTTGAGATCGGTGCGTGCAAAGTAAGGAAAGGTTAAAAAAAAGGAGAACGCACAGAACTTGACGCACAAGCAATGCGCACAAGCATGAAAATAAAAATAAATTGTAAGTGGGGGAAAAATGCGTTACATTTACGCACAACGGCTAAACTATTTGAATATGAAAGTCCCATTTAAACTGTTAGTTGAAAAGCGGTGAGGAAAGCTTCGGTTGGTCTGTATTGAATCCCAAATAACATGTTTAATTCATAATTGCCAATATATTAAGTCGTTCCAATAAGTGTATAACTGCCCTAATCCGTATACTATACAATAATAACCATCCTCAGCCGTGTGAGTCCATCACATTACGTCCGTCTGTGTTTCCTATATTATGTCCAATCCCTTCTTATTGTAAGTTCGTACATAGCGCGGTTTCATGAAATCATTTGCGGTCATTTAAATAGGAAATACCCAAACACGAACATAATATTATCATTCTAATATTTTTGGTAACAGTTCATGTCAACCTTTTTTGTTTTTATGCATCGTTATCAATATTTGTTTATCGTCAAATATTGCGCGCTTGGTGTTAGAAATTGCGCTTGAAAGTCAAGTGCGATTAGCTGATTAGTCTGGATTAAAAAAAGTGTTGTTTCTGAAATGGCCGAACAAAATGGCGTTTCATGTTTTCCTTACGAATTTGAGGAACTTAAACCTGAAGAGAAGAAGGAACTAGCAAGATTGTATACATGTAAGTTTATAGGTCTTTATTCTTATCTTTTAGATTATTGAACTTTAATATTTTCGTACCTAAGAAAACATTATTATGTAAAAAATAGCTGATCAGTAATATGAGAAGAAAGAAGCCGGCAATGTTAACGCATAGTTTCATTAGTTGTTGTCATATTGTATTCGTAGATAAACTGTAATGTCATAACTACAGAAAACAAACAATAACGTGAACAAAAAAAACAATAGTAGGTAATCGTGATTAAAATAAAAATCACGATTACTATTGGTTTTTTTTCTGCCCATATGAGATAAATGACAGGCAATTGCGTGTAGCTTAGATGACTTTGCCGACAGTGATATTATTTTTTGGTGTTACGCAAATGGATAGTTAATGAAGGAAGTAAATAAGATGAACATCAAAGGTGACTGTACACTCTCGCCGAGACAAGGCTGGGCGAGTGCGAAAGTGTACCTTTACGTGGTGGAAAGGACACCGACGTGACGCACAAACAGTTACCAATACCATGAATTTATTCTGAACACCCTCAGAAATACAGGGTGTAACAAGACCCTTAACGAAGCCGTCAACCAAGCATTAAGTCCATCAAACTAAGTCACTTTACGCAAAAATTATTGCTGGGAAACGACTTTTTTGGGGTGAAAAATCACGTTTTACGGTAGGACTCAATGTAACGGACTCAAAACATTGTGCTGATGGATGGAATAGTACGGGGACGTGGAGGTGTTTAAAGTAAAAATCTTACAGAAAACATGTAGTTTAAAAAAAAACTTGTGAAAAAGTTGGAACTTTGCTGTGTTTGACGTTTGACCTCCAATATCTCCGTAACTAGAAGGTTCCCAGGTATGGTCTAGAACAAAAAAATGATCGCAAAGACGGGGAGACAAAGTGCCTGTCGGCTTCGTTAGGGATGTTGTTCGCCTTATATAAAAATTATTATTAAATAATATTATAAGCTCAAATGGCCTTACTTAGAAAGCAGGTGGCTACCTATTATTGTCTTAGCAAATATACTACTCCGTGATATACCTACTCATAATTTTCCTGTAAAATATATTAAATATAGCTCAATAACTAATTAAACAACCTGGTCGGAAGCCTAGATATACATTGCACCTTAATTGTAAACAGTTATGGCTAATTTAGGATTAAATTATAACAAGATATAAAGTTTCATCGACTTATTAACTAAGGCCACGTGTATGAATTAGATTAGTTTTATTCCTTTAATCTACACTACACAAAACAAAAGTACCCAAGTAGAAACACGTGTAGGTAGTTTGTGTGACGAAGTACCTACACGTGTTTCTACGTAGTTTTATTGAAGTCAATTCTAGTATAAGTAAAACTAGGTACATTAAAAAAAAACAGCCGCAACCATGAAATTTGAAAATTCAAAATTTGAAAGATCAAATTGCACTGTTGCTGAAAATTTGCATTGCACTGTTGTTGAAAACAGTTTTTTTTTTTTAATTACCGATGGAAATGTCCATGTGGGACATGTTCCATCGGGTTCATAACGATGCATTGAATACGCGGTGACCGTTTACACCTCGGTGTCCCCTCTTCCACCACAAGGTGTAACAGGACCCTTCACGAAACCGTCAACCAAGCATTCTGTACAGCAAACTACGTAACTTTACTCAAAAATTATTGCCGGGAAACGACTTTTTTGTTGGGGTGAAAAATCACGTTTTACGGTAAAACTCATGTAACGCACTCTAAACATTGTGCTGATGGATGCATTGAATCAAAATCAAATCATTTATTTCAAGTACTCGTAGGCCAGTTGACAGGCACTTTTGAATTGTCGAAACAAAGATATCAATGAAATGTAGCTATGACTGGGAGTCACAAGGCATGAAAACTGTGAAAGTACTGTAGTTAAATAGTACCAAGGGTCATGGTGGTATTTAAAGTAAAATGATAACACTATCAACTTGAAATTAAAAAAAAAAAAAAATAATAACTTGTGAAAAAGTTGGAACTTTGTCTTCAAATATCTCCGTAACTAGAAGGTTCCCAGGTATAGTCCAGAACAAAAAAAAAATCACAGTGACGGGGATAACCAGTGCTTTTCGGCTTCGTTGAGGGTCTATTAACACCCTTTATAAAAAGCTCTAGGCAGCTGCACGTCAAAATATTTTTTTTCTTTCTCTGCAGCCGAACCAGACTTCGTGAGTATAGGTCCTAAGAAGTACCTATTCCTGCGACCGTACTGCGAAGATGCTGCGAATATTTACAAAATGCCGCTACGGCCTAGCGATATATTCGTGGCCACATACCAACGAGCGGGTAAACCCTTTTGACCTGATTCCTCAGCGAAATATTTACTTACTCTTAACTTGGAGGCTTAAAAGTACTTAGCACTTCTTAACATTAACAACAATACATCTCTTATGTTAGGTCCATGTAATAGGGGCGAGCCAATTGGGCACAATCGAGCACAAGATTGAGAAATTTCCGTTAAAAAAATCCAATTACACTAAATACTTCTGAAATGAATAACTCGAAAACCGACGAAGAGAGAACGAACATCAGAGGTCGGGGCATCACTGTATAAATCTGATAACTATTTCTAATATTGCTATAGGTGATAATCTGTTGAACGAGTATAGGTAGTATAGGAGGCCTTTCTATTCTGCAGGAACCACGTGGACTCAGGAGTTAGTGTGGCTACTGGCTAACGATTTGGATTACGAGACTGCGGCAAAAAATCCGCTCACTGAGAGATTCCCTTTCTTGGAGTAAGTACCTACCTTCTGTAAAAATAACCAATTACACTTACTTACTTTGAAATAAAAATAGGAACCAACATTATTTGTAAATGTAGATCGACACGCTAAGAAGAAGTGTAGTTGAATCTTTGATTTCATAAAAAAGAAAACAATATATCCCACAGGCTATTCATGTTCTTCAACAAAAATTGGCAAGAAAACTTACTGGAAAGATCTGAAGACAAAGGAAAGGCTTGTGCTCTGATAGAAAAAATAGCTAAGCCTGTAACTGGGAGGCTATTGGCTGCCCCATCTCCTCGCTTCATCAAGACACACTTGCCGATGAGCCTGCTGCCCCCGAAGATCTTGGACACTGCTAAGGTGATCTACGTGGCGAGGGACCCCAGGGATGTGGCAGTGTCTTGCTTCCACCACTCCAAGTTGTTCCGAGTTCTGGACTTTCCAAGCCCTTTCAAAGACTTCTGGAATCTCTTTATAAGGGGTCTATGTGAGTAAAACATACCTATTGTGGTATCCCGGTAATGCTCATGGTGCTAATAGAACTACTTCCAGGATGTTGTTGTGTATTTCAGTTACCGAACTACCGTTTTTTGACCACGTGAAAGAAGCGTGGGAGTGCAGACATCATCCGAACATGCTGTTCTTATTTTATGAAGAACTTTCACAGGTATGAAAATTATTAAATTACAGCATTTCAAATCACGCATTCAGACTCGAGAGAAATTTCTTAGATTCCTAAGTATATTTCCGGTCCTATACATCCTTGTTCCCGAAGGGAAGCCGGCAGGAATCGGCTTCTTAGGTGCCTTCGGCCCTGGTAGGAAACCGCAGTTTTTTATTTTTTTATTGTAAAAATAAATGTATATGAAGGGTGTATCAAGACCCCTAACGAAGCCAAAATACACTTATTCTCCTTCTCTTCCATGGGGATGAGAATGTTCGTTAAATTTAGTTTTCCTAAATTTCAGGACCTACCAGCTGTTATCAATCGCGTAGCAGACTTCTTAGGCAAGGACCTGACAGACGACCAGATAACTCGTCTCTGTGATCATCTCAGCTTCGAAAACTTCAAGAAAAACGAGTCTGTCAACTTTGAAGAGTTGAGAGAATACGGTGTTCTTTCTCCTGGAGAAGTATTTATTAGAAAAGGTTAATTTATTTAATTATGCATTTTATATTTTAATCAACAAACATAACATAACATTGTTTTTCCAGAATTGAAAATTACAAAACCCGAACTTGAAAAAAATAGCCTTTAGATATTACCTAGGAGTATTGTTAACAAATCTAGGAGTATTGTTAACAAATTTTAAGTTAAATTGAGGTCATTTATGCCGTCGCTCCATGTAAATACTTACTCTAGGTATTCAGCTGCATCCGGTTAGACTGGAAGCCGACCGCTACATAGTAGTTGGGAAAAGACTAGACAGATATAATAAATTTAACTTCTCGTATTAATCAATTCGTTTTATGTTATCAGGTAAGGCAGGCGGCTGGCGCAGTTACTTCGATGAGGAGATGACACTACAAGCTGAACAATGGATCGAGAACAACTTGCGAGACACCGACCTGCGCTTCCCTAATTTATAATCACCATTTAATTACCTATTCAAATAAATAATCAAATAGTTTGTCCTTTGTATATACAGGTGAATTTTTGAAGTGGCCGTGGATGGTCAAATCCGAAACTGTGAAGAATATCGAAAAATGCTCAAAGGAGTCTCGAGCCCGATTTTGATGAAAACTAAAACTGCAATAGGTATTGGATTTTTGAAAAATCAAAATTCCTGGCCAGGAATGGAACCTGTTGGTTTTGAAAAGAAACACACACTGTATTATTACACCATTCGATAGCGTCGCCATTAAGAATCAAATTCTGTGAAGTAATGATATAATATGACAAACCAAAGGAAGGAGTATTTTTTTTATAAAATATCTAACAGCCTACAAACAGCTAGTAGTATTAAACGAAACCTCGAACAAAATCACTATTGCCGCCAACTCACTTGTGTAAGTTCTAATTTCAACTGTTTATATTTTTTAATTTTTTGTTGAGCCCTTCAACCACGAAGAAATAAAAAAATGAAATTAGACCATAATGTTTTGAAGATGATTGCGGTGCGGGTGCCATCAATCAAGGACATTAATTTAAAATATGATAAAACATACAATTTTACATTTTCCTTAAATTTGCCGCATGCCATTCTTCCCAGAATTTTATCCTTATTAGCGACAGTAGTTAGTTTCGGATTTGGCCATCCACGCCCACTTGGAAGATTCATTCTGTATATACCTACCTTTTAATTAATTTTTATTGTGTGATACTTTTTATATAATTATAATATCATTTTTTCAGGTGTTTATACTGATAATCCTTACTTCCCCTCTGTTTTGTGTATGAGGTAAGACAGATTTCTACAGCTGAAAAAATAAATATTTTAAACGAATCTCTTAAAAGTACATTTTCGAAGGTGACGGCTACTGTTGAGCGCCCAATTGCTATGACAAAATGGTTATTGAGTGGACTTCCTGCTGCTCATATAGACTAATATTATAAAGCTGAAGAGTTTGTTTGTTTGGTTGAACGCGCTAATCTCAGGAACTACTGGTTCGAATTGAAAAAATATTTTAGTTGAATAGCTCATTTATCGAGAAAGGCTATAGGATATATATCATTACGCTGCAACCAATAGGAGCGGAGCATCAATGAAAAATGTTGCAAAAACGGGTAAAATTTATTATTTTTGAGAGCTTCCGTTGCGTGCGCTGCTTAAACAGTTCAAGTTGCACAAAATAATGTATGGGGCAATTATTCCTCTTAAAAAGGCATAGTCCGCAGCAGCACATGCCTATTTTTTTAAGGTTGACCAACAATAACCATTTTTATGATTTTAAAATTTGGTCAAAAATAACGCTTTACTTGCGAAGGTGTTTTTACCAACATAGTATTAATTCTTACCAAAATAAATATGTTAGTCAATTGTGACCAAAATTGCCCTAAACAACATTCAATTTAGCTGAATATCGATATCACAGTTTTAAAATAACTCCGCATCATAATAAAGACCCGCGCGCGCTGCGAGGCACGGTCATGTTGTTGGTAAAACCAGCGTGATTAGATTAAATGCACAAATATTGTGCGTAACTTAGAGAAAGTTTGAGTTTTTGTTCCATAGTAATCAGTACTCTCTCTCAAAATATTTATGAATTTAAAGTGTTCAAGAAGATCTTATCATCATTGTGTAAGATACATGCAACGACATCTATTGCACCAAAATGGTACTACTTAATAGAAATATGCTCACAAGATAACTTTTAAATCGGCTGACCGGATTTACAAAAAAGTTCTGATGGCAAAAAGTACTCTAGATTAGTCTACATGACGCTATAACCCTGTAGAGTGTGTGTTCGATCGCTTTACATGCATTATATTTTAGCGGTTTAACTTCGTGTTCGATAGATGGCGCTATTCATTTTACTCCGTTTTCTGAATCGCGGTGTTAAGTTTTCCGTGAAAGAATGACCCTCGCCCGTGTCAAATCGGTTAAAAAACCAAGCTTCAGACAGCTTGGTTTTTTAACCGAAGAAAAAAAAAGAGGAGGTTCTCAATTCGACGCGTCTATATTTTTTTATTTTATCACATTATACACATTTACCACGCATAACTTTTTACAGAGAAGTCCGATATGCATGATCCTTTTTTTTAAATTGAGAAATCGTGTTTGGGCTCATTTCCTGCACCTCGATGAGAACTTTAGATCTAGCTGGAGTATGACGTCATCGAAGGTCTTACGATGGAGACGGAAGGCAGTTGCAAGAGGTCCTCAAGAGTTTGCAGCAAAAATAACGTGTTTAGGCTCATTTCATGCACCTTGAGGAGAACTTTAGGCCTTGCTGAAGTATGACTGTCATCGAAGGTCTGACAATGGAGACAAAAGGCAGTTGCAAGAGGCCTCAAGAGTTTGCAGCAACAATAACGTCTTTGGGCTCATTATTTTCATGCACGTTGATGAGAACTTTAGGCCTTGCTGAAGTATGACTGTCATCGACGGTCAAACGATAAAGACAAATGGTAGTTGCAAGCGTTCCTAAACAGTTTGCAGCAGGTATAATGTTATTGGGCTCATTTCATGCACCTTGGTGAGAACTTAAGACCTGCCTGGAGTATGACTGTCATCAAAGGTCTGACGATGGAAGCGGAAGGTAGTTGCAAGAGGTCCGCAAGAGTTTACAGCTGCTAAATCGTGTTTGGACTAATTTCGTGCATTTTGATAAAAACTTTAAACCTAACTGAGTATGACTTTCATCGAATGTCTGACGATGGAGAAGGAAAGCAGTCAATCAAAAATAAATCAAAATCAAAATATTTTTATTTCACATAGGCCTAGATGGGCACTTATAAAACGTCGACAAAAAGGTGAACGGTTCGGGTTGGTCGCCTCCTATGGAGAAGAACCGGCAAGAAACTCCATGGATACTCTTTTAAATTGCAAGTGGTCCTCAAGAGTACACAGCATCTATATCGTGTCTGGGCTCATTTCATGCACCTTGATAAGAACTTTAGATCTGCATGGAGTTTGACTTTCATCGAATGTCTGACGATGGAGAAGGAAAGCAGTTGCAAGAGGTCCCCAAGAGTTTACAGCGTCTATATCGTGTCTGGGCTCATTTCATGCACCTTGATAAGAACTTATGACCTGCATGGAGTATGACTGTCATCAAAGGTCTGACGATGGAGACGGAAGGCAGTTGCAAGAGGTCCTCAAGAGTTTACAGCATCTATATCGTGTTTGGGCTCATTTCATGCTCCTTGATGAGAACTTTAGACCTAGCTGGAGTATGACTGTCATCGAAGGTCTGACGATGGAGACGGAAGGTAGTTGCAAGAGGTCCTCAAGAGTTTACAGTATCTATATGGGTTTGGGCTGATTTCATGCTCCTTGATGAGAACTTTCGACCTGCCTGGAGTATGTCTATCATCAAAGGTCTGACGATGGAGACGGAAGGTAGTTGCAAGAGGTCCGCAACAGTTTACAGCAGTTTTATCGTGTCTCGGCTCATTTCAAGAACTTTGATGAGGACTTTCGTCCTAGCTGGTGCATGACTGTCATCGAGAGTCTAAAGATGAAGACGTAAGGCTGTTGAGGGTCGCGGGCCTGTGGACGGTGAGTAATGGGCCAGCTCGCCATCCGTCTGTCTTATGACGACAGGCCGTGTCGACGGCGCGTTCGTATTCCACGCGCGCCTCAAAGAGATGTCTGTAAACGAGAAGGGGTCCGAGAGGACCGAGGCCTGCCAGGGTTGCGGGACTGTTCGAAAGAGATACCGCGGCCCTGGAACGCAAAGGGCAAAAGATGAAAGGTGGATGGGTTTTAGTCAGTACAAGTCTGACACTCCCTTCCGCTCCGCCCATAGTGGGAGGGGTCATTTAATGATTTCCCATCGGTAAAAAAAAGGCTGTCGAGGGAATCCCTTATTTGGAAAAACATAAGTAGAATATTTTTGCGATTAATACAAATATTTCCGAGAAATTAAATTGTTAACTCCTTGAATCTATACTAATATTATAAAGCTGAAGAGTTTGTTTGTTTGGTTGATTGAACGCGCTAATTTCAGGAACTACTGGTTTATATATTATAATTAGTTTAGTGTTGGATAACCCATTTATAGACGAGCGGAGCATCAATGAAAAATGTTTCAAAAACGGATTTATTCCTTTTGAGAGCTTCCGTTGTGTGTGAACGGTTAAAGTTACGCAATTAGCATGTATGTCGGAATATTTCCTCTTAAAAAGCTCTAAAAAATGTACGCAATGGTATATGTCTAACTTTTAAGGTTGACGCAAACTCTCTCTAACCCTCTCTTTCTTTTATGTACACACGCACTCAGACGAAGTTGCGCGGGTCAGCTAGTAGGTAATATTCGAGGTACAGCCACAGAATAGATTAATAATAGTACTCAGCACCTTATCGCTAATAGCGCTATCTACTAAACAACCTTTGGACGGACGGGGGAAAACTAGACAACAAACAAGTTTAAATTGATTAGAGGATCATCGTAATCCATGGACAAGGCAATCCATACCGTTAGAATAGATTTACCAAGGTGTACAAAGGCGACTATTTTTATTCATTTTGTGGACTTTTATCACCCACATAAAGCATGCTAATAAAAACTTTCAATGTTTACTTCCACTATCGTCAACATTTCTTTTTAACCGACATCTAATACCCTTACTTTAATACATCTAATACCTTTTTTAGATGTCGGTGAAAAAGATCTTGTTTTTCCTTTTTTACACCGATTACTGTGTCGATTTCCGAAATTCTTATTTCGGAGCAAGCCCGCGTGGTGGTCTCTTATGTGTACATTTGATTAATTTTGCTTGTAGTAGTTTATGAGTTAGCTCCTTAATACGTTTTTCAACACACTTTCTCGAAAACTGGTTCTACTACGATTACGCTTAACAGGCAATGTATTTCACACGCGTGGATTTTCATTATTTTTCCACACACACTTAAATAGAATCATAGATAAACATGATTATTTAAAACGTTTATCTTATTAATAAATTAACATTTATTTGTGCTCTAAATTCAAAATTAGGTATTTGAATTTCCTATTTTTCATATTAGGCTGTTTAGCGGGCACCATATTTTTGCTTCTTCTTCAACCTGGCGAAAGCAAAGCGCGGAAAAAAAGCAAATTAAATCATAGGTTCCTAATAATTCCTGACAAAATACTTTCCGTTCTAATATTTAAATCTTCGAAAGTGTATTGAAAAACATCGTTTGATACGCGTACAAAATGTACTATTTTTTCTTCTTGGCCTGTTGACGACATGATGATACCTTAATAACTTCTAGTTACAATTAATTCCTGACAAGAATGTGTGGGTATTTCTACAACTAAAAAGGGTAAGTAAAATAAAAAAAAAGTCTTCTAAAAAAAAACAATAAAAAACGGTCTATACTTTACTTTCGGAAGTCGGTGGCAAATAAGTCAATGAATCAAACAAAAGTCACCGACTTCCGAAAGTGCAGTTGTTTTAGACTTTTTTAGTGTTTTGTTGGAGCCATTTTATTCCGAAACTATTAGGACTACACAGACACAGTTGAAACTTAGTAGGTAGATTTAATCTGTGAACCGCTTTACGATTTTTGGACAAAAAAAAAGATTAAGGGGCTTTACATGGAACTGAAACTAAAAAATATTTTTTTCATCAAACCTTGCGGTCAAACATAAACATCAACCGTGCGGTCTATTGATAATAATAGTTATTATTTAAAAATGTGAATTAACTAAGTTAAGAAAGTGAATAAAGGAAATAATAATTTCTGTAGCAACCCAGAGACCTACGAATCGACCAATAAGAGCGTCCCGCGGTCGCGTACCGCTACGATTCACTGAATAAGATGTTTCGCTATCTCTTTCCCGCGTCGCGGTTGCAAGCGTGTGCCCGAGGCGCGCGGCGTCGCCAGTCCGCTGCTTACGCGCAAGGCACTTGTACGTGCATATATTCGTTTTCATACGCGCAAGTCGATACGTAACGCCACGCGCCATATTGTCCGCGAATACCATAATTTTACGAACTCTTTTAATTTACTGCTGTGAACGATGAATAAACTGTTATCATAACTACAATCAGATACTAGTTTCCGTTCCCCTGAAACCTCTTCTCATATTTCTTTATTTGTATAGAATGCAGGTGTTACAATAATGGTGTTTCAGATTGTCAGTACATTCTGCCTGTTGGCATACAAAAATATAGTGGTTAACTTACAGATAATTTAGAAACTATACTTAAATTCAAAATGAGATCATGGATCAGTATAGTACAAAATTATTTATACTACACCTGCTTGGAAAGTACCTTGATACTTTATCAAATTTACGGTAGAAAGTACGTCATTGCATATCGAACAAATATGCGGGGAGAAAACGCATCTGAGCGGGAGAGAAAAGTGTATGAAAATCCATTTCTTACGTGGTTTTTCCTTTTTAATTTTGGATAAGACTATGCGCCGGTAACCTAAATATCAAAAGCCAAAAAGTTTTTACAGTGAGTTTTTATCTCCAAGTTCGCAAAATGAGACTGGCCACTAGCTGGGTGTTGGATGGTGTCGGGCTGGCAGTGCGACCCTGCGGCGGCAGAATAAACAATTTGAATAAAGAACATGTGAAAATTGCAGACGCCATTGGCGCCATTTTCAATTTGTGTGTTGTTTGAGGATTCAGTTTTCGTTTTTTATTTTCCTCGTAGGTGTAGTATAAAGCACTATGTATCACTCGAGAGAAAGTGCGATTCCCGATCTCGGGTGTTTTAAAGCCCTCGCCTACGGCTCGGGCTTCAAACGACACCCTCGACGGTAATCGGTCACTTTCTCCTCTCGGTGAACAATGTACTATTACATCATAATTATATGAGATAAACTGAATCAGATATTACAATTTATCATCTATAAAATCGGTAAGATAGGAGTTTCTTGAATTTTATTAAGGGCTTATCCTTAATACAATTCGGCAATTTATTAAATATAATAGGTGCCATACCAATAATGTTTTTTAAGCAAAGCAGTGTTATATCTACCAGTACCTACACAATAGATTCTGACATTTTGATCTCATGGTAGTGGTTCTCATCCTCGTATCATTTAATGCAGGAAATAGATGCTTGTTAGTTTTAACGAATTTAGCTACTTCGAGAATGTATATAGTAGGAAAACTTAGTATTTTGTGTTTCTTGAAAAAAGGAATGCAACTATCTGTAACCTTGAGATTGAAAATGGATCTTATGAACCGTTTTTGGGCTTTAAATATAAACTCCCTTTCGGAACAATTACCCCAGAATACGACACCAAACCTTAGAACAGAGACCACCAAACCGTGATATGCAACCAGTATCAATGTTAACTTTCTTGGACAGATTGTAGAGAGCATACGCACACGTGCTTAATCTTTTGCAAACTTCTTCAGCCTGCGGTTTCCAAGTTAATTGACCGTCAATCAATATACCCAGGAATTTAGCCACGTTAACTCTGTCAATAGTTTGTACTTTATAATTAATTTTCAGATTTAAAGGAAGAATTTTTTGGTAGAAATGCATTATGTTTGTTTTATTGAGGATTTGAGGTTTACGAGTATGATAAGATTATTATCGCTGAGCCAGTTAATTATTAATTTTAGAGAATTATTTGTTTCATCTTCATAAAGCTCTTTGTTGAGGCAGTCTATTAGGATCGTACTGTTCTCGGCAAATAATACACAAGGGTATGGGATGTGTCGGGGTAGGTCATTTATATATAGCAAGAATAGTAATGGCCCTAAAACGCTGCCCTGCGGAACGCCATATTTAATTTCCCTTGGACCAGATAAATATTTAGCCTCACGTTTTGATTTCACGCATATTTTAGAGATTTCTGTATATTGAAGACGTCCACTTAGATATGATTTTATTAGGCGTAGAACATTCCCTGGTATACAGTAAGCCTCACGTTCGACCAAAAGCGTTTCATGGTTCACGTAATCAAAAGCTTTGGTCATATCGGTAAAAATTGCACAAATTGGTATTTTTTTATACACATTAACCCTTATTTTATTTATAAGATCGTATATGGCCATATTTATGTTTATATTTTTACGAAAACCTTTTTGTTCCTTACATAATATATTATATTTTGACAGAAATGAATGAAATAAAAGAAAGAAAGAAGACATGACTGTCTTCTTTGTTGTTCTTCTTATGGAGTGGTTTAACTATTGTGGTTTTAAGACTGTCGGGGAATGTTCCAGCGGATATGCTTGCGTTATAATGTAGCATAAAGGGTTAGCTATAGTAAAACAGACAAATTTTATAACGTTTATTGCAATACCGTCAAACCCATAACTCTTCTTGTTCTTTAAAGATTTGATCAACCTTGTAATGTCTTGAGGGACAACTGGAGCCATAAAAATAGAATGAGGGTTATACGAGTACGTTATTCTTACACTATTTTTAGTTGTGTTCAGGGGTGTATCTGAGATCTGATCGATAAAGAAATCATTGAATGATTGAGCTATCTCATTAGGGTCAGTTAATATTGAATCTTGTTTTGTTATTCTTGTTATGGGTTCACTTATAGATTTTGTACTATTTATTATTTGCCAGGATGTTTTAGATTTAGTTTTGGAATTTTTAATTAGATAGTTGTTCTGCGCTTTCTGGGATAGGTCTTTAAAAATATTGAGGTTTAGTTTTTGAGATATGGGACTTTTTCATCAAACTGCAGCAGTAATTTTGTTTTTCATTAACATACTATGAAAAACAAATTTAGTTTTGCTGTTGAATGTAAAACAATACCTACAACATTTACCGGGAGGTAGCGTTGCAAATGAAAAAGTCATAGTAAGCCGGCTGAAATTGACATCGATAGTTGATCTTATATGACTAATAAGGGAACCGACCGTCAGCTGCTCAAGTAGCGGTGGGTTTGAGTGTGAGAGGCTCTGGAAGTTGTAAAAAAAAAAAATAAGTCATAGTACGCCGACTGAAACTTTTTTCATAGATAGTTCACTGAGCTGAAAGAAATCGTCAGCTGCATGGTGGAGCGTGGATTGTGCGTCAGCTGGTCGCATGAACTTGTAAAAAATAAATAAAAAAAAAGTAATAGTACACCGAATGAAATTTAACCAAGTGATTGTTGAAATTACTGAAAGAACGAAAACAACAATCAGCTGCGTGGATAGCGGTGGAAAGACCGTCAGCTGACGCAGGTATTACGCTATTTCCTTTTAAACACATATTTTGATATAGATTACGCATCTGGGAGTCATCACCTCATGTTGATGAGCTGATGATGGAAGGTATAACTCGTTAACTGTTAGGAGTTGGAGGATTATTCTTTATTAAAATTAACTTTGGACCGATTTTCAAAATTATTTTTTTCTTTCGAAAGAGTGTACTCCCGAGGTGGTCCCATTGTCACCATGTCAGGATGATGATATCTGATGATGGAAGTTCAGGGAAATCGAGGGCAACCCTCAAATTTTATTGGCACGTGTTAGGTGTTTCGTGTTTTTTATAAAGCTATTCATGTATTCGCATCTGGGAGTCATCATCTCATGCTGTTGACCTGATGATGGAAGGTATAATGAGACAGAACGGCGCGGCGTCACGCGGCTAACAGCTGATAGATCACAGCGCGCGCATACTAACGGACCGGTTTTTCCCGGTCCTGAAAAAACTGGTATTCCCGGGTTTTAGCTTTGTAAAAAAAAACGGTTCTTTCGTATAAAACCCGGTCTTTTCGGGTTTTCGGTTTATTTTTGTCCTTTTTAAATCCTTTAATTATTGATCTGTGAACTTCGCAGATACATTTATTCTCACAAGAATAAATGTAATTGGGAAAATTCTCATTCTAAAGTACCCATTACATAATTTTTTGACGAAAAGACTCTACAAAGCTTCCCAAATGCTGCCCAGCCCAGATGGATTCTTCTGTTATCCTTCATCTCAAAGTTGTTCTTACCAAACAGCAGAGTTTGCACGAGGTAGATACATATATTCTCGAACAACCTCGAGAGGACCGCCATTGACAACAATAGATCCTGGGGTGACGAGTTCGTTGAACATAACCTGGATTTTGTCAAGTTCACCCTGAGACCAATGCGTATTGAAGAATCAACAAAACCAACAACCAAGAATCAACTAGGCCATCTAGTATCTGTTGTAAGTCGTGCAGCGATTCAGTCAGTATGATGATGTCATCTGCAAATCTCAAGTGTGAGATGTACTCGCCGTAGATGTTAATGCCATTCCCAGTTCAGCGTCTTAAACACATCCTCCAGTTCGTTGGTGAACAATATCGGTGAAATTGAGCCCTTGCCTCACACCCCGACCCAATGGGATGTGCTCTGTCTGCTGGTTCTGAGTTTGGACGGTCATTATTTATGGCGTTTTCTTAAAGACTTTTCAGCACTTGAAAGTATCGCCAGTCTTCTTGGCATTGCTGCAGAAACTCCAGAACAAACCAGGTCTCAATAGAGTTAAAAGCCTTCTCTCATAGTCCACAAATGCAAGACACAAAAGCCGATTACACTCTTCGAAATTCAGTATAATTTGCCGCTCTGTGTGAATGTGATCTCTGATGCTGTATCCTCTTCTAAACCCGACTTGTCCGGTGGTCGACGGTGGAAGTCGTCGAGTCTTCTCGCTATACGATTTGTGACGATTCTTGCAAACAGCTTAAACATATGGCTAAGGAGCGAAATAGGTCTGTAATTCCTTAATAGGGTCTTGTTCCCTTTTTTAATGAAAAGAACGAACGCGTTCTTTCTCCACGCTTCTGGATTTCTCCCAGAGAACAGGATCGAGTTGAAAGCTCCCAAAGCTCTCTTAATAGAGGACTTCCTCACGCTTTCAGAAGCTCAGTCGTTAACTGATCCTCACCAGGGGCTTTTCCATTCTTAAGCTGTATAAGAGCCGCCTCGATTTCACCTTGGCTGACTTCTGGCAGGTCTTCTGTGAAATGGGATCAGGTCGAGATGCTTGCGATGCGTACAACTGACCGTGGAAGTTTTCGACGTCTGAAACAATCTCAGACTTCGAAACGACGATATCCCAACCAGATTTGGTCAATATCGTCAGGTGGCTCCTCCCAAGTGATTGGACGAACACTTTCAACCCCCAGTTTTGCTGTGTGCTGGAGCATCTAAGGTCGCGTGTACCAATTTTCTTATTGTTTAGTGCCTGTAGCTAGATCTGCTGAAGTGATGGATAGAAGCTCCAGAGTCTCCTTCGAACGTTTGGACTTCCTGCCCGTAAGCCGCATTTTATAAAAACGCCCCGCCTCCCTGAGGATTTTAACTATTTGGTCGAACGCCTGGTCAATAGTGTAAATTAATTTAAAAAACCCGAAAAAGACTGAAAAGCTCGGGTACTCGGTTTTGATGAAAACCCAAAACCGAAAAAAACGGTCCCAAAAAATGGCCCATTTTCGATGCCCTAGCGCATACGACTGTTGTGTTATTGTGAATTTGTGATAGTGAATGAGTATAAAAAAACTATGATTCTTTGTGGAAAGTTGTTTATTATCATGAGTACAATCACGTGTTTAAATACCGGTCACTAATTACCATTCACCCTATAGATCCTATCTTCAGGTTATCATAGATATAAACGCAATATTTTCTATAAATTTGTTATTTGATGGTCAGAACCCGTGTGTGATTAATGTGATTATCGTTAACATTAATTTGTATCTAGTATTTCTTTTTTATCATTATTATCGTGAAATAATGGGAGACGTAAATTTTGTAAAGTTTCCTTATGATTTCAAAGAGATCAGTGATGCAGACAAAGCTATTATTAAAAAAATGTATAACGGTAAGTGTTTTCTTCATTTTAATCGAATCATTAAATAGTTTTAGGCCTGTTCATTTTATTGAAAGACTTTTTTTATAGGGATACCTCAATCGGCAAAACGGAACCCTTATAGGCTCACTTTGTTGTCCGTCTGTCTGTCTGTCAAGACCCTTTTTCTCAGGAATGCGTGGCAGTATCAAGTTGAAATTACTACCAAATACTCAAGTCTGCTATCCCTTGGAGCAATGAAAAATTCAAACTTGTAAGTCAACGCGATCAAAAGATATGACTGTCTATGTCGCATATTATGCGATTTCATAAGGGAATCAAAACCTATAGGGTATTTCCCTTTGACCAAGAATCATGTTTGGCAAAAAGCAAGGCCTTACAATAAAAATAAAGGAAAAATTCCAAAAAATAAAAAAAGTTGAAAATTAAAGGGTGTCCCCATACATACCCTTATAGGATTGTCGGTGCCTCACATATGCGTGGACAACCGCGGAGAGAGCGCGGGGCTCGGGGCACCCAACCCGGCTGCGCGAGCGCCGCTGCGCGCCCTACCATCACTCACTGAGCTCACAGACGCCAGCCACTACGGGCATTTCTTTGTACTGTCTTCACAAGTTGTACTTTATGTTAATTTTGGTATTACACGTATATTTATATACAATCCATTACTTTTCTTATAAAGTCCCAACCGAGTCTATTCAGGATCACTTTGTTGTCTGTCTGTCAAGACCCTTTTTCTCAGGAATGCGTGGCGGTATCAAGCTGAAATTAATACCAAATACTCAAGTCTGCTACCCCTTGAAGCAATGAAAAAATCAAATTTGTAAGTCAATGCGATCAAAAGATATGACTGTTTATGTCGCATATTATGCGATTTCCAAGGGAATGAAAACCTATAGGGTACTTCCCTTTGACCTAGAATCATGAAATTTGGCTAAGAGCAAGGTCTTACAGCATAAATAAAGGAAAAATTTCAAAAAATAAAAAGAGTTGAAAATTAAAGGGAATACATAGTTGACGCCAACTAGTTTTTTTTTTAGAAAATGGTACGGAACCCTTCGTGCGCTAGTCCGACTCGCACTTGGCCTGTTTTTTAGTTATTTGTCATTTGTATTTGTAAATTTATTTAGTCAATACCCTATTGGCGTAACACATTGGTGCCGATTCCCTTGGTTACAAACTAAACCAAATTTAAGTTCAGTGCATCTTTTTCTTTCTATTTCATTAAGAAAAGGACAGAAGATACATTTTAGTTTAGTCCTGTCAATTTAATCAGCGCTTATTACAAGTTTAGACGCGATTAAAAAGTTTACCACTAAAATTACATCAAATTACGTCAGGTGCCGACTAATTTGACAGGACTAAACTAATATTTATCTTCGGTCCTTTTCATAATGAAATAGAAAGAAAAAGATGCACTCAACTTAAATTTAGTTTAGTTTGTGACCAAGGGAATCGGCACCAGTGTCAGTCATAATCTCAAGAAGTTACTAATCCATTGCTTAAAAAATAAAGCAACAAAAAAGGTGTTGAATTGTCGCATATCGCATATCGACTGTGAGCGCCGAAATTGTTTTAGCGAAGTTTATTCGTAAATCTCTTTATGCGGCGGTTTAAGAATTCAATCAGGGTTATTTCAGTATCAACTCTTCGAAAAACCTTTTAAAGTTCTAAGTTATTACACTGTTCAACAGCTCTATTTTCTCATTACAGTTCCAACAGACATTGTCCGTGTAGGACCCAAGGGATACATAGTGTACAGACCTTACCTGAAAGGTGCTGAAGATATCTACAACATGCCTCTCAGGCCAACTGACGTATTTGTCGCCAGCTATCAGCGATCAGGTACGAATATGCTTCATTTATTTGCCTCTATATCTAATTTTTTCGTATTAGCGCCTAACCTGGTGTCAAAGTTTTTATGCCGCCCATTGGCCTCTGACTTGGCTTTATACGCCGTCCAGAAATATCTCTCAGGCATGCTGGTTTGGTTTCCACAAGATGTTTTCCTTTACCGAAGCAAGTGATTTATACAATACGCACATGCGTCTTTCCAACATATTTTATACAAGGCCAGAACGCAGCCATAGAAAACTGCTCGTCAGCAGATGTACATTGTAATGCTATTTTTAAATCTGCGATTACAATGTATACACGAGTTTTGCGTACTGCTCGTGTATAGTTTGTAACGTGGACGCGTACGTACTGATTCGAAACTATACTACATCACTTACGCCTGACAAGTTTTAAAGATATAGTTTAATAAAATCATTGATTAAAATATATGGAATGATTTTTAAACTATATTAGTATAGGATTAAAGAAATAACAATAGCTTTTAAACCATATTAGTACTTAAATAAAAATGTTTTGCCAAATGAAAGACTCCATGATGCGCGCTCGCTACGCCCTTATAAATTATAACACACCCACTTTCTGTCACAAACGCCGTCGTCACTCCGGCCTTCGGCCTACGCTCCTCACGCCAGCTAGCAAGATTTTTAGGATATTTTTTGGGTTAATAGCTGATTAGTTGATTACCCATGTGTTGCGGTAAGCATCCAAAGAAAGTAAACAAAGGCACAGTAGTATATTTGTCATCATAATGTATATGGGGGTCATTAAATCAACATGTCGAGCATGCAACTACTCGCTTATAGATTGGAATCTAGATACTGTGTCCTAACCCTGCAAGTACACCGAAAAATGTTGTTATGTATTCTGGATGTTGTGCCTGGTTACTTGTTTCGTTTATCGTGTACCTACCTAAAACAAATTGGAAAAAGATCTAGTTGTATCTCGTACAAATCTTCAAGCATGTCAAAAAGGTGAACAAAATAATTCAGTTAGCCATCATTTTTTTTGAAAAATGACGATGTAACAAAAAAAAAATTAAGATATGTTTTCATGTTTCAAACGAAATGTTTTTGTACTATTTACTTATAACTTGTTTTCGTCAAGTCAGACATTTGTACAAAACTTACAGGTATCATACATTTTAAGAATAAGCGTGCTAACGCGTTGCAAAGGAGCAATGACACACCTTGAAAACTCACGCGGCTGTAAGCTTAGTTCCTTCGGCCCGAGTGTTCTCATTTGTCAGGCCCTTCACACCATGTTGCAGGAACCACATGGACTCAGGAACTAGTGTGGATGCTGTCAAATGACCTGGATTACGACAGAGCGGCAGCAATCCCTCTCACCGCAAGATATCCTTTTCTGGAGTAAGTTTACTCATTTCGTACCACTCAACTTACGAGCATGTGCGCGCAAAACGGCGAAGAAAAGCATCGAGGACCAAAAATTCGAACATGAGACATCTAGCTGCAAATCCGCACGGCGTCTGTCGACATGTGTCCCACACAGAGGAGGCCTGTGTCACACCAGGTCCCACTAGGCGACTACTCATGATCCATTTTACCGCATATTCACTAATCCTTGTACCTACATGAAATCCCATGATTGAAACCGCAGTTGTACAGTCACAAGCACAAGCATCTTTCTGACTATGTTTGTTACAAAATCACACCAGAACGGCTAAACGGATCATGATGAAATTTGGCACAGACATAGATTAGGTACAATATGTAGGATAGGATACTTTTTTTTCTCACGCGTGACGAAAACGTTAACTCTTTTCCGAGCATTTTGCACGTCCTTGTACACCTGCAGCCTGTGGGCTAATTACACGCAAAAAAGCTGCAGCACCCTCCGCGTTCAATTTAACAACGCGTTCAGAGCGGTTTTGGGCCTGCCTCGCTACTGCAGCGCTTCGGGTATGTTCGCATGGGCGCGCACGGACTGCTTCCATGCGACCATGCGGAGGCGCTGTGCGTTCCTTGTGCGCAGAGTGCGGGTCAGCTCCAATACCGTTCTAAGTATGATAGCATAGGTTGGACTGTCCTTATGTGCGGCACTGCTGTGACAGACAAGTTACATAAGTGTCACACGTAAGAGACTCTTCGAATAAATTTGATTTTATTGAAATGTAAATTATTATTGTTACTAATTATTTGTCTGTTTATTTTTATTTCTAAAGTGTTTCTAATATGGGTTATGTACCTAAAATAAATGAATTTGAATTTAGCCCTTGAATGACTTTGCCTGTAGTGCGCTAATTGGTAAACATTTACAACATTTTCTGTAAAATTGTTTTGAAAAATCAAGATGGCAGCGTAGGTAGATTTCGAAAATGGCCACGCGCCAAAAGGTTTACGTACAATTAAACAAGGTGTCAAATGGATGAAATGGACCCTTCACGAAGCCGTCAACCACCATTCTGTTCATCAAACTACAACTTTAGGCAAACATTATTGCTGGTAAACTGATTTTAAATTTCTTTTTTTTTCCGCGCTTTGCTTTTGCCAGGTTAAGGAGAAGCAAAGGTATGAAGCCGCTAAACAGCCTAATATGAATTTAGAACACAAATAAATGTTAAATTGTTCATAAAAGTAAATATTTGTTTTAAATAATTATGTTTACCTATGATATTCTATTTATAAACACAATTTAAATATTCAAAAAATATTTCAGCCGTAAAGACGCTCTCTTTGCTAAAAAAAAACAATCACCACCGACTACAGGCATTGAACCAATTTGATTTCACACGCGTGGATTTTAAATATTTTTCCGCACACGTGTGGAAATAAAAATTTCCACAGATAAGTTCAATGACTATAGCTATAATCGGCGGTGATTGTTTTTTTTTAATCTCGGCAAGGAGATATGCGTCTTTACGGCGTAAATATTATTTGAGTATTTAAATTGTGTTAATAAATAGAATATCATAGATAAACATGATTATGTATAACAAATATTTACTTTTATGAACAAATTACTTAATATTTATTTGTGTTCTAAACTCAAAAATTTTAGAATTTTCTTTTTTTCATATTAGGCTGTATAGCGGCATCAGACCTTTGCTTCTTCTTCAACCTTGCGAAAGCAAAGCGCGGGAAAAATCAAATTAAGTCATAGTTTCCTAATAATTATTCCTGACAAAAATACTTTCTGTTCAAAAATTTTATTTCTTCGAAAGTATATTGAAAAACGCCGTTTGATATGCGTGGGGATTTGTTACTGCACTTTTCGGCTCCATAACACCCTCGCCTGCAGCTCGGGCAGACTCGGGTGTTAATTCCGCGCTCGAATGCAATAACAAAGTTTCCCCACTTATATCAAAATGTACTATTTTTATGTGAAATGATATAATTTCCGATTGGTCCCATTGGTATTTCTTCAAAATCAGTTCATTAGTTTGGTTTTTTTCTTATTGGCCTATGTTGACTATGTTGACGACATGATGTTTCCTTAGTAGCTTCTGGTTACAATGTAAAAAAATATTTCGTGACAAAATTTGTGTGCAACCAAAAATGATAAAATTAAAAAAATATTTTGCAAAAAAAAACAGACTACTTCCTTTTTTTGAAAACTCGTGACAAAGTTGGAACTTTGACCCCCAATATCTCCGTAACTAAAAGCTTCCCAGGTGTTGTCTAGAACAACAAAATTATCACAATGACGGGGAGAACAAGTGCCTTTCGGCTTCGTTAAGGGTATTTTTACACCCCCATTACAAGAAACAAATTAAATTTATTACAGAGTCTTCATGTATTTCAACGACGAAGCAGAAGACTCATACACAGAAACTGCCATCGTCAAAAAGGACGATGTTAACGTCAACAAATTATTAGAAACTATGAAGTTATGGGCTACCCCGGCGACTCAGTTACTCGCTGAGGCTCCATCTCCCCGCTTCGTAAAGACCCACCTGCCTATGACCTTACTGTCTCCGAAGATTCTGGATACTGCAAAGGTTTTGTATGTAGCGCGGGACCCCAGGGATGTAGCGGTCTCTTGCTACCACCACGCTAGACTGTTAACCATGACAGGTTATTGCGGCACGTTTAAAGAATTCTGGAACCTGTTTCATAAGAGCATATGTAAGTTATAAATGGTACTGAAATGATTAACCTAAGGTATTTTTACTATAAATTGACGGGATCCCTAATACATTGGACTATAGTATCACATAAAACCAAAAAATAACCGAGAAAATACAAGAGCAGTTTAATTTCTGCCTAATTACTTCTGATTGATTTCAACTTTCCTTTTCAGTTACGCTGACGCCATATTTCGAGCACGTCAAAGAAGCTTGGGACAAAAGAGACGATCCGAACATGTTGTTCTTGTTCTATGAAGAACTATCAAAGGTGAACCTTGAACCACAATTCTGCGCCAGTACCTTTTTGTAACGTTGCGTGTGTATCGGTTTGAGAGGTAACAAAAGACTATGATTTGTCTGAAATGAATACTCGACTGGCATGCCTAACACAATATTGTCCACAGGTCTATAAATTGATTTGTCTTATATTTTTCCTCCCATAACATAAAACGTTGCTCTAAGTTACGGAAAGACTATTTAACAAACTGTGATACAACATAGACCACATAGTCACTAATGTAATACATAACTATTAAATGATTTTGTGTTTAGGACCTGCCCACAGCAATTCGACGAGTCGCAGACTTCTTAGGCAAACAGTTGAACAAAGAGCAAATGGCTGTGCTCTGTGATCATCTCAGCTTCGAGAGCTTCAAGAATAACAAATCAGTAAACTACGAGGACTTAAGGGAATACGGTCTGCTTGCTGAAAATGAAAATTTTGTCAGAAAAGGTGAAATTAACAAAATACAAGTAGCCCTTAAAATTAGCAATACTGTGCGTGCTTAGAGCAAACATTTTCGTATTAATGATACCAAATAGCTCGGGCATTTGTCAAGACTATAAGCAGCTGGCTACGACCACTGCGAGAGATAAGCGTTTCACTACGACTGCTACAAGCGTTTGGCTACGACCGCTACGAGCGTTTGGCTACGACCGCTACGAGCGTTTGGCTACGACCGCTACGAGCGTTTGGCTACAAAAACGACTGCTACAAGAGTTTCTTTCGTTAGTATTTGGCTAGGACTGCTACGAGAATTTGAACAGTGGTTGGTTACGTCATCGAACCAAGTAGTTTTACGAGTTTTACACAAAATATTTAGAACTCAGGACATGCTAAAGATCCCAACCTTGCGAATCACTATATGGTGTAATACTTTAAACTGGCACATACACGTAGTGAGGTTTTCACAATTAAGCAATGCTCGCGAACGATGACCATAGTATATGAACTCCTAGTTACTATAGTTTCACTAGAAACTTCTAGTATGTACCTACGTATTTGACAAATAGTGTATTTCAGGCAAGACTGGTGGTTGGCGCGACTACTTCGACGAAGAGATGACACAACAAGCTAAACAATGGATCAAAGAAAACCTACAAGACACTGATCTGCGCTTCCCTCACACGGATTTGACTGTCTAAAAAATAAATAAATAAGAATGTGAGAGTTAAGAAAGTTTGACTTTTATTTTTCAATCTACGATGTATTTTCAATAACGGCAGCGTTATTAACGGTGTGGCTGTGTTGCGAACTGCGTCCCACCACCTATCCTGCTCTCTGTGCCCCAAAACATGCAGTCGAAACGACCCCTGCGCTGCCACCAACGACCCCATGCACGTTATGGGTCAACAAAATTCTAAATACTGTGGTACCAACGAGACGAAGTAGAAGACTAAAGAGTGTCCTTTAAATAAAAAAAATATGTTTAATAAAACTAAAAAATACGCTTTCCAGTGAAGCCATTTTATTTCTGGTATCAGCAAAACCCTTTTATTTGATGATACCCATATCATGGGAATGCATAAAAATATTAATTGTATTAATATTCTGATGTTAGTCGCGCGCGACCTCGACTTTGTCCTTAGAGGAAATTTCCGTAATCAAGTACTTGAATTACGAGTAGCTTTATCTTGTCACTTTTTCACTAAAGCACGTATTTAGATATACTAACAGGCGTCATTATTTTCTCCTTCAGGCGTCATTCAAATCATGATCCGTCTAATAAGCCTGTAATGGCACCCAATACACGCAATAAATCCCTAAACAGCTGGCTATCTTATCTTATCAAATCCTTCAGCCGTTGCGATATCTCCTGACGACAGAACTAACCAAAACACGCAATCAACGTAATATAAACCGCTCGGACCAGATACATGGCCCAAGAGTTCCTTAAAAATCGAAGGAATGATTTTTGAATAAAGGTGAATACGAGTAATAAAAATAGTAATAGTAGTAATAGTATATTTATTTGCGTAAAACATGGTATACAAAGGTGTTAGGTACAAATTTAAATGGCACAAACATGTTTAGCTAGGATAAGACCAAGCATGCAAAATTTAAAACACAGGTATTTAGGTAACCAATGAGGCATGAGCAATGAATTACAGAAAAGTTTTTTATCTATAAATTCTTTTAAGCTATAAAAACTATATTCAAGTAACCATTTATAAAATTTAGTTTTAAATAATGTTGTATTTAATATTTTAAAATGCCTCGGTATTTTATTATAAATGCGCACACACATTGCTAGGCAGTTGTTATTGTATTTAGCTAGCCTAGGTAAATCATTCAACACTAATTTATAGGGATCTCGTCTGTTCCGAGGATTCACATCATTTGCAGTCTTAAATAATTGTTTGTTTTTCATTACAAACATACATATTTCGTAAATGTAAAGTGACGGTAATGGTAACAAACCAAGTTTCTTAAATATCGGTTGACATGAGTCGTCAGGTTTAAGTCCACAAATTGATCTCACGCACTTTTTTTGGGCGATGAATGCTCTTCGGAAGTCGGTGCTATTACCCCACATTACAAGCCCATAACGTAGCACCGATTCGACATAGGCTTCGTATGATATTACAGCAGTTTTTATATCAGTTACATTTTTGACTTGTTTAAGCGCGTATACAAATTTATTGATTTTAGTGCTGACATTATCTATGTGTTCCTTCCAATTAATATCTTTATCTATTATTACACCTAAAAATCTTGTATGCGTTACTTCTTTGATTTTGTTAATATTGAGTTTAATGTCATTTTTATAATTATTTGATTGATTAAATTGAATGAAAACTGATTTATCTAAATTTATCTTTAAATGGTTAATGTCAAGCCAATGCAGTAAATTGTCAATTGTATTATTAATATCAAGCTCATGATCTAGAACGGTATTATGTTTTTTGTTGGATGTCACTATATTATGTCGTCGGCAAATAATATGCATTTATGATTAGTTATTTTTATGATGTCGTTTATGTAAATGAGAAATAATATTGGGCCCAGTACGCTTCCTTGTGGAACGCCATGCTTATTAGGTTTATATTCGGGTGAGTAGGATATTATGTCATTATTTTCATTCTTCTTATATATTGTCACACGTTGTTTTCTATTAGTTAAATAGGACGCTAGCCACTGGAGTACCGGTCCTCTAATCCCAATAGCTTCTAACTTATGTAGCAACATATCGTGTGATACCAGATCGAAGGCTTTAGATAGATCAAAAAAAAGACCAGTAGTCATATAATTATTATTAATATTTGAAAGTATAGCTTGCATAGGAAACGATGTGGATTTGTTCTTTTGGAATCCAAACTGCTTGTCACTTATAATTTGAAATTTATTGCAGTAATTAATTAATCTTTTATACATACATTTTTGATATATTTTAGACAGGATGGGTATTAAAGTTATAGGTCGGTAATTATTGATGTCACATTTACATCCCTTCTTGTATAAAGGCTTTATTATGGACAGTTTTAATTTATCCGGAAAGGTTCCATTGGAAAATGACATGTTTATTAAATGAGTGAGAATATCAGACAGTTCATTACTACAAACTTTTATAATTTTAGTATTTATTTCATCATAGCCCTCCGACCTGGTGTTAGACAGGGACATAATTTCCTGTCGTACCTCGTTTACCAGCATTGGTCTGAGGAACATTGTGTTGACACACGTATTTTTGTAGATGTTTTTATGTACGTTTTTTCTTCCTTGTACATGCGTTAAATTTACATAATGGTTATTAAATATATTGGCCATTTGTACTGGGTCTGTAATTATAGTATCATTTAATTTTATACATTCTATGTTGTCTTTGTGAGTGTTATTATTATTTATTTCATTTTTAATGACGTTCCATGTGGCTTTACATTTATTGTCATGGGTATGAATGTATTTTATATTTGCATTCTTTTTTGAATTATAAATACATTTCTTTAGCAGAATAGAATAATTATTATATTTAGTTTTATTATTTACATTTTTATTTTTGTAGTACAGGTACCGTAGCTTCCGTTTAGTTTTGCAACTTTGTCTCAAACCTTTACTTATCCACTTTTGTTTGTTTTTATTATGACTATTGACTTTCACTCTTACTTTGGGAAAGCAGAGATCATAAAATAGACACACCAGTTCATGAAAGTCATCGAATGCGGAGTTCGTGTCAGTCTTTAGATAAATGTCAGACCAAGAAATATTTTGCAAGCATTCCTTAAATTTTCGGATGTTGTCAAAATTATGGTCTCTTTTATGAATATATATTGCTGATTATAGTATATTGCTGATTTTTGTGGTATCTGTTTAGCTGGAAAGCTTAACATTTGAGCTGTGTGTGTTTGTGTGTGTGTGTGTGTGTGTTTGATCTGAGAGATGTAGGGGAATTACAGTGGCAGTTGCATTGGCAATATTGCTTATGATATGGTCAATACAAGTCAATTTCCGAGTAGGAACATTAATGTGGATTTTTAAATTATAATTGTTGGACAAGTCTTGCAATCTATTTGTGATGTTACCTTTTTTAAGTGTATTTATGTTAAAATCACCGGCTACGACTATATTAATTTTAGATTTGTATTTATTTAACAAATCGTGTACAAGATTATGCAATTTTATAAGAAACTGATTCGGATCAGATTGCGGTGTTCTATAAACACAAATAACTACTAATTTATGACTTGTTACTTCTAAGCCGCAAGCTTCAAACGTGTTTTGAGTTGCAAAGTTTTTCACAAATGATAATTCTTTATAATATAAACCTTTTTTTTCTAATATACAAGTGCCACCTCTTTGTTTTTCTCTACAGAAGTTGGTAGCCATTTCATAGTTGTATATTTTAACATAATTTTCACAGCCTTTTTCTACAAAAGTTTCAGATAGGCATATAACATCTGGGTCATTCTTTACTTCTTGTAACTCCTGCATAGTAATTTCTAAAAGTTCTTGTTTCGATAATAAACTGGCGATATTTTGATGGAATATTCTAAAGAGGTGTGTTTTGTTGGTGTGAGATACGAAAAAATGATTCACGCTTATTTAGGACAGGAAAGTAATAGGGTATAGTCCCTTTTTGACCCTTAGCATTGCATTGCAAAGAGGAGCTGTTTTCGGCGGGTGTTTTGTACTTATTACGACTAAAGTAGTAGGGAATTGTCCCTTTTTTGGGTTCACTTGTAGAAACGTTTAATTTGAAACTTGATTTGTTACTCACCATTCTTTTACGAATTTCGCTTGGGTTTAAATAGTTGTCACTGTAATCACAACAATCTATGATGTAATTTATTGATTTACAAACCTCGGATAATGTAGTGGATGTTTGATTTACAAAGTGGCACTTTTTATACTTATTACATATATTTCTTATAGAATAGTTTAACTTACGGACATTTAGGTACACGTTATTGATGACATTTAATACAATAATGGTATTACTTGAAAATGTATTTAAGATATCTTGCAATTGTGACATCACTAGGTCTGGGTTGTGATCGTTTTCACCTAAGCATATAACAAGTTTGTCTTCAGTTCTCAATTTGGTATTTCTGCAGTTTGCTATTATTTCATTGCAAGGCGCATTTGGTTTGGTTTCAGCAACGAGTCTGTATTTTTCATACTGTGTATTTTATTTTACGAGTTGAAGTTGTGTGAGGAGCTCGTGGCTGAATAATTACAGCCGCTCGGGTCGATCTTTAGGTTACGCCGCGCTTGCCTAGGTTGCCAATTACATACCGAGTTTGCTCCGTGTTGCCTCGGAAAGCAAGTTAAGGTGGATGCGCAAGGGTAGCCCGCGAAATTTAATTTTTTTTACGTTTATTGCAATTTGCAGGTCAGTGTCAGGTTGTATGTTGATGAAAATATGAATCGCGCCAGTAACACGTATGGAGTTACAGCATTATAATCATTTAAATCATCAATATAGCTCCACAAGCTCATATAATCATATTCAATAGCTATTTCATGAAAAAGTCACTCTTTGAGATTATATGAACTTGAAGGGTTGTATTGATGATTTGAATGATTATAATTCTGTAACTCCATAAGTGTTACTGGTGCGATTCATATTTTCATCAACATACAACCTGACACTGACCTGCAAATTGCAATAAACGTAAGAAAATTTAAATTTCGCGGGCTACCCTTGCGCATCCACCTTAAGCCGTTGTTCCCGGCTGTCATTTTCAGATTATTGACAGTCGATACAGGTAGTCAGTGATGACCCGAAAGTCTGACAACCAGTCTTACCAAGGGGTATCGTATAACCCAGTACTAACTGGTTTGTGGAGGTCAGATAGGCAGTCGCTTCATGTGAAATACAGGCATCCGGTAAGACTGGTAGCCAACCCTAACATAGTTGAGAAAAAGCTAGGACAGATGATTATGGTAAATTGCCGATGGGGATCCCACGGGGTACACGGCTTGTTTTACTATATAGTACATGCTCTTACAATAAAACAAATTAAAACTATTTTCCCAATGGCTCTGCTTGGTCCGTGCGCATTTGAATCTGAGTAGGTACCTAAATAAATATCTAGCTGCATTGCACTCGATACCTAAAAACAAGATAACTTATATTTGTTCTTACGATATCTACAGATATTTGCGGGTGGTATATCGCTTAAAGATAAGTAAAAATATTTTGAAGATCGAATTTTGGAATAGTCTTGATATTTATTTCATATCTTGAGGTTGTGTACGATAACAATGAGTGAACAAAAAGAACTGCCGTTTCCTTATGAATATGAGGAGCTGAAGCCTGAAGAAGAAGCATTGATTAAAACTACTTTTGGCAGTGAGTATTAACTACTTACAAAAACCTCTCATTGTAGTTGGTTAAAAATGAAGTACATATTGAGAAGCAGGTGTTCAAGGTACCAGAAACAAAGAGCAGGACGCCCTCTTCGGTGGCAGAATATACCGGCGATCGCGATACTTATGACTGAGCCACTGGACAGCAAAAGGCTAATAATCAATAGTACATACATTTTGATAGAAGTTGAGAAACTTTGTTATTGCATTCGAGCGCGGAATTAACACCCGAGCTGCAGGCGAGGGTGTTATGGAGCCGAGAACTGCAGTAACAAATCCCCACGCGTATCAAACGACGTTTTTCAATACACTTTCGAAGAAATAAAATATTAAAACGGAAAGTATTTTTGTCAGAATTACTAAGAAACTATGATTTAATTTGCTTATCTTCCGCGCTTTGCTTTCGCCATGTTGAAGAAGAAGCAAAGGTATGATTCCGCTAAACCGCCTAATATGAAAAATAGAAAATTCATATATTTTTAAATTTAGAACACAAATAAATTTTAACCTGTTCATAAAAGTAAATATTTGTTTCAAATAATCATGTCTAACTATGATATTCTATTTATAAACACAATTTAAATAAGTACTCAAAAAATATTTTAGACGAGACGAGAGAAAATATTTTTTTAAAGACGCACATCTCTTTGCCTAGATTAAACCCATTTGGACTGTAATATACGTATAGTTATCTGTGGAAATTTTTATTTCCGCACGTGTGCAGAAAAATATTAAAAATCCACACGTGTAAAATATATTGCATGTTGAGTCTAATCATATCATAGTGCAATAAGAACCGGTTTTCGAGAAAGTGTATTGAAAAATTAAAAAAAAACATACATAATCATATTTCTAAGGCACAAAGTAGAAAATTCCTCAATCTCCACTTAAATGGAAGATCTTCCAACCAGACGTGTATTCCGGTGGTCTCCTGCCCGACGGATGTTGTCGGGTTCCTATAAATTATGGTAAGCGCCTGGATAACTTTTGTCTACGCGATGGAAAATTTAGTGTGACGTCAGGTATGAAGCGTAGTTTGTATCAGGCGTAGTAGATGCCCTCACAGTCGTTAATACAAATTGTAATCACTTACGGCCGTTTTCAATAACTTACTAACAGTTAACGGATCGTTGCTATCTCAGATAAACAGTTAAAGAAACATCAACTGTCAACCCACCGAGAGACAGATAACTGACATAGATAAGATATTCCTGTCAATTCATTGCTAACTTTGTTTATAGAAACACCGATAGCTACTAGAGTAAGGCATAATATTAACTAAACGTTATACGTAAGTAAGCCATAGAAAACGGCCGTTAATCGACAGAGAAGTTAGTTGTCATAAATACATGGACGATATAATATATTCAAAAGTTATGTACTTGTTAAAAACCGTTGATGCCACTCACGTACAACGACCAACCTCGCGATCGAGCGGCGCCATCGCCTCCCCGCGCGGCGCACCGTCAATACATTTGCTTCGCCGCCTCTGCCCGACCGCGCGGATGAGCGGTGTTCTGTGTGAATCGCCTTACTAATAATTTCGCTTTATCTATCCTCCAGCCATGCCTGCAAGCTACATCCGTCTGGGTCCTAAAGGTTACATAGTGTTCAAACCTTACAAGAAAGATGCCGCGAACATCTACAACATGCCCCTGAGACCTAGTGACGTGTTTGTCGCAAGTTACCAGCGATCTGGTGAGTTACTGGTTACATACTGGCTGGTCTAGTAAACAGAAGGGCTTATTTACCTCACAATCCCAATTACCCAAATCTCCGGTTGTTTATGTCAAAAACATTCCTCTGCTCATTATGGTATTTATTCTTATTAAAACGCCAATATAAGTTAATTAAGAAAACATCAACAAATGTATGGTTAAACAGTCCCTAAAAATTACTTAAGTATAAGCGGCATTTATGAATAAACCTCTAAATTTTAATGTATATCGTTCTCAGGAACTACGTGGACCCAAGAACTAGTTTGGTTGATTGTAAACAATTTGAATTACGAAAAAGCTGCAGAGATACCCCTAACTCACCGATACCCTTTCTTAGAGTGAGTGAATAATTATTTCAATGCCTATCAATTTACCGAAAAAATTTACCGGTGGATTTCAACTTTGCAATATTTTTTTACAGCGGTTTCATGTTCTTTGACGAAGATACGAAAGAAGAATACGTGGACACAATCGCGAAAACAGAAGAAAACTTCGACAGAGAGAATTTTTCCCAGTTGATAAGTTTCTTAGCCAAGCCAGTGACTCCATTGCTAGCTGCGGCTCCATTGACTGCTACTCGCTTCATCAAGACACATTTGCCGATGTCCCTGCTACCCCCTAAACTCTTGGATACTGCGAAGGTGGTATATGTTGCACGTGACCCCAGAGACGTAGCCGTATCCTGCTACCATCACGCCAGATTGTTTAAGATGTCGGGTTGCACGGGTGGTTTCAAAGACTTCTGGGCTCTGTTCCATAGGAGCTTATGTAAGTAGAGAAAACTTATGCTGAATAATTGCTTCTCATAATGGCGTCCAGTCATTACATGGCCAATAGAACTTTCTACTTGACAGCCGACACCCAAACAGATACGCTCGAATTTTTAGTACAGTTGGATGAGTGACTATCCATTACATACCGAGTTTCCCCCGTGCTTCAGAAAGCACGGGATCCCGGCTGTCATTTGTAGATCTTTGACAGTCGTTACAGTTAGTCTGACAACCAATCTTAGCAAGGGGTATCGTCTGATATTCAGCTGCATCCGTTAGACTGGAAGCCGACCCCAACATAGTTGGGAATAGGCTAGGCATATGATGAAGACGAGTCTTTTATTATTTTATAATATGAAATTAACGTTGGGAATTCCAATTATTATTTCAATAACGTGGTCTTTGAGTCATGGTTTAACTTAATCATAATATACTTCACATTATTAAATAAATTTGAATTTTTCAGTTTCACTGACACCATATTTCGAGCACGTCAAAGAAGCCTGGGAGAACAGAGATGATCCGAACATGCTGTTCTTGTTTTATGAGGATCTATCAAAGGTAATACCTTACCTACCCCTTTTTTGTTTTACGCAGTTAAGCTGAGCCATGTTTCTTAAATCAGTGTTAACATTATCGTAGATTTTCAAGCGTCAAGTGCAATACAACACGAACACAGTCATTGTTTACACGCAATATTGTGTTGTGTGGCAACAAGATAAATGATTCATGATAATTATTTGGCGGGGGGTCTATGGGTTTTAGTAAAACATAAATTCTTTGAGTACGCGTATCAGTCATCCAACGTGTAAAAAGGGGTCATTGTACTCATCATTATGAATAATGTTCACTATGGGACCAACCCCGAAATCGCGGAAAAAAATCAGCTGTTCAGTACATTGTCGACTTATGCGCACAGAAATGTATGGGGCAGTCGATTTTTTTTCGTGATTTCAGTGTTGCATGAGGGAGGCAGAAACCACAGAACGCCACCAGCTACGATCCTTACATACTCCTTTTGTCTCGTCCACGTTCATCATTCGCGAGTCCGAATATTTTGGCTGGGTTAGATTTAGTCGTCAGTTTCTATGTTAAAATTCGCAGCCTCAGGGCCTATTCTTATGGTTGGGAACTGAGAATCATGGTGTCCCTCGGTATCACTTCACATACATAAGCCACTAAAATTGTATATTTTCAATACACTTTCTCGAAAACTGGTTCTTATCGCACTACGATTAGGTTCAACATGCAATGTATTTCACACGCGTGGATTTTTAATATTTTTCCGCACACGTGCGGAAATAAAACATTCCACAGATAAGTCCAAATGGGTTCAATGACTATAGCTTTAATCGGTTGTGATTGTTTTTTTAAATCTCGGCAAAGAGATATGCGTAAATGCGGCGTAAATATTTTTTTTGTATTTAAATTGTGTTTATAAATAGAATATCATAGATATACACGATTATTTAAAACAAATATTTACTTTTATGAACAAATTAACATTTTTTTTCTTTTCATATCAGGCTGTATAGCGGCATCATACCTTTGCTTCTTCTTTAGCCTAGCAAAAGCAAAGCGTGGAAAAAAGCAAATTAAATCATAGTTTCATAATAATTTCCGCCAAAAATACTTTCTGTTTTAATATTTTATTTAACTGTATTGAAAAACGTCGTTTGATACGCGTGGGGATTTGTTATTGCAGTTCTCGGATCCATAACACCCTCGCCTGCAGCTCGGGTGTTAATTCCGCGCTCGAATGCAATAACAAAGTTTCCCCACTTATATCAAAATGTACTATTATGTTTCAGGACTTACCGGCGTCCATTCGCCGTGTCGCAGACTTCTTCGGCAAGCAGCTGAACGAAGAGCAAATGCATCGCCTTTGCGACCACCTGAGTATCGAAAACTTTAAGAATAATAAGTCAGTGAACTTTGAAGAAATGAGAGAGATAGGAGTTCTTGCAAAGGGTGAAACATTCATTAGGAAAGGTTGGTTATTAAAAATTTTCTTACACTAAGCTGTTATTACTCAAATGTGACAGCAAAGTATGGACCTCTCTGCCTCAAAGGAAATCAAAACCTATTGATATTTCGAATTATTGAATTTTAGTGAAGTGTTATTGGGTTTATCAATTACTAGCGACCCGCCCCGGCTTCGCACGGGTGCAATGTTATACATATATATAAACCTTCCTCTTGAATCACTCTATCTATTAAAAAAAACCGCATCAAAATCCGTTGCGTAGTTTCAAAGATTTAAGCATACAAAGGGACATAGGGACAGAGAAAGCGACTTTGTTTTATACTATGTAGTGATGAAGAATGTCTCAGTAGCAACCATGGAGTTTGGATTTGTGCCTGATTGACGACAATAGGCGTATCCTCTTAAATTGACCTAAACATAACTGTCGAAATGTGGGTGTAGCTAGTATTAAGTAGGTACACCTCTGAATCACGAATTATAGGTTTGATATTATGTTTTGTGAATTTTGATCGAAGTTTCCTATTTTTTCCAGGCAAAACAGGCGGCTGGCGTTCCTATTTCGACGAGGAGATGATACAGCAAGCTGATCGATGGATTGAAGACAACCTAAAAGATACTGATCTCCGATTCCCACACATCAAACATTAACAAAATTCTTTATATAATGTGTATTCAAATTTAATTAATATCATGGCTTTTTTCACCCTTTCCTGCAATACTGCGTCTTAGAAGCAAAAGTTCTGCACTGACTAATTTGATGAAAAATGTGAAGTGAATGTTAGCAGCCAGCGGCCCGTAGGTCACTTCTGCTGATTCTTTTCACACAGGCACTACCTATACATTAATCCTATTAATGACTGTCACAACATAGGCCTCCACAGGAATCGTTTGTCTAAATAAATACAATATTATTTCTATTTTGTTTTTTATTCTACCACTTTTTTTTATTACTATTTTGTCGAAACATGTGAATGTTCGCAGTCAATCCAGCCCGAAAGCCGCTTCTGCTGATCCTTTTTTCGGAGGTACTATTTACTGCAATCCTATCGAAAACAAAGCAAATGAAAACATTATATTCGCAATGGCTCAACTGAGAGTCTGAGAGGCTAGTTCATATTGAGGGTTATGGGCAGTGCCTTGCATGCGCACTTGAAGCAGAGCAAATATCTAATGAAGTTCTCAGCTCCCTTCCTTCGGTTTTTTCTTCTTTGTTGTTTTTGCCCGCAGCTTTGTCCACGTGGAGGTCAGAAGTTATCCCACGGCAACAAACGACCGGGATAGTAAGTATCCTATCTGTGTACCAAAATTTAAGACATAAAGACATATACAGTATTTTCGCATTATATCATTTATGGATAAGGAAGGAGGGTCATTTATAGATTATTTCGATATCTAGACATTTAGTAGATATCTACAGATATTTGCGGAACATGAAGATCAGAGATTAGGATAGTCTTGACATTTATTTCATATCTTGAGGTTGTGTTGAGCCGAGTAACAATGGGGGAACAGGAAGAATTGCCGTTTCCTTATGAATTCGAGGAGTTGACACCTGAAGTAGAAGCCTTGATTAATAGTAATTTCGGCTGTGAGTGACTTGAATTATTTGTTTCTTTTAGGCATCATCATTCTTCTGCCCTTATCCAAATTTATTTGAGTTCAGTCACTGCTGGCACGTGATCCTATGATATAATTATAGGTCCAAAATAGCCAGTAATTGTTCTCTGTGTTTCCTCCAGACATGCCTGCACCACACATCCGTCTGGGTCCTAAGGGCTACATGGTGTACAAACCTTACAAGAAAGATGCCGCAAACATCTACAACATGCCCCTGAGACCAAGCGACGTATTTGTCGCAAGTTATCAGCGATCCGGTGAGTAACTAAGTATATAATTATGTATAAATAGTTACATTACATTTGTAGGTCTGATAAACCGAAGAGATATTTTTGCTTACAAATGATAATAACGTATCTTCGTCATTTTCCGTTTGTATGTCAATAAGATTCCCTAAAATACCACTCTTAACTAATATAACAGTATTTCATAAGCACTCACATTATTTTCTTCAGGAACTACAGTGACTCAAGAACTAATTTGGTTGATTGCAAACGATTTGAATTTCGATAAAGCGGCAGAGGTAACCCTAACTCACCGATACTTTTACTTAGAGTAAGTAATTTTTATTAATATCTTATTAATTAAAAGGAATGCAGGTAATGACGGATCATTCCCACTAGTTCTACTACACACTAGTCCGACGATTTAAGGTGGTATACTTACAAAATCGTAGAACTAGTGGGAACAAAAAGTCCCATTAGTTCTACTGTTTTATCACACAAGACTAGTAATGACCACTTTAATTTTGAAAATAATTGATTACAGTGGTTTCATGGCCATTGATGAAGAAACTATAGAAGAATACATGGACGTGATCGAGAAAACAGAAGAAAACTTCGACAGAGAGAAGTTTTCACGGTATATAAGGATTGTGGCTAAACCAGTGAGTGCATCGCTGGCTGCGGCTCCATTGACTGCCACTCGCTTCATCAAGACACACTTGCCTATGTCCCTGCTACCCCCAACAATTTTGGATACTACGAAGGTGGTATACGTTGCGCGGGACCCACGAGACGTAGCTGTATCCTGCTACCACCACGCCAAATTGTTTAAGCGGTCCTTTTGCCCTGACTTCAAAACCTTCTGGAACATGTTTCGTAGGGACTTGTGTAAGTATTCAAAAAGTCTGCTGGCAATGCTTCTTATAATGACGGTCACTACATGACCAATGGTCAAACAGTCTACCCGGCAAACGACAACGCGGTAGACCCAGACAACTGGTCTCTTGGATTCTTTAGTCTTTTATTTGAGCAATTTTGTTGTATCGTAGTTTTTTGTTTTAGTTGGGCTTGTGGTTAAAAGAACAGTTGCCGAATGGCGGCGCTTGCTGACTGTCTATCCGTAGTAGAATTCCATACATTAAATATTGAGACCACTCCGACCTCCGCATCTCAGAAATTATGTAATGACGTCGATCACTTGTAGATCATTGACAGCTGTTACGGGTTATCAGCAAACCGAAAGTTTGACAAGCAGGCTTAGCAAGGGTTACCGTGCAGGAAACACGGTTACCAGGTGGGTATCACTGTTACCGTGTGGCTAGCAGTTACTGGGTTGTGGAGGTCATTTAGGGAAACGACGTTTCATATAAAATATTGGTATGGTAACAGCAGCATCCGCTTTAAGTTTTTATAGCATAATATTTTGTAATAATTTAAACGTATATTTGATTGATTTACAGTTTCACGAATGCCATTTTTCGAACACGTCAAGGAAGCTTGGGAGAAGAGGCATGATCCGAACATGCTGTTCTTGTTCTATGAAGATCTACTTAAGGTAATACAAATGATACTGTTATGTTTTACAAAGTTGAGCAGAGCCATCTGGTCAAGGAGCAATGAGACGCCTCAGTATTTCCTGCTGTGCATCTGAGCTATAAGATGATTAGATCTCTGATAACATTATAATGGACATGTGTCGGATTGTCGGATGCGTCAAGAACGTTGTCATGTGCAAGTGCACGGCAAGCGGTCATTGTGTGTTAGTGTGTGTGTGTACATTTGTGTGTATGTAGATATACAAACATCCAACAAGCATTTTGAAAAAGTTTCGGTGGTATTCCTGGGTTTGGCACCATTCTTTTAGGTACATAATCTGGTACCTAGGTAGATGTGCAGATTCGATATCGCTCAATCCTACTAAACATGCACATGCACTCTGCGTCAATCCAAATCACACCAGTGAAACATAGTTGGCCAATGTCAGTGGCATACTCATGGCAACGAGTACCAGACTTCTGATCTAATACATTTTGGCGAATCGGAATTGGCTGTAAGCAAAGGGCCTAGCTGTGAATACTGTTATCATCATCATACCCTTAAATTCATACCCTAAACCTATCTACTTACCTATAATTACGTTTGCAGGACCTGCCGGCGTCCATTCGCCTTGTGGCAGACTTCTGCGGAAAGCAGCTAAATGAAGAACAAGTGAATCTCCTCTGCGACCACCTGAGCATCGAAAACTTTAAAAAAAATAAGTCAGTGAACTTTGAAGACATTAGGGACACAGGGCTTTTTGCAAAGGGCGAAACTTTTATACGGAAAGGTTAGTCTTTTTCCTTCCCTACATAGCCCAGTCAAATTAGCAAAAAAAAGGGGTAAACCTCGGAATGAGAGATAATAAGCTGTAAACTCGTATACACCTTCATTTTGGTGTTCTGAAAGTTGCTTCAAAAGTCTCATAAAATCTTGTGTCTGCGTCTTAAGTTATTCAAGGTCAAAAGTCACAAATATCAGTTTTTTGTGATTATCTCGGTTTCTATAGCTCCAATGATGTTAACATGTCTATCAAATTGATTTCGTAGCACGATGACTACTTTCGCACTATGACAACTATAGAGCATAAAATTGGCGACAAATTTTGCATTGACAATTTTTTCATACGCCCAACCATTTTTGAGATAGAGCATATAAGTCGTGTTTAATACAAGGTTCAAAAATGGTTGAGAAGGGCACGATTTAGAACCCCAGGAATGGGGTTGGGTGCTGCAAAATGAACTCCTGGAGCCAATAACAACAATATTACCACCAGCACCTGAAGAATTACTTAAGAGCGAGCGTTAAGAGCGGCCAACCCATCATACTTTTCGTACAAATTCGCGTACGTGATTATGTGTGTTGTATGTGTATGTGTGTTACACATCTATATTTGTTTTTGTTTTTAACTAATATGATGTTGTGCACTATATCTAGGTTTCTATGGTTGCAAAAAAATAAAAAAAGTATAAACAAATTCAGTATAAGCCTCCAAAAATTACGGTTTTGCACAAATTTTACCTGAACTTTGGCCGTTCATAATGTACTCGTATACTGTAAAAATAAAGAAAACATCTCAATAGAAACCTTTCAAATGTAATGGAGATTCTTAATGACAAATATTTATTTCACAAACTTGTAAGATTTATTAAAAAATACGTATTTCCTGGAACAAGTTTAAGAAATTTTCGAACACTATTTTTCGTTCAATGTCATCGCGTTAGGCGGTATGAGGTGCGCGGGAGACGAGTTGTGCGGGGTCGGGGCGGAGTAAGACGGGGGAGTTGAAAGAAAATTGCCGCTGTGGCTCTGGATGAAACAACAAGGTTTTCGACCATGCTCGCGATGACGATAGACGCGCCGGGAAGGGCCCTCTTAACGTCTTACGGCATTTCATACAAACTTTGAACTCATTTCTTTTCGAAATGACTGAACCGATTTGAATGAAACTTGATACACATAAGCAGGGTACATATGTCTAAAAAGTTAACAGCAAACATTTTGGAAATGTCTTTAAAAACAAAAGATAATAGAAAATTTCTGATCTGTGGAAAATCTTAAATCAGTCTAATTTAGCTGTTACACTATTTTTAGAAAATATTCTCTGTCACCTTGAATAACTTACGACTCAAACAACTTTGATTTTTAGAACACCAAAATGAAGGTGAGTTTACAGCTTATTATCTCTCATTCCGAGGTGAAAGCCCTAATTTGACTGGGCTATACACTGTTACTGGGAAATCAGAAAAAGAAGTAAAGTTAACTATTCTAACCCAGGTAAAACCGGTGGATGGCGTGCATATTTCGATGAAGAAATGACACAACAAGCTGATCAATGGATCCAAGACAACCTGCGAGATACTGATTTGCGATACCCACACATGAAACATTAACAGCTGTTAACAAAAAGAATTGATTTGTTTTCTTGCCAATTAAAATACTAAGTTAATTAATTAAATTATTTATTTGTTCTTTTTTTTGGGCTCCTTTTCCTGTAACACTGCCTAGGTTTTTATTTCTTTTTTAAATACGAAAATTGAAGTGAATGTTCAGCAGCCGAGGCTACTTCCATTCTCGTTCACGTACGTGCTTAATCCTAACATCTAGTACGAGATGGGTAAAAGTGCGAAGATGGGAAGGACGAAGTATTATAATATCTGTGGTAAGGGGAATGGTTGGGGCCCGGGTGACGTTGAGCCTATTGTCATCAACCTTTAACAACAAAGTGTAGACTTCGGGCTGCTACTGAGAAAGTCTTGTTAGAAACACCCTTCCCCGACCTTAGCAGGTAATTCATAATCAGAGAGATTGTTGTTGTGATATTCATAATCAACCTATATTGTTCCCACTGCTGTGACACAGTCCTCCTCCCTCTCTATGAGAGGGAGTGGGCCGTAATGCTGCACGTGGGTGACGAGGGCCCAGTTTGGGAGATGTCACATGTTTAGGAGTTTATCGGTTCTAGGAAATACAAGTTTCCTCACTCTGTTTTTCTTCACGGTCTACTTGAACTCAAAGTGAACTTTGAGCCCCAAGAAGAATTGCAGCTGTTTAAAAAGAAAAAAAATTACAAAAAAAATATTACCCTCCTTCTGACGCAGTCGGGTAAAAGCAGGAAATGTTTACCTTCGTGACCTTCTCTTGTGCTTAACAGTAGCATTTGACTATGAATATGATTCGCAAAAAAAAAGCAGTAATAATAGATGAGACGAATTTATTGGGTAAGTATATGAATCCTTCATTCAACGCAAACAAGCGCAAACTCATACAAGTAAATAACTTCTTAGTGCAGTGTCATTAGTTATATCTGAGTAAATAATGATGATTGCTAATGAATTCATTAGATTAGCAAGCATAATCAGCCTTTCTACGAGAGAGAGCCACCACGCAGGCCCAGTGCGGGTTGGTAGATGTCACATATAATCGAATTTTTGGTTCTAGGACATGCCGGTTTCTTCACGATGATTTGTTGTCGTCGTCGTTTGTCGTCGTCCATTAGATTAGACAAACTGTTAATAGAACTTGTGTGAATTGTCGTGAGTGCATCAACCAGATCGACATCACGAGAATCTTCACTCAAGAGGGACATAATTAGGTTATTATATTACCCATGTAGCTAATTAAGAGACATAGTCGTACATACATAACTGATAAATTGAAACAATGATTGTTACAAAGCTTGACTTGAACAAATAACAATAACTTTTTTTATGAACTGCAAGCAATAAATGCAACAATAGGTAACTATCATCAACTAAAGTTAGCCTGAAGCCAGAAGTGGAAAACACTGAGGGCCACAAACCAAGGAAGTTTAGTTTGGTTCCAATACAATCGAAAATGACGCGTGCCTTGAGACCTTGAGATGCATATTAAATTGTAACCGGCCGCGCAGCAGAGCCAGTTGTTGTTGATACACAAGCAAACAAATTCTTATGGGCACACAGCGTAGAACTGCTTTTCCAAGTTGTTTCGACCCGTTGATTGGATCTCGCAGTACAGAGCCCGTAGTCGCAGGCGCACCTCGCGTTCACTCTGACTTCATCGCGCCATTTCGATTGGGGCAATTATTTTGACAGTCGTAAATAAACATTCCTAGTATTTTATAACATTTTAAGATATTGGTATTCGAAAGTGTTACAATGACTTCGGAAAACCAGTTTCCTTTTGAGATAGAAGATGTGGAGCCAGGACTGACGAAAACATTATTGGAATATTTTACTGGTAAGCTTATAATTCTATGGAAGAATTTCTTTTGCAACAACAAATACGATCACGGTTAATAACAGTTTTAACTTGTTTTATTAATTATAGGTAGAATAGGAATAACCGCGTAAATCGTCAGCATGTTTAATACGTTAAGTAGGTAGTTACCAGTGGCGAAGCTTCCATACAACTCGATTCCTACCGACTTCCCTTTGAAAAATGGCACAGTCAGTACTTTATAGACAAATAATAAAATCACATTATACATAGATGTGTACTCCGGCTTATCTCTTACAAAAATTGACCCTTCGCTACTGGTAGTTACTCAGAATAGCTTTTATTACTTATGTTATTATTTTCTATAGTTAAATACAACAATTATTATGATATCTAAACCTAACGCAGAGCTTGCTATTACATCTACCAATTAGGTAAAGTTAATGGTAGTATTTTTTGTAACGCATTTGGTTTTGTTATTGTTTATCAAAACGCAGTAACCCTACCTAATTACCTAAAGAGTAATGCCCGAGAGTTCGTTGCGGTGACCTTTAATTTTAACTGTCCAAGTTGAGAAGCGGCAGGATTCTAGGTGAATAAACAGCAAACTTACAGCAGGGGTTTCACAGGGAGCTAGCCTTGGCCCACTTTCTAAACTGTCTTTAGCTACCTAGAAAATGCCTTCAATTTTCGCCATACGTAAATGTTTACCATACTGCAGGTATGGTCAACATTTTCAGGACTATTTCGACTAGGTACCAACCTACTAGATAAATAGCCGAATCTTGAGATAAATAGCGATAGCCGTAATGAACGCGTAATCTAAAATTATAATTTTATCAGTTCATTGACTTTACAATTTGTAAAGTAGGACAAAATAAAATAACGCTGGACTTGTGGCTGGACATTTGAATAATTCGTATTAGTGATAACCGCCGGTCATCTTTCGTTATGAAAGAGGTATTTATTTTATAAAGAGTACCTTTGTAAAGTTATGGCAGAAAATAAAGGCTATAAAATATCTAGGTTACCTACATTCTATTATTTTATGACAGAAGTAGGAATAAACTTTGATTGTAGTTAATTGCGATCATAGGCGATATGTAAATAAATGCAATTTTTTCAATTATTTAATTGAACCACGTTTTAAATTGCGGAAACGAACTGCAAGGTCTACCAAATTGGTTTCCCCGGACGTAATATTTTCATTCACTGCGATTGTATTCAAGGTTTTATAGCACCAATCAATACTTAGATTTATTGTTTTTAGCTTTATTCGATCAATTCAGAATCAATTAAGTTTTAATAATAAAAACAATCAGTCAGTGCCCTGCATTATCTGTCCCTGTTTTTCTCTTCTTTCTTTGTAAGTGGGTCAAGCAATGCGTGGCGGGGGACTACACTTAAGGGTACACTAGTCGGTCGTACTTTCATACAAAACAAACAAACTAATCTGGCGATTACTCCACTGTTTGATGGTGATGTACGTTTAAAATAAAACATTATATCGATTTGTCTCAAAAGAAAACTTTTTTTTCAATACACTTTCTCGAAAACTGGTTCTTATCGCACTACGATTAGGTTCAACATGCAATGTATTTCACACGCGTGGATTTTTTATATTTTTCCGCACACCTACGGAAATAAAAATTTCCACAGATAAGTTCAATGACTATAGCTATAATCGGCGGTGATGGTTTTTTTTTTAATCTCGCCAAGGAGGTATGCGTCTTTACGGCGTAAATATTGTTTGAGTATTTAAATTGTTTATAAATAGAATATCATAGATAAACATGATTATTTATAACAAATATTTACTTTTATGAACCAATTAATATTTATTTGTGTTCTAAATTAAAAAATAAATGAATCCTTTCTTTCATAATTTATTGTTTTTTTTTTCATATTAGGCTGTATAGCGGCATCAGACCTTTGCTTCTTCTTCAACCTGGCGAAAGCAAAGCGCGGAAAAAAGCAAATTAAATCATAATTTCTTAATTATTCCTGACAAAAGTACTTTCCGTTCTACTATTTTATTTCTTCGAAAGTGTATTGAAAAACGTCTTTTGATACGCGTGGGGATTTGTTACTGCAGTTCTCGGCTCCATAACACCTTCGCCTGCAGCTCGGGTGTTAATTCCGCGCTCGAATGCAATAACAAAGTTTCCCCACTTATATCAAAATGTACTATTTTTTCAATTTTCAAATATAAGTTTTTTTTTTTACTTTTTGTTTCCATACAGGGCTCTATAATGATACGACAAATTGATATAATTTTTTATTTTGAACGTACACCATCAAACATTTGAGTAATCGCCTTGGTACGTTAGTGTGGAAGTATGACCGACTAGTGTATCCTTATAGAAAAGGTATCATGTAGATACAGATTGGTCATCTATATAGTACCTTTTACTTTTCTTGTTCGATTCCCAGGTCGGGCAAAGTGATAATGGGTTTCCCCATCAGGAATTTCCCGGTTATGACAATAGACTCACTCCCTAATACATGGGACTTAAACAAAACTATCGAAAGGTGCGCTATTAGATACACTTCTGACTTTTCCTTCGGGGTAACAGGCGTCAAGTAATGTTTGTAGTTTTTACTTGTGTTGGATATTTGTGAATTTGTGTTATTTTTCTAAACTCAGGCGAGATGACAGGGTTCGTCCGCGTCGGCCCAAAGAAATACTTCTTCCCACAAAAATACAAGCAAGAAGCTGCAGAAATCTACAATATGCCACTGAGACCAGATGATGTTTTTGTTACCAGTTATCCACGATCAGGTACCTACTCATTAACATTTTTTTTTTAGATTAAATTGCTATTTGGTAAACATTGCAACAAGCAGGCAGCCCATCTGACGGCATGTGGTCATCGTCGCCTTGTATGTTCTGCTATACTTCGAGTCATTAGGTGCCTGGGCATTCCAGAGATAAAGCTGAATAACTCGGTTACAGCTCTTTGATTATATAATGTCTAGATAGAGCATTAAATGTGCGCAAATGTCAAAAAATATCAGCCAACTGTTGGCTTATAAGTTCGCACACAGAGACATAGACGCACAGTGTACAACACCGGCCCCACGCTGCCGCACGCACACATGTTTGGAATTGTTGGCTTGTTTTCTTGTGTTTTGATTGTAGGGCGACGCTCCATCTAGACATTATATTATAATTAAAGTTAGAGATTACTATGAACTTGTTCGTACGCAATAAGTCGTTCACATTTCGTTTCAGGAACTACATGGACACAAGAATTGGTTTGGATGGTAGCAAATGATTTGGATTACGAAAAATCAAACGCAACGCCACTGACTGAACGCTACCCCTTTTTAGAGTAAGTAATAAATGCCTGTTTCTGCCACACGTCCCGTCACCAGACCGCGACTGCTAATCATGGGGATCCTGGGTTCGATTCCCAGGGCAGGATCAAATGCTGTCATCATTGAGTAGGTATATCCACTAAAATAAATTTTAGTAATCAGCTGGAACTTATCCATAGGATTGGTCCGAACCCGGTTAGGACTTGGCGAAATTTATTGTTAAGTTTATTCTTAAGGGTACACTAGTCGGTCGTACGAAAGGGTATACACCCCTTAAGCAACCCTTTGCTTAAAGGGTTTTTGAGAGCATTATGTGACAGTAGGTTCTTACAAGACCACTTGTTGTTACTTAATACCGGTTTTGTCCCTTACTTCGAGAAGTAGGTATAAATAAAGTGTCTGTTTTACGTAACTACTGGTTGATTGTAACAACGGACACCGTTAACGCTTTCTCTATAGAAATCAAGCCTATTGCAATGCTTAGTCAAAGAATAAATAAAACCGTTACATTATGTGGGTAACTCAGGCTCTTCGTTGTGGCTTAAGCAGATACTTAATACAGTAAAAAAAAGCTATTTACTAAGTGACCATGATTTTACACAGGTTAGGAACTCTATCAGTTACATAAAGTATCGTAAAACTGATACAAATCTGGTATAACTGTTCCAGGTTTACAATATGCGTGCATCCAGAAAACAAAAAGAAGTTCATAGAAGAGAACAGTCACAGCAAAGATAACCTGGAGTTACTAGAAGCTGTTTGTCAACGAGGCACCGACCAGCTCGCCGCGACGCCTTCTCCGAGGTTCATCAAGTCGCACATGCCTTTATCTCTGCTGCCCCCAACATTGCTCAACACGGCGAAGATGGTGTACGTAGCCCGGGACCCCAGAGACGTTGTGGTATCGTTCTACCATCTCAACAGGCTGATGAGAACGCAGGGGTACACAGGAGATTTCAAAACTTACTGGAACTTCTTCATAAAGGACTTGCGTGAGTTTGTGTTGTATTTACTTTATTAATTGTACCTCCTAGGCTACCTACACCTAGTTAGTGTTTAGCACCGTATAATTTCCTGCTCTAAGGAAATATTCAATTGCTCGAAGCAAATAACTATCGATATTATTCACTTCCGTAATTTAAATGAATTATTTTGCGGTCATTATTTAACATCGTAACTGCAAAATCTGATGAGTCCAGAGATTGATGGTGGAACAAGATTGGAATCGCGCTATATCTACAAGAATTAATCGTTGGCTTGTCATAGAGGCGGAATATTTAATTATGTAAATGCCTACGCAGATCAAGTTATGACCCTAGTCAAACTTGTTCCTATGTAATAGTAGTTGCCGAGGTACATAGAGAATATAACCGGTAATATGGTTACATAGTCTTTGCCAAGGTATGATCCGGCTTGGTGGAGACAAAGTATTATGAAGATGAATTGATAATAACAGCGAAATACACAGTTTTTGCAATTTTCGGTATTACTTATTACTTAAAAGTACCACCATGCCAACCTGTTGGTTCAGCTCTGAACTCGGCTATAAGTGTCATAGCAGGTTCTTGCCTCTGCTTACAACTTAGGGTTTGTTTCCACCAAGCAAAAAAATCCTGGCGCACTTTTTGATGTCACTGAATAAACGGTACCAGTTTTGCCTATAGGTTTAAAATTGGGCGCTTACGTATCCTCGAGCATACGCGAGGAGACTCTTCCCTAGCTATGTCTGCGTCGACAAGACCATAAAAGTATAAAGTTACCCAGTAGTTCATCTTTTTATAACAAATAAGCGTTTTGTTTCAGACCACTGGACACCATTCTTTGAACATCTAAAAGAAGCTTGGGAGAAGAGAGACCATCCCAATATGCTGTTCTTATTCTACGAAGAGCTATCAAAGGTACCGCTACCGAAGTTTTGTTTTTCCTAGTATTTTATACAGCAGCATATAGATGAATGATATGAAAAATAGTACTTTATACTTACCATTACTGTTAAAAGAATTAAATTAGCGTTAACTGCTGAAAAGCATGAGTCAAACGCAAACATGGCTCGGTCGCGGTTGAGTTCGGGCGAGGCGGTGCGTGCGCTTACCTTGGGCGAGCTACATCCACACAAACCGAGCTGCTTCACGCGGCAAACGTCTCGCGAGGCTGCTTGCTCCGTCCACACGGCCTGCCTAATGACAGTAGACGCGCCCCCTACTACTGTTTCTAACCAGATTCCTAATAATAAGGGCTTGAAGCTCATCTCACGGAATCGAATTTTTCCATGCATGCAGCTCCTTTCAGCTCAGTATGCAGCTCCTTTTCTGTCCCTCATAACCGTCATTTGCTAGAGCGGGAGTGATCGCAAACGGCAGCATCTACGATGCGCTCGGCAGAACGCTCTACATCTCGCTCTAACAAATGCGATTCGGTGCTGATAGATTTGGCAGAACTATGGACGTTGTATGTTCCACATAAATAATGAGCGTGTTCAGATTAAGATAACTATTTATTCATATTGGTAGGTTAAACAACAATACAATCGGTAGAATTAAAGTCTCGCGGATACAATATGCGACCCTTCGGATCGGTGACAGCTCGTTCATAGAGCACCCAGTGTTGCCAACTATCGAGTGGCGAACAGATACCATAGACGCCACATCACCCCCCCACGGAGAGAAATAGGCTATTACAAATTAAGAATGTCTCTAAACCGAACTCTACGACCAGATCTGGTCACTATGGAGGGAAGGGGAGAAGGAATAGTTACAGGTGGTGATGTTGGTGGTGGCAGTGGTGCGGCAGGTGTGGGACATGAATCCGCAGATGACAAGGGCGTTGGAGCTGCAGCTGGCGGTGTCGGGGCTGACGGAGGAGCCGAATTCGGATGATCGGTAAATGGCTCTCGTTGATCAGGGTCGACTTCCAAGTGTGCAGGCTTGATGCGGTCTATGCTCACCTCTTTGTTGTTGCCACCAACATCCAGAGTCAGCGTCTTAGGGCTTCTAGATACGATTTTGTAGGGCCCAGTATAAGGTGGTTGGAGTGCTCGCCTAACTGTATCGTCGCGCAGGAGGACATGAGTGGCAGTTGGTAAGTCTTTAAAAATAAAGATTGAAGGTCGGGAGTGTCTTGACGCGGGGACGGGGCGGAGGTCAGCCATTTTCGTGCGAAGCTGGGTCACAAAGTCGTGTGTGTTATCCTGCCTTTCTGATGTAGGTACGACGAATTCTCCGGGAAGCCGCAGGGGTTCGCCGTAGACCATTTCAGCTACGGAGCATTTTAAGTCTTCTTTTAAAGCAGTGCGCATGCCAAGGAGGACGAGGGGTAGAGCTTGGCTCCATGAGCTGGAGTGGCACATTATTGCTGCTTTCAACTGCCGATGGAGGCGCTCCACCATTCCATTGGCCTGTGGATGGTAGCTGGTTGTCCTGATCCGCTTGGTGGCACAGATCTGCATGAGCTTGTGAAATAAGGCTGACTCAAATTGTCGCCCCTGGTCGGTGGTAATAACAAGAGGAACACCGAAGCGAGAGATCCAGCCGTTGGTAAAAGTTATGGCGACCTCTTCAGCTGTGATGGATGACATCGGCCATACCTCCGGCCAGCGCGAAAACCTGTCGACAGCAGTGAGACAGTAAGTGTTATTATTAGAACAGGGAAGTGGTCCGATAATGTCCAGGTGGACATGCTGGAATCGTGCTGATGTGCTGGAAAAATTGCCAAGTGGTGAGGAAATGTGACGCGAGACCTTGTTGCGTTGACACGCTAAGCATGCGCGCGCCCAGGTGCTGCAGTCCTTACGAAGGCCGGGCCAAACGTAGCGTTCAGCCACCAAGCGTACGCTCGAGCGCGCGCTAGGGTGGCTGAGGCTGTGCAACCTCTGAAACACAGGACGGCGGAATGACACGGGTAAGTATAAACGCGGTTTTCCAGTCGAGGTGTCGCAAGTCACGGTAATATTTGTACCTGGAATGTGAGTTTGCTCTAGTTTGAGTGAGGAATCAGATCTGAGCTTATCAAGCTCTGGATCTGTCGCCTGAGCGGTAGCGAGAGAGGCGTAGTCTTCCTTAAGAGATATAGCCTCGATCCTGGACATAGCGTCCGCCACTACGTTGTCTTCCCCTTTTATATGAACAATGTCAGTAGTGAACTGGCTTATAAATGACAGCTGGTTTAGTTGAGTGGGCGGGAGCTTGTCTCGCCGCTGTACGAAAGCGTAAACGAGTGGCTTATGATCCGTGTAGATCGTCGCATTCTGGACTTCTAGGATGTGCCTGAAGTGCTGTATGCTTTCGTAGACGGCGAGGAGCTCTCGGTAGTAAGTAGGCCACTCTACCTGCTTGGGAGTCAGCTTTCGGCTGAAATATGCCAGAGGCTGCCAGTCATCACTGTCACTTAGGCGCTGTTGAAGGCATGAGCCTATGTGCGTGCCTGAAGCATCTGTGAAAAGGCCAAGTTTAGCATTACAGTCCGGGTGTGCTAACATAGTGGCAGCGGACAAACTCTCCTTGCAAGCTTGGAAAATGTGTTCAAGTTCTGGAGTCCATGGGAAAGGTTTTGCACCTTTGCCATGTGTGGCTGATACAGCATCAATGAGCGGCGCCTGGAACTTGGCAGCATCGGGAAGGAATCTCCTGTAAAAATTTGTCATGCCGAGAAACCTCCGTACCCCTTGGATGGTCTTAGGGGGGGGAAAGTCCACGAGAGCCTGTATGCGCTCATCGGGAGGCCGTGTTCCTGCGGCATTAATTTGGTATCCCAGAAAGCATACCTCGTCCGCACCAAAAACGCATTTTGCTGGGTTGATAACCACACCATGTTCATGCAGACGTTGAAAGATAATGCGCAAATGTTCTTGGTGTTGGGTATGGTCTTTGGAGAAAACCAAAATGTCGTCAAGGTATGCGAAACAGAACTCCAGACCACGCACCACTTCATCGATGAAGCGCTGGAATGTCTGTCCCGCATTCCGTAACCCGAACGACATAAAGGGAAACTCATATAACCCGAACGGGGTTATGATGGCTGTTTTGCTTATGTCTGGTGGATGCACCGGTATCTGTTGATACGCTTTTACAAGGTCCACTGTACTGAATACCGAGGATCCAGCCAGGCTGTGGTTGAAATCCCCGATATGCCGCACAGGGTACCGATCAGGAATGGTACGTGCGTTTAAACCTCGGTAGTCTCCGCAAGGGCGATGGGTCAAGTCTTTCTTGAGAACCATTTGCAAGGGTGATGCCCAAGGGCTCATGGAGGGTCGAGCAGTACCGGCTTGTACCATCTCTGAAAATACCTTTTGGGCGGCGCGCAGTTTGTCAGGCGCCAACCTACGCGGGCGTGAAGTGACTGGCGGGCCCTCCGTGGTATTGATGTAGTGCACGGTGGAATGCTTCGTCACGCGAGACAAGCCAGGCGGGCGCGTGATGTCCGGGAATTCAGCGAGAAGTTCTGAAAAGGGTGAATTACTAATGGTCACTGCCTTGATACTGACTTGAGAAGTCTGTGCTAATGAAACGGGCACTGAAAGTTGGGTGTTGCCATCGATTATGGTTTTGTGTTTACAGTCTGGTAAAAGATTGTAAAAACTGAGAAAATCAGAGCCGATAATCGGGGTACTGACATCTGCAATTACAAAATTCCATTTAAAATCTCTACGCAGACCCAAGTTCAAATTAAAGTTAATGCTACCATAAGTTGTTATGGTACTCCCATTAGCTGCACTAAGGTCATAGTTGCTGCTTTTAAAATGGCCGTTGAGGAGTCGCCGAGGAAAACAGCAAATATCTGAGCCGGTATCAATCAGAAATTTGTTGTTTGTATACCGGTCAGTTATGAATAAGCGGCGACTAGGGGATTGGCGATCGGTGCTCGCCTCTACCGATCGCTGTTTTCGTTTCCCGAGGAATGCTGTTTCTCCCAATCGCAGGGTGGTATACATTTAACAGCTTTTTTGTCAAAGCGGTTGTGGTACCAGCAGATTCCCTGGTGTGATCGAGAGCGGCTACGACTGCGGCTCGAATTGCGGTCACGAGAGTGAGCTCTTCTGCTGCCTCCTGCTGTGAGGGAGGCTACTTGTCGAGTCAGTTCCGCCACCTGCTTCTGGAGCAAATTGAGACTGGTTTCAACAGCTGGTGGTGAGGCAGCACTGGCAGAAGGTGTTATGGCACATACCTGGGCTGGTTGAGAAGCTATCTCCATGAGTTGATCGGCTAGCATCGAGAGCTCACTTAGCTCTTGTTGGTTCTGTGCTGCCAGTACAATTTGCACTTGTCGAGGCAATCTATTTGCCCATATCGTCTTGAGTAATTGTTCTGGGAAAGCTGTGCCTGCAAGTGCCCGAAGGTGCCTCAAAAACGATGATGGTTTTCGGTCGCCAATAGGTTCGTTCTCCAGTAGGCGCCGCACCTTCTCTTCATACGAGTCTGAAAATCGAGATATTACAGCATTTTTTAGTTGTGTATATGGGTCGACTTTAGGCGGTTGGGTTATTATGTCTTCCACCTCCCTAGTGCACTCAATGTCTAAGTGGGCTACTGCGTAATGAAACTTGGTGGATTCCCTGGTCACACCGTTAATAAAAAACTGAGCTTCCAAGCTACAAAACCACAGCGCAGGGCGGTCTTTGATAAAAGGTGGAGTGCGGATCGAAACCCTGTGCACTTCCTGTGGATCAGGCGGGTTTTCAGCTACACTGCCACCAGCAGCTCCAGCGTGTAATCCTTGTGTAACGGGTGGGTTATTAGTGCCACAACCACCAGCAGCACCAATCTCGGAGAGAGGGGGGTTATTTGCCGGATTCATCATTGTCCCCAAATAAAATTATATAAAAAACAAACAGCAAAACAGATGAGAATATGCCAGAACAAAAAAAAAATATATATATATATATGTATGTGTCTTACTTCTCTCCGTGTGGGGTTGCTGTGACAACTTAAAGCTTAAAACTCGGGTTAAAACACGTGTAGCACAATACAATACAAATTAAAGTAAACAATGATACATTACATCACTGATGTTATACAAAAACAAACAAAAAAAAACTACGATCGAAATAGTGAGCACGTTGACGTTGACACTTGCTTGACGGAGTTATGTTCTTCGGAAACGCCAAGGTAAAAAAAAAACCGGTAAGAGCACGAAGTGGTAGGTAGTAGTCCGTTTTTTTTTCTTGAAGTTCCGTATACCGCCGAAGGGACGCTATGAGGACGCCACCGTCAATGGGAATGAATGCGAACAGTAACTTTTTACATAAAAAAAATGGCGGTTTGGCGGGAGAAAAACGAAAAGTCCAGCCTGGACGAACGGAATTATGCACTGCGAACTGCTATCAAGCACGCGAGAAACCTTGGAGACGTGTTTGCACGACGCGTAGCCGGGTGCGCGGTCTGCGCGCCCGCACGTGCTTTGGCGTGCTTGCACGATGCGTAGCCGGGTGCGCGGTCTGCGCGCCCGCACGTGCTTTGGCGTGCTTGCACGATGCGTAGCCGGGTGCGCGGTCTGCGCGCCCGCACGTGCTTTGGCGTGCTTGCACGATGCGTAGCCGGGTGCGCGGTCTGCGCGCCCGCACGTGCTTTGGCGTGCTGCGGGACTTCGCCCCCTCGTGCCGATGACGATGATGGTGATACGGGGCGTGCAAAGTACCTCCGTTTTGTTTTTTGTTGCCTGCCGCGAAGCTTGTTCGTTGCTATAGACTCGCGGGCGTCGTCGGCCTCCGCGAGACTCTTCACTATGCACTTGAAGGTCACCACTATGGACGTTGTATGTTCCACATAAATAATGAGCGTGTTCAGATTAAGATAACTATTTATTCATATTGGTAGGTTAAACAACAATACAATCGGTAGAATTAAAGTCTCGCGGATACAATATGCGACCCTTCGGATCGGTGACAGCTCGTTCATAGAGCACCCAGTGTTGCCAACTATCGAGTGGCGAACAGATACCATAGACGCCACAGAACCTTATAGGTATGTTATTTCTTTCTCAGGACCTGCCGACCTCCGTGCGTCGTGTAGCCAAGTTCTTCGACAAAGAGTACACAGACGACCAAATAGACCGCCTGTGCGACCACCTGAGCATCGACAGCTTCAAGAACAACAAGTCTGTCAACTATGACGTCATGAAGGTGCTCGGCATTCAGATACCTGGCGAACAGTCTTTTATCAGAAAAGGTACCGTACGATGCCGAGTTAAAACTTGACCTTCCTCTTTTTTTCCCTTTGAAACTGTTCTAATGAACAACAGACTCTGTATCAGGTAATTTGATTACATTTTTAATTTTCCGTACCCAAAGGGGTAACCACAGCTGTCGGTCCATCTGTCAGATCTCGTGATCCGTAATAGGCAGACAGTTGAAATTTTCACAGAATGTGTATTTCTGTTGCCGCTATAACAACTTATAATAAATTAAGAAAGGGCTCTCCTACTACGATGGTACGGAACCCCTCATGCGCATGTCCGACTCGCACGGCCGGTTTTTTATTTGTGTTCTGTATCGTTGCAGGCAAAGCCGGAGGTTGGCGCGATCACTTCGACGAGGAAATAACTCAACAAGCCGAAAAATGGATCGAAGAAAACCTGCGAGATACTGACCTGCGCTTCCCACACATGAAATTTTAAATTATAATTATTAGTGTAGAAAGAAAAGAACATAAAAGGGTGATAAACATTTATTTCAGTAATATACTATGTTCCAGTTTTCTTTGTAACACCATATTTTAAGTATACATGGATATTGAAAATTTCTTATGAAAGCACTAGCAATAAGTAAACAATGCTATTTATTCCAATAATTGTGTTTCAATACCACTCACTGTGTCCGGTAATAAAAATTTACTCATAAATAAAACAATGGCTCAGTCCTTCCTCACATTTTATTTAAATAATACGGTTATACAAAGAAAATAAATTAAAAGCCAGATTTAATCAATCATTCGTTGGTAATATAAAATTCTAAAACAGACTTATAATCATTATAATGGATAATAACCGTTTAAAGCCGGAGCGGGGCGAGCGGTCGCGTTCGTCAGGCCGCTCGCTCCGCTCCGCGTACAACGAATCGGCAACGTACACGTCTATAAAAAGCGACTCTATAATATAAAATTGGGAGCTGACTCCCGCACCTAACGACTCGCCGCCACGAACGACGTTAAAACTATCATACACTTATAGAAAATCACAAAATTCAAGCGGAAATAATAGGAATCGTTTTGTTGTATCGGGCTGCGCCTACGCGATGACGTCAGGCAGCAGCGCGTTGTCGGCGGCCGGCGGGCTCGGCGGCGGCTTGCTCAGAGCCGCGTCGCCGTTCGACAGCCCGTTCGACACCACCTCCTTCTTCACGTCTGTGGTGATGGTTCTCTTGGTGACGGCCTTTTTCTGGCCTGTGTTAGCAGACTGAAATGAACAATGATCCGTGTAGAGTAGGAGTTACGCGTCAGGTTTGATGTGAATCGAAACGACAAAACAAGTCACAGAAAAGTTCAACGATATCTTAAGCTCGAAATGTTAGCAGCCAAAGTAAACGGTGTTTGGTGAAATACCGAAAATATAAAAACACAGTGACCAAATGAATGCTGGGAAAAGTTCTTGTGTAAGATATTTGAAGAGCGGTCTAGGCTCACCTTCGGGGGTGCGGTCCTGGGCGGTGCGGCCTTGGCTGTGATGCGTTTGTTAGCGAGATCCTTGCTCTGCTTGTCCAGTGGAGCGCGAGGCGCTGGCTTCGGTGCGCTTGGCCTGCAGAGAATTCACACGGTTACGCTCTCATTATAATTCCTATAGACCAAACACAAATAACTGTCCGAAACCAGTCGCTTTCGTGACTCACCTGGCAGGGGCCGCAGCAGTAGTCGAAGGCGCGCGGGGCGTGGGGCGCGGTGCGGGCCGCGTGATGGGCGCAGGTCGGGGCGCGGGCTTCGCAGCTGGTTTCGTGTCCTTGGAGTCGCCATTCGTCATCGGCTTCCTGTCAGCGGGTTTTAGCTGCGGCCTCGCCGCGGACAGCGCGGGGCGCGGGGCCGTGGTGCGCGGCACGGCGGGCTTGGCGGCCGCGTCGGACTTCAGAGCGGTGGGCCGCGCAGCTGTCGTCGCGGGCCTGGGCGCCGGCCGGGCCGCCGGGGCCGCACGGGTGGTCGTGCTGGCCGTGCGTGCGGCCAGGGGCAAGGGCTTAGCGGCCGCGGGCTTGGTGAGCGAAGAACGCGCGGGAGCGGCTGCCTTCGCCGGCGCGGGCGCTTTGGTGGCCGGCGGGGTGGGCCGCGCGGCCGGGGTGGTGCGCGCGCTGGGTGTAGCGGGCTTGCTGGCCGGGGTCGCGGGCTTAGCGCCGAGGGTGGTCTTGATCGCGGAGGGTACCTTGGTGGCCGACGTTGGCGCCTTACCGGTGGGCGTACGAGCGGCGGGCGTGGTGCCGGGCCTCTTGATGGGTGCGGGAGTGCTGGCCGTCGGTGTGCGCGCGGGTGTCGCAGATTTGGAGGCGGACCTCGGCGTGGACTTTCCAGTCGGAGTCGTGGGTGATTTCTTGGCGCCGGTCGGTTTAGCCTTCACCGCAGCCACTCCGGCGGCCGCGCCTATCGCGGCGACGGCTGCGGCCGCGACCGCCAGTTCGGCTCCGGGTCCGCTGTCGGCGGCCATGGGCGTGTCGCTGAGCGGTGCAGAGTCAAGCGCGGGCGTAGCCGGCTCCACGGCTGGCGTGGGCGGCGGGGTGGCCGCGGCCGGTGGCTGCACGGCCTCTTCCAGTTGGATCTCACTAGTGACGGGTACGCATATCTCTTGAGCTCTGGACTCGGGAATGCCAATATCAACGTCGGTGACGAGTTCGAGTCGCGAGTGCGGCGTGGGCTCGTCGGGCAGAAGGTCGGGTGCGGGCGCAGAGGGCGCGGAGGGGGAGGCGAGGCGCGCCTCGGCGGAGGGCGGCGGCGACAGCGACACCGGCTCCAGGGGCGCAGGGGACTGTGCGGGCGCGGGGGCCTCCACGGGACAGGGAGACTCCACGCGCGCCGGGGCCTCCAGCACGGGCACGGGGGACTCCACAGGTACTGGCGACTCGCGCGGCAGCGGCACGTCGGCCGGCAGGGGGGAGGCGGCGAGGGGCGCGGGGGAGGCGGCAGGGGGCGCAGGAGACGCGGCGGGCTCTTCCTGGACGGGCGCGGCATCGGCGATAGTTTCGAAGAGCTCAGCGTTGATCAACTGCGGCGGCTCCACGACGGTCGGCAGAGGAGATTCACTCGGCAGCGGTGATTCGCTCGGCAGCAAAGATTCACTAAGTAACAAGGGCTCACTAGGTAGAGGGGATTTGCTCGGCAGTGGCGATTCGCGCAACAAGTCAGACTCTGTAGGTAATGGTGAGTGTGTAGGGAGCGGCGAGTGTGCAGGCAGTGGGGACTCAGTCGGCTGTAGACTCTCGACCGGCGTCGGAGATTCTGTAGGAGCTTCGGTTTCGACCGGACGTGGAGACTCCTTTGGTGGAATGATTTCGCTCGGTAATGGAGACGGCGAATCTCCTGGCATCGGGGACCCGCTAACTTGCACAGTCTCAGCCTGCAGCAGCGTATCCTCCGGCAGAGGCGACTCGGTCGGCAGGGCCAGCTCCGCGGGCAGAGGGGACTCACGGGGTAGCGACGCCTCTGCCGGTAAATGCGACTCGTTCGGAATCGGAGACTCACTTGGAAGAGGGGACTCCGTCGGCAATGGGGACTCACTGGGAAGAAGAGTTTCAGCTGGTAGAGGAGACTTGGACGGCACAGGAGACTCAGCTGCCAGCTCGTCATGGGTAGCGTGAGAAATTTCAGATGTAAGGTGTTCAGTGTCCAATTTAACTTCTGGTGTTTCAAGAGCTGTGTCTATTTCGGAAATAATTTCTTCAACCTTTTCAGTTTCCTCACTGGATCTTGTTGCTGTTAGAATTTCAGTGTCAATTTCAAATGAAACAGTAAAACGTTCACATGCTGATACTGCTATTTCTTGAACGTCTTCATGTTCCGCTGCAACAATTTCATCAATATCTGTAACTGGTTCTGGTGATTTAGATTCTTCAGGTTTTGATCCATCAAATGGTGCAGGAGATACTGGAAGCTGTTCAGTAGAGTGAGCGTGTTTGATGTCTGTAGGTACAGGAGAGGCCACTTGCTCGGACGCAAGCAAATGGTGAGATTCTACTTGATCATCATCCTTTATGTCATCAATGTTTAACTGTGGTGCTGTTTCAACACAGGGTGAATCTTCAAGTTTGCTTTCCATTTCAATGTCTTGTGATGTCTCATCTTGAGGCGTGAAAGGCCGGACGTCTTTATCGCTCTCTGAGGGGTCTTGTGTCTCATCATTTGTAAATCCTAATTCTGAACTCTTGCCATCAGGTATTTCAGGTATTTGTTCAAAGAGTAACTTGTGAGATTCGGGAGTGTCTGTTTGCATTACAGTACCTTGGTTAATGTTGCTTGATTCAAAATCAATATTTGAAAAATTGTTAGTGTTAGCAATACAAAAATCTAAAGGATCTGCAGGTTCAAAGTTACGAGTGTTTTGTGGGATGCTAGGGAGGTTGATGTCATTGCACGGTTCTATATTGTCGAATTCAATAAATTCTCTGTGTTGATCTGGGGAGATGTTTTCTTTATCATTTTCATAGACACCGTTTGGCTGTAGATCTTCATCATCACTGTCAGGTAGGGTCTGGACAGCATTGAGATCAACATGTGATTCATTCTTAGAAAGCCTCTCACAAGACGTGTCATCATCTTTTTCTTGGTAAAAGCTCATACTCATTGGATCTCTTTCTTTATTTTTCAGCCTTTCAAATAGCTCCTCGTTGCCTTCAACGGCAAAGGGATTGGTTTCTGTGTGTGTCTGGAATACCTGAAAATTAAAATAAATTGATTGTTCACTCTTTTTTTTTATTATTAACTAAAATGCAGTTCATATCATAAATTCCATAAATTCCTGCTTCTCTGACTAAGCTTAACCAAAATAAACAGAAACTTTGGGTTGTAAACAAAAATAATGATTTGGATCAAGAAAACTTTCTGAGATTGCCTTAGAAAATTACCCGTGTTGATATTGTTAACTGTCATGCTTGCCTGAGATTGTATTCAGAGATCCCACCTAAGATCAACCTTCACCCATCTGCTTACCAAATGAAAAAAACTTTTTTGAAATCTTAGTACATAAATAAACATATTGCAAATGGCTTGTCCGATGAAATTCAGTCAAATCTAACTTATATAAAAAACAAAACATTACTTTAAACTTTAAAGAAATAAGTTATAAACAAAATAAATATAACTAACTTTTTTACACGATATTAAAATAATACTTAGACCAAAGAAAATGAGGAAGAACTCGGCTATGCAATTTTAAAACCTAGTGTCTGACATTTTTTTTTTAACTGGTGTGTTTGCTAATTTGACTTGTTACACACGCACGGCTCGTCGACCGATGCCACCGCAGAATAAAACTTTGTTTACAGACAGACAATAGAATTATAGTGAACAGCAAAGAGTAGTGGGCGCGACACTTTGCTCACATGTTTTGTAGAAGTTACAAACTTCACAATGGTATATTGAGTCAAGATTTTGTTTTATACCCCAAAAGGTTTCTTAATTACAAATTGCCGTAGCCCTAATCTAACAAAGCAAATTAGCAAAAAAACTTTTTTTTTATGTCAGTTCCTTGTTTTTAAAATTGCACAGCCGAACTGTTTAATCTGTACGATATGAAGGACTCAGTCTCACAAGGCTTTGTGCTGGGGCCATACTCTCCTTGATCTTTACTGCAGACTTGCCTAATTCTGATGACGTGGTAATGGCGAGCCATGCAGACGACACTGCATGCCTTGCGAGTGGATCCAACTCAGGCATCCCAAAAATAACAAATCAGTTGAATAAAATTGATCTTTGGCTGAAAACATGGAGGATACAGTCTAGTATAACTAAGTCAGTTCAAGTGACTTTCACTCTTCGGAAGGGCGATTGTGCCCCAGTGTACATGGAACATAAACCACTGCCAAACAGTAACACAATAAAATACTTTGGGCTACATCTAGTCAGAAGGCTTACCTGAACTACATCTAGTCAGAAGGCTTACCTACCATACATATTAAGGCCGAGAAAAAGGAAGCTACCATTGAAATAAAAAGTCTATCCTGGCTCTTAAGCAGACAATCAAAATTATCTATTAGTAACCACTTGTTTACAAAACTATAGTGAAACCAATCTGGACTTACAGAATAGAACTCTAGGGATTGACTAACAACTCCCAACATCAAAAATTTTCTAAGGTTCCAAAATTTAGCCATAAGATTAACCTCAGAAATACATGAGCACTTATAGATACCAACAACAGTGAATAAAGAAGTATGCGAAAAATGCAAAATCTACAAAGGCTGAGCAAGCACAGCAATATCTTAGTTAAGAACCTTCTAAACAGACAATGGGATATAACCTACTTAAAGAGATGGCAAAACCTAAACCTGGACCCGAGACAGTGATAATTTGAATCTTATTCAAAAAGACCATCCAGTTAGTCTGTCCGACCAGTCTAGTTTTAATATCATTAACCTTTTTAAATTATATTTTTAATTTCACACCTTTTACTAACCAATACCTTGTTTGTGTTATCCATTCATCTAAGTTTCGGCCAAAATCAATATTGATTGAAAGTACATAAAACTGTTTTGTTGTCTATCTGTTTGTCCCTACCACAGGGATGTCAAGTATAATTAGTTCAGTTGATATTATCTATGTAAACTGTTTTCTTATTGAAATATATTTAAAAATACAGATAATTTTCATTACAAGCACGGTGCTGTTAGGTTGTCGCACTTTAATTTTTTGACTTAACATCATCAGGCAACCAATTCGTAATATTATGTTAAAATTTTGTTTATGTATTAAGATTGGAAAAAAAAAAACCATAAGCAGATCAGTGAGAGTCGGCCTTAGGCGGGATCTGAGACTATTGTTAAATTGCTTGCCAGAGATTTGTACATATTTTAAACAAAATAAAAAACCTAAGTGATGTTTTGCCGCCAGAAGCTAGCATTAGACATTTTTGACAAAAACACCTTTGTGATGGTCTGGTGCTAGCTAGAGCAATCTTCAGATCAAAATAAAAAACTAAAACAAAATGTCACCAACCTGAATATTACAAAAGTCAGTAGTATCTTTTTGTATCCTCTCAAAGTCTTGTATGAGACCACTATCCTTGACTTTATCAGGTTCAATGCCAACATTGAATCCAAAGCCCAAACTGTCCATGTTGCACTTATCATTTCCATTCAAGTGTTCTTTAACGGCTTCGTCTGTTGATACATTCTGAAAGTAAATCATAAAATATTTTTATGTGCTTCAATATTTTAATAATTGCATATTGTGTAGAATGTGTTAAGGATACTCATACAAAAACCTAACCAAAGTGGGAAACCAATAAAGGCACCATTATTCTTAGTAATAATATTATAAAGAGGTAAAGTTTTTGAGTTTGTGAGGTTGTAGGGGGTAATCTCTAGATCTACCGAATCGATTTTAAAAATTCTTTCACTAATAGGAACCTACATAATCCCCGAGTAGCGGGCAGCATAGTATAGTTCTTGGTATAAAAATATGTAAGATAGATATTCTTCTCCGTTTTTGTCAACATGGAATCAAGAGAAAGCTACCATCTAATTACTGAAATAATAATACTATACTATTTTACAGAAATAATGCTTCCTAACAACATTACATTAGACAGTTGCTGTTGTGAATAATTCCTTAATCAATTTCCATAGTACCAAATAATTGCTAACTAAATCTAAAATTTCAATATACATAATTATAGTCTTATTTAGTCACCACTATGTGACTGACTACCTACATAAATAACTGTTGGAACATTTTGAGGAAAAACTTACATGAAACACAAAGTTCATCTATCTTAATTCTGAATAATACTGCAACAGTTCCCATGGTACTCATGTTTCAGTACTAATGATTTTACTTGGGTAACGTTTTATCTGAACGTTAATTAAATATGTGTAAACAAGGGCCATTAATTGTCAGTTAGCTAAGTGTTCATTAAACAGTTTTGGATTCTGTTTCCAACTGACTTACTTTGTTTCTAACTAAAGGTTATTACACTCCTGCCAAATAATCTATTGTTACTAATAGCCTGCAATTCCACATAAACGTGATAATACAACAGCTGATAAGAAATACATAAACTTTTAACTAAAGCAAGTCTTTATCACCAGGAATTCTCGTTTTTGTTGGTAACTTGTGGCCCTGAGATTACCTGTTTTAAGTACAGGACAAAAGATATATAGCCATAACAACATTTAATTATGTAAGCCATGTAATAGTTACTTACATACAGACAGTAATTACACAAATTAATCAACAAACCATTTTTCTCACACTCTCACTTGAATAAGTATTTTGTTGTTTATATAACTTTCTCTTTTGTAATGTTAATTAAACATTCACATTACACATTCATACAAAATAATTCGATCTTTGTCCTTATGAAACTTTATGAAGTTTATATTAGAAATAATAACACTTACATGATGGCCATTAAGCTGATCACAGTTATCCAAGTCTAATAATTCTGCTGGCCTCACTACAGCTCCTGTGTCAAACTGTGCCTCATCTGGGAGCTCGATGTCATCCATTGGCAGCGGCTTGCGAGGTGACTCTGCGAGCAGGATGTCTGCACCAGCCACGCTCCCAGGGATGAACACTGGGGCGTCAGGATTCAGTGGTGAACTGTTCATATCTACTGAGCTGCTTTCCCAAGCCGACTGGAACATGTACAAACACATGACTTAGTCATGGTATCCCTACATAACCTACAATTGACTGCCTAGCTAATTTAGTCACAACTTGAAATATAGATTGAGTCATGATTTGAAGGTCAACTTGAATAATGTATTATGTACCAATCAAAGACATGAAAATCAATTGATTATTATGTGTATGAATATACGAAAGTTGTTGTCACAAAGGAACTTTATTTTCTTACTGTACAATGTCTATGTTTCATCTGTTTCGGAATGCATATCTTTGTTCTTTCACTGTGAATACACACATCGTGGTCTGGAGTTAAAACACGCATTCATCGATTAGATCTGATAGTGTCGTAATGTGTGGAGAGCTCACATTATCCTGGCAGGGTGTCTCGGAACGCGGCTGCTCGTCGGGCTCCTCGCTGGGGTGATCCTCACGCTCGCCCTCGCCTTTGAAGTAGTTCCACTCGTCTTCGGAGTCTTCGCCGCTCTCAGCTACATTATCCGCCACAGAACCGTCAACGTGGCCCTGCTCCACTGCACACAACACCAAGAACACACTGTATTTATGATATTTACAACAGTACAATAGGAATTCGCTGAACACCTGGCGAACACGACACATTCACCCCTCCTCTCGCAATTCCCGACATCAACAGGTGACACACCCTTGACAGAAAGAAAACTCATTCGTTCGATTGGAGACAAAAACATCAACTTTTGAGCTAGCCGCAATAAATCATAAACGCCGGTGTTGTTTACGAGCAGCGTGCTAGCAACGATATTTTACCGGTCGTCATGATTTCAAACTTGCGAGACATTCGCGGACGCCATTTCGAGTTTCGAGAACGGCCAGCGGAGACACGCCCGAGATCGAACTTGGACAGTGTCGAGAACATGTGAGTGAACCTCCGGGAATCCTGCGCTCACCGACCACTGAGGGATGCGCCTTCGGGCGAACCGATCTATTTCCAGAACACCGCTCCGCATGAATCAACACAGAAATAACCTTTCACAAAGTGTTCGGTATGTGAAAATAATCAACAACATTCGCTAAAAACCACATACCGTGAACGGTAATTTCACTGCACAGATTATTATCTTCACTGGCGGTGTAATATTCGAGCCGTAAAAATATAGACAAAGCACCGATTACAATAGCAGCGATTTTCGAGAGTAGCACAGATCCGTTGGACGTTCAATGAGCGACTGCGAGAGGGACGAGGCGAGCGAGCGGGACGGCAGCGGCGTGAGGGCAAGGGGTGCGGCGCGCGGGGCGCCCGCTTGCACCCGATAGGGATGCCGACATGCCGTGTCATTTTATAATAATTCCTACTTTATCCTTTTACACATTAGTACATTGTACCTAGCCTTAATTTAGAAAAAAATATAACTTTGCAGAAGCCATCATGATGTAGCATTAACTTAATTAGTTATGAGTATTATTTACATGATTCTAGTTTAGTGCTAATTAGGTAATTTGTAAGTAAACAATAACAAAACCGTGGTCATAATTATTATTATTTGGAGAACTTTCACGGAGGATATAATAAAAACACGGTAGGATTTTGAGTTACGGCAGGTGTGCCTAAGAATTTGTAAGTTCTTGATGCCAATAATTATGACAGACATCTATTTTCAATCGTTTAAAAAAAACCGGTGTAATGCACTCGACGATTTTGTCAGGTAGGTACACCGATAACTTAGTGATTACTGTGATTAGATTACTATGCCAATTAACGTGATTTTTACAAATCAAGCTAGGTTGGTACCTACCTACTTTTGAAACTTAATGCTTTTCACTTTGTTTTTGCTTTTGTTTAGTTTTTCTGTCAGTTGTTTGCTCTTGCAATAAGTTTTTTGTGATGTGTAAACACTTGTAATTGGGTACCTACCTTCTTAGTCGCAACAATCATTGTACCTACTGAGCTACTGAGATTGGAAAATTAAATAGGTACCTAATAGATTTATTCAAGTAGAGAGGCACTTGAAAAACAATTTTCGTGGCTATTTTTTTGCATTGGATTTATCTTTTTCAATGTCTATTTTACTGCATAAATCAAGTTAACATAAAAAATATGTTTCCTTTCGTTCGGGCTAAAACACTCATCCCGAACTTCCAATTTATCGGTCTAATCTTAATCAGGGATCGGTTCATTTGCATACAATCCCATCTAGAGAATGTACAGTAGGTAGGTATACTGTATACACTGGCTACATACGGACGTAGCGCAGCATGTGGGTGAATGTGTGTAACAATCAATAAAGCGTGACACACACGATTCTTACTTTTTCTTTTGCTCTTATTGAATGGCTCATGAGTGTGAGGCTTGAGATTAGCTTCTTAAGGTCTTTTATGACTTTGTGTGGTCGCATTCGTTTTTAAATCTAGGCACATTTTTCTCCAGGGTTGCGGGACTGTTCGAAAGAGATACCGCGGCCCTGGAACACAAAGGGCAAAGGAAGGAACATAGATGGGTTTTAGTCAGTAAAAGTCTGACACTCCCTCCTGCTCAGACCAGAGCGGGAGGGGTTATTTGATGACTTCCCATCCGAAAAAAAAAAAAAAAGGCACATTTTTCTAGCTTTAACAGTTGGCAGTAAATATTAACAGGTTTTTGAACTGCATTACTAACTCCATACCTATCTAATTAAGTAATTATAGCTAAGACAAAATTAGTTGATTATTTCAATCAAAAATCTAACTGATTTGAGCTCAAACGCATGCCCCCCCTAAAGTTATAACTTTTCCTGCCTTAACGCCACAGAAAAATTGTGGCGTATAGTAGAATCACTAAACAAAATGATTCCCGTTTATGAGGCGAAAAGCATCAACAAACTGTTTGTCATCCCGCACAATCTCGCGTAGTATGAGTCAGTCGAGTCATGCATGAGGAAGCGGGTTATTATGAAACGTAGGCTATCCGGCTAGGCGGCTACCTGTCACTCGTCCAGAGTAACGAGCCATCTCTAACCTGCCTCGTTCCGGCTTCGAATGATGCCAGAATTAACTCACGCTATCGGCGCAGCTTCAAATTCGGGACAACATTTAATTTTCGTAATGGCTAAAGGGTTATGGCAGGAAGGTCGACGGTTCGCCCGTGACCGCCCCGGAATTAGGTCAGATGAGATAAGGGCCGGGGAGATTCGCCAAAAATGAGAATTCGTTATTTTTTGTCACTTTCTACAGTTGTGGACAACCTAGATATCGTCCTGTGCAGAATAGAACCAGCGATACGTGACTTATCGCCTGGCTACAACATTAACAAGATTCGAAACCACAACTGCGAGTAAAATCGTCAAAAGGAAAACTTACTAACAGCACGGGAAGATCCTGTAAATAGAGTCTGATGACTTGCATATTCAGCAAACATTTTGAGAACTTTGGCAATACACATAGCTTAAATGGAACAGGCATAGACTTGTTCCAATTTAGGGTGCATAATAATATTCACTTCAACCCCTTTTACTTTTCGGTAGGTAGAACTTTGGTGTATTTTTTTTATGACAGATCTCACTGGGCAGAAATTGGTACCTACATGAATTAATGTAATCAAAGATAGTGATGGGTGGATCTACTTTATGGATATAAAGAGACATATTAGACTCACCAGCATGTGCAGGTGGGGTAGGTGGTTGCGGTTCTTGATTCCTCGCTTCCGCATCCACGTCATCTGCATCCATATCGACGGCGGTCTCAGGGCCGAGGTCCTCGCTGTCGCTGTCGGAGTTGTCCACGCCGTTGTCCGCGGCCTCGGCCTCGGCTTCGGCCTCCGCGCATTCTTCGGCCTCGGTGGCAGCTGCGGCTGCGGCAGCTTCCACCTGCCGCCGGCACTGCTCTGTCTCGATGGTGAACGGCGGAGCGTTCACCGTCGCGTTGTCCAGCCTGCATTAAAATCAGTTTTAGTAAAGAGGCCAATTTCAAACAGGATTGTTTAGATAGATATATGAAACTAAATGGATATCATGATATTAGAGCCCGAAACAATACAATTACATATTTATATCAAATTTTAGCAACTACTTAAGATCTTCGAAATACTAAACACTTAGCTAATCTAAATAAATATCAAAAAATAAACCCAGAATATCACTATCTTGTATCTTATAATCGGGCTTATTCACTAATCCTTTCACTATCGGTTACAAGTTAATAACTGACTTCATTCATGTAATGACGGCTAAAAAAATAACATCCAGCTTATTATGCGAAGAAAGTGACATAAACTTTCATTTTCAAGACTAGAGTTAGAAGATATGCCGACAACATCCAAGGTCGTCTGGTTCAAGATTGTCATTTGTACGTCTACATTTTAATACGGGCTCCATATGTATGAATTACCTGTAAGTAACCGGTTAACAGCCAAATGTCTCTGGAACTGGTATTTTTACGAAAAAAGTAGGCAGGAGACTTCCAATATAGACGTTATTAGCTAATTTGTTGGCATTGTAGGTGTCTGCACCCAACATAATATGACATCATAATGATAGCGTGAACTAAAAATAGGGATTATTAATATCCGCCTGAGACATGTGGTATGGTAATGCCATTAGCAACACGTACAAAAGTTCTAAAAACAGGTATTGCCCTCAATCAGTCATAATATCGTTTATGTCTTTCGAACTACGAGGAGGCAACAAGAATAGGGAAGGGCTATGGATATGAGAAGTGAACACTTTTAAAGCTTTGCTTTTGGCGTTCTATTATTACAGCAAAACATGACCCTGACGAAATTCTTTCAGATTCAATGCTAGCAAAATTCTTTCTAGACTTATAAAAAGAAATGTGAATTGAAATTTTTGGAATATTATTTGAGCCAGACATGTAGCGAAAAAGAGGAAAGTAAATGGTTAATGTTAGAAGAATATTATAAAGTCTCCTCATCTTCTGGACGATGACGCTGAGAATTTTGAGACAAACTTAGGGATCTTCACGAAGACTTGGGTTACAGTCAGGAACATCTACGGAATCAAAAATTGATGAAATGGGAGAAGACTATCCTTTCATAATAGAAACCTAAAAGCATATAAATGAACATTCTAAAGATAGGTAACAATCAGGTCACTCACCCAAGATCCATGGGCGGGCGGTTGTCTGCGGCAATGTCGCGCGGGTCTTTCAAGAACACCACGATTATGGAGATATTGTCGGCGGAGCCCTGCCGCTTGGCCTGCAGGATCAAACGCTTCGTCACCGCCTTCAAGTCATCTGCACAAAGGAAAACACGTCTTAAAGATACCGTGTACGAGCTCAGTAAATCGTTTGTACAATAAAGTATATTCTATCTCCCTTGCAAGAGAAACAACGACCAATTAAAATCTTATTAGGCATAGTTTCTACCACAGAGAACACATTAATGACCGACAGAATTTCTTAATAGTGTTATTATCCTTAAAATATCTATGTGTCATCTAGCACAAAACTTAAAGTGTTGCGACGTCTATTATGTCTGCAATTTGTTGCGGCACAATGGTGAATAGCTCCGACGGATATGGAGTAACCATGTTTATGTTTCGATTTGCCACAGCGCTGGTTGTATGTGAGGATGCCCTTGTTCTGTCTCGAGCCTGTTGCGCGTGAGTCACTGCCTCACTGGCCACTGCACCGCTATTGTGCCCCATGACACCAGTACGTGATAGGCCTTCGTTGATATGAAAGCCGCAGCGCCATTCCTTTTATTTTGCATTGAGACATAGGTACTCTAGAATAATTATAATTAGATTGACCTTCATTCAAATGAGTTACGTTTCTGCCAATCCTTATTACTTTCGTGAACATAAGAGTCATAATTTGTGTACATTATGTTAAATTCTCAGGAGAACATTGTCACCGTCGCGTCAACACGTCAATAGAAAACATTTTTGTGGGTCATTTAGAACAGCCAGACATTGCGCTATGTCTGCGAATATATTACGGGCTCCACCTTGTTTTTTGCTACATTTAGGTCGTTATCGCTATGTTTTATAGTAGTTATTGAAGCGTTGGTATCATGATAAGCACACATAATTTAATTAGTTCACACGGGTTGTTTCTTTTTTCTGTGGAAGGTAACTCGACCAGTAGGCGCGCCTTGTCAGGGCGTGTCTAACTGGAATTTAAAACCATGTACCAGCAATTCGTGCCATGATGTGCTTCAAGCGGCCGTTAGTTCGTCGTCTAAGCGCACGCCTTGACTTTGCTCGCTATTTCGGGGCGCGCTCGTCGCCGCCGCCCTTGCTTTTTACCCTGTTTGGTCTGGCTCGGAGCCAACCGCGCCCCGTCTACTTTTATTTCGATCTAAGTCCGTAGAAAGTTGTTAATTTGATTTATAGATCCAAAATATATTTAGATGCTTCAAGAGCTTTTTTAGGCTTATAAAAGCGTTTGACTGCGTTGTTTCATAATCGTAACGGATGCGGTTTAGAACTTCGCGTGTCCATTAAGTTGTTTCCTCGTCCCAAACTGTAAAAAGTTAGTGCTGTATAATGTTTGAGGAATGAGTTTTTCTTACGGTGCGCGGAAGCGGTAAATGTTTATTAGTTAGGTGTATCATGTCGATCGTGGCGCAAGTAGCTCGCAGCGGCCGAGGTGATCATTGCGGCGATTACTGCCGCCGGCTAACGGTGGTGCGGATGGAATGCACGTCGTCGGCCATTGTTCCCTACACTACAACTGGAAGCAAAAACCGATCACGGCCCATCGGCGCATACTAAGCCGACCGCGAGCCACCTGCCGCGGACGTTATCGAGGAATTCCTATAATTATTGTAGCCGTTATAGATAATGTCTAACTGCAAGCTGGTTTGTGGGATTAGGGCTTCACTTGTGTTCAAATCTGCAATGTATTGTCTGAAGCAGAACAGTATTTGTGCTGTATTCTCATGCATATTAATGGTATCGTGATGTAGAGATATAATTTTATTTGTACTGGATCGGAAATCAAATGTAGAGAGCAGAGAGAGCAGACTGTGCGGTGGGTGGGTCGGGGGGAGGGATCAAGTGCAATTTTCCAGCAAGGCTCGGCACACCGTGCAAAGCCGGCCGGCAGACGGTAGACGGCAAAGATTATTTCCATGTCCGCTAGCTATAAATGTAGCCTCTATTACGATTACGACCTAGTTAAAAACAGTTATTATTGGTACTCATTGAAAACTAAATTGCCATTCTAGGTTCTGGATTGCATAGTTATTTAAATATCTACGGTATACCTTAATGGCCCTGCTGGCTGGCGCAATGCATCAGTAAGAGCAAAACAACAATAACGATTTTGGCAACGTTTCGTTTTTCAAAGAGAAGTAAAATAGGTTATGTTTGCATTGAGCTCACAACAAACAAGCCAGCTAAACGATCTCAGCCAAAACAAAATCTGTGATGCTGTGTTAAAAACGCGAACAAAAACCACCAATGTCATCGTTTATTCAATTTAAAAACCTGACAGATTGATTCCACTTTGCCGAGCATAAAATAAAATTCAGCGACGTAGTATTTTTTGTTCTATGTTGCACTAAAAGCTTCGCCCGTATTTTAATATAGCGGCTGAACTGAACTATGTATACAGGTTTCGCAGGCAAACGTCAACAAAAAAAAAGCTCTCCACCCCCCTTTATGTGGAGGTAGACTGCACAAAATGAAATCTATTCCAGCTTACATTTTATTCAGCTTTTTACGACAGAGCTTGATAATAATCCGCATTCACCTATTGATATGAGAAAGTAATTACTTTTGTAAGTATGCGTTTTTATCAAAAAGCAGTAAACATGGTTCAATATAACAATGATGCGTTTGATAAAAATTGATTAGTGTTCAAAGAAAATAAAACATTATAATAATCATTCGTTATTCTGAGAAAGATATCGATTTGAAGAATGATACATTGCGATTGGACATAGGACACAAGATTTCTTGTCAAAGAGCTGATTCTTAGAAGATATAGAAATCTAATAGATCGTTCTGTGGTATGAAGAATACGAGCAGCGCGTGCGGAATGTGAGTGCATTATGCAATGTAGGCGCAGGAATCAAACCCTGGCGTCTGCGGTCTAACCGTACAGTCGATACGCGTTACATCACTAGTATTTATAATGTTATACATTGCAAACCACTTTAGATAATTCCTGTGAAGATATCAGCAACTACGCTACTCATAGCATTACTCCAGCACGCAGCGTTGGATCCACTCCCGCTGGAGTGTTAATTAAACGTATACGTAAATAAGCTTGTCGAGTGTTAGCAGCAAGGGGAGGATACTGGCTGTTATTTACACAAGCATGATGGCAGACAAACAAATCTTGACAGGACTACTTAGAGACGAACGACTTTGGAAATACACAGTCTGTTTAATCGGCTCCGATGAGACGACGCGACGTACGACAAACATCAGACGTTTAGTGCCGCTAAAAGCTTTTGATAGAGCGTCGATACAATTAACGATATATTTTGGGAAATAGCCATTATTTTAGTTCTAGAGCACAAACTGAATAACTCATCTTCTTAGTTTAGCTTAACATCTTTAAGGTGTATCTATTCATACACGAAATCTTTTAAGAGGTCATTGTACTCATCATTATGAACAACTATCACTATGGGACCAACCCCGAAAAAAAAATCAGCTGTTCAGTACATTTGACGAGTTAAGAGCGGCCAACCCGTCTTAGTTTTCATACAAACGCTCGTACATATTATTATGTGCAACAACTGCATGTTGTTGCACATCTATCTTTGATTTTTTTGAACTAATAGGTATTTTATGCACTATATCTAGGTTTCTATGGTAGCAAAAAATTAAAATTGTAGAAACAAATTCAGTATAAGCCTCTAAAAATTGTTGTTTTGCACAAATTTTAACTGAATTTTGGCCGTTCATAATGTACTCATAAACTGTAAAAGTAAAGAAAACATCTCGACAGAAACCTTGCACATGTAATGAAGATTCTTAATGACAAATATTTATTTCACACACTTGTAAGAAATTTTCGAACACTATTTTTCGTTCAATGTCATCGCGTTAGGCGGTATGAGGTGCGCGGGAGACGAGATGTGCGGGGTCGGGGCGGCGCCGTTGAGGCTCTGGATGAAACAACAAGCTTTTCGACAATGCTCGCGTTGACGATAGACGGACCGGGAAGGGCCCTCTTAATGCGATCATATTGTAGGGAACAGCTGCTTTTTCGCGATTTCGATGTTGGTCCCATAGTAAAAGTTGTTCATAATGATGAGTACAATGACCCCTTAAGAGATTTCGTGTATGAATAGATAGACCCCTTATACAATAAACAACAAAATAAAATAACAGCTTTTTACTGAATGCACCTATGAAAATATATACGGCACAAACAAACAACATACAATTTATAAACACATTTTTTCAGTTTTGTCTGTCTGTCTGTTTATTCCGGTTAATCTCCGAAACGGCTGGACCGATTTGGACGAAACTTTTACTGATAGATAGCTGATGTTATAAGGTCTAACATAGGCTAATTTTGTTTTTGAAAAAATAATTAGGGTTCTGTGTAAAAAATTAAAACCCTTGAATTTCGTAACAAGATTCGATTCAAAAAGGGAATTTCACGCGAACGAAGGTCGCGGGCAGCAGCTAGTACTTTAATAAAATTAATATGCAATGATTTATGCATACATAATTATCAAAGCCACCTCTTTGCTAATCAATGAATTAATCGCGATTACAGAAACCTCTCTAATTGTTAGTGCGCACAGCCAAGCGTAATGAAATTGAGTGGGAACTTTCGTGCACGCTCAACGTTCATCAGTTGCCCGGTAATTGCTTCGCAAAGAGTTATATGGAGTATGGAATACGTGGCCGTGCCACCGGGGATCCTTCTAATTAACGCGCGCAGCTCCCGATCCGAATGCTCTCGTAATTGGGAGGCTGTGGGCTGTCCATGTCGCCACTCTCTCGCCATTATACGCCACTTTCATGTAACCTCCCGTCGCGTTGACACTTAAGGTTTTTCGTTTTGTTAACTAAATCGAATCTAAATAAGATTCTTATTTGAATAAAACTCACTTTATTACTACAATGCTATCATAGATTAACGATCGCATGTCTTCTAAAAGTTCTTCCGTTATTTCCACGTGGTTCTGGGAACCCTTTGAAGAGCGACGATGAAAGGAGAAAGAATATCCCATTAAAATAACATTACCACGTATTAAGTACATAGTAGGTAAGTCAGGTTGGCCGGATGAAGAAATTGATAGACAGGAATACGTACTTTTAAACAAGTACAATTTATTTACTTAATTATTTTGCAGAATCTCTTTGATATATCGTGGACAATGGACGTTGCAATTCTATATAAAAACATTGCTCAGCTCAAATCAAAAAGCTTTATATGGAGCAAGAAAACAACAGCTTTACATATAACGATGCAACATTTGCAAACACTTCCAGGCATCCTGTCCACATGTGGCGTAATTTCGCTAATCGTACAGAGGAAATGTGGATCAGAGGGCTGCGTTCAAATACAAAGCGACCTAAATATGAAACCAGTGCGGTGCATGTAAAGTACTTGATGTGAAAGATGAGAATCGTGTCAATTGCTGAATATAATGTTCCGGGAAGCTGTTTACATTGTTAGGGCTGCAAAAATGACGCACGTTTGTAATACGGGAACTGAAATAAATCCTACATTTTACGTACTCGTGTACCATGTAACAGCACTATCGATCATGTATTATTCCCGCACAAGTTATGTTATGAGCTGTTTTCCGAGTTATTACACAGTTTAGCATTTAGCGCAGGCGACTGGTCCGGGCTGTGGGGCGACAAATCACGCCAGCAATCCTGCATATCGCATTTAAATGCAAAAGTTTCGATCCCACGCAACAAGTACCACTTGTCGCCCTCGATATTACCCGATGCAGGCCTGATGTAGTCCTATTCAAACGCCTGCTCATTTAATTAGTCACTACAAGTATTAATACATACATGTAGATTATTTATAGGTATGAGCTATTTCAGGAATCGAGGTTAATCAAAACATAAATAGCGATTAACAGGTAAAATTTATCGGAAAACTTCAAGGGAAAATGCGTGATAAAATTATCAGTTGTTTTGAATCATTCAGTCACATAGGTAGATTTTTTTTCAAAAACAGCAAAAGAGGCAAAGCTACATACCTAATTAGTTTTATGTAATTAAACTTACAAAGTCGTTATCTGATAACGCTGCCTCCGCATCTTTATTCCCATCACAGGTTAATAACCAGATAAAATAATAGCAGCTCTTCATCGTCCACGTTCATACTCGCCAAGTGTCAATGCACTCCACGGACATACTCGGCCATTTAGTACACTGTGTAGTTTAAAACAATTCCACATCTACCTGTACAGAAATTGTTTGATACGAGAATTATGTCTTACAATGGCTTTTTGAAACTACTTCATAATATCTATAGCGTTAGGGTTGACTTCTCGGTAACCAGGTGCGGCTGTATGTAATTAGATGAATAGTGTCATGTAGTGACCTTTCCTTCGCATCAGAGAGACAACTAGGGTGAAAGACCAGCCATCCTTCTGGCGTTTGATAGCTTTGACGGATACTCCCATTAAGGTCAAGAGAGTCAACCAGAGATGGACGAGGGATCCCAAAAATACAGTCAGCTCTCCAGGAAAGCATAAGCAACTTAATCTAACAGATAGATTCATCTCCTAGACAATTTTGCCACTAGGCCCGTTTCCCTCATGTGTCAGTGATTCAGTTCTTCATTTAACAGTAAATAAGAAAGATTTGTAGTGCTCACGCACTAGCTCGGGTAACTAAAAAGTGCACCAAAGTTTAATAACGAGGCGAAGCGGTCGGCCAACCACAACCTTTAAAAACTCCTTCAAAATATGAAAGTCTGTTAGCAGTAATGTTTTTGTGTTTATTATTTGACTCATTTTGCGTTATCAGAAACGAATTAATCTGATGTTGATAAGTTCGAGTCATTAAGATATAAACTGCACCTTTTTATTTTGATAATGGAGGTACTTACTTACTTTATCTCGTTGTATTGAAAACAATGCATGTGAGAAAAATAAGGCAACCTCTTCAAAATTAGGTTACTGTTACCAGGTGGCCTACCATGACGTCTTAAAGCAGGAATTATTCCAATGTGGGAAAGAGTTGGCACTAGACGACCTGTATAGCTTTGTCTCTTTCCCACACTGGAATTACTCATGCTCTAAGACGTCATAGTAAGCCCCCAGACCACAAACTTTCACCAACGAATTCCTTCCTCCCTAAAGAAGCCTTAAATGTGCAAGGTGGCAGGTGGCGAAACATCTGCTACAATTCGCGTTTGGTTTACTTTAATTAATTCCGTAATCAAAATATGGGAAAGTATATGTTGGAGATTCAATTCATAAGCATCTGTGTGTTCTACCAAAGAAGAGATGGATTTTGTGAGAAATGCAAAAGGAGTAAATGATAGCGTGACAGCTGACAAGGGAGAGCTTGAAGAAATAAAAAAACGTGTTACGCCGAGTAATATGGAACAAGCGCTGGGAGACGGTGATGATGTTCTGCTTTTGCAAAATAGTTCATATCCACAGAACACAACGTTAAGCAATCTCAAATGAATGCTTAGTTGTATAAGGAGATAATTTGTTTGGACGGCTTGCCATCGAGGTCATCTCTATTTGTCATTTATGATTCATCCATGTGAACGCGATAACTCATATTGTGCTATCTATTCAGTTTAGGCCCATTCTGATATTAATGCGATGGTACGCGAGAGTCGCGGCTCCAATAATGTTTAATGTTTTTTTTAAAAGGTGTATTCTACAGTGAGAACGCAGCCTTTTTATACGTACATATTACGTAGTATATATGTATAGTTCAATAAACGCTACAAGCGGTCAGTCCGGTAGGTGCTAATGCAAAATTCTTGTAGCGCGGCAAATATTTGTGAGGGCGTAGCAAACCAGCAGGGATGAGGTGTGGACGAGGCGAGGCGGGGACCGACAGGGTTGACAATTCAATCGTGACTTGTACTATTTTCGTCGCGACACGATATTTCACTCTCCTCATCAATCCACAAATATTTACCCAACATTCAGAAATGTTTTGAAGGTAAGCTTATAAATACGCGCTGGATTTCCCCGTTTTGTTAGCAGGTAGGAGAATATACGATGACGTCCTAAAACTACTTCAAATCTTCCAGCAATTGTGAACTGTTTTCAAATGCAGATGCAGATGTGCATCGACGTGTTAAAATGACAGCCCTATCAGTAATTGCATTGCCAATATCGGCAACATGCGCCGGGCGGACGGCGCACTGCGCCTCTCTTCATCTGCTCGACTGCTCGGCCTAGCATCGACGCAATCATTGCAATTTCCGAATCCTACATACACTCCGGTTATCGAATTATCTCGACCAAATTGCAGGCTACTCCCCAACCCTGATTACTATTAAAGATAGATAGAAACGACAAATTGGAAAGAGAATAGTGCACCCATATTGAGCACCACGGGTGGTTTATCAAAATTGGTCTACGTCTGTCTTTTTGATCGTTTCACAGAATTAATTTACTACTAAGCTTGATTAAGCTTAACAAATTGTGTACCAAACAAAGTTATTAATATAATACGGAGAAAAAAAAGTAAATAGTTGCGCCTGAGATGGTTTTCGATCGAAATCACTTTGATGATGTACAAAGAACAGTCAAGACATAAACAAACATCGTCTAGAAATAAACGGATACTCATCGTTGGAGTCACGACCGATGACTGCGAATTCATGTACCTGTTACCTGTACATTGTACCACGACAGTTTATTAGTATTTATTGCCTAAGATACGGTGTGATTATGTATTCGTAACAACATTGGCCAATCCTAGATATCGCCTACGACATAGCACACAAATTGGAGTGAAACACCGGCGACAGCTGTGTAAATAAATGACACGTTTGCATTGTGTACTAAAAACATTTTAAGTAGGGATGTTTCCTAAGCAGATGTATTTATCAGAGAACATAAAATATACTTAAGATCTTATATTTCTGATGATGATAGCGATAATTTATAATTACCATCTTCAAATTGCAAGATTGCAACCTTGCAGAGAACACCGGCCGTCGGTTGTTGACCTGTTTGGTTAAAAATACCCGCGTCTCCCTCCCACGCCGGGTCAAGGGTATTACGCTATTTTATGCTGCATGCTTCTTAACTTCTTACCCGGTTCGCGTCGGTCATTAAAGCCACGGATTTTAGGTCCGTGACAAGCTTAACTTCTTCTTTTGACAAATTATGATGGGCCTCAAACGAGATATCCATTTCTTGGTTTGCTCTAGCCCCTAGAATTCGGCATTTTTTATGATTTTCTCCAAATCTTGGAAAATTACATCAGCTCCTTCAGTATCTATCAACCAGATTCCGGATTCGTGATTATAAAGGCAATCGTAACGTCCTCAACTTACGACATGATCCAAAACTCTTTGGGATTTATGTAAGTACATTCAGTGAATCGTTGTGTATGTTAGTCTGTAAGGTATTATCTATGGGCTTAAGTAACCTGAAAATAAATGGTTGTTTTTGTTATGTTGCCGGCTGCTGGCGTAGATATTAGCGCGAGTCAGGATATCTCATTCTTGGCTGAGGAAATGCTACGGCCAAAAGTGGCATCTTTGGTCTACATATACGGCACGAAGGCACGGTTGGCGCAGTGGCTAAGCGATTAGCTGCTTGCGCTGCGTGCGTGTCGCAGGTGTGATCCCCGCACGGAACAAATATTTGTATGATCTACAGGTAGTTGTTCCGGGTCTGGCTGTTTGTGTATGTGAGTTTAAATGTTTGTAAACGCACCCACGATACAGGAGAAATTCCTAGTGCGGGGCAACGCTTTTTTTTAAGTAAAGAAAAGATTTATACAACTAATTATTTGAATGAAGCCACAAGTGTACATATATACAGCGTGTAACAGAAAGGGTATAATCATATGGAATACTGTGGTACGGACCATCAAACTGAACAACTTTCTCTATGGGACCACCATGGAAATCGTAAAAAAATAATCAGCTGTCCTATACAAAATTTCAATACCTACTCGACCCAAATGTATGGGACAGCTGATTATTTTTTTACGATTTCGATGGTGGTCCCATAGAGAAAGTTGTTCAGTTTGATGGTCCGTACCACAGTATTCCATATGATTATACCCTTTCTGTTACACGCTGTATATATATATAGTGATAGTGCTGTTCTATCTGCTCGTCCTACAAGGTTAGAAGAGCGTGAAGATGAGTGGTAAGTAAAATACTTAAAATTAATTACACATAAACATTACTTCTTGGCCAGGAGTTTAAATGTTAAGATCTGCTCACGAATGGAGGAAAGTTATCATTTCGTGGATCTGCGAGACTCTTCATCACGACACAAATCGTGAGAGAAAGACGCGAACCACCAGATAAACAAACAACAGAACCGTGTTCTCTGGATGAAAGTGAAGCGATCGATTACAGAAATGAACGTTTTAGAAACAATGGGATTATTTTTGATAAGAGAATGTGTTGGTAGTTTGGCACGGATTGACAATCTGTCAATAGGTGCAGTTTACAAGTGATGGGTGTAAACTTCAAATGGTTGTCAATGACAAGCAAGCGGCGCTTTCTCGTAGATGGAGTGCGTCGGTGGGCGCCCGCCTGCGCCTCCTTTACATACAATCATACAATGCAAGCGCCCCACAGCCTAGCGCGCACAATGCCCCGTGGCAGCCCACATCGCAATTGTCTGACTCACCGCGCGGCGCCGCGACGCATACGGGCTTGTTTACACTCAATAAGATTAATAACACACTCAAAAGTCGCTCCGTGAAGGATTTGATACATTAAATTATTGGCGAAAGCCACTGCGAAATCTGCGCGAGAGTTTACGATCAGACGAATGACAGGCAAGATTTAAATTGTACGTTTCGATATCTGAGCCATGCCATCAATAACAAAAACTGCTTGTGAAATACATTTTTATTTACGAAACGTATCGGTATTTTCGTGTCGTTACAAACATATGTTTCGCAAAATATATTTCAGAAGACTACAATATTGTATGTTTCAAATATTCTTTACACGCTTGAATTTCCCACGGTTGAAAACATAAACTATTTGGAAATAGGTTGCATACTTCTATCCTAGCCAAGCCCTGTACGAATGCTGTTCATAAAGCCATGAAGAACATAAAATGTGTAATTTATCTAAAATTCTAAATCAATGTCTCAATCTTAACTACATACAACTACTTCACGGCCCAGTGAAGCACGCTTGTAGCTTGTACATTAAATGAGCCGCAACGGAATTAGGTATCCACATATTCACACATAAAGGTAATGTAAGTTTTTGAGTAAGTTAGTCAACAAAACGCTTTTGCTAAAGAAATATTACGCAGCCAGTTGGTGATTCACCGGCAAGCTGTAATTGTTATATACAAAAACGAGGTTCGATAACAATAGTTATCGTTTCGGCAAATTAATACTACTATTCAATTTAGAAATATCCGTCCTGATTGATTTCATGTTTGTTTCAGAACCTTAGAAGAGAAATAAAAGTCCTAGCAGCAAAAATATAGAAGTTAATTACGAAATAGCATTTAGGCTATTCGTTAATGAAGCTAAACTAAACATAGCTGATGAAATCGGTAACAAAAAGAGTAATAACGTCGCAGTCGTATTTAGATGTTGCAATATAAAATGGTTGATTGTAAAGTTAGCAGCGGAAACTGCAAGCCGGCCAAGGTGTTGTCACCAGTATCCTGTGTGATGGGGCACGTACTCGCAAATTGTATGAAACAACATTATACATGCTATACCACAGTCTGCAACCACAGGCGCGAAGATTCCGCTAAAAATAAACATTTACTAAGGGGCCTTATATTGTGGGTAATACACGCTTTGATGTTCCACGTTATTCACATTTTTGGGGAAATTTACCATTTTCATAAACACGCTATGAAATTATTTAGAGCTTTTATTTTTCAGGTGGTATAGTGTGACATAAGTGATTTTAACATAGCCATTTCAAATTACTTATCAACGATAGCCATTTTACGCCTTTGAAAGTTAGGTTCACTGAAAGGTTCCTCCATTCAGTTAAGTAATCCACTTAACTGTTTTGTTCAACACAATAGTTAATTCTAATTAGAACTAAAATCTTAAATTACTGGTGTAATAGTAACGTTGATTCCTGCAATTACAGTTCATAAATCAAATCATTTCTAATGAGCATTATGAAAAATGTTTCCTGTTTCACAATGAGCATTACTATATATGAGCAGTTAGAATGTTGAAAACTGTTTACGTTCAGTTCAATCACTCAAGAAAAGAGCTCATAAATAAGTGCTGAACATGGCGCTCTTCACACACCGTTACAAAGAATCGTTTTGAGAAGGGATGTAGTCATAATCACTTGGTGGATTGTTGATGGTATCCGCTTGAGAGGCCCTACAAGTGAACATTGATCATATAGCTTTACGTAAACGTACACTTAAATGGATTTAGATTCGTGCAAAAGGAGCTATAACAATACACGGATATATGCAACTTTTGTAATAGTACATAATTCATGATGAAGCAAAGAACTATACGGAGATATCAATGAAGAAATAAGTAGAACCGACTAGACAGTCCTAATCAAAATAAAGTAGGAGTAAAGATTCAGCCAATTACATCCAAACATGGTAAGAATTGGACACGACGAACCTTTTAAGAGCATCAGTAACAGATCGCCATATATATTGTAATTAAGTCGTTAACCCATACTTGTTTCCAATAACGTAATTACGAAGCGTGATGTAATAATAGTCTACATAGCACAATGATCGAAACCGACCGTGGGAATTCATGGAATGTTTTGATAACATTGACCGCGCACCGCCAACCGAACTCGGAGCTTGAGAGTTAGACTAACTTAAGACTAGGGCTAAATCGGAGTGGAAAAATGGACAGATGAACTAATAATCTTTAGTCTCTAGTGCACCCATTATTCGTCATTCCCGGGGATTTCAGCCAATAGAAATAGCTAAAAAATAGCACGTATTTCACTGATCGTAGCAACGTCGTCACAGTCTCAGAGACTTACACATGCATGTTTTTTCGTTAATTCGGCCATAATATATTGGAGAACATTGATTAATTTATTGGATTATTTTGATTGGATAAGGATTTTGGAATATAAAGGGATTATAAGCAAAGTACATTGAAATACATGCGGAGTATTAGCACACATATTTAGCTGTAGCCAAACTCTTGTACTCTTCTTATACAGTCTGAATCAGTAGATACGTATGTAGCGTGATACACGAACGCGTACAGACTGCGTGCATAAGGCCGAGGCCGAGAGAAATCGATTCTAACATCACAATGGTCCATTGAGGTCAAATAAAACGCAAAATAATAAAAACACTCATGTATTTTTATTAATTTTCATAAAACTTTACAATTATGGCGTAAATCTCTTTCACAATTTAATGAATGAAAGTTCAATAAGCAGAAAAAAATATGACGAGTAAATGATTTTGATACTTGAATAAAAAAGTTCGATTAGGTACTCATTACCTCAAAAGTTGTTATTTGTAATTCTACGAATCGCAACTGCAGTCTACTGGACACGGGAATTCAATGTTTACCGCAAATAAAACAATCGCGTACGAAGTGGAACGTAACCGTTCACCCAGTGAACGTATTTCAGTTGCCAGTACCTTTTTCAATCGCCCTACAACTACAAGGTCATAAGAACAAAGTTTCTAGTACTAACATAATTCAATTGTGACTTTGTGACCTACGAAGAGCAGACGAAAGTCAAGTCGATAAGCCGTTGCCAAATTACTTAGACTTAGTAAACAAGACTAGAGGCCTTTGAGCCTAATTATATAATTCTTCAGAAACAAATAGTTAAATCTTTCACTGAATAATCTTGAACCAATTAGTTGAAGTTATCGTTCACCTCGTAGAAAGAACATTCAGACATTTCACACAACAAATCATCTCTCAAAGTCGATCGCAATAACATCGAGCGAGCCAGACATGACCCTCTGAAAAGGCTATAATTAATGGTTCAGTTACCAGACACGTCCATTTTGATTAGAAGTTACTAAGTTGTCAGCGTATCTCACTTTAGCGAGCCTGCAGATCCAGTCCTAAGTTAAAAATACACTTGCATCAAGATTTACTAAAGCCAAGTAATCTAGCTAAGACTAAAAGCTCCAGCAATGGATTTTTGATCGACGCTTATCTCGCTATACACCTAATTGAGGCTAAACTACGTAGGAAAACAAAATGGACACTCATTAAGCAGCACTTGATTTATTGGTTCAATGTAAAAGTATAATTCGTGTCTGAATAATGAGGTATTTATAAATTGGGACTAAATTCAAGTTAAAATATTCCGAATTTCTGATCAGTCAGTCCCACCTAGTGATAAATATTTCGTTTTAGGAAAACGATACATTTTCTCTTTGTGTTCATCAGGGAATTGCATGACACGGCTTAATAAATTGAAAGATTAATTAATTGAATTGTGATTGAAAGTTAAATAGAAATGGAAGCAAAAGTGTAAGCGGACACGGGTCGTAAAGATAAAATTACAAAAGAAAGTCTCTCGTCACACCTCATACAGACAGAAATAATCTAGTTGCAAGATTAAATGCGTTCAATATTGAAAGCCGGTTTTAAATAAAATTGTGGCGTCGTCTCCAGCAGCGAAGTGCATTGGTAATGCACTGACAGAATTATCGAAGCGTTCGCAGTGTGGGGAGGCGGTTATTTCTGTGCATTTCGCGAGAACTGTCGTTAACATTCAAGATATTACGGCCGGCATTACTTGTGAAACATCGCCCATGCTGCGAACAACGGGCAACGGTCCAGACGGATCCTAAGCTACGGCCGGGATTAACACCTTAGGACACGTTAGATATGTAACACACACCAGAGTTTCGTTGAAAATGCAAAGGCATCTCAAGTTTCCTTGCACATAATAAAACAAATAAAAGCAGCACTTAAAATACAAAATGACATACACCACTGTTGAGCACTTCAAAGCGCCGTTTAACTGCTTACTTTGAACGTTTCTAAATAGAAGCCATAAACATTTGATGGCGAGCTATGGCTTTTTGTCCTTTTATCAAAAAATTACCAGACATCCTGCGATTTACACGAAATTGAGCATGTATAAGGAAAGTAAACAGACGACGATCAGGCAAGAGGAGGCTTTTTATAGAAACACGGTATAGCTTGCGCAAACCGGTCTTAAAAACTCTTCGCCAAAAGTAAAGATTTGCATCACCGATTATTTCGTCTTTATCGTCACATAAATCAAGGACAAGTTATTGCAATTACAACAGGCTGGCAGGCTGTGCTGCACTGGTGGTGAGTACATTACGAAACCTGCACGCAACGCTGTGCCAACAAAAACTTTCTGCCGAAAGCCGACCAACTGGTACTGTTCAATCTGAGAAATCATGTCCTTCTAGGGAATCGAGAGACATACAAGTACTTATTGGGAACATTCGCTCGAGAAAGTATTCGGTACAATTGAAATACACGAGTCGCAGCAAGTGTATATAGGTAATATTTGTATAGTCGTGTAATGTAAGGAGGAGGGCGACGCAAATGGAGCGTGGCTCGATGCTCGCTTCCACTCGCATATAAACACGTGGAATGCAAAAAGACCACAAGAATCACGGAAGAATGCGTCGCCGCTCTGATGACGATGCCTGTTCTATGCAGAACAAACTAAATTTGAATCCGCTCATATAGTCGAGTCATTACGTAGGAAAAAACGGGTTAGAAATGCATGTGAACCAAGAAGGCTAAATTTTGGGTATTACATGGGGGGGGTCTAGAAAAGCTTAACATCAAATTGTCGACCAAGATTTCCTATGTGCATTTTCCGCCATCTTGAAAAAAGGGTTAAATTCAGTTTTTTTTACAATAACTCGGTTCTCCGTTGAGATACGAAAATTTTGTTGCAAAACTTTTTTATTGCTTATTTTACGATCTACAATAAGGTCCTTTACAGTTTTCACCTACCGTTCTTCGTTATTGAGATACCGATCGAAAAAGCAAAAAAAATCGGTAGTGAAATTTGTTTTTTGCTTTGCTATTTTCTTTTTTCTCCTGATAGATACCGAAAAAATGTCTAAAATTAAACTTGTAGAACGTTTTCAGACTTAAATTTCGTTTTTTTTTTTTTTTTTTTAGACAAAAATTACGACCTCTAAGGCACCGCAAAGATAACCGCAGCGCGCCCGACGCTATTACACGGGGTTGCGTTTGGAATCGAGTCGCCTAAATTTGAGGATTCTGTCACTGTGGGCGGTCAAGGGAGTTTACCTGGAGCGCCCCTATGCGATTTTAGCTGCCGGAGTACCGTCGAATTGTTTAAAATTATTTTCTAAAAAATATTGGTAAATCACTGACTAAACGCGAAACGGAACGTACATTTAACTTCCCCCCCCGCAACTCTCTCCCCCATAAATCAGGTTTATAATGTCAAAAACATTACAAAAACAACACCTCAAAATGAATTTTATTTAAAAAAAAACTATGCACCTCTGGCAGGGGAAAGAAGTGGGGAGCTGCTCTACAACTCCAAAGCAACAAAAAAGTATTTTATCAAAATTTTCGTATCTCAACAGAGTACAGAGTTATTGTAAAAAAACTGAATTTAACCCTTTTTTCAAGATTTCGGAAAATGCACATAGGAAATCTTGGTAGACAATTTGAAATTAAGTTTTTCAGCCCCCTCCCCCCCCACGTATATACAAAATTAATCCTTTTCGGTTCACATGCATATCCAAATGTATATAATGACTGGACTAATACACAAGTACATACGCTTGGCGTATTCGTACAATTTGAGTATTTTGGCCATAGGTCGTCGATCTTTGGACTAATTACATTTATTTCTGAAGCCCTACCCACAATTAAATACGGTATAGTTCAAGCTTGTGGTGATGTCATGGATTAATTAAAGGAATTTTACAATGTGACACCCGAGAGGGCTCGCCTCTACATGTAAAAATGTGGGCGCACGTTAATTGCAAACCACCGGTTTGTGGCCATCATGGGCAGACCAGGGCTGGCTTTATCATCGTGAGAATGTTGGGGCATAATGTTTTTTTATGTAATATAAATGTTAGTAAATACAGATGAATGAAAGAGGAGAAGCAATTTTATCAAATTATTTTAATTTTTCTAAATCTTTGTGTTCCTTGTATGTATGTTACCTCACGCCTATTGAGCGAAAAACAAAAGAAACTGGATCTAGTGCGATCAGCAGCAAAAAAAAAGGACTTAGCCCGCCATCAATTTTTCGAACTGGAACAATGTTAGGCTGAGAACTTTCCACTATTTAAGCCCTAGATGTATTTTTCCGTATATTATATTATTCTATTGATAACTCAATATTTGTTGTAAAAGTACGTGACTAAACATAAACGGGCAACTTTTCCTGTAAAAGAAGTAAGACCATTACATAAAGCGTGTGCTGGTATTGTTTATGACCATGGAGGAATGACGTATCCGAATAAAAACTATAACAGTATGTTGTAAACTGAACATACCATAACATGATTCATAGTCATAATGCTTGATCTGAAGTACTTAGATCTAATGGCCAATTAAATTTCGACTACCTTAGAACGGGCCTTCCGAATGTATCCGAGTCGATGTATCCTGCTAATTCTCGCAACTAGATCATCATCATTTTCCTGCCTTGATCCCCACTTATTTGTGGTCGGCGCTGCATGTCTTCTTCTTCCATACTTCTCTACTACTCGTCATCTTATCTGACACCTCCTTTCTTGCCATATCATCCTTTACAGTCTAATTCTCGACATTAGATGATATTAAACAAAAAATCACAGACCTACTTAACTGTCCTTATTCTTTCTGTTTATTGGTCTCCTTGAAAAAACTCAACTAATTTATTAGCTGGCCTAAAGTTCCGAATGAATCACGAAAGCACGCGACTCTATTTGTTAACTCAGCCCAACTGAATGATGCATTGTTCGCGCTAAATTATTGAGGATAACACATGCATTATTTTTAGCACTCCAAGAAATGGTTTGCGTCGAATTAGATTCACCGAATAAGTAGATGTACACATTATAAAGAAACGAATGTATAGGATGTAATATACAGTGTGATTCTTCATAATGTGCACACATCGAAATGAGAGAAACTATGCTTAATTTTATCGACGGAAAAAATATTATAAAACATAATCTAAAATATATATATTTTATTTTATTTTTGAATTTTTATTTGTATTATTGTACGTAGCCGTGTGCAATGCCTTTCTTTAACAGTTGATTCGAAATGTTGTGATTGAGTTTGAAACATGTAGTTTTTACTATTAAGTAGCTAATACCATGAGGAATAACATAAAGTAATAAAAAAGGTAGGCAATGGGGGCGTCTTATTGAGAAATTTTACGAGTATAGTAAAAATTGATGAAAAAAAATACAGATTTCCTAAAAAAAAACATGTTTATTTTCAATTGAGGGTAGTTTTTTTTACACTTTTAATTTTATGAGGACGCCTAACTATTTCCAATCATTATGGAGTTTGTTTCATAGCGATAGATCATTAAGTTCAAAAGTGACACCGTTTTGTTTACACTGTGGTCAAAGCAGTGAAATTTTTTTTTTTAAACTCCTTAAAAAAATATTTAGTTTTTTTTTTTTTTTTCGTCGATAAAATTAAGCATAGATTCCCTCATTTCGATATGTGCACATTATGAAGAATCGCACCGTGTAGCTTGTATTATTGTGTATGTGTAGGTAAGCCCACTGAATTACCATACTTTGGAGATCCGAATGGAAAGTATAGTGAATACTGAAAATGACTCAGCGAGGGTAACGTGTCGGGTCAGGAGGATGGCGAAGATGTGGGCGTGGAGCTAACTTGTAACAGAACCTGTTTGGGTCATGCAACTCATGCGCTTCTATATAAATCCCCAAGCTTTTCTGCAATCGACTAAATGCAGGCATAAATGTATAAACCGAGACCGGGAGGTGGCCTTCAGCTATTTATATCTACTTAAACATTCCTTTTTCTTTGTTTGATAATAAAAAACTAATCTCATGTCGCTAATAAAGCGGGCGTACTACCAACAATGAGGATCGACTTTACCGTTATATTGAATTAGATAACAAGAATAGATAAGGGGATATTAAACGATAAATAGTAATTGCAAAATGACACGTTTATACCACGTTAGCGTTGTCTATAAAGCTTATGAATAAAGTATCATTGCGGCAATTTCCTTGAGGGATAAGAAATAAATTATTAGCAGAGCTTCATATCAATAAAGCTTGGTTGAGTGCTTCGTGCCTGTAATGTAAACTAACGCAATGTAGTGAGTGATGCCATTAATCATGTCCTCAACCATTATAGCGTTCATATAGAGATTAACGTACCACATACAGAGGTAGTTAGAAAATTATTTAGAGTGCGAACTAGAGATAAATCGTCTACACATAATTAGCAACATTATTTTCTCGTTCGACACATATCACCGGCGAGTTATCACCCATTCACCGCAACTAGCTCGCCAAAGATCGGATAATAATTAACGGCGAGCTTTCAAAGTGGAGTGCAGTAAGATATTCAGGCAGCCTACAGCCTACACGCCGGTTTTATTCCGAGAGTGTCGCGTGGGAGGACAGCGTGAGTTATCCTGCAGCCTCGCCGTAACTAGCCCCACGATAACACTGCCGATACCACTCCATAAACATATACATTACAATTAAACTACTTCTTAAAACCCCGCCTCTATTAACGTCCATAATGAAAGCCATTCTGTAGACTGTCAAAAATGTTCGACTTGAGTAACTACGCCGATCGTGGGTCGAATGTAGGAGTTCAAAATTAATACTGAAATCAAGTTCCGTTTCGTTAAGCAGAAAGAGCTATTTAGTGGTCCATTGTTTTTCGAAAAAGCTTCATTGTTCTGTGTCGAAATAGCAATCAAGTGAGATATAAGTTTCTTGCATAAGTTGATTGCATCGATGCCAGCTTAATGTAATTAATTTTAATTCTGTGAAACCTCTTCGACGCGAAGTATTGCACTCAACGAGCTACGAGAATATAACAGGCAAAACATTGATTTAGATATCTTCGCCAAAAGTTAATAAGAGTCAATATGTCAATTCAGTAAACAGAAACCTTGGATTCTATTTACTGAATTGACATATTGACTTCTATGGCATTTATCTACTGGCGCAAAGTTAGTAATTTGATATTACTACTTACGTTAATACCATTAACAGCTTGACTAATCTCATAAGAATATAAGTGCAGAAACGAGTAAGCTAGACCTTTAAATGGGGACAAGCACCACTCACACCTCACTAGATAACCAACAACGAATATAATGTAATATAATGTTGAATCACACATGCAGAGAAGTTAACATTTCTAGGATTGGTATTCAGGGCGCATCTTACGACGTGTAAATACCAACACATTATTAAACTAAGTTCCAAATGCGCTACACATTCCGGCGTACATCCACTCCGGTCAACGACTTCGATGAAATCGGATGCAAGTGTTTCGCATCTTATTACAATAACATGTTACAGATACAATATACTGAATGAAAGGAAAACCTAGGTCAATTGGTTGTTTACAAATTTTGTAAATCAACTAAATACATCGACTTTTACAGTTGTTGTAGAAAGCTGTACTTGGACAGTATTGCAATCTTTAATGCATCACGTTTCTCGGACCCAGAATTGGCGCGTAGAGCAAAAAAGAAGATTTGTAGCAAATGTGTATAATTTTTACGTGGGTATCATTGCAATTGGAATTGCGGTGATGCGTTCTGTGACCACGTAGTAGAAAGTAGCAAATGGGGCGAGAGGGCAAGTCGCAAACAAACCTGACGTCACTCCGCTGATTCATCCAATGCTTGTAGAATTTCCAAACGGACGGAGAAATCCTCAGCCATTATGTACGACTCAATAAAGTTGGAAGATACCCAAAGTCAACTGAATGTAAGAGCATAAGGGATACCAGTTTTTATAACACCAAAACAAGATCGTGACGGCATTTACTGCAGCGAGTGTAGGTCCTTTCACAGAGGAGCGTGACATTTAAAGTTACCCGTGACATGATTCACGATTTCGTCTCTTAGTCACAAAATAGATCTTAAAATATGTAGCCATTTCGTTTTTGAGTCTAGGCTTTGTAAGCAACCATTTGTTTCTTTAGCCTGATTTCTAAGTCTGAATATGATCTGAATATGTCTATATGAATGGCTGAATATGTGGACATATTCAGACAAATAGGAAAGTAATGGTAAATGTCACCGTTTAAACTTTTGCGTATGTTCTCATTCTGATCACATCTAAGAAAAAAAACTTTACTGGTAGGTGCAATTGCTGTAATTTATTCTTATTTACCCTTGTATAACAAGAAATCATTAACTCTAATAAGAAAAACAGAAAATCTAGCGTTTTCACGGTATTAGCGGTTAGTCAGTCGTACGGATAATAACCTTTTTATATTACTTCTTACAATACTAACCGACCTCATTAGTTGATAGAAAAAGCTTTTCCTATTGGTCGACGTAGACGTGCAACACTGCATCGAAACGACAATTGGGGATTGACCTTCAATTGTTGCCAATAGATTTAGATAATCGTCCGTAGTGTCGGTGGCGGCAGTCACCGGCGCGGCGCCGGCTGCCGGTGGAAATTCCGGGTCGAACGTTCCAGACTGTCAAAGACGCAATACGGAAGCATGTTGTGACAGAAGTCAAGCTGGTCAGATGAAGAGAAAAATTAAGTTTTCAACGCATCAATTCCATAATTGTTCGTTTGGTGAGTAAGTGAGGATTGGCACGTGACGACTCTTGGTAGACGGCGCGATGCTGGTCGCTCCGCATGCTGTCGTAATTGCAGCCATTAAGATGAGTCACGCTTAGCGACGCGCCTGAGCTCCGCCTATTTTATCAAACGCGATCGTTAGATCGACGCCTCTCTGCAGCCTGCACACTTCTTTCACTGTTCTTTGTAACGTGTAATAGCCATTCATTAGATTTGAAAGAGATTGTAAATTGGCGCTTTGTTGGTAATGTGTTTGGAGTTTTTGTCTTACAACAAACTTGTGTTAGTCTGTTTTGACCTTGACAGGTGTTTGATAGCGGGCCAGTGGGGACTGTGGGCAGTGTGCAGAGTTGCTGCAGCCGCAGAGAAAGCGTCGGTCGTTGTCGTTTCCGCGCGAAGGCCTCCGGTAATGGCGAGCCGAAGCCACGCTCCCCACGAATGACGTCAGCGCGACTAATTAGCAGGCAAGCGCACGCCACACGCTCATCCAGCAGTGCTTTGCGCAGCTCGCAGGAAATCGCCGCTTACATCATCTTGCTACGTGACCCGCCCGATATTCTATTGTCTATCCATTAGGTATGCCTAAATAAGCAGTGCTATAATATATTGTTCCTATAAAAGACAATTTTATTACTCACTTTTTTGTTCTTAGTCCAAATCAATTTCTTGCCGAGTACCAGATGCGAATGAAATGTTCGGAGCAATTAATACTGGAAGTTATGTGTCTTGTATTATGTTTTTACTGGCACACAAGCATGTTCTGAATAATAACATTAAACTTAATAGCAAAAGAAGGCTCTGAACCAACGGCGACCAGTCGTCGCGACGACACTCGGCGCCGCGCGCTTTGACGCTTTCAGTGCAGAGACGCATGAAAGTGTAATTTATAATTTTGTTCAATTTTAGTTGTCGGTGAACAAAGAACACAGCTTTTGATCGAAACGTGGTTTTCGCAGTCGTCACTTTAAAAGCACTTTCTCTACTAAGCTTTCCAGACAGGCCAGAAAAGCTCTTGAGCTCAGAACTCCAGACTGACGTCTCAAGTGTGCGTGACATCATTGAAGATTAATACAAAACATATACATTCGGCCAATAACAAGACACAGCAGAACAACAATGTCTTGCCAATGCCAATGCCTTTTGACGGTAAAACTGAGTTAGATGTAACATCCTGTAACTACATTTCGATATCAATTTGTCAACGAGTGCCAATCTCGGTCCTATGCCACAAATTGGCTTTAGTGGACACACGTAGACTTGGGCGTTCTGTGTTCCGTCAAGGGGAAACAGAGGCATCAATCACCCCCGGGTCTTTTGAAGTGCGCCCCACGCCCGAATAGTTATTGACCAACGTAGCTACTATCAATCTTGTCACTTCTCCTCTTTCTAATAACATCTCGAGTGACAGACAAAATGAAATCTGGCTCCTGAACTGTTTCGGCGAACCGTATATTAGAAAGTAACTACTGACAGACAGGACCTATTCGTTTCCTAAAACATCTTGTAGACACTGACATTTCCTATGAAGGTGCAAAGCGGCGATAAAACGGGGCGTGAAGGAACTCTTCTAAATATGGTCCGTTTATAAATAGCTCGTGACGAGCTCCAGAATGGAGATTTTGAGCGAAATAAGCCGGCAGGCGTACAGTGCGAGAGAAACAAAATAAAATATCGCGTGACATATGACAGCGCACTAATTTAAGTCCCCGACCGGTGGAGGGCCAGTAAATCAAGCCGCTCCCGTGTACGAAATGTAAATATGGGTATGAGCGAGCACGCCCCACATGCAACAACACCTCGGATCGCGTTAACAAACCTGACACATGAATATTAATATTCACAATTTTGCTGTCACGTATCCTGCCATTAGGACCAAACTTAGGCACAGAATTCGTTAAGAAATACAAGGTACACCATATTTATAACTTCACTATTTTGTGCAAAAGGTCTTACACGAATCGGAGGAGTTTCAAAAATAACCCTGCATTCAAATGCAAGGTGCTAATCTTATCAGCTTTTCTGACAATTCATACTTTACATAACTGACAGACAGCGGAAAACTTTAAAATTAAGCTATTAACATTTTATGTTTCAACAATTAATTGCATCGCATTGTTTTATCTATCACCTCCATTCCTTCCGGATTTCGAAGTAACGTGTTCTTAACATGTACGTATTACATAATTATTACGGAACAGAACGGACTACGGATAAATAAAGCGTGGCATAGAAGGGCGGTGAGTGGTAGCATGTTTCGAGCCACATGTGGAACCCACGAGACTATTTTTAAGGAATGCAACACTTTTGAATAACTATATAATACACGTTACACGCCCTAAATCGGAAACAGTTTTACTTTCTCGAAGCACGCTTTTGTGTTGACTCTACAGTACGCTTCGTGAAAAAAAAACAAGCGAGACGTTAATGGTGTTCTTAAAATATGGTGTTGTGATAGCAGTTGATGGAAGTTCTGGACATTTTATTGTTATGTCTTCCATATTTGTTGATTTAAGTCCAGCGGTGATTATCATGCGAAGGAAAATACGTTTAGATATAACCAGCGTTAGTTAAGCTTTTGAGTTAATTTCTATTCCATCATCTTAATGCAAATGCAAGCATTTAATTTTATAATGTTCACACCGCGCTAGGCACGTCTGGTATGATTGTATGATATAAAATTTTGATAATTTGCATAAAATTACTCTTAATTACAAGATCACGTTTTAGCATGTCCATGAGTAGTAAACTCACAAAAAAAGAATCTACAAATAGAGTTAATTTATATCGAGGCAGTCTGGAGTCGCAGTCACGACTCGGCTATACCAGACACCACCACCACACGCGTATACAGTCCGATCGCGACCGGGATTAAGGAAACTACTTTATACAATGTTAATAACATTACAGACAGTTATTAGAAAACCAATCAATAAACTAAAGATAAACACTCAGTACTAGAAGCATGAGCATCAAAGTGCAGTGTGCAAAAATAAAAGCCACGTATTACTTCTGGAAAAAGAAAATTGTTATTCCGTCTAAACGATTTTCGAGTGCAAATGCCGCAATTACACTAGTCTCTTTGAGTTAGTATAAGTACGTAATAGTAGTAGTTATGCAGGTAGTTGTCGGGTGCAATTAAAACTGTGATCCACTTCAGTACACTAATGAGGCCCAGTCAGCCTCCCCTCGTGACGACGAAGCTGACTCGGCTCCGTTTGTTGGCTGTAAAGCCAATTAATGTAAACGTTAGCACCGCCAGTTGCTTTCCACTTACTTTTACGAATAGATTGTAGAAAGCTTGTAATTTTGTTTATTGTTTATCGATGACTAAGACATAGAGGAGAGCCGCAGTCGCGTGCCAGACCCACTCCGATGTAGCTGTTGACTCAAGTAAGATGATCCTCTTGACTATGAGAATATTTTCATAGCTTTGTTTGACAAACACTTCAGTAGCCGCAGTTTATTATCTTATTTGCTTGTATTTGTGTAAGTTAGGTGGAGTATGTGCAGCTCTACATCGAGCTCGTAATCGATAGAAATAGTAGTTCGCGCCGGGGGACATTTCCTCACGTAACGAGTCTATTGCCAGCCTTCATTCAGGGAACGGTGGGTACGTGCATGCAATCTACAATATGCAGCTTTGTGGACTAATGACGAAATAAATCAAATTCGATAAGTAAGTAATACCGAAGCGATATAAACAAAACATTGTGACACATAATAAGGAAAAATAAAAGCTATTTCTGGCAAAGCAATTATGTTTGCAACAACTGACGTGAATACAACATTCTGCTTACGCAATGTAGCAAACAATGGTTTTCAAGGACATGTAAGTAACGATCAATTTTCTTAGAAACATTTTTTTGAAACTCAGTATAAAGGTACTGAAGCTGAACTTGGCTACTTGATAAGTGACTAAGATACAAGTTCAAATCCGCGCCCACTTGGTGATTTTCCAAGACGTTCGGAGAGATCTTATCATTTTCATAGCAATTTCTGTTCAACATACGAGAAAGTTAGTTACGAAGAACTATGTACGGTGAAATGACAAAAACGAAAGCATCTAATTATACTACATACTCTCTATTATGTATAATCTTAAAGAGTATGCATAAAGGTGGTAGAAATTAGTATGATGGGTGGAGATCACTTTGCGTGACGCTTGCTACAGAACATTGTAAAAGCGGTAAAAGTGTGCGCCGTATTGTTGTTTATACCATATTTACATAGAGACTAAATTACTGTACAGTTGTTTATTGTACACCGCTGTACCAACTTGGATGTTAACTAACGTAGGCGAATGAGAAATTAAGATCAGCGAGATAGTTAGATGCTATTAAACAATACATCGAAATATCCAATCAATTATAATTATACTGGTGGTTTTAATAAACAAGCCAAGTATAATAAAGCTGAGCAAGAAAAAAGGAAGTCTCGGCATAGAGATGTGGCTTTCTCGACTGAGTTTTACACGCAGGGAAGTGTTAAAAGTATTCATTGCAATCTCTTTCGCGGCGCGAGGGACGAAGGGATAGCATTTTCGCACTTATTAACGACAATAGAACTCCCACGAGAAATTCCCGGATTCAGGTGGGGTGGCAAAACGCAGGGGTCGCGATATTACACAGCCATTACAAAAACGTGTATTCTAGGTAATTCCATAAACTGCAGTATAAATCGATACCGGTGATAACCGTTCCCTGTATTACGGGTATCAGTTGCGATGAGGTGTTTCATATCACAGGCAATTGCTTGATAACGGTAAGAGTCATTGCTGAATTAATCCGCTATGAAAATTGTAGTCATATCAGAAAAGTTATTTAAGTATATTCTATTTTATTTTGAAATTATAGGAAAATCAACTAATGATGACTTCAGAAGGCTTACGGCGGCTCTGCCAGGGTTGCGGGACTGTTCGAAAGAGATACCGCGGCCCTGGGCAAAGGGCAAAAGAAGGAACATGGATGGGTTTTAGTCAGTAAAAGTCTGACACTCCCGCCCTGAGCGCGAGGAGTTCTTTGATGATTTCCCATTCGAAAAAAAAAGGAGGTTTGCGGCATCTCTGGAGATCTAGACATTGCCATAGTCTGCTAACTAATTTCATTGCATAGTGGAAATAATCGCACTGCCATAATTTGCTTAAAATTGCAACAGAATGGTGTCATTTACGAACAAAGTACAAATTTCAATGTTCATAAAAATAAACATGAACCGCTACTTTGAAAGGCCGGTGACATGATGTGAAATACAGATACATGCTGCAATAAGCGCCTCGGCGAATAACGAGGCAAGCTTGCAAAGCGAAAATTTTCAAGAGCTTTTTATAAAGCCGTACTTTTTGGAATAAAGTTGTGCATATTTCGAGTGCAGGTTGCCCCAGGTCGGCACTGCGTCCAGCTTGTATAATACAATAACTTATTCATGAGTGTAGGTGGTGCGGTACCTAGGTACTGTAGGCGCGGTGCGGTGCGCGATGCGAGGGTTGAAGCGGGTCAATGGCCGGGGCGAGACGTGACGTCAGCCGCCCTACAGCTGTCTATGACGTCACCTCGCCGCCCTGCGCGCAGTCACAACAAACCAAAGCGTGTTCTAGTCCCTAAACTTATGATTCAATCTCGCATCGGCTAACAATGTGGTTACCACATGTCCTCGAGTGTGATATTAAAATTCGATATCGTGTGGTTACTTAGTCACATGACGTAAACGAAGTAACGAACACTTGTGTTTCGATGAGAACTTTATTAGACTCAATTTGGGCAGCTGATGAAACAAATAACCTGTCGCTACCGACAGTTGATTTTGGCTCTTAGATTAGGCTAAGTACCAGATGTTTTTTGACAGTAAGTAGGTACTATTCCATTGTACTTTTTAAAACTAATTTATGATTCGAGAGTTTAACAACGGCATCTGTTCAAATAACCTAGCTTTGTATTGTAACACTGTTATTCATTTGCTAAAGTAAAACTCGGTACAATACTAAAACACTGTAAGTGATTAATTGACCGCATTGGCAAGACGAAACGCATTAAATGGAGATCAACAGCCATAGAAAGTACCGTAGCGGTGACTAGCGGGATTGCCGTGATTTCTCATCATAACTGGCGAGAGCCGTCTCACCCGCGCCCGGTAACACCGAATTGTGCTCTCGAATGGAGAATATTTCACGTGCAACTGTATCTAATGACGGTACGAATACGAACGGTAATAGTCTGGGAATCCGGCCCACAAACAAAGTATTTAACATGCAGATACTAGATTATAACGAACAGATAGCCTAAACAATGACGGTACAGGCAGTACAGGGCAACAGCACTAGTATGCAAATGGCACAGTACAATGTTTAGATATTGCAGAAACCCTCTCACTCGGCGAATCGTTCACATGATCGCACCGTAGTTTCCCAGAGACCCTATTAAAGATTTGAATCAGCTTGCTTCTCGCCACTGTATGATTCACGGCTGCTGTTTTTGCAATAGCGCCGAATACCTACTGTGAACGATGAGCCATCTTGCTTGAAATTTTGAATAGCATATTGCACGGCTGTGCCCCACAAAAAATAATACACAAAAGATATAATAACTCTCATCTGACAGATTCTGGAAGAATCATTTTATTTTGCATTTATAACTTTAACAGTGGACAGTGTTTATATGTCGAAATATGTATATCGGTGGATTTTGTGTAATTTTGTCCAAGGTTTGAAGTAGTCTATAGAGTGATTGCCTTAGCGAATACCGGATGATTGTATACGAGTGTATAGCGCTAGACAGACACGTTTCGGAGTGCACCGGGAGGCATTAGCGCCAATCGATCAGGTGGTCTGAGTTACGACAGCTCAATAGGACATTCATCTGTCTCGTGCTGGCCGGCGCAATGGGGCCGATTGCACCAACACCGATATGTCGCTAGAAAGCCACATGTCGCCAGAAATGGTCCAAACTCATTGCAACATAACAATACGGCTTGGATGATGTGGCTTTTCAATTTTCTCAATTTCTTCTGAAATAATGGGCTTCATCTGACGTGCGAAGTACCCAAATCGTATTTTCTACGCCAACTTATGTGAACTAATATTTGGCATTTGCCCTATCTTGGAGATTAAAATTCTTTGTCATCAATTACAACTTATCTGTATTGGCATTATTCTAACAGTTATCACTGGAGGTCGGGGTTACTTTTATCAATGAATTGAATGAATCATGCGACATGTAGTAAATGAATGCTCTCTCAGAGGTGATAGGTAGGTGGAAGACGATATGGAGCAAATGTGATGAGGGGACACACGAGCTAAGCATGTAGAAAGATTACTTTATAATTGGTATTTCGTTTACAGTATGTAATTTAAATTACATACAATACATAACGTACAGAATCAGGTTGCATGTGCAAACTTGTTACGTGTTGGCGAATTGCTGATGATCGTAACGGCTTCAGTCCTTCCGCTAGCCGGCTTTGCATGTTTACGAAACGACTTTATAATTAGAAACTTTTACTATGCAAAAACTGAAGTAGAATTCCAGATGATGCGATTTTTGTCGCGCGATATTTTATTATTAAGTACACAAACATAATTAAGCACGCGATCGCAAGCCGCTCGGTGTACGCGACTCTCATTTATGAGATTTCTGCGTTCAGAGAAAACTATTCTTGAAACTTTATTACTATACTGGTGAGTAACAGGGTTGGCGGTTGTGATTTGGATAAAATAATGTAAAATTGTACAGAATTAGAATGATTTGTTCATTGCGGAGCAGAGCCGCGGTGAACGAGCGCGAAATAGCATTAAGTCCGTCGTGCAATAATCCCATTTCCACGGTAGGTTCGTAGACCTCCAGCGTGCGGCGGCGTCCGGCGACGTCCGGGCCGGGCGGCGCTGCTGCGGCCGGCCGGCGTGTCCGTGCTACTTGCTACCCACTTGGCGCTTGCGTGCTCGCGCCTCCGCCCAACGGGAATTGCATTAATTAATCTAATCGAAAACTAACCATTCACTGCGACCGTTTGTTATGGTACCGCTGTCTACCATCTTGCTCTTAGGGATTAGTTTAATTAATTAGTCATGCCACTCGTGCCGCTATGAGTAGACGTTGTCACGCAAAGCTTTAACCAGCCACTCGATTCGTGATTTTGATTGAATTTTTCATACATACGTGAAGGCGCACACGCATATTAAAAGCGCTCTCTGTTGTCTTTGATTCTGAAAAAATATTGTTCTCACAATTTTCTCATAGGTACTAGTCACATCTAATTCTTTACATGGCTTCAATCAATCCGTGCGTAGATGACACAATCAGTCTTATTTATTTATTTCAAAATCTGAAAACTTATTGTCTACTTTAAGATCTTAAACAATGATTTGCTACTAAGTCCTGAAAATAGCAGTCAAACATATTAAGGGTTAACCTTAACACCGCTGACGAGAAAAAAAATCTCTTTCAACAACACCAATCACTGAAAATGTTAGTTCAAAAAAAAAGCACCACAAAGAGGTTATGTGAAAAGCCGGCCGGCCGGCGGCGCTAGGTACCGGCGGCGGCGGTGCGGGGTGCGGGGTGGCGCGGTGATCTGTCTAGTGGGTACTGGCTAGACTCACATGTGTCAGCACAGGGGTGCAAGCGCCGCTGGTCCTGGGCGGGCGGAGTCACTAAACTGAACGTCACGGGGCTCGCAAAGCGTGCGGTCTCGCGGTGGCCGTTCGCGCGGCCGGTGTCTCGGGGACTGGCGACTGGTGCCGCGCGAGCCCGGTGCAGCGCCCCAGCGCACCCCGCCGCCCCCCCGACGCCCGCGCAATGCGCCCTCCAGATGCTACCGCCTGTCGCCGTTCACAGAAACCTCCAGAATCCGCTGCTTACAAATCCCATTTCTGGAGTACCAGATTGTCAAAATATTTATGATTGTTTGGAAAAGCCTCATAATTTTCCAAAATATGAACAGATTGTTGCGGTTAAAACAATCGCTGTCCGTGAATACGATTCAGCATTTATTCGCGCCGCACATACATTTTGTACCCAACTAAAGTATTTCCAAAGTCTCGTAAGTCGCGCGACGCTGATAGTATAGCTACTTCGGCGCTGGAAGATGGCGACCATCAGCCGACGACCCCGGCGGCCACGCTCCGCCGCGCCTTGCCGCGCCGGCTCGCCGAAACTTCGCACTTCACTTTTCTACAAGGAACAGTTCAAAGGCGCAAGCCGTGAAATTACCGCAAAACTGACGTAACTATACAGTCATCCGTCAGTTCACTCTGCTAGAGACAATTGTACAAACAGAAATACAGAAACTCTGTTGCATATTGATTAGCAATTGAATCCAGGTAGATCCAAAACCAATAACTAGAGACGATTTGCCAACACTTTCATCAGATCTATTTAAATCCATATGCACCAATACAACACACAATTCTTCGTAATTAAGAATACAACAACTTATCCATGTCAGCGTCTTCACATTTTAATAGTTATAATTATTAACAACGGTGGCGGCCATATTTTCCTGGTGTTTTCCGCAAAAACTCTAACCTAACCTATACAGGTACTACAACTATACAAATATAACCTAATAACAGGAAAACTGTTAATTGACTCAGCTTAAAAAGCACTTTAAACCAAAGGGAATCCAAATTGTTAACTATGCTTTTGCCGACTTTCAGCATAGCTGGTTGGTGGAAGATCTGTATCACCATTTGCAATCGCAGCAGAAAGTGTTGTATTCGAAATCAATTCAACTTTTCCTGCATCCGTAGCGCGGCATGCAAAATCTAATCTTGATTAACATCTAACTACAAAATAGTTGCGAATGAACAAGTGCCGTGTATAACTTGCATTAAATTACCTCGCAGTCTACTCTCATGGAACAATTAGCCTTTCTAAAGCCTTGCTTTCGCCAAATCCAAAAATATAAATGTAAGCAGTTTCTTGCACAAGCATAAAATTTCGTTTCGATACGGATGATAAGACGTAAGTAGGATTTGATTTCAGATCAATTAAAGTCTTGTAGCATACGAAATACGATCCATGTCCATTTCATGACAGTCGGTTATTGAACGATGGTGGATATTAAGTATTCGTGGATTAACCAATCTGGTAAACAATGGAGACATTACGAGCTGGCCGGATAAGGTGAAGTTTGGTCCACATCGGGTCGTGCTGAATTCCGAATGAGGCGGCGATGCTCGCGGCGCAGTCGGCTCCACGCCTCATAAATGTCTAGTTGGAGCTATTATAAAGTCGTCATGACTCATGCTTGCTTCAATCAAACAATATTTTGCACAATCCATCAATAGCGTCGTACAGCAACTTAGTTTAGTCCAAACCTTTAAATGCACTGCGCACTGCCATCCCAGGAAACATGCTTCCAAATCAATGAGTTATAGTCAATTAATATGAAGTAAAATATGAAATTGGTCTGAAAGCTATTCAATCAAAAGTACTTGTCTATAATATGACAACATTTCTGTACAGTTAGTTGGGCGGATGTCACGGCATCTTTATTTAGTGGCGATAGCCTGTGTCGCCAATTATGGGACATTACTCATGCGTGTGTTATTTATTAATAAGTGTAAGTATTAACGAACATCAGCAGCATACAATAAGCTTTAACTATTATTACAAGTTCCATAGGCCGTCAGTCTCCTGAACGACGACTTTTACATCTGTAATATTTGGAGGCCGATCGTTCAAAAATTGTTCGGTCATTCAACTGGTGGCGTTCGTAAAAACAACAGTCTATTGTGGAAGTGCGTCGCACGAACCGTATCGTGGTAGCAAGCGCACACATGGCAAAGCTGGCCAAAAATTAACTGAAGTAGAAATTAAACGTTTCAAACATAGGTGAAAATTTCTTAGCATTACTGCATTGACCGCACTGTCTAGATTTTCCACCCTGAGAAATTCAGGAGGATTTCGTTCCAAATTCAACAAACCGCAAATGGCTTTCACCGGTGGATCGCTTGTCAGATAACACCGTCTGGGCACTGGCATGGCAGCACAATGGCGAAGAGCAAACATGGATCAAACCGAACAGAGCTCGGCAAACACAGACTGTTTAGCCAACTAGTACCATTCCATGCAAATTTCGATCCGGCAAAAAACCGGCGTCGCGGATTCGAAAATGAAAAAGCCCACCATATATGGCGACACATTTTAATTTATAGTAGATTATGCTGTGAATGGAGCGACATTTTAAGGCGCATGACTTGCAGTGTTTAATCATTTTGGTTTACTTTTGACGTTTGGCCTCGGGAGGCATGATGTGTGTTCTGCTTGACAGATTTCGCTGGGAATATAAAACGTGTTTTGGTAATCAACATGCAAATTGAACACATGTGGAGCAATTATCTGTTTGTGGACCTCTAAAAAGATTTTTAGGGCCTCTAATAAAAACGCGCAGTTGAATCCCTTAAACTTGTAACATTTCCACGGAAACTCTTCTTACGCATTTTTGAATGAATTTAGCCTTATTTACAAACTACAAATCTATATCTATAATAGTAATAAAAATATGTACAAGTATCAAAAGGGTTACAGGGCGTCCAAAAATTCGTCCACATCGCTGTCAACAGGAAAAATGCCCAGAAGGCTGGCAGCATTGCCACGTTGAATGGCAATGCTGCATTTAGCCTTTAAATTAATTCATCATCATCATCATGCTTACAGGCTAAATCGTAATTTTTAAAGCATCTACTTGACTTGAGCATACTGCCCAGAGTTGAAGTCTGAATGAACGCTAATTCTTGATTTTTTTTACGCCAAATGATTTGTTTTACTATGACACGACAAAATATCAAGAACTATTGAGTACAAATATTTATCTTTTTCCGTTACCCATTTTACTTCATTACCGCAGAACATAAATGAATTGAAAATAATTAAGCACAGTAAAATGACGTAAGTGACCGAATGCAGCCGAGCTATGCTAGGAGTGGGCGCGATGCATTCTGCAGCATTGTTCATGTGTGAACTCAATTAGATAGTTTCGCTCTTCGTGGCAGACTTATATGCCGACAGCAAGAGTAATTGTGGAGAAGAAACCTCGCGGCACTACGATGAGGAGTGATGAGTCGAGCCGCGCAAACGCCTAACCACGCCCACTTTCTCCCTTGCAACATGTAAACCGAGCTTACACTACGTTTCAACACATTACATGTCGTTAACCTCTATACAAATCAGTGTTTACATTACTAACGTACCTCTACTTAAAACATCAACCGAGTGCTAATCAACACTTCACAGAGCTGCATGTATACTGCAGATAATAAATAGGTAGTCGTCGTTGGGCACCATAAAATATAATGAAAGCTCCTACAATGTAGAGGTTTCCATTTCTAATATTGTCGGATACTTGTCTGAAGCTAACAAAGCTATCATAATAATACCTGATGATGGTTCGGCAAGACGTTGATAATGAAAATTAAACAATAAATAAAGGATATGAAAGAACACATGGCATTAGGGTCAAACCACCTGGCAGCGGCGCAGGCAAGCCCGAAGGGACTCGGTCGGATAAAACGATCGTATAACCGGAGTAGACAGGTCGTGGCCCGGCCCGTATCTGATCCGCAATTCCATTACATAATTTATGGAGGGATTCGCTGTCCTCTTGTCCTCCAGCAAATGTATACGTTACCACAGTAATCTGTTTTCATACCAAAATCTGTTCCTGATGATGCGGGTGTACCTCGGAATAATTCATGAACTAATTCTTGCGAAACGAACTGCTCAAGAACTGGCAATAAATAAGACATTCGCAGACAAATTATAGGAAAACGGAAACTGAAAACATCAGAAATAGCTCTACTATTTATAAATAAACCACAAAACAAACTGCACATGTATAAATGTTGTCACAATGTTGGTAAGGTCAACGGCTGACACGTCGCGTATAAAGTGGTTGTAACATATGATCACAAACGCCTATCATAATGTGCAATCTTGTTGTCACTGATATCGTTAGTGATATGAAACAGCGCGCGCTATGCCACCCACGTGGCCCGGAACTCCGGAATGAGACGCTGTACATTTGGCCGCGATCCAACACACAATTTACGACGAAGTAAAATTAAAATGTGCAATGTTTCCATATAACGCGTCATCGACGACTATGTACGGAGTCATCGTGATGATTCTACACTTTTATTTAAATTCTGAATACGACTTAAGCTGGCGGATTCACATAGCCCGCATAAATTGCGCCTCTGTAATCCCCCGTTATTCGATTGAAAGGATTACGGTGTTCTTTATCAGCCCTCAGAAGGGGACCGGTTGTAATGACAAAAAGAGACAAATTGAGGAAGTCACTCCTCGCCTCCTTTTACAAGGAATGGATGTTTAAATTTTAACTGGAGCTTTGCTATTTTTAACTGCTGACGGATTAATAGGTCAGCAACATTGTACAATGAAATAAAAAGAGGATACAGCTTCTGTAATGGAAATTCTAACGGGAATACCTATAGCAAACAAAAATAACAACATGAAGGAAAATATTTATGATAAACGGATTTGTATTGATAAACTTTTCTATTGTTATTATTCCAACACATAAATATCCAAACAGACAAAACGACTAACTTTCCGTGCTTTGTTAATAGATAAAAATGACAACGAGCATATATCAAAACTTTATGAAGAGTCTCCTAATGTATTCTAAATACATTTGTAATTCTAGATCGCTAGTGTAGTGTGTAGTGCCGCGGTAAGGGCTGGGGTTGCACAATAAAAGTGCGGATGTCAAAGACACGGGGTGTAACGAGCGAGTCGAGCGACGAGCGCGCCCTTCTCGCGAACAAACTCTGCACTTTTATTGCGGACTCACCCCTCGTGCAGCGAGACCACTCGACTGCGAAATACATAATCATTACAGATAAAGGATCCCTTCGACAATATTGTGGCAAGTGCACTGAATTATTAAAATTTTGTTTTAATATGGTGATGAATTGCGTCAGGTTACATTTGTTTTGGGAGTTCAAACCCATGAATTTTTTTGAGTAAGTACCTACCTAACTGTCATCAACTTCAAATTCCGTTTCGCTAAAAAACATTGTCAGACAAAAAGCTTATGAAATAATAATATAATTTGAAACCAGCCTATAAAATCCAGTTACCAAAGTATTCAAATAATTCTGCATTTACTTAGTTTTAGGCATAAACAAGACATCATTTTCTACAAACATACGTCTTCTAGATCGCCTGCTTTACTACTTTCTATGAACTGTCAGCGCCAGACTGAGTTTATCCAATGTTTCTTATCTATTTTTAGTTTGGAATACTAAAAATAATCGACACCTACTGGTGTGAAGATGAGCAGGCCATTAGTGAAGCGAGGCATGCGCCCGCGCCGGTCACCGTCCGCCGTGTTTACAATGCAAATCATCGAGCGTCGCCTGCGCACCGCACTCGCGCAACTCGCATCCAATCGGCCGACATGTCATGTGGAGCGAAACTACCCACTATACTTTCGTAGGGAACAAACGAACGAACGAACAAATAATAATTATACACTTTCGACTGGTAAGAAAGTATAATGAAGTGTTTAATTAAGAAATTAACGGAAGGGCTTTCTAATGATTTCATAGTTATATTATGACATGATTAGAATTTATATAAATAGGATTTATTTATTACTTGGTGGTCGCAAAGATACCACCAGTCAAAGATTCATTTTTCTTTGAATCTTTTGTGAATGAGAATTTCAGCGAAAAGTTTTTGTATGACTGTACAGAAAATACTGAATTAAAAGTATTGTCGAGTTAATAAAACGTTCTGTTTCACGTTGCAGACTACCGATGATATACTCGTAGGAAAGGGCCGTTCTTGTCTACATAGTACAATCTCTAGCCGTACATGCTAATGAGCTCGCAATAGTCCACGCCTTGTTTAGCAACTAGGGCCCACTCTCATTAATCAATACACATTCTCTTTTAAACGCTGCGTTTATTTAGCATTTTCTTTTGGAAATTCCGTACAATTTTGTAGTATGTCAGGTCAGAGCTACGACAGTAATTGTCTTAGAGTACAATTATCTTTATTAAGTGTATTTAGGCCGGTAGTTCCTGTAATAGCCTTAACGATGCACACATTATGTCTCACATCACATATACATACGTGTGAATGACACATCAACGACTTGGACCGTAAAACGGTAGGTAATGTGGTAAAACGGGTAGAGCTGCACCATTCGGTAGAGTGAAGATAATTGATAATGGAACAAAGTGCTAAATTAATATACTTTACTGAATTGAAACATTTCGAGTGCCGCTTTAGGCTTTTATGGGCAAAAAAATAAACTTTACTCTTTGGTAGGTCCTGTGTAACAGATTTATTGTAAGCAGTTGGGTAATAATTTGTACCTTATTTGGCGGCAGAATAGGGTCCAGTATGTATGAATGTTATACAATCAACTGTGTGACAAATTGGCTCTGGTATATTTACAAAAGGACAGTTCCACTCCTACCCTCAATTTGCAACCCACATGAGATGATTAGCAGCTGACTCTGTCTATCTTTTTCTGGTAAAACAGACTTGTTCTATGTAAAGCTAGTAAACCTAATCTAATCGATTTAGTCCTAGTGCTGAATCTGACCATCTGGTCAGACGTAGGTCTGGTCAAATTTAGTAAAAAAGGCCTAAATAAGTCAAGTTGAGAGTCATAGAAACCATCAGGTTTCCATTGTTTTGACAATTGTCTTTATCATCATCATATCAGCCCGGAAGCACCACTCCCCTTTTTTCTGCCACACTTCCCGGTTCTGTGCGTCCTTTATCCAGGTGTTTCCCGCGACTTAGACGATGACTTCGTCGACCCAACGAGATTTAAGACATGGTGACTTGGTTTTCCAAAAGTCTTGGTATTATCCAACAAGCAAATCTTGCAAGACTTTAATAAATTGGTGCTGACTAGTCACAAATCTCAGTGCAACAGAAAAACACAGTATTATTGTACTCACTATCTTATTAACACGAGACATCCGTATCGTATCATATTCCTAACAAGAAAATGAATGAAAGTTGGCAGATAACGAAGATTTGTCCAACAGTGTCAAGGCCACCGTGTGTTGATCTGCGCCAGCGCTGCCAACTAATACAAAAACACTGCGTCCACGCATTCGTGATTTACAAGAACAAATAACTTACTGTTTAGTTTAGAAATTCAACACATTTTCAAGATTCTTCGAGGTGCGGACGCGGTTGGGTTGGGAGTAAATGAAAGTAAATAATGAGACAGCTCACTACTTGTGTTAAACTCAAGTGTTCTTGGTCATATTTTGTCAACACCTTAAAGGAATAGTCTTCTACAGGAACATGAGACATGGTTGTTAAGCAACCTGACTCTGCATAGCAATGAGTTATGCAACCAGAAATATTCTCGACTAATTGAATCCATTTCCTATTAGCAACACAAACCGTGATAACATTTCAACTATTTTAATAGCAGTGATAGCGGAGTGGTGTGACCGTCCGACTGCCAAGTCATAGGTCTCGAGTTCGAACCCAAGGCAGGCACCACTGATTTTTCGGATTCATGTGCGTATTGTATAATTACCACTTGCTCCGGTGAAGGGAAACATCGTGAGGAAACCTGCATGTCTTTTTTTTTTTACCGATGTGAAATCATCAAATAACCCCTCCCGCTCTGGGCTGAGCAGGAGGGAGTTTCAACCTGCATGCCTGAGAGAGATATTTCTTGACGGCATGTAAAGCCAAGTCAGAGACCCATGGGCGGCCTAAAAACTCTGACACCGGGTTAGGCACTAACCACACGAAAAATAAAGAACTATTTTCCAAGCTTTTCAATTAGTTTACAGTACAACTAAAGGTATAGGAGCGCACTGGCGCGTGCTCGTCCACCCAGCGTATCAATCGTTTATCGCTCTATCAACATCTACACACAATGTTATCGTGCATCGCGACCAGACCGCGGGCCGTCAACACAAACACACGATTTGCACCCAATTTAAGATGCATTGTCAACACAGCTATTCAAACAACAATTTGACAACACATAAGCGTCAAATGATAAGCTCATAACTTCATACAGCCCCACTAATAGCTAATGTCAACATAAATTCTCTTACATGACAGCAGACTATTAAGTTTCCATGCGAATAGTATTGCAAGCGGAGAAAGTGTTATGAGAGAACTTACACCTGACCAATGACACAAAAAGCCTACTTCACTGGACATAAGTGTCGAATGTAAACCTTGCTATTTCACAATAAGAGCTAAATTAAAATGACCATAATACCGAGGGTCTTAATCCAAAGCCCCGGGGTGTATTAGTGACGACTGGCCTCCCCTATTTGAATACGCCGCTCGCGACAGTTTAAACATTTAAATCGCTTAATCCAATCAGACGGCTCTGCTGTCCATCGAAGCGGAAAACTTAAAGGACACGAATGGATTTGAGATTTGATTCCATTGAACAAATCAATGGTACTCGTATACATACGAACTAGAATTTGCAGAAATGATATCATCAATTTCTGAACTGGTACGTTAATTACAACGAGAATAGATTGCATATTCTCGTACAGCATTTCCTGTTCGATTTTATGTTCTCTTATAATTTTAAAGCAATTGGAAACTGCTGTATTTACATGCATTTAGAAAAGTAATAATTAGAAAGGCTTCGTATCGGTGTCGGGGGAGTGCGGGGGCGCGGCAGGTCAGGGCTGCAACAGGGGGCAAAACAAAGTATCCAATTTCTCCACTTCCCCACTTCCGACGCAATTACGACACAATATTGTGGGGCTGTGGCGGCGCGCCTGACCGCAGCCTGACTGAAATCTAGGCACCGCAGCAATCTCGTTACGGAACATAAAATACACTCTTATTGTTCGACTGGTTTTTTCGCAAGACCCATTCAAACAAAGAAGCCTGTGAGTGCCTAAGTACCGGGTCTACAGATGTTTTACGTTTGAATACACCTGAACCGTAATGGCTGTAAACATTAATCTTCATAATCTAGACAAGACGAAGAAAAACATTTTAAAACAATAAACTGTAAGCTCTTATACAATTACAAAAGTAACCAACGAGAAATTTTTCGGAGACTTTCACAAGTTTCATTTTTTGACAGTGAAGTATGGTTGTTCTGTAAGCTGTCACCTTATTCTCCCAAAAACAATTCCAACAGGATCTAACGTACCAAAGAGCTATAGAATCCTGCTAACTTGAATATTGGATTAATTAAGATATTGGTTGAGTACAAAGCCAATAGAAGCCCTGACAGTTGCTCGGTTGAGGGGATCCCTACGACATTAAGTGCGATGATAACATAATGCGTTGACAGGTCGGATTGTTAGATTATGGAGCATTATTGCACCCTATTTTTACACAAAGCTGACGGCAACTCATAGCTGACAATCTAGTTAGGTGTTGTTTCGTAAGTACATGAACGCCGTGGGCTAGGGGCCTTATTAAATCAATGATAGACCATTCTGACACTATTGCAATAGCAGACTAAGGCCCCTGTTATAAATGGACTTTTTCTAAGCAATCACGATTACAGAGTTTGTACCTGTTTAACAGACAAAAAAAATGTACAAAAAGTAGCACCTCTTAGTGTAATTTAAAGACTGAAAAGTGAGTATTCTACTCGACAAACTGAAAACCCACCTCTCCCCCTCCATTACAATTATTAAAAAGAAATCTCACACAAACCCTATTTTGTTCAACAGTGGCACAATACAAACTTTCATATTTCCAAACAAAGGAAAATTCTTTTGAACAACGAGAAAGCTCTTATCGCCGCGAGCGACACTTCACAGAGATTTGAGGGCGCCAAAGTTATTGTTCTAACCATAATACTTAGACCCTCCCCGAGCCTACGAGCTCCATCGAGCGGGAGAACTGGGAGCCGAGAAACACGGGGGGATAATATGTGTCAAAGATCTCCGCTGAATGTTACGACGAGGGCACTCGGTTCACGAGCGCACGCGTCATAATCATGTGACCCTTTGTGACAAGATAATCACACTTGATTCGTGCCAACTGGTGCCGCCAAGCCATTTGTTACCTGATCTGCTGTCATTACGCGACAAAAATTGAACATCAATACAACACATTAGGCGTTTTTCAACAATGGATTTGTTGTCGTTCAGCAAATAGCTGAAGCGAATCGTATCGCCTTCAATAAGTATTCATAATTCACTTGAAAACCTTGCAGGTTACCTGTTTTGACGGCTAATTGTCATTTTATCCTGTCTAGTGAGTCGCGGTGACTCACGTCATTGTGTAAGCATGAGGCTCAAGGTCGGCGGCGCGATTGATAGATAGCAAACACCGCACAAACGTAAACGAACCTGTTTCAGCCGTAATGATTATTGCACACGTAAATGCATTCACACGTCAACGCTTGCCAAATTGCAGTTGGCGTTAGCAAATGTTAAATTGGAGTAAAGTTAAAATCGGTGCAGCCATGTAAATAAATGGAGTCGTTAGTTGCTCGTTGCACAATTAAAACATAATTCTTGTTGCTCTTATGTTCTAAATAGGGTGATTAACATTGACTATGGACAACTTGACCGACACAATGTCCCAATTCGACCGAACGTCATTGCCCTCCCAAAACTGCAAAAAAATCATCAACCCATTCACTACCACTTACCAGGATCAGCAGTCAGTTGCCTGTACACCGCCAGCGCGACGTCGTCCTCACTGACGAAGTCCCACAGGCCATCACAGGCCACCACGACGAAGTCTTCATCACCATCTAGCTCGACTGTCGCGATCTCCGGCCGCGCCGTCACGTATGGCTTGTATTGTGCGTCACCTGGGCAGAGGAAAGATTTTTTATTATTTTGTTTGTCAAGTGCCTCGCAATGCGCGATTTAAGCAATTGGTCCCGGCTATTGTAAAATACAGTCGTCACGAATGGTCAGGAGCTTGAGTGTCAACAAGTCTTGCTAATGGATATCGTGTTGCCCAGTAACAGTCAGATAGGCAGTTGCTCCTTGTAAAATACTGGTGGCATACCATGACGTTTTAAAGCAGGAGTAATTCCAGTGTGGGAAAGAGATGGCGTTAGAGACCTGTATAGCGCAGTCTCTTTCCCACACTAATTATTCCTGTTTAAGACGTCATAGTAACCCCCCTGATGTTCAGCTGCATTCGGTTAGATTCAGTCTATGACGATGAGTCTATGACTCAGTCTATGATGGCGAGTCTATTTGGGAAAAGGCAATGATGGTTCTGTTTTTCGATGTTATTATTTTTGTATGGAAATAAGGTCTAGAAGGGAATTTAAATGGATATTTCTGGGAAAGTATGTAACGTAAGTTTAAATTGGCTATAACGTAAAACGGTCTTGGAGGTGGAATAGTACATTTTGATATAAGTGGGGAAACTTTGTTATTGCATTCGAGCGCGGAATTAACACCCGAGCTGCAGGCGAGGGTGTTATGGAGCCGAGAACTGCAATACCAAATCCCCACGCGCATCAAACGACGTTTTTCAATACACTTTCGAAGAAATAAAATATTAAAACAGAAAGTATTTTTGGTGGGAATTAGTATGAAACTATGATTTAATTTGCTTTTTTCGCCAGGCTGAAGAAGAAGCAAAGGTATGATGCCGCTATACAGCCTGATATGAAAAGAAAAGAAAAAACAAATATTTTTGCATTTAGAACACAAAGAAATGTTAATTTGTTCATAAAAGTAAATATTTGTTTTAAATAATCATGTACATATATGATATTCTATTTATAAACACAATTTAAATACTAAAAATATATTTACGCCGTATAGATCGCATAGCATAGCATATCTCTTTGCCGAGATTAAAAAAAAACAATCACCACCGATTAAAGCTATAGTTATTGAACCAATTTGGACTTATCTGTGGAATGTTTTATTTCCGCACGTGTGCGGAAAAATATTAAAAATCCACGCGTGTGGAATACATTGCATGTTGATCCTAATCGTAGTGCGATAAGAACCAGTTTTCGAGAAAGTGTATTGAAAAATATTTTGAATCACATCCAAAAAAAAACGATTTCAATTTATACATTTTTGTGAATATGATAAGTGTGTATCAAATAATATGATATTTATTTGATTTTCGCGATTTTTTGGGAGTGATTGTCTGAAAATTAATTGGTTTATGTTATTCCTACATTTTTAAATTCTCTTCAATAGATATAATAAAATTGTGCTAATATAAGGTTAAAGCCGCACGCAACCTAAGTCAGTGGTTTAAGAAACAACCGGTTGCACCTTAGTATTAGCTTATCGCCCTCGTGCACCGCAGTAATGGAACCACTAATAACTTAAATGTACACTTGTATAAACAACCTCATAAGTACGTACAGTCAAAGTGTAACGACAGTACTTGACAAAACATACATAAAAAACAAAAACGACAGAACGTCACGTGTAACTTAAATAAGAATAAAGATATAATAATTACAATCAAATATTTATAAGTCAAGTGGTAAATTAAAAGGGTGTGCTCTAGCTAAAAAGGCTAAAGGGACGCATTTGGAAAAGAAATGAATATTCAAATTACTTATTATGAAAATATGTTGATGTAATCAAAATTTGATTATATCAACATACCTTTGTAAATACAATTACTAGTGACTACTTACTTACTATATTTTATTATAATCAAAAATTTGTTTACCCAAAAACTAAGCCTAGATAACATGTGTTTCAATAAAAAGATGAGTATGGATATTTTAACAGATATATGTGTAACAGTAAACCAAATAACAGTTACTTTCTAAGTATCTACAAGAGCAATAAAATGTAAACACTTCCAGCATCAACGTCAATGTGGCTACAATATGTGCATCCGATACAAGTCAATCCATAGACTAATCTTGCGTGAAAATCTGAGGATGGCTTTGAGAACCACGTTGTGAAGGGGGACAGAGTAAACGTTCGGAGCTTAATCTCCTATGGAACGCGAAATCGATGAGTCTCATCCCGATACGACATGGGGCCGGGCCGAGCCGTGAAGAAAATGTCAACATTATTACGTTACTATGCCGTCGTCGCCCTTTAGTGTCCTTGGTAGGGATGCGAATATCGATAATTGTCGATAGTTTCGATTATTAATCGAAACTATCGATAAGTAAGTTTCTAATAAAATAAAAAATCTTCTATAATGGACTAGCTTGGATACGGTATAAAGTAATTTGGCAATTAAAACCGAGAATTATTAAACAATACAGGTGGTAACTAGCATTATAAAATGTTACAATTAGCTTTCTGCTAATAAAATATACTTAAGTATATCTTTTTATAATTGCTCAATCAGGGGGGTACGTAAAATGATCTCTTGAAATCTTTCTAGTTGCTTAAAAAAGAGTTAAATACATTTTGATTGAAAATGAAAACTGTTTAATTTTTTTCAGCTGGTACTTAAAATTTATAGATAGTTAATGAGATCTTAAGATTGTCGAACACAGTAAAAATAAAAGGAGAGAGGAAACTTTCAAAACAAAATTTTCATCGATATTCGCCACTACACCATCTTGCAGTCATATGCATCCTTTAGCACCAAAAAACATTTTTTACTTGAAAATCAATTCGTTTTTATTTTCATCGATATTCGACACTGCACCTCCTTGCACTTCCATGCATCCCTAAACAGTGCGTGTCCGAGGTGATCGATATAGCGGTATAGTGTGCAGTGGGGTCTGGGGTTGCTCGCTGTTCCGTAGGGAGTGCCACACGCGAGGGTGGGCCCCGCCGGCCGACACCGCGGCGCCACCACCGCTCAGACATTCATACTATTGTTGTTATAAAAAAACGCTGAGGTAAAAAGCCAACCGGCTTGAAAAATCAATCCAATCTCTTTTAAGTTGGGAAATGTGGGAGGACAGTTTTAAATTCAAATGTATTACATACTGATGTTACGTCAGCTATGTTTTTAAAAGAGTAAATAGCATTAATCTACAAATAATGTTTTGAGTATGAATGTAGATGGCTATTATACATGTAGGGGAAAAACAAAGAAATAATGAAAGGACTGGTGTGAACATGTTGTTATGGCCAGAAAGGGAACGACTACTGAGATGACGGTTAATAGAGAAGTATGGAAGAAGAAGCTGTGCCCGTGCGCCGACCCCAAATGAATGAGGGCTATCGTTTTTGAGCTCACCAGATGGCGCCACTGTCGAGTAAGGTCATGTCAATAATTCTATTTTATACTATATAGTACCAATAACTTCATAAAAGTTTATTTTATTACGTATAATAACATAGTGTAAACTTCAGATACATTTATTTACAATATTCTTCCTAAAATTAGCAAGCATGAAACATTTAAAAACCATTTTACCTCCAAGTACTGAAAATTAATATTCTAAGTTGCTACTTAAAATCTTCAAGTCATAATTAATCAGGAATGGCTCAACCTAGACCACAATCGTGAATATTTGTAAAAATACTTGTTAAAACAGCACGCAACGCGCGAACAATCTATGAAATCTGACATTTCGGTGCCCCCGCGCTACACTAGCGCCTCTAGCGGCGAATTCATACGCGATAGCCCCCCATTGGAATGAAATCAGGAGAATGAAGCTGCATTATAAAGTCAAAATAAATACAACTGACTTTAGTAAAAAGCAAAAGATTTGGATGAGCTTCTGTTCAGAGTGTTACTATGACGTCTTAAAGCAGGAGTCATTCCAGTGTGGGAAAGAGACAGCTATACAGGTTGTCTAGCGCCATCTCTTTCCCACACTGTGGAATTACTCCTGCTTTAAGCCGTCATTGTACGCCCCCAGTTCAGGTTCTGAGTGAACCATTTAAAAACCTATACAATCAACTGGCGACTTGGCTTAAAACTATAGTAATATAGTTTTAAGCCAAGTCGCCAGTTGATTTCAAGTTTTATGAGCTCAACCTTTTGTTTACCATGTTGACCAGCGCCACTTTGAATAAGTATTCCTACCACAATCGTCCTGACAATTCTATTCAAATATGACACGCGTGACATTGATATTATTTTGATGAATCATAATGTATTAAGTATTGTTCCTTTCAGCAGTTATTTAAATTATATTTTATTGTTCTCGTTTATTTTTTTTGTTTATTCATGGTCAATACTTAAGGCCAAGCTAAACTTTCGATACCCAGTAAACCACTTAGGTCATGATGTTATAGCAAACACAGTAGAGTTTTATCATTATCTGCCTAGCCTTTTCCTAAGTATGTTGGGGTCGGCTTCTAGTCATACTGGATGCAGCTGAGTACCAGCATTTTACATGGAACGACTGCCTAATTGCCTATATGACCTCTACAACCCAGTTAATACGATACACCTTGCTAAGACTGGTGGTCAGACTTTCGGGCCGCGGACTACATGTAACTATCAAAGATCTACAAATTACAGCTGGGCCCAACGGCTTAACGTGCTTTCCGAGGCACGGAGGAAACTCGCCATGTAATGGGTGGTCACCCATCCACGGCCCAACCTAGGCAAGCGCGGCTTAACCTGAAGATCGACCCCGAGCGGCTGGTGTTATTTAACCACGTACTTGGTAACACTGTAGAGCTCACTAACTGATTACATATATTTGATTTTATTTGACATCATAATAATTAGTCATTGTCTAAGCAGTATTCCTAAAATATTGTTCGACCTAGATGAATGGACAGACTGAATGACAAAACAATAGAATTTTACTATACGCTCTATAAATCAACGCAGCTGTTCAGTGGTGGAACTTGTCAAATCTGGTTAATTACTTCAAATCTAGTTTCTGATATCGTAGACTGTAGACCATCACGTTACCAGATTACTAAACTGAAAGTTGCTAAAAGAACTTCAAAAGAAACTAAATAGCAAGAGACTAGCCCGGACCCCTATACAGAACTTCATAGAGTCATCGACGAAATGCGAACGGGAATACATTGTCTTATGTCATACTTTGCAAAGTATTACCCTCAACATAATAGAGCCATATAGCACGACAAAACCCTTCTCATAGGGTTGCCAGCTGCCTGAGAGGTAAAGGGACAACCCTACCCCTCCGAGGTGTTAACAAACCAATTTCATTCTTAAACAGAACCGCCAAAAATGAACCCGTCTATTCATCTCAATCGGCAGCATCATTAGCGTTGTTTTACCGATTAAAGGCCCGTCCCATCTCACCCATCTGCGGGGTCCGTAATGATCGGCACACGCTCGCATCCCGACCGCGTGAGAAATGGCTCGCACCCGCCCGCCGATAACAATAAAACGACCTATTAACTTCACACTTTTACGTGTTACGGGGAGCTGCAACCCTTTTAATGTTTATCGTGTTTGTTTTTAAATAATTAAAGATGTTTTTGATATTTGCTGTTACTATCCGTAAACGTTCTTATTGTAAGTTTTTTTAAGGATGGCAGCTCTCTGCCAGGTCTGCGGGACTGTTCGAAAGAGATACTTTGGCCCTGGAACACAAAGGGCAAAAGAAGAAACATGGATGGGTTTTAGTCAGGAGAAGTCTGACACTCACATTTGATGATTTCCCATCCGAAAAAAAAACAACTTACATTAAGAACATTTACGGATATTAACAGCAAATATCAAAAACATCTTTAATTATTTAAAAATAAACACGATGAGGGATAGCAGCTCTAAGGATGTAAAGCAGAACAAAGCTATAAAAAAAAAACAGTTGACTGCAATGGACTTTCTAATAAGATGGCTTGATTGGTTATAAAATAGACATGGCAATATAACACACATCAACTGCTATCCTATGAACCTATAAAGTTTCGCATGTGCATACTTCATACAGGTTAAAGGACAAGCAAAATTTCCCACGAACAATCCATTTCATATCAACATACCTAGATATTTAACAACCAACGTTAAATCGTTGCTAACAACTAGTGCGAAATGATACACATCTGCAAATAAATTTCCTCGGATCGCATGAGAAAAATCACATGATTAAAATAATGAAAAGTCCGTCAATTAACCAAGAACGGTGATTATGTATATGGAAGATGATTTGCGTCTACAGTAGGAACACCATGTTCGAGCTCTTGTTATAAAGGACGATGAAAACATGGACGCACTAGTAAAAGTTTATGTTGACCATAAAAGTTAAATACGCGGCGCGCTCCCGTGAAACTGTCGTTTGGGACGTAACGTGGAGTTTTACTACGTATTACCACGTAAAAATACGCATTCTGTTCGCTTGTTTAACGTGAGAGTGGATTGCGGGATTTCGGGAGGATGAGAGGAGTATAGTAACCTTTTTAATATTGGAAAGAGCTTGCACGAATGAAAGACGCCAGGCGCTTATGAAGTCAAGACTGCATTAAGCGCCTGACCGCTTTCGAATATGTGGTAAGGAGGTTTGCTAGTCCAAAAAAAACACACATAACTAAACATCTTGCCTGGATTACGCGGAAGGATAGACAGAGGTGTAAGAAGCTCTTTATTATGGTTTTTGAAGTATTTAGTAAATAAGTAAAATAATCTGAACTTAGCATAACTGTGTCACAATTGTAAAACATTCATACAGGTGTAACAAGACCTCTAACGAAGCCGACAACTAAACATTCTCTACATCAAACTAAGTAACTTTACGCAAAAAATATTGCTGGGAAACGACTTTTTTTTTTGGGGGTGAAAAGTCATGTTTTATGGTAGAACTCAATGTAACGCACTCAAAACATTGTGCTGATGGAAGGATTGAATAGCGGGGTTCATGGAGGTGTTTAAAGTAAAAAAATTACAATAAAAACATGATTTAAAAAAAAAACTTGTGAAAAAGTTGTAACTTTGACCCCCAATATCTCCGTAACTAGAAAGTTCCCAGGTGTGGTCTAGAACGAAAAAATGATCGCAATGACGAGGAGAACCAGTGCCTTTCGGATTCGTTAAGGGTCTCGTTGCACCCTTTATAACAAAATAGTAAAGTTATCAAGGTGCCATTCAATTTACCTTTTTGAGTCGGAACCTTGAAAAACATGTTGAAATCTCTATTTCTCTCTCTTAGTTCAAATCTTTATCTACAAGGTTGAAGGGACACCGACGCTAAAACGTACACGTACCACCCGTACCACGTATTCAGTAGATCATTCTGAATTATGTGGGGGGGGACCCACATAGATTATTTTTCGTCGGTTATTTAAAAAAAGAAAACAGCTGTTTCATACACGGTCAAAATATAGGGTCTATCTATACAAACACGAAATCTCTTAAGGGGTAATTGTACTCATCATTATGAACAACTTTCACTATGGGACAAACCCGAAATCGCGAAAAAAAATCAGCTGTTCAGTACATTTTGTCGAATTTTGCGCCGAGAAATGTAAATGTAGTGAAAGTTGTTCATAATGATAAGTACAATGACCCCTTAAGAGATTTCGTGTTTGAATAGATAGACCTTATATTATATGGAACAGCTGATTTTAACAGCTTTAGCGTTATCGTCCCTTCTCTCCTTTATTTCAGACAACATTTGTTTATAAATGATTCGCCAATAAAAAGCATAGTAAGGATATATCCACTTACCGATAGCTCTAGAAACAGCCAGTTGCCCGTTGACCCGCCATGTTCCCCAGTACATGACTGTGCCGCCCGACGACTCTATTCTGTCTCTTTCGTCCTGTAAAACATAGACTATTTTAATATTCGTCTAATAAAGAGGTTTGGTACGAAAGAGGTCTTTCTTCATCTTTATTAGGATTTAGTCGTGCAGGGTAAACAGAATGCCCATTCTATTGCTGTCAGCCAATTTAACTTTGAGAACAAAGTTAGCAGTATTGCCGTTCTTTGGCGTCGAAGATCTCTGTATTTCCAGCGATAAGATTTTTTTTAAAAGAATTAGCATTTTTTTTTAAACTTTAACCAAACAAAAAATTTTTGTTTTGTGGTCGTACTGGTCGAGGATTATTCCATGGGAACTTACAACCGGGGTAAAAGTGTCCTATATTCTTAGGATAATTCAGGCACAGATATTATAATAGGTTCAGGGGGTTACCATGACGTCAGCAGTATAGTATTGTTTTAATGTCACCACAGGGTGGGAGAGAGACGGAGCTGTGGAGGACTTCTAGCGCTATCTCTTTCCCAATCTATACTATTATTATAAAGAGGTAAAGTTTGTGAGATTGTAGGTGGTAATCTCTGGATCTACTGAACCGATTTTGAACATTCTTTCACTAATAGGAAGCTACATTATCCCCGAGTGCCATAGGCTATATTTACAACATGCCCGTGGGATAATTTCCGACTAAAACGCGAGCGTAGCCGCGGGCCACAGCTATCTGGAATAAGATTAAAATAGTACTGTTTTAAGACGTCATGGTAATTTTCAGTCACCAGGTTATGGTCTACCTATCAGTCGTTAAGGCACGAAGGTAACAGGCTGACAGATAGGCACACAGTTACTTTGACATTTATAAGTATGGTATCTTCAAAGTTAAATTAAATTGTCTAGTGAAACTTCACACTCACGTACAATATGTAAAATTCGATCGTTATAAAGAACACAACACAGCGCTCCAGAACTCAAATTGCTGACGTAGCTCATATAGCTGCAAAAGTAAATTGGACTGGGTAGGCTATGTCTGGCGGATGGTCGGCAAAGCTGTGGGCCCGCATACCGCAAAACTGGAGTTCTGAGACAGCTATACGGGGTCGCGGCATACCGAGGAGAAGATAAATAAAAATAAATAAATATGGCTGGACATTACACACAGCGCCATCTAGGTGCCACATTACAGCAACGAGGCTTGTGTCGTGGACACCAGATAGTTGATAATACTACATAGATACTTTTGTTTGTAAATACATACTTATTATACATATAAAAATCAATGACTCGGAAACTCATCAAGATGGCAGGACGGCTTGGATGGGTTTCTCATTAATTAGCGAAGAGGAGCTACATCGAGAAAAGTGGATGGAATGGGGGAATGGGGGGTGATGTCTTGGAACACGAGTGGGACAGACCGAACTAACAAAAAAGAAATCTCTGAATAAGTTATACAGAAAGATAGAGAATTCTGAGGCTTTGCTCGTAGTACTGCTTTTGTCTCTAAAGGTAGCAAATCAGAATGAATGCAGAACGAAAAAAAGAATTCAGGAGTATTATCAGGCGAGCTTTTGAGTTGTGATCGTGGAGTCAAACATTTATCCATAATATAGCCTTAAACGGTGCATGGGTTTTGATTGTCATCGAGTACGTATAATATTATAGTCCAGCGTACCTGTCGGCCCGGCTTGTGCGGGCGCACGAGCTGCATGAGGCGCATGCGCTTGGCGAGCAGCGCCAGCGAGTCGCCCGCCCACGCCGCCAGCAGCCGGCGCCCGCGCACCGCCACGGCCACCGCCGTGCTGCCGCCGCATGCGCGCTGGGAAGGGGAACAACTGTTACAACATTGATGCCGAAACTGAACGTAGATAGTACGACCTCCTTCCCGAGAAGCTCTGAGAACACCAAAGAAACATCAGGAATAATACCGAGACGATCAGATAGATAGATAGAATAAGCTTTATTATGTACGCCACACAATTTTTTTCACAAAAGAAAATATTTCAATATTAGGTCAAATATTTGGCGAACTACTTATCAAGTAAAATTATTTAATTAAAATTATCAAAAAACCCGACTAGAAATTGTATTATGTACCTATAATTATATATGTATACAGACTACAGATGGCTCTTTATTAACGGTACGCCGCTGTTTTCCACGACCTTTTTGCTAAGATTAGATCCTGTCTCGAATAGCATTAAGAGCACTTATCGTTACTAATTTTAGTATACCTTATAAACACGTAAATTATATTGTAACACACACAATAGAAGATAGATAAGTTTATTCTTGAATGTGGAGTAATCATTTGAATATGACGTGTCGTCAGAATACTTAAAGTAGGATCTTGATGAATCATAATATTTCTTCTTCAGATTATTAATAGCACTTTTCAAGTACCTACGTAAGGGTAGTGTACGTCTTTAGTCAGTAAAAGTCTGACACTCCCTCCTGCTCAGCCCAGAGCGGGAGGGGTTATTTGATGATTTCCGATCGGTAAAAAAAAAAAAAAAAAAGGGTAGTGTACGTAATAACTAATAAGTACTTATTTATTTATACTTCACTAGCGTCCCGTACTGGCTTCGCACGGGTGCCAGGTTACACATATAAACCTTCCTCTTGAATCACTCTATCTATTAAAAAAACCGCATCAAAATCCGTTGCGTAGTTTTAAAGATCTAAGCATACAGGACAGACCGCGGGAAGCGACTTTGTTTTATACTATGTAGTGATATACGCAGGGGCGTGCCGTCCATAGAGGCAATTAGGCCTAGCCTACCCTACCATTCCTACCAACAACGCAACAAATGCATTTATTATAACTATATTAATCAAAAATAAAAAAATAAAACGCCTGTTATAATACTTAAAGCAACTTGTCGCGGCCGTGTGACGTAACTGGTAATAATATTACGAGTCTAGGCAAGGCCCCAGCCGGCCTAATTTCCATTGATAAATTTAAGCACACTGATAAGTATTTTCGTGTATATACACGGAAATACGAACGGCACACATAGTAAATAGGGGCGTAAACTCCTGCGAGTGTAGCTGGCTAGCTGGCCACTGATTGGCTGCCCCACAAAGTATTATCCGGCTAAAACGGTATGCGGTGATGCAATTATATTTGGTAGTGTTTTTTTCATTGATAAAATAACAATTGTAATTTTCTTAGAAGCCATATTTGTTTCATGTGACAAGCAAAATTTATTTCGTGATCTTGAATGTTTTGATTATTATAATATCTGACGGTTGTAATTCGTTTTGAAACGTACAGTAGTGTAAATATTATTTGTTGTATTTGTTTATTTACTTAAAAATGGTGTTCTGTTGTGAAGTTTGCGCTGATAATGTGTTTGTCAGAAGTTAAAAACAATAAGTATTCACGATTGTTTGATGTTAAGATTCAAGTTGTGTCTAAAGGAAAATGTGTAGATACCCGAATTACGAGAATTAACCCAAAATTCATCTCGTACTCGGTATTTCAAATGAATCTTTCTTCTGTTTGCATTGTCAGAAAATCGTGATTTGAACCTTGATTAATGTGGTGAGTTCTTTTATTTATAACTTTGGTTTTTACAGGCTTATTTTCAATGTTTGTTTTTCAAATATTCCGGTCAGACGCTCAAAATTGGGTACGGAACGAAAACTAAACTATTTTTTTTTGTTTACAGCGCCCTCTGTTTTATTTTTTAGGTTTTTTGTAACGAAGCGACATCCTTCGTTCTTGTATTGACAGAATACCATTGAAATTCCTTATATTTAAGCTAGATGGCGTTGTTTCTCATTGGCGTTGTTGTTGCTTACTAAAAAGACGATGAAGAAGACTAGAAGACAGATGCGGGGGCCTGGGAGGGTTAGTGAATATATCAATAGATGTGACTACTTTGAGGGTCATCCTAAGTAGAGCGACGCTGTGATGTTGCGAGTTTTTTTTTTTTTGCTTGGCCTGCCTGCCTTCGGGAAGCACTGCACGCCACTGGATATACGGTAGTGGTAAATGTGCGTATTTAATGCCACAAGGCATTCTTGTAAATTTATAATGGTTTTAAGTCGGACTTTGCAGACATTTCTAAATGACATCAGACACAGGTAACAATAATCCTCATGAATTCATCGGGGACATTTCCACGTCCCTACGTGACCGCGATAATCTTTTAATGTATTCAACTATAAACCGAGCATAGAATAACAGCTCAAACAAAACAATAATAAGACGAAGATAAAGGTGTGCTCACATCGGCGAATAGAACTGCGCAATGCTCTGGAATCTCGCCATTACTGTACTTACAAATATTGTCCGGCAAGTCAATGATGTATGTATTCGTTATGACAAGGGATGAATCGATTTCCATACGAAATATCATCGCCTTTTTAATCCAATACTGGATAAATTTTCAAAAAGGCTTTCTTAACACTCGTTAATAGGGAACTCTTGTGCAAAATGTTAAGATTATAGTTCCAACGATTTAGGCTGTACGATATCTGCCAGTGAATTTCAGTATTGTTATGCTGCAGTAAATGTTTATTTATGTATTTATTAAATATTGCCGAAATGTCATACTTACTACCCCTCCTGCTCAGCCCAGAGCGGGAGGGGTTATTTGATAATTTACCAACCGAAAAAAAAAAAAAGGTATGGTTAAGTATGACATTGAGGAGTGTCAGACTTTTACTGACTAAAACCCATCCATGTTCCTTCCTTTGCCCTTTGTGTTCTAGGGCCGCGGTATCTCTTTCGAACAGTCCCGCAACCCTGGCAGGCATCGGTCTTCTCGGACCCCTTCCTGTTTGCTGACTCTCTTTGAGGCGCGCGTGGAACATCCGAGCCGTCGACACGGCCTGTGGTCATAAGACGGACGGACGGCGAGCTAGCCCATAGCTCACCGTCCACAGGCCCGCGCCTACGGTGGCCGGGGGCCACCACATGGAGCCCGACGCCCGGTGCGTCTCCCGCGGCGGCTGGGACGTGAGGTTCTCTCCCTCTCACGTTCCGCCACCTCCTTCACTAGCATGACTGCTTCGCAGAATGAGGTGACGGCGCACACTGGTCCCAAATTAAAAAAAAGTGGACATTGATAGTAGACCGCTGATATTTTTTTTTATTGTTGATACAATGATAACAGATAAGGCAAAAAAATATTGTTGTCCTACTTCAAATACTTTTCTGTAAAAAAAATATTTCTTTTTTTTTTGTATGGGAGCGATTACATTTTACTCAATTTCTCAAAAACTTTAAGCGATGTCGAGATGGCAATCACATATGTTAGAAAACTAATAATTCTGAGTATTTGGCTCGAAGAAACTTATTGCTTATCTCTGCGTACTTTCGAGATAATAGTGACAGAAAATAACATTTTTTTTTAATGTTAATTTTTTGCTTTTTTTTAATCATAGCCTTACTTTAGCACATAATTATAATGTATGCGTAATGTCAAATAAGTAAAAAGAGACTTCTCTGTAAAAGAGGTTATGGGGGCTCACTAATGACTGAAAAGCTATGACCTTTCTGAAGGAGTACTTTCATCAGTTCTAAAAAACAATCAAAATGAAGACAAATAAAGCTGCAAACATAAAGTTGAATATGTTCACAAACGATTCTGAAAAAATATTATGGTGAAAGATTAATATTTGGGTCTATATTCTCTTGAGAAATCTCTATTTCCTCGTTTTCCAACGAAAGCAATTCATTGTTCAAGATCAAAGCACTAGCCTCTGGAAACAACTGTTTATGTAAACGAGCAAACTTTGGTTTGATATGGCTGATGTAAGGATCTGAGCTAATTAGAAAGCTGTGGATAATGTCTAAATTAGTCTGAACTCTACCGATTTTTCTTGTATGTGCCATTCTAACATTCCGGAAATCTTTATTCCTCGCTTCGGAAAGCATGCCTATCGGAATAAAGGAGAAATTTTCACAAATATCAGCACCGTGTATCAACAATTTATGGACACTTGAAGGCATGTAATACCATGGATATAAGTTTACATATAGCATTGCTGTTTCTTTACAATATTCCCTAAACAAGTTGGTATTAATAAGTTGACCAGATGAAATTGTTTGTAAAATGACTGCAAATCTCTTGATTAAATCAGGGTGGATACCCGTTATTTCAGCAGATACTTCATAATTTTCAAAAAACCTTCTTGCCGTGTTACCGTCATTGGTTGTACCAAATCCCTGTTTTACTATGTCAATTAACAAACCAGTTCTTTCCCGGAATTCTTCTTGTGTCAAATTCTTTTTAATTTCTTTTAACAATTTATCTTCTTTTCGTGCAGCCCACTTTTTGAAGTCTAAGTTGTACGAAATGTGTAAAATACATTCCATACATCTTATCCACATATGAAGCGAAGACAGACCATATTTATACATATCTTCTCTGATGAGTCTTTTGGATACAAAGTCCAAGTCATTCATTTTGATAGGTGGGGTATTGCAAATATTACAAACAGCTGCAGAAGAAGTATTGGAAATCACAGTAGAAATTTTCCCATCAATCATAGTCATGTACAAATCATGTTTAATATCAAAATTATCTACAATTGTGGGAACAAGATTACGAATTTCTTCCTCTAAGGATGCACTTTCCTTCTTTATCAATTCATTTGTTTCTTTTGCAAATATAAAGCCAATTGGACGACAATAGTTTGTTGAAGAGGGAGCAGGATTTTGCCACAAGATAGTACCACTCTCTTCTTCCAAACGAAGCGGAACCAAACTAATCATGAAAACTGAAGAATCGTCAATTTTAGTGTCGGAGTGTGACTTTTGTTTATAATTACTTCGAGAAGATGACCCGTCAAAACCCCATTTGCTTATTAGTTTTAGCGATTTTTTGTCGGCAGAGTTGTGCTGAATTGTTTTTAATATCCTATTAGTTGTCAAATCTAGAAGCGATTGAAGTCTTATCTTAGCATCAGATTCTGTTACAGTTATGTCTGACTCTGGAGGATAACAAGTTTTTTTAGCTTCCAGGAGCTTTTGATAGGATGGAAGACCATACATTTTCTCTGAAGCAAGAATAGTTCTTAAATTTCGATATTGCCATTTTGACAAATTTGTTGAGGTGTAAAGCGCTAACGTTTTATCATCTGGTAAACACGGTTTGTCAGTCTTTTTAGCGAATAGTACATCATGTACCATCTCACATTTTTCCTTGTTTTGGCTGAGTTCGTTTAATATAGCTGCTAATTTTGTTTTTTTAGACTCTTTTAATTTGGCACATAAAGCATAAACTAATTCCTCCTCTGTGTGATCTAGAAGTGTTAGAGAACGCCTTTTCTTCTGTTTATCAGATATATCAACAAATGGTTTTTTACTTGTACCATAACTTAATTGATGAGTATCCACTTGCGTTTCGAAATTTGGAATTACTTCCTCGGCAACTTTAAAAATGCTGCTTAAATCGATATTTTGACATTTTGGCCAAACTATTTGGGATTGTAACCAGTCTGAATTTTTGTTAAGAAAGGTCTTTTGAGCTCTACTGGAAGCAGACCATCTTTTTGAGATATTACTTGAAAAATTACGACAAAATAATTTAATATTACTCAAATCTTCGGAAGACAATTCAACACCAATACGTTCAATAAGGGCATTAAATAAAAATTCGACATTTTTAAAACCACCTCCTGATTTAAGAACAACGTATAAGTCTAAGTTGGTGACAAATGCGGACATATTATAATTTTAAGGAAAATTGAAAACAAATTAGAATCAAAGATATCAAAGACAAAGTGACTTTGATTTTAACAAAAAAAAATACGAAAACAAATTCGACGAAAGAAAGACAAACAAAAATTATTTGATTTTAAAATCCAAAGATTCAAAATACAACAATAACAAAACAAACAAACAACAAGCATTTCTTCAAGCGCACAGAAAAAATAAGGACACGTCTTATCGCAACCACATTTAGTTGTACACTGAGTGAGGTGTACGCGCGCGATTCGTGACCGTATTACGTTACGTCATGAGAGGCGGCCATCTTGTTATCCCGGCAAACTCGCGTCGAAGCTCCATTTTGCTGGCCAGCGGACCTATTGCGATATGAGTAAGGCTATGATTAAAAAAAAGCGAACAATTAACATTAAAAAAAATTGTTATTTTCTGTCACTATTATCTCGAAAGTACGCAGAGATAAGCAATAAGTTTCTTCGAGCCAAATACTCAGAATTATTAGTTTTCTAACATATGTGAATGCCATCTCGACATCGCTTAAGGTTTTTGAGAAATTGAGTAAAATGTAATCACTCCCATACAAAAAAAAAAGAAATATTTTTTATAGAGAAAAGTATTTGAAGTAGGACAATAATATTTTTTTGCCTTATCTGTTATCATTATATCAACAATAAAAAAAAATATCAGCGGTCTACTATCAATGTCCACTTTTTTTTAATTTGGGACCAGTGTGCGGCGTCCCATCCGTCTCGCTCCGGACCATGGATTGAACCAAGGCCGGACGTGAGAGGTCGCCGCCGCCGATCGCCGCTACGAGGACACGGCGGTGCTCCGCCCACGCGGGGCAGATCTCCACCGTGTGCTCCACCGTGGTACTTAACCATACCTAACAAAACAGTCGAGAATTAACTTTAGTCGCCTATGTAGACACACCTTAAGAAACTCACGTATTTCCCAGAACTACGAGGACAAGACGTCTTAATCAATTTTATGCAACTTTTTGCTGTAGTTGCATTTCAGCGGACACTAACGGGTTTTTCAATGGTATACAGAGGTCATCGAAATAGTCGTAGTTTCATTTTCAAGCATTAAAAATTTAAGCACCTATCTTATTATATGAATTGAAAGTCGTGTATGAGTAAATGAGTATGCTAACGGCTTTTACGAGCCTTGCAAAACCACAAACTGGCTTGTGCTTTTACGTCATATGTGTGAACAAGTTTAGGTTGGCCGACAATAGATTTACTTTTGAGCTAACGATTTTGTTTTGGTACCTATAAACGGTCGATAAATGCAATGTCTAGTATCTAAGTGGTGGCGGTAGAATCTCACATCAAACCAATTTTCTTATTTGGATATAGGAGTGATCGAATTTATCGACGAGGGTTGGCTTGACCCGATCATGTATCACCACACTTGTCGCGTTTAGTTCGACGCGGTGTTGAGTCAAGACGTATGAGCCAAAACGAGTCATCTTACTCGGTTAAAGCTTTTTCTGGCTGATTCAAGCCAATTTTGCGTCTTTTAAACCAGTATCTGGTAATATTACCTCCTGATTGCTCTTCCGTATGAACTCGGCATCGGTCTTGAGGAAGGCGTCCCTCATGGCATGTCGCAGGTCGCTGGTGAAGTGGGGACTTTCCACCAGGTACTGATGTAGGTGAGCTGCGCAGTACGTGGCCGCCGCTGAGCCGGCGTGCCCGTCGTACACTGCGTAGAAACTCGTCGATTCTGTGGCCTGAAATGGTGGTATCAATTTATTAGCACAATAATTAATAATACAACAACATGCCTGTCACCCCGAAAGGTTAGGCAGACTTAACTATAGTACAACTACATTTCAACAGGTTAACAGGGGGCAGGCTTATTGCCATCAACAGGTCAGAAACTCCAGGCTGCTACTGAGAAATTTCTGGTAAGATACCTAATAACAATTTGCCCGACATGGAAATCGAACCCTCAACCGAATCACACGCTCAGAAGTAGCACTTGCAGGCTCTGTATCAACGAGGCAGTTCTATTTATTAAATAATTGGATTAAATGCTGTTTAACGGATGAACTGTTGAATTTTTCACAGTCAGATGAGAAAAGATGCAGAAGCAACGAGGATGATAAACTAAGCGTATGAGATAAACACCAGGATAAAGGACACACAGAACCGAAGTGTGGCAGAAAAAAGGGGAGACCTATACCCAGCAGTGGATGATTCTGGGCTGATGTGATGATGATGAGATGATGTATGTCTTTGACTCAATTACTATTGTACCATTCCCTACCTCACAATTTTCTAATAAAAAGTCGTTACGGAAGTAACATGCTTAGCATAGGCATCGCCGTCCACAATGCATCGTACGGTACTTCGCCCTATAAGCTGCTTATGTGCCTATACATATAAAATCATAACATGCACCATTCATAAGTAGTAGGAATTCATAAAGTTATGCAAGCGTATTCCTATGCCTAATTCGAATATTGCGCGACAATGTTATTGTTTTTTGATTTGCAAGTCTGAAAATTTAAATTAGGCCTCTTGTCCACACACGTTTTTTTCCCGTGTAAATCTACGGTACAAGCTTATAGTACACCGACCGGCATGCCCTAGATGTGGTGAATCATCGTCGATTTTAAGTCGGCATTACTTGCCGCTTACCACTTGCTTACCACTGCTCTCAAAACGGTGAAGGAAAACATCGTGAGGAAACCCGCATGTCCTAGATCCAAAAATTCGAAGACGTGACATCTACCAACCCGCACTGGGCCCGCGTGGTGGATTATAGCCCATTCCCTCTCATAGAGAGGAGGCTTGTGTCTCAGCTGTGGGAACATTATAGGCTGATTATGCTATGCTTATGCTAAGTCGGCCTAAGATGATATGATATCAGTTCTATTCGAATATAGTTTACTTCTGTTCAGGCTTATGAAGCATAACCTAAGTGCCCACCATTCATAACCTATGCGTTTTAGCATGGAAGAAGATCCAGCGCAAAAGACAGGAAAAATTCCATCGCTGATCACTTTGACAGCATTTTACCCAAGGATAACCCAAGGAAACTATACTTCGTAACAACATTAGGCAGAAACTTACATCAATTCCAAAAAGCGCTTCTAAATTCCCAATCTCCACATGTCGGTCTTCCATGACTCGTCGTGAGTTCTTGGTGGCACATGAGACAGTCTTGAGGTCGCGTTGGTCGAGGGGCGGCGGGGGTGGCAGGGTGTCCAACTTGGAGTTGTCCAGGTATCGGAGGCAGACATCGTTCACGCGGGCTGTCACTGCTTGCATCAGCCGTAAGGCTATGTACACTGGAAAGGAGATGGAGAGTAGTAAGATGGCTGTGTGGAGTTGCGGGAAAGTTTTAAGTTTGCTCTTTGCCTCCTCTATTACCAGTATAAAGAAAAGCCAGTGTGGGGTTTATTACACCTGCGTAGTTTTCATTGTATGTAAGGATTTTTATGATTTTTATGTATTTTCGACATCTTTATGCGTCAACCCAGCTCCCAGCAAGACATGAATGGCAGTAATGGTCGGCTAATGGCCGAAACTATACAAACTGATGTAACCTTTCTGGCGGTTTCTGGTGATCTTATTAGTTCGACCTTAACTACGCTGAAAAGTGACTGAAGGAACTAACGAACTCCTAGCAGACGAAGGAAAATGTTTAACACGCGTATAATTTCGAAAACCAGAAATTGCTTTGTTTTCAATTTAGCATTTCTCATTGCATATAGTTTAACAATTATAATTTCGCTTTTTATACATATAGGTGCCTATAGGAAAATATACACCTAAATCGTGTTATTTATAAACGAATCCAGGACAACATTTCGTGCAGGAAAAAAGCTCATCATTAAAATGCAGGATTATATGTGTGAATTTCGACCAAAGAGAGTAGTCAAACTAGTTAGAGATGCGCGTAGTGGCAGCTTAGCGATTGCAACGTAGCGTTTCTTAATGCCATTCTGTCTACTATTGCGATATTATACAGTTTTGATTAGTCATAACATAATCTATTCATCCTTGACTTAGTAATCAAGTAACTTTATAAGGCCTTACGGCTATACAAGGAATCTACCTAATATTATTGACTGTTTTAGTAGATACCTTAGTTTTTGCAACATTTTTAGAAGGTCTCAGACTGTCTATATGTATACAGAATGAATTTTCCAAGTGGGCGTGGATGGCCAAATCCGAAACTATGAGGAATAGCGAAAAATGCTCAAAGGAGTCTCGACCCCGATTTCGATGAAAACTAAAACTGTATCATTAGATTTTTGAAAACTCAATATTCCTAGCCAGGAATCGAACCCATTGATTTTGGGAAAAAAAAACCGGGTGTATACACTACCGCACTATCGCTATTATTTCACCATTCGATAGTGTCGCTAATAAGGATCAAATTCTGGGAAGTAATGACATACGGCAAACTTATGAAAAATCTTAAATTTTATGTTTTTTCGTATTTTTAATTAATGTCCTTGATTGATGACACCCGCAGCGCAGTCGATTTTCACAACATTTTGTTCTAATTTAAATTTTATTTTCTCTTCGCGGCTAAAGGCCACAGACTCCTTTGAGCATATATCGCTATTGCACGCCCACTTGAAAAATTCACCCTATATAGTTACAAGACATGAAGCATCACTTACATAACGCTATACCTCTACTGACGTCGTATTACAAGAAAACAATATTCCTTTTCTTTTCCTCGAGGCCTGTGTTTATTGTCGTAAACGATTGCGGCTGCGGGTTCTAAGTATATGTTGAGTAGTACCTATTCACTTATATTGCCATTGATTAAAGGTATTGGCGCATCGCGTGCCGTCATGAATATGATCGATAATGCAGCGCTATTCGTTCATTCAAGCTTGTATTGATATTCCTCTAAGGTTCCTTTTCAACTACTGACATACGTCGAAGCTTTACAAATGAGGCTAATTAAAACATGAAAACAATGAATGTAAGAGTCAGGATAAACAATGAGTCAAGATTACATTCAAGTCTTCGTGCTCTTTCCTGCTATAACCTCTTCATGTATATTCATGTAACCTCTTTCTTCAAGACTAAGACCGATGCACTATACAGCTGAAGTGCATTTAAAATTAATCGGTCGAATTTCGATTAGATTATATTTAGACGCGAGTTGAGTGGACCGTCAGAATGACGTAACACAATAAACACGAGATTGCATGATATCATTATCTATCTGCCCAGTCTAGGTGCCCTAAACAATAGTAAGATCACACACATAACGCGCTGCCTTATGAGATGGCCATTTGTAATAGATTACGTAAGTACAAATAAGAATCTTGCCAAGTGGTTTTGTTCCTCAATCGATACAATTATGGCTATTACGTCGGAGCTTCTAAACATTTGATGGATCGTAACATAACTAGAATAAGACATGCTTCTGAATAAGCGGCTATCAGAAACTGGTTTTCGGGACCTACTTTGGAATAATCTCATGTACTTCATGCTTAGCAGGATTTGTGATTGCGGTACATAATACCTTTAAAGAACAAGTTAATCATCACAATATTGATTGCTTAGACGTTGCACAATGACTTAAATAAAAATATGAAATACATAGAATATAACCACCCACGAGTCAAACGGAATCTCCTGAAGTAGGACAAGTGATAGATCGATAGCATGTCTATCCATTACATCGCAGCGGATTCAATCGGACGGAGTAACGCGTGAAGCTCCCATAAATAAAGAAGAGAACGTATCCTACACGGAATAAAATATGGGACGCGTTTATATCTGTCTGTGGCGGATGTTTTCAGGAACTATTAAACTGAAAGGAGTTATATTGTTATTTGGAAATGGAGCGAAAATGTAAACTTAGCCTTCGATGGTAAAGGAGAAGACTTTATAGCTAAGTTGTAGCTAAATTCCACCTAAATGCCTCCTAAATATTTAAAATATCTTTAGATAAGGTTACGTTGGGAAAGTGCTAGATTCCAAAAAATCCAAAGAGTAGATTTTATTGCTAAGTTGTAACTAAAGACCACCTACTTGTCTCCTGTACAGTGAAGATATCTTTAGATAACGTTACTTTGCAAAAGTCCTAAATTCCAAATAATCCAAAGAAAGGTCATTTAGATTTATTGAAGGTTTCGGAAAATTTCGATAACAGACGTTGTACGACATTGTGGGTGAAGCAAGCTACAAAAAGTGATCAACATACCTGATTCGTCAGATTTGTACCCAAATTCGTTGGGTTGTTTCTTCGATGCTACTCGCACCTCGTCAAGTATGATCCGCCGCAGCGGAGTCATCAGTGTCAGCGGACATTGTCTGGAAAAAAATTACAACAACATTTAATAACATACAAATATTGTGGAAACATAACAGACACGGTACATTCTACAAAAAAACTGTCGCCAGACAGGATGTGAATAAAATATTTTCACTATGTACATTGAGAGCGTGAGTGTGTGATATGTTTTCCCAGGTCCTCTTTTTGCCGCGTTTGTAAATTGAACTTGAATGAGGACAGCCGACCGGACAGGTACTTTTCATCCTGGAAACATTGGTAGTTACGCAGAATACCACTAGTAGCATGGCCTTTAAACCAGAATTGAATGGTTAAAAAGTTCTGAATATTCAGAAGTAAGATAACTTGGGAATAATGGGCAAGCCAGACGATGGCCTGTAACTGCAACATTATTTTGCTCTTATAACCACATAATAACCCAAGTAGCAAAGGGCTCTATAACTAAGGCGTTTTATCACCAAAGAGTGATATAGTAAGCCTATAACGGTAACCATTATGACTGCTTGTACTATAAAGGTTTTTAACAGAGCGTTTTGGTGCTATAAGATTAAAGAGCATTTAAGTTCTTAGAACGCTTACAGGACCATACAAAAGAATCTTTAAAGTGTAACACTATATTAGATATGAAAAAAGCGATTATGGTACTATTTAGTACTATAGACGACCTTACTGGCACTTTTATGTACCTATTTTGCACTAATAATGCGTAAAAATAACTTTTACAGTACCAGTGTTGTAGCAGTATCGAAAACACTATTATACGATCAATCTGCACTATAAAAGTACCTTTCACAACCATTACGTAACCTTTTAGCTTCTTAAAAGATCCCTCAATATCGCTTTGGGTCTGATTCTGGTAAGAGTCATGAAAACTCTTCTATAGTACTAAATAGTACTATAGCGACTCCTGGTGCAGTTGCTAAATAACTTAAATTCTAAATAGCTCTACAAGTGAGTTTATGTTACTGTTAGGGAGACAAAAGCGTGACATAAAAGCACTAAAATTGATAGTTAATGAACTAATGAGATTTATACTAGCTTTTCAGTATCAATAATATCACTAGTATTTCATAAATGGTGGCACACTGTCACTGAAAATATAGCACATGGTTCTGCACAAAATATTTGTTTATACCACAACTATGCTGTAATAATAATGTTTCTTTTTCTCAAGCCAGTAATAAGGATGATGAATATGAGAGTGAGAGCACCTCTGTTCAAAGTTCCCTAACATCGGAATGTTCAGAAGAGGAGAGCAATAAAGATGAACAATTACGCAGTGACTTATGAAGATGGTGTGTCACTTATAATATACCTCAACAAGCAATTAAAATGTTGATAGAAATAATAAACAAGCGCACACCTTACGTGTACCTAATCAAAAGATCCAAGGACACTATTGAACATTTTTAGCTACACATTCGTGGTGATTTCGTGACTGAATTGGACAAGAAACTGGAAAATGCCTGAATTTGGATATTTTCTATTCTAATACGAACAAAAAAAAAAAAACAAACTGTATGTTAAAACTGAGAATTATAATAAATAATCTTTTAGTTTTCGTGTGGAATTTTCAAAATAACAATTTTTATCTTAAGATTAAAAAACGTTTTCTAGGTACGTATTAGGGACGTATTTACCATATCCCAAACATGCCCCAGTGTGCATTTAATGCACACACATACTAAGAAAATGTTGACTACACTATTTTATATATGGACAACGAAACCCTAATTCGTTTTCGGTGAAAATATGGCTGCTGTTTTCTGCCATGATAGCACATTAGCAGCACGGCTGGAGCAAATGTGTACTATAGCAGCCATAGTCGGGAAAAATATTTTTTTCATTAATTTAAATTTCATCAAAACACGAAAACTATAAGGGCGCATTGCGGTCCATGAATGTTTTGTAGTATGTCTTTTTTATTACAATGGCCTAAAGCATAACTTACCGATATAGTAATTTTGTTTTCTTGGGGAACGCTCACATGTTTTGATTATTTGTATTGTGCAAATTTGTGAAATAGTGCTGTCTAGCACTATTTCAGTACTAAAAAGCGTTTCTCGACACTTTTACATTTCAACTGTATAGCTGATTTATCACCTTTGAGCCTTTATGTAATGTTTATAGAATAAATCAGTGACAAAACGATGGGCCTTTTTGGGGTTCTGTAAACGTTTACAACACCATTATAGTACTAATCATGAACACTAAATATCACGTTCTAAAACGTCCTCATGACTTTTATAGTACCAAATTTTGCTACTTGGGAAGATCATATCATAACTGCGGGTGTTGCGGACGTTCATACTTTATGGCTCGTCAATCATTTCATTATTTAATTTCACTTGGTAAAGTACACAGTTCAGTTCGTAAAGCTGGCGAAATAGTCCATTAAAGTACAGGATTACTTCAAATATGCAGGACCATTGGCAGTACGTAATGAGTACATAGAGAAACAAACAAAGGTCGGTCTCAGTAGACAAACCTCGCAGAAAAACATTGGGTAATCTCCAGATACCGGAATCTGAAATCTAACAAAACAATACAGTGACTGCGACCAACTGATACCGCTATCATTTCGTACGATAAAAGAAAAAAAAACTAGTTTATATTCAGCAAAATTACTTCATACTAGCAAAAAGTTGATGGTGCACAATAGGCTTTTTATTCAGCTGCATGAATATCCGAGCAGCCAACAATGGCCGAAAGTGCTAACAGCTGTGAGAAGTAAAAAACAGCCGCTAAATGCGTAACACTCCTATTCGGTAATTCAGAGCATATTATCACGTTTACATCTCTATTGTTATTTTAAAGCTTTCCAAAGGTTTAGTTTTTACACAAGTTTTTAATCTTTCCAAGATCGAAATTGTAATAAACTTTTTACCAATGAAGCAATGTCATCGCTACTGGTGTTTGGCAAAAACAGACCCATGCATGAGTTGTTTTGATGTGTTTTTATTGGGTGCTTTGGGTAATATTTGATTGATCAATTATTTTTTTGTGACAAATAAAATCGGCGTAAACTTTTGAGATATGTCTGCACTCTGCAGCGGCCATGCGGAAATAGTGCTTATAGCACATTCAAAATGATCATATTGCTAATTATTGAAATTGTACGGTATAGTAAAAGTATTTGTTTAAGGCCAAGGAAGGAACACCTCGTTAAGGATTTTTTGGGATTCTGACTCGAAAACTACAACTTTACAGAGATGTTAAATTAAGAGGGCCCTTTCCGATGAGTCTATCGTCAACGCGAGCATGGTCGAAAAGCTTGTTGTTTCATCCAGAGCCACAGTGGCAATTTTCTTTCAATTCCCCCGTCATACCCCGCCCCGACCCCGCACATCTCGTCTCCCGCGCATCTCTTACCGCCTAACGCGATGATATTGAACGAAAAATAGTGTTCGAAAATTTCTTAAACTTGTTCCAGGAAATACGTGTTTTTTAATAAGTCTTACAAGTGTGTGAAAGAAATATTTGTCATTAAGAATCTCCATTAGATGTTCAAGGTTTCTATCGAGATGTTTTCTTTATTTTTACAGTTTACGAGTACATTATGAACGGCCAAAGTTCAGTTAAAATTTGTGCAAAACAGCAATTTTTGGAGGTTTATACTGAATTTGGTTTTTACATTTTTTTTTATTTTTCGCTACATTAGAAACCTAGATATAGTGCACAAAATACCTATTAGTTCAAAAAAATCAAAGATAGATAGATGTGTAAAAACTGCATAATCACGTACGAGCGTTTGTATGAAAAGTATGACGGGCTGGCCGCTCTTAAGGCTGGTTCATCTCTTTCATATTGTGCTTGTGCAAGCACAATGATGAAAAGGAAAAAAGGATTTTAACTCTCTTTTAATATTATACACATATCAGTGAAATTTAATCAATTAGTTCAATTGACCCTGAATAATGTATAATCAGAGTGCTGCATCATACATAAATTATAAGTGTAACGTCTGAATTTTCGAAAGGTGTTTACAAACTTCGACATTCAGCAAGTATGTCTAGCAGAGCACCCACTCATGAGACAACGCATTCATTTATTATTCACGAACCATAAAAGCTATCTGAAATCACTGATATTGTGGTCTATGTATTTTATCACGCGTAACTAAATCAATATTAACAAAACAGGTAAAACTGATAGGCATGTACATAGTCTGTTAGTACATGCCTAGTTTACAATTGAATGATGTTGATAAGATAAAAAATGAATTCAAAACGGTCAGTACGCGAACAGGTGGTAAGTTCCAGCAGCTGCTTACTGCATAAGTACTAAGTTACTTCAATCGTGCTTTCATACTATAGATTTTCTCGTATGACTTCAATTCAATTTATTATGTTTAAAATAGTATTTTAAGTCATAGCATGTAGTGCCGTGTGGTACCCCGCTAAGAATAGAGCATCGAATCTTCTCTTCCGTGGGTGTCGTAAGACGCCAAGGTGACATAGGAATTCAGGTAGACAGGCAGCCCGAAGCAGCATCCTTCTTGACTTTGCGATAACCTGTTTTCTTAAAGATTGCGGAGTATAGACGGCCGTCGGACCATTTTGCAACAATAGTTCGCCTGGTTCAAATATCTAATCCGACCGGGATGTTTCAGGATATAAGAATCGAGTATGTAATACGAAATAAAGTGACTGAGGAATCTGTTTCCCGGAATGGAAGTTGCCTGAAAACATGCTTGAGTGAACAATTAAAAGGCAACATTATACAACCTGGGTGTTAGAGACGAGAAACAGACTAGGAACAACCTATCTGTTAAAGTTCAGTCATCCAGAAGATACGTATACATTGTATAGGACAACATAGAATATCGGATCAATGAAAACACTTGGTAAACAAACCAGCGGGCATTCACATCGCTGGAACATATGTTAGTTTCCCTCGGTTTGGTTGCCGTTGTAGTTATAAAATAAAATGCGGACGTGTACGTCTGTCTGTACAATACATAAAGAGGTCGCTGACCCCGTTCTTAAAATGAATGCATGTAATACATTCTCTCTGAGTTGACACAATATTTCAGACAACTGTCGTATACTAAATACCGTAGATTACAATAAGTTTATTCAGAAGGTTATAGCGCGAGTTCGGCTCATTCTGGTTCCTTGTTAAGAGTATTCAGCGTAAATGAAACAAAAAAAAACATTACCCTCCTTTTGATATAGTCGGGTAAATATGAATTTGATACAACTGCAATAACGCTATCGCCCAAACAACCAAAAATAATGTAGGGCTTGCTTACAGTACTAACATTGATGTTGCCATGTTTGCGTAAGAATCTTCAACATAAGGTTTCCAAAGGCTTGAACCTAGGTGCTGGTTCAAAAATTTGACCCCGACTTCTCCGCCAAATTTTTTGCCAGAACAATTAATCGGCATTCGCTCGTTCTGAAGCGGCGTTTGTTTTGGTAAACAAACAATTCGCCCAAATTCCTTTCGGCAATTAACTGTGAATATTTGAGAAGTAAACAGTGCACAGAGCGTTGACACGGACTGGCGTTACTATCACGAACATCCGCATCCACCCACGCGGTCTCGCGCGCCAATTTATACATCGAGGGTACTGAGTACCAATCCTACGACCTCAACCCACAGGCCCTAGAGAAATTATTTCTTGTAACAATCGGCATCTTCCCCGAGAGAAAGTCCCCAAGGTGACGCAGAATTAAAGGTGCAATCATAACATTTTCTGCGACCATGCAATCATGGACAGATGACTCGAATTGATGACCTCAGTCTTCAGAGTGCCAAGTTTCGCAAATCTATTTTAAGCCTGTTTCGTTCTAGACATATTGGACCAATAGACTTAGAGCTATGTTCACACCTTAGTATTCATAAGGTTAGCAGACTCGGCAGGTGTCAGTTAAATCATTGTTGTTCTCGTCTCACGAGTTTAGAATTTCATACAAAGCCTAACGAATGACGATTGCTGAATTGCTGACGCTTTATTGATATGCATTCAAATGAATTTCCCACAAGTTTACTGTCTCCTGCAGTGTTAAATTCTTTTGTTTCTCAAATAAAAATATTATTACACCTTCCAACAATTCTAATTGAAAAACGCATTTCTCTTTCATAACAATCTACAACAAAAGCACAACTAAATCTATGCTAATATACTTATACTAATATTATAAAGAGGTAAAATTTGTTTGTAAGTTTGTACGTAGGGGACGAAGTATTATAATATCTGTGGTAGGGGGTAATCTCCGGATCTACTGAACCGATTTTGAAAATTCTTTCAATAGTAGGAAGCTACATTATCCCCGAGTGCCATAGACTATATTTACAACGTGCCCGTGGGATAATTTCCGACCAAAACGCGAGCGAAGTCGCGGGCAACAGCTTTTTTTTTGTACTCCTACTGACTTTGGTAGTAACAGACCGCCAAAAACTGCGAACGGTGAAAGGGCTTAGGCCTACAGTGAAACAACACAGGTTATCAAAACTGTCTGAACAGCTGTTACACGCCTGACAGCGTTTTTAATAGCCCATAAGCAATTTATTTCTTCAGTTTGAGGCTTATTTCTCTATGATTGGTTTCAATACAGTTCAAAACAACGACAGGCGAAATTATTTCGTGACTTGAAACAGTGAAAATATACGGCAGAATTGCAGCAGTAAAACAAAGCTTGATTACAAAAATATAAGTAATTGTACGTTGTTGGTATCGGTGTGTGAGATATTATGCAAGACTAAATGGTCAGCGGCACCGTAACACACAATTTTCGCCGAGTTACAGCATACGCCAGGGTAAATGGAGCGTCTAGCAAATTACATGTTAGCTAGGAGACAAGGCGTCAGTTGTTAGGTTCTAGCAAAGGGCTCGGTGGGAATGAATCATAGATTCGAGTTTTGAAACTATAACTTGGTTTAAATATTTAATCTGGGAGATAACCGTACTAATTACTAATAAGACCTTCATACTAATTTAGTAATTTCCATGTGATTATCAAATTGATGACTGGCTCGTTGGTCTAGTGGTCGCAAACACGACTGCTGAGCATGAGGTCCTGGGTTCGATTCCCAGGTGTGGGTTCCCAGTGTTATTGGGTTTTTCCATCAAGAATTTCTCAGTAGCAGCCAGAGTCTGGAATGGTCCCGGTCGATGGCAATAGGCTCGCCCTCTATCTAGTAACTTGGGTGTACTATTAGTAGGTGTACACCCCTGCCTAACCCTTCGGGGATTATAGGCGTATTATGTTATTTAATTAATTTTAAACTAGGCTTTGTTTTAACTAGTGCAAACAAACTTTTAACACAGTCGATTGTAAAATCTTTCTAGTCTAGTTCACTTGTAGATGACGGCAAAATTAACACATAATATTCACGTAATGTACGTTTTGCAATATGAGCGCGTTGTTTGCTTTCCGACCTGTTAAACGACGGGTAATTTAGATATTAGGTAATTGTATTGTGTGAGATGCAAGAAAACATACAACTGTTTGAACAGGTGTTTGGGCCTTTGGGGAGCCTACAAAGGGCTGCAAGTAACTACATGAAACATAAATTTATGTACAGTTGTATACATAGGCGTCTGAGTGCGGCACGCAATTTTTCCATGTAATCTGACTTAGTATTGCGATATGACACATCGGCGTAGTTTTCCGTATTACAAAGTGTTAAGGTACGTAAGCGGGTACTCAGCATACGGTTGGTGTGTGATCACAACTACGCGGTCGGGATGAGTAACGCGTCCCATATGACCCGTCAACCATAGAGCTGTTACGCAAGCAGGAATTACTTTTTAAATCTACCTCCATAATTATGAGCACGACAGGCGCATTACTATTCATCTGATATCGTAAAATATATTCTGTGACGATAGTTATGTGAAAAAAAGGAAAGACCAACATATTAAACACCTGCTCAAATGTTTGGTTTATGTGCAGGAACAAAAGGCATAAGGATCTTTTAAGGTTAATGGCCCATTGACAGGTTCATTGTTGGACTGTGGAGCTCGTGGCAAATTAATAACAGCCGCTCGGGTCGGGCTTTAGGTTAAGCCCCGCTTGCCTAGGTTGGTCTGTGGATGGGTTACCGCCCATTACATACCGAGGTTCCTCCGTGCCTCGGAATGCACGTTAAGCCATTGGTCCCGGCTGTCATTTGTAAATCTTTGACAGTCGTTACAGGTAGTCAGTGGCCCAAAAAGTCTGACAACCAGTCTTACCAAAGGGTATCATATTACCAGTACTAACTGGGTTGTGGAGGTCAGATGAGCAGCAGGCAGAGGCAGTCGCTCCATGTAAAAAAATGGTATTTAGCTGCATCCGGTTAGATTGGAAGCCGACCCCAAGATAGATGACAGGTTCAGTGTTCCATGAGAGTAGTAGTACTAGTTCTGCATTAGGTAGCTATTGGATGATGAGGAGAGGATTAAAGGAGGAGGAAGTAAAGCACTATGTATAGAACTTAGCAGGTGGTGCTCTATAGATTCTGCCTGGCCCATGGGGAAAAGGAGTGGGTAGTTACTACGGGTAGTTACACCATACATGCACATACTTGTGCATGTATGGTGTAGGAAAATGAGGTACCGGTAATGTTTGTTGACATAATTAGTAAAGCCTGACATAACAGTAAAATAGGGTAAGTAATTACCATGTTTTATTTTTTGCAATGGATTTAATAATATATTATTCACAATATTTACACTGTATAGTAGTAAACAGCAAGTAACATACAGTGGCCTTTAGCTCAGGTAGAGGTCAAGTTTGAATGCCTGACTATTCATTTTTCAGCAGAACAATAATAATTATTCATAAGCTCAATTAGGGCCCTATAATCTGAATAAATCTATGTTATAATATATTGAAATCTATGTTATTTTATTATTTACAAGATGATTCTAGGACAAATCTATATCTTCATCTATTAATAATTAGCAAAAGGACCATAGGTTGTGTATAACCCATGTTACCAGCCACGGGACCAAAATAATGGTGCGAAGCTTGTGTTTACCGACTTAAGGGGTTCAGAAATTGCTGTAACCTGTGTCAGATATTGCTCTTATAAAAAACTCAAATGAAGATGAGCCTCTGTTTTAGGGCTTGTGATGATCAAAATCTGCAGTTGTGGTTCATATGTATGTTCATATTTGTAATGTAGAACAATTGCATATTTTGATCAGCACTCTTCTTAATGAGGAATTAGATTGGTTAGGTTTCAATGATGAATCTTCACAATTTGCCAGGTTTATTTGAGTAAACCGGGTATGGTATGCTGAGTATGGTTTGGAACTGATATTTATCAGCCTTTCTACCAGTAACTGCCTTGTTGGTCTAATGGTCGCAAGCATGAAAGCTGAGCATGAGGTTCTGGGTTTGATTCCCAAGTTGGGCAAAGTGGTATTGGGGTTTTCCATCAGGAATTTGTCAGTAGCAGCCACAGAGGAATAAGGTCGCCCCCTATTACAAGGCACATAAACATAACTGGCAAAATGTGGGTCTCTTTGCCTAACCCTTCAGGGATTACAAGTGTTATGTTGTGTTTATGTGTCTACCAGTTCACATTCTGTACACCTTTGAATCACCAGGATCATGTGAAGTAATATAAATTTAAGTATGTGAATTTTAAGAGATTTTAATCTGTACTAATATTATAAAGAGGTAAAGTTTGTGAGTTTGTAGGGGTAATCTCTGGATCTACTGAACCGATTTTGTTTTTTTTTTTCACTAATAGGAAGCTACATTATCCCCGTGGGATAATTTCTGACCAAAACGCGAGGGAAGCTGCAGGCAACAGCTAGTGGAACAATAAGACTGCCAGTGTGATATTTTATAGTATATTGGGTTGATGTCTGTTACTTCAGGTTTCAGATCTTTGTTTGATATTTTGATTCTATCAAGAATTTTCTGATCTGTTTAATATTTTAGACATCAAATTTTTTGAAATCCCAGAGAAAAAAGAATGTGTATAGCTCTACAACAGAATAATAAATGTTGTATGTTATTGTCTGAGTTTAATTAATTAAGAGTTGCAGACAAACAAAACCTGTTCTACAACTTTTGATGCTAATATAAAATTATAGCAATTGGTATTATTTAAGCATTGTTGAATATGGTAGATTATGTTGCAATCAATTTAAAATTGTAGTATCCATATTGAAAGATATTCATTGATCAAAGTGATATGTATGCTAAACTTATAAGAATACTTAATGTATTAAATAAATAAATAGGTACAAGGAAACCAGCATTGTGGTATAGTTGCATAACAAAAACACTGTATAAACAAAAATCAAGTATTTTCTCTCTGTGTTTCGTTATCACAATGATTCAACACTGCAGCTATGGTTGTGATAGCCTTATCTAAAAGGTGTTTCTAGTTAGCTGAAAAACTGTTCTGACACTAGTACCTTCATAGTTTAAATAATGATAACATTAAGCACTTACTTCTCACTCAAATACTGAGTGGTCCAGTAGAGAACTTCACCGGCCAGCTCCGACTCGGTGATGGTGTACCCTGCTATGTGCACGGGCAACTGGTCCTCAGGGTTAACATTAGCCGCAAAGTTTTCAAAAAACACTCGGTAGGATGTCAAATAATCCTCTTTTTCACCCATTTTCGATAGTTCGTTCGACTTTTTAAAGGTAACTAAATAATATCGTGTCAATAATCGATCAACAAACACTTTGTGATTACAAGCTAAACTGGAGCAAAAGTCGGAGTCCTCCGATGAAATATACTTATTTAGTAAATATGAAGCACTCTTTCACTACAAAATAATATGTCACCACATCATAGAAATCACTTAAATTTATATTTGCACTAATCTCTTGTATATTGTGATCAAAACATAAAAATCACATCTCGCTCATACACTTCTCCACTCTTGTTGTCACATCCCATTTACAATTAATTATCTGTCCCACCGAAAAAAAACCCACACCCGATGAAATTCGAAACATGTGAAAAGTTACAAAAAATAGATTTATTTTATTGCATTTCAGTATGAAATTTAAAAAAAAATTGATTCACTGTAATTTGTAGATAAATGTATTATTACTATGCAGAATAAAACAGCTTACGACAGACGTATACTCTAAAAGGAATAACTGAGATTTTGACTTCAAAATTTCAGAACAAACTTTTACCGACTGTCCCGAGTGTGTGACATTACTAGTGATGTCTTTGTCCAGACAACACTATCGTTTGCTCAGCAATAAAGAAGCTTGCCACAGTTGATGACAGTGATCATGATCATGGTTAAAAGTAAAAGTTCCTCTAGAATTGTTACAAAACCTTATTATATTCTCAAATCTGGTTATTTATTTCAGCAAAGATTGCCCTCAGGTTAGGTGAAAGAATAATCTTTGCTGTCTTTGCGTGCATATAAACAGCCGAGGATTAAGATAACGACGAATGATTGGGGAGATATTTTTTCATCCACCTATCTATATAACTATGTAGTAGGATGGTATTAAATGCGAGTCTTAGCATAATAAACTACATACTATGCAGTACCCAGCTGTCAGGCTAACTGAACCACTGCATTTGTGATACATATTTGACAAAAGCGTTTTCTTTACTCCTAAGTAAAGACGCCACTACATCAAGCTACCCGAAACTGACAAATTTTTCCAATAAACCTTGAACCTAATGATTTAGTGATAAAATTGAAAATTTAATTAAAAAAATTGTCAGATTGTGGATGTGCTGCCATCTGCACCTGCATACCATACCTAGACTATGGTGGAAAAAGAAACAATATCTCAAGATAACTTGAAAATTTAAGTTACTGGTGTATTTATTTGCATGTCTTGTCTTAAATTTGACATGATTGTATGACTAACTGTTTATGATCTAGCCAATTATGTCCCTACTTATGTTTTAGAAGTAGTACATTCATTGTAGTACATGTATTAATAATTTAGAGGATCTTTTAAACGAAGCCGTTTATTAGATGAAACTCAGTTCAGTTAAAATAATATTAAAGGTACTGGCAGTAGAAAGAGAATTACTCACTGTCCAATTACATAAAGTTTGAAAAGCAATTAGATTTCAGTCAGATTTTACCACGAATTACCATGCGCTACACCACTATCTTGTAATTTTTTAAAACATTTGTTTGAGTTTATTCTAGAAAAAATATTAGACAATTCTTGGTTACAGCAAAATTTGAATAATATATTTTTTTTAAATAATATGGTAACAAAAGCATGACGTAATTTTTGAGGTCATGGTGTTATCGATATCTTCACGTGCGCATCACTGTCTGTAGTTCTGATTGGTCATGATGATTTTTGTTTATCTATGAGTTATCTGACAGTAGCAAAACTGGACAAAGGAAATATTTTCAAACTCGCAAAACTAGTTTACACATTCGCAAACATATCGATTGTTCTATAATCTTCTTCAGGCCTGTGTACATACAGGTAAAGTGTGTGGTCACAATATCATTTTACCACAGTTAGTTGTTAATGTAGTTAGTCTCATTATTCAGATTCGGATCACAGTATTTGCATCAGCACATATTACTTATCTAAATTGAATGCATTATCGAACTTTGCAGCGTACGTGATTGATAAATTGCGGCGATTAGATAACTATTTAAGTAATTAATTCTGATTCTTCTGAACTTTTTTGAAACTAGATCTCAGGCGACCTCAGTAGCTGCTATAGAGGGAACTCAAAAACACAAACATGACGTCGATTGCTGGAAAATACCAACACTACAAGAACGAGGACATTGATGACTATTTCAGTGCTGTAGGTGTGTATTTAAATATGATTTTATATCATCTTATTAATATGTCATTTTATTTTGAGTTTGCACCAGACTTTACTATAATTATATTGTGTTGTTATCGTTTATAAAGTACACAAGAAACTTCCACAAAACCAATTTACAATGATTGTTACAGGTGTACCATATATGGGTCGTAAAATGATGTCAATGTCATCACCGCTTATGGAAATCACAGTGGATGGCAACCAAATGACAATCAAGAACTCTTCTTTGATGCGCACAGTCGAGAACAAGTTCAATTTAGGAGAAGAGTATGAGGAAAATATGCCTAATGCCAAAATCAAGGTAAGTGTGACATATCATGAACCGACTAGTCATCCATAAGTACGAGTAAGTACTGGCTGTTCTTGTAACCCTGTGGTTTGGTATGCTGTTTGTTTTTCATTCTAGATGTTGCCCGCAACTTCATTTGCATGGAAATTTTGATGTGTGCGCGTGAGAAAACAAAAAAATTTAGCCTATGTGATATTCCAGATTATAATTTATCTCCATGCCAAATTTCATCCAGATCTGTTCTGGCATGATTGAGTAACAAACATCCATCAATCCAACTTTCGAGTACTGTACCTAGTAAGATCCCAGTCACAAAACATTTTGGCGTGCGTGTATGACCAGATGTATGAACGTGGATGAGGCAAAAGGAGTATGTAAGAATTGTAGCAGGTGGCGTTCTGTGGTTTCCGCCTACCCCCATGGGAACAAGGCATGAGTCTTAAGTGTGTATACATAATTATTATTATAACAATAACTAACATTTCCCTAAGAACTTATTAGGTTGGTAAGTTTAGTGTTTAGTGATCCTTTTCAAAACAGTACAGTGATTGTAGATATCTATATAAGGTATAGATACCAAAACCAGGTATAGATAGGTGTGTCTGTAAAGACAGATTTTTAATAGAAACATCATTCAACTTATTAACCTTTTTAACTGATAACCAGTTGAAACTGATTTTGACTGATTAACAGTTTGGGCTGTAACAAATATTACTTTTTTTCAGAGTGTCACAACCCTGGTCAATGAAAATCAGATTGAAACCAAATCAGTGATAGAGGAGACTGGTGCTTGTTGCGGTCGCCAGTATGACTTCACTGAAGATGAATGCATTGTTGTAAGCAATACTACTTTTAATTGTTTATGAAAGAAACAGTGTTTTCAATAGAATTATAGGCAAAGTACATTTTACTGCAGTAGTTATTATGATGATAATGGTAATATTTTGTAAACAGTATTATAGTTATACTGCAGACAGTATTTTGCTAACCAAGATGAAAATTGTTTCTAATTAGTAATAATCATTCATATTTCAGACCCTGACCCACGAGAAGGCTAAAACCCCTGGAAAACGCTACTTCCGCAAGGTCAAATAGATGATGAAACTTTGTAATTTAATTTTGAAATGATCATGTTCTTCCTGTGACAAATACATTCTACTATGGTACCTACCAATATAATTGGGAAACGCTACAAGGGAAAAAATAATAATATTGTTTTATATTTTTATATGATATATTTTATTAAATGATTTGATAAATAAACAGTGTTTTTTACTCTGGTCCTGCGACAAAGGCTCTCCGCTAGTTCTCGAAATTCGAATTCTTGAAGAAAATAAGTATATCGTATAGTATAATGAATTTAGTTATTTTCGAGTTGACGAGAATAGCTTGTGAAAGAATCTAAATCATTTTTTTTTATATTTCTATGATCTACAAGGATCTACCTACACAAATAAATAGATTGAAGTGTCTGTTTGTAATATCAAATTATCAGCTTTTTACTGAATGCAAACAAAAAGAAATATACCGCACCTAAAACAAAATCACATTTTTTTCAATTTTTTCTGTCTGTCTTCTGTCCGTTTGTTCCGGCTAATCCCCGAAACGGCTGGGATTTTGATAGTTTTACTGGCAGATATGACTACATATAATTAGAAAAATAATCAGGGTTCCGTGCAAAACAAATTAAACCCTTGAAATTGTTAACAAAATCCGATCCAAAAAGGAAAGTAATAATTTCAAGCGAACGAAGGTAGCGGGCAACAACATGGTGTTCATAGCGATCCTGGACATAGCTGATCAGCTAACAATCCGGACCATTTCATATAATTTAGCTATCAAACAGAGCCTAAATCAATTTATCGCTTCTATTTATAGTTTTTTTCTGTATATATTTTAAAATATATTTAAAAAAAATAAGTGTGGCAAAAACGTATAGGTCCAAACAGGAATTTATTCGACAAGACCAAATGTTGAGTAAAGTGCTGCCATCTGGCGCGAAATAAATCTGAAAGATATTTTGACATTTATACAATCCGTCCAATTTAAAATGTTCAGTTCAATATTCTTCCCTTCTTTGTCTGTTCTGCTGCAACAAGCACCTTACTATTCAGTTTGTGCTTTGTGACCAACCGCCATCAGAAAATAGCACCATAATTTCGTTCATTCTTCGTCCGGTTTCGATTCGATTGATTTGGTTTTATTGTTTTGGATGTGCGTTGTGTGGTTCTAATTTTTGCAATTCACTTACATTTCCAACAGTGATATCTAGAAATAATAATTATTAAAGAAATGGCTGAACAAACAGTTTCCTCGAATCAGGTAAGAGTAAATTGTGCCAATAAATTGAATAAGAATTTCATTGCTTCTTCATGACTGAAAACAAGAAAATAAACCAGAGGCTTTACCATTTCTTTGGTTTTTCATGGAGAAAATACTCCAACAATGTGCGATTAATGAGAAATGAACAATTTAATGCAACAAAATAAAATGCAGATACCCACCTAGTTTATTCATTACAGCAAAACCATTATTCCACAGGAGCAGCAGGTAAAGAAGCTGAAGAGGTTCCTGGAAGGTTGGCGCATGGCTGTTCTTCCTCTGAAGTCCGTCATCTTGTGGGAACAACAATGGCACCCATGTGCTATAGTTGGCTCTGTCTCTTGTCTATATTTTCTCATTTGGCTACTGGATCTCAATTCTCTCGCAATATTCGCTGTTATTGGCCTATTCCTTAATTTTGTGGACTTTATTGTGCCCGTTATCTGTAATTCGCTTTATGGACCTGCTGCATGGACCGGACATCATGAGAAAATGTTTGAAGATGTTTGCAAAAGTCTTGTAACTAATTACAATAAAAGCTTGCACAATATCCGCCAGTTCTATTCGATGAGGGAAACCAGCCCTTGCATGGTAAGCTCTATTATGTTTTCCTTATCGTTTCAACCTACTAGATTATGTAGTGAAGCTATAGAAGCAATTTCAATTGTTGTATTAACAATTTATTGTTCAATTGTTGTAGCAACAAAATCAATAACTGTGTTTAATGATGATATTGCATTTTATATGCATCAACTTTTGTAGTAATTTATAATTTGATTTAATCTGTAATGTGGATATGGGCCCAATGCTGTAAAACCAAAGCTAATATTATGAAACATGAACAAATTCACCAGTTCACCACATCTTAAAAAGTATGAAAAATATTAAATTGTAACCCCCTAATTTATTTTGTTTCAGTACTACATACTCTCCATCTGTTTGCTGATGACATTGGCATGGGTGGCGTCCTCCATCAACAATACTTTCCTGATGTATCTCCTATCTACTGTGATGTTGCTCATGCCTGGGGTTCGGCACAGGGGCATTTTCAACACTCTACTGGCTATGGTCAACATGGCACCTAAATCTGTTAAATCGGAATAAACCCAAGTACCAATTAGTTTTGTTACGTGTAGCTTTTAATATTAAATGTGATTGGTCTGGTCATAAGTTTTAAGTTAAGCTTAGCTTATTGTGAGCTTTAAATTACAGTATGTGTGATATACTTTATGATATTAATTAAAGAGCCAAAGCCTGACATATCGTTTTATTTTTGTTATTGCTTCTCTGTTCTTGTATTCACATAGGCACTTGAGTTTTCACAAGATAGTAGGTACCCATTTGGCAACTGTGTAAGGCCAAGACTGGAACCTTTACTTAGGATTATGGTTGCCATCACCTAAGCCGGCGATGCCGGACAAAAACTTTAAAATCCCGGGCATTTAGGTGAAATAGAATTTTTTCCCCAGACACCCCAAAAAAAAAGAGAAAAACATCGCAAGACGAATAGTATGGTGATAGTGAGTGCGTGAATTCAAACAAGAAATGAGGGCGCGGCGGAAGGATTCTTACTTTCTTTTAAGTCTTACAGAAATGTCCATTTAATTTATCGACTTACAAAATTAGGAACGAGAATTTCATTCTCGCTACTCAAATTTTTTTGCATCCCGTTAAATAACAATTGGGTTCAGACGGTGTTATAATGAAACTATTACAAAAAGTTTAAACCGGACACTTATTAAAACCCCGCCCGGACGCCCTCCACACACGGACAAATCCGGGGAAACCCGGACGGATGGCAACCCTACTTATGGCAGACCTTTATTAATAAATACCTACTCATATGCCGATGATTTATTATTATATGCTACAAGTCAGTCTATCGAGCAAGCTAGCTGTTCTATTAATTCAGCTTTATCTGCGTTGGGTTCATGGTTACATTTGAACGGTTTGGAGTTATCGACATCTAAAAGCGCGGCTGTTTTATTCACCCGGAAGAGAAACATTCCCGGAGTAAATCTTTACTTTAAAGATACACCTATTCCAGTCAAAGACAGTTTCCGATATTTGGGGGTAATTTTAGATTCTAAATTAAGTAGTGTTCCCCATTGCGAATTTATCGTCAATAAATGCGAAAATCATCTAAACATGCTTAGATGCCTGTCAGGTGTGTGGTGGGGTGCACATCCTTTTTCTTTAAAATTAATCTACAATGCTATAATCAGAAGCACATTAGACTATGGATCATTTATTCTTGAACCGGGTAGTGTTATGGCTTTTAAAAAATTGGACCGCATCCAGTCTAAAGCATTACGAATTATTGCGGGTGCTATGAAGTCGAGTCCCATAAATGCCTTACAGGTTGAATGCGGGGAAGCTCCTCTAAATCTTCGAAGACAGTTCCTTTCCGATAAATATTTATTCCGAATTATTCAGTTCTCAACACATCCTCTCATTTCTAAATTGGACACTTTAGTGACACTGATTGATTCTTCAGATTATTGGTCCCATAAACGTGCCCCTTGTTTAGCTATAATCTATCTAATAAGAGAATTTGCGTACAGAACATTATCTGAGGGCAATACCTTGCAATTCGCGTGGGTTCCAGCTCATGCTGGAATCGAGGGTAATGAAGTGGCGAATTCTCTCGCCGGTGAAGCGGTGCAGTGTGGGGACAGAGTTCCATACATAAATTTCAACTCAGATATTGTAAATTTACCTAAAACTTTTCTTTTGGACACCTGGAAGGTGGCCTGGGAAATCAGCAGTAGAGAAAAGGGTCGTTACTTTTCTTTGATCCACCCCGACGTTTCGGAAAAACCGTGGTTTGGCAGGGCTAGGTTTGGCAAGATGGAGACCTCCGTTCTCATACGGATGAGACTTGGTCACGTTTGCTCTCCAGCTCATCTTGCCAAACTTAAAATCATAGACGATCCCAGTTGTTCGTGTGGCACAGATGTAGGCGACTTGAACCATATTCTTTTTTCCTGTCCTCTATATGACCGTTCTTCCTTTCTTAGTGATCTACTATCTCTCCGTATTCCTTTTCCTACTTCAGTTCTTTCTTTATTTTGTACAAATAGTTTACCTGTATTTAGATGTATAGCTTCATTCATTACCATTAATAATATTAAATTGTAATATATATATATATATTTTTTTTTCTCTTCTCATCTCTTCATTTTATGTACCTATAGTTTTTATTTTTATTAATTATTAACATAGTAATCCTACTGATCCTATATCCCAAATTCCGTGTTAAATTATACATATTGATAAATCCTAGTTTCCCTACCTTTGTTTCCAATAACATCTGTAATAACACTAATAACATGACATTGGCTAAATGCACAAACCGTGCGAAGCCAGAAAAAAAAAAAAAAAAAAAAAAAAATACCTACTCATACTTATCAGACTGAAGTAGGAATCTTATTTTGAAGATCACTTAAGTAAAATCAGCAAATTGTAGTGTTAAACTACAAACAGGTGTGTTGTCAATCTGACGATCGACGCTCAGAATATGACCAGACAAATTCGAGCCCTGCGAGCAAGCAAAAGGCGAACAGAAGATTGATGTAGATCTCCAGCGATCCATATCCATTTTGTTCGGCTTTTGCTGACACTATCGATCGGGAACTCAACAGGTGATAATGTAGGTCTACCTGTCTTACGTCTGTATCGATTCTGTCAAATTAAAAAAATAAATATTTAGCAAAGAAATCTGTAACTAGGCGCTCCTTCACCGGAGCATTCGCCTGTTGAGTAACAATCCAAGATTTGATTGTGTACCTAAAGAAACAGGTAATTGTTACAAATTGTACCCGTTACAGGTTGAGGTTGCGCACTGTAATGCTCGCTTCTCCTCGGTCTGAAGGCAACTTAATCTATACAGGAGTAGTCACGTTTGTTTGCGATAAAGCAAAAACCGGCAGATGGACTGTAAGTGCCAGATAGAGGGGAGGAGAGAGGTAATACTTGTGGGTAGCAATACGATGAACTAAAGCGATCCATCTTAGAAAAAATTGTGTCGACTAAAAGATGAGTAGGTATCAAGATTTAATGAGGGGGTTTATTGCTCGTAAAATCGTTGAGCTGTACATCATGTTATATAATTAACTGGCGACCCGCCCTGGCTTCGCACGGGTGCAATGTCATACATATAAACCTCTTGAATCACTCTGTCTGTTAAAAAAAAGCCATATCAAAATCCGTTGAGTAGTTATAAAGATCTAAGCATACATAGGGACAGACAGCGGGCAGCGACTTTGTTTTAAACTATGTAGTGATAAAATGCAAAAACATTTTATATGTACATAAAATTTTGTGCAATTATTGGGAGCAACATTAGATATCGGCTAATCAAAGGCAGTATAAACCTTTACATCATTGTCACGCCTGTAATCCCCGAAGGGTTTGAGCAGAGGTGTAGGTACCCATTAGTACACCCACATTTCACCAGTTATGTGATAGGGGGCGTGCCTATTGCCATCAACCGGGCACGAATCCAGACTCCGTGACTGCTACAGAGAAATTTTAGATGGAAAAACCATATAAGATTGCCTGACCTGGGAATCGAACCCATGGCCTAGCAGTCGCGCTTGCTACCGCTCCAATGAGGATGGTGCCTTTAACTCTGATGGTTCAACAAGACTAATAGAGAAATATGGAAAAGGAAAACATGCTGCGCTCGCGCCGACCCCGAATAAATTGGGAGAAGGGCGCGGGAGAATTACGAGTTCAACAACATATTACGATAGCGTAACTGAGAAGACATATTTTTCAAACCTTTGAAGCAAAGCATTTTGGGTACCTAGATACATTTCGTTTCGACAATTGGTGATTCTGAATCCCATCCCAAAAACCCACATAAAAAGGGGAACCTACCTTAGAAGCTTGGTCTAATATTTATACCAATCTAAATCCAATTCTATGCCAAGTACTTAGTTGTTTCAAGAAAATCTACTCAGCCGTTTGTAGATCATCACCGCCGCCGCCATTTCTTCAGAAGTTGAACCGTTCCTCGAGGAAAATATGTCCAGGTTCTATGGTAACCGAATATGACGTGGCGACTTTTATGATTTTGTACAGTCATCTAGTAAAACATTTACTTGAATTTACGATGCCTTTTAAGATAATGCATCATCATCGTGATCATAAATCCTACCCAAATGTCGTAAAAAAAATGTTGATTCATGGCTATGTGTGGTTTTCAAAATATCAACATTACGAACAATAAAAACATATTTTAACCACGCGCCTTTCGGCTTCTTTGTTTGTGATATGTATGTAAAGCTAATTTAGTGGTGGATGAACAGCATCGCATAGTAATTAGGAGTAAATTGCAAAGAACATATTAGAAAATCACAAAAAGGTTTTTTTTGTAATTTTGATTTTTTGGTCATGTAAACTCGTAAGTCTTTTTAGCTGTAGACTAAGGAGCGTTAATTTAATAAAACAGAAAACCTTATTTATCAATTATTATATTTTGATGTAAATTCTTATCTAATACATTCAATAGGTATATCAATATCTCATAATTTAATGAAAATTGTTTTTGCGCACAATCAAGCGAACCGGTAAGGCAAACGGAGATCACTACATAACAGACATTATTCTATTGGCTTACTACATTGCCTCTGATTCAATAAACTACGTCTATGAACACAAAACTGTTACAAAATACATTTGTTTGAAATCTCATATACAAATAACTTAGTTACACAATTTGTAAAACCTATGTATAAAAGTTTTTATTAATAACTTTATTACACTGAATACACAAAGCATTAAAAATATGAGAATAGGAAAAATCATTAGTATAATCACAGCAATGAGCGTAAACGATAAAAGATTCATCAATAAATAAACTGCAAGCACAGGTTAAAATATCAAAAAGGCTAATAAAAACAGTAGTTACTATTCTGTGCCGAGTTTATGAGATTTTTATGATAAAACTACACTGAATGCATTTAACAACTATAATTGGAACTAAAACACGACTATCTAAATGTTTGAACTCCATGCAGATGGTGTACGCGAGCATTTTGGGGCATGCACGTTTCCAAGTTAAGGCAAGACATTTCAAGGTGATTATAGAAATGAGACTGCTGATTTTTGAAATAGTATAATTTCAAACCGCGACAAACCACCGTATGGAGGAGCTAAGAAACTACTCGGATATAGTAAAGCCTGGTTTAACGGTAATACTTTTAGCCTTCGTCACCAGCGGCATGCCCGGCTCGTTCGTCGCGTTATTGGCACTGTCTGTAGAAGTGCTTGGCCTCAACTGATCATCTGTCACTAATGTCGTCTTGAACCTACTGCCAGACACAGTCGCTTGGGAGCTTACATTACTTTTTTGTGCACTACTGTCGCTATACCTCCTACTACTTCCATTATTCAGAATTTCATTCTTTTTCACTTTATTCTTGCCATCTTTGCTTTGCAAATTAAGCGAATCGAGGTTGGACATATACTGTGTATTTTCCTTAGAAACCTTTTGTTTAAGGTCGTTATCTAAATTATAATTTTTGCTGCTCGATGGCATGTCTTTATGGAAACATTCTTTCGTTTGCTGCAAGCTTAGCCCAAAGAACTCCGTAGAGCATTTGCTAGTGGACGGTTGACTGTTGTCCAGTCTTAGAGAGTTGACCGCGGCGTATGTTTGCGGGCTCAGATCGTTCTTGATCCTCACCGGCGAGCCGCACGGGTCAACTGAAAGGGTTTCTTCATCGTCTTCGCCTTCAGCACTCTGTAAAACCATACATGGATATTCAAAAGTCGTCTTTAATCACTTTGAAATAGGTCAGACTTACAATTATCCTCCTAGACTTTTAATAGGGTATAAGTAATAATTCTCAAGCTAGTTGTTATTAATCAGTTAAGTGGGCGTGATGTTAAATGTAATAGTGATAATCATAGCATTTATTAAATGGCTCATGTTATTACAAACCCGTCACTTAACATCATTATGATTTTACTAAGCAGTATTCAATTAACAAAGGGTAGGTACACAACAGACACAGAGATCAAACAACTTTTCGTTTACTCGAGCATGCGAGTTTCGTTTGCACTTCCAGAATGTTTTTTTTTTTTAATATAAAAAAAAACATTGTCTCAAACTAGGGATTTCTCCTGTATCGAGGGTACGTTGTACACACATTAATTAAACTCACATTCACAAAAAAACAGACCCGCAACAACTATCTGTCTGTAGGTCATACAAATATTTGTTCCATGCGGCGATCGAATCCGCGACCTACCCAGCCCTTATAATATTTTATCAATATGAGTAGTACGGTACCAGCAGATCATGGTCAGTGATAGATCCGGCGGTAGCCTCGTTGCTGTTGAAGTCCAGTTCCGAAGCTATTGACACCGGCGTCACGTCCCCGCTAATAGATGAACCTGGAACATTGCGATGAAGAAAAACACTTATTATATCAACAGAGCTCAGAACAGAAAGCTTCATTACTGATATACAATTATTTATTTTAACTGGCAACAGTTTCCCTTTTTTTGGAATGTTTGATGTTGCCAGTGCGAACTATACTTTTTTTTTTCTATAGGTAATAAATGCAATAATACACCTGTATACAAATTGATTTGAGATTTTATTCGAATCTAATAGATCTATATACTGCATGACCATTATGGATTTTTAAAACCCTTTTCTTTATGAAAAATCTAAAAAACTTCAACATTCTTTCTATTTTACTATTTACCCATTTTTTTAAACTGTTTACTGTAACAATGGCAATGTGACATAAAAGTGGTTATTATTGTGGTTTGCATGAAAACATAAACATACTTAAATATTCGAACATTTATATTATAAATAAATATTTAGATATTACTTTATCATGCAAACTCCGTTGTATTGTTAGTCATTGTTTGACGCTTTTAATGTTTCTAAGCTATTTGATCATTCTCAAGAAAAGATTCGATTTGAAATAATTAGCAGAGAGTGCAGCACATGCATTTCATAATCATGCAACAATGAACCATAAATTAACAGAAGGTAAAATAGTTATGTCCTAATTTAGATGGAGTATTTTGTTACAAGCGACGATATTGTGCAACTTTTATATTTAGGTATCACTATAAGTAGGTATCCACCGGTCAGCTCCGCAACTTTGTAATACAACTGATCTGAACGACAGCTAAAAGCGCGCCGTGGGTTGCTACACGTTATGTCAAACAACTTTCAAGGAAACTTCTGTTCAAAAGTGAATAAAGTGTAGCAGCAGCGCGCAGTCGGGCGGTCGTTGTCTAGTCGAGCTATATGAGTGAGCGTGAGGTACCTGCTACGTTGGAGTGCGGCATGAATGGGTGCAGGCTCGCGTCCAACGCGCACAACGTCGCCGCCTCGCCCTCCCACTGAGGGAGCTTGCTCGGCACATTTTTACTCCAATTGCTACTGGAATCCATAATGTTTAGTTACCAGCCTGTGTTCGGCTGCGCCTAGCTCTCTACTCTACCACTCCCGACAATGAATGATACAAGCACCAACAATCATGAATGAATTACCGTGAACTGGCGCCGCCTTATGAGAAAACAAGATGGTTCCGAATAGACTCCGCAACTGGACGAAACATTTCACACATTTTGTCCACTTGCAGACTGAATTGTAAGAGGTCAAGTTAAGGTTCAGTTCATAAGTCTCACTTTCGACTGAGATATAACGATAGTCCTTTAGATGACAATTAACAAATAATAGAAAACAGAACAGTAAAACTAACATCAAGCAACATTAGCAGATAATTATGAAGTGTTTATAATACAGATCTAGTCAAGTGATAGCGCTGTAACCAACAGAAATTGAAAACATCTTCCAGAACACGTTAGACAAATTAAAACCAAAACAAAATGTACAGAAGAGTGGCATCGACTCTAATGTTCGGAAAACGCATTCAAGCTGGTTAACATTTCACTAAAATTTAGTTCCGGTAATTTGTCTCTATATACCTCTCGGTGGACATGGTCTTATGTTCGGAGTTGGACGCGTAGTTGGAGTTGGGCGACGAGGGCCCCGCCGACGACAGGCCGCTGGGCAGCTCGCCCGACGACGACATCAGCGACGACGGACCGCTCCAGCCTACACCTGGGGATGAACGGTATTAGTGTTTGGTCGCTGCACAGTGCACAGCGCCGGCTACTGTCTCACTGGCGGGACTCACTGTTGGTGGGCGAGGCCTGCTTGTGCGGCGGCGCGGGCGGCGCGGGCGGCGTGCCCAGCAGCACGGGCGCGGCCGTCACTCGCTCCAGGAAGGCGTCCAGCTGCCGCAGCGACAGCGCGTTGTGCAGCGTCTCCAGCGGCCGGATGGCCGGCACGCCGCCGAAGCCCTCCACGGCCGCTGCGGAACAACGAGCGTCAGACGAGCGGGGGGCGCGGGCGGGTGTGCGGGAGGGCGCGACGTCACTCACCGTTGCTGGAGGCCGCCGTGGGGATCATGACGCGCAGGTTGGGCGCGGAGCTGGAGCCGGAGATGACGGCGGTGCTGAAGAGTCCCGCGGCCGACAGCTTGCCGCGCGCGCCGAGCCCGAGCATCTTGAGGTAGCTCATCTGGCCGGCGATGCTGTGCCGCTGGCGCCGCCCTGCGTCCCGCGGGGTGCTACACTCTCGGCTATGGCGCGAGGCCGTGTGGCCGTCCGCCAGGTGCGGCCACGACGCCGTGCGGAACGTGATGGCGGATAGCGGGAGTTCGTTAGTGGAGGACTCGACGCCGCCCATGTTAATGAGGGGGGTTACGGGCTCGTCGTGAGCGCGCGGCCGGGCGCCCGAGCCGGGCGACGTCACGGTTAGTGCGGGAGGGAGCGGCCGTGCGACTGCCCCGGCGTTATGATGGCGCGCGTTAGTGGGGTTATACGAACAGTGGGGGTGACATTATGTGGAATGCGAGCGTCGTTAGTAGACAGGGTGGTGATAGAGAGAAAAATAAATTAGTGATTAATAATAGAATAAATAAATATATAGATACTTGTCAAAGCGTGCTCGTAGTAGCGATAGATTTGCAATACGGAGATCGCGTTTGACATCACACTACACAGAAGGGACCCCAACCAGCGCAGTAGTTTGACGATCGCCTGCCGGCCCCGGACACGTAACGCTCGTTGTCGCGCGCCTCCTGCCGCGCTCACACGCGTGTGATCGCGGGAGGAGACGCACTCCGGAATGTTACGTTTGCATCACATTCATTTGAACATTTCATAATAACAGAACATCGTTAAACGCGTTAGTAACGTCAGTATCAACAGCATGCAGGTGCCAAACAATCGTCAAACGTGCGCAAACACGTGACAGGAGGATGCAACGCAAACACACACAAGATCGCCGGCCAGGTGAGCTACTGCGGCGAGCGGCGCGCGGCGCTCTACAACTCAGTAACAAGTCAAGTAAACCACACGGACACGACAAACGAGCGTGCCATACAACCTTATACACTTACTGCTAAACGAATAAACGATACACCACAGTACTGATGAATTATATTCTTAAACTAATGAGGATCTCTCTATTTGTTGTATACTAAAGCACTAACAGATTTTATTTATAGTCGGACATGCGAGCATGCTTGCTTACCTGAGAAGACCTTTCACCGAAGTTATACTCAGTAAAAGTTTGAGATGAACACTTTATGGACGAAACAGATTTGCTACAGCTATAAGACACTAATTAGAACCCTATACCGATGATGCTAGGACGCGCACACATGTAACATGTTCAGGAGTTGGGGCCAAACCACCAACATTTGGAATTTATTCACCAATAGACGCCATACTCAAATAGCATTAGCATTGTAAACTGAGAGCTCATTTGTACCATGTCAGATAAAAGGTTGAAAAAATGTTGTCTGGCTGCCAGATTATATAATACATTATATAATTTGAGATGGTTTAGAGATCATTATACCTAGTACATATTAGTAATTCACTGTTACATTACTGATTAATAATGGTGTCCGGATATAAGCTGGCATGCAGCCCAAGCTTCAATAAAGTTTGGTTATTGCACGATTATTGAGAACATTATTCGAACACATTATAATGGTAGACTAGCTTGTTATGAGCTGTTTATGTGTTTTATCGCGAATTTGCAAACATCCTCTACAAAGTTTCATGCATCTTAGAGTCTCGATGCAACCAATGGGTCTGGGTTCTAGACCAAGCGATTTGGCTCTGCGTTTTCTGTCAGTGAATTTTTAAACTATTCATGACTTACTATACTTTACAATAGTGCTTCATGGGCGGGCCCGTGAAGCACTATTGTAAAGTAAAAACTACATGGATTTGGCAAGATGAACATAAATAGGCCTAGCCATAGAACATTTCGTCAACCCGAACACCTGGACAGCACAAGTTGGCCCGTGGCACATGTGAGTGGTAGCCCCGCGCTGCGTGTGCACTGACCTGGCTGCGGCACGGACTGCAGGCTCTGGTAGCGCGCGCCCACCGCGCCGGCCAGCGCCGCCTCCGACTCTGTCGCGACACACACGTCACATACCCGCCGAGATATAACACGAATTGCAGTCTAATATTATGTACTTTTTGAAGGCCGTGTTGCCTTCAGCATAAACAACATAGAACGTTCCCAAGTGGCGGGACTTTCATACAAACCTAAAAGCTGCTTTACCTTTAAGTCCTTTAACCTACTACTTTTTATTATGATGTTAGGGTTTCTGAACAGTCTGCTAGCCTTATGGGCTTGCCGTATTGTTGGCCTCTAGGCACACTGCTAGGAAACAGCTTCCCGTAAGATGGAGTAGGCCATAATTCAACAAGCGGGCCATTTTAGACCCCAAGGTTGGTAAATGTGACATATCTTCGAATTATTCTTTCTAGGACATGCTGGTTTCCTCACAATATTTTCCTTCGCCGTTTTAAGAGTAGTGATACACACGGTAAAGTGCTTAGTGCTTGACTGGGTGCAAACAAACCCCAGAAGTAAATCGCGGTGGATACAACTGAGCAAGATACTTTGGGAATTTGTCCCAAAAGCGGTCCAAAACAGGGTACTCATTTGTTTTTAGTGAATCGTCAATATCAATCAGGAGTATCTATATTTTCTGGTATAAAACCTTTGTGCCATTTGTGCTTAAAAAAGCAGGAATAAAAATCGAAAGGCATAATATTTTACTGCAATCCCTGTACGAAGCAAACTCAAATATAATTTGCAAAGTTTATCTACGGCGTTGTAAATAAATCTAGGTAATAATATGTTTCTACATATAACTATAGACTATTCAGAAGTTAGAGAGGACATACTACATAGGCTTAGATACATAGAAATTGAAATATCGACACTAAAAGGAACACCCCACTGTCGTCACTAAATGTCACTTTTAATTAATTCCATCAAGGATAAATATTTTCTTATAAGGATTTCTATGGGACTTCTAACTAGATTTTTGTGGTCAACACAGAATAGTAATTAAATTGAGTGTTAAGACTAGACGGACTAGAGCAATCAGGCTCAGAACATTATGTACACAAATTGTAGACCTATTTAAAGACTTCCTTTAAATATTACGTTATCTCATGTAAAATTTACTAGGTCGACCTCCTCTCCTCTTTCTAAAGTAACTCCTTTATATACGTCAAGCGTCATAGCTGATTTATTCACCTTTGTAGATCCTGATCCATAGGTTACAAAGGTACAAGCCAGGGATGTCTCTAAACCCGTGATATCACAACATAATATGTACAATAGTCTGGTGTACGGGGACACGGCACTCGGGAGACTAACACCCATATTCTTAGAGCGGAGTTCACTAATGAAACTGAACGCGTTCATGCTATGGAATATTGATACTGACAGCTATTGAACGCCGTTTAGGTGTTCTAACCGCGCTCAATATCACTAGTGAAATTCGCTCTGTGCTTTTGCATTTAGTGTATTTCCAGCGAAGAAATTCGTGAAATGTATACGTAGCGTCTACGCGTTGTCACCGCTCGATCGATAAAGCAACGGAGACGTTACGCATGCGTTCGTCGAACGCCTACGTTGGATCTACTAGATGCAAAAGCACCTCTACTTGTTTCTGGAAATCGTTCTTGACGTATTCATTATTCAAACAAAAGTTTAATTCTCTTTTGTTTTATCGGAATTGCCAGTCGCGGTCAAAAAACGTGCAAGCAGTGACAACTCTAGTGTCATCTCGCTTCCACGTTTTATGACACCTGCTGCCAGTTATGTCGTATACCAGAAATGTGTGGTCATATTTATAGGTGAGGTACAGACCAACTAACTGAACAAGTCTCTCCGTGGAACCAGCATCATAATCGCGAAAACGTACTCTAGTATCCCATACTTTTGGGTCAAGTAGGTCTTGAAGTTTCGTGTACAGCTAGTTATTTTCCGCGGTAACGATTATGTTTCTGTTTGTTCAGAAAGTTTTTCGGTTAGTTGGACTATATCACTCTAAAATATGACCACGCATGTCTGACACAAGCTGCATAATGCACTGAGTTCGAAGCCCATTTCCATAAACAAGTATGAATACGGGTGTTATAATTAGTGGGTCGGTATTAGTGCAGCCAAGCCGAGGTCCGCGCCTGCTGGTATACTTACCATTGTCGTGGCTCTGCTTGTGTTGGTCGTAGGAGCGCGCGCGGGGCGGGGCTTCTTCTACGTCCTTTGCCTCTTTTTCGTCGCCCTGAAAGGATTTTTAGTCGAGTTCATTGTGGAAGCAGGATTTTTCGACCAAACCATTTTTGTCTGGCCCCAACAAATATTTATTGTGGGGTATATCGGATATACCTATTAGCCGGTATATCTGGCAGATTTGATTTCAAGCATACGGAAGCATCAGCTCATACGATGCAGCATTAATGCTTTGAGTCTGAGTCGACGTGTAATTTTAGCTAAAAAGTATTGTTTTGTATGTATGTACCTGCGCATGCGCGTGAGTTTCGCTGCCGGGCACGCCGCGCGCGCGCAGCTCTGCGTTGAGTCTGGCGGCCAGCGTGGAGGCCTCGTGCCCGCTCACCGTGTAGTGCAGGTTGCTGTAATTGTCGCTACACATCATACAATCACCTTAAATGTTTTCGAACTTAAAAATATACAAAAATAGCAATTGTAATGTAGGTACTATGATTTTATGAGAGAACTAAGGCTCAGTTTTCAACAAGGCGGTGACGAGCAAAGCATAAGGAGACGTGCAAGACCGACCAATCACATAGGTTGAAATCCACATGATGTCTCTCGACTTTCCTGTAATTGGTAGATTTCCGAGTCCCCTCTCCACTCCGCTCTTCCCCACCTTGGTGGAAAATGGGCTTCGAAGAGTATCATGAGTTAAAGGTATCGGTGAAAAGCGAGATATAAACATAATATACACACCAAATAGGTATAGGATCAGAAGGCCTTATTTTAGACTTCGACACTTTCTTCGGCGAGAATGTGTTATCCAGTTCGTCAGCATCCTAAAATGTCATAGAAATAACATTATTTATGGCTAAAATATAGATAGTGCTTATGTTTTATGATTGTACTCACAGGCTGCAGTGTTTCTTGACTGGCCATATTGTCATCTTCGCCTTCTTCCTCGATACACTTAACTTCGTCAGAAGAACTCTGCTGTGAACAAACATTCGAAATAAACTCAATCAGTAAAGTGTTAGGATACTTTCGTATTTCTTCCAACCTATTGAAATTAATTTATGTTTCAACACGTAGGAGATATGGAACATAATAACTAAATATCCAAATAGTTCGTATTCAAAGTTTCAAACTCAAATTAAAGATATTCATTATTTTACTTGAACCTTCATGAGCACTTATGTAACGATGATCTACAGAAGAACCGGCAAGAAACTCCACGGTGTAACTAACAAAACAGGTTCTTTCTTATCACGTACCGAGTTGTTGGTGGTGGAGTGGTTCCGACTGTGCGGCCTGAAGCCCGGCCCGGGAGGCAAGTTCTTCTGTACGCAGCAGTTCACGCCCGGACTGAAGTGGAGCTCCACGTGGAACCTAGCACAAACACGATTTGTGTGAAATTGAAAGTAAAGAGGTGAATGAACTTTGGAGGTGTTGGTCCTTTTAGGGTATGACTGTCTGTTGGCTTAAAGTTTTCAAAGCCATCTGATTAAATCCTCCTTTAAAAATGGTATACTATGCTCTGATTGAGTCCAAACTGAGGTATAGCATACAGTTTTGGGGAAATAGCTACCATTACAACTGACATAGGGCATTCATTCTCCAAAAAAGAGCGATCCGAACCATTGTCCGCATCGCTCAACAAGACACCTGTCGACCATATTTTAAAGAACTTGGCATACTCACAGTGCCTAGCCTTTATGTAGTGGTACTGTTAAAAACCTTTAAAAAGTATATTTATGACTACGAAACAGACGAGGGCAGACGGTTAAGAGAAGAAACGCGTAGGAAAGACCTTGCAAATATAATCACCCCGGGTCTTGGAATAGTCAAGCATAGTCCACAGAATCAGGCAGTTAAAATATTTAATAAATTACCGCTAGAGTTAAAAACATTACTGTACACAAGCTCATTCAAGGGAAGGCTCAACGAATTTCTATCAATTGATGAAATGTAAATGATATTTGACAACGTATGAATTTAAATTTAATTAAAACTGTGGTTATGATTTTTATTGATTATTTTGTTTATTTTAAATGGATTTTGTGTGTTGTTTAATTTTGACATAAAGGACTTTGAATGTAATTTTTAGTTATGATCTTTTAAATGAATTAGTATTGAACATTGTTGATTATTTATTATTTATTAAGACATGGTTTGTTAATGGATTGTAATATGATTTTAATTTTTGACGTTTTGGTGAAGTTTTAGTATGAGTTGTTTAAATATTTTTATGGGTTATACTCGTAAGTAAATGTTTTGAATTTTTGACAATGGATGAATTGAAATTGTAGTTAAGTGTCTTTTTTTCAAATTAATTTTCATTGAAGATTGTTTTAAGTTATTGTTGCTTTTAAATAATTAGTTAATGGATATTTTCCCTATTATGTTGACATTGGTTTATTATTGTGATTTTTATTAATTTAATTTGTGATAGTGATGGTGTATTTTTCTATTTATTTTTATTAACTTTTTTTTTGTAACACATTCAGACACAATGTAATTGTTATTAAATAAATGAAATGAAATGAGAGTGCGTTCGGTTTGAAATTTCCAGTCCGAATCGAATACAGATATCGGTACATACACTTATCGACTCGGAATCCGCGTAAATAAGAGCTTTGTGTCCATGCCATAAAAGAGAATAATTTTTTATAGTATCAAGTCGCGCCGTACGAACCGAAATGATACGAACGACTTTTAGTTCGTCGAAGACAGGGATCCAAATGATAATGTGTCTTTTAATTGAAGCCAATTCTCACCTCTCCTCCGAATAAGGATCTTTGGTAGGATCCTCATATAGCATGACGACAATCTGCGACATGTAGTTGAGTTCCGACACAGTGGACACGTACTCCATTGCACGACGCCATTGCTCGTCTTTTATTACCTGCAATTGGGCACACAAGCTTTTATCGCAGGTATTTTAATTGTAAAGCATTTTCGTGCTTACTGTTGACGAGTTAGAATCTAAAATCGATAGACAGCCTCAGTAAGCAAATGCGATTTTTTACGCAATGTGTATATGTCTTATATGAGTTTGAATAAAGATAGTTGAGAATAGTTGCGTGTTAAAAGGAGTAAGTCTATCTGATACAAAAAAACGTTTGGGGCAAGAAATACCTAGGCCAAGATCACACGTGCTGTATTTGAACCTATTCTCGTCTTGACTTGTAATTCGACAATTAAAAAAATGTTTAATCAAAGCGCGTTCACAAGCTAAGTTACTTTTGATAGATCTCGGCCTTAATCTTAACAAGAAACAATTTTGATCTATGTATAAAAGTTCGAGTCTTCAGGGTACGATAGTGTCCTAGACAAAAGTACTCACATCTAGCAGTCCACCGAACCTGAGCACGGTGAGTAAGGAGTGCACGTGGCTCTCGCTCGTGAAGTACAGGCGCGTGCGCACGTGGCGACCCGGGGAGGATACGCCGTGACTGTACCTGAGGGAGAGAGACTATATGATTCTGACATTCATTTAACACTGTACCTGAATATCGAGAGATTTTTAGAGAAGTAGCATATTTGTTGCGTGATTTAATTCAGGGATGGCAAAAGGGCGATAATCAAAGAATAATCAACTTAAAGTACGTCGTGTTAGTGTCGCAACCCGAAAAAAAGATTTGCATGTGTAATAAACGAAGAAAGTGTCAAAATGAGATCTTTAGTTTTCTGCAACAATCACAAATAGTTTAATATTAAAAAAAATTACGTGTGTCAATTTTAGCGAAATGATAAGTTTTTCGTACCTGGGGTTCAATCTATTGACAGTTTCTTCTCCAGACTCCTCAATATTCCTTTGCAGGTCCGCTCTTATTTTCTTTAGCAAGGGCGTGCAAATGCCTTGTCCTATCGTTAATTTTTCCTGCATCGTCAGTCCGTATTCCTGTAGTAAAAATAATTAGCAGTCAGATTTCAATGGCAGTTTCAAGAGATATTTGTGAAGATGTTTTAACTGAGGGTTGAAAATCCACTAAAACAATGCCAGCGGCATGATACAAACCGCAAGTTTTTATCAGTGCAATAGATGACTAACAGTTAAAGAAAGCATTACATAAACAGAAAGCATTTTTATTTTAGTTTGCCCCTATTGCCCTAATCCAGGGCAAAGGCCTCCCCAACCGTCACACTTCTCTCGATGGTGAGCTTCTTCTCGCCAATGGGGAAGGAAGCCGTAAATCTAATGGCGCTAGCATCGCTTGTACCAAGGAACGTCATTGGTTGAAAATCTGTCAATGTCATTTTATATTTCTAAATAGCTTGACCAGCCTGCGTAGCATGACCACCGTAGAAACGGGTTTTGTCGACGAAGATTCGAATTGAATTGTCATTTTATGACAGATTGTGGAAAGATTTCTATCGTCGCAAGCATGGCGATATTAGAAATGTATGAAATGAATGACAAGACATGTCAAGTTGTATAGAAAGAGCTTTGTCGAGTCTTAGTAGACTAGAGATAGTATTGCCATGTTAGGGGGGCAGATTGCGGGCCTGTGGACGGTGAGCTATGGGCTAGCTCGCCGTCCGTCCGTCTTATGACGATAGGCCGTGTCGACGGCGCGTTCGTGTTCCACGCGCGCCTTAGAGAGATGTCAGCAAACAGGAAGGGGTCCGAAAGGACCGATGCCTGCCAGGGTTGCGGGACTGTTCGAAAGAGATACCGCGGCCCTGGAACACAAAGGGCAAAGGAAGGAACATGGATGGGTTTTAGTCAGTAAAAGTCTGACACTCCCTCCTGCTCAGCCCAGAGCGGGAGGGGTTATTTGATGATTTCCGATCGGTAAAAAAAAAAAAAAAAAAAAGGGTGGGCAGATTGGGACTAAGCTATGGACACGCCATCTAAAATCAGCTTTGACTTGCCTCCCCATTCGCGACGAACCATCCAAGGCGTCCCCCCATCTTCTCCTCGGTCTGCAGCGACCCTGTTTAGCTGCCTCAATTTTGTGAGCGCTGTGCGCAGTTGTAAGCGCTCGGAAAAGAGTTCTTGAGACTAGTGTATGATGTGTTTAAATCACTATAGTTTCTATATCACTTAAATTACCCGCCTAGTGACAAAGATCTACCACCTAGTATTCTGCACGACTCTCAATCCTTTGTCATTACACCAACTTTTCCCAAGCCAAAATGATAGATCCTTAAAAGACTATTCTCGCTCACCTGAGGTATAACAATATCAGCCAAGTACTTGGCATAGATGTACAGTTCCTCTGCCAAGTCGAACTGCAGCGTATGCTGGTTGTGTTGCAGATCGTACTTGATGCAGTCGTAGATGTCCGGGATCTTGGAGATGTCGTACGTCTTGTTCTTGGTGCAGAAGTCCTTCTCGATTTTGCCCCAACGGCGACCCATTAGCTCCCATGTCTCGCCGTGGTAGAGGATTGTGTCTGGTGAAAGAGTTTTGTACTTATAGGTACTAGTTTGTCCTCTCAGTGTTACGACAACGACGATAATTTGGAATTTATTCCGAAATTATATATCTAACTTAGATATGTCACACAATACGGGCTTATACGGACTGACTCATTGGTCGAGTGGCCGCAAGCGCGACTGCTGAGCATGGGTTCCTGGGTTCGATTCCCGGGTCGGGCAAAGCGTAAATGGGTTTTTCCATCAGGAAATTCTCAGTAGACAGCCACGGAGTCTGGATATGTGCCCGATTGATGGCAATAGGCTCGTCCCCTATTACATGGGATAAAATATAACTAGCGAAATGTGTGTGTAGTATTAGGTACACCTCTACCTAACCCTTCAGGGATTACAGGCTACACAGCAGGCAGCAGGCTGTTACGTTATGTTATGGTTCCAAGCCTCAATGTCACCACAATAGTAGGTCCCACTTGTTCGTACAATCTTAGGCAACATTAAATTAGCAGGGGAAACTTTACAGACGGTATGGGTTGCAAAACTCACCTTTAGTTTTGGGATCGTCCTTTTTAATAACAACGATGTGCATGAGGTGCTGTATGAGCGTGTGCACGTGCGCGCAGCACCTCACGGGGTTCTTCACGAAGTCCATGGCGGTGTTGATGCTGACGGAGTCGCACGGGTTGATGCGCGCGCGGTCCTCGTCGTTAAAGTCGCGGTCTACTTGCATAGCCTCGTGGAGACGGGCCTTCGCCCTGAGAGAACAGAAGGAAACATTAATAATATTTCATACTTGAAAAGGTCTTATGATTATGAGATTATGACAAACAATAACGCGGTCGAGGTACTTTGCTTGCATGGCTAGAAGAGGCCTCTGAACGCTGATTGAGAAAGTGATACCAATCTATATTATACCTTAAAACTTACTACTATTCTTTTACGTGTCGCTGGCACAAAAATATTTAAAATCTTGTTGCCTCAAAACTGCGTCACTTCCACGGCGTCGTAGGTGGAAGCGCAGAGTTCATATTAACTACATATTTTTGGCACAGAGGGCGGGGTAGGAGATGAACCATAGTTTGCGGATTATACTATTATAGTCCGTACACTAGCCAAGTCTGGTGACTATCTTGAGGCGTATTTTGTATCCAGTGCACTCTGTAGCGGCTTACTATAGTACTATGCCCATATTCCAACAAATGAATAAAATAAAATAAATAAAATAAAAATAGCCTTTATTTCACTGACTTCCTTTTACAATATTGTTTTTTAACTTAACTTAAATAATGTTTGTCTTTGTCAGGTTGTCCCTTTGACAAAGGCCTCCTCCAGGCCGCGCCAGGCCTCTCGACTCTGTGTCAACCTCCTCCACCCCTGTGGTAGGTCGTCCTCCCACCTCTTGAACTGTCTGCCCCTGCGCCTCTTTCCATCGCGTGGGTACCACTCAGTTACTCTTCTCGTCCACTTTTCGATTTTATTTCGCATTGTGTGGCCCGTCCATCTCCATTTCAGTCTCCTGACTCTGTTGGCTACATCTGCCACACCTGTTTGCTTTCGTATGTCTACGAGTCGACACTTATCTCTGATACGGATACCAAGCATGCTCCTCTCCATCCCTTGTTGGCAGACTTTTAGCTTTTGCATGCTTAACTGTGTTAAGGACCATGTTTGGCATCCATATGTGAGTACCGGCAGTATGCAGCTGTCATAGACCTTTTTCTTATCCCGTATTGGGATGGACTTGCTCTTCACAACTTCCTTGAGGGACCAGTAGCGGGACCAGGTGTTGTTTACCCTTCTTTGTAATTCTTTTGACATTAGGTGTTGGGGTGATATTAGGTGTCCAAGGTATATGTATTCTTCTACATATTCGATTTCTTGTTCTGTTATTGTTATTGCTACTTGAGTTCTGTTGGTGATTACTTTCGTTTTTGAGAAGTTTATGGTGAGACCCACCTCTGCGCTAGCATCGGATAGTTGTTGCAGCATTCTCTGTAGTACTTGTGGTTCCTCTGAAAACAGCACTATATCATCAGCAAATCTGAGGTGATTCAGTCGTTTACCATTGATGTTTAATCCGAGGTTATCCCATTGTAGTTCTCTGAAGACATCTTCTAGAACTGCGGCAAATAGTTTGGGGGACAGCGGGTCCCCTTGTCGCACTCCTTTTTCGATCTTAAATTCCTCCCCGACCGTTTCTAGCTGTATTTTGGCCGTGCTCCTGTTGTATATTTGCCTGATGATATTTATATACTTAGCGTGAACTCCTTGCTTTTTGAGTGCCTTGTATATAGAGCTGTGATAGAGGATTCCAACAAATGATTACAATTTAAATCGATACTCACATATTCTGTACCTTAGAAGAATCACAGTCATTATCCAGCAAACCATTCGTGTTAGCAGACTTGACCATCTGCACCAGTATAGGCGTCAGTTCTCCCTCCAAAGCAAGCAGTCCCTTCGCGAAGGCAGCTGCAGTCATCTGCACGCGACCCTCGTCTGATGCGTAGATCTTCAGGTCATGGCGGAAGGTGGAGTGCAGGCGGAGGAGACCTAGGCCTTGGGTGCCGCCCTCGCCTGAAATGATAACGTTATTTTAAGGATAAGCTTGCTGAGGTCGAACCGTGCCTTTGAAAGCACGCCAAGCGGTTGATCTCGGCTGTAATTCCGGATCTTTGACAGTCATTACCATCCGACTACCCAAAGTCTGATAACCAGTTTTACCAAAGGGTACCTGGTGGGGGTGGGAACGGGTAACTGCCATGAGTTGTAGACGTGAGATAGGCCGACGTTCCATTTAAAATACAGTTGGAGACGTTGGAAAACTGAACAAATAACACCATATACATACACAACTTTGCCCGCGACACCATTCGCGTGAATATATGGTGGTGACCATTTACTTTGCAGATGTTCACATTTCGTATGAAATTTCAAACGACAATGATCTGTAAGCAGTAGATGATTCACGATACATACCGGGTATGTGCCGGCCCTGTCCGCCGGGGTACATGCAGCGGAACATCCGGCCCAGCTCCTCAGCCTGTATGCGGCCGGCCGGCGTCAGCTCTCCGCCCCACTTGAGGATGAGAACTAAGGAAGGTTCTCCACCCCCTCCTACTGCACAAGTATGGGATGTTAGTGTACAAAGTAGAAGTTACCAAGTAATTATAAGAAAAAAGTATTTCAGTCTCTAGTTTTGAACTCCACGCCTGCTAATATTCAAAAATAATGTTAGAGATTTAGAAAATTGTCAATGAGTTGTGTACAATTTTGGTGTACAATAAAATATACTCGATCTATGTAATATTAATAGCTGAAGTGTTTTCATCAAAACCTAAAATCAAAGTTTAGAATTTACTTTAACAGTGAATGAAATTTTATCAGTAACTGTCCTATTCCTGCTTTAACTCGTATTTAAGTAGGTGGGTACCATGCATTGCAACATTGATAAATTTAGTTTGGAATTCTCCACCTACTAATATTAACAGCTGAACTGTATTCACCATTATGTAAAATCTATCAAATTATAATCACAATAACAAATACTGGATCTGTGCCCGGTTGATGGCAATAGGCTCACCCCCTATTACATAGGACTCAAACACAACTGGTGAAATGTGGGTGTACTATCAGGTACATTTCTGACTAATCCTTCGGGGATTATTGCCGTGATGTTATGTTATTATCAAATTACAACATCATCTGTAACTACAACTTGATAAGTTTCTTAGACCTCCTCAACTTTAAGCCATAAGTAAGTAGTTTGATGCGAGAATTTCATCAGGGGAGTTTTGAATTACCCGGCAAGCGACAACTAATAGTGAATTAGTATTTTACCAAGATGTTAAAGCTTTCGAATATTCAGTAACTACAATAGGCGTTTTCAGTACTTTATAAGTTTATAACTTAAACTCCTAGTACTAAAATTTGCTTTGAATGAGACACGAGTTCAGGGGGCCTAAAAAGACCCCTTTAGCAAAATCATAATATGAATCCGTGTGGAGTCGTTCAGCCCATGCAAAGTTAGTGGCATACAACTCTAAATGAAACGCCGGATTATCACTGGTTGCCTTAATTTAGATTGCCATCGACACGCTAAGAAGAAGAACATGAATCATGGTTCACATTCATAAAATGGTCGCAGGTTTTAGGCCCCAGCTCGTCCCAAGACTCTTCATCATGTCGCTACTACCTATCTCCTGAATCCCCGTGAGCTTCTATCTATGATTTTTTATACATTCGTGATCAGATTTTTTGATGCATTCATGATTAGTTGATTATGCTGTTATGCGATTATTACTTTTTCTAAGTGTATTCAAAGCATCCTATATGATTTCTGCAAGGCTTCAAAGCCAATATTTGCGTCATGTTTATGAGTATGCACTCTCAAAGCCATGCTAACTGCCTCGCTTACAAGTACTCGCGCAAACACAAGCCGTTAATACGTTTCGGTAAATCTTGTTATCATTCGTTATCAACAAGGTTACGGTCACACGTGTGTTATTAGGTTTTAATTGTTATGCTGGCACTCTGGGTATTAATCCAATATTGGCGTTGTTTGACTAATACAAAATAAACCATAGTTTCATACAGCTAAAGTGCATTTTGTATTGGCATATTAACGAATATATTTTGACAAATCGACATTGGAAATGAAAAATGTCATATGAGACATTGAGCGTGTTGGATTTTCAACTTTAAGCGCTGAGCCGAACGTTACAAATCTAAATCCAATTGTCATAAAACGCCAAGTGTAGTGCCAGCTTCAACTAAGTGACATATTACAAAAACACATTCAGCTAACAATGTATATCACTTACCATCCGGTGCAGTCAAATGCGTGTCTATCACATCTAAAAATAGATTTTCGTCTGTAAACCGACCAAAAATTTCAGTTCGATTAAAGTGTTTGTGTCTAAACAAACTTAATTAGAAAATGTTTCTCGTGGATGTAACTAAATCAGTATTCTAATTACATTAACAGTACTTCTGCCTACGATTTAACCTTAGAAGTTAGCACGCACTGCGAAACTAAAACCACGCGAATTTTCTATGCTAAATCTGTTTACTATGAAACCGTTAGGAGTTGTATTCAGTATACACAACACATCAACTGCCATGTGTATATCAAGCGGTGAGATTTCGCAGTGCGGGCTTGCTCTTATACGTTTACGTCAGAGCTCGTTTATAAGTTGAGTCAAATTCTACATGAAAACTTTTAAACATATAAATGTTGCCTACAGTTAAGTTATACTGCAAGTAGCTTCTAACTCGCATTTTAATAGTTTAATCTAGCTAAATAGTATGCAATGCTCAATGCAGCACTCGACAATGGGACAGCGCTTCAAAAATAAACTCTTCAAAGGCGGGTGTTATTGATACAGCTGGTAACTTAAAAATAATAAACTGTACTATGCATTGTGATCTAAAAATGGTAACAATTTCACTTTCGGAAAATCTTTATTCGCGATTTAAAGGTACAACTGAAAATCAGCGTTGTATTGAACTTCTAACTTAAGACTGGTCCATGGCCAGCAGTGCGCTGTTCAAGGCTAAATTAGTTCTGAAATGGCAATATCCAAATCCTAATTTCGACATAATTATCAGTTTGTTTTGTCATTTAACTGAAAGTCCAATTGTTGCAGTGGTCAGACTGGCAGTCGCACCATCTTAAATACAGAGTATTCAGCTGTAACCGGTTAGACTGGAAGCCGACCTCATTGGAAAAGTTTAGGGCACAAGAAATGCAACATTTCACATAATCTTGTCACACATAACTAGGTCATTTTTGACCTGACCATGGATTCCGAACTTAAGTGAATGTCGGAGCTTTTTTGTTTTCGAGGTAAGTAAAGACGAATCACAATGCATATCACAAATAAAGCGGTGTAAAGTGCATGAAGCGGACCGTGGTGCGTCGGCGCGTTACCGTCGTCCGAGCTGGAGCCGCGCGGCCGGCCGCGGGGCTGGTACTTCATCTGCACCTTGCGGTTGATGCCCGAGAAGTGCCCGTACCTGGGGGAGATTTATTCAGAGTTATTCGAAATACACTTTTTAGTAAGGCTTGAGTGGCGTCTTGTTTGTGGGGCGAACATGGCCAGAGATCATACACGATCTATAGAGGTTAAGAAAGAGAAAGGGAGGCTTTTGCCCAGCAGTGGGACACATAATAAGATAACAGAAAAATGTAGCCTTTCATGCTAAATTTTTCTACCTCAAGTAATTATCCTTTTTAATTAATTAATTCCTTAAATCCTTAATTTTAAAATCGGTTCAGTAAATCCAGAGATTACCACCTACAACCTCACCAACTCACAAACTTTACCTCTTTATAATATTAGTTTAGATAATGATCCATCTCCTTCAACAGCACTGATGTTAGATAGATAGCCATAAACTATTACATTGCCAAACTTAAGTGGCAGTGGGCAGGGCACATTGCTCGCAGAACGGATGGCCGATGGGGCCGAAAAGTTGGTTGCGTTGGAAGGCCTCCTACTAGATGGACCGATGACCTGGTGAAGGTTGCGGGGATCCGCAGGATGCGAGTCGCACGGGACCGGTCAATGTGGCGACACTAGGGGGAGGCCTATGTCCAGCAGTGGACGTCTTTCGGCTGAAATGGTGATGATGATGACGAAAGCATTACAACTTACATTTCCAAAACACTCTTTAGCTGTTCCAATTTTCCCTGCTTCTCCTCAATCTCAGGGTCGGCGTGTCGCGTCTGTATGTCCGATAACAACGCGCGCGCTATGTCTAAGATCTCTTGCAGTTGTTTGGGCTTCTTTAGCTTTACGTGACCACGTTTGAAACCGTCGTATTTCTCGAATATTTCGAAGAATCTGTAACAAGTTTTTTTTGTGTATTATATGTGGCACCAGCACGCGTAGCATGACCACCGTGGAAACAGGACAAAATGGCAGATTGTAGAAGTAAGCATGGCGATGTTAAAAAGAGAAAGAGATTTCTATTCTTCGGTCGACAAAAGTCTACAATATGTTGTACAACAGCATGACGACAATTTTTTCTCTACTTTTGAAGGGATTTGGGGGTTTCTACCCCCAAGGAACCCCTCCTTGGGGGTAGAAACCCCCAAGTCCCTTCATTGACAAATGTCAAATAGTCTAACAAGGTCAAATGGTCACATCGGACCATCACAAGATTCTTTTTATAGCTATTATTTGTGTTTAATAACCTATATTCATTTTAAAATCAGTCGCAGTCTCCTCAGTTTTTAGGCCGAGAACTCCAAAATGAATGTTGTACAGCATTAGCCGGTGCTAAGACGATGCCTAATGCCTGTTTTCACCAACACCTAGTGACACATAACTGAATGCCTTATTCCTGTTTCCACCAACACTAAGTTACGCCTAAGTCATACCTTAATACCCGTTTTCACCAACACTAAGTGTTACCTAACTCAATGCCTAGTAACCCGTTTACACCAACACTAACTGTTACCTAACTCATTGCTTACCACTCGTTTTCACCAACACTAAGTGACACCTAACTCAATGCCTAATTCCTGATTTCACCAATACTAATTAAGGCATTGAGTTACGCCTAACTCAATGCCTAGTAACCCGTTTTCACCAACACTAAGTGTAACCTAACTCAATGCCTAGTAACCCGTTTTCACCAACACTAAGTGTTACCTAACTCAATGCCTAATCACCCATTTTCACCAACAGTAAGTGTTACCTAACACAATGAGTAGTAACCCGTTTTCACCAATACTACTAAGTTACGCCTAACTCAATGCCTAATTCCGGATTTCACCAATGCCTAGTAACCCGTTCTCACCAACACCAAGTGTTACCTAACTCAATGCCTAATCATCCGTTTTCACCAACACTAAGTGTTACCTAACACAATGCCTAGTAACCCGTTTTCACCAACACTAAGTGTTACCTAACTCAATGCCTAGTAACCCGTTTTCACCAATACTAAGTTACGCCTAACTCAATGCCTAATTCCTGATTTCACCAACACTAAGTGTTACCTAACTCATTGCTTAACACCCGTTTTCACTAACACTAAGTTACACCTAACTCAATGCCTAATTCCGGATTTCACCAACACTAAGTGCAACCTAACTCAATGCCTAGTAACCCGTTTTCACCAACACTAAGTGTTACCTAACTCAATGCCTAGTAACCCGTTTTCACTAATTCTAAGTGTCACCTAACTCATTGCTCAGCACCCGTTTTCACCAACACTAAGTGTTACCTAACTCAATGCCTAGTAACCCGTTTTCACCAATACTAAGTTACGCCTAACTCAATGCCTAATTCCGGATTTCACCAATGCCTAGTAACCTGATTTCACCAACACTAAGTGTTACCTAACTCAATGCCTAGCAACCCGTTTTCACCAACACTAAGTGTTAGCTAACTCAATGCCTAGTAACCTGATTTCACCAATACTAAGTTACGCCTAACTCAATGCCTAATTCCGGATTTCACCAACACTAAGTGTAACCTAACTCAATGCCTAGCAAACCGTTTTCTCCAATTCTAAGTGTCACCTAACTCATTGCTTAGCACCCGTTTTCACCAACTCTAAGTGTAACCTAACTCAATGCCTAGTAACCCCTTTTTCACCAACACTAAGTGTTACCTAACTCAATGCCTAGTAACCCGTTTTCACCAACACTAGTTATTACCTAACTCAATGCCTAGTAACCCGTTTTCACCAATACTAAGTGTTACCTAACTCAATGCCTAGTAACCCGTTTTCACCAATACTAAGTTACGCCTAACTCAATGCCTAATTCCTGATTTCACCAACACTAAGTGTTACCTAACTCATTGCTTAACACCCGTTTTCACTAACACTGAGTTACACCTAACTCAATGCCTAATTCCGGATTTCACCAACACTAAGTGCAACCTAACTCAATGCCTAGTAACCCGTTTTCACCAACACTAAGTGTTACCTAACACAATGCCTAGTAACCCGTTTTCACTAATTCTAAGTGTCACCTAACTCATTGCTTAGCACCCGTTTTCACCAACACTAAGTGTTACCTAACTCAATGCCTAGTAACCCGTTTTCACCAATACTAAGTTACGCCTAACTCAATGCCTAATTCCGGATTTCACCAATGCCTAGTAACCTGATTTCACCAACACTAAGTGTTACCTAACTCAATGCCTAGCAACCCGTTTTCACCAATTCTAAGTGTCACCTAACTCAATGCCTAATTCCGGATTTCACCAATGCCTAGTAACCTGATTTCACCAACACTAAGTGTTACCTAACTCAATGCCTAGCAACCCGTTTTCACCAATTCTAAGTGTCACCTAACTCATTGCTTAGCACCCGTTTTCACCAACTCTAAGTGTAATCTAACTCAATGCCTAGTAACCCCGTTTTCACCAACACTAAGTGTTACCTAACTCAATGCCTAGTAACCCGTTTTTATCAACACTAAGTGTTACCTAAGTCAATGCCTAGTAACCTGATTTCACCAATACTAAGTTACGCCTAACTCAATGCCTAATTCCGGATTTCACCAACACGAAGTGTAACCTAACTCAATGCCAAGTATCCCGTTTTCACCAACACTAAGTGTTACCTAACTCAATGCCTAGCAACCCGTTTTCACCAATACTAAGTTACGCCTAACTCAATGCCTAATTCCGGATTTCACCAATGCCTAGTAACCTGATTTCACCAACACTAAGTGTTACCTAACTCAATGCCTAGCAACCCGTTTTCACCAATTCTAAGTGTCACCTAACTCATTGCTTAGCACCCGTTTTCACCAACTCTAAGTGTAACCTAACTCAATGCCTAGTAACCCCTTTTTCACCAACACTAAGTGTTACCTAACTCAATGCCTAGTAACCCGTTTTCACCAATTCTAAGTGTCACCTAACTCATTGCTTAACACCCGTTTTCACCAACACTAGTTATTACCTAACTCAATGCCTAGTAACCCGTTTTCACCAACACTAAGTGTTACCTAACTCAATGCCTAATCACCCGTTTTCACCAACACTAAGTGTTACCTAACTCATTGCTTAGCACCCGTTTTCACCAACACTAAGTGTAACCTAACTCAATGCCTAGTAACCCGTTTTTATCAACACTAAGTGTTACCTAACTCATTGCTTAACACCGGTTTTCACCAACACTAAGTGTCACCTAACTCAATGCCTAGTAACCCGTTTTCACCAATACTAAGTTACGCCTAACTCAATGCCTAATTCCCGTTTCCACCAACACTAAGTGTTACCTAACTCAATGCCTAGTAACCCCTTTTTACCAACACTAAGTGTTACCTTACTCATTGCTTAACACCCGTTTTCACCAACACTAAGTGTCACCTAACTGAATACCCAATCACTGATTTCACCAACACTAAGTTACGCCTAACTCTATGCTTAATTCCGATTTTCACCAACACCGGGTTACGCCTAACTCAATGCTTGATACCGATTTTCACCAACACTAAGTGTCACCTAACTCAATGCCTAGTAACCCGTTTTCACCAACACTAAGTGTTACCTAACTCAATGCCTAATCACAAAACTTTGATAAAAGTCCAACATACCTCTGATGCCGCACCTCAACCTTCATCTTCTGCTTAGGCGTCCTATCCCCATGCCGGATGACGGCTACGACACACCTCAGCTCCATCATCTTGCCGAAGGTCGTGGGCACTATAGGCGGGTCGTCCAGCTGAAAGGGTACCGACCACGGTATGTGCAGCGTAGGCGCTAGCTCCCGTAAGATCATATTACCCAAGATCTTGGCGCAGTCATCGTAGTACTTGTTCGAGTTCTTCACGAATGAAAAGCCGTTGACGTCGCAGACGAAGGATTTGCCGTTTGCTCTGGAAAGTTAAATTAGATTTAGGTATTATAAATAAGAAAAAATATGAAGAAGGCTACAGGAGAAGTATCGCGCAATAAAGAATTTCACTAAGAATTTGATAAACAATCATCGTTAGTCATATGTTCGCGTTTTACCACCGCGCCTTATGTTTCGTTTATCCGTGATCTCAAAACAAATTGTAAACATGTTAAATTATCAATAACACTGAAAACGGGGTATCGTTTTCAGAGTTATTGATAATGTTAGTGACCATGTCAGTTTAAAAACCACCACTTACCATTTCACGTGTTAGTAAGCAATGAGGCAGACTAGAAGTAACCATTAAACCATTTGAGCATAAAACCTGCCAAGTTACAGCTATCGAGAAACACAGGGAGTTCCGCTCCTTTGCGATACACACTATGAACGCCTTTCCCAAACTTTTTTGGTATGTAAGTATACAGTTTAAATTATTCAGTATAGCGTTCAGAAAGCCCATAATGAAGCCCATAACGATTGGGTACAAGGTTAATTAATGAATTCTCGACCTAGTGACGTCAGTTGGCCAACCTTCACGGCTGGCCGTATCGATCCGCATCGGGAGATTATTTATTTAGATACGATAGCCTATTTACTGACACACCTTAAAGATTATTTAAAGTGAAAACAACAAAAAAAGGAAAAACAGTGTTTCTTGTACGCAGTTTAGAATTGAGTATAATCTTACTTACCTAAGTAAATCAAACCCGCAAACAGTCTGTTTGAAGGCGAGACAAACTTTCCTCGATATAAGCTTCTCCTGATTGGACAATATGACAGGGTATCTGATCTCTTTGCCCTCCGAGTCCCTCTCAACTTTTCCGTCTAACGCCGGAGACTTGCGCGCCTCTGCATGCGCGTAGTCGGGACCCACAGTGTATACTTTTACATCGGTACCTAGAAACATTCGGATTTGTATATAAATGTCGCAAGTGAAATTGTTCAGGGCGTCCGGTAAGCCACGCGTTCTTCGCACACCGTCTACGGCGTGTAACACGGGCGACCCTTGGGAAGCGTGCAGCTTTGGAAATTGGAATTAATTTTGAACAAAATAAGGTTCAGATTTCTAGGAGTGACCTGTAGAGTTTTGTCGTAGGTACAATAGCAACACCTTGAAGGCGTTATAGTCACGTAGTCTCGCCGCAACTGTAAATATAATTTGACGCTCACGCGCATCAGTACGGCGCATGCGAAATACGCGTAGTAACTTATCGGAGGCCCTTCCTCTTTGTAATCTTAACTTTTTCCGGGGATAGCTGTGCTAGCAGCGGGTTCTAGGCTCTGGGAGCGCATGGTGCGCAGATCTTCGTTCAAATGATGTTCTGGTATAACAGGGAAAGGCTGGCATGTGATCTCCGCAACTCCTGGAAATCCAGATGTTCGCAGTATGATGTTATTTGCGTAACTTGTGTCCGTCCACCCGACTCTCTCTATACTATATTCTTCTTACCATGCCGTCGAAAAAGATGGCGTATCATCAGTGGAACTAAAAACCACGTAGCATTATTACTTACGTCAATAATGCCTGTTTATGAAAACTCACCATCAGTGGGCATAAAATCTTCATAAATAAACGACCCTGTTTTCCTCACTCTTGATTCTGGTGAGTATATACTACTTCGACTTCCTATCTGCAATTGAAGAAATCAATGTTTAAAAAGTTTGCCAAACATGTAGGTAGGTAAGGGCACTCGTAATTCAATGATATTTTCATACAGTCTATTATAGTTTGAGTCCCAACTGCTGCAAGTAAAGAGTAGTAGAATGCAGCACTTGCATTTTGTTGAGGTGAAATCAGGGTAAATAACCTCACAATCAGATATGGCATGGAGCCAATGAAATCCATATCTATACTTCTATACTAATATTATAAAGAGGAAAGATTTTTTTGTTTGTTTGTACCGAATACGCTCCGAAACTAGTGAACCGATTTTAACAATTTTCTCACCAATAGAAAGCTAAATTATCAGGAAGTAACCTAAGCTATAAATTATATTTATATCATGCAAATTAGCCGAGCTATCACAAGTTTTGCGCACGAAATCGAGGGTGAGTATTAAATATAATATGCGAAAGTAACTCGTGTCAGTCTGCTCATTAGAAGCTGAAATTTGGCACAGGCATAAATCATGACCTGGGTCAAGACAGGATTATTTTTATCCCGGTAGTACGTTGCAGAGGGAAATTCACGACCTCCACCCACACAGTTTTTGATAAGATAGGTGTTTCCTACCTTTCTAAAGAGTCGCTGACTGCCTCCGCCGGCGGAGGTGGGGTAGTAAATATAAATATTATGATCCTCAGCAGACACGGGCTTCTCCACGAAGGGCTTGTTGAACACCACACCATTCACTTCCACGTGGTCTTCCGACTCCACCAGCTCGTGATCTGGAAGTATGAAGGTATTCTAACACAATGCCAATGTTGACTGGTAGGTAAAGCTTGGGTTTTGAACGCCGTGGAATTACGACTGTCATGGCAATGAGACCCGATTTCCACCAAAGCAGAGACGTGCGGGAATCGACCAGTCACATAGTTTTATATTCGCGTAATGTCTTTTCTGTGATTGGTTGGATCATGGACGTCTCCGCATCGATCCACTTGTATCCGCTTTGGTAGAAACTGGGCCTGAATTTTGGCATTTGACTTTACGGCGTCACGGTGTCAAGAAAGGCTCTGTCTTATACAGCCGCCTTTTTCCGTCCATAATACGATGGCATGCGGGACCGCTTTTTTAGGACAAGCTTTAGGTTATACGGAGGAGGGTATAGACGATTTAGCCTACTTAAACTAATGCTATTACCGACCGTCAGTATTTGAAGATGGCCTTCCCCAACGAAATGCTGCAAATATTTAGTTTTAAAAACATTGAAACATAACACAACATGACGTCACGCCTATAATCCTTGAAGGGTTTAGGGGAGATTAGGTTACCCACAGTTCAACTAGGTAATTAATTTTTAACATTGAGGTTTCCACGACATTTCCGAACACTTGAAACATTCTCGCAACTGCGCATAGTTCGCGGAATTTTCTACAAAACTCATATAAACACCATAAACAAAGACTCACGTTTCGGGTCCGGTGAATCTCTATCTAATACTGCATACCTAGGTATTTCTATACCCTCACCCTCTAATATCGCGTATACTTTTCGTCGATCCTGTAAGTAATATGCAAGTATCAAGTAACAATTCCTGACGTCAAATGAACTTAAATACATGCAGTGGCTATACTATAGGTACATACCTGAATATCATACTGCATGTGAAGATTGTTTATAACATAGGGCTTCCGTAACGTCTCGTATTGAATAGCCTTGTCTAAAGGGAAGCCCTTCGAGTGAAAGGATATAAGACAGTCACAGATGGGCCACTCTTCTACCGGTTTCTGCAAAATAAAACCAGAATATTGAATTAAAAGTAGATAAAATGCGAATTAATGCAATAACGGCGAGTTCAGAGTTCAGATGATACGTCTTACGCTTTACCCAACTAAATGCACGAATGCGAGAATGGTGAAAGACTATGAATACACCATTACTGACTAATTCGCTACTCGACACCGACCACACAAACAAAGCTAGTGTATATGAAGCCATTCATTGGAAACAGAACATTACAACGTGTAAACGTTAGTATCGTGCCCATGTATGTATGTGTTAAAACGATTAATTAATCTAATGAAGAAGAGTTCTAATAGGTGTTAATTATGAAGATAAATTGCGTGACAAATAGTAAAACAAAATATGTTTACTGTGTACCAGTTTCAATATAAATCTCTCATTACAAAATGCTTCTACCAATTACTTAATTGTTCTGGCTAACTTTCAACATATGTTTACACTGTCAATAATTAATTAAGGCTTAAGCATCAGCAGACAATTCTTAAGCATTATATCAAAAGTGCTGACGGCACAATAATTGAACTCTTTATACTCAGCCAATTGTTGTCACTCAACCACCCATCTACAGAATATTTTGTTCCACTATTTGTGTTAGACAATGTGGAGAACCTTAAGGATAACCTCCTCTGGGAAGACCAGCATCTTGATGTACTCGAACTCGTCGAGGCGCGTGAGGATCTCCTTCATGGGCTTCGACTGCGACTTCTTGGCCATGGCGCAGACGCCGACCACCACCTTCTTACCCCCGCCATCGCTTTGTGGGTCCAGGGACTCGCACAGATCCAACTCGCCCTAGTTTATTAATGTGCACACAAAACAGTTTAATACATATCCAAATGAGAAATATTGCACATGATGAAGATGGAGACTCTGCCCTATAGCCATCACCACTTTCATGCTTGATGAAAATTAAATACTATATGACAGAAATGCCATTTCTTCTAGACCTCCAAGAAGTGGCTAATGAAGCATGGCTTATTTCAAAGAAAATTAATTAATGTTTTCAAAGAAGCCTAGAACCAGAGAATATTGTAAACACTGTACTGGCTATATTGTCTCATGCGTTTGCACAAAAGGAGGACAATAGTAGTGGGTGTGCTACAGAATAGAAGGATTATTGATACTGTTATAAACAGGTAGCTAAAATATTTCACTTAGTTTCTCTGACGACAGGTAATAAACTAAAAATTGGTCAAATTAAAACAGTGTAAATTGTAAGTATAATTGTATGATATGCACACTTTAGGAGATAATAAAAGCCCTTGTTCCATAACCATTTTAGCATTTTCCCTAGTCTAAAATTTTCTTAAAATTCACTAAATACATATATTTAATAAATAATCCTTGGACAAGACATACTTGAACTTGCTCTGTATCTAGCTAATCAATACCTAAAAATTATCAGAATTCAATAGTCACATTCACATGTGTATTTTGAATAGGTTCTATATTCAAATGTCACGCTTAAAAGGTTAATTGACAAACTTGAAATGTTAAGGTAAACTTTTGCAGTTTGTCTGTGACTTTACCGAGGAGTATTTTGTCTCCCGATGCAATTTAACTATTCTGAGTATATTACACACCTTAAATCTTTTATAATGCACTTCTTAACATGTTTAGTACTAAAATTCAAGCATCACTTAGTCTCTGCTCCAATCAATCCACAATACAAACTTCTGTACTGTTGGCAATTAAATAAAAACATTAACAAATCTGAAGTTAGTCTCACAAGAACCATCCTCCTTACGAGTGGGGGAGGAGAGATAAACACACTACTAAATTCAATAAGTAGAGAATATTAGCATGTGTATGCTTAAAGAAGCCATTCAAGTTGCATGAACAAATCATTATGTCTTTGTCCTGTTTCACACAACGGCGTAAATTTAAAATTCAAATAGCGCAAACAAAAATTTCAACATCTGAATAAATTATTGTAATGAAATGATAATTTAATAATGAGTGACATAATAAAAGCCACCATCGTCTTACATCAGGCAGACAGTCATCACAATAGCATATGTCATCATCATTCGGGCCCTTCTTGTTCTTCCTCCATCTTTTGAGACGCCACCAATCTTTAAGCCACTGCCACTCCATCACCACACACTATCTATGATACACTTGACTCCTATCACAGCATAATTATGATAAGCCACACAGGCAACCTTGCCACCGATTGGTTGACACTACTTTACACTTGATAACTAAGATAAACTTGACATAAATTAACATACTATATTACCTCACTTGTCATTGTCAGCATGTACAGCTATAAATATAATAATCTATTGTGTCCATATAATATAGGATAATTTTAAGGTGTAGCCATCCAGCACTCAAGATTCAAGCAGCTATGTGCTCAGTAGTGTTATCAGTGCTACATTAGTGGGGAAATGGACAAAGAAAATATTAGCTGAACCAATATTTAATATGGATTCGTTTTCACTTAGTGACCTTACTACTATTTGTGTTTGGATTGTTATTTTATATCTGTTTTAGTTTACATAACACTATCACAATTTTATAAAACAGCGCGAAAGGTCATTGCTCTGAAGTATCTACGTAGTAGTGTTTGACTTGACAAGAACAAAATCTACATGAAAATACAAACTTACTGATGATCTTATCGGTACAAGATTTCCATCATCTCCGACATAAAATTGAGGCTGAGTAGCTTGCCGCAACCCTTGATAGCCATGTTCGAGCTCAGTGTATGACATTACCTACATACACCTGCCTATTTCTAATATTTAGTTTTAATTTATCTATATCATTAGCAGCTCCTAAACACCAATACCGTATCTTGAAAACTAAAATAAACTTTACAAATTACAAAACAAAAATATAAAAATATTTTCAAAAATATGCCCTGCACAGATCATAGAATCAAAAAAGTTCTGTGACACTGTATGTATGACACATCTTGAGTTAAGATTTCAATTTCTGGACTTTTGGGAAAAAATTGAATGGCTTGTTTATGAAATGGAACAAGGTCTCAGTCAGTGCAAATGACATTTAAAACAAATATACATATTATTACGCATTTTGTTGATTACACTTTGGATCTGTAGAGAAGATAAATAAATAAGAACTCATTTATTAAAGCAAGCAGGCTATCATTATTTTGGCAAAACACACTATCATGTTTACAATAATATTATTTTGGGCGAGATAATGTATGCATGCGGAACAAAAGCGTTTATTTTTCTGTTATCCGATCAGCTGCTGTCATTGCCGAACGTACTTTTGATTGTCATGTTCTGACATTAACTCGGAAGACAGCTTTCCTGTCATTATTAGATGACTGCCATACATACTTTGTGATTTTGCATTGCAGTTTTGCAACAGCAACAGCGTAAACAAACTGTTTTGATCGTAGTATTTTACGGATTTTGCCATTTCGCTAGAAGCAATGAAGGAGATTTCTAAATCTATTCACACTGCGCTGACTCCAGATTCCTTCTGGGAATCTGTCAACATTTTAATAACTAAACCTCATGTTATCAATAGGAGGTTATGGGGCAACAAATTATGGTTCAAATATTGCTGTAAACCTGGACTTCCTACATGTGAAATGCCACGAACTATAGGCCGCCTGAATGACTTAATTACTTGTGATAACATTGAAAAACATAAAACTGCTATTTTTCATGAATTAAATGTCAGTAGTGAAGTCTTTGATGCCACGTCTAGTACTGATGGGGCGACTGAAGTCCTCCTGATTGAACTGCTTCCGAAAAACTACACTGATAAACAAGCATACCAGGTTGTCTGCTTACAAAAAGACAAATGCTCAGTCACATTCTATGATGTCACACCAGCAACTCAAGAACAGAAGTTATGTCCTGATTTCTCATATACAATTGAACTAAGTAACAGTCAAATAGTGTTAAATGCTAAAAATGGTTTGTATTTATTATAATTTGCAATCACTGTGGACTGTCTCACAAAGGGGTACTTGTAATTTTAAATTCTCTTATTTCAGATGAAAATTCTAAGTCGTACAACTGGCTTGTCAACATACTGCTACCACAACTTATCAAGTGGGGTTCGGAATCCTCAAACTATAACACCAAGGCCAAGATATGCAATGAATCTTTGACACTAGTATCCCAAACTAAGTATTATGAAAAGTATAATGAACTAAAGTTTAAATATGGAAAAGAGATGGTCAAGGTAAATGAACTTTAAATATTATATGAATACTTAATGAATAAAACTATACAGTTTCAAAGTTTGACACTGTTACAAGTGAAAAAAAAAAAAGTTTATTAAGAACAAATTAGGTATTCAATTTTACAAAGGAAACAATGATAGCTACAAAAGTACTAGTACCAGTAGTTACTGCAGCGCAGCTATCAACATCCAACACCATACACAATATTATTTTGTTCCAGACTGTCATATAAGAAATAACATATTAAGAATTACATAAATTAAAAAAAAAAACAAGTTTTATTTGAACAGTTTCTGAAATCCTATCTGGATTTTACATTTTTTTGATGATTTGTTTCTTTATTTTACAGATTTGGCCAGAATGCACTGATGCATCAAAATTCGTGTATGAAGATGTGGCAATAGCAACATATCTGTTACTCCTCTGGGAGCGAGATGGGACCAACACCAAGAAATCATTTGTAGATCTAGGATGCGGAAATGGATTACTGGTGTACATATTAACCAAGGAAGGACACATTGGACTAGGTATAGATGTTCGAAAAAGAAATATTTGGGATATGTATCCCTCTAATGTTGTATTAAAGGTAAATAAGAAACACATTACAAAGTGATCATAATAATATAATTCAGTACAATCTCTCCTAACTTGTTTTACAATCTATTACAAATGTTTGATATAGGAAAAATAATTTCAACATGTCTACACAATTATTCTATTTGAATTTAAAAGTTGTTCTTTTCCTTGTAGGAGAAAACTATTACTCCATCCGATACATCAATATTTCCGGATATAGACTGGATTATTGGAAATCATTCAGATGAGCTAACACCGTGGATACCAGTTATGACAGCAAAGAGTTCATATAAATGCAATTTCTTTCTACTCCCTTGTTGTGCATTCAACTTTGATGGTAGCAAATATCAACGGAAGAACTCGTACAAAAGCCAATACAATGATTATTTAGACTACATAACCCAGTTATGTGAAGCTTGTGGTTTTCAGATAGACACAGATAGACTTAAGATTCCAAGTACTAAGAGAATTTGCTTAGTGAGTAGTAGCAGAATATATCCAGAGAAGGAATATGAAGAGTACTGCAAAAAAATAGATGAGTTAATAAAGTCAGCCAATACATCACAAGACAAAAACATGGAAAACAATTTCAAAGCTCGAGAACCAGTTGAAAAAGTTAGAAATTGTACACAAATAGATAAAAATGTAATAGATTCTATTGTTGACTGTATTAGCAGCTACTTGCTGGAGGGGTGCAGTGAGTCAGAATCCAGTTGGTCTATCGGAAGGACAGCAGAATTTTATGAACTAGTTCAACTTATACCTAAAGAACAGCTCAATATATTAAAATCTGAATGTGGAGGAATACAAACGCTTCTCAAGAATAATCATAACATTTTTCAAGTTCAATCTGGAAAAGTTGGATTGAGGTATCCAAAAACAATTAATGAAGTTGGTAGCAATACTAAAAAAAGAAAGATAAAGCAAAGAACTATAAAGACACAGCAGAAACCTTGCTGGTTTTACAACAAGCATCCACAAGGCTGCCCCCTCAGTGACTCTGATTGTAGTTTTCTACATGTAAAAATAAGATAAAGAAAACAAAAACTTATAAAAATAGAAAATATTTTATTTTTACTCAGTCCCAAATTAAAATGAGGCACATAAAAGACCCAGATAACCCCATACAGATAAATTACAGTAACATGGAAAGTAAAGAAGAAGTAAGATTGCAATTATTCATAATATATTATATTCTAATTGGATACATTTTAAATTAACCATAATATACATATTTACAAATAAAAAGCTACCCCCTAACCACAAGCAAGAAATAAAAAAAATTACTCCAAATCAAAATACTTGTTGAGTTCACTCAAATTCCTGTCATCTACCAATTTTGCAACATCATGTTCTCCCATGAATGAGCACACCATCCTTAATGTAGTCCAAATTGTGGATGAACTAGTGTCAGTTGAAGAAGAATCTGGAAACATGCTCTTAGCCTTGTGCTGCTGGTTCAGGGCCACTAGAAAATGTTCTGCAGCCTGTCTATGGGCCCCCAAATTCATACATGTGATACCAACATTATACCTAGCTCTGATAAATCCAGGCTCCAAATTCAGAGCCTGATGGTAAGCATCCACAGCTTGCTCAGATTTGTCACTGTTTGCCAAAGTAGCTCCCAGTCTGTTCCACAGTTTTGCATTGTCACTTGCCACCATCAAAGCTGTCTTGAAACAATCAACAGCTTTATCATATTCTTGACTTATGTTAAAAACCACTCCCAGAGCATTCTGTACATCTGGGTCAATTTGATTCATATTCAACTGCACTGCCTTGAGGTATAATGTCTTGACATGAGATTCTAATTCCTTAACATCCAATTTTCTAGGGTCTATATCTTGAGGAAACATGTCAGAATATTTAGGGCTGGCTTTCAGCCAGTCCAGTAAAGAAATATATGCATACTTAGACATATTTTCATTTGTGTATGCTGCTGCCAATGTAATGTATCCTTCCAACTGTGTTGGATTAATTTCTAATGATTTTTTCAAAGCTGTTATTGCCAAAGGATCTTGTTCATTTTCAGCCTGTGTAGTTCCCAGAAGGAACCAAGCCTCAGCCGAGTCAGGCTGCTGTTGTACAGCAGCTTCAAAACACAAAACAGCTCCAGGAATATCACCCATTTTTAATTTTTCCTTGCCTATTTCAAGGGCACTTTTATTCTCCAACATAACATTACCTTCAGAGAATGAGTATTCTTTAGAAATTCCATTTGCAGCCTCTGTGTCCCAATAACTACTGACATCACTGAGTTTGTCCCACTCTTCTTTATATTTTTCAGCAATTTCATCTAATATTTCATCCCTGCTTAATTTTCTTTGCTGGTCTTTCTGTTCAACTTCACCTAAGTTGAGCTCTCCAGCACTTATTTTCTTCATAAAAGCCATAAAGTCATTATATGCCGTGTCATCATAACTTGTATCATTTACAGTTTCGATATATTCACGAGCTTTACTTTTCAAATCATCATTTGTCTTAGTTTGAGTATCTGTCTCATACTCTAATTGCATTGGAACATTTGACGTTAACATGGGCTGTGCAATAAACATTGGTTGCTGCATCATCTGAAAGTTTGGCATCATAGCATGTGACATAAATGAAGTGGATGGACCTGCATTCCATGATCTGTTCATGTGAGTACTAATATCTGGTACATACGAGGATGTAGAGGCGCCACTTTTCATTACATTTTCTTGAGGTAAGTTGTTGAGCAAAGCATTCATGTTGAAAGTTTGTGGAATCTGTGAATTCTGTGCCATGAATTCGTTAACGTATCTGTCAGCTTGTGAGAATGGCTGTGAGAGAGCATCACGACGGACGATATTTGATAGCTGAACTAAGGAGTTGTTTCCCCCACAATCGCCACCAACCAGTTTATTCAGCGACATCTTCGAGAAATTAAAAAAACCACAACATTAAACACAGTAGATCTCGTACAAAATGAAAAAAACACAGTGAAAACAATACTCGATAATGGTATTCTTCGAAAATGTGCAAAGTTCACAAAAATTAGAAATATGTCGGAATTCCTTAAATGTCAACCACAGATTACACAGAGGTAGAATAGCTAAGTAATGTCAACCAACGTCACTCATGATGACGAAATACACTTTTAAACCCAGTTGTTTTTATTTGTTTCCAGCAGGTTGCAGGACGATCAAATGGGAATCGAATGGGAGCCTTTGTGATGTTAAATTATTATTGTTTAGTTATAGTTAATGTTTAACCTTGTTATTGGTGGAAAAGTTAGGAATAGTTGCATAGAACTAAAGGTACCTATTATTGTATATGGGAGCTACATCTGCCAACAAACTGCTTTACAGTTTGGCAGAAGTAACATTTTTTTGTAATGCCTAGAACCACGAATAAACGCTTTTTCTTTCTTTTCTTTCTTTCAAAAATAAAGCGATATTGCCCGGCCAGCTGGTATTGCGTATCTCTGTTGACAGTTCATAGTGATCATCACTTGGCGAATTTTGCTATTGTACAATGACCGTTCTTGTTGGTTTCAACTGACGCTACCCGTGCAGAATTGTCATTATATATCAAAACTCGCCAAGTGATGACCACTATGAACCATGTACTGTCAACAGAGATACGCAATAGCCCTGCTGAACTAAACTCGTAACTATGAACTGTCAACGAGATACGCAATGGCCCTGTTGGCCAGCCCACATCTAAACTATGGTTGTTTATTGCATAGCCTGGCTGTAATCACTAGCAATGTTGACAAGTGTATTGCAGTCATACATTACAATAAAAATATTGCCTGTTTAGAAGCACCACTCACTGTACGTGAATTGAATTTAAGGTGGAAGCGCAAGGGTAGCCCGCGAAATTTAAATTTTCTCAAGTTTATTGCAATTTGCAGGTCAGTGTCAAGTTGTATGTTGATGAAAATATGAATCGCGCCAGTAACACGTATGGCGTTATAGAATTATAATCATTCAAATCATCAATACAGCTCTCCAAGTTCATATAATCACATTCAATAGCTATTTCATGAAAAAGTCACTTTTTGAGATTATATGAACTTGGAGGGTTGTATTGATGATTGGAATGATTATAATTCTATAACTCCATACGCGTTACTGGCGCGATTCATATTTTCATCAACATACAACCTGACACTGACCTGCAAATTGCAATAAACGTAAGAACATTTAAATTTCGCGGGCTACCCTTGCGCATCCTGTTGAGAAAAGACATTGAGCGAAGACTCAGTGGTTATATTCTTGTATTATGAACTCCTTTTTTAGTGTTGTGCCTTTTTCTTTATGGCTTCATGTCTTGTCAAAGAAGACACATTCTTGTTGTAAAAGAAAATATACTGGAATTAGTTAAATTCTCGGATTTATTGTATTATTGCATTGATGCATTGTAGCGATCCACCAAATCTGCATATTATTTAACATGGTAGCAGAGTAAAATAAAGTGAACTGTAGAAAAGTGGAAAAATCGTCTGTGAAGTGGAAAATTCACGATGGATGACAAATCGTTTGAAAGTGCATCAAAAGTGAAGATCGAGTGCCTAAGTGATGGCAAAGACTTCAAGCATTGGAAATACAGAATCCGCAACGTACTCAAAGGTTATCCCGATGCGTTGAAGATTATTGATGGGACAATTAAAGTTCCGATAGAACCAAAGAGTATAGATTCAACAGAAACAAGGGCTGATTATGAGAAGAAACTGAAAGAATTTCAAGCTAAAGACAGCCTTGTACTAACGCTACTGACGAACAACATGATAAATGAAGTACTTGACCAAGTTATGCGCTTCGAAACCGCTAAAGAGGTATGGGATGAACTAGAACGTCTCTACTGTGGGTGCGCTGAAGAAAAGAGTTACGATTTGTGTCTACAATTCTTTAGTTATAGTAAAGACCCAGAACATGACATAAAAAAAGCATATTTCTGCATTGAAGAATATATGGCATGAGCTGAACAACCAAATTCAAGCGAAGCTGCCTGATATACTACTGATCTGCAAGATACTTGGGACCCTACCTAAGAATTTCTTTGCTTTCAAGTCAAGCTGGCTCCTTGTAAACAAAAACGATAGGACAATAGAGAATCTAACTGCACAGCTAAGTACCTTCGAGAAAGCCTTAGAGAGCAATGAAGTAAGTGAATACAAAGAGGAAGTACTAGTAGTCAAGACAGAGAAAACGAAAGGTAAAGGCGCAATCTTCAAATGCAAATACTGTGGATTAGCTGGGCACAGAGTTCGCAAATGCCGTAAATGGATAGAAGATGGACGCCCACCAAAGCCGTCGTGCAGCAAAACAAATGTAAATTTGACCGTGTTAGCTGTAGGAGACAGTCTACCAATTGATGACAAGAACTGGTACGTAGACAACGGAGCGACAAGCCATGTTACGCATCAACGAGACATCTTCGAAAGCTTCGAGCACTTTGACGATTCGCACAATGTTACTGTCACCGCAGCAAATGGACAAACCATCGAAGCCATTGGGAAAGGCAATATTCGAGCTGAAGCCAACTGCAACGGTAAAGTCGAACAACTCCTACTGAAAGATGTATGGTATGTACCAGAAATCAAGAGAAATCTATTTTCTGTTCTTGCAACGCATAATGTATCGTCGAAGAGCACATTTGAATCTACGCCAAAGCAATGCATACTCAAAGTAGATGGAGTGATAAAAGCAATTGGGACAAGAAAAATTGAAGGAGGCCTATACAAGTTGGCTATTAACTGTATCAGACCAAACAAGCTGGAAGTTAACCAATTACTGACAAACCCACTACAGCTGTATCATGAAAGGCTAGTACACCAAAATAAAAGACACGTAAAGCAAGTTATTGAAACTGAGCTCGGAATAAAGATAAATAACAACAAGTCAGATCTATGTGAAGGCTGTATTTATGGAAAGACGCACAGATTGCAGTTTGGAACAAGAACAAGAGCCACTCAACCTGGTGAACTTGTTCACACTGACATATGCGGGCCATTTCCGACATCATATGGGAAGAATCGATACTATATTCTGTTCAAAGATGACTATACAAGGCATAGACATGTTTACTTTCTAAAGCAGAAGTCTGAAGCAGCATCAAAGTTAAGGCAATTTCTAGCTGCAGCTAAAGTTGCGGGACACACTGTAAAAGAAGTACTCAGTGACTACGGCGGTGAGTTTGTTAGCGCAGAATTTAAAAGGATCCTTCAAGAACGCGGCATAACACAAAGACTGACAATGCCATACACTCACGAGCAAGCTGGATGTGTAGAGCGAGAGAATCGCACAATAGTAGAAGCAGCGCGTGCCATCATGCATGCACGTGAAAAGATTCCAGAGAAGCTGTGGGCAGAAGTGATAGAAGCTGTTGTGTACGTGCTAGATCGCACTGGACCATCAAGCGTACCCAATAAGTCCCCATACGAATTGTGGTTCAGAAAGAAACCATCAATCAAGCATCTAAGGATTCTCGGCTGCAAGTGCTACGCCCATGTACCTAAAGCTAACAGAAAAAAGCTTGAAAAGAAAGCAGAGCTGGGTATACTGGTTGGCTACGAAGGAAGCGAAGGCTACAGGATCTGGAACAAAGAAAAGTCTAAACTGACTAGGTCTAGAGATGTGACATTTGATGAGCGGGCACTTCTAGAAAAACCTGCAGAAGATGAAAAAATTGTTTTACTAAAGCCGATTACTAAAGAGTGGATTATTCCATGGATTAAACATGTCAGAGATGAAAGCATTGAGAGGAATGCTAATGATCAGAGACATGAAGATAATCCAGAAAGCCATCAAGATCAGAGTGACATACACTTGAATGACAATGAACCTTCATCATCAAGTGCTGTTGAATACAATGATGTTCAGGAAGATGACAGTCTAAATCAAAGTGAGAATGCAAACTCGGATCAAAACTATGAAACAGCTCATTCAGATAATGAAGAGGAAGAGCCTATTGAAGAGCCTGCCAATAACTTGAATTTGAACCTCTCTAATAATGAGATTGAAAGAGAAGGTCAGATGACATTGAGAGACAGATCTACATTGAGACCACCAGATCGATTTAAAGATTATGTGATGGCAGTAGAGGCTAACAGTATGGCTGAACCTAAGACCTACAAGGAGGCAATGAATTCTTCAGAGCGTGAAAAATGGCTACAAGCCATAGCTAGTGAAATAAATTCACTAAAAGACAACAAAACTTGGGAGCTAGTGGAGTTACCTAAAGGAAGAAAAGCAATCCCTTGCAAGTGGATATTCAAAATAAAAACGAATCCGGATGGTACAATAGAAAAGTACAAAGCCCGACTAGTAATAAAGGGATACTCACAAAAGAAGGACATTGACTTTCACGAGACATTCAGTCCCGTAGCGAGAAGTAGCACCATAAGAGCTGTACTGAGTGTTGCAGCAAAGGAGAAGTTAAGTCTAGCACAATTTGATGTATCGACGGCATTCCTATATGGCACGTTAGATGAAGAAATATACATGAAACCCCCAGAAGGTTATGCGAATGATAAAAAGCTGGTATTCAAGCTGAAAAAGAGCCTCTATGGGCTAAAGCAAGCGCCCTTATGTTGGAATAGGTGCATAACGGACTATATAGTTCAAATTGGCTTCAACCAAAGTAAATCGGATCCCTGCCTGCTTACAAGAAAGCGAGGAGGAGAAAAGATAATCCTTGCCCTATACGTTGACGACGGTCTAATAGCGTCAACAAGTGAGAAGGAGACGACATTTTTTTTAGAGGAAATGAAAAAGAGATTCAAACTCACAACCAAACAGGCCACCTATTTTCTAGGCATGGAGATAGAGAGACAGTCAGATGGCTCAATACTGCTTCACCAAAAAGCGTATGCGAACCGAGTACTGGAGAGGTTTGGGATGGAGGAATGCAAACCAGTGGCGACTCCAATATTGAAAGCTGAAGATATGAAGGCGATGAATAACGACCAAGAGGTCAAAGTTAGCATGTTCCCATATCGCCAAGCCGTTGGAGCACTTGCCTATTTAATGACCGGCACGAGGCCAGACATAGCCTATGCCATATCAGTGGTATCTCGCAATCTAAACAGTCCAACCAAAGATGATGTGCAGATTGTAAAACGGATCATGCGATACATCAAAGGCACTATTGATCATGGAATTAAGTACACACCAGATTGTGTTGCTGACTTGAAGTGCTATAGTGACGCTGACCACGGTGGAGATGCAAACACTGGAAGATCGACCTCAGGCATTCTCTGCATGTTTGCCGGAGGTGCCATCTCTTGGAATAGCAAACGACAGAACGTTGTTGCTATATCGTCAACGGAGGCGGAGATCTACGCAGCGAGTGAGACTGCTAGAGAAATAATATGGCTGAAACGCATTTTGAAAGATATCACAGGAGATGATTGTCATGCATATCTGTGCGTGGACAACGAATCGGCTATCAAGATAGCGAAAAACCCTCCAGAGTTTCATCAGAGGACGAAACATATAAGATTAAGGGCATTCTTTATCAGAGACTGCATTCAAGAGGGAAACATTGATATCCGACATGTCAATTCAGAGAAGCAGATCGCTGACATGCTTACAAAACCTCTATATGGACCCAGAATCAAAGAACTGAAGATATTGGCCGGAGTTTCTACATTCAAGAGAGGTGGATGTTGAGAAAAGACATTGAGCGAAGACTCAGTGGTTATATTCTTGTACTAGCTGACCCGCGCAACTTCGTCTGCGTGCGTGCGTAAATAAAAGAAAGAGAGGTTAGAGAGAGTGTGCGTCAACCTTAAAAGTTAGACATATGACCATTGCGGATATTTTTTAGAGCTTTTAAGAGGGACAATTCCGACATACATGATAATTGCGTAACTTTAATCGTTCACGCACAACGGAAGCTCTCAAAAGGAGTAAATCCCTATTATATACCATTACCGATGGATAATCATCAAATGACCCCTCCCACTCTGGACGGAGCGGAAGGGAGTGTCAGACTTGTACTGACTAAAATCCATACACGTTTCTTCTTTTGCCCTCTGCGTTCCAGGGCCTCGGTATCTCTTTCGAACAGTCCCGCAACCCTGGTAGGCCTCGCTCCTCTCGGATCCCTTCCCGTTTGCTGACATCTCTTTGAGGCGCGTGTGGAACACGAACGCGCCGTCACCACGGCCTGTCGTCATAAGACGGACGGATGGCGAGCTAGCCCATTACTCACCGTCCACAGGCCCGCGACCCTCGTCAGCCTTACGTCTTAATCTTTAAGACACTCGATGACAATCATATACCAGCTAGAACGAAAGTTCTCATCAAAGTTCTTGAAATGAGCCGAGACACGATAAAACTGCTGTAAACTGTTGCGGACCTCTTATAACTGCCTTCCGTCTCCATCGTCAGATCTTTGATGGTAGACATACTCCAGGCAGGAATAAAGTTCTCATCAAGATGCATGAAATCAGTCGAAACACGATATAGATGCTATAAACTCTTGAGGACCTCTTGCAACTACCTTCCGTCTCCATCGTCAAACATTCGATGACAGTCATTCTCCAGCTAGGCCTAAAGTTCTCATCTAGGTGCATGAAATGAGCCCAGTCACGATATAGATGCTGTAAACTCTTAAGGACCTCTTGCAACTGCTTTCCTTCTCCATCGTCAGACATTCAATGAAAGTCATACTCAGTTAGGTTTAAAGTTTTTATCAAAGTGCATGAAATGAGCCCAAACACGATTTAGCTGCTGTAAACTCTTGCGGACCTCTTGCAACTGCCTTCCGTCTCCATCGTCAGACTTTTGATGAAAATCATTCTCCAGGCATCGTAAAGCGATCGAACACACACTCTACAGGGATATAGCGTCATGTAGACTAATCTAGAATACTTTTTGCTATCAGAACTTTTTTGTAGCTGGTCAACCGATTTAAAAGTTATCTTGTGAACACATTTTCATTAATTAGTACCATTTTGGTGCAATAGATGTCGTTGCATGTATCTTACACAATGATGGTAAGTTCTTCTTGAACACTTTAAATTCATAAATCTTTTGATAGAGAGCACTGATTACAATGAAACAAAAACTAAAACCTTCTCTAAGTTCCGCACAATATTTGTGCATTGAATCTAATCACATTGGTTTTCCCAACAACATGAACGCCCGCCTCGCAGCGCGCGCGGGTCATTATTTTGATGCGGAGTTATTTTAAAACTGTGATATCTCCTAAGATATTCATCTAAATTGAATGATGTAAAGAGCAATTTTGGTCACAATTGAACGCTAAAGATGACTAACATATTTATTTTGATAAGGATTAATACTATGTCGGTAAAAATACCTTTGCAAATAAAGCACTATTTTTGACCAAATTTTAAAATCATAAAAATGGTTATTGTTAGTCAACCTTAAAAGATAGGCATGTGCTGTCGCGGACTTTTTTTTAGACATTTTTAAGAGGAATAATTCCCTCATACATTATTTTTGTGCAACTTTAACCGTTTAAACAGCGCACGCAACGGAAGATCTCAAAGATGATAAATTTTCCCCGTTTTTGCATCATTTTTCATTGATGCTCAGCTCCTATTGATTGTAGCGTGATGATATATAGCCTATAGCCTTCCTCGATATATAAGCTATTCAACACTAAAAGAATTTTTCAATTCGAACCAGTAGATCCTCAGTTTAGCGCGTTCAAACAAACAAACAAACAAACAAACTCTTCAGCTTTATAATATTAGTATAGATTATGAACTCCTTTTTTAGTGTTGTGCCTTTTTCTTTATGGCTTCATGTCTTGTCAAAGAAGACACATTCTTGTTGTAAAAGAAAATATACTGGAATTAGTTAAATTCTCGGATTTATTGTATTATTGCATTGATGCATTGTAGCGATCCACCAAATCTGCATATTCTTTAACACATCCACCTTAAATGACAGCTGGCTGAATCTTCTCTATGACATGTGTCATGTCAAATGTCACTGTCATTGTCAAAGAAAATGTAGACTTACTCTGACTTACCTAAAAAATAAAATTTTAAATATTCAATGAACTAAATATAGAGTTTATGTTTTGTTCTAAATTATAGTATTCTACTCAAAGACTACTTAAAAAATATAATGTACAAGGCTTAGAGGTTATGTAAGTGGGCATTTGAGGTTATATTGCATGTTATGATCTTAGGATATTAAGTAAAAACATGACAGAAACCGATCCAGAAAGTCAGAAGGACACTCAAGAAACATTACGGAACGAAGAAGAGCAAGAACCGGAGGATAAGTGGGTGGTCAGTATCATAGTCTTTTAAGAAATGCTCCTCCCTTGTTCACATATGAACTTAACAACTCCTCTATCTTAAGAATCTCGATTAGTGTTCAAAAGTTCTACTGCAAGCTCGTAGGTCATGAGCAATACCCAGGTTGTGAACAGCACCTGGGTATTGCTCATGACCAACAGCAATATGAATAGCAATATTTAAAAATTTGGAGAAGTAACCAGTTGATATTGTGTTGCAATAATAATATGATTAGCTTATTACATTAGTTGCTTATTCCGTGTCCTTTAAGCAACCCTGTGACTGTCATCAACTGCAGGGAACATCTCACAGTAGGGACCATATCAATAGCCTATTGTAAGTTACAATCTCAATTGTATCTTTCTCGAAAGAACTATGTAACTGACTTACTTGGTTGAAATGTAGATGTACTATTAGGTACACCTCTGTCTAACCCTTTGAAGATTTTAAATGTGATTTTATGTTTTCTCAAAATGCCAAGTGTTGTTCCAACAATTTATTTTAGATAAGAGAATGCGAGCTGTACAAGTATGAATATAAAGACTGCACAAGCTTTAAAGGCCGGTTCCAGCAGTATTTTGTATATGGTGAGACTCTGGACTGCAACCAGTGGAAGAAAGACTATGATAATTGCTGCAAATGGGAAAATAAAAGGGATATGAAGGCTGCTGTAAGTATTAATCAAAATATTTAAAAAGTTGACAAGTTATTAGAAGTTTTTTAAGATAGGCTCATGCTTCTCTGAAATTACTACATACTAGTTAGTGTTACATGCTGTTACTTACATATTAGTTTATTGAAATATGCTGAATTGTTTTCATGTAAAATCAGCAAATGGTTTCAAGTAAAAGGTTTTCAGAGATTTGTCATTTCTTATTTATGGTTGTGATTTCCCAAAACTAATTAAACAAGCAGTTAAAACTTTGTTTTATTTACTTACAGGAAGCCCTAATAGCAAGTGAAAAAGCACGAAGAATGGCTAGACTAAGGGCCCATTACAGAAATGATACTTGGAAAAAACGAGATGCACCACCTGCTGACTGGGACAAACCATTACCAGACTGGATGCAAAAAAGGGATGAAAACACCTACCTCGCACAGAAAGCTAAAGAACTAAGAGAAGGAAAAGTGGATGATGACAAAAAGTCTTGTTCAATAATGTGACCCCTAAATCAGTTAGTATAAATAATGTAGTTTATTTATGTTTTAGCTTTAGTTATTAAAGTTAAGTTGTTAAATGTTTCAACTTGTTATTTAATATTAAACCAAAGGGCGTACGTTAAATCTCACGAGGGTGCGCATTGAAAAATATTACCAGCACCAGCACTAAATAGCGCGAGCGCGTGCCTTGGGATAATTTATCTGGACACCCGCCCCGTGCAGCCACGCGTGTTTTAGCGCACGCCGGACGCCTTGATGCATGTAGGACCCAAGAAGTTTCTGAAGAGGTGCCTTTAGTCCGTCAACCTGATACGACGCGCGAATGAATTCGTGGGCATGTATCTGATGAACAAAGAGCATCGCTGTGTGCGTCCGCCTTACGCAGCGGAAACAGCTGATTGCCGTCATGCATTGTGCATGTCAGCCTGTGATATCAGCATTGTCATTTGTCAGCTGCTTCAAGGTCATGGTATGCAGCAGGTCTTATTAGAGTCTCAGTAAAAATATGGAACAGTACGGAAACTACGTACTAGAGGTCGAATCGGCACACTCACACAAACACGCGCATCTACGAGAGCCCGAAGCGGACATCGGGGTGCGTTCAGTCGTGTCGTGATTGCGGCAAGACGAGTGGTCGTGTAGTAAGTTTTTCTCCGGAATCTTTTGAAAAATGCCACGTACGTATTGCGTAGTCTATGGGTTTTTGAACACAGCTTTAACAAAACCGGAGCTTTCGTTTTTTACACTCGCTGCTGATTGAAGAATGATTTATTGTTTTATTCATATCGAATTATAACTCCGTGTGATCGATCAAAATAAATTGATTAATTTATTTGTAAATCCAACATGGCGGCTGCTACAAATTTCTCATTAGGGTTGTATATGATGCTCTGTGTTAGGAGTATATTCTTAGCCGATAGTGCTGTCAAAATGTAAATCCAAGATGGCGGCTGCAAAAATTATCAAGTTTTCCGTCATGGGTGTCGTTTTCATGGTTTTCGAGGGTGTTGAAGCCGATAGTGCTGTCAAAATGTAAATCCAAGATGGCGGCTGCAAAAATTACCAAGTTTTCCGTCATGGGTGTCGTTTTCATGGTTTTCGAGGGTGTTGAAGCCGATAGTGCTGTCAAATGTAAATCCAAGATGGCGGCTGCAAAAATTATCAAGTTGTCCGTCATGGGTGTCGTTTTCATGGTTTTCGAGGGTGTTGAAGCCGATAGGGCTGTCAAAACGTAAATCCAAGATGGTGGATGCAAAAATTAACAAGTATATTTCGCCATGGGTGTCATTTTCATGGTTTAAAAACAAAAACTTCGGCTTGTAACGCGGTACGGTGCGCAGCCGCTGGGTTAACCAGGCATCGGCGAAGTCGTTTTCGACGAGGTAGGTAGTCTTTTAAGGATTTTCAACTTTATACCCTAGAGCAAAAAGTTGAAAATCTATTAATGACTAACTGTAGTTTCAACGGAGGAGCGCACGAAACGTTTTCGCCTTTACGCGGCTCACGCGGTCACGCCAAAACATGTAAAAGGTTACGCCATATTGACAAAGCCAAGTGTAATTCATTCTTCGACAAGTTGTTGTGTGTTAATATTAAATCGTTCCGTGAACTTCCTAGTTATAAACTACTTCAACTCGATTGTTTGGTCACTACACTACACAATATTTTCATAAATAAATTTCAATTTCAAAAACATGATGAGTGACAACCCTAATGATGCAATGGAGCGTAGGTAATTTTTTTAACAACTAGGCCTAGTTTCCATACTGTTCCATATTTATACTGTGGTAGAGTGGCGCAGCCAGACCTAGGCAGCCTAGTTACTTGTTCGCGGTAGTGCGTGCTGCGGATATCCTTTGGCGTTGTTGGCTCAGGCTGTGGGTCCACGATCAAGATCGCACCGCCTACTAGGCGATTCCATGCGCGTGTTAACTGTTGGAATGTTAGGGACCCCTAAATACATACGAGAAAGTGATGGACAAGACGACTGCGGAGAGGACAATTTGAAAGTGCCCATAACTGGTCTATTAGAAATAAATGCTTCGAGTTCGAGTGGGTTTGATGAGGTCGAGCTCTCGCTCCAGCCAACATTGTAATGTTGTAATGCTGTAATGTTCGATATTTCAAGACAAAACGCTCTTCCATTAATAGATAAGGCAAGATTAACGAAAGCGAATGTTCTGTTTGTACCAAATACCTATGTATTCATAGACTTATAGTTTATTAATAGGTTCCTAATCCATAATAACACATTCATCGGTAACTTTCTTAATTTACAATACGAATGGGAAACAACAAGATAAATTTGTTCCTCACGAACCGATTGGAAAAGTTTTATCAAATAGTCCTGACCTAGCAACTGACTTTTTATCAGTCAGATAAGACGTAGCAGTGCCTTTAATTGTTCACAAACATGATAAAATTTGTTTACTGCATATCTCGCCATTTTAATGTAATATACGTATTATAAGGCAGACTGTAGTGAGCGTCGCACAAATGAGCCGTGTATTGTGTCGGGGTGTGTTGTCCCTCCGTTTGATAAGAGTGCCGATGGCTCGCAACGCGTCCTCCTACCTCATTGACGATCCCAAGTATTCCTTCCTGAAGGAGTTGGGACTGCAAGAGAAGAATGTAGGTGTGTTCAACGGTAAATGGGAAGCCAACGGTCAGGTAAGTCGATAACAGAATACATTTTTAGATAAGGCAATTAAACTTGGCAGTTAAAGCGCAGACGGGTTGTTTGCTATGTATCGTAAATACTAATGCGTAGGTAGTACCTATATGTATTAGACATAGTAGGTACTTAACTAAGTACTGCGTCGGTAGGTACGCATCTACTGCACATTTTAAACATAATATAACTAGGTAATGAATATGGGTAGAAGCTTCAAGTTATAAAAATTAACTTTAAAACCCCCCAAAGCAAAAAGAAAAGCGAACAAATATTAATTAAAAAGTAAAAATATTAAGTAGGTACCTATTGTTGACCCACATGAAATTCGATCGAGCGATCGATGCAAATTTTCTTGTTACCAATATGTGATGTCGGCAGTTTGACTTAATGTCAAATGTAATGTTGGGTCCTGGTCGATCAGATCAGGCTAGATCTGTCTCTATATGTTGTTTTTAACCTATCTTATCAAACAGTCAAAGCAGTCATTTTCTTCTGTTTGAACGCCGTAGTTGAAGCAGAATTAGGACCGGCCCGTTGTCTAAATGTTTATGTTCTTGTTGCACCATGAACTAGCTTTCAAATAAAAAACTGCATCCAAATCGGTTAACTCGTTTTATCGTTTAAGAGCTACGGTGCCACAGACAAATACAGACACACATAGCGGTCAAACTTATAACACCCGTCACCCCTTTTTTTGCGTCGGGGGTTAAAAAGACTGCTGGCAATTCACGTTAAATTAAACGCGCCCATTAACACCCTACCCGCGTCGCGGGAATTCATAACTAACTCATATTAAAATGATCTATTAGTAATTGTGTAAACAATAAAAAATAATGTATCAAATACAAACATGTATAAAAGTCTCAGTATATAAAAAATATGTTAAAATCCGTACTAAAAAAATACGTCATATCAAAAGTAAATACCTACCTATCAAATAAAAAATAATGTTATTTAGTTAGGCAACTAAAAGTATCACCTTAGATAGGTTTGGTACAGATTATTACAAAAGTGTAGTGAAGCGGCCTTTACATTTGGCTAAATTCAGTTCACTAAATGAATTAGACTCTGAATTTAGACAAGTGTAAAGACATTCAGACTGTTAGACACACTAATTAGGCAATCAGAGTCGTGACTGCCGATCTAAATCTGTTAGCATGCTGAATTTAGCCAAGTGTAAAGCGACTTAAGCAAGAAGTGCGTTTAGTTGTCTGCCACTCGCAGTGGACTGCGCACGTCGATCATTAAAGTAACAGCTAATCTTTCTCTTGGAGTAACAGCATCTCTGAGCCAACTATCTTCTTTTTTTAATGTACGGTGTAACTAATCTCGACAATTCTTAAAATTGTTCAATTCCAATCTTAGAAAATTTCTTACATTTTCCAGCTCATTTAAAATATAATTTGATATAGACAGTTTTTTTCGTAAAACCATTATACATATAAATATATATAAATATATATAAATATTTTCACCCAATACTTCCTGCATCTTTATATAAGTTATTAAAATAGAACTTGACGCAACCATAGCCAAGGCGAGCCCTGTTCTTTGACACAGCCTTTGATGTTATTTTAATGGTCTCATGAGAGTGCTATGGTGCTATGTACACACGGCTACACATCTAGCTACACATTCCAATATAAGCTGACCTCGCATTGTATGGAAATCCTATACAATACGAGATCAGCGTAAACTGGAAATGTATAGCTTGATGTGTAGCCGTGTGTACGAGTATGTACGTACGATACGCTCGAAATTCGCTGATCGACTGTCTTAGCTAGCTAATTAGATCAAGTGTAAAGAGCAAGCTTTTTATTCGCTCACGCTCACTGTCTGAATTTAGTGAACTGAATTTAGCCAAATGTAAAGGCCGCTTTACTTTTTGCCTTTCACGATTACTTTCGGTGGCGGAGGAGGTAAAAGTGAAGCCCGAGTGTCGGGCTCGGGTTCAGGCTCAGGTGGAGGTGTCAGCGGTAGCTTTTTATCCGGCGATAATCGCAATATAAAGTCACTTATTAAACTCAATTGTACAGTCCGTGAACGTCGTGTGGTTAGGCCCCCAAACGTCCAAGATAACTCGTCAATTAAATCCTCATCGAGTGGCACACGATCATCGTCTAGTCGTTGTGTAAAAACTTCAATCGGAATGGGTCTCTCGAACTGCTTTTTTTAAGGCCATGAAATATTTCGCCATGTCCACTTTAGGCCGAGCACTGCTACCAAGATATTGAGCTCTACGTAGAAGTGTTTCCCTAGCATCAGGCCCTACTATAGTCCAGTTATGTAAAACAGCGTCAAACTCACACACAAGTCCTGGCGCATCGTCATCTCGTTCACTTTTGCTAGAAGTTCGATAAACGGCTTCTGAACACAAATACTTTTCATCAATAAACTTTTTATTTTGATTTTACGGCCTAACATTTTCTCTAAAACGTTATAAGCATCTTGGGGTGTCAATGGATTGTTAGAGAGATCAAATACTTTTAATTTACGAGCCGAAAGCAACTCGGACGTTATTATTTCTATCGCCTCCTTTTGCAACTTGTTGTTGCTCAAATCCAATGCCTCCAGTGTGGGGACAAGAAAAACATTTTTAATCGCATTAGCCATACGCCGTCCTAGTAGCGAATTAAAAGATAAATTTAATTCTCGTAAACATGAGCTGAACGCCAATTGGTTCAGCATATTACAAGTAGTTGGTTCTTGAATGAAATTATTCCACGAGAGGTCGAGTTGCGTAAAACTGTTCTTCCACTCCCAAAGATTTGTAAAACCTAAAGCTGTCTCTTTACTGAGCTGATTTTTTCCTATATTTACTCGTTTGACATTTGCGCCGTCCGATATCTGTTTCACGAAGTGTAGTCCACCGGTGTCTCCGAGATTATTGTCTCCAATACGTAAGTATTCCAAACCATGGTTGAATCGTAATTCTTTCCCTAACTGTCGCATACCGGAAGCACCTATTCGACAACCATCTAGAATCAGTTCTCTTAAAGTGTTATTAGTACGCAGCACTTGACCAAGATGGTAACACGCATCGCTGTTGAGGTAATTAGAAGTGAGATCGAAACGGGATACTTTTTTGTTGAATTCCATAGCACGAACACCTTGTTGCTTGACTCCATAATATTTTAAATTCATTTCTGTGTTCAGCAGGTTTTTGTGGAACATTCTGACTGGGCATATATTCATTTCTTTTCATACTTGTAAATACAGAGCCTGGCCATCGTCAAGAAAATTAACCGGGTACTCCGGAAAAAATAAAGCGTCTTTTATGCCAGGGTCAGATACGCTTGGGTACATGTAATATTTATGTCTAAACAATGAGCTATTTGACATTGTTATGGCTTTAGCACATACTTCCCCACTTCCTGGACTGTATAATCCTTCATCATAGAGTACCCTTTTCTTATTTTCTTCTTGAATGGGGACTTTTAGTTCTAATGATGACGAAGCACTCCTTGGTTCCTCTGAAGAACTTTGTTCATCTGGTGCTGTGACATACAAAAATAAGCTTATCCGAGACCTGTTCAGTTTCTTCTGATGACATGGTACCAACTCTTCTAGAGAAAAGTATGAATGTTGTAAAAATACTAGAAATTTAAACGAATATGGGTTTACCTAACCTTAAAACTAAAAAATAATACATAATTGTATAAATAACAATAACAATTGGACGATAGATCACAAAAGAGATGTAAACCAAATAATAAAATACTTATACCAAAAATGTAGTTGTAGACGTTCAGCGTACGATGAAATGAAATGAAATTGTTTATTCAGTAAATAGGATGTAGGTATCACTTTTACACGTCATCACAATTTAAACTTAAGCTAGATGGGGTCGACATTTCGTATCTGACTACCCTGAGAAGAAATGGCGAAACAAACTCAGGGATCAAAGTCTGTTTTAAAGCATGTACAATATGTTTCATGTTTTATAATGAATTAAATAATAATTTGAACATACAAAATAAGATAATAATTGTAATGTCAAATTTACATGTCAAAAATTGTAAAAGAATTAATTATAAAAAGGAAATATACACTAGGATATTATATCAGATTTGTATGTCAATATTGTATGGGAATTACACAAAGCTTAGCAGAGCGAGCAGTTCAATCCCAAGCCTTTTTGTCATCTAAATAATCAATTATTTTATAGTAGCCTTTCTTACATAGTTTGGTTTTAATGCAAATTTTAAATCGATTGATTGATAAATTTCTAATGTCAATGGGAAGTTTATTGTAAAAGCGTATGCATTGACCCATGAATGAGTTGCCTATTCTGTGGAGGCGAGTGCGATGTACAGCGAGGTTGTGCTTATTCCTAGTATTCAAGCTATGAATATCGGACATTTTCTTAAAATTAGATATTTTTTTGTGAACGTACAATAAATTTTCAAAAATGTATTGAGAGGCTACGGTCAGAATATTCATCTCTTTGAACTTCTCTCGGAGGGAATCCCTAGGACCTAGATTGTAAATGGCCCTAACAACCCTTTTCTGTAGAACAAAGATAGCGTGGATGTCCGCACAGGCACCCCAGAGAAGAATCCCATACGACATGACGCTATGAAAATAACTGAAATAAACAATTCTGGCCGTATCAACATCAGTAACTTGTCTAATTTTCTTGACAGCGTAGGCGGCCGAACTAAGTTTTTTTGACAATTTTTCAATATGTGGGCCCCACTGTAATGATGAAGCCACAGAGCATCATAATTATAATAATACTGGTACATGAAGCGTGGCGTGTGGCGTTGTTTTAATCTTATTCCAGAGCGGGAATGAGATGGGGCTAGACGTCCTCTATAGCTCTGTCCCTTTCCCACTCTGGAATATATAACAATACTGCTTTAAGACGTCATGGTAACCCCCATGTTCTTGCGGTTACAGAAATGTTCATCGTCTTTGGTGTAGCTGACTAAATGCACAGTTCTATTAGATCGTTCTAGCCGTGATAGAAACCTGGTGTAAGTTTTCTACTCTTTGGACTAAGAGCATGGTTCCCAAGAAAAACGTTGCCCCACGCTAGGAATTTCTCCTGTACCGTGGGTGTGTTTACAGACATTTAAACTCACATACACAAAGAGCCAGACCCGGAACAACTACCTTTAGGCCAAACAAATACTTGTTCAGGCGAGAATCCAATGCGCGACACGCCGCGCCGTGCAGCAGGCAATCGCTCAGCAATTGCGCCAACCGTGCTGTCTAAACGTCCGTAACGTGCCGAATGTGCCGATACATTACTTAGGTAAAGCTGTACTGATTTTGGGTAAGACCTAGATGAAACTCTCACAGATCAAGAATCAAGACAATGGAAAAAATACTTGAGCATTTAGTTCTCGGCTAAAACCAAATAGCTCAGCATAATTTAGGTAAGGGTTTACCAAAGTACGAACTAAGTACGATGTTTTTGTACAGACGCCAGCACATCAAGCTACCCGAAACTGTAAAATTTTCTGAATCAACCTTGACCTAATGCTTTAGCGATAAACTTTTAAAATAAAAATTGAAATTTGACAGATGCTGTCTGTACTAGAAATGATACTCTAACGACTTGAGCTATGTACGAGTAAGTATTGTTAACCGTATAGTTAACACATTACAGCTCTTTTGTGTAATTGTTTGTCAAGATAAGTCTCAAATGTGGCCAGTAAATAAATAAATATTGCGTCATTTATGATAAATCTAAAATGGGTAGGGGTCCATAAAAAAGTCATAAATATGTAATCTACTTCACAAGTCTCTCTTGGCGTGCAGATATGTGCATGCTCAGAGCGTTTCAGGCGATAGGTTTTGAATCTGTGGGAGATTCAAAGTCTATCGCCTGAAATCTGAAAACTAAATTGCTCTCTTCCACACGATTCACCGGCACGGCAGCGGAAATCAAAGCTGTCTTTTCGTCGAGTGTCGCAGAGAATCAATCAGTCGTGTAGTCCCGAAATACATAAGAGGTAGAACCTAATGCATAGAAAAATAATGGTTTTCGCCATTGCAAAAAAATTTTGAGTGAGTCCAAAGTTTAAGGACGCATTTACGAATTGACGCGCTTCGATTTTAGGTATTGACTCTTACTACTACACGTGCACGGCTCACACACACAGCGCCTTGCGCGAAGCGGCGAAATTATGAGTGAACTGACACGACTTGATACTTGAGCCTACTTTTATTTATTTTATTGCCGTGAATATTTTTTAAACTTACGGCCCAAACTCGGCACACCTAGCACTCCTCGTTCATTAGTTCCTGTAGCAGTCTTCGAGGTACACCTTCAGGTGACTCCATCAAGTCCGGAGGTAAGGTCTCAACATAACTAACAAAACAAGCCCAAACTCGGTACACCTAGCGCTCCTCGTTTATTAGTTTCTGTAGCAGTCTTCGAGGTTCACCTTCAGGTCACTCCATCAAGTCCGGAGGTAAGGTCTCAACATAACTTACAAGACAAGCCCAAACTCGGTACACCTAGCACTCCTCGTTCATTAGTTCCTGTAGCAGGTACACCTTCAGGTCACTCCATCAAGTCTGGAGGTAAGGTCTCAACATAACTAACAAGACAAGCCCAAACTCGGTACACCTAGCGCTCCTCGTTTATTAGTTTCTGTAGCAGTCTTCGAGGTTCACCTTCAGGTCACTCCATCAAGTCCGGAGGTAAGGTCTCAACATAACTTACAAGACAAGCCCAAACTCGGTACACCTAGCACTCCTCGTTCATTAGTTCCTGTAGCAGGTACACCTTCAGGTCACTCCATCAAGTCTGGAGGTAAGGTCTCAACATAACTAACAAGACAAGCCCAAACTCGGTACACCTAGCGCTACTCGTTCATTAGTTCCTGTAACAGTCTTACCAGTACACCTTCAGGTCACTCCATCAAGTCCGAAATAAAATGTGAATTTTATAATCCTTTTTTACTTCAAGCAAAAACAATTATGAAACTGAATAAAATCTTACCTTGGTTGTCCGTAGCCTGTACAAAATACGTGAAGTATCAAGTTTGAGAAGTCAAATATTTTGTATTCGTACAGCGATCTTTTTCAATACGAGCTCCTGGTTACAAGCGACACAGCGTCCACTCACGACGGCGGCCGAGCGTAGACTAAATAGTTCATTACAAAATTTTTGTGCAATAAATCAAGACAGTGACAAGTAAAATAACCCGTAACTTAAGCCTGTAAGATTCACGCGATTAAGCAAAATTTGTAGAAAATATAGATGCGATTTTATTTTTTTTCTGAGTTGGATTGTAACATTTTGATATTTTTTTTTAATACCATTTTGAGTTGAACATATATTCTTACATAAAATATTTTTAAATACATAAATTTATGTTATTAAATAGAAGAAAACTGATCCTAAACTCAACACGATATCGTTAATTTTGTGTGGAGATGCACCGGAAATATTTTTTTACAGTATTAAAAACTAACATTTTTGAAAAAAAAGCATATACCATTTGAAGATGAAGAAGTAATCTATATGTGGTAGTTATTGGTTGCATTTAGTTTTGTTTCATTTTTCCGCAAAAGCAACCGAAAAACTACTTATTTTTTAAAGTTTTAGTCAGATTTGCATACGCGTCCTTAAGATAAAGTTTGTCATGCCTATCTTGTTTATTCTATTCTACACTTTCCCGTCAGATTTTATAATAATCGCATATACATAAGATAACTTTCGTTTGTGGTGATAAAATCAAATGCCACTTAAAATGCATAAAATGGTATTACCTACACAGACATTAGCACCGAATTAAATTTCTGGTCCTCAGATTATCAAATCGTTTAGCCCGGCCAACGGTAAGATCATAGCTGAGGTGCAGGCAGCTAGCCCGGCTGATTACGAGTCCTGTGCTGCAGCAGCCCAGGAGGCATGGCACACGTGGGCGGAGCTCCCCGCGCCCGCCAGGGGAGAGATCGTTAGGCAGATAGGAGACGCTCTCAGGGAGAAACTGCAGCCTCTTGGACAGCTTGTGTCCTTAGAAATGGGTAAGTTATACTACATCTCATGGGTAAGGTCTATAGGAATCATGGGGAATATGGTAAGAATACAGGGGAATACAATTAGCTAGCGAAGCTTCTCAGATGTGCAGCTTATTTTGAGCCTACACTTTGAGGGACCTGTCCAAAGCTAGTACCAACGCCGTCGATGTGGCATTTGGTGGTTCTGGTCGAAGCTAATTTGACCCAAATAATTATGCGAATCATCGACACGACGAAGAAGCCTGACACTATGGTTGTGGGGTCAACTACCTGCCACTCGAGGAGGCTATTATATTAGGTAGGTGTATCAGTAATCAGTGCTTGATTAAGTTTGTTGACTCGAATATTATCTTCGACAAAGTTGATAATTATTTACCTACATTTAAAAGGTAGTCAAATACGTTATTATTGTACCCCATTATCAGATAAGATAATAATTAAGCCCTGGTACCACCAATGTAGAATGTTTCGTAAGAACTGAATAGTTACTGTATGTTGTTAGTAGGTAGATCTTTATTCATCAAATTGAAGCTACTATAACGAGATCAATCATGGTCACTTCGCTGACTATTCATATAGCGCAGTACCGACATGCCGGTATACCTGTGTCATAAGATAGACATCTACCTGATCTACCTATCTGTGAGGCCTACTCATTGAGGGGCCTACTGATCTTTTCCCAATCTATAAGAAATCTCGCATAAAAGAGTTCCTAGTTCAACTGCTATATCCACCTCCTCAGGTAAAATCCTCCCCGAGGCTATCGGCGAAGTCGTGGAGTACATCCACGTATGTGATCTTGCTCTGGGTCTGTCACGTACCCTTCCTGGCACCATCTTCCCGTCCGAGCGCCCTGGACACGTGCTCATTGAAAAATGGAACCCTCTCGGCGCTGTCGGCATCATCACTGCCTTCAACTTCCCGGTTGCCGTGTTCGGCTGGAACAGTGCTATTGCTATGGTAAGCAGGACTATTTCACTTCTAGAATCCAGATTATCATAATTATCAATCTCATGCGAGCTCAAAATCGAACCTGGGGTTTACTGGTCGGCTGTTGAGTATTCGTGTACCTAGGTATCCAATAAATTAATCTATGGAGCTTGGAGGAAAAACCCCGGTTGGTCATGATGTAATGATTTGTTTTTCTTATCTTATCTTCAAGAGACCAAATAGGCGAAAATAACCAATTGTTATCACAATTCATTCTGTTATTTAACAAGGTTTTAAGCTGGCGTAATGAGTAGATAGAATGTTATGAAATTTACTACGCAACAGAATACTATGGATGGTAATCCTTTTTCCCAAAATAAATTTCGATACCAGACTCCCGTCCATCATCGGCCTCCTGAATCCTATTCATAACTTTTTTTCTGACAGTACCGTATACTCCCACAAACATCCGGGAACCTATAAGAACACAGCTCTACCCTTCAAAGGACTATGAATAAACCTCCCCAGGTCTGCGGTGACGTCAGCGTATGGAAGCCATCAGACACCACTCCTCTGATCGCCGTAGCCGTCACCAAGATCGTAGAGGGCGTGCTAGAGAAGAACAACATTCCCGGCGCAGTTGCCGCTCTGTGCGTAGGCGGCAAGGAAATCGGCGAAAAGATTGTAAAGGACGAGAGGATGAAGCTGGTATCTTTTACTGGAAGCACGGCTGTTGGACAACAGGTAAAGTCTTGGGAGCTGTATATCTAATGGTAACAAGACGCTTTACGCCTGATTTTTTTCTCAGATAAGTAGATAAGCAGACACAACTCTCCCAAGGATAGCGTATAGCCTACATTACCTTTGAACTAGTACTAAAAAATCGGCATGTGAGACACCCACCAGACCACTGGTCCACGTGGTGGATAACTACCTTCTCTCCTCTCAAAGAGTTGAGGCCTTTGTACCAGTAATAAAACATTAGCTGATTATGCATATCAGTGCCGTGAAGCAATAACTATAGCCGCAAGAAAAGGTTTGCCATCAATAGGACAGGCAAGCCTATTGCTAGTCTGTCTGAGTTGTAGATGACCGAGAATATTTTTCAAAGCAATCAGAATTTTTACTAAAATCAGACCAAAATTAACTGTATTCTTCCTATTGTAGGTTGGGGTAGAAGTCCAGAGACGTTTCGGACGCCACCTGCTGGAGTTGGGCGGCAACAACGCCATCATAGTGAACGAGGACGCTAATCTTGACTTATTGCTCAACGCGGCGTTATTCGCGTGCGCAGGTACCGCGGGACAGAGGTGCACTACCACTAGAAGACTTTTTATTCATAAGAAGGTAAGATCCAGTGGCGAATGTGAAAATAGTTAAGCTAGTCGATTGCAAGGTGGAACGAAGTTTATAGTGGTTGGATTGTCATGGGATTTTTTGTATCGAGTTCTTAGAAGTGGAATGGAATGTACGTAAGAAAAAATCTGCATCTTTTTAGTTAAAGAGGTGACAGACACAATTACAGTACTAGAAATAGGAACGAATTAGTTCAGCCAGGCTTCAGACTCGCTAAATTAGACTCATCTTTCATGGGGTACTGTTTGAGATGCTATAATAAAATTCCACAAAGTATTCTTGTACTCAATGAGACGAAATTTAAAACATGCATTAAACGCACTCTTTGCAAGCAAGCATATTACAAGTTGAACGATTATATCGTTGATAAAAATGCTTGGCTCAATGCCGGTCCTGCTCCACAAGGACAGGGACGCACAAATCGATAACACTAAATAGTGTTGTTGGAGCTGCTGAAGATTGTACAACTATCTTTGCATTGTTTGTATAGAATCAATCTCTTTAGTATTATATAAAGCCCATATTGTGTGAGAACTATGTGCTAAAAAGCTATCGTTCACTGGAAACCTACGTCCTTTCTTGACCTGAATGTGCCCTGGCGGTTGAGAGTATGTCATGCCCACTCAAATGTCTCGCTGATGGTGGCGCGTGTGTCGGATCATTTAGTTCCCTTCAAAATGGTTGAGTTGAATGGTGCTGATCTATGCGTCATGTTCGTGAACGGGCGCTGTCAGTGTGACTGGTCATCTCTTAGTTGCCACGGCTTATTTGAAATAATTATTTTTATTTTTGAATTGTCTTTTTTGTTTTAAATAATGTGCACATCTTGCTACATCGTTCTCACATAGTGTACCATCTCAACATGAATGATGTAACCAAGATTTTGTAACAATTTGCTGATTTAAAAGAGTGTCCATGGAGTTTCTTGCCCGTTCTTCTCCATAGAGATCTACGATAGGGAATGGGCAACTACAGTACTTGCACAGTTTTTATGTCTTGTGACTGGGACTGTAGCTACATTTAGTTGTTCTTTGTTTCAACAATTCAAAAGTGCCTGTAACTGGCCTACTTGAAATAAACGCTTTGATTTTGATTTTGGAAAAGAAAGTATTTTTTTTTTCAACTTTCTGCTCCACTCTTCGTAACTTCGTCCCACCTTTTGAGTATTTTTTGTCTAATTGCACTCGACTAAGCAGTATTTGTTGTAAATATAGTTTACCATCACATCTGAAAAGTTTGGCTAATCTTTAATTTAATTTCACATTGTTGTAGAGCACAAGTTTATTGCTCAACATACTGTAATTAGATTACTGTTTAGTGGAGATATCCATTAAATTTTAAAGCATTAGGAAATCTTACTATCAGAAATGTGATAAGACCACGTTAAAATACTAGGATGTATAATCGTCGTTCGAAGGGCGCACAACAGTGATATCGTTAAATACATAGAACCGAGAAAAAAAAAATACGCGCCTCCATTTTTTTGGTTGGTTAAAAAACAACCTTACTGGTACGACATAAAGGTGCTTTTAATGACGAATGAAGTGTGGCTTTCACAACTTTTTACTCGGCAGTTGTCTATGTGACCACAAAACAAGTGCCTAACCCTCATAACTTCCGCAGGTATATAGCCAAGTCGTGTCTCGCTTGACCAAGGCATTCGCCGGCGTGGTCAGTAAGATCGGTGACCCCCTGCTCTCAGAAACTTTGATCGGTCCCCTCCACACGCCTGCTGCTGTCGAGAATTACAAGAAGACTGTCGCCGAAGTCGTTAAGCAAGGAGGCAAGATCGAGTTTGGAGGAAAGGTATAGTGACCACAAACTTATGCATAAATGAATCACCAATCATTAGACAGGAAACGCCACCGATGGTGCCATAGTCGTGGTAGTGAAACGCGAAAAGTTTCTACGTGTCAGACATGGCACCTGAACGCCTAAACCGGTGGGTCTAAATGCTAACATTGATGACGGATTTTTGAAACTACAACCCCTAAAGGAGTTAATTAGGGGACGAAACTTTGCATGGAAGTTAGTCATTTTTGCCAGTGGGAAGTCACAAACTTGGGATCGCGCAATTCCCTGATTTATTTTTTCTAGTTTTAGTTGGCAACAGTGTTGTATTAATTAATAGAATCAATATTTTCATAGCCATAATCCAATACTTGATTCACCAGGTAATGGATCGCGAGGGATTCTTCGTGGAGCCTACCATCGTCACAGGCCTGCCTCACGACTCCCAGTTAGTGAAGACCGAGTGCTTTGCCCCCATCGTCTACTGCATCGAGATCCCAGACCTCGACACCGGTATCAAGTACAACAATGAAGTAGAACAGGGATTGTCTTCTAGTCTGTTCACTGAGAATCTTGGAGATGTTTTCAAGGTAAGTTTAAAGCTTATACTTTTATGTCTTTAGAGAAAATACATTTTCGGTTCAATATTTTGTTGATTCAGTTTAAACCATTGGCAAAGTATTTATTGTATAAGTTCATGGTCTTCAAACTCAAAATTCAGCTAATGTTTCATGTGTTTTCGAATCTATTCCTTTGCAACCGAGCTGCCCTTAGATTTTTAGGCCCACAGATCACTAAATTGCATTTAGCAATTAGCGCTAAACATTTTGAAACATAATTCCGTCTTGTAACTATTGACAGATACATAACGATGTTTTAATTATGTGTAACGTTAAACGCATTACTAATTAATAAACTAAAATATTATTAATGTTGTTTCTATTAACAGTGGATCGGCCCCCACGGTTCTGACTGCGGCATAGTGAACGTGAACATCCCCACCAACGGCGCAGAGGTCGGCGGCGCCTTCGGAGGCGAGAAAGCCACGGGCGGCGGCCGCGAGTGCGGCTCCGACTCCTGGAAGAACTACATGAGACGCTCTACCGTCACCATCAACTACTCGGGCACCATTAAACTGGCACAGAACATCAAGTTCGGAGACGAATAATACATACACAGCTGTACAAGGATCTTTTGACGCGTGGAACTATAGCCGCCATCTTGTTTTACCAACGACGGTGTATCGGACAACGTCACTCGAGCGCCAATAAATCTATGTAGCACTTGAGACCGGATAGCCACTACAAAAATATATTTTTAAGGAGTCATAATATCAGAATAATTAAATTATGTTTTGAGTATCTTGTTGATGTATGTATGCAGTATTCTAAATATCAATTCGATTCGGAATTTGCATTCCGTTATTTTTAATAGCAGCTTTGTATGATACTGTAAGACTGAAGAATTTAATAAAGAAATAAACAAATATTAAAAATCAATAGATCATTTTATTTGTCAGTCCATCTTTGCTATTTATAAGATTAAAAATGTACACTTTATCTTACACAAAAGTAATAATACATACATAGTACATTTACGAGATTTAAACATACTGTACATAAACTCGTTTTAAATGTGAATATAAATTAGGAGATAAAACTAAAAAAAGTTGATTACACTATTTTGAACTAGTCGAAAAGCTTTCAAGTACATAATTATGTAAATACATAAAATATACAGCCTAAAGTTGGCAGTACATTTTGTTATGCCTGAATCCATTTTCGCTTAAGATAATATTACAACTAATTTATTTTTAATGTGAGTGGTATACTCGCCAAATATCAACATCGATGTCCATAGAATGTTGTTTGTGGAACCTATAAGTTGCAGGGAGATGATACTTCATTTCAGCAATGACGCTGCCTCTCATGCCCCAATCCTTGACCTTCTTTGTTATGTGACACCTGTTAAATTACATATTATATAAGTACTATTTTAGATAAAACTTATACAGGGTTACTGGTAACTCGACGTATTCCTTGCAGGACGTCATAGTAGGGTTAAAATGCAACAAATTAAGCCACCAAATGTTCTACCGAAATTCAGTAGTTTTTGAATAGTTAAGAGTTTTAGTTTTTTTATGAAAAATCCCAGATTAAGTCATTTGAAACCAATTTTGTTTACAATAGCAAAAATTACAAAAAATTAAATGTTTTGTTAGTGATATTTGCCAAAGTTTTAGGCATTATTGAACTTTTAATTATTAAAAAAGGTCTGCTACGGCGTCAACTATGATAATAACTTAAATTTCAGTACAGTCGCGCCGTAAATCATTTTTAAATTGGTTTCAAATGATTAAATCTGGGATTTTTCATAAAAAAACTAAAATTCTTAACTATTCAAAAACTACTGAATTTCGGTAGAACATTTGGTGGCTTAATGTGTTGCATTTTAACCCTACTATGACGTCCTGCAAGGAATACGTCGAGTTACCAGTAACCCTGTATAATAATTACCGTACAACCGTATTAACGTTCGCCATATAAACAAGAGATCGAATATTCAGTTTATATTTACCTTTTTTTTTTTCGGATGGGAAATCATCAAATAACTCCTCCCGCTCTGGGCTGGAAGGAGGGTGTGTCAGACTTTTACTGACTAAAACCCATCCATGTTCCTTCTTTTGCCCTTTGTGTTCCAGGACCGCGGTATCTCTTTCGAAAAGTCCCGCAACCCTGGAAGGCATCGGTCTTTTCGGACCCCTTCCCGTTTGCTGACATCTCTCTAAGGCGCGCGTGGAACACGAACGCGCCGTGTACACGGTCTGTCGTCATAATACGGACGGACGGCGAGCTAGTCCACAGTTCGCCGTCCACAGGCCCGCGCCTACGGTGGCCGGGGGCCACTACGTGGTCCCCGACGCCCGGTGCGTCTCCCGCGGCGGCTGGGACGTGAGGTTCTCTCCCTCTCACGTTCCGCCACCTCCTCCGCTAGCATGACTGCTTCGCAGAAGAAGGTGACGGCGTCCCATTCCGTCTCGCTCCGGGCCATGGATTGAACCAAGGAGTTTATATTTACCTAAAGTTTCAGTGTTGAACGGAGTTCGAGTAATAGCTCGAGCACAGTCATATTTTCCATTTTATTATATTGAAATATACAACGGCAAAATTTTAATTCAGTTAAGTAACAGCGAAATTTGAAAGTTGAAGCAATTTTTTTACGTGTTTCCATAAATTCTTGCCTAGTTTTAAAAAGAATAGAAATATGTTGTTGTTGTGTTGTTGTTATATTGTTCTGTATAGCTATTAAATTGTAAATCCGTAATTGGCTGTAGGATTAGTTTATATAGTTTAAGACAAAATTGTAAAGAGCTGTGGATTTTGTGAATAATAAATAAATATATTAATATTAGGAATTAAACTCACTATACCTACATGTTTTTATGAAATCCCGCGAAATCGGGAAAATTACAAAAAGCCGCCACAAAGTTTGGATTTGTGCCAGAGAGATGGCAATGGGCTCGCCCCATTACATGGGACGTAGATATAACTTGTGAAATGTGGTTGTACTATTAGGCACACCTCTGTGTTAAACCCTTCGGGCTTTACAGGCGTGTTGTTATGTATGTTTTCATTTTATGGATAAATACCTTGTGGAAGATTTATGCAATGAGTAGACACTGTCACAGCTGAGTAAAGTCCCCATTCGGAGAAACTTCACGTCAATTCCAGAATTGTTCTTTGTGCCAAATGGTGGGTTCATTACCACTGTGTCGAAGTAACCCTCCCATCTGAAAATAAATGCACAGATGCTTCCATCATCTGCCTAGCCATTTCCCAACTCTTCTATGTTGTCTCCCAGTCTAACCGGATGTAGCTAAATACCAGTATATTACAACCAACTGCCTATCAGACCTTTACAACCCTGTTAGTAGATTATAGGATACTAATACTACAATACCTCTGATAGACTGGTTGCCGAGACTTTATGGCTCGTAACTACCCCTAAAACTGCCAAAGATCGTCAAAATTACAAACTGAAACAATGGCTTAACGTGCTTTCCGAGGAACGGAGGGAACTCAGTATGTAATGGATGGAGAGCAGGCTGACCTTGGCAAGCATTATTTAACCTTGAAGATTGACCCATGTGGCTTCTATTATTTAGCAACAAGCACCAACGATTAACATTAGTTAAGTAGTCCGTGCAAAAAGTTTGACAGTCTTTCTAAGGGGGTTCATCTTACCCAGTACTAACTGGGTTGCGGAGGTCATTTAGGCAGTCGTACCATGTAAAATACTGGTATTCAGCCGCATCCAGTTAGACTGGAAGCCGACCCTAACATAGTTGGTGTAATAACTATAATTAAATTGCTATTGGTGCTTGGGCTTTGTTTAAGAATACATGCATTGATTCATATCATCATCATAAGCCAAACTTCACCTTCTGCTGAGTATATGCCTTGGTTTGCTTATTGGCACAAGTTCTCCACTTGCCAGTGCCAGCCTTATCCAAGATTTACCCTCAACTGTAACATTGGGGTAAACAAACTACCTGCACACTCTTGAATCCAGAAAGTCGCACTGTACAGCATCAATGTTGGTTACTTCCATTTCCTCAACGTTTTCCCTGAACACCTCTAGCGCGTCGTTATCGATATCGACGGCCGTCACCACACTAGCGCCCAGCAACGCCGCGCCGATGCCCCAGATGCCTGGACCACAACCCGCATCTAGCACTGTGCAGTTTTCTATGGATTCAAATTGTGTCTGTAACAAATAAAGGTTGAGTTTATAATTTAAAAAATTAGGCTGATAAAATCAGCACAATGCCTGCCTGCCAAGAAGTAGCGGAACAAACTCCCCAGCAACACATTGTCTGTTAGGTTAGAAGAACCTGATTTTGACCTTTTGAACGCCAGAGCATAAACGCACACGCGTGCCCTCCACGCCACGCCACAATTTCATGTACCACTTTGTCACATATTTGTTTGGCATACAATGGCGTTCAAAAGGTTAAACAATAGTATGTAACATCAAAAGCAAAGCTAGCATAAAGCTTGGGTTAGAGAGTTCTTGAAGGAAGATCAGATCTATGGGGAGATCAGTAGAATGATAGTTAATTAATCACCCTATAATGTTCTCAGAGCAGGGCCCAGCGCAGACAGTAATAAAAACTTGATTTTGTTGTTAAAATTATGGCAGAATATTTTATGATTTGTTTGTACAAGAATTTATAATGCTGCTTATGTATAAATATTTACCTGAATTGTGTAAAGAGCAGTAGCTGCAAGATGGGCAGGTGTGTCATATTGCTCAAACTGAACTTTTGGTTCTGCAAATCCATTCAAGCTCTCCAAATGTCCTTGTAGGGTCTTCAGTTTCATAACAGCAGACATGGCTACCGTTTTCACTTATTATCAAATCGGGGTAGAACAGGCAGGATCTGGTTTCCAAATGAAGAGTCTTGGGACACAAAGTAGCCACAAGATGTCGCGTTTGCGTGCTGTAGTGCTGCTCTGTGGCTTGTGTTCACTATGTTTGCTTCAGGCAGTTGAGGAAATCCCTAGAAAACCAATTGTAATATTTAAAAGTTTAATTTGATGAAGAAACAGTAAAGTATGTTGATATAATATGCTTCAATGTCAAAAGCAACCAAATATTACTTATTCAACAAAAAAAAACCCTATTTAACATCGGTAATCACTGATCAGGCCTCCTTAATTTTGGAAATTTTTAATTTTGTTTTTAATTGGGGTCAGACCGTCTGACAACCAGTCTTACCAATGGGTATTGTAAAATCCAGTATTATCTGGGTTGTGGAGGTCAGATAGGCAATTGCTCCATGTCTTTCTTTCTTTATTGTGTGGTTAGGTTAGGCACTAACCACACAATAAAGAAATGGTGTCAGAGTTTTTAGGCCGCCCATGGGCCTCTGACTTGGCTTAACATGCCATCAAGAAATATCTTTCAGGCATGCTCGGTTTCCTCACGATGTTTCTCTTCACCGGAGCAAGTGATATGTTCGAACTCGAGACATATGACTAGTGGTGTGACGCCGGATTGCCAATCCGACGGTCACACCACTAGGCTATCACTGCTATAAATATATCGCTCCATGTAAAATACTGATATTCAGCTGTACCTGGTTAGACTGGACCCAACATAGTTGGGTAAAGGCTAGGCAGATGATGGATATGGGCATTTCCTGGACATGTACTTACGGCAGTAGCTGAGACTGGCGGAATAGAGCACATAGGCAGCTGGCTGACAGGGTTCGGTTGTGTCAGGGATATAGAGGTAGTAGTCAGAGGAGCAACAGCACCTTGCTTCAGGAGCATCTGTTTTTTTAACTGCAGTTCCTCTAATATCTTCCTATTTGTTAGTTCTGGAAAGGAATTTAGTTTTATTATTAAATAAAGGTCCTATGACTTAGCTAATTTCATTATAATTCATTTTTCACTTCACTGAGATACGAAAATCTAAGTTAACCTCTTTGTGCGTTAGGCTGAGGAAACGCCATCTAATATCCTGCTGATGACAATTTGTTCATAGGCGTAGACATTAAATGATAAGAAATGCCTGGATTGATTTAGTATGACAATAAACAGATCGCTTCTAAAGAACTGAAAAGAAACAAAGTTTACAATATTTTCGCAATTTAACTTTATTTCACGTTTGACAATGACATTGACATCTCATCATTTATCTCATACACCACCACCCACCACAGACGTAAGATTTCTCTGACAGAAACAAAAGTACAAGGACAAAGTGTGAAATGAAACGTAATTTCGATTTATTTCATTTCAGTATAATGCAGAATAAAATGTAAACACATAAATTGGAAGAAAATGTATTTTTCTCGAGTTTAATGGTTTATTAAAAAGGACGCTTCTGTGAAACCCTAGTGATTTATTTTATTAGTCTTGCAGTGGTCAGCTGAGCGACGCGCTGACCATTCAAGCTGACTGACCGGAAGTAGTGTCATGTTTACCAACTATCCTCATCCGGTTAAAATCATGTTTTCCGCAAATTACCGGATATGAGGTAGTGAATTTATTTTATTGACCAGCTCGTAACGTGGTGATTACAAATAGAAAACCCTTGAGTAGCATTGAACTTCCAAAGAACATTAAAAAATCGCATGTTTATTTTATGTATTAATCTATTTTCATTTAGTTACGTTTTTTGTAAAATTGTTTCCTTTTTCCTTAGAGGTCATTCAACTCGTCTGTCTGCTCCATGCAGACAACGTGCTGTGCCACAACTACACGAATCAGATTTTAGAACAAAAAAATTGACGGAGTTTGTCCCCCATTTAGATCATCAATCTTTTTAAGTAGGGCTGCGGTTTTCCTATGGAATCGGGGAAAAGCTTGGTTACTAATCCAATGACTCAGTTGAATGATGACTTTTTTCACTATAACTTTTAGAAGGTTAACCTCAACTCGTAAGAGGTAAAAGTATCAAGACTATGGTGATACGTCAGCAATGCTGACTCAGCACCATCATCTCGTATCGCCGTATATGAGGTCTTTTTCCGTTAGGTTTATTGGGTGTAGGGTAAGATAAAAAAGAAAAACAGTATTGATTTTATATAAAAGCATTTATTTTAAAACAATGTAGGTAATAATATACTTTCTGATTCTTGGCAAAACAGTCTCACATAAGCAAGTCAACATTTGGCCTCTCTTAAGAATAAACATAAGACTAACATGCGCTGCCATAACTCACAAATGAATAAAACTGAAATATCAGATAAATAATATAAAAGGACAAATATAAAATTATTTTCGTACATCTACATTGCAGTTAGCATTGCATCTTGGTTGAGCAATCTTAGATTAATTTGTTTATTAACGTAAATTATTCTAAATAAAAGGGAACATTAACATTACTAGAATTGACTCACAATATTAGCATATATAAAAAAACCTCTACTGTACCTAATTAACAGTTTTCACAGACGCAGACATTACAGTCCACAATGAGTTTGTGGTTCAATATTGATAAAATTTGATAATAAATGCACAACAAAAATATAATTTAAGTTGCCTTTGTCTTTTACGTTTATAAAAATATATAACAATTTAGAAATAATTATAACAGTTTTCTTCTATAAACAATTTGGAATAATATTGCACAAGCTCAAAGCTAAATTATTATGTGCATTTTTCATAAATACTATAAATATAACAACAAACCAACACAACACTTCGTAACTCTAAATAGTTTTATGACTCGTCTTTAATGACACAATTTAGTTTAACCATCGACAACTACAATCGCTTACACGGAACAGTTATTAGCTGGGGGGCTTTGGACGATCCTTATCATACTTAATTTTAGAGGAAAATTCGATCTTGCCAAAATTCAGCCGCCACTGCACATACCATGAATGTGTTCCTACAACTAATCTAACTAATAGAAAAATAATATCACAGGCAAACGTGTCAATTTTTATAAAAGTGAGAATTTTTACACCTAGGCACAAAAGGCTTGGCATTACCTATAGGTTTTGTAACTATTAGTAAGCTAGTCTACGACTGATTCTGATAGCTTGGAGTATTGACAGTTCAGATTATAGTTGTCGATCTAAATCCGTAATTTTAGTTTACAATGTGGTCAGTTTTACAACAAAGGACCGATTTTATAGCGCCGTAGATCCGGCAATTTAATTTCCACCATTGCCCTAGATCTATAATATCAAAATGATACGTCAATGAGGAAATGTTCAATTTAATTATTATATTCTACAAGACTAAAACCTAAGAACCGTCAACCGCGAGAATAAAGCGACCACATTGTCCCTCACCACCACCATCACCGAGTGTTGGTTTGTTAGAAAATATTTTCACAGCACAGGAACAAACACATTCTGGACTAAATAAAATCTGAAAATGATAACAACATTTGTTTTTAAAGACTAGCACGTAATTTTGGCACAACGCTGTGTCTTCTCAGAGCACAGTGGCATCGATGTTGTTCTCTTTATATACAAAAGTTCAAAGATTTTTGCTCAGTGAAAACTAAGGGCGAGCGGCGCGGACGCGGCCGGTGGCGGACGACGTCGCCACGCCACAGTCGCGCCACGCCGACCGAGTGCCGCCCCGCTCCACAACATTACATCTTTAACGCTTATTAGGGTTTCACAAAGCTTACTACGACCGAGTATCAGGAACAATGTTATTTAGATTTCAATTATTATTTAACAATAGCAAGCAAAGAAAAAGTTCATACTTTTAAAAATATTTGTGCCCAATGTGTCATGTTCGATGTATCGTTTTAAATTTATTTATGAAACCCTAAATTATAGTGACCGATTGTATCGTTCACATGATATGGACAGCTGCCATTACAATCATAAAATGCAAAATAATGTATATTAAAATTTAGTACAAAATTATCGTAAATAATTAAAAAAAACTTATTTGAGTAAATAAATTCTCTTGTTCCATTGCTCATTCAGTGCTTTATAGGCCAGAGTGTAAAAATAACTGCAGAAACAGCTGCGGAAGCTTGTTCGAGTAAAAAGACATTACCCTGTCTCAGATGGAGGTACACTGATGATTATTGACGAATTCAATTATATTTTTAAACAATATATTGAAATAAAGTATTTATAAAAACTATTCTAGGGTGGAGTTAAAGTATCCAGTGCTCGACTGTTCGATGAGGTACGTTTATTTTTACACCCTGCCTCAATGAGTATTTTACCCCAACAACACTCTTAAATCCAAACAACAGTACATACCTAACACTTTCCCTGTATAAATATATTATAGTCTTGTAAAAGAAACCTTCGAAACCTCATAGGTCATTAACACTACGTGAGAAATTACACAAGAGCATTAGGATACAATATATTGCTACGAGTTAACTTATCATTTGGCACTAAATTAACATATTGCATCTCGAGCATTCGTCACAAATATATATACTTGCAAATCCTTTTAACTCTCAATTTATCATTTCTAAATTACAATTAAATTTTCATTTACTTTTCTAATGATATAATTTTCATTGGGCCAAAAAATTCCATGTTCTATGTGAATGTGTTATGAACTATAAACGAAATACAATTATTTCATATATTGAGCAATCTGTCCATTCCCTTCTCACTTTCATTTACCTAAAGGTGTTTTAGTAACGGGAATGTGTGCTATACCAAACGTTAAAACACGAAATTAATAGACAAGACGCATCCTCGGCAAGTAAAATTTGGCAAAATTGAGCATTAAGACTTTCAATTGGCATCGTAAAATATTACATAATAGTAAGATTTTACTACGTAGCACTGCGTGACTACTTATATATCCTAACTCTGGTAACTGTAACTTATTCATAGGTACACCAATCTCTTACAGTTGACTGCTAAAGACGTGCAGATAGTGTACTGTGTAGTGCGTACACGGGCAGGTCACGGAAACGGCAACACTTGTAATCGACCGCCATTACAGCGTATGGCAGCCGTTGCAGCAACGAGTGCAACGTTACATACCACCAGTGCTTGAGCCTCTGACGAACGACAGTGCATCGTGTGGCAGGCCACAAAACTATAAATAACAATCCCATGGTTTGTTCGATCCGACTCATAAACTATTTATATCAATGAGCCTGCCATCCCGACCGCTGTCGCAAGTCAAGCCACATGTAACCTGCCTGTTTCTATGATCTCAAGTTATATGATTATGTTATTTGTACAAGATGTACAAAATAGTGAAAAAACTAAGTATTACAAATTGATATGACGTAAACGTGAGACTTTATCATTATGAGAATTTAGTTATTGTTCAAAAGAACTATATATGACCGTGGACTTCTCAAGAGATCTTTCCAATTTACTAACTACATTTATAACAACTTGGTTAAAATAGTATTAAAAAATGAAATAAATCGTTCTTTATCAAATAATAGTTATTGCTTTTTTGATATGATTATACATCTGTGCGCAGATGCATAGCTGTGGCCGGGCTGGGCGGTCCGCGCTGCGATGGCGTGCGTGCGTGTCACGCGCTGTGCTGTGCACATCGCTCCGCTCGCGTGTGACGCGGCGCTGTGCTGTGCACACCGCTCCGCTCTGCTCGCACCCGGCCAGCCGGCTACTGATTACCTCTTACGACTCCTTATTATACAGACCGACTGTACAATAGTATAATTACGTTATAACTCTTAAATGTATATTTTAAAAATATGACTGCTTTATATCCATCATGATCACAGCTCTCCAAAGACTTTACAATATCCAAACCTTGACGCTCCAAAATAAATTCTTTATTATCATTTACACCTATAAAACGAAATGACTATAATATCTATAAGATAGCTCTAAAAATTATGCCATTTTGATATATTTACTTTGCAATTGCAACGGTCCCTCGTACAGCACTTAAATGCCTCATATACAAATTTTAACGTAACGTTGAAAATGACTTGATTTATATTAAAACATAAAATATAGAAAGCAATAAAACGACTGACTGATGTCTATAAAAAAATTTAGAAATAAAGCGGCAGTGTTTGCGAAAATTCGTGCAAATAGAATCTAACTACAAAACATGTCTTAGGAACCTGATAAATTATTGCTAGAGCTTCGGGCACGACTCCACTCCCCTTCCTTACAAACGACAATGCATCCCCGGCGCGGCCGGCAGATACATAACGAGATAAAATCTTATCAGTAGCCAATAGAAAAATATCACCTAAATAAATATGAATATTTTACACGGGCAACTCACCGCCGTCGTTCGTCGTCGCGACGCCGCGCAAATAAATATAAATCTTTTCAAACGATCGACGGGAGCCCGTCGCGACCGAGCGGCGCGTCGACCGACCAACGCCTCGAGAGCGACGCCGAGCGACGAGTATCTTTATTTTCTCTTCTTTTTTGGTAAAAAATAACAAGATTATGAAATTGATATGCAACACCGTGGCACGCGGCCATCACTGCGCGTCGCCGTCCGCGTCGTCTGCCGCGCCCCCCGCGCCCGCGCCGCGCGAGTACTCGCCTGCGCCCCCCGTGCCCCCGGTACCTCCTCCGCCTCCACCTCCAGGACCCTTCGAGGCCTCGCTAAAAGAAAAGAAAAACGGGATGTCAACTTCTTCATGATAAAATCTATTTTATTAGGTCTCTTGGTGGTTTCAAAGGAACTCTCAACAGCCAAATTGTGCCATACTCCGAGCAACCGAAGTGACACATGACTAGCTGACTTTGGGAGCTGATACCTAATTATGATTTGTATTACTCCAAGACAGCTTTATCTTCTTCGTCGTTTCGATGATTCTTTTATTTGAGTTAAATGTTCTTCGACCTGATCTTTGCCACATCGACAGCGTTAGCAGTGGCTTAGGACACACACCCCAAAATATTTAGAAAAGGGATGATGCTAAAGACAGAGATGTGAAATTTATATCTCAAATTCGCAAACGAATTCGTGTCAACAAAAAACATGAAACATAAGGTTGAATTTCCCAAAGCAGCAGCAGGAATACTTACTAGTTAGAGTAAGAGGAGCGCGCGCTCCCGCCGGGCGCGTCCACGTCGCAGGGCGGGGGCCGCGCGGCCGCACTCAGCAAGTAGTTAGTCGAATCGCTGAAACAGTTCGACAGCCTGCTACAAATTGTATTACTGCCTCGAGTGGCGCGGTATAAAAATATTACAATATAACATAATTATAATTGAAATGTTATGATAAAATATTTAGTTGCATGTTGACATGTGAATATTTTTGCGGCTGCAAGCGGTCCTGCATTTTGCATCCAAGCGTGATATTAGTTATGGCGGATTAAATTAAATAATTTTTCATGACTTTTTACTGTCATATTTCCGTAAAGTAATTCATAAAAAAATATTATTTAACGAAGTAGTCATCGAGGCAGTATCGATAAGTGTTGCACAATCCTAAAAAACATATTTCTATCATAGATTGAAATGCGGCAGGTGGACTTGACAAAATCAGTATGCATATTTTATAGAGCATTGTGACAGTATCAGTATCTATTTTCTTCATTTTCACATTTGATATTATTTGGCTCCTGTCATTTGGGTCACAGAACCCCAATAAGAACAAGCAATCGAATCGAATTATCGGTAGCTGTTTATTGTGTTGTGACATTACTACATGCCAAATTTCATGATTCTAGGTAAACGGGAAGTACCCTATAGGTTTTGATTCACTTGAGAAATCGGTAAACATGCGACATAGACGGTCATATCTTTTGATCGCGTTAACATACAAGTTTGATTTTTTCACTGCTCCAAGGGGTAGTAGACCTGAGAATTTGATATTAATTTCAGCTTGATACCTCCACGAGTTTCTAAGAAAAAAAGGTCTTGACAGACGGACAGACGAACAACAAAGTGATTTTATTTTTATGGGTTCCGTTTGCCGTTTGCCGAGAGGTAGTAAAACCCTAAAAAAGGTGAAATAACCGATGCTGAATTAGTCAGTGTACCAATTAGGTGATTTGTAATAACGATGTAGTATTAGCTATAGGTTAAATTATAGAACTTAATTTTCATTTTCCCATTAAACCTATGTGGTTGCGGCGAGTGTTTGTCTGATAACAAAATTCTGTTATCATTATGGTTAGATCTATGGTAAAAAGAAACATGATGTGAATTTGAATCACACAGCAGTGTATAAAACGATGAGATAGTATAGTAGCATTCAATTACCATTTGGCAAGTACAATACTGACGAGTACTCTAACTTGTCAACTTAATCTTATTATTGCTGTAAGCATGAATTTGTCTTAAATATTATTACATTACATTTTGTCTTCAAATCAAAGAAATACTGTTCTCGCTGAATTAAATAGTTGGGGCAACAAAACTTGGAGAAAATGTGTGATTTATTCGCAGAGATAAATAAGCTCTAGAAGACCATATAAGCCAGTAGGATGTCTTCAGAAGTATGAAGTAAACAAAATGCAGTGCAGACGATGGTGCATCTGGAGAACGGATACGGTCATGCTACCAACAAGGTTTAACGATATAAATGAAGACCTACTGGCAGAATTTAATAGTGGCTGGAATACGTGGATTGTCAACTCTTTTACTGGATAGATCTGATGAGGAAACACACCAAAGTCAATATGTTCTATTGTTCCTCTCTCTGGGGCCCTGACCGCCGGTAGCTTGGACCCTGTTCCCGATACCGGTGGGCTACTATTTTTATATTTTTAAATGTTTAGTTGTTTAGTGTTTTCTGTTAAGAAAGTGAATAAAGGGAATACAATTATTAATTGCAAACAATAATGTCCTCTGCAATCACTGTAAATAATAACATACCTAAGCTGTTTACTGACATGTGCAGAATTTCACTATCCTAAGCTTGAGTTAACCGAACTTCAAACAAAAACATTCGGTTTCGGTTTAAATAAACTTTATTCCCAATAAAGACATATGTCACTTACTTGAGAACAATACTAAAAAACACACATTTAAAGGTTAGGTACATTTGGTCTATTTATAAGACCACAAGATATAAAAAATATTCCTATATTCAATTAAAATGATGACGGTGTTACGCCCCATGATAGGTTTATCTATGTTACCGGCCAAACCCGATTTCAGGCCAAACCGGTTTACTGGTTTATCGTGTCTAAACCAAACAAAGCAATAACAATGCGCCCATCTTGGATGTGGCGTGGTTGGTCACCAACCTAACCTAACCTAACCCATTTAGTCGAGGTAAACCAGTAAACCGGTTTGGCCTAGGACAAACTAGTTTGGCCTGAAATCGGGTTTGGCCGGTAACATCTATACTAATATTATAAAGAGGTAAAATTTGTTTGTAAGTTTGTATGTAAGGGGTAATCTCCGAAACTACTGATCCAATTCAAAAAATTCTCTCACTGGCAGAAAGCTACATTATTCCTGGGTGATAAAGGCTATAAATTATATTTATATCATGCATATTAGCCGAGCTATCACAAATTTTGTGGACGGAGTCGCCGGCGAAGTGTTAGTATGTTATATACCGATACGTCTGTCGATAACCACTGCACAAACATTGTAGTAGACGCAAACTTTTTAGACACTAATAATTATGTGGGCTTACCGCACGGTGGTAGATATAACTTTTTTAATGTTTTTAAGCGTTTGAAATAAAAGAAAACATTGTACCATTTAAAGGATCAATCTGCAATTTTCAATTCTTATTATCCGTTATATATTTCAGTGTGCTATAATTTATTTCTAGTATTATCTATCTGTCAAGAGCCCTCCAAATACAACCAATCAATCTTCTTAATATTGATAAGTTTATCATTATCTGCCTATAAGTGTCCCAATGCAGGGCAAAAGGTCTTTTCTCATACAAAGAAGTTAGAGCATTGATAAAAATAATTGTATTGAAAAAGAACTTTTCCATTGGAAAACATGATTAATTCTATTTTGTTGATAGTTTGCCATGACTTACTCCATATACGTCAATGAACAAAACATATACAAGTTTGATAATGAAAGAATTGTTCAACAAGCTGAGTAATATTTTGATATAAAAGTTTCAAGTTGAAAGTCAAGGGGCCGGCTCTAGCCCCCAAGCTCCACACTATCAAGCGCGACGCGCTATCAGAATGTTATGTTTAGCACAACGTGCCAGCATGGCGAAAACATGTCAACACTGTCTCGTTAATAACATGATTCAGATATCATTATTTATTTGTTCGAGGTATTCTGTGATGTCATGTCGTAACTACTTATGGCGATAAGCATGGCACACATGGTAAAACGATAACCTCTCGTCCATTTTTCAAGATTAATAAAATTTAAAGTGTCTTTATCATCTACTACAGTAGGTACCTAGTCTGTCTCAGGTCAATATACCTATCATCGTATGTGCGCAAATATTTAGGAGATAATCATGAGTACAGAAATTACTGGTCCACTACACTTATATACCAGTCACCAGTTCAAAAGGTTTTTTATGTTTATTTTTCGAACGATTGAGAAATATAAGCAGAAGTTTCGATATATTTAAAACTTGATAAAGTTCAGAGATGTTTATTCTACTGATCAAGTATTGTCGCTCAGCGTTATCTCAATACTTGATGGGGGCAATTGTGGGATCTATTTCAAGACTTCCTATAATTATTTATAAAGTGTACTAAATAAGTAAATAATAAAGCAAGCTTGCCTTGCAATCTCCATGTCCGCCTGTATTGATGCGGGGAGTCTGTTGAAAATCAATACATCAGAAAACTGTATAACATCTACTTTAAGGATTTTTCTTGATTGCAAGGGAATCTAATAGGTAGTCAATAATTTAGTATCAGTATTTAGAATTAGTAATGGTAAAAACTTGGACCTGCTATCCAAAAGAGGACAAGGAAGAATATTGTCATAGTTTAGTAAGAAGGTTGAATTATGGATATGCACCATTAGAAGTTCCTAGCTGATCATGACGTGACGTCAAAAGTGTAAGTTCACCTGGCGGTCCTCATTCTGAGCGCGGCGCAGTTCTCCTTGCACTTGTAGGCGAGCACCTGCTTGATGCGGCTGACCTCAACGTCGGGGAAGTGGCGGCTCACGTACGAGATCAGAGCGTGCACGCGGCGCCGGTCCAGCGGCGGCTTGGTCGGCCGCGACTCCTGTCCCGCGCGCGACCAGCGCTGCCCCGTCACCGAACACGTTGCCAGCTCGATGGGCGAGAACAGCGCCGCTGCCAGCCCTCGCGTCACCTTCCGATAGTCGCCCCACTTCACACCACGCAGGAGCTCCTCTCGAATCTCTACGCCCTCACCCAACTTTATCTAGAAGATAATAAACAAAAAATTATATTTAATCCCGAATTACGTCAAGCAGAGGCTTCAAGATACACCCAAAAAAGCTTTTACTCCTGACCCTCCTGATTGTGCGAGTAGAACCTCTGGGACAGATAACTATTGATTTGGGAATCGTACTCCAGATCGGCACACGGTTCCTGTAAGGTTTTCATAAACGTTTTGTATCAAGACCCCATACAAGTCAGGGTTATAATGGGTTGTGCTTCGCTTGAATGAGGAAAATGTCATGAGCTTTGAGTATAAATGTGGATGGTTAAAGAAGTAGGGGCAGACCAAAGGAACGATGGATGGACTGTGTGAAAGATTATATGCCTAAAAAGGAAGGGACTGCTAAGATGACGAATAATAGAGAGTTATGGAAGAAGACATGCTGCACCGACCCCAAATAAATAGTGAATGATGATGAATGCTGCACTTACAAGTCTGGGCGCGGCGGCGCTCCCTCTCTCGTTCTCCCGCTTGATGACGAAGGGCAGCGCGCGGCGGTGCTGCTCCAGCCACACGGCGTCAGGGACCGGACGATTGCGTCTACCGTCCCATCTCCCTACAGCTACACGACACCATACAAATGTTATAGGAAACAATGGTTATTCAACAACGATGAATGGAAATATGCCAATAGATTGTCGTCTCATTAGAAAGAGCGACTCCTAATCAATTCATAACACGATAAGTGATAGGCGGCCATGGCATAAACTTATTAAATAACTTGATCAAAATATTTCAATTCCAAGGTCCTAGTATTTAAGTGAAATAGCAAGGTGAACTCGATCGACAGACACACCGATAACTAAAAATCACAATTTCTTCGCAATACTTTATTTTTTGATATTTAGTAAAAAATACATTGATGTATGTACACAAGTTTAATAATCTGCACAAAGCGAATGTGCAGATGAACGTAATTACATTTTATTAATTTTCACATTAAAGATAGACAAATTAGCAGTCAGTAATTGCTTGTAATAAAGTGTGTAACATCAAAATAACGGATTGTTGGAAACAACTTAACTATAGACAAAGAACATTTGATTGACCATGGTTTGAAAGCGGGACAATGTTATAAATGAACCTGAAGCTGTTTCCTATAATATGACATTAATCGCCGACGAGTACATTAATGTGTTCTTAATTGCAGTAAATTATAAAAAAAGTATAATCATTCTGTATTAATGACATCAATAAACATTACTATCATAATGATAAAATTTCTAGTTTTATATAATTTCTATTTAAGTTCAGCAGTGTGAAGAGATTCATTTTTTTCTATACATTTATACTTTTCATTTAAATATGTCAATAATAAAAGCTGCGCCTTAACTTAGTAATTGGGATTAAAATTATTATTTAAGAAAAGTGCTTTTTAAAATTACTATTACTAATACGTATAAGCGATTATTTTAGAGTAATTATTATTGCAATTTACTTTCGTCCGTATCTTTTAAATATTAAACACTGTTAAAAATAAATGCAAGATCGAATTTTGGAGATCATGGAAATAAAGTCACTTGAGATCACACACTATTCCAATAAGTTTACAATTAATTTTCAAAAGATAAACTAATATTGTTACTCACAACCCTAATCATACCTTTAAGAAGTGTCCCCTCTAAATGCTTTTATTACAAAATGACTAGATGTGCTTTTTTCATGGCAATCATTTAATACATCTACAAAAAAACATTAAAGAAATAACCGATCGAAATTTAAAGTTATATAAAAAATATAAGTAATAAAAAAATCCCCCCTCTTATGTTCTACGTTGTTATAATGTTGATACAGTGCTTACTATGACACTGGGTAGTGGGATCTATGGCAAGTTGCGGTTTCAACATTATCTATGCTATCATATTATGAAGCCAAATGTTTGAGCGTTGTAACTGCTTCATGTCATTATTAAAATATAACTATTTACTATTTCTTGCTCGCCAACGAATTAGGGTGCCGTAGCGATTAGGAACCTGTATACATTTATGGTGTTAATTGTTAAGTATAATAAAATGTGTAATATTTTGATTCAATTCTTGCAATAGCATTTTTCTGAGAATTCAATAGATTTTAATTATACTCTGAGGAGTAAGACTATGTGTAAGTACTCAAAGTAACGCGAGGATAAACTCTATTATTTATTCATCAACTAATAATCTTGATCTAAGCTATAGGCACCCTTTAGCAAGCCAATCCAACGCGCATTCGGTCATATTAATAAATCATGAATTCATGGTATAATGTGAATGTATATTTATCATTGTGTAATAAAATCGATCGAAAGCCATTGATTTAATAGAAAAATCAACTGATTATTTTTATGTGGTGAGCATATCAACAATGCACAAGATTTTGTATGGCAACATAATGTGGTTTTCCACCCTAAACAACTAATATATTATTGTAGTTATGTATCATTTTATATATGATTTCTGAAGACTTACTATTCATTATACCTGAGATTTTGTACAAACTATTTACCGGGAGCCGTCCAATCACTCAACAATAACATTGTGTAAAGATAAAACTATTGTGTATAAAAATATCACTATTGTTGTTTAGCGCGGGCTTATGGACACTGAAAGCTGCGTACATGAGTCCGCGTATTCGACAAATAAAACGGATATGTCCGACACTTTCCGTCTTCTGCAGTACAAAAAAATTATACTCTATTATGAAAATACACCTATTATTTATTTATTTCTATCTCAGACAGAAAGTGTCGGTCAAAATGTGGATAACGTGTATAATGTATGTCTGTATAATAATTATGTAACCAGTAAATAACCTATGTTATGTTATGTAAAATCAGCACCGGTTGCAACAAATGCTTTAACAACAATCAGTCTATTGTCAGAAAGGAAGGTACTGTGAGCGTCCCCTTAACGAGCTTCAATGAGTCACTTAACTAGAACCCTTATCCACCATCCCATGACGCAATGTCATACGACCACTTTATGACTAAAATGTGGGTTTCCCATAGGTATTTTATTAAGTAAATTCCCCTTACTTCTTGCATGACTCAAAGACAGAACTTGACAAATAATCATTACTAATATTCTGAACTGTTACAATATAGGTTTTATGATCAACAGTACTATTTTATTCTTGCTATGAGAGAAATCATCTTCCTATGGCGTAATAGGAAGTACTAAAAGAAACTCGTTAATGCGACACAAATCTGGCACTCGGTATATTATAGAAAGGCACACAATAAGCGGAGAGGTGTGACGGAAAATAGGCCCCCGGCGACACTCCGATCACAGACTAGATATATCTATTGACAGTCTTCGTTACGACTTTATAAGCCACATCTTCACGACTTCGCCGTACGAAGAGACACTACGCTACCTTCAGTATTCTAATCAGTGTGTCATAGCAGAGGAATGCTACAAAATGGCTTCTCTGTTGAGGGAAAAAAACAAAACGAATAGCTCGCGATAAACATTCCCACTGATAATTAGGTGTGCAACAGTTATCGGTGGCACGTCGTGAATATCTAAGGAGATTGCAGTAACGGTCGTAGCCGTAGCGTCTCCTCGCCGGTAACGTTCCTCTGGTCGCGCGGGTGCCGCTACTGTTGGAAGCTCTGGGCGGGCCGCAGCGCGGGGAGCGGCGGCGGCTTGAGACGCAGGCGCGCGGGCGGGTGCTGCGCCAGCGTGTGGCGGCGCAGGTACAGCGGCGTCTTGAAGGAGCGGCCGCACGTGGCGCACGCCACCGGCTGCGCCTCGTGGATGAGGCGCACGTGCTGGCGCAGGTTGGACGCGTTGCTGTACCGCCGCCCGCACACCGCGCACTGCACCCCGCCGCCCGCGCCCGCGCCCCCGGCCGCGCCCGCGCCGCCCGCTGCCAACAACACCAGTTCGCACTGCGCACTCCGGCCCGCCCCGCGCCCGCCGCCCCACACCAGCGCACCGTGCCACCCGCACACCATATTCAAATGCCAATGCTATTGCTACTATAGGTACTTCACATCGACTATCGCTCCTTTCAATTATCAAATTATATCAAGGATGAGATCAATCAGAGAACCTAAAGTCTAGCTAAATGAATGGACCTTTAATAATTGTGCCTTCAAATATGCATAGTCAAGGGTGGATACAGTCTAAAGATTTTATGAACTGCCCCAATTCTACTAAGTTAAAGATGTGATCTTTTCAAGGTCTATGGGAATACTTTTGGTTATGAGATTAGGTTTTAGGTGTTAGCATTTGAATAGGATACTTTAGAGGGCAGTCGGCGGCACGGCGGCGGTGGGTCGCGGTGCGGGCCGCGCGTCGCCCGACACCCGCGCGCCTAGCCACCTGACTCGACAGACTACGAGATCGCGCGCGCTCTCTACTACGACCGAATTATTATTTTTCTTCAAACAAGCTAAATTAAGAGGTTCGCCGGGGGCGCGGCTGTCCGAGTCGACGTGTGCGTGTGATAATGACGTGATAGTGAACAGAAAATGAGCATATTTACCTTCCGCATTCTCGTCTCGCAGGTCCGTATTCATCCCGGCCATCAGATCCATATTACCTGCGAAATAATGTGAACCATCAATATCTCAACAGTCATGGCTTGGAACATTTCCAAACGAATGTATTAGCACAAACCTTGCAGTGCAGCAAATGGATTCGCAAGCGCGTTGTTCTCGTTGTAGTAGATCTGTGGAAAGCTGGAACGCTCCTCGTCGCTGGCTTCTTGTTCCATTACTTCCATTTTTGGTTCCAAAAGATCGGTTGCATTGAATTCTTGACATTTGTCTGTTCTTTCAGGGTCTCCAGGGTCCATGAGAATTTCACTCTCTTCATTTTTCACCTCAGGGGCTTCGAGATCAGTTTTCACCCTTAGAGCTGGGTAATTGGGAATTTCTCTATAGTCATCATTATTAGGCCTCATTTGACTAGAAGTTTGAAAAGGAGCTTCTTCATTGAGATTGTTTCTGGCAACATCGGGAGAATTTCTCGTGGAGCGACGACTTGTGTTTTGTTCTTGGTCTTCAACAGAGGTCGTCTCGACATTTTGGTTTGCGGCTTTGGAGGAGGAGGTAGAGTGTGACGGCTTGGCGCTGAGCAAATTACGTAGTTGGGAAGGAGGTGATTTTCGATTCACTTTCTGTAACAGGTGAACGAAGAAGGACAATGTTAGTATGGGGCGATAGCAATATTGAGTGTGAGAGAATTTAATGAGATAAATTACTTTATCGTTGTGTTGTGAGCAGTCTGTGAGGCCTCTGATTTGCAGCGCGTCGGCAGTCCGCAGGAAGGCGCTGAGCTGCGCCTGCGCGATGTTCACTTGCCCCACGTACATAAACTGTAGCAGCGCGCGCACGTGCGACACCTCGCAATCGCGCATGAATATTATAGGGTGAGGACATGGATTGTTCTGAAAGTAACAATGTGGGTTAATCAACAATAACAATCAACAGTAACGGCCGTCATCGTGATAAATCTTACAATTATGTAACTGTTTTTAATTAATTTGGTTCAATTTCATAAATACTCATTACCACAACATCTCTGATAAACTCCATAAAAACTACCTGTACCATACAAAACATGACATACTTTTAATTGAAGTTCGAAACAAAATAAAATGCATACACCAAACTTCTTACTTTTTTTTTAAATATATTGTAATCAATAATATATAAATAAAACCATTGTTCATAAACAGAGTACAACTAAACACTATACCACTATTGCCATCTCTGTCCTTTCAAAAGAAAAGTCAATGACAGGTAATGTTTATCATATGTTTATGAATGTCAAGTTTTTATGAACAAGGGGGATAATGTTTGAACTTTGGAATCAAAAGGTTAACATACAACTAACTAGTGTAAAGTGTCCTATTCCTATGTTGTATTGAGAAGACATGTTATAGATAGTTGCTTACTATCTTTGTTTAATAATGGTGCTCGATTAAATTAGCTCATGCATTGTTAGTAACAAGATAAGATGTGAATAGATTGATAAAATGTGATATGGAAAAAATGTTTACAGAGAATATCAATACTCATGTAATCCTAAGTCTTAACCTAGAAATTAGAATGTCTCAAAGTAAAGTTATTTATAGACTGATGAAACACTCAATGACTATTCACCCTTCCATTTCAATGGAGATTTCTCGATGAACAGTTTCTATTTTCAGGCTTTTTACCCTTTGTTTAGTGACAGTGACTACTGAAGATAAATTTTGAGTGATATTGAGTACAAAATATCAACTCATTTCTGTAACACAACTTGTACATTTGGATCTTAAAATTTTTAGTGTTCTGGTCACCTTAAAGGAAAAATTTGAAGGTAAAAGCTATTGCTTAAATGAAAGTATCATTTATCATAAAAACCACAAAATGTCAGCTGTGTAATTCTGAATACTATATAAAATTGAAATAATTAGCTAACCACAGCCATACCACACCAAATTAGCAAAAAAGTTAATTGGAACAATCTTAACTTAAGACAACAATGCACACTCAAATAAATTGTCAATTGACAAAGGTTTACCATGTGTATGTAAACAGTAAAGGCCTTAGAGATAAAAAAGAGATTAGAAATTATTGTTCTTTTAAGATTAATTACTAGTGACCATATCTGTACCATTGATTGGACCATAAAATAAATCCATTTAAATAACACTATAGAAAGAGCATGGTAATGTAGTGTAAGGTATGGCTGAGAAACTTTCATCATTCATTTGGCAGGTCATCTTTTTTTCTCAAAAAGATTTCAGTACCAATGACCCCAGATAAAACTGTGTGTTACAAAACCATTTTTAATCTATTAAAAATTAGGCAAACATTCATTAGCATGGACTGTAATGGTTACATTATGTGTTTAAAGAATTCATTATATGCTTCCAAGACAAATGTAATCTATAGCCCCAATGGTAATGAGTTAATTAGAAATTGTGAAACAGAATTTTAAAGTAGGTACAAATAAATGAAATCACGAGTACTTAACCGGAACGCGAGACATGGCATTTGTAAGTAGATCAAGTGTTTTATACATAACAACTTTCACTAGAGTCATTGTAATGGTGACACATCAAAGTGTGGGGAGTGAAAGATGGACTTACTTTAAATAATTCCTTGAAATATGGACTACATGCTGATAGAACCACTTTATGTGCCTCCAGCCGGTGCCCCTCGCATGCCAGGGTGACATCCACGAAGTCCTCATCATCGCGCAATGCCTCGAATTGAGAAGTTATATTCGCTTGAAAATTGTTCCATCTCAAACAAAATTGCTGGTCGCCACCCAGTTCTGTACCTTCCATTACTTATAGACATAACTCGATATCCCTGCTCATTTAATTGGTTGATAAGAATAGTTAATTATTGAAAATAAATATATCACAGTAACTTGCAATTTCAGTCGCCGTCTGGCCGAAAATCTTATGAAAGAAAACAATCAATAAAATCTCGTACCAATATAAGAAAAATAAAAACTTTTTAATTTGTCATTTGGATGGTACATTCACTTCAACGTTCCGTTACACGTGTCGATTCAACACCGGTTTTTGTTATTTTACATAAAATAAATTTCAATTTGCTCTCAAAAACAAATTGCTTAAGTGAACTCATGTGATAAACTAATGGGCATTATTATTGGAGTTTTTGAATGTTTTATAACCCTTCAAATGCTGATTTACGTTTTTTTTTTAACGCTTAGCTGGTAACCTCGAAGCTTCAGAGGTCATTAGTATTGTAGCCGCCAAATATGAAAATAAGTTTTGTTCACGTCACGAATAGACTTCCAAGTCATCAGACCCAATCAATAGTTTACGAACCAGTTTAAGTAAACTTGTATTAACTGGGACTCCACTCAATCATTTAAGTCACAAAATATTTTAAATGTAATTTTATTTAAAATTCTAGTGTGAAAATGTGAATGATTATTGCCAATTTAAAAAATATTTATGGTGAAACTAATTTCCTGTAATAGTATACTACATCCGGCTGGGGTAGTACCGCCTCGAATAAATAAATTAAAATATGGGAAACCAGCTTAATCGCAAAAAACAATAAGATGAAGTCTTTTTTCCTATATGATGCTGCAAGGAATCGCACTTTTCCATGCATGATGCTGCTATGTAATCGGAAAAATAAAGTATTTGGACGAAAAAAAAGTATTAGGTATTCAAAAATTGATTGATTCTCTTGAAAACATAATATATTTTTGCGTGCTTCTAGCACACGCTAACAGTTTTTTACTGTCACTGAATTTTTGGAAGCCATCCTTACAATCGCAATTTAAATTACACCTATACAAGAACTCATTTTTTAGTAAACTTATTATAAAGGATATGTTTCTCTCTTCTCGCCATTTTAGATTCATTACTGAAAACACCTTTCAAGCTGACGTATCGGAAATAGAGAGTTATTAAGAAATTATTCCCATTTTACATGGCAGGCTATCACATGCATTTTTATTAATACCTACATATATTGTCAATACCTTTTTTTTTCTGAATTATATTGACCATTTCTGGCGATGATTTTTCAACTCGTTGCAATCATAATTTTTATTCATAACTGAATTAATTATCAGCTTTTCTTTGTTCTAATTCGAATCGTTGAGATTTATTATGGTTACAGCATTTCTTTCTAAATGTTTTGCTATCACACCTGCAAATTGCAAAAAATGTAAGAAAATTGCATTTCACGGGCTACCTTAACCCTAGATAGATAACCTACGTCGAATCGACGTAATCGATTTTAAAAAATCGATGTAACTCGTTTGTTTGTCGCGTCAATAAACTTGACGTTCCCGCCAGCTCCTTCGGGCCTCGGAGCGTGCAGGACACATCCTTATCACTCAGGTAAGTGCAATACTTTCGTCAATATTTACCACAGAGTACTTTTATATATGATATTTACCTACCGTACGTCGATGTGACGTATGGTTATCTTTAGTGTCAGCTTTTTGACCTTTGCGAAAATGAGTTTTTATGAGTTTTTGAATCTCCTTCACAACGTGAAGGTATACCTGAGCCAAAGAAAAGAAAATATTGTGCCTTTTGTCCATAAAAATTAGAAGGATGACAAAGACAATATACGTCAGCTTATATAAGATGCTCTGTGCGTCAGCTACAATAATCTCATTTGTAGAAAGCACAACTTCAAGTCCAGCGCCTGTCCTAAGTGCCTTTGAGGCGAAAATTAATGATTTTTTTTTGTTTATTCAGGTTCTTTACACTATAGACTAACGGAGAGATTCCTAAATGTTTAACATTTGTAGAGTAAGAACTGAAGTACCGTGTTTTGTTTCTATTTTTTTTTTTCTAATATTAATATAAATTAACTTAAATGTTTTTCATTTACTCACAACATAATTAAATACATTAAGACATATTACCACATTCATAATCCTAGTTTTGACATAATCCAAAATATGCCCACTCAAACATGCGCACGTCGAATCGACGTATACAGTGAAATATGGTTATCTATCTAGGGTTAAAAGTATCGATATTTTATGCAAAAGTATAAAGTATATTTTCCAAAATAAAGTAGGATGCGGTAATAATAAAGTATAGTTGGCAACCCTAGGTATATCATATCTGATATCATCCTGCCAGGGTTGCGGGACTGTTCGAAAGAGATACCGCGGCCCTGGAACACAAAGGGCAAAGGAAGGAACATGGATGGGTTTTAGTCAGTAAAAGTCTGACACTCCCTCTTGCTCAGCCCAGAGCGGGAGGGGTTATTTGATGATTTCCCATCAGCAAAAATAAAAAAAAGGGTATATCATAATTATCATAGAATAGATTAATATATGTATCATATCTTATTACCAGCCCAGCTTGTCATACTAAATTATTATACTTAAATAACCTCGGAATCTACTACCAGCCATTCTGTGATGAGGTAAAAGTTTTGTACAGACTATTCTCTACAAAACTTTTTCCTCATTACAGTATGGCTTTCGTATCGTTATAGAGCGTTATGAAAGTAACACTAATACTTTGTATAGACGCAAAACTACTGTTCTAAACGCGACCAAATCATACATTTGGCGCAAAGTATAAGGGCGTATGATACGCCCAGTTTATTATATGATGCTCTGATTTAAATATATATAAGTACATAAAAAATAAAATTTATTTAATCATTTTTAAAATTATATAAGTAGTTTCATTTAGTTTATTTTTTCTAACTTAGTTTTAGTCTTCTTTTTAGCATTATTTTAGTTCTATTTGTATTGTAGTCTGTATATAATGTACATAGTATTTTAGAAAAAATAAAATTATTTTGTCTAGTAAAAAGATCGAAATAAAATAGAGATAAAGGTAGAAAATTTTATTTAAAAAACCCTTTTTCACAGATACTTGTTATAATTTTGAAAAATGCCACTATTATGCCTTACTGATTTTATAATTCTATGCACTAACATAGTAAAATAAAATGGTTACACAATTTTATAGATACATTTTATCAACAAAATTACTGAACAAATTATGAAGGTACTAAACTTTAATCATGAAGGCAATTTTATTGTAACTTTTACGAATACAAATTACGAATATGAATACAAATTGATATAATTAAAAAACAATATCTATCACATACAAGGGACATCAATGACTTATAAAAGATTGATTTGAGGTCAACCTCATGATAGTTGGGATATCAGTTGCTTGACTTTGAACTACAAAAACATTTGCACTGTCCTTACACATTTATCACTTCAGAGTAAAAACAACAAATCAATATCATTACAACATATTCACAGAGCTTGTTCTCCTTCCACCATTTCTTTTAAGTTTAGCAGCTCAAACTGTCCAGTTCCTTTAGTTTCTGTCCTCACCATCTCATCCAAGACTCGGAAGTTGCCAGGGTCAATCAAACAGATGATATTCGCAGTGCCAGAGTCCCAGTTCTCTTCCTCAACACTCATAGCAAGTTTTACCACTTTATCTTTGGTCTTCCTTGCATCTTTTCCAGTGAGTAAAATCCTTACCCTCATTTGGGCTCTCTCTAGCGGAATCTCTTTCTTCAACAGCTGTATGACGTCAAGTGACTGTTGTTTTGCTCCTTTGTTAACATTGACTGAAAAATGGATATCCTTCATTGCTTTCTCTATGATAGAGACTGGATATGGCCTCTTTGTTTCAGGATTAACACATTTATCAGCAACTGTGGTTGCAATATCTTTGAACAGAGAATCAATCTGTGAGTGCCTTTCTTTGTCTGAAACTTGAAGCTCACCTTTCTCCAATATCTCTTTACAGATTTCTGTTTGGTCTTCTGTATTGAATATTTTTCCCAAATCTTCTCTTTTAGCAACCTGGCCTTTTGATACATTCGTGAATACTGTGTGAGTCTGAAGAACCTCATCAAGGTCTTTTTCTCTGAAATAATTAGGATTTTATAAAATTATTATCAATGCTTGTAAATCTAGAAACACAAGTAGGTAATTTTTTTTTTCAAAAGACTCACAATTTGTTTCGCCATGACACAACCTTATTCCTGTAGCAAGCTATTTCGAACCTCTTGCCACCTTTCTTTAACCTTACGATTGCGACATTGGTTAAACGTATTTGATTAGTGGGTGTAAATATTTTGGACATGGTGAAGGAAAATCTGAGTACCGTATATTAATAGATTAAGGTCAGTTTCTACACAGTATCTAGCGGCTTGGAGCAATCAAATAAACAAATATCATCGAACTGTCAACCGCAACAAAATCTTTCGTCTATTGTATAAATTTGTTGACACGGCCGCATTCCGAATTACAAAATAATCACTCACAGCGCTCACATCTATATTTTGCGTTCCGTTTTAGATATCACGATTATGACAGCTGAGAGCTGTCATCAATTTGGAACGCTCGTGAACGCGTTCACAGCGACCATAACCGCAAACCGAAACCTTTGACAAGACCTATTTTTGAAAATGGACGATAATATGTTGGTTGACTCTGCTGCACATACAACCCTCCAAGTTCAATTAATCCCATTCAATAACTATTTCATGAAAAAGTCACTCAATGGGGTTAAATGAACTTGGAGGGTTGTATTGATGATTTGATTGATTATAATTCTGTAACTTCATACGTGTTACTGGCGCGATTGTTATTTTCATCAACATACAACTTTACACTGATCTGCAAATCGTCAGAAAATTTAAATTTCGCGGGCAACTCTTGCGCTTCCACCTGAGCAAAACAATACAACCTGTGAACAGAACTGTCATTTTTGACAGCGCTCACGGTGATATTTATTTGGGACATGGTCGGTGTAATCGCAAGATGGCGCATGTCATGACGTCATCTATGACGATTCAAGGGACATCAATATCGCGCTCACGGTAATACGGAACGGGTTTATGGACGCTCAAAGCGATTACAGCGTAATTCGGAATGCGGCCGTAATCAGCAGATGTAGGCCGCATTCCAAATTACAAAATAATCACTCGCAGCGCTCACATCTTTTGTTTGCGTTCCGTTATAAATATCACGATTATGACACCACTACATGTTAACTGATAAGAGCAAGTTGTCACTTAAGTGCAAGTTGCGTCTCTATACCGCAGTCATCAGACTGATTATGACATAATATGCTTGTGTCGTATTCGCCCATGCCCAGCCCCGCCTCCTCCATATGGTGCAGACCTTGCAGAACCGATTCCTCCGTAAGATCACCGGAGCTCCCTTTTATGTCCGCAACGAAAGCCTTCATTTAGATCTCAAATTGCCTACCACCCAGCAATTTATGAAACGTCTTTCAAAACGTTTCTTCGACTCCGCTGTCAAGCACAGTAACCCCCTTATCGCATCGGCCGCCCAATACGAGCCATCGCGTATCAGTAACGTTCGCCGTCCACGGCACGTTCTTCTCACACCCGATGACCTCACCACCCTCCTCCAGGAAAGCAGTAGGGAAACCAGCACACTCAGGGAATACAAACACAGACCGCCGTCATTCCGACCCCGCCGCCGTGGTCCGTCGCGACGTCCCGTTTCAACCCCCCCCCCCCCGACCCTTGCATGAGCCAGCCCGCGATGCTGAGCCAGTAGCAATAAAACAGCCCCTAAATCAGATCCAGCCTGTCCCCGTGCTGCCCTCCCCAGCGACGCCCTAAGCAGAGGCTCGTACCCCACAGGGGTGCCCTTAGCGAGTGGTCGCTTAGTTTATAAGTTCATTTTGCCCCTGGCTGGAGGCCTTAAATTCTAGGCATCCACAAGGATAGACCGGTTAAGCAGTAGCCAGCCTCAGAGGCTGAACTGATAGACGCCATCTCAAAAAAAAAAAAAATGCTGAGAGCTGTCATCAATTCGGAACGCTCGTGAACGCGTTCACAGTGAACATAACCCCAAACCGAAACCTTTCACAAGACCTATTTTTGAAAATGGACGATATGTTGGTTGACTCTGCTGCACAAACAACCCTCCAAGTTCAATTAACCCCATTCAATAACTATTTCATGAAAAAGTCACTCAATGGGGTTAAATGAACTTGGAGGGTTGTATTGATGATTTGAATGATTATAATTCTGTAACTTCATACGTGTTACTGGCGCGTTTGTTAATTTCATCAACATACAACTTGACACTGATCTGCAAAACGTAAGAAAATTTAAATTTCGCGGGCTACCCTTGCGCATCCACCATAACAAAACAACACAACTGTCATATTTGACAGCGCTCACGGTTATATTTATTTGGGGCATGGTCGGTGTAATCACAAGATGGCGCATGTCATGACGTCATCTATGACGATTTAAGGGACATCAATAACGCGCTCACGGTAATTCGGAACGGGTATAAGGACGCTCAAATCGATTACAGCGTAATTCGGAATGCAGGCGTAGCAGAATGTGTAATTGTGCAGAATGCAGGAAATGCAGAAATAAATACAGTTTGACAGAAAAAATTAAAGACTAGAAAGTAAGGTGGGAGGAAGAGGATCGAAAACTAATAGACTAATGCACTATATTTAGCATAGAGTGAAAATCTCTAGAGTTGGCTATGCTGGACTTAGCCCTCTGCCAAAGTACATTGTAAGTACAAGAAAACAAAATTAAATTATTGTTTTGTTTATTCAGTAATTCATTAATGGATGACGAATTAAATACCACTCATTGGTTGTGTCACATCACTAGTACTTTTACATAGGCTATGGGAAATCCAAGGGAAGCCCGCGAAATTCAAATTTTACTACGTTTTTGCAATTTTCAGGTCTATTTTAGGTTGTATGTTGATGAAAAATGAGTCGTGCCAGTAACACGTATGTAGCTATAGAATTATAATCATTAAAATCATCAATACAACCCTCAAAGTTCATATAACTCTATTCTGTAACGATTTCATGAAAAAGTCATTCAATGGGATTACATGAATTTTGAGGTTGTATTGATGATTCCTCCCGCAAAAAGTGGTTGAAAATTTTGTTCGGCGAACAAAATTTTGCATCGCATTATGTCATCTCTAGAGCTTTTTCCTCTACGGGACTGAGAGGAATATTTTTTTATATTCGTAAGAATTCTCCGCTAGAGGCACTAGTGTAGCGTGGGGACACCGAAATATCAGATGTCATAGATTGTTTGTGCATTGCGTGCTGTTTTAACACGTATTTTTCACGCAAAATACGCGCTTGGACGTGGAGTTGCGGACACCAGCCCGCTATACAATACAACACGTTTTTTACAAATATTCATGATTGTGGTCTAGATTGAGCCATTCCTGATTAATTATGACTTGAAGATTTTAAGTAGCAACTTAGAATCTTAATTGTCAGTACTTGGAGATAAAATGATTTTTAAATGTTTCATGCTTGCTAATTTTAGGGAGAATATTGTAAATAAATGAACCTGAAGTATACACTATGTTGATAGACGTAGAATAAACTTTTTATAGTTATTGGTACTATAAAGTATAAAATGGTGAGCTAAAAAACGATAGCCCTCATTTGGATAATCGTATTCAACTGACCCGGTTAGATTAGAAGCCGACACAGAGAGAAGGCTAGTTAGGTGATAGCACAAGACTTATTAGATTGGTAGGATGCCACAGGCCTACAGCATCTGTACAGTAACTAACAGTTTATTAGTGGAATTATTTTAGTCCATCAATAAACTGACAATTTGTTTTGTTGTGTTTTTGGTAAATTTCGTATTAAAGACATTCTAGTGGGTTGGGACCTTAAGAACCATCGACAATCTGTTTGTCATCTCAAACGGCTGTTTGTCTTAAAAAACCAAAACCATCATTGTATCTGTGGTTGTGCTGTGTCAGACGCAACGCACGACGTGTATTTCTAGAGAACTTGGCCGTCATTTTGTTATATTTGTGTATTTTATCTGCGATTTTATGTGATTAATCTTTAAAATGGCGAAATTAGTTGATATATACAACAGCGAAAAAGAACCTGTGATAAAAAGACGGCAATTGCCGTTAACTATCTACGAAAATCTAACAGTAAGTGGTTTCATGCACTTTGACATTACCACAAGCGTAGATAAAATCAGGGATAGTATTAATGAAAAATAATCAGTCAACCTTATTGCAAAAAGTAAATATTGATTCGCGAAGTCATACGCTAATTTTCCGTTGGATTACAGATTGCAATTACAGCTATGACAATTTATCAAAAGTTCATTGATTTCATTCAATGTAATGACGTCTTGCAGATGACCTTATTTTGCGAATATATTCCTTTGTTGAAATCTAACAAATTTTGTTTTTGTTTCCAGATGATCATGGATTTAAACACAATGGGTCTAATTTGCGACAATCCACAAGTAAAAGGTCGCGAATACGAAGAATTTATGCGCAAATATAAAATTCTAACGACGGATGAACTGAAAGCAGCGCTCAGAGTCGATGCTTCTGATATATTTAATGTATTAAATCAAAGCATTCCTTGTGTAGGCTGTCGAAGAAGGTATAGTACCATATAATTCAGTTTCCAATTAACGGCAGTTGGGTCATGGATAGCCGAATAATAAGTGATATGGTAGCTCAATGTGTCATTGGAACAAATAGAACCATTATTTATCTATTATTAGAGTAAAAACTAGTAAAACATTGACAAAAACGGGGTACATTCACTTAATAAATTAGAGTGACTGAGCACTCTGCTGGTTATGCGACAAATAAAATGATTTTACTGTTATTGTTGGTTGGATCACAAAATATCAGTGAAAACATTGATATATTGTGTCACCAAGATAACCATAACTTATATAAAAACATTATCGACCCGCCCCAGCTTCGCACGGGTGCAATGTTATACATATAAACCTTCCTCTTGAATCACTCTGTCGATTTAAAAAACTGCATCAAACTCCGTTGTGTAGTTTTAAAGATCTAAGCATACATAGGGACAGACCGCGGGAAGCGACTTTGTTTTATACTATGTAGTGATTAATGGACCCATGAAAAATGGAATGATGCCATACCGTAAAATAAATCTACCTTAGGTCCAACATGCAATGAATCTGACTAATACAATAATTCTCTCACCATAATCCTTGAATGTTATGACAAGCTAAATGCTCATTTAGTCACTGTAGGGAATAGAGGACCTAGTGTTATCATGCATTCTAGCTGCTAGCAGGCATGCTGTTTGGAGGCTCTCTTCATAGAGGTCAGACAAGATTTCAAGTAATGTATTCAATACATTACTTGAAATCTTGAAAAATCTTGAAAAGAATACTTATTAAATAGTGTTAATTGAAAATTGGTTATAGATAATAGCCATATGCAACAATTTTTAATAATTAGTTGTTTTAAATAACCTTAATTGGTTATTTAAAACAACTAATTATTAACCAAAGGTTTACAATACAAGTAATCTAAATGAGATGTATGACAATTTATGTCATGAAGAGGAGAACATTTCAAAGACAGGACAGCTGAAGCTAGCAGATTAGTGATTTTTCATTACAAATCATTCTGTATGATTTAAATATTTCATGTATTCTGGACACCGTATATAACAATCAAACATCTATCATATTTCACTTAGCTACTACAATGTGTTAAGAAATAACAGTCTCCAACAGTATTGAGTTTATCACCCATTTTTCTCCAGAGTCAACTTTTTGGAATAGGATAGCTTCAACTTTCTAACTGACTAACCTCTTAATCTCTATCCAACCGCTTAATAAATCTCTTAAGAGGGCCATTCCCGGCGTGTCTATCGTCAACGCGAGCATAGTCGAAAACATTGTTGTTTCATCCAGAGCCACAGGGGCGATTTTCTTTCAACTCCCCTGTCTTACCCCGCCCCGACCCCGCACAACTCGTGTACCGCGCACCTCAAACCGCCTAACGCGATGACATTGAACGAAAAATAGTGTTCCAAAATTTCTTAAACAAGTTCCAGGAAATACGTGTTTTTGAATAAGTCTTACAAGTGAGTAAAAAAAATATTTTTCATTATGAATCTCCGTTACATGTGCAAGGTTTCTATCATGATGTTTTCTTTACTTTTAGAGGAACGGCCAAAGTTCAGATAAAATTTGTGCAAAACAGCCATTTTTGGAGGCTTATATTGAATTTGTTTCTACAATTTTTCATTTTTTGCTCCCATAGCAACCTAGATATAGTACACAAAATACCTATTAGTTAAAAAAAATCAAAGATAGATGTGTAACAACTACATAATCACGTACAAGCGTTTGTATGAAAAGTATGATGGGTTGGCCGCTCTTAGGTCATTTGCTTATATAGTTCTAATATAAGCAAATAAAGTCCAACTCAAACCATTCATTACTATATAATATAATTGTCACAAACCTGAATCAACTGATGGTATTTCTTCACCCGAAAAGTGATTTTGGCAGGTCCTTTGATCTAGATAGATTAGTCTAACCTCACAGCTACTGAACAAATGAGACATTCAATTTATATCTTGGGCAATCTGGCTTCATGTAACAACCCTGCTCTCCCTTAGAAGAAATGGACCACAAGGCTATGTGTAGGCTAGCTTCAGTGTAGTTAAATATCAAAGCCATACGAAATGAAAGCAATATGATAATATAAATTTAAATCCTAATTATGTACTTATTTGCACGCCTGTTAGGGTAGGATATAGTTCTGAGCTTTATTACTGTATTCCATCCTTGATAACCTACCCATATTTAAACAAAATAAATGATTTGATGATTTTAGCTATTGGTTTTTAATATTATGAGGTGTTTAGGGTTCCGTAGCCGAATGGCAAAAAACGGAACCCTTATAGATTCGCCATGTCTGTCTGTCCGTGTATGTCACAGTCACTTTATTCCGAAACTATTATTATTACACAGGTGAAACTTAGTAGGTAGATGTATTCTGTAAACCGCTATAAGATAATACACAACAAAAAAAAAAAAATATATGGGGCATATGGAATTGAAACTAAAAAATTTTTTTTTCATCATACTTATACAGGGTGTAACGATAAGACCCTTCTCGAAGCCGTCAACCAAGCATTCTGTACATCAAACTAACTTTACGCAAAAATTATTGCTGGGAAATGACTTTTTTTGGGGTGAAAAATCACGTTTTACGGTAAGACTCGATGTAACGCACTCAAAACATTGTGCTGATGGATGCATTGAATAGTACCGGGAATGTGGAGTTGATTAAAGATTTTACATTAAAAACATGTACTTATTTTAAAAAAACTTATGAAAAAGTTGGAACTTTGACCCCCAATACCTCCGTAACTAGAAGGTTCCCAGGTATGGTCTAGTAAAAAAAAATTATCGCCATGACGGAGAACAACTTCCGGGTTCGTTAAGGGCCTTGTTACACTTTTATGTGTATGGGTGTCAATAGTTAGGTCTTTTATATGACATTCAGGTTTCTAAAACCATTTTTTCAAAGTGGTAAAATGTGTGTCCTCTAATTTCTCAAGTAAGAAGAGGAAAATTATGAAAAAAAAAAAATTGTATTGTAGAACATACTTAAATAAATTTTTCAACCAAAATTGGTTTGAATAAGATTTGATGTTTAGTTTTTGAGATAAGGGACTTTTTAATCAAACTGCAGCAGTAACTTTGTTTTCCATTAAAATACTATGAAAAACAAATTTAGTTTTGCTGTTGAATGTAAAACAATACAACATATGAATGAGCCTTCAAAATATGTTTTATTATATTGTTTGGTACTACGGGACCCTGCGTGCGTGTGAGTACGACTCGCACTTTTTCGGTTTTTTTTAAATAAACCTATAAATGTAGGAGTTGTGTATATTAGGATAAAAATAACATAGGTTAATTATAGTATGGACATAACCTTATTTGATGTATATTAAGATCATTTGCCGGGATTTGAAAGGCTTCATTCTCGATAACTCCTGGAACTAGGAGCCATCTTGGGTATATTTAACAACTTTTATTAACTAGGGTTTGTATTGTTGCTACAATGCCTACAACTACTTAACTACAGTATTAATGAAGGTTTATTCTTTTATGTTGCAGTGTGGAACGTCTTTTTTATCAGCTATGTAAGTCAGGACATCCCACATTGGATCCATTAGTGCTGACACCAGATGAAATAATGACAATAAGAGAAGACAAAATTATACATCCACAGTCCCTAGCCACTCTACTAAATGGTCACAGGTATTACTTGTTTTGTTCTTACTTTTTTACCACGAGCCTTTGGCTGAGACTGTGCTAGAGGTTCTTGTTGTGCGATGTTTGAGCAATGTGTACACCTAGCAGATAAATAAGTGATTGTTATTTACTATCATCAGAAAAATCTTGTTAACTGTCATGTGTGCAGCCTGACCTAACTGGAACTGTCATCTTGACCGCACTGCAACTTTTTCACGCTCTGACTGAATGAATCAAATGGTAGACTTGCTAGCCCGGAGCTTATTTATTGACTCAAAAAAATAATTAAACAACTGGTAGAAGCAATGCATATCCCATAGTTATGATGTGTCTGTAGTGTGTAAACAAAATACATTGAGTCAGTGAGTGCAGTAAAATTAAATTAGGAATCAAGACCAGCTCCATTCTCTATCTGCTCAAAAAATCAAAGTGCAATCATCAAAAATATGAATGGCTCACATGTTTAGCGGTCCAGATGTAAGCTGAATTAAAGATATAAATTCCTTTCTAAACTTTTGGAAATATATTGTCAGAAAACAGCCAATAAAACACAAACATTTATTTCAGTTCAGGCATAGAGTGTCTAATTCTCAGTCAGCCACGGTGGAAGAAATCCCAGAGATGTACTCTACATTCACTAGAGGCGGGGACGGCTCGGGGTTGGGGGGCTCAGACCACAACAACGGCTGGGGCGGCCGCGGCGAGCGGGGCGGGGACACCTTGCGGCTGGGGCTGGGCCGCGTGGGGCTGGGGCGGCCGCGCGGCCTGGCGCGCTGCCTGGGACGCCATGCGTGCCTCCGCCCGCGACCACGTCACCCTCGTGCACTTCAACACGCTACACGACACGCTTCACAACTACCTAAGAAAACACCGCTTCTGTGCTGATTGTAAAACTAAGGTAGGTTTCTTGTAATATAAGTTTAGAGTAAAATTACTCATTACTGATGCAAAACTACAGTACTCATTCAAATTACAAATTAAGTTGAAGGGAATTAAAAATAAAACTACACTAAAGTGCAACTTCCTAGAAATATCAATCTATCCAATCATATATATCTCTATCAAAAACTAAAGGTATGCAGTTATTGTAGTTCAGGTTTCCATTTTGCTAACAATAGTTATTTTTGTTAATTTTCTATTTAGTTCAATTTAAATGCGTGTGTAAAGCCTAGTGCTAAAGTTGTGCATACCAACAAACAACATAGCTTGATGTGCCTAACATAACTTTAATATTATCACTGGAATTGTTACTGATAAAACTTGTAGACAAATCATTGTTATCAATATTTTTCTCGAACTGAAGCACAAACATTGCTTTTGGAAATCAAAAGTTGTTATCTATACTAATATTTTAGAGAGGTAAAGTTTGTGAGGTTGTAGGGGGTAATCTCTGGATCTACTGAACCGATTTTGAAAATTCTTTCACTAATAGGAAGCTACATTATCCCCGAGTGCCATAGGCTATACAACGTGCCCGTGGGATAATTTCCGACCAAAACGGGAGCGAAGCCGCGGGCAACAGCTATTAAAGATAAATTCTATCTTCCATATTATTGAAAAAATAAGTAAGATCCATATTTCTCAGTACCTAATCCTTTTCACCTTAGGCTTTAACCTTAACCATCATGAATTATACTCACGGTTTCTCGGCCTGGCCTGGCACTCTGGGCTACCAGGCCAGGCCAATAAATGCAGCACGCTGTTTCTCGCTCTAGAAAATGACAGTTTTGAGCGACAGAATATTATGAGCCTGAAAATGAGATTCTGAGATGATGATGAACTGAGATTCCGTGCTGCTAGATGAGATTCAACCCTTATAATTTTACTAGCTGACCCGCGCAACTTCGTCTGCGTGCGTGCGTACATAAAAGAAAGAGAGGTTAGAGATAGTGTGCGTCAACCTTAAAAGTTAGACATATGGCCATTGCGGATATTTTTTTAGAGCTTTTTAAGAGGGACAATTCCAACATACATGATAATTGCGTAACTTTAACCGTTCACACACAACGGAAGCTCTCAAAATGAGTAAATCCCTATTATATACTATTACCGATGGATAATCATCAAATGACCCCTCCCACTCTGGACGGAGCGGAAGGGAGTGTCAGACTTGTACTGACTAAAATCCATCCACGTTTCTTCTGTTGCCCTTTGCGTTCCAGGGCCGCGGTATCTCTTTCGAACAGTCCCGCAACCCTGGCAGGCCTCGCTCCTCTGGGATCCCTTCCCGTTTGCTGACATCTCTTTGAGGCGCGTGTGGAACACGAAAACGCCGTCACCACGGCCTGTCGTCTTAAGACGGACGGATGGCGAGCTAGCCCATTACTCACCGTCCACAGGCCCGCGACCCTCGACAGCCTTACGTCTTCATCTTTAGACACTCGATGACAATCATACACCAGCTAGAACGAAAATTCTCATCAAAGTTCTTGAAATGAGCCGAGACACGATAAAACTGCTGTAAACTGTTGCGGACATCTTGCAACTGCCTTCCGTCTCCATCGTCAGACCTTTGATGATAGACATACTCCAGGCAGGTCTAAAGTTCTCATCAAGGTGCATGAAATCAGCCGAAACACGATATAGATGCTGTAAACTCTTGAGGACCTCTTGCAACTACCTTCCGTCTCCATCGTCAGACCTTCGATGACAGTCATACTCCAGCTAGGTCAAAAGTTCTCATCAAGGTGCATGAAATGAGCCCAAACACGTTATTGTTGCTGCAAACTCTTGAGGACCTCTTGCAAGTGCCTTACGTTTCCATCGTCAGACCTTCGATGACGTCATACTCCAGCTAGATCTAAAGTTCTCATCAAGGTGCAGGAAAAGAGCCCAAACATGATTTCTCAATTTAAAAACAAAAGATCATGCATAACGGACTTCTCAGTAAAAAGTTATGCGTGGTCAGGTCATACATGAAATAAAAAAATATAGACGCGTCGAATTGAGAATCTCCTCTTTTTGTTTCGTTGGTTAATAAACCAAGCTTCAGACATTTGACACGGGCGAGGGTCATTCTTTCACGGAAAACTTAACACCGCGACTCAGAAAATGGAGTGAAATTAATAGCGCCATCTATCGAGCACGAAATTAAACCGTTAAAAAATATAATGCATGTAAAGCGATCGAACAACACTCTACAGGGTTATAGGCGTCATGTAGACTAATCTAGAGTACTTTTTGCTATAAGAACTTTTTTATTAAGCTGGTCAACCGATTTAAAAGTTATCTTGTGAGCACATTTTTATTAATTAGTACCATTTTGGTGCAATAGATGTCGTTGCATGTATCTTACACAATGATGGTAAGTTCTTCTTGAACACTTTAAATTTATAAATCTTTTGATAGAGAGCACTGATTACAATGAGACAAAAACTAAAACCTTCTCCTCAGTTCCCCACAATATTTGTGCATTGAATCTAATCACATTGGTTTTCCCAACAACATGAACGCCCGCCTCGCAGCACACGCGGGTCATTATTTTGATGCGGAGTTATTTTAAAACTGATATCTCCTAAGATATTCATCTAAATTGAATGGTGTAAAGGACAATTTTGGTCACAATTGAGTGCTAAAGATGACTAACATATTTATTTTGATAAGGATTAATACTATGTCGGTAAAAATACCTTTGCAAATAAAGCACTATTTATGACCAAATTTTAAAATCATAAAAATGGTTATTGTTAGTCAACCTTAAAAGATAGGCATGTGCTGTCGCGGACTTTTTTTTAGAAATTTTTAAGGGGAATAATTCCCTCATACATTATTTTTGTGCAACTTTAACCGGTTAACCAGCGCACGCAACGGAAGCTCTCAAAGATAATAATTTTTCCCCGTTTTTGCAACATTTTTCATTGATGATCAGCTCCTATTGATTGTAGCGTAATGATATATAGCCTATAGCCTTCCTCGATATATAAGCTATCCAACACTAAAAGAATTTTTCAATTCGAACCAGTAGTTCCTCAGATTAGCGCGTTCAAACAAACAAACAAACAAACTCTTCAGCTTTATAATATTAGTATAGATTATTTTGTGCTAAGCTAACATTTAAATCGTAGATTCGTCATACCGCGTTAAATGTTCACGAATTTATTTCGATGACAATAAGGGCCGCATTCCGAATTACAAAATAATAACTCACAGCGCTCACATCTATATTTTGCGTTCCGTTTTAAATATCACGATTATGACAGCTGAGAACTGTCATCAATTTGGAACGCTCGTGAACGCGTTCACAGTGACCATAACCCCAAACCGAAACCTTTGACAAGACCTATTTTTGAAAATGGACGATATGTTGTTTGACTCTGCTGCACATACAACCCTCCAAGTTCAATTAACCCCATTCAATAACTATTTCATGAAAAAGTCACTCAATGGGGTTAAATGAACTTGGAGGGTTGTATTGATGATTTGAATGATTATAATTCTGTAACTTCATACGAGTTACTGGCGCGTTTGTTAATTTCATCAACATACAACTTGACACTGATCTGCAAAACGTAAGAAAATTTAAATTTCGCAGGCTACCCTTGCGCATCCACCTTAGCAAAACAACACAACCTGTGAACAGAACTGTCATTTTTGACAGCGCTCACGGTGAAATTTATTTGGGGCATGGTCCGGTCGGTGTAATCGCAAGATGGCGCATGTCATGACGTCATCTATGACGATTCAAGGGACATCAATATCGCGCTCACGGTAATTTGGAACGGGTTTATGGACGCTCAAAGCGATTACAGCGTAATTCGGAATGCGGCCAAGATTTCAATAGTATTGTCTCGCTCACTCATACGCACATCGTATCTCTCGTTTCAAGTGCGAGCTCACTCTTCTCATTGTAAGCACAATTTTTTTCGCGCGTCCTGCAGTTGATGTACCCACATCTACAATTTAGGTCTATATCCTGTTGATAACTGATGAACTAAACTCCAACAACTTTTCGGATAATACTTGAGAAATGATTATTCATAAAATTATTTATTTCTTGCAGGTATTGAGAGCATATCAGCTATTAGTTGAAGAAAAGGAACCACAGAAAGAGAAGGGTTACGTCGGCGCACTGTACGGCGGAATCAAACGATGCCTTTTAGATAAACACCTGCACCTCCAAGCCAAGACTGACTACATCGCGCACCTAATCGCTAGAGCGGAACCGGAACTACTCGGAAACCATAGAGAGAGACATGCTAAGACATTAGAAATTGCACAAGAAGAGGTACGGAACTGTTATTTACGCATAAACTATTAAACTGTCTCTACGATGTTTTGATCCTTTACATCTAATTTTATGGCTGACCGACCCTAAGAAATCCTTTATTTTTTGTGCATTTATTTATTTAGGCCCATTATATTAACATAACAATGTTTTTAGGTACTTATCTGTCTCGGCATATGTATATATGAGCGACTGCAACGCATCTCCCTGAGGCTACGCGAAGAAGAGGGCACGTGTCAGACACTCGCCGCGGTCGCAGTCGAGGCACTCTATCGAAAGTTTGAAACTGCCGTCGAACACAAAACCGGAGTCTCGAAACTGCAACTTTTGTACGATGAAATCACTCAAGAGGAACAGACCAGGCAACAGAGAAAGGAACAGAAGAAACTCAAACGACGCAAGAAGAAGGAGCGGCAAGCTGTTGAGAGCAAATGCAAAGTATGCCACATACTAATCAGTTCTGAATTATATTGCAGTTATATTTTTTCTACTACTATTCTAATGCATCATTTGTATTCATTACAGGAGGCTGATTCAGAGGAACCAGATGAAAAGTGCCAATGTGAAGAATGCCTGCTAGAAGAACGAGACACGCCGACTGATCTGCTTTCACCACGAGACTACATCAATCACCAGTGTTACGAGGCCAGCGGCGACGGATGCCAGTCGTGTCAAGACGACACTACGAATAAACGTCGCTCTCCAAAAAAAACCGGCAAGAAACGAACCAAAAACGGCAACCTCTCGCCCAACGAGCATTCCCAAGACTGTGGCTATTCATCCGGGAACAACGGAGGTTGCTGTGAAACCATGTCTGGCTCTTCTTCTCTCATGAGCTCGCCCGAAGGATCTGAGGTAGCGTGTTCCGAAGGGTTCTGTAATCACGAGAGAGGCGACTGTTTAGATATGACCAAGAACGATAAGACTTTGTGCACAGGTTTTACACTTTCTCTACAAGAAATGTTAATGGTAAGTTATTAACATTTTATCTGATGGCCCTCTATTGTACTTGTTTAGTGAGCAATTACTAAAATATTTTCGCTATTTTTAGGACACGTGTTCATCAGACGAGGAAGAGGATGCCAGTTATATTCCTATAGAGGATGTAATGGAATTCAAATCACGTAGAAATATAACCGAAAAAAGACAGGAGTTGCGACAGAACCTCCGCCAAAAATTCGCTCAGCTTTGTGTGAACACGCCGCAGATACCGCCGCTACTGCAGAAACAGGACAAGCAGGCTGCCTAGCGTGCGCACTCCGTCTGCCACATCATTCAACTGCACTTTGTGAACCAGTCATTTTACTCAGAAATGGCAATATACTATAACCTGCTTCCATGGTCTGTAGACGAATATACGCCTTACAATACTGAAATCCGATTAGTTAAAGTCTTCTATTCTGGCCAGTAATTAACTTATTAAGATGCATATTGTTACAATCTTAGACATTCAATAGAAATTATTAATGTTAGTAGATATAATAGTATATCTGGTTAAGTTCTTCAGATATGTATATTGTCAATAATACCAACTACAGTAAAATGTCTAAATACTCAGTACCAGTACTCAGCGTTATATCCATAGTAGTTGAAGATAAATAAGCAATCAGTGCAAAATGTTGAATAGACTGATTTATGTTCTTGTGTGAAGCAAATTTTGGAATTTATATAGTTTTCTATTTTGATGAAATATCCATATACAATTAAATATCATGTCATCTTTTGTCAACTTCCGATATTGGAAGGAATCAATGTTGAAACATTATCTTATTTTCCTAAATAATAGTATGCCATTTTGTAATAGATCCGTATCATGTAACCTTATTGCAATAGATTAGTGTAATAATGTTGGCGATTGCTAAATTTAATATAGCTAATAAATTATTTCAATTGAAAAATTCTTTTGAGTGTTGAAATCATATTTGGTAACATTGTGCCTAGAACTGGGAACGAATTGCAAGTGCATGCTTGAATGATTCCAATAATACAATGGATTGACTGGATAAAAACCAGCATTTAATATATTTACTATTTAAATTGTTAGAAAGCTTAGTAATGAAATATTTAAAGTAGCATTTTTTGATCAAATTATTTTATTTCAATGCTTTATGTGACTCAATATTATGTGGTACATGATAAATTATTGCTCGTTATCAAAAAGCTTAGAAAAGCAAAAGGTCGGGAGTTACCTTGGCTGTTTCGCCATTGTTATTAAAGTCGGAAACATTTGTAAACTCAGTTTTAAATATACTATATAATACAGTGATACCAAGTTTTATTTTAAACTACAAAATAGCCATCTTTACATTTCATATAGTTCTATATGAATCAAGTTTTTAGTTCCCCTAGGAGGAAAGCTCCCGCATTTGTTACTCTCTTTATAACTGTCCAATACAAAGTGTTGCATTTGTGCCTCCAAAACCGAAAGAATTTTTCAATGCAATTCTTTTGTCTGCGTTCCATGGTTTTGATTCATGGGCAACGTAATTCAAATCATCAACAGGTTCTTCTAAATTGATTGTAGGTGGTATAATTCCATGATGACAAGCCAATACAGTGAATATTGCTTCCAAATTACCAGCAGCACCAAGCAAATGTCCATGAGCCCCTTTTGTAGATGAAACAGATATATTAGAACTGTGTTTGCTAAACAAAGTCTTAATTGCTGTTGCTTCAATACCATCTCCTACAGGGGTTGATGTAGCATGAGCATTAATGTAAGTAATAGCATCTTTGTGGACGCAGCCATCTCTCAATGCACGTCTCATTGATAACACTGCTCCACTCCCATCATCCCTGGGAGCAGTAATGTGAGAAGCATCTCCAGATAAGCCATATCCTAATATTTCAGCATATATTTTCGCATTTCTATCTAATGCATGCTGGTACTCTTCTAAAACCAAAATAGCTGCACCCTCACCCATGACGAAACCATCTCTTTTTTTATCAAATGGTCTAGAAGCTTTTTTTGGTTCATCATTAAATGATGTGCTCAATGCTCTTAATCTACTGAATCCTGCTATAGCAAGAGGGCTGATACAAGCTTCTGCACCACCACACACCATGACTTCTGCATCTCCATTTCTAATAAATCTGAAGGCATCACCAACTGAGTGTGCGCCTGTTGCACAAGCAGTAGATACAGCATGATTTGGTCCTCTGAAGCCATACTTAATGCTTATATGACCAGCAGCCATGTTTGGTAAAATTCTTGGTACAAAGAAAGGGCTGACTTTGTTATAACCAATTTTCAATGCCTCGTTAGTGTCACAGACGTCTTTTAAATCTATCATTCCCATCCCAATAGCGACTCCGGTGTCCTCTCTGTCTGTATCAGATTCTGGCAACCATTGTGCATCTTCCAGTGCCTCTGCAGTTGCAAGAAGAGCAAGACATGTAGCGGGAGACATGGATTTTAAGTTTGCCTTTGACAACGCCTTTGCCACTTTGTCATCTTTGTCTGAAGGAATTAAGCCAGCTATCCTACATGGTAATTTGGAATATTCATTGCCTTGAAGAGCTACTATACCACAATGACCTTTCAAAATGTTTTGCCACACTAAGTCAGTGCCTGTACCCAGAGGAGACACAACTCCGAGTCCAGTAACAACTACTCGTCTTCTCTGCGGTATCTGCGCGATAGTTCTAATTTGACGGATTAGTTTCCCAGACATGGTTTTCTTTGAATCAGTTGTAATCAAAGTATCTAAACATGAAACTCAAATTATAAACAAGGTTACAAGAGCAGGATTATTATTTTCATATGATGTTTTGCACAGATTATTCTTATTTGTTATTTACGGATTATACTTTGGTTTTTTTTAAATCCGTAATCTTCATTAAAATAAAAATAAACACGTTTTGAGGTTACAGGTTTCTTCTCCAAAAACATAAATAATTTGTCATCTGTGGCTGGTTCACAGAACATAATTAAGGTGGATGCGCAAGGGTAGCCCGCGAAATTTAAATTTTCTTACGGTTATTGCAATTTGCAGGTCAGTGTCAGGTTGTATGTTGATGAAAATATGAATCGCGCCAGTAACACGTATGGAGTTACAGAATTATAATCATCCAAATCATCAATACAACCCACCACGTTCATATAATCTCAAAGAGTTACTTTTTCATGAAATAGCTATTGAATGTGATTATATGAACTTGGAGAGCTGTATTGATGATTTGAATGATTATAATTCTGTAACTCCATACGTGTTACCGGCGCGATTCATATTTTCATCAACATACAACTTGACACTGACCTGCAAATTGCAATAAACTTGAAAAAAATTAAATTTCGCGGGCTACCCTTGCGCATCCACCTTAAAGACTTTGAACTTGAAATAGAGTTACCATAGCAGAAAAAAAAGTGATTCAGAAGTTTAATTGACAATACAAATTATAAGAGTACGTGTACACGAGATGCATCAGGATCACGTTAATCATTTTTTCATCATTATTTTAGCCCACTTCTGGTTATAAATCTTCTTTTCACTACACCAAGCCAACGTTCTGTTTTGTTTGTTCGATGGTCCCATATCCGAAAGACTATTCGTAAAAAGGAGGCTGGTTTCGGAAGGCGGAATTCCGGAATTATATTATCTGTGACCGGGGCATGTGGGTACCGTCAAGCCGTGGACTCATAGAGGTAGGAATATTAGGATGCCTTATTCATAGCGTGGACTGCGATAGGCCGAGTTCATTATTTCTGAACGCAACGTTATAGAATGACTGACAGTGACAGCGTTAAGGCCAGGCCACACTAGGGCCGCAATCCGAATTACGCTGTAATCGCTTTGAGCGTCCATAAACCCGTTCCGAAATACCGTGAGCGCGATATTGATGTCCCTTGAATCGTCATCGATGACGTCATGAGATGCGCCATCTTGCGATTACACCGACCATGCCCCAAATAAATATCACCGTGAGCACTGTCAAAAATGACAGTTCTGTTCACAGGTTGTGTTGTTTTGCTAAGGTGGAAGCGCAAGAGTTGCCCGCGAAATTTAAATTTTCTTACGATTTGCAGATCAGTGTAAAGTTGTATGTTGCTGAAAATAACAATCGCACCAGTAACACGTATGAAGTTACAGAATTATAATCATTCAAATCATCAATACAACCCTCCAAGTTCATTTAACCCCATTGAGTGACTTTTTTATGAAATAGTTATTGAATGGGGTTAATTGAACTTGGGGGGTTGTATATGTGCAGTAGAGTCAACCAACATATCGTTTATTTTCAAAAATAGGTCTTGTCAAAGGTTTTGGTTTGGGGTTATGTTCACTGTGAACGCGTTCACGAGCGTTCCAAATTGATGACAGCTCTCAGCTGTCATAATCGTGATATCTAAAACGGAACGCAAAATATAGATGTGAGCGCTGTGAGTGATTATTTTGTAATTCGGAATGCAGCCTAGATTAAAAATGTTCTGTGAACTTCTGTGCGAAAGACGCTTTTCATACTTCGTTCGGCTCATTCGGTTTCGATAGTTCGCGGTGTGAACCAAAGTCTGAAAAGAGTTGAAACGATGCGTTCGTTCGCCCGTTAGCTGGCGGTGTAGCCTGCGCTTTATTGTAGGAAGTTTGTTTGTTGTTCTGTTTTGACATTTGATTGACAGTTTCCAACTTTTTTCTTCAAAGTTGTAACGTTGTCTGTTTTAATGATTTTACAGTTATTTTTACAGAAAAGGTATGTGTAACAGGAAGTCAGTGAAAAAATTCAGAATAGTAAGCTCTGGATTATATTTCATCGCAAGTTATCTACCTATTTGGAAATTACGATAGAATAACTTGAACTAGATCTAGTAGCAATAGTAAATTCTGTAAAGCAAATCACAGATATATCACAGTTTAAGCGATGGTTGTTAAGGTTTTACTTAGGAATTTAAAATCAATTATCTCAATAGCTGTAGTTTTCGGCGCATTCAAGTACCGTAATGAACTGAAGTCGTACTATGAAACTTTTATTAGCGAAGTGGAAGAAGATATACCCGGTATTTTCACTAAAACTAGATTAGCTCAATTTGACGGGGTAAACCAAAACACCTTGTATTTAGCAGTATTAGGTACAGTATTTGATGTTACAGAAGGTAAAAGACATTATGAAAAGGGTGCTGCATACAATTATTTTATAGGTAAATCATATTCTATTTTTTTTTAAATCTAAATTACTTCAGTGGAAACGCGAAATTACACATTCAAATTATAGGTATTTAAAATCTAGTAAGATTTGAAATATAATTTTAATGTGTAATGAAAAATTTTGCTTTATTCTTCAGGTAAAGATGGCTCAAGATCCCTCGTCACGGGGGATTTCAAAGATGAAAGTAACGAAAAAGACCATGTTCTGGACTTGTCTTGTAATGACCTACTCTCTCTGGTCAATTGGCGGAATACATTTAGGACAAAGTATATTGAAGTTGGTAAGCATTCTTTTTGCGAATGCTGAGCATGATATTTGGTTAACCATTAGATTTTTTTTGTGGCCGTGGATTCTGGATTTGTACCCAGTTGATGACAAAAGCCTCTTCCAGTATTCCATGGGACTTCTACATAATATAAAAAATACTTCTAGGTACACATCTACCTAACCCTTTTTGGATTACAGGCATGATTACTAAAAATATGTGTTATGTATGTTCAACATGAAACAAAATGACTTTAAACATGATTACAGGTACTCTCACTGGGAGATACTATGACAGAAATGGTCAACAGACTGCTTACATGAAGGAGTTTTACGATAAAATAAAGCAATGCGAAGTAGAAAAGGAAACTTCTAAAAAGGAAGATCAGAAGTATCCACCTTGTAACATTGCATGGAATGCTGAGGAAGGCACTAAAGTATGGTGCACCACAACAAGGTTCTTACTTTTCTTTTTTATGCAACAAATGTTTTTATTAGAAGTCCTTTTGTCAGCTGTACACACCAGGTATGGCAGCTACCACTTACCACTGAGACATAAGTCCATAACATCTCACCGGTAAGGTATTGGGTTAGATATTTGAAGAATAAATAATATTCTAGAGATATTCTTAAGTATGCCAAAAGTGGAGAGATTTGGAAGAGACCCTACACTAACCACCAAAGGTTGAAGAAGATTCTAGAGATAAGAGAATATTCTTTAGTACACCATCAAGACACTGTTAGGCAGGGCAGGTGTACCTATAGTACACACACTTTTCACTAGTTGTGTTGTCTCTTGTAGATTTCCATCAATGTTTTTCTTTTTATTTGGATTACCTCCTACATCCAATATTATTAGAAACTTTGCCTCTTTAAAATATTAGTGTAGATATAAGATAAAATTAATAACTTGTTTTCTTTTGTAGTGGTGGTGTGAAAAGGCCTTGGGTAGGAGTGCCTCGCCAGCTCTTCACTCCTGGGGTGGAAAAACCACACTGTGTGTGCCTGAATGTTGTAGATCAAGAGTCTGCAGGCATTTTCAAAGAATATGAAAACTGTCCTAAATCATCTACAGAGTGTATAGTGAAAACCTAACTTTTTGTAGCTGGTGCTTCTATGACTTTTTTTGCTATTTAATTGTTATCCATAAGATATTTTTTTCCATTTATGTAAGGCTGCAAATGTACTTAAGTTCTTTGTTGAATCTGAAAATAATTCTATTGGCACAATAATAAATGTTAAAATACTTGATCATTATGTGAACTTTATTTTGTACGAACATAGACAGACACAAGTACAACAATACCACGTAGGTAACAAGTCTTATAAAATAATTACATATCCTTATCTTTTATTGGCAGTGAAGCTTCTGTTTTTACTACTTCGTCCAACTCCAAACATTCAATAGTTTTGAGGAACACTTGCATTGGTATTTTCTTTCTATTCAAGTAAGATTTGTTTCCTAGCAGTTTCTTTATTTTGGCTCTGCGTTTCTTAATTTTTTCTTTTGTATATTGGTTACCTAGTTGGAATGTGAGCAGTCTTTTTACTTTCCTTCCACCTATTAGTACTTCAGTCTCACTATTCTGAGCTTTTGGCTCTTCATAGATAGTTTCCAAAGTTTGTGACAAAGATTTCACTTTTTTGTTCAGATACAATGCTTCTATTTGTTTATGGTTTGCGTTTTCAGTCATAATCCGTTTACTTGGTTTCATACTAACTCTTCGATTCGATGATTTGCTTGTTTCAGGCATTATAGATTTTCTCTTTCTTAAAACTCGTGATGTTAATTCGGGCACTTGAGATTTCTCTTCTATAGCTTCAGTATTGGGCTCATCAATCTCCATTATATCTAAATGTGCCATTTTATTCGGCAGTTCGGTGTCAAGTCTGTGAAAAATAAACTACCTTGTATCTCAAGAATATTAGGCTTGAACAATAACTTCAAACATAATCGATTATTAGTTAAAAATTAGCTTACCTAGACGCATCCATTATTTTGGCTAATATCAACTATTTCTCACATAATTTCTGTGTTATAACAATACACACTTTCCTTGAAAAACAGCTGTTAACTGGAAAAACCGTTGTAACTATACTAAAAATCTAAAATTCTATGAACGTAAACAGAACAAGCGCGCCACGAAATGTGGCAGTCTACTTGAATAAACTGAAAATGAATATGATTGAAGGTGTTGCCAATCAATAAAATATTTTTGCCAGGGTTTGTGCCGGATCTACACACTTGGCACTAGACTAGGGCTGCCATACGTCAAGGTTCACCGGGACATTTCCCAGTTTAGTACGATTTGTCACCAGCGACTGATCAAGAGTTCTGACCGCCTTAAGGTGGATGCGCAAGGGTAGCCCGCGAAATTTAAATTTTCTTACGTTTATTGCAATTTGCAGGTCAGTGTCAGGTTGTATGTTGATAAAAATATGAATCGCGCCAGTAACACGTATGGAGTTACAGAATTATAATCATTCTAATCATCAATACAGCTCTCCAAGTTCATATAATCACATTAAATAGCAATTTCATGAAAAAGTCACTCTTTGTGATTATATGAACTTGGAGGGTTGTATTGATGATTTGAATGATTATAATTCTGTAACTCCATACGTGTTACTGGCGCGATTTATATTTTCATCAACATACAACTTGACACTGACCTGCAAATTGCAATAAACGTAAGAAAATTTAAATTTCGCGGGCTACCCTTGCGCATCCACCTTAAGCTAATTACGAGGACGCGCCCCCGCCAGGTGTGTTACTATAAGGTGTGTGCTAAAAAGTAGTTAGTGAGTATAGCAGTAGTGTGAAAATTTTAACATGGTTCATACTACCTATAAAAGTTTTCAGATCGATCTGCAAGCGAAACCAACGTTGTCCTTTAATCTGCATGACATTCCACCTTAGGGTGGCAAACCATTTTTTAAGCTGACCATACATAAAGGCAAAGTACCTCACGCACTTTATGACCAAAATCATGACAAGTGACTGCAGGCTACCATTTAGAAAACCAAATCCATGTAGTGTTTGGCCGCATGACTTCTATTGGCTTATGAAATCAAATCAAATCAAAATTATTTATTTGCGGTAAATGTGGTACAAAAGGTGGTAAAACTAAAGCTTAGTTTCTAGACAACTTAGTTGCCATTGCCAATGGCCATGACCGTCGTCATCTAGCGTGTTAAGGTGGGTGGGCAAAGGTAGCCCGTGAAATTTAAATTTTCTTACGTTTATTGCAATTTGCAGGTCAGTGTCAGATTGCACGTTGATGAAAATATGAATCGCGCCAGTAACACGTATGGAATTATAGAATTAAAAAGTTTTATTTACATATTATTTACATTTTTAAATATTACATTTATTAATTAAAATAACCTAAAGTAAATAACCTAGCAACAAACTTAAAAAATGGCGTCAAAAATCTCCTCCTCAACGCTGTCAACTGGTAATGTACCCAAGAGACTGGCGGCGTTGCCACGTTGTATGGCAACGCTAAGCCTTTGGCCAAGGTAAAAGCCAGCCCTTGGGTCACGGGAAGTGTCAACTAAACGCTTAGAAATATCCTTGAAAAGGCTGTGAGCGCTCGGACCCCACGGTCCTAGAGTTTCAACCCCAAACGGCTCGAAAATATAGTTACCAATGAGGTTACTATATTTACGCCGCTTGAGGTTCTCTGCAGCCGCAGCGGCAGCCCCAGCACAGCACGATGAGCTAGGAAGATGGGATGGCGCAAGAGTATCGACACATGTTGCGTCCCACACTAAAGGCCTACCCATCTTCCATGGAAACAAAGACATCCCGTCCGGTCTCTTGCCATCGTCGCGTGCCAAGCCATTGGGTTCTAATATAGCTGGAACGTCGACGGTGACAAGAGCTCGTCGGATGATGTCATTTAAATTCGCGTGCCGTGCAAAACGGCCCGCACTTCGGCTGCATGACAGGCCGTGATGTCCGAGGCTGTTGACAACTTCACCACAGTGACAGCGATGAGGAGAACATAATGCGGCACCTAGGCGCAGAGAAGCAGCGAGGCGGAAAGTAGTGTCGTCGAGCAACGTACCTGTGTTCGACGACGGTAGTGCGTGAAGCCAAAGACCCGACTCCCACTCACCCACAGCCAGCAGATGAGCGCGCTCAGCAGTAGTAGCAGACGTGTTCAGTAAATTGTTCTGAACTACTCTGCAGAGCGGCTCGTCCCACCGTCTCTGGGAAAATGGATGGTCGGGTTCTTCAGAATTTGGGCAAGCGAGTTTCCAGGCATTGATAGCCTCGGAGAGGCACGGCACATCAAAATCAATCAGTGTGGAAGCCAGGATATTCCTCATTAATTTCTCAGTGCCGTGGACCGAGGATATAAAAGCCGGTAAACTAATACTAGAAATTTTGCGGACGCCGAGTCCTCCCATACGAATGGGAAGAGTAGCTTGTGTCCAAGCTCGATCGTCCAAGGCCACATTTAAAATGGATGATAAAGTATTTCTGATAATTTGATCCATTTGGTCCAAAAGATGAGTGTGCTTCCATAAAGGGGAAGCACGTAGAAAATAAGTTAATTTTGGGCCGAAAAAGCAATAACGGATTATGGTGATGGCCGAATGCATATTAATTTGGAGTAATCTTTCCGAAATGTCATTGAAATTTTGAATTTTTTCCTCGATAAAATCGGGAAAGGAAAACTCGAAGATTGGAGACCCAAGGAGACGAAGAGAACTTTTTTCAAGAATTAAAATCATAAATATAGCCTTCCAAGTTTATATAACCCCATTCAATAGCTATTTCATGAAAAAGTCACTCTTTAGGATTATATGAACTTGGACGGCTGTATTGATGATTTAAATGATTATAATTCTGTGACTCCATACGTGTTACTGGCGCGATTTATATTTTCATCAACATACTACTTGTCACTGACCTGCAAATTGCAATAAACGTATGAAAATTTAAATTTTGCGGGCTACCCTTGCGCTTCCACCTTAAGTTTCTTCGGCTTGAGTACTTTTTTAATATTAACACTTTTGTTATTGTTAAAAAAAACACTGTAGCCCGCGAAATTTAAATTTTCTGACTTTTATTGGAATTTGTAGGTCAGTGTCAGGTTGTATGTTGATGAAAATATGAATCGCGCCAGTAACACGTATGGAGTTACAGAATTATAGTAATTTAAATCATCAATACAACCTTCCAAGTTCGTTTAATCCCATTGAGTGACTTTTTCATGAAATAATTTTGAATGGGGTTATATGAACTTGGCTGTATTGATGATTTGAATGATTATAATTCGGTAACGTAATTTCAGCGCCCCCACCGATCCTCGCGCCCTAGGCTGCAGCCTAATTAGCCTAAGGGTTAATCAGACTCCCGGTTCTATTGGTTTGTCTATCAGTACAGAAACGTGAAATTTCGCGCTCGCTCCACTCCCATTAGTGTTCCAGACGCTAGTTCCGCGTGTTTCGAGAAATGTCTTAGCTGCTTTTACCGCAATTTGAAAACGTGGCTCTTCGTGGTTAGCCCGCCGTGCTTGTAACAATGAAATGGCGCAAGGGTGTCAATGCAGGTTGCGTCCCAGGCCACACCAAAGGCCTACCCACCTTCCAAGGCATCAGCATCATGCCGTCTGGTCTCTTCCCATCGTCACGTACCAAGCCGTTAGGTTCTAAAACTGTGGCAAGAGCTCGACGAATAATGTCATTGATGCTGGCGTGCCGTGCTATGCGGCCTGCGCTCTTGTAGCAGGCTATGGTGCCCAACAAGGTAGTCTACAGCTTCACCGCAGTGACATATTGTGGTTGTTTGTTGTCATTACGGATAAATTAGAATTCATAAAGGTACCTACATAATTACTATACTTTTTACTATGAGTAATTGGGTACCTTTAAAAATATATTAGTTATGGCCTGATACACCGAAAATGGGGCGAATAGGGAGCAAACTTTGAACGGTATTTCAACGTTGAGTACAAAAAATTTGTAACTAATTAGTTATTTTTAATTAACGTAGAAATACCTTTAAATCCTGATTCACCCTTGATTCCCTATTAACCCAATTTTTCTAATGGTACTTCATGGCTTTTTGGCGCTTTTAAGGTGGATGCGCAAGGGTAGCCCGCGAAATTTAAATTTTCTTACGTTTATTGCAATTTGCAGGTCAGTGTCAGGTTGTATTTTGATAAAAATATGAATCGCACCAGTAACACTTATGGAGTTACAGAATTATAATCATTCAAATCATCAGTACAACCCTCCAAGTTCATATAATCTCAAAGAGTGACTTTTTCATGAAATAGCTATTGAATGTGATTATATGAACTTGTAGAGCTATATTGATGATTATAATTCTGTAACTCCATACGTGTTACTGGCGCGATTCATATTTTCATCAACATACAACCTGACACTGACCTGCAAATTGCAATAAACGTAAGAAAATTTAAATTTCGCGGGCTACCCTTGCGCATCCACCTTAAATGACAGAGCCATGAGAGGGCGCTGTTGGTAAGCGTTAATTTGTGGAGATGGTACATACTTATTGAAAAAACAAAAAAAAAACCGGCCAAGTGCGAGTCAGACTCTCGCACGAAGGGTTCCGTACCATTATCTAAAAAAAAAATATATTTTATTTTTATTAGTGTAGTATTATTAAAGTCGTAGCAGACTGTCCCGGGTGTGTTCTATTTTAGTACCTACAGCAAAAATATAATTTTATTAGCTATTCGAGTAATATTTACGCAAAAAATATTGAAATGATTGTTCCATTTTTTTGTTCAGGAAATTCTTGTCGCACAATTCAGCTATATCGGCTTTACTTTTTATGCCAGTAAAGTTCAAGTTATGCTACGACCTAGTTAAAAAAAACAACCAAGTGCCATTAACAAAAAAAAAACGCGTTTGTTGTAAATGCCCCCCCCATAAACATGACATTAGCTAAATGCACAAACCGTGCAAAGCCAGAAAAAAAAAACCTTAAATATTTATTTTATTCTGTTTTTAGTATTTGTTACTGCAACAGAAATACATCATTTGTGAAAGTTTCAACTCATCAACTGTCTAGCTAACACGGTTCATGAGATACAGCCGGGTGACAGATAGCCGTCAGTGGAGTCTTAGTCTAATAGGGTTCCGCTTTTACTCCTTGGGTATGGAACCCTAAAAAGACCATGGAGTCACGTGTTCTTTTTGGGTCATTATAGTAAAGCTGGCGGGAATCGAACCCGTCAGTCGACGTCGAATATGTTACCTTCGTATGTTGAATCCTTACCCTTCGATCCATGTTATGAACTGTGCCGAATATGGTTGACTCTGGTGGCAAGATCCGTAGTACAAGTCTACACCGTAGCTAGGGTGGGAGAGTAGCTAAATACCGACAATTTACACCCCTTTGAAGAACTTGATCAATAGTAGTGAGAAATGAAACACTTGTCGTTTATAACGATTTATTGTACAAAACAATAATACATTAAAATGTACAGGTATGTTTAAACTTTTGGACTCAGGTCCCAAACACTGGACAATCATGTAATTATCCTTCCCTTACAGACACCATATTGCTCGTCGAGGCGTCAGCACTAATAGAAATGACTCGACTCTAGATAAGCAAACTAGATTATAAGATAATAAAAATATAACAATAAATTAATGAGTGCTCTCAACTTAAGTACACATCGTCTATCGCACTGCTTCTGTCGACGGGCACCATGTAGTCTTTAATTAGAACAACGTAATATAACAAATTGATTAAACCTCCTAAGCATACTGTAGTATATACACATTATGAACAACATTATGTCCCCTCTGGTGAACTAGCGCAGGTGAGCAGGTGGACGGGGGCGGCGCCCCGCCTCGTCGCCGCATCCACCACTCGCGCCTCCCCTCCGCCGCTGGCGCTGGCCTATCTAGCCTAGCCTAATCGTAGTCTTACGTGACGGTCTTTTTTAATTCGTACACATCTAAAAGCCAATTAACATTACACCAGGAGACGAGAGCGGTAGAAGTAGCAGAGAGAAGCGGGTTGAGGAACTATGATTCGGTGGCGTTTACCACTTGTCAATGACCACCTCGTGCGCTGCAAAACAACGAGAGTGTTAGTGTCGTGTGCGCTCGAGCGGGGGCTGCCGTCCGAACTTACTAGGTCTTATGCAGATATATCACAACCGTGTCGTAGTTACATTAAATGTGTAGTTTCACTGCGGGATCACAACAAACAATGAGTGTTCATGGAATATGTGCGTGCAGTGGCGCTGCGACGGCGTTCCGGCGCTTACAGCTTCCAATCCGGCTGGGCTGCGGACACAAGGACAACACCACGTTAGAGCATGCGGGAGCGTGCGCGGCCTGCCACGGTCGTACCTGCCGTGACGCGACCATCAACCAAGTTTTGCAATTCACAAACAATTGTTACGTTGTTTTGATTGTTTGTTTATTCTTTTTTGTAACCATTCTTCAATATCTTTTGTAGGCGAAACAATATCGCTCCGGTTACAGATCAAGCTGGAAGTGATGTTCAAAATGCAACCTTTGTGTTGCAGGTTGAACGATCACATTCGGCAGGATAGATCTTAGTTCTTGCAAAACTTGCTATATAAAACTTGTTAGCGAGGAATAGAATAGTAATTAAACAATTATTTGTACGCTAAGGACATCGGGTTTCAATACAGGGGGTCGCAGAGCATAACTGGTATATAACTCCATAATCAAAGGGTACATGTCATGATCATGTAGTGTCACTACTGGATTGCGAAGGGAAATAATTCAAACATTCATATTGTTGACTATTTTAATATGTAAAATGTATAAACGACTGTACATTTCAATAAGTTAATCTGATAAACGCAACAAGTTTCAGGAGACTGGGGGACATTCACAATGAGGGTTTTTGAGCATGCCCTTATTGTGCAGTGTATGTGGGATCAATGCTTGGTAGACCAAATACTGGTGAAGAGATATGAAGGCAATAGGTAGTTTCAAAATATATGGGCAAACCATTCAATGAAGAGTGTTTTGTGTTTCTTTAAAATATTGTAATTCGGAAGGTGTTGCATATAGAAAAAACACATTAAATAAATATAAACTTCTAACGGTTGTAGCCCTTTCAATCAAGTATTGTTTATAGATTTGGGTATACACATAAATAATTTATAATACTTTAATATATATTTGTTAATGCATCATATCAAAAACTGCACTCTTAAAAAGTCATAAACCATGCAATGTTTACATGCAATTTTTATTACTAATCATTATTTATTAAAAAAAAAAAACATATGTACGTACTAACCTTGTACCACACTTAACTGGACAAATTTTGAATTGGGTTTTATAAACTTAAAAGTAATATTATGTCTCAATGGTGAAATAAATTGATATAAAAGGTTATTTTTAAGAACAGGAGACAAACAAAAATTACATCAATTAATAAATATAGATAAATAAAAGTACTCTAACGTACATGGAATCTTTAAGCCGATTTAAGTTCGTACATACATAGACTGTATTGCTTTATTTCAATAAATTATTGTGTAGTAAATAATGCAATAAATATACATTATATACAGTAAACAAATTCGATAATAGTATGTAATAATTATATTGAAACAAGGCTTGACATGATATTGTTTCGATGTATATGAAGGTCACTAGTAGCGCAAGTAATAGTTGTGACGTATTACTTGAGCTACGAAGGGTGTTCGCGGGGCGGACTGCATGTAACTGGCAGTGGAACAGCGTCGTTAGCAAGTTGGCACGTTGTTGCCGGGCCGATCACAACGTCACTGCGAGACAACTGCACAGTGGGACCCTCGTAAGGCCCGGCGCACATTGGCGGCACGGCGGAAATTTCAACTATAGTTCCACACGATTATTTGCCATGCCATGCCGCCAATGTGCGCCGGGCCTAAGAGTACGAACTGCCGAGTTGTTACCTTGTAGTAACAATGCAGACGATCCGGCCGCATGGTTATGTAGCTGGCTTGCGTCTTAATGCAATCCGCCTCCGTTCACACTAAGGCATGAGGTTAGTTCAGCCTAGGGACACATTCATTAGTTAATATTAGCTTAGATTAATAAGAGCGCTTCTCAATACCAAAACAAGGTTTGATAAAAGAAAAAAAGAAATGCATATAGGAATGTTAAGAAGCGACCACAGTGAAAGGACAGAGGAGAAAGACATTCTTTTGATAACAGTACTACCTACGCTGAGAAAATAATATTGTAACCACGTCCCTAATAATACACTTACGATAAATTACACTAAGCTAACAATGCACATTACTATTTATTATAATAGTATGTTTTATAACATGTCTGCTGTCCATTCGGACAAGGTACTGAGCTATGTGCGAGTTCACTATAATATATTTGAATGCGGAGCTTCCCATGTTACTGTATACAAAATGTATCAAATGCAATTAATCTAACTTATAAATACCTTTCAATAAAACCAATTTTTGGTGTTTCATTAGTTAGCATTTATAATGAAGGTCTTCACAGCCACTTCACATCAAATAAGTGTATAATATTATGTATATGTACTCAGTAAAAGAAGAGAATATTAGTCGAACTCACGAATTTGTAAAAAAATGAGCTCCAATAAATTTATTGTCTCGCACATACAAAATGCATAATCACTAGAGCGGGCCGCCTTCGCCGACACGGCTCTGTAAGATCTACTCCTAAGCAGTAGAGACAACTACAACACTGGTGGTAGCTAGTCCGACGGCGCCGAGTCACTTGTTCACTACGCGTCCTGTGTCCGACACCGGGGCACTCGTGCACGGGGCACAGGGTCACTTCACACACCGGGTGAGCCAGAATTAGCATTCCAAACGGTTAGATGACTGGTACTGTGGTGAGCGCAGCTCATAGTCTATCGGTTTCCACAGTTAAATTCCGTACGCTACCCACACTCGAAATAATTTATCAGTTCACACACGAGAATAGAAACTTTAAACTGCAATAGAATAGGTGGGTGGCGCAGAAATTGATAGGAGGGTATTAGATGTGAATCAAACGGGGTGGTGGCACGGCACACGGGGCGGGCCGGCTTATAGAGGGCCGTAGATGATGAGGCCAAAGAACACGGCCCACATGAGCACAATCCATTGCATGCCGTCGAGCCAGTGCATCAGCTGCGAACTCTTCTCACCGTCGGAGATCTTGCGCGCGACGAACTTCAGCACCTCGTCGAGCAGCACCACGGGTATCGAGAACTTCATTACTGTGACCCACTCGTCGATGGACAGCGGCGTCACTTGGAAGACGGTCTGCGAACACACAAATCACCACGCCGCGGAGTTAGCACAAGAACTGACCGACCACTGCATATGCGGCTACTCGAGCGGTACTCACCGACAGGACCTCGACGTAGAGGATGACGAAGTGGAGGGTGAAGGAGAGGGCCATGGAGCCGACGAGCCACATATTGGACCACGGCGGCATGGACACCAGCGACTGGTTCTCAGATAAACTGTTCATGGCGTTCAACATCTCAATTGTTACTAATACGGACAGGGCCATCGTCATAGGGTGAGGGTCAGTGAAGATCTTGCAGTCGACGCCCTAAAATCGCAAAAAAATATTAAAGTTCGTGATGATAAAAAAATAATGACAAGTTTGAAAATGAGTAAATTGTTGTCGGTCGTACCTTGAACTCATCACCTCCTCCGAGGCACTGTAAGTGGTGGGTAAGCTGCCAGTAAGTCAGCTGGGGTCCGTAAGGCGAGTACATGAACCACCATGTCGCAGCTCCGACGGTAGCGGCACCGACGTAACCACCAATAGCCATGTACCTGAAAAGTTATCAAACAGTTACAACAACCGGGCGATTTGAAACCATCGGAGTTTTCTTTGTAAAGTTATTTGTATCATATTTTTACCTGAAGAACAGCCATCCAGAGATCAGACCCTCATCAGCCTTACGGGGAGGCTTGTCCATGATGTCGAGATCAGGTGGGTTGAAACCGAGGGCGGTAGCGGGCAGACCGTCAGTGACCAGGTTGACCCACAACAGTTGCACGGGGATCAGAGCCTCAGGGAGACCAAGGGCGGCAGTCAAGAAGATGGACACGACTTCACCAATGTTGGAAGAGATCAGGTAACGGATGAACTGCTTCATGTTGTTGTAGATGGCACGACCTGAAGAGTAGTTTTAAAACCGTCAGAATTTCTGTAACTTACACGTGATTATATTTTGATACTGTGTCTGTCCACAAAGATGTGTATGAAATACTTGCCTTCCTCAACAGCGGCGACAATGGATGAGAAGTTGTCGTCAGCCAACACCATCTCAGCGGCAGACTTAGCGACAGCGGTACCAGATCCCATGGCAATACCGATCTCGGCCTTCTTCAGAGCAGGCGCGTCATTCACACCGTCACCAGTCTGTAAACGTCATAATGAACATGTCATCGCCATCACAATGCCTTACGTACCAATTCTTCCACGGTAAGTTTCAAATGTTCCAGTTTATAAACATCGCTGCCCTAACGTAAACAAAACACTTCCAATATGTATTACAATGTGTAAACATTCAATAATATTGGCGCATGGTGTTCCAGTAAATTATGAAGATATCGTTTACAATGTAGGAGTTATTTTGCTGTTGTGTTGATTCACCAACATACTTGGGATTTCGTTCGATTTGTGTTCATTAGAAAAATGCTAACTTCTGTTTAAAAATACATGAGAGTCTTACCATAGCGGAGATTTCGTTCATGCTCTGCAGGTACTCAATAATCTTGGACTTGTGGGCGGGCTCCACACGGGAGAACAGGCGGGCCTTGGCGCAAGCATTACGTTGGTCAGCGATGGACAGGTCGTCGAACTCGCGACCAGAGTAGGACTTGCCAGTGGTATCTTCCTCTTCAGTGAATACGCCAATACGCCTGAAATATACAAGTTCATTAACTTCTGATCACGAAAAATGTGCTGAAGGTAGGTATGTGGGCGAACAGGTTTCTAGAAGAGCTCTTTCCTAGTAAATTGAAACTTTTATTGTGCCAATGTTATCTAGCGTAAGTAATTATTCATTGAAATACCAGTCTTTTAGTTATGACGACTTAATAACAAACCCATAGAAGAATTAACTGTTGTAAATTACCTGCAGATAGCTTCAGCGGTGGCCTTGTTGTCACCAGTGATGACGATGACACGGATACCAGCGGCGCGGCAACGGACGATGGAGTCGAATACTTCCTTACGGGGAGGGTCCAACATGCCGACGACGCCGATGAAGGTAAGGTTGACTTCATAGGTGAAGAATTTGTTAGAGTCTCCGAGGTCCATTTCTTCAGGCTTAAGTGGGTTGTCAGCGGTAGCCAGGGCCAAGCAACGGAGGGTGTCGCGACCGGTACCGTATTGGCGGGTGAGCTCCAGAATGCGGTTCTTGAGTGTCGTGTTCAGAGCAACCTTGGAAGTTCCGACACGAGCGTGCGTGCAACGGTCAAGCACACCTTCAGGTGCGCCCTTGACGAAGAGTTTGGGTCCGGTTCCAAGACGGGAAGGCTTGAGGGGTGTGCAGTATGAGGACATGGATTTCCTGTCACGGGAGAACTCAAGAGTGAACTCTTTCTTCCATTTGGTTTCAATCTCTTGGCGTACAACGATAGCACTGGAGCGGCGGTCAAGTCCAGTTTTGGGAACGTTGAAGGGGTTCATTTTCTCAGCAAGTACAATAAGAGCGGTTTCAGTGGCTTCACCAACCTTCTCGAATGCCTGTTTGAACTCGTTGAAGTCAATAGCGGAGTCATTGCACATGATGCAAATGGTGCCCAGTTCTTGAAGAGTGTCGAATTCACCAGTCTTCACCTTCTGTCCCTTCAGGTAAACATCGCCAATAGGCTCGTAGGTGGAGCCAGTGATTTCGAATTCAAGGAAGCTGCTGTCGCCACCTTCGATCTTCTCAAAGACGAACATACGGGAAACAGACATCTGGTTGGTGGTCAGAGTACCGGTCTTGTCAGAGCAGATGACAGATGTGCAACCGAGAGTCTCCACGGAGGGCAGCGACCTCACGATAGCGTTCTTCTTAGCCATACGCCTGGTACCGAGAGCGAGACAAGTGGTGATAACGGCGGGCAGACCTTCGGGGATGGCAGCGACGGCCAGGGCGACGGCGATCTTGAAGTAGTACACGGCACCCTTGATCCAGCTTCCACCGTGGGCGGGGTCGTTGAAGTGACCGATGTTGATGGCCCATACGGCAACACAAATAACGGAGATGACTTTAGACAACTGCTCACCGAATTCGTCGAGTTTCTGCTGCAGAGGTGTCTTGATCTCCTCAGTCTCGGACATTTCAGTACGGATTTTACCAATGGCAGTGCAGAGACCAGTTCCGATGACGACACCACGGGCTTTGCCGGCGGCGACGTTGGTACCGGAGAAGAGAATGTTCTTTTTGTCCTGGTTGACGGCGCGGGGGTCGGGAATGGCATCTGTGTGCTTGATCACGGAAACAGATTCTCCGGTCAAGATGGACTGATCAATACGAATGGTGGTCGAGTAAATCTTAATAAGACGGATGTCAGCGGGGATCTTGTCACCGACTGACACCTCAACGACATCACCGGGTACAATTTCTTTGGCTCGGACTTTCTGTACACCGGATTTGTCGCCTCTGACTACTTTTCCCATTTCGGGTTCGTATTCTTTTAAAGCTTCGATGGCGGATTCGGCATTTCTTTCCTGCCATACTCCTACTATAGCGTTAGCAATAAGAATAAGTAAAATAACGAAAGGCTCTACGAAGGCGGTGAATGCGTCTTCGTGTTCTTCAAATAAAGCTAAAACCTGTAAATAAGAGAAGAACATTGTTAAGACTTCTGTGATTTTTTGTGATAATAATGAATTCTAATTCCGATGACAGTAATACTTACGAATGAAATAATAGCGGCTAACAGCAAAATCTTTACTAAGAGGTCATCGAATTGTTCCAGGACTAACTGCCATATACTTTTGCCTACAAGGAAACAAAAGAAAAGGTTATCTTTTGACGAATTGCGTCGTCCACACACACCAAGTTATTGAAAATACGTTTTAGGAAGAGAAAAAGCAGGAAGGTAGGACACGGGAGGGAATTACAGGTTTTAGACAGCCGGAATCTGGCGCTGATGTTTACACAGTGGTATATTCGTTTTTTTATCTTATTTTACGAATGCAAGATGGTGAAAACATAGGCTATTCATTATTCTAGTCGTAGTCATTAATATGTACTGCAAACTTGACGACAAGATTCAACAAACGCGAGTTTTCAAGGTTTTGAGGTAAGTACCTAAACAAAAAGTGTCTCACGGAACCTTGGCATGGTTTTTATTTTAATACTGGCGAAGTTATAGCTTTGTAAGCTGCAACATTCTTGTTGCATGGAACTTTAAATAGTTTATAAATGCTACGTATTTTATAAAATATAATTAACAAAAGAGGTTTAAAATAGCTAACTTGATGATTTTAATTACATTATTTGTACAACAGGAACGGGAGCTCTTTTCTATGCAGATAAATTTATTTATGGGTCTGTACTTCCCTATATGTGTTAAATTAATCGTCGTATGCGTAATTGGTTTTAGCACTTAATTAACATACAATTGGGGACCGCCAAATTTCCCGAGTGTTCACATTTCAAGTGTGGCGGCTTTGCAAGTTTGAACATTAGATATGGAGATTTCCCGAGTGGCCTACTACTCATCGTCAAGGATGTGGAAGTCTCTAGCTAAATATTACCGTCCGTTTACGTTATCTGCATACATTTTATTGATCAAGTTGAAACTTTAAAAGGAATCTACACAGTGAACGGATTAGGAATCAGATAATTGTGTCAGTCTATTGAGGTCAGTGGATAGCTTAGAAATATTTATCAAATCGATGAGCTTACCCTCCTCCGTTGGCAGTTCTGAAAAGAGAAAAGAACCATAATTAGAGTTTTGAATAAAAGATCAAAGGAGTTAATGTAACAGGCGATAAACTAGTCAGAACAGGCATGCGATCTATGTCGGCAGTTACGATCGTACAATACATAAATACACTGGATCGGTCGGAGCCAGCGGCAGGTCGGCTGCGCCGCGCCGGAGCGAGGTTTTCGATCAACGTTCAGTTCGGCCAATAATAGTGACGTCAACGTATTTCAATATGGTCTGCTCGCCTTTTGTCTAGTTCTACTTTACGCAGCTTATTTTGATGACGACGTTATCAGGAAGCGCTAAACCGGCTTCTATTCGGGTACTGCGCAAAAATCAACAATTCCAAAACAAAGTAAACCACGTGTGATAATATTTACCAGGTCGCTTGCTAATCAAAGTACATACAGTTTTTGCGATACAGAATTATCGCACTCCTTTGATTTTAACTAGCTGCTGATAATTATGCAAATAAAAAATAAAAAGATACTTTTGTTTAATTTAGAGTCCATGTTTTTTACAAACCGGTTTATTTACGCTCATCGAAGAGGATAATTTATTAATAAATTATTTTTAACGTTCCAAATAACACTACAATAAAACAGGTTAGAAAAGGTGTACTTTATTTTTATAAATGGAATATTTATAAGAATTCATATATTTATTGAAAGATTAAGTTCTTAGGACCTTGTGCATAGAAGATTACTAGAGTAGCGTTACTACGCTTGTTATTATGTCATGTATTGCCGTAGAAGGTTACGCGTCAGCATTTGGTTCACTCAATGTTAGAATCGTGCCCTAAAAAAAAAGTCTTTGTGACGCGTAAATTTTATGTTTGTCAGTAATTATTTGTCTTCTAAGTAGGTAGTTAGGGTCGGAAAACTTTTTATCTTATTTGCTGGCGCGACATTCAGACTATTTTATCACGTTCATTATATTAAATCTGCGATACAAATGTGTGATAAGGTGTATTTTGGTATAACGTATCTTGTTTATGATTAAGTAGTTGCTGGGCAGTTAGCGGGCCACGTCTCCGAGCCGTGCGCGACCTGCATGGTGACCTCAGACGCGCACTTAGTTCCTACGTAACAACGTCGCAGGCGCAATGCTTCTAGTACAATCCTTTTGCTATCTGCATAATCACTACTACTTGCCTAAACTGACGAATCGTGATGTTCATAATAAATGCTGCCCTTACAATTAGAATATCCTCCCGTATCGTGTCGTTTCCGGGAGTCGAGTTTAGGTGGGAATACATTTACATGCATGTTTCGCAATAAGCTTTTTGGACGCAGGAAAGATAACGTTCATAGGAATGTAGGTGGAATCAGTTTCATGTTTTTTGTGTCTTAATAGTAGTGTAATCGGGCAACGTGTGCTAAGTCAATCGTTGTATCGACTCTATTTGCGTCCGCAGTCCGGCTGCCTCTGCTGCCAGCCACACCGCCGTGACTAATGTGAGCAATTAGTCCACGCATCGATATCGCCGTGTCAGCATCTGCGCTCACTGCTCATTCGCGCTCATCAATAAAACTAACAACGGCACATAAAATCGCGAGGACGCCCATACACTTAAGTATCACGTCCTGGACGAGCGACGTCAAAATAGCGTACCTATATCGTGTACGTGACGAGACTTACATTCATAACACAATACATAATATTCCGTCACGGTACACCTACTCCATAAATATATCAATACATTGGCTTCTATTCTAGCTGTAAGTGCTAACAAAAACAATGGACGAGGAAAATTAGCTATTTCAGCACTGAAATATAAGAGTCGCAATAATATAGGTAATGATAGTAAATGAATGCCCTCAACGTCATGGTACAGGTGGCCAGCGATTACCCTGACTCTGATTGGAGGGATTCGCTAAAGACAGAATCCAATTATGCATAGTTGTTACGAGATTGGCAATGTAAAAACTTTCTTTGTAACAGCGGAATAAAGGTGAAAGTACGATAAAGAGAGGTCACTGACGTTGTTGTTTTGTTTCGCCACTTCTGTCAGTCAAGTCTTTTAGTTTTTTGACGATATCGAGAGAAAGGCGAGTGAAAACCATCACGAATTTGTAGCAACCGAAATGTTCTACTTCGAACAAAAAGCAAACTTTTCAATAGTTTTAGTTGCTTGGATAGTTTTTATGAATATGAAGATAGTAGAACAAATCTGAGTTGTTGTATTTGACATTATACATTGTTAGTCCAAAATGGAGTCCGGTCCTCAAAGGCACATTCAATGTTTCACCAATAAGTACTACAATTTGGAAATATTCTCTTGTATTAAATTGGAATATAAAAAGTAGGATTGTTGAGATGGGTGAATGATCTACAACGAATTAAAGGTAACCTGGATGAGACTCCCACAGATCAGAGAAGCATGGCGCAAAACGGAAGAAGCCTAAATATTATTGGGTGAAAGGCTGTCAATGATAATGACGTATTAGTAATTTGGCAAGTTAAAGATCTCATACGTTCGAATATGAACTCCTATCTAAGTAGACTGATCAGAATGGTTGAGAGATGAAATGAAGATCATAGGTACAGATGTGAATAACCCATAAAGTAAGTTTCGTATGAATACTAGGCATACAATTTGGGCGAAATTGTAGGGATCCCTGTGGTTCTTGTTGGTGTTATGAAGTGTTAAGATTAAAGCAATACGAAAAATTAAGAATAACGTCGCCGTAAATATGACGGTGTGGCAAAAATGTACTGTCTTTACGGTTTCAGCGGTGAGAAGATAAAAGAATTTTCTAACAGATAAAATATTGGAACGTGCAATGGTCGTGTGGATCGCGCGTCAGCCGCGTTCGTAGACGCAATCCGCCAACGTAGATCGTCCAAAATAAACCTGGGTACCTATATAATATTTCAGCCACTAGGCACTCGAATCTCGCCGCGGTGGCAGTCAGCATTCCCGGGCTAGCCGTTCACTATCGACTCCTTAATGCACTCAAACACTGTCTTATGATCCCCGCCGACGCAGCGCACTTTACATTCCCCCAGAAAATGAGTCTGTGGTAAATGGTTATTTCCTCTAAAAGTACTCTGAGAATACAAAAATACAAATTATGCAACATGAAACTTAACTATAGAATACAATAATGAGCATGCATTACAGATATTATAGTTTATCGGCGTGTCGGTTTATCGGAAGCTACTCGCACATAGTACGTAATGTTAGTTTTGATGTTTCGAGGACGGATGATTATTGAACGCTTATCGGATAACCATCGGGTTTCATTACAAACAATCGATCACATAATCAATTTTACATCAATTTTGATAACTATTGATTACATTTAATGGGATTTAGCAGCAGTAAATTATGGGGGTCTTTATTAGAGCAATAGAAGCCAAAACAACAGGTTTTAGAATTTTTGTCTGTCTGTCTGTTTGTACGCGCATCACGCAAAACCTACTGCATGGATTTGAACGCAGTTTTCACTGCTCGACAACGACTTTTTTTTTTTGGGGGGTTAGAAATCACATATTACGTTAGTATTCAATGTAACGCAAAACATTGTGCTGATGAATGGATGGAATAGTATGGGGGTTGTAGAGGTGTTTAAAGTAAAAACGTGACATTAAAAACAGGTATTTAAAAAAAACATATGTCATAAAGTTGGAATTTTGGCCCTGTGCGAAGCAAGGGCGGGTCGCTAGTTGTTCATATTTGTACAGATAAATAGAGCAAATTTTTTGTATTCTGTTTTGCTAATGAGTTTCTGAAAAAATTGAGATTGCATTCAGCGATTATAAATGATTTTCCTTTGATACAGTTTCCAGTTTCTGTGAGATCTAAATATTATCTCAAGCGCTTGAAGACAGATTAGTGTAACATTGAGTGTAGGCGGGGATCGGTTTTCATGGAATGAAGACTGCAGTTGGGAAGAGCGAGGTTCATCAGTTCAACTTTAATTTCGTGATTAACTTTTGTAGCTGCTTGGGCGAGCTATATGTATATTTATTTATCAATCATCTAATTAAAGTAATTTTAAATGGTCGACCGACATCTAGAAAAATAAAGATGAGAAACCAAGTAACAAAAATCAACAGTTAGGATGCTCTTAGGTTCATAGAGGTGTGACTGAAGAGTGTAAATAATTTTAAAATAAGTGTCAAACTAGTGCTGAAGATGACACACTTTTTGCTTTTAAAATCTATTCACGCTTGAGATTTTCGATATTGTGATCGCGCCTCACACAGTGAAGTGACGTGTAGTTTATGTTTTCCGCAGCAAAATAATCGTCAGTTGTACGAAGGCGAGAAAATAAACAACAAGTCTCGCGGGATCTCGCGCTAGCAACGTATTTTTTGTTGTAGCAGTGTTAGCATCATTTTCTTTTGCTTATACACAAAGTTTAGTCTTGCATGCAGGTGAAAGATAATTTGGAAACGATGAATTATATTACTAACCAATGCTGTTATGAATTTATGAAGATGTTCGACTGAGTAACTAAATGATTGTTTCTCCAGTGTTTACCTGTTATTTTTTGCTGACTAAACTTTGGCAATGTTACAGTTATTGCTCAAAATGATACCGTATCTTTTGTCAAAGAGACATTAATATTCGTGTAACTACGTATCGATAACTGGTTAGGTACCTACCTATTTCATGGCAAACGGCTTATTATTATCGACGAGGCGGCGTGTTGTTTTAGCGAGAGTATGGGTCTATGAGGTGTTAGGTAGCTAACATGTACGTTGTCACGCGTGAAAGGGTCCCTCGTGGCCTGTGGGCACACGCACCGCTGGCAGCCTCCGCCTCAGCGCTGATCGACAACGAGGACCCACTATAAATAAACATCACGGTGAACGCACCCACCCCCGACCGTATCACCTCTAGATGCTTCGATCTACACACCCTGTCACATTTATTTTAAGGCATGTTTAACTAATATGATTAAATTCATCATAATTTTAACACCCATTGAAATATTTTTATGAGTCACTGTTACTAGATCTATGAACTTGTTCTAAATACCCACATTTTCTTATTATCTTCAGTGCAAATATTTTGCACAAAGATTAGAATACACTCCTTGTAATAATACAAAGAGGATCTCTGCAAATGTTTTCAGAGAGAGACAAGAAACAAGAAAATAATATTTATGGTATTTTTTGTTTAAACAATTAGCAAGTATCTACATAAAAGTAATTAAAACCTTTTTTCCTTGTTATGTGTACTGTAACACGTAGCTAAGGTAAAGATTGCGCGAGATCTAGTTTTTATACTATCGTATAGTTGATATCAAATATTTAGTTGGTGATTTAGTGAGATAAAACTCCCATTAATATTGTGTCAATACTAACGACCTGCCCTGGTTTTTCTTAGGTGGAAATAGGATAATAAAAGTTTAGGGTTCCGTTCATTAGTGGGCCGTAAATAGTTTAATTAGTACTTTAGTGAAGGCGACTAATAAGAGCAATTTGTTAAATTGACCGCAGATTTGTTAAAATTAAAAGGTAAGTAGGTAGGTACTGTAACTATTACCAGTCACGTACGTTGTGAAAATTGACAAAATGTACTGTCGACTGATATCAACAAAGTAGAAGAAACACAAGCATGTTTATCCTTGCGAAAATCGCTTGTTTAACTAATGAAATAAAAATCAATGTCAATTCAAAACAATATGACACCTGAATAGAGAAAAGTAAAAGGTATTTGGGCTATTGATTGCAATTTTCGTCATAATAAACTTTTTCCGATAAACAGAAAATGCGCGCCGTACATTATGGCAATGTTTATTCAATAGGATTTGTCGTTATCTCCGTGCAATTAGCTACGGTGCACCGAATGGGGAGATTATGTACTTAGACCGGATTTATTTACACCGCGCCAACACCCCGGATATTTGCGTAATAAGCATAATTAAGCGAAACACATCCATCGGAATTGCTTTCATTCAAACGTTTTATCAAGAACGATGTGGGCCAGTCTCAATTCTTTAACTTGTCTAGTTTCATAAATATTTCTATTTTTTTTTGCACCTGGGTCAGGATATTGATTACTCCTACATAGTTTCTCGGAACAAGGCATGTTTTGATGCTATGTTGCCGACAGAGTAGAAACACGCGTAGGGCAATGTTACTGACATGTGGTGGGCTCGAAAATGGGACCATTTCTGTAGTGAGTCATCAGAGATTTGATCATTTGAGCAGTCTATTTGGTCATGAGAACAGCAAAATACTGAAAGACTTCGTTTTGTGTTTGCATGCATTACTGAATCACACATAAATGATGATGTTTGAAATAGAAACAAACACACTGAATGATAGAATGCAATTAGTACCTGGGTATATGAATAACGCTCTGTGTTACAATGGAAGCAATATTTCTCATTATAATATGAAGTAGAGTTGGCCATGGTGGTTAGTTCCTCTCTTAAAGATACTGGCTCTCAACAGACAATGCACTTTAGAAATAATATGTCAGAACAATTTGCTTAGATATAGTTCATCTCCTGGACATCACTATATTTTGTGTTTTTGCAGTTATATGGCTTGATAATGTTTAAAATTAAATTGTTACTACTAATATGTTCTATAATGTATGACAAATATGCAACAATCATGGATCGGAAGATGTTTGACCTTGTGTTCACATGACATACATTGATAATTCAGATTTATAATAATTATTATTACATAACATTTAATCCGATTTATTCTTTTAGTACCATTTGAAATTGAAGTTGTAATGATTGTCTGTAGTTCAGTTGTAGGTACCTACATTTTTCTGATAACATTCTCATGATTGAATGTTCCCAATTACCTTCTTATTTTTATCTCAAAAGACTTCTTCATCTTTTCATGATTAATGCATAATGATTCATGGCCAAGTCTGAACTGCTGGCAAAATATCAAATGACCCTGACTGATAGCCCAACTAAAATTAATGAATTTAATCATACTAAGTACTGTAAGTACTGCAAAACTGAAACGATTTACTTTTGAAATTGGAAAGTAAGCTTGGTATTAGATGTCAATTACGCAAAGAGTATTAATGGGAGATAAAATATGATATTGAATTGTTGTTATCAAATATTGTCATGGTATTAAATTAGTTTTGCTATAATGAATAGCAGAGCATTATAAATTGTCACTACACAAAATACATTTATCAAAAACAATAGACTATTGACAGCCAAGTAGTATAATAAAATTGCAGTGTCACAATAGCGGGCCATTAGGAAGCCCATTTTAACCAATGTTTGGCAGTGGATGTTGAAGATGAGAATATAGGAGTGGCAATGTAATGCAACGAAGTATGATTTAAAGGTCTAGTTTTAAGTAGGTTTGTATGCAAATTCTATATTTTATGCTAACCAGAATTGAGTTAACTGTTCTGTGATGATGTCATAGTTGAGGCTTAGAGAACTAAAAAGGTTTTGATTGGCAGTGTAACTAACATGTTAACAATTTTGCTAAACTCAATTTAATGAAGCTTTTGCTAACCTATGACATGGTTAGAATGTTGTTTTAAATTATTTTTTGCAGAATAACCTATTTGTCATGTTTCAATCACCTGAAAAAATAACTTTTAGCTGTTCTGAATAGTTTATCACACAATATAAAACAGTCATGAAAGTAATGTAAAATTGTTTACATGTTTCAGGTAAACAGTGTACTTACCATTTGGCCCATATTTATCTTGATTCCTTTTAACTTGGTCTCCACTGAGGCCTTTGTCTGGGTCTGTACCGAAGTACCCTAAGACTTCTTCCACGGATTGCGAGTGAGCGTCCTCCATGGTGGAATTACTACGTTGCCGTCAGTTCTAAAAAGCAAGAACAAAATATAGGTTAGAAATGACGAGTCATCATTATCAACTTGAAAGCTTTGAGGTTATGTTGCTCTAGTGCGAGAATTTTAAATGCGACGTATTTTAAATGACGATTTTTTTTCTAGATTAATGAAAATTAACCGTTTAAAATTAATGTCTTTTACTTTTGGAGAAAGGGAAAAAGTTCTATTGAGATCGGGTATTTTGTAAATGAAAAAAATGAACAATTTTTTTTCCGATTACAGTTTTTGAATTCCACATCTCTACTTTCAATTTTATTAGTAAAATAGGAAGACGCCTATTGTTAATAGATTTAACGAGCTATTTCCTAGATCGCAAGCACCGTTTGACCACTGCACCACTCACCAAGAAGTTTTTTTTTTAATACATGAGAAGTGTCTGTCTTATTTTAGTATTTCACTTATTTTTAGCGTTAAACTCTTATTTTGTAAAGTTATTACTACAATTTGTACTAATCTAATACTTTTTCTCGTAAATATCATAAACGACACGAACACGTATCTAATCCAGCCGTCATTTTTTACGAAACTGACGTAGAAGAGGGGTCGATGGCAGCGCCACCTTTTACGCGGGATTGATACTATTTTTGTCAAACGAGATTCCTTTTTCTATTATAGTATTTTAGATTTCGCTGCTAAAATTCAATAATGAAGTAAAAGTTAATGTTATTTAAAGAAAATCCCAAAATAAGTTTAGTTTTCTTAATTAGAAAATTTAATACAATTTACGATCATACATAAATGTGGAGCCATGCTATAGGTTGATTTTGTACCACGTGACTCAAAGCTATTTTTGTGCCATAGGCGCCTACAAAATGCGGTATTTTTAAATTTCTGAAATTTGTTTCGCGTTATGTAACACTTTTATCACTTATTTATAATCACTAATTTCCTTTTGGAACTGGGATGACACTTAATTCGCACTTGGGGTTACTACACTCACGGTTGTTTGGTTTTATAGTTGTATTATGAAACTTACTGGAATATTTTTTTTCGACAGCGTCGGGAAGGAAAGAAGAAATAAGAGTGGCGCGGGAGATGTTTTCCCGCCGCGCCCCGAGTAGTGACTCCCGGGCGAAGAGCGACGATTTTAGAGCGGCGCGGGCGCGGTGGAGGGACACCGTCGGAGATTTCTTTAATTATTTTGGCAACAGTACTCGATGGCACAGTCGAGTCGCTTTCCAGGGTTGCATGTCGCACGGCGGCCGTCACCGACCGTCCTATGATGATCTTTTTATAGCGGTCGCTGCCCGGCTCGAGCTCCCGGAGCTTGTTGTGTGATGGTTACTTCTGTTTACGACTATTAAAAAGGTTCTCCTTTTTTATTTAACACCATGTTATTCTTTCGGTTTAAAAGGCTTTACCGGCCAAGTTATTAGACCGAAAGAGCTTTCAATAATCGTCAATCGACCGAGGCGGGAGGGATAAAAGAGCGAAGAGCGCTTACCAGGTGTGTTTTATCAAGATAAGCCCTATACTGAACAAACATTAGCTTATCGCTTTTTAAGTGGATTTCAGTTATCATTGTTAAATTAAGTTTTCAGGTCGTTTTCAGCTTCAGTAGCTCTGTATTGTTGGTCTTTTCTACTGACGTCAAAAGCGTATTCTTGTAGCAAAATGAAATAATTTATTTGTGGATGTTGATTATCGGGTGGATAATTATTGCTGTACAATTGGATCGTGGCCGACACGTCGACATTGGAGTCTAGGTACCTGCTGTTGGCAAAGATAAGCTCCGCGATGACGCTGATCTATGATACTGAATATTTTCCCATCATGTCTTCACCTAACAGATTGGACGGATCCGTCATAATCAAAATGATGAACTCGTAAATATAATCCTAAGCAGTAGGCGTAAATGTAATTGCAATTAATATTTTGACTACAAGATTTGAAGTGTTTACGCCCATAGCAGTTACAATCATGACGCTTTGGAAACTATTAAGACCACGCAGTCCGTCAAAAATCATAGCAGCTAGGCAACTAGCATCTAGATCTCTAGATCACTGGTCAAGTATTATCTGTCAAACATGTTGTTTGTCGAATCAAAAAGTGTTGAATAAAATATGAATACGGCGATTTTTATCGTCTGGCGACATAAAATAATGAAGTCTTCATTTACATAGTTTGATTAAGCAGTAAACTCACCATAATTAATTTACAATATAAAATTTCGCGTTTCACGTTGGTTGTTCACAAAAATATGGTGGTTTCGTAACTGACATACGGTAATAAAAAAAAACAAGACCTGTGTAATGTCTTTTGGGAATATAAAAGAGCGAGATCGATTTCACGGCAGCCACGGAAAAATGTCAACCTTGTGTGAAGTAGGTACTTGGAATATATTTAGAGAGTGAAAATAGAAAACCGCAGGGAAACAGCTGAATGCCAATGTTAACGTTTATTTTAGCGTCTTGAAACGTAGTGTTTTAAAGAATATATTTCTTTGATTAACATAAATGTGATTAGTTAAATCTGGCATTAGCCGGGAAGTAGTTACCAACCAATGTTGACTAGTCTCTCTTACATGAAAATAATTCAGCGACTATTAAAACTTTAAAAGTTACCCACGCTAGATAATAATTCGTAAAAAACCAGATTTTATGGATCATAAATAAAATACATCAAAGGCTCATATCCATAACGACAATGTAGGAATTCTTACAGTGTTCCCAAGCGACAATTTGTCAAGATTTTCTGGAACTTCGGGAAACTTTTGTGCTTTCTTTTGACGGTACCGTCGACCACTATCAGGTGTGTTAGGTTTCACAGCGGTTTGTTGTTTTAGTCGATCCGTACGATTATAGGAAAGGCACAAAAGAAACAAAAAAAATTCGCCATTTAGGAGTAAGCATCAGAAACCTACACTTATTTTTCAATTCCAATTGAGTGTAAATATTTGTAGAGGCATATGTTTTTCACAAAACTGATGTAAAACTGGATATGGGGTTTATGTTTTAGTAATAAGGATAAAAACTACAAATAAATCTAGCAATTAACTAAATTGAATTTGGATGTCGTTCTAAACGGTAAAGTTTAGATGTTTATTATGATAACGATATTTAGGCTGCCGTATTTGCCCCGATGTAATTAAGGTTCTAGTTACGAGTGATTAGGAGTACTCAATGTTTGTGAACGGAATGTAATAATTGCAATTGAACAAAGGTTCCCGGATTGGATATAGGTTCTATTTATTTATTCCAAACTAGCGACCCGCCCCGGCTTCGCACGGGTGTCTTTAAACCTTCCAAACCTTCCTCTTGAATCACTCTATCTATTAAAACAAACCGCGTCAAAATCCGTTGCGTAGTTTTATAGATCTAAGCAGAAATAGGGACAGACGGCGGGAAGCTACTTTGTTTTATAATACGAGTATATGTACTGATTAATGCAGTCAAACGTAAGTTTTAGCTGTCCCGACAAAAGTAGTCGTTTCCAACTTATAGGGAAAAAAACACTCCGTTTTTCCTGATTGTTCCCATCTTCCGGGCAACTTTTAATTTTTTTTTGTTTTTCTTAAAACCTTGTTCCGACTTTAACGAACATTGACGAAAAAGGACCAAAGGGTTCAGGCTTTCAAATGATGCGGTCAATTTATGATAATTGACCGCATCATTTGAAAACGACGATTTATGATTTAGAAGATTATTATTGTTTACCTTTTTAAGTAGCAGTGAATTCAAAAAGAATGATAAAAAAAGTACCCCAATTACACTAGTCGGTGGTTTTAGGCCTAATTTATCATCTTGTGCAACCGATGATTGAGCACAGCACTCCAAGCCACTGTTTTCTTTGATCCACGTTCTGATGGATATAGTAATGGATGCACACACATGTAAGCCGGGCCGGATGACTGCTTCGCAATAAATGATCGTTGCAGGTTTAACGAGCGATTAAAAATCACTCTAGCTCGGCTAGCGTACTATTTTATAGCCCATCAATTAATATCCACGTTGTCTGATATTTTAGGATCACTTCGTCATATTTTATGAAATAATTTAACTAATGTTCGTCCACTTGTCTCGTGTAGTTACAAAATATAATTTTGACGACAGTCAAAGTGGGAATTCCTGTCTGTTTAAATGTTATTACTGACCAGATTTTCATGCAACAACGCAAAGTCTAAACACGTAGGGTGCTTTTCATCTCGGAAAATGAAAACAGGCCTGTGAAAATTGCAAAATATTTTCTAATTGTTCAATCGATTGATAAATGGAAACTGTCAAAAATTCAAGCCTTCTATGATTAATAGCACTTCAAAACACGTGTTTTCCTTGTACTCGAGTAATTATTGTTTACTTTATGTTTTATAGATTTCGGAAGCTCTATGTCGCTCATAATCAGCAATAAAGCTTTAATGGTACATCAATATGTTTAACCTCATAATAATTTATGGATGGACAATATTTGTATTTGGCCATTATTGTTCAGTTTAGTATTTCCTACAATTCTCATTGTTCGTATGTTTGTATTATATAAGTTTGTGTCGGATACCTGCATTACTACACACGCTGCGTGTACGCATCCGACCCACTTCCAAAGCGAGATCGTTGACTTGCAATGTGAAATGAAGAAGTAGGTTTTGTTGATGTTGGCACCCGGTATAAATAGGCTGCAGTTTTCTGCATCCGAGTCATCCATTAGCTTTGAATGTTTCATTCACCTGAACATATAGCTAAATAATTCTTTATTACCTATTTACCTGGCCCATATTTCAAAGGAAATAATGGTCAATTTCGTCGTACCAATATCGGTTCTTTGATTGAGTTACCTGGATAAAAAGTAAACCCACAGTTTAGCTCTTCGTATACCCCAGTTTTGGTTATTACTGCCTCACGTTTATGAATCAATATTTGGTTTGCTAAATGGATGCTGACGTTTTGATAGAAATTATGTTTTCTTTTTCCAGGACCAGATGTTCGTTTATGAGTCGGTCGGTTACGATAAACAGATATAGTCGCTAAGCAAGATTGGACTTTGATAGATATCTGCGTTCCTGGGTTTGTAGTTTATAGGTAAGCAGCAAGATTATGTAATTTCACGTGTATTTTGAACTTGATTGAGATGGAAACATGGACGTTTTAGACTTGTTTTGTGTTCTTTATAATCTTTTGTATTTTTCCATCACAGTGCGTGTGTATTAGGGAGTGTAACGACATAACGTAAATCATATTTAGGGCGCGTTCTCTGGCTCATAATTAACGTTAAGACCCTAATAGTTCATTCATGCTCATATTAAACTACTAACGACCAATAAAAACATACTTAACTAAACGGATCAGTGGGACGAGCTTTTAAAATTCCTAGATAATTTAACGAGTACCGAGTTGTGTATGAATATATTATTCCGATATCAAATAGACTAGCGTACCGAGCCATATCGTGAGGCTATTCGTCATCTAAAATAAACGGCCGAAGGTAATAATCAAAATAGAATTATCGTACTGGGGAGTGTCGTAATCGTCTACTTTGGCAGGACTGCCTTGCGGGTTTTGGCGGACTACATGGATTTGGATCAAGTTCGTTATGCGTGTTAAAGGAGAAAATAGCCGGTAATAGACAATGCCGGGCCGCCCTCGTTCTCTTTGGCGATGAGATTTGAATGTCAAGTCATTAAATGATACATTCTTCGGCGTCTCTATGTTTTGTAGAATATACGAGTGAGAAAAGTTTAAATAACACAAATCCAATGGCCATTGTTAACCCCGAACGATTTCGTGTTGATAGAAATGCAGGAGATGCCAATGTTTTGAGTACACAAAGTTGTTTTAAGAATCCGTCTATTCAGATTTCAGCTATATCTTATCCACCTCGTCAGTTTGTAATTTATAACATCGTATACGATGCAAAAACAGTTGGTTATTGTTTATTTTGAATTTGATTTTACGGTTTAGTAAACTTTAGCTTGGGAGATATGTAATATTTTTTTGTGTTTCTATTCAAGAATCTGTACATTCGCTTTCGGTACTCATTTATTTTAGCACTGCGCGGGCGCTGAGCTTATAGCTTACACATGTGACATCGCATGAGGGTCACAGCGTGACGTAGTCTCGTTTAAAAGACATTTTAAAATACCGCTACGTATTTATATAACGTTTATATTGTATCTTCAGTAAATATAATAAGTTTATGACGGCGCGTATTGACGTCAGCGTATATTAGGTGCTTTGTTACAATATTTCGTGGTTTTACAATCTGAAATGAAGAGTATTTTTACAACTGGCTGTAACTATGTAAAATAAACAGCGCTATCTGATTTCAACTTGTGAGCATCGATTCTATATAGTTTTATATATATGTTTTTTTAACTGTTTTAGGTAAAATCATGAAGATCATTTTTTTCAAAATAGTGGTGGCTTGATTTCAAGCTTTGTCTACAAATAAATAAAAATTAGACAAAGTTTTTAAAAATTTTTGAATTAAAATGCAAAGCTGTGAAAACACAGGTTAATTTAATTGAGTGGTGCAAAGGTCAGCTATTAGAATTCCTCGCTAAAATATTTTCAGCACATAATATCTAGCACATAATCTTGAAATACGTCATAGCTAAAAGATGGCGCCTGTGGCCTCCACACATCGAGATGTTATGATTTTTTTAATTTATATGTTTTTGCAGTGTTATGACTTGTCACAAGCCAGCATTACTAGGATATATAGGATTAACTAGAAGTTTGAAATAAATATTATCTATGTTAATTTTATTTTTATACTTCACCACTAGATGGAGATCACTAGTTTCAAACTATTCTTCAAAAATACTTGAAATCACAAGTATTCTTGTCATTAAAATACCACCTCCATTTATTTTTCGCTCCTGGTAACACTGGCTTATGTAATCAAATCTGCGTTTACGTCGGAGCGGTTGCTATTTTTCAAGACGATAATTTTTCACATCTCTTTTTTATCGCATTCGCACTGAAAACGTCCGTTTACTCTTCAAATATGAAAGCACATTCCGCAAGGTGGGCAACACTGAACAGTCACTGCACAGATATCACAGTCCTCCGTGGTCCGCCGACAAACAAACTTACCGTATCACTTTATCACTTGGTCCCTTCACTGGTCTGTGCGATACATAAAAATGTATTATTTGTTTTGTAGGTACTATCGGGTGGAGGTTGTGCGCCCCATGAGGAAAGCGTCGAGAGTGCGCGCGCCGGGCGCGGGAGCAGATTGCCGCCCTCTTTTATAAGCTCCGTTGTGGGCAGCGGGCCCGCTGCCAGCTACCACACTCTTACAAACATACGCACTCCTGCGCAACACACCGCTACACAACACCTAATTCTTAACTCCTCGCGTTAGAATTCAAAATCAAACAACGTTTATTTCCTCAATAGAAAATAAAAGTTGCTAGTTCCGTAGTCACTGATAACATTTGACGTTACCTTTAATTTACAAATTACTACAAGTAAAATGTACATCATTAATTGTTAGTTTATACCTAAATTGATCTGAGCGTGACGAGAGGTAATTAATTTTGGTGACGTAAGTATTTTAATTTGTTTATAAGGTGGCTGGATTGTTAACATTATTACGGTAATTGAGCTTTACGTTGTTGGAGTGTCGATCCATTGACGTGATTCCATGTTATGCTTCACTGAAGAATCGTAGCTTACTACTTAGTGTGCTACGAAGTGCTACGGCGTAGCAGAGCCTGGTTGGGGGTCTACAATTTACATCTTTATGCGCGATTATTTTACGATCTTTTTCTTCTGTGTTAACTTCGTGGTCTGATTGCCTTATCCCACGAATAATATGAAGATAGCTTTAAACTTTATGTGAAAACAGTTTTAAGGGGAAAAAACTCCATACAAATACATGTAGCTTCTTATGTTTTATTCTTCGGTAAAATACTTCTAATCAGATAAAAGTAACTCGGGAACAGCTAGTAATTATAATATGCTTACACTAATTTATTATCAAGTAGTTCATTGACAGCCTTTGGGTTTGAGTTTGAGCCCATTCTGCACAGCCATTTATACCTTCCAGGATTTAAACGTAGCTAACGACCGAGCTGTGTAGGTGGCTAAATGCTGGTCGGGTATTATTTAAGTCCATCGACACGCAAAGCGAATAAGTTCATTGATTCTCGCAAGTGCTACGCCGTAGCATGCACTGTAGGGGTCTCATGACGTTTACTTTTTTCAATTAGTTCTATACTTTATTGAACATCGTATTTCCTGCAATATTACCACTAAATAACATTTATTCGAGTGCATCGACTGAGAAATCGTTCGATGTTACTGTCTCACACACCAAGATTATCAGTACTTATAAAACAAAGTCGCTTCCCGCTGTCTGTCCCTATGTATGCTTAGATTTTCAAAACTACGCAACGGATTTTTATGCGGTTTTGTTTAATAGATAGAGTGATTCAAGAGAAAGGTTTATATGCATAACATTGCACCCATGCGAAGCCGGGGCGGGTCGCTAGTCTGTTATAAAGTGTATACTTACAAATCATACATAATACAAACTCTATGCCATATAGATTATTTATTTTGGGTTTCCTACCCAAGTAAATAATACCTTACCTGTGTTCTAAATGACTTCAAAAGGACGAAATCATCTTTATTTTTACTTATACAGTAATACTTCCATTATTCTATCTGTCAAGGTACCATTATGGTAATAAAGCCATTAACAGACTGCTTTAAAGGTTAGGTTAGGTTCATTACTGAAGTCGACTGTCAAACGATATAATGCTAATGTAACAGCAAGCTTTTTAAAATACTTATAACATTTACACCCGTATCTATAGTCAAGTTAAAATAATTTCTTGAGTTTTTAGACAAGAAGAATTTAAACGAAGTAATAACCGTCTAAGAAAGCAATGTTATGAATTCTTACTTTTGACAGTTCTAACTTCAACCAATAACTAAACTACAGAATAAAAATCGTATCTAAAATAATAATAATGTAAAATAATTTTTATATTTATAATTACTTTTACTCAAATAATCACTTTGACTTGTTTACAGATACGGGTGGTCAGTCCCGGTCGCTACCCATAACAAGGAACGATACTGGCGCGAAAGGGTAATCTAAACTTAAATATCTCTGCCTTCTGTCTCCCTTCGGCAAATGTAGGCCATGATGTTATGTTTCTGAATAACTATATAGCCTTTCATGATGCCTCGAGGCGGGACTTAAGTTTCACTTAAGTTTTTTTGACTATTCTAAAGTGCCTGTAACTGGTCTAATTGAAATAACTGCTTTGAGTTTGAGTTCGAACAACTATTAATACCTAGACTAATTTTACTAACCCTCGCCCCCCCAATTTATATTCATAATAATAAAATTGTAGCACGCCGATGTCTGCAAATACAAAATATTTAAAAAAAAAATTGTATGGGGGTCTTTATTAGAGCAACAGAAGTCAAAACAACAGTTTTTCGAATTTTTGTCTGTCTGTCTTTATGTTTGTACGCACATTACGGAAAACCTACTGTATAACCTTGTTCGCACTGTGTCGACTAAGTGAAAAATACCCTGGGCACACTGTTTTGTAAATTGGTTTTCGATGCCTCGATAGATGGCGTTGACCCTACTTTCTAGATCGCGGTGTTAAGATTCTCCGTCGATTAGTATATAAGAACCCGATGTACTTAGAAAATTTTCTCTTTCTGCGAATATACCGTTGGAACAGGGTTGCTGTGTGTGTTTTATTCAAGTCTCCCTGGTTCCATCCGAAGCCCTGTGCAGACCCTGGCTGGACATCATCAGGTCGTTCACCTACTGCATGGATTTGAACGCAGTTTTCACCGCTCTACTGCTGCTTCTTAAAATATAGGCTACATTAGATATAGTTTTGGACCCGATAGGTGGAGCTTTACGAAGAAAGGCAGGTCACTAGTTCCACTAATAAAAACTAATTTCGCTCCCTATTAAATGGGACTTTAATATAACTGGCGAAATGTGGGTGTACCACCTATTAGGTACTCCTCTGTCTAACCCTTCGGAGATTACTATTTTATTATTTTACTATTTCATATAGTGCATGTACAGCTTGTGAAGATTACGTGGAGCTTGGCACAAGCAATGAGAATCTATACCCAGAATCAGAATCAGAATATTTATTTGTGAAACATAATAACTTCCAACTTCACCAACCAGCTGCTGGTGAAGTTGGGCTGTGGGTGATGATGATGAAGGTTATCCTGCCATTCCCTTTAAACAACCAGCCAAGTGCGTGTCGGGCCAGCCACAGTGCTGTTGTGACAACAGGATAATATATATATAATATTGTAAGCATTAAGTATTATACTGTATCATATTTTATGTATTAGTTTACTAAAAATATGTTAATGTTCGTTTGTGCACCTAAGTTTATCCTCATCCGCAAATCTCACAATCAAACTAAGGTTTGCTGTAAGAAAACCCAATTCTAGGTTAAGCTCGCCGTTGTACATAAGTTATATATTGTAATTTTGAGTGTCCTACTTTTATATTTTGTGTGCGATAAAGAATAAGAATGTAGGGTTCCGTAGTTGCCCATCAAAATATACGGATTTGCCTCCGAACGATGATTTTTATTGTAATAAAATTTAAAAAAAGACAAACTTACATTTGGATAATCTGTGCTCCCATACATTATGTTTAGGAAAATATGTTATCCAAGTACATTTTATAAGTTGGTCGATTATTACTCGTAAACTTGTAAAGCCTACACTACACTTTACTTTTATTTTTGGAGATACCCTAAAAAAATACTTTTTTTTTTTAAATTACCTTTTCTCCGCATGACTAATCTGTATATTCATGACAAATTACAGCTTTCTAGAACTAAGAGTCTTTGAGCTAAACTGCGGACAGACAGACAGACCGACGTACATGGCGAAACTATAAGGGTTCCTTGTTGACTACGGAACCCTGAAAAAGGTTCCTTGGTAGCAACCAACATTTTATAACAAAGGGTATACAGGAAGTGCCCTATTTCGTCTTTAACTGCAGTTTCTTAAAAGATTACCAGAACTAACAACCATCTCTCAAAGTTCGCAGTTAAGTCAAAACAATTTGTTTGGCTACGAAAGTGCTACGAAGGCCTACGCCGTAGCAGGACTACGTAGTAGAAAGCCTACGTAATGTGGGTCAGTGGTTACGTCATAGAAGAAATATTTATTAGAAGTGCAAGATTTGACGCTGATGATTAAATGAGAATCCATATTCTTGTAGATACTATACCTACTGTTTCTATGTACATAAATACGTTGTAAAGGAAATATAAATAGAATCGTTAAAAAAACTCTTGTACACTTGTTTATTGCATGGTTGGTTTTTTGGTATTCTTTTTTAACTATGACACACAGATAGTTGCTACTTAAAATACAGCCGGCATGACGTGGACCTACGTAAGCCAGCTACGTGTTTCTACGGCTACGTAGCACCAAGCTATCGGCCTTGGTTTTTTATTTATTCATAACTATTTCAACGTGTGCAAGTAGTTATAGAAGCCTAGGTACACTTTATAACATGCACGTACGTAAATTCTTACTATAACTAGTATACATTTAAACTATACAGTTCTTACATAGTTAGATATAATACTCTTTTTATGTATTGATTTGTTTGGCCTAGATTAAATAGCCTTCTATCAGCGACAAACATCATTATCATCGTCTCCTAAACACAGGCTATTTTGTAGCCTAGCTAGGAGGACAGAGCTTCACTCACCTTATTATAGACTACAATTCTGTGTTACCTGTTATTATTTAAGTAAAAAAAATGTAAATTTACAATCTGTTTATCTATACTAATATTATAAAGAGGTAAAGTTTGTGAGGTTGTAGGGGGTAATCTCTGGATCTACTGAACCGTTTGTGAAAATTCTTTCACTAATAGGAAGCTACATTATCCCCGTCTACCATAGTCTATATTTAATGGGATCATTTCCGACCAAAACGCGAGCCAAGCCGCGGGCAACAGCTAGTTTTAAATAAAATAATTATATTATTATCCCGCCCTTATGCCAATTTATTGTATGGTCGGCGCAGCAAGTCTTCTTCGTCCATACTACTCTATTACTCGCCTTCTCATCAGTCACCTCGTTTCTTGTCATATTATCCTTCACACAGTCTATCCAATCCAACCAATCTACATTCATACTCAACATTTTCCTCTCTAAATATTTCCATTCACTCAAAACTTTCCTCACGAATTTTCCATAGTTCTAACAACGATAATGTATGTCGAAAAGTTAAAAATGTGTTCAACATGCGTTACCGACGTGTTACGTGTTTTTTCGAACGACAAACAATTAGTTGACTGTCGTCATCAGAATGTTATTATGTCTAGACCCTCTGGAAACTATCGCATTTATAATAGTAGTTAGATATACTATTAGTGTATCTGCGAAAGTTTGGATAGATGTTTGTTATTCAATCACGCCAGAACGGCTGAAATGATCTAGATTAAATTTCGCACAGAGATAGATTACACACAGATAGATTAACAGCACCTAGGCTACACTTTTTTCTCACACATACACTTTAAAGTTTCCACGCCAACGAAGTCGCGGGCAACTACTAGTATTTTATAGTTTAGACTTTTGCAACCATTAATAGCAGAAAAGGGAAATGTGCAATGAGCTCCTATAGACAAAAGGTAATGTCAATTTCGTTGATTTGTGTTTCAGTGTATTTTTATTAAACAGTCCTGTTTTAATTTTTGTAGTTAGGGTTTGTGCAATACTTAGGCCATTCCAAGAAGACGTAAAGCTGTGTTCAGATATGTTCTTTTGTCCGTACCGTACCTCCGTTTTGTATCAGCGTTGCGATTCAAGAACGTTAGTTTGGACGCCTGTTTGGTACCGTACGGTGGTACGGCTATATTACGGTAACAGGGACGCTTCGATCCATTCGCGAGTCGGATTTTTCGCCCCGTTCGAATGCGATACGATACGGTGTACGCACCGGTGTGGACGCGATTGCGGCATGCAATTATTAAAGTACTCGAACTCTCGAAGCTGCTTGGTGACATGAGAGTAAATTTTTGTATTCCCCAACGTCGCCTTTTTTGTTGTTATTTATTCGTTATAACATTATGAATAACAATGAAGCACGCGCAAGAAATCACCATATTCTCATTGACAGTTTGCAGTTGGCGACATGGCCGGACGACACTTGACACAGAAATGCCAAATGACACGAGGTGATCGCAGTGACGTTACGGAGATAGGTACGGGCTATTTTGTGTTCGGAGCGGCTTTGCGTCCATAGTAATTGGATCGCGACGCTGATACGAAATGGAGGTACGGTACGGACAAAAGAATGTCTGGACACAGCTTTTAGTGTTTCAGTGATATGTCAATTGACTGTTTTTTTAATGGCAAAGCTGCTAAAACACACTTTCGAGTGATCACTGAACCTTTTGTAAATGAGTAGAACTAAGGGTCACTGCGGGACTGTTCGAAAGAGATACCGCAAAAGGGCAAAAGAAGGAACATGGATGGGTTATAGTCAGTACAAGTCTGACACTCCCTTCCACTCCGCCCAGAGTGGGAGGGGTCATTTGATGATTTATTATCCGAAAAAAAAAGCCCTACTGCCCTATGTTTGATATGTTTGTTTCTTTATGTGTTTCATCGTGTGTGGCCCGGCTTGGTAGACGTAAAATGTGTTCAGAATTGCCACGAATTGGACAATCTGAATATTATATAAGAAATTCTGTTAAGCTTGTGTCACAACACTCCCGTTTCTTCGTAGTCGTTTCCTGTATGACGGCAAGATCAAAGGTTTCATATTTGAAATGTGTATCACGTGTTTCAAGTTCTGACTTTCCAACCGCCTATTTATTTGACATAATATCTTTCATTTTAACAAGTTAAATAAATAATTTTGTGGCTTCATTTAGATTTCGTTTTTGGGATATCTTTTATTAACTTCACCTATAACTAACTAATGAACTTCAATTTGACACTTTCCGGTTTGGATGACAATGCATGGTTAGCTAAGTGACGTTATTTTAAATCCAATATGGCGGACTCCCAAAGATGGTGGACTAGTTATTTTTTATGCAATACCATGCTATGGGTGTCACGTGAAAGGGTTTATTGAGAAAAATACGAAAGAGCGTGTTTTATTGTGAACTATAAATAATTTATTTTATTTTGAAGTACTCTACGTTAATGCTATTCAAACAGGTTAGGAATGAAAGCAACAATATATTAAAATAGTGAACTTCGAAAATAGCTACTGCTCAAAATTTTCCATTTTACGATTGACGTGAGTATCACAATGTCTTAGTAAAACTCATAAGCGGTTCGTGGTTTCCTCAGGAAGATGTGACTTATATGTATCTTGAAAGTTTATTTTGGTTTGAGTTATTCACGTTTAGAACTGAATATTTGTAGTAAAAACTTGATCTCTTTAGTACTTGCGTAAAATGTTTTAAGTTCTAGTATGTAACTTTATATTTAGTTTCCATATAATTGTGTTGTTTTCATAGGTTCTATTAATCTTTTTAAATGTATGTACATACGTGCTAATTTATCATTTCACCTGCGACTGCGAGCTTTGTGCTTTCTTTGGGAAGGTTTGTTTTTTAATTACATAACCCAAAACCAGGGCCGGATTAACCATAAGGCAGAGTAGGCAACTACCTAGGGGCCTCACACCAGCTAGGGGCTCCGCACGCGCACAAAATAAATTGAAAATGTTGGCGCTGAGGAGTTAAGTATTAGTCAGGTGATGCTGCTGATGATGCAGCAATTGCAGCATCAGGTTGAGATAACCAAAGAATAAAAGCTAATAATCATACGTGAATCTCAAAGATCCAGTATGTATCTGCTACATCGCACCATATTGACGGTTAAATCATATAAATATATTCATCTTAATCACCATCATCATCATTTCAGCCGAAAGACGTCCACTGACATTGGCCTCCCCCAAGTGTCGCCACATTGACCGGTCCCGTGCGTCTCGCATCCAGCGGATGATATATTCATCTTAATAACTTAGCCTAATTTAAAGACCTACGATGACCAAAGTTTAGCAGCTGAATACAAACCTACATTCAAAATACCAACACCATACCTTCAAGTATTTGATTACCTGAGCTATAGAATGCAAATCGATCGAAAGGTGCTGATGCATTTAGATAATGGCTTGCGATGGCGTCAGCATTTGTCACTTTTATTTAAAATTCCTTTATAAACGCTGTCGTCATTACCACAACGTATTAATACTTGTGTCGTCAATGTACTCGTACGTAGAGAAGTGTTTCGCAAGGTTATGCGCACATACTTTCAAGATTATCTAAAAGAAACGTGAGAGATGCTGCACGTGAACTTTGGTGCGACGATGAAACGCATGCGCATGTTCTGTTACTATGGTTTCAATGCCAAGTGCACCTGTACTTAAGATATGGGTGCTTTATAGGTATTATTCCACTGTTTATCATCATTGGCAGCATTGTTCCATCTAGAGTGATGAGTTTAGGCTTTTTCATTTCGTGCCATGTGCTGTTTATAAATAATGGATAAGTGCTGTTCCCTTTCCAGTTTTATTTCGTGAATCCTATAGATAGGAAGTAAATTTTGGCTCCAAACACAACGGTCAGGTCGCACAAATGCACCCAGAGAGATGGACAAAGATCGTTACTGACTGGACGCCTGACATGATCATGACATCATTGTCGAGGTCCGAAACTCCACACGATATAGGCAAGCATAAAAGAAAAACAAACCATTGGAACAATTTTCAATCAACCTCTAATAATATATTTTAACTTGGCTTGAGTTTCAAACATGGTTTAATAGCTGCTGCCATTGAATGGTCTTTTAGTTGTCTCGAACAACATCAGCAGACAGAACGATTTACCATCACGACACACATAACATGTCTGATAAAAGACGTACTAATGTCTGCTGTACTAAACAGTTTAAAATGACATTTTATTATCCAGATATAGCCATGAATCTTAGCTCCACCGCTACTAAAATTATAGGTAGTGATTGTCAGTTGCCACCTGCATGCGCTTTTGTTCAGTTTCCGTGTCGTGCTCTCGCCAATTTTTCTATTGGTATATATTTGGCAGTGCTATCAGACCATAGATCTGAGCTTGGCACAGCCGGGGCGGCTGGGCCTGCATCATTGCCAGCAACATTGTTCCCACTAGACACTAACGTGTATTGCGCACACGTCTGTCAAGACCACTATTAATCTTCTGAAAGACTGTGAAGTTTTTCTAGACAGACGCTTTTCTGGATTAAAGCTGAGACATACTTCGAGGCAAAGTTCCAGAGCGAGGTCTTTCGGTATTTCTATGTTTTGCACCGCTTTGGAATAAGAATGGATGGAAAACTTTTGGCTATTTTCGGCTTAATATTTCCGTTCAGTTATGATTTGCGAAAATTGATTTTCCAATAAGTGTTTTTCTACTTATTCCTATTTTGGAAAATCGATTACACCGGATACATGTTTAGTCAGTTTCACCATTCCTGGGCACAGTAAATCATCCGTTGCCGGATGTGAGTTTGTCTGGAAATACATCCCATAATAATAACAAGAAACCATTCACTTTTCATAATTTATGTTTGTTTAGAACACTACCTCGTTACGACGGATTACGATTATGATCTGTTATCTAAATTGCAATATATTCTGCTATTTTTGACTGTTTTTGTATAAAATCAATTTATGATATCATAAACTAAAAATTTTTAACGAATATCTGGTGGGAACTTTTCTGTAGGGTTTGGGTGAAACATTCGCACGTTTGTGTAATATGTTTATTGTTGAACATCACACGTGTTGATTTGCGCACTACCGGCTCTAGATTTGGATTTTATGGTTCTATGATAATGGCATCTACAAACGACAATAAGTGCGTTAGATACAGCTGTAAATAATGTTTAGCTTTTATCGGTATACAAGGGTCGGCAGGTAATTCCTGGCGGCGCGCCAAGCTAGCCCACGCACTCGCTCGCCTACTGATCGACTTACAATAACCTAATCTGAACCTTATCGTTTCTAATGTTGAGTTATATTTCTAATGTTTGTGTAGCAAATCTTGAAATTGATGTCCAAATCTCTACTGCCATCTGCCTTGAGCTATGTATTTTTATTTTATCGCGTTTATCGCTGGGCCATCGTGAGATGTGTTCGTCAATAAATCACGAGTCGCTGAAGTGTTGATGTTACGTGCAGGGAATGTTATGAAAGATCCGTATTTAATACCTTAACATGTTCAACAGAACGAAGACGCGTGATGAATTAAGACGAAATGGTAATCCATCATTTGAACATGAAAAGTAAAGTAGCGTTTAGTGTAATCTGTTTAAACTGATGATATAAATTGTTTAATCTATACAAAGGAATTGTATATTACATTACATTTATTATGGATATGTTCCTAATTTATTATGTAGATAAATTGCTTCAATTTACTTCTTGGCTATGTAATAAATATGTGCGTAGGGAATATGATAGTTATCATTTAATAAGTGTTTTGATGAATGTGTGTCTCGTATCGTATTATCTATACTTCTATACTAATATTATAAAGAGGAAAAATTTGTTTGTAAGTTTGTATGTAGGGGGTATAATCTCCGGAACTAATGATCTAATTCTAAAAATTCTTTCAGTGCCAGAAAGCTATATTATTTGTGGGTGCTATAGGATATAAATAGTATTTATGTCATGCATATTAGCCGAGTTATCACAATTTTTAAGGACGAAGTCGCGGGCGAGTTGCTAGATACATAAAAGGTCGCACAATGAGCTTTTTGTTGTGTGGCCCACAGACACAGCAATTTTTCTTTGTCATTTTCTGCTTTGATTTTTCTCGGTTTTTCATGTTGGGTCGTGGAATTGAATTGAGTTCTACTGCACTAAACTCTAGTAATTGGATGTAACATCATGCAGTGAAGTCTGTATTATCTCAATATTGGTGGTCAAATAATATTTCGAAAGTAATGGTGGGAGACTAACATTTTTTCACTGTGTCTCATTCAATAGTTTAGTTATTTTTTCTGTAGATGTGAAAAGATGATTTCTTGCATGTGAAATGTCCCCAAAGTTCAAATCTAAACAATACAGTGTCATAACATTACCTACCTGTACTAACCTGTCTGTTCTAGGTACGTCGCATTGGGAACATGTTTTCGAATCTAAATTAGAATTCTATCGGTAGCGAAGTGGAATCAGCCCTATGACGTGTATTGAGCTGTCTTATGCGTATTGACATTCCTTTGACTTCACTCGAACTATAATTTCAGATTCTAGGTGTCTAATATATTTGCTGGCGAAAATATGAAGATCCACAGGGTTGCCACATGGTCTGTGTGTGTCATCTATACAACGATGTCAAGAGGTTTAATTACTGTTTTAGTACAAGAGATGATTTAAGTGTAAACTAGGCTCCACCTCTTGTCCTACCCTCGGTGTCACAAAACGAGCAGTCACGATCACTGCACTGCTATAGACAATGCCGTGAAAGTGTTGAAGTATTGAGTCAACAAATACTGTAATGCTGGCGTCACGAAGAGACCATAACGTCACGCTTGTAATCTCCGAAGGCTAAGGCAGAGAGGTGTACCTAACAGTATACACATTTTAAGTCCCATGTTATAGTGGGCGAGCCTTTTGCTTTTAACCGGGAACGATTCCAGGCTCCGTAGCTGCGACTGAGAAATTCCTGATGGGAAAACCAAACATCTCTTTGCCCGACCCGGGAATTGAAGCCAGGACCTGCATGCTCGCAATCGCGACTGCTGAGTCATGGTCAACGTTTGCTCTTGCGATCACTAGACCAAAGAGGCGCAAGAGCAGAGACCTACATTTAGTTACGGCAGGCATGTATATTGTATACATACTGTTACGACACTTATCTTAGGAAGTGCCGTACATAAGCCCAGCTTCACATTACGGTACGGCCACGCTCCGCCAAGCATACGACACACGGTGTCAACTTGACACGTTTCTTTGCGCCACACAATAAGATGAGCTAATCAGAAATAGCTATCGACGGATCGCAGTCTAGCAGTTATATTTGGGGATAATTGATATTGTGTTTATTATTAGTGCTTTAAGTCCCTGGTAAGAGGACATATTGGGTTACTTTCTTGTCTTGTAGGTCTAGTGATCACAACTTCTACTGTTGGGCATGGGAGTTTGGGTTCAATGCCACGGGCGGGCAAAGTGTTATTGGGTTTTACCATCAGGAATGCTAGCTGCTATAGCTCGGAGTCTGTAATTCTAACCGAGCGCTGAGCTCATCCCTTAACTTTAACTGGCTCAAAGATAGGTACATCTCTGCTTCCACTTTTGAGAATTATAGGATTGATGTTATGTGTTGGGTTACTCTTTCCATCTCATAAATGTTACACCTTCTGGAAACTATTGAAACTGCTGAAGGAATTAAAATTTATTGGACATAGCTAATGTGAACGCGTGAACGCTGCACGCTGTAGTTCTTTAGTTAATATCGGTGTATGACTTGTATGGGTCGCGACTTGTGTTCTTGTGCCGTAGCAGTGACGGACGACGGTTAATACACCCAATGAAACAGTGCCAAATGTTTCGGTTGTTAGCTTATTGGTTGATAGAATATAGAAGGTATTAGTAGATGTTATTGTTGCTAATGCACATGATAATTACCTACACCTTTTTCTACCTTTTCTGTTAAAACCCGTAGACTATTGAAATTACTATTCCTAATGAATCGTGTGACTCGAATTAAAATAAATGATATGATATGATATGTTATGAATAGTATAATTAACACTGTTTAAAACAATACATCATTTAGTTGATGATAAAATTGTAAACACCAAACCTTTAATAGCGAATGTCCCATTAAAATAAATTAGCGATTCCATGCGACCCCGACGCTGAAACCCAATTTTAATTTAGCTGAGGATAAATTTTGATGAGTTATGTGACACTAATTGTTGCTGCTCTGTTTTTAGTCTCGGCTCTTCCTAACTGGGGTTTCAGCATATGTTGCCGGCATAGATATCTTTTTTTATATTTCTATGGTTGCGGGGACACAAGCCGTATAGTAATGTGATTTATATAAACAAAAGACACAATACACGAACTACTTACTTAAATATTATTTTCAATTTAAATTCCTATGGTTTGAGGCCCAAATTCAGTTACGGAAGGCTACATATTCATTTAAAGATTTGAATAAATATGTAGCCAAGGGCTGGCTTTTACCTTGGCCAGAGGCTAAGTGTTGCTATACAACCTGGCAACGCTGCCGGTCTAAATCAAAATCAAAATATTTTTATTCCACATAGGCCTAGATGGGCACTTATAAAACGTCGACAAAAAGGTGCACGGTTCGGGTAAGTCGTTTCTTATGGAGAAGAACCGGCAAGAAACTCCATGGGTACTCTTTTCAAATCATCTGGTGTTACAGTATTATCAAGTTACAGCATTAGTACTTAAGTATGGGGGGACAGCATAGGCCCGACAGTAGGTCGTTGCTAACTACACAAAAAAATTTAAAACAAGATGAAAAGTTAATAAAAGTTAACGAGCATCTGGGAATCTACAAAGCCCATAATGTTCACACATTCACAAACATTCGGTAAAAAAGAATCTATACAAAAGTAAGAAAATATTGTAAAATAGTAAATAATAAAACAAGTCTCTTGGGCATATTACCGGCTGACAGCGTTGAGGAGGAATTTTCCGATGCCCTTTTATAGTTTGTTGTTAGTTTATTTAATAGTTTTTAATTATAATGGTATATAGTTAGCTAACAAAGTTCACGAAATTAAATAAAAGTTAATTGCAATCTCCTTCAAGATTTGGTAAATCGAAATTGTAAGTAGTTACTTATAACAATTGCTTTTTCACAGACGAGTAAATACACATAACATCGACGAAAAATTTTTCCACGCTACCAATACTGCAAAACTCATAAGCAATGATCGTAGGTGTTTCGAATGCCAAACATTAACTAGAAGCGATAAGTAAGACGCAAACACACGTCAGAATGTATGATGGAGCTACGATACATCAGATTTATCATTTCTCGTGTATTTTTTATTTAAGTGCAGGTTTATGACGTTCTTACGTCAGTTTGTGTTTCATTTCCAGTATGTTGTGAAGCTGTGTTGATGCTAAGCTCTGCTGGAAACACAATAATACAGTTTTACAAATAGTATAGGTGTTTATTGTGTTACTTCTCACTCCAAAACTGCTCTCTGCTTGTGCCACATCAACTGTTTGAATACGCCTCCTACATCCAGTCTGTCCCAGCAGCTGTTTCAATGCAAATGTCATCCCTTAAATCTAGACAACTCTAGGTTTTCTCCGAACTGTCAAACATAAAAAAGTTCTATGCCTGTACCTAGTTCAAGTTTTTATATAAACATTAGTCGCTGTTTCTTTCTTTTGAATATCTATTAACATTAATTAGCGTGTATATTTTGAAAACATGCATTTTTTCTGATTTCATCTGGTTTCAGTCCAACAAAGCGTAAAAGAAGAAAAGAAACAAATCAGTTTATTTAAAAGTCTGAATATAACACTTAAGTTTAGTCATTGATCTATAATTACAGTCGGCGGAAGTGGGCAATTAAATACGGCGTTAACTTTAGATTGTAGCGTCATTTGCGAACTTTTCACGACTTTTCGTTGAAACGCGAAAGAAGCCGAACTGTAACAATTCTATGGTAAGTAATTCAGTAAGTAAATAAATCGTAAAGTTGAGTTTGAGGGAGATTTTAGCCTTTAGGGATTTAAGAGGCTCATTACGACTTTCAAAACGCTGAAGGAAAACTTCGTTGGGAAACCGGCATGTCCAAGAACCAAAAATTCGACGATAATTGCTTCGTGGTGGATGACCGCTCACTCCCGCTCATAGAGACGAGCCTGTATCCCAACAGTGGGAACATAGGCTGACTGTGCTTATGCTGACACTCATATATTTTTTAATTTTAGTTCTTCCCCACTTAAATTTGTTTCTACTAGATGTAGTCCAAATAATAAACCGGTCATTGTTCTTTAAATTAAACTATCGAACTCTTTTGTTTTCTGTGAATTGTGATTCGGTATTTCGAATTGAAAAATGTGTGTGTGTGTATTCGTGCGTATTGTAGTTTACGTGTACACGAGCGGTGAGGGAATCGATACCAAAGGATGTTTTTAGACATCAAATCTGGGCAATCCCCTGAACTATTTTCGACTGTGGCTATAGATAAATCTTGGATTTACTATTGCAATGTGCAAACAAACGTTCAAAGCCACGAATAAATGTTTCAAGATGGGGATTATGAGATCAAGACCTGCAAATGTGTTATATTTCGAATACTTTGTCATTTTTGCTTTGTTGCAGAATGTTGATAGATTTAATAATCACCACGATAGAGGACACACAGAATGATTTAAAGGTTTTGTTCAGTATCAAAGTATTTGTGAGAGTGTGAGTGTCACACACACTACTATAGTTTATACGTAGAGTCTATGAGGAACGCTCCATTAGTCCCGAGTTTTTAGGTAGCTTGAAATAGAAGTTGAGCTGTCACTGGAAGAACTATAAATACTACAGCTGTTACGTGACGAACGATAATGAAAAAAATCACAGCAACGCCGGCTAAAATAGTAACAGTGATTGGACCATGTTATGACTTTACTGTCTTGCAGTTTGGCTAATTGTGAATCAATCTAAAATATATCCGTCAGATGTTTGTTTACTTAGTTCGGTTTGATTAACGACTTCGGAACCTCGGGATACCGCACAGTCATAGCGGTTTGATTTTAGAATCAGTTGATGATTTGTTTTCCAATGACGATTGCCGTTCTGTTTTTTTCTTATGACCTTCCTGATTTAGCTCATAGGAAGAGAGCACAGGCAAGATTCGGTCACAGCAGCTGCACAAACGGCTACGATGGATGCTAGGGCTCGGTTTATGTGCACAAACAGATAACATTAAGTATTTAAGAAACCATAAACGAGACTGACACAAAATTTTGTTTCGCCTTGTCAAGATTAAGAGGGCAAATGAAACGATCGTAAATTTCGCTTGAGACCGAGAAGTACACCCACTCGCTGCGCATATGAGTGTTGTTATAATAGAATACTTTAGAGACGCGTAAAACAATAATTAATTTAAAAAGAAGTGTGTTGGCACTTGTCCATAGAAAAATTCCGCGTCGGTGCGGGCTCGGAGCTCGCAGCCGCGCGGCCGCGGAGCCGTCGGCAACCGCGGGATGTGCCTGAATGTTTGTCAAACTCTAGTAATAAATGATTATTCCACTTGTCTCCGTGTTAATTTACTAAAATCAGTTACTAAAACATTCAGCTGTAAATCTTAATTTAACATTTTGATTTATTTCGCAACTTTATTACTCTTTTGAATTTTATCTTTTGCGAATAGGGCTTCTTTTAGCTGGCTAATTATTTTCCTTAATTATTTCTGTCTGAGTATTTCTAGTAAATAAATTGCTAATTTCCATTACGTATAATTACTGAGCCACGTGCACACAACTAATAAATTCAGTTTGTTAGTCATGAGTCCCAATGTAATCTGTTTGCTCTCACTGCGATTTTATAATGCCACAATAAATTTCAATGTTCACAAACATTAAAGTCTACGTAGTTGTAATAAATGATTTCGTCCGTTTCTATTTTTCTGATACTTCCCCAATGCAACCGCTATGCAAGCAATATAAAATGAAATTTGTTTCATTTCACGTGCAATTAATCACCATTAGCAGCTCGTAAACGTTTCTGTTGAGCACCGTCCCCGCGCTTGACCGTTACTATACAAACATGGCCATAATCACCCTAATTCGCAAACTTCCATTTAATCACAGTTTGTTGATATGTTAGAACATTTAGGTGCGCTGTGTATGACTGACAAAAGACTCACTTACGTTGAGCAATTTGGTGCAATTATTGGGAGCAACATTTAGATATAGGCTAATCAAAGGCAGTATAAACCTTTACATCATTATCACGCCTGTAACTCCCGAAGGGATTGAGCAGAGGTGTACCCATTAGTATACTCACATTTCACCAGTTCTATAGAGCCTATTGCCATCAACTGGGCACGAATCCAGACTCCGTGGCTGGTACTGAGAAATTCCGGATGGAAAAACCCAATAAAACTTTGCCCGACCTGGGAATCGAACCCAGGACCTCATGCTCAGTAGTCGCGCTTGCGACCACTAGACCAACAATGCAGTCTATACACAACAGGCCAGTATTAACCTTCCTACACGACACTTTAAAAAAAAAAACGCCTTCCTGTAAATTACCTTTAACAAGTTCCAAGGTTAAAATGGCGTTGCCTATTCTTGTCCTGGAAGTATATGAACCCGATCTTATAAAAAAAAAAATTGAAAGCAACAAAAATAAAACCAGGGTCACAGTGCATAAGTTTTGTATCACGAGCGTCACCGTTCCATTATATCAGGATGAAAAAAACATTTGCAGTTTCCTAACATTTCGACATCACGATTTATTTAACTTGAGTGATTAATTTTAAATGAGAATACTACGTCGGATTTTGTGTTTTTGTAGTAAGATGAAGCAGGAATGTTATAGATAATATTTTAGTGGACCTAGACATTGTGCCTATGCTGATTTAAAATTATTAGCCAAGGATAATCTTGTAGGAATGTCACTGAGGTTTTTCCCCGTATACTATACCTACCAACAGTCTGAGGACAATTTGTGATAATAATCTTTTCTTCTAAGTATTGTTCTGGCAGGATGATGATGCTCGAAGGCATCATCAAGCAAAAATAAAAAAGCTTAAAGTGACCGTAAGTTCAACAGAAACCCAAACAAAAACCATGAAAACGGTTTTGTGGGGCATAGTTCTAAAGTTAAGATTTTTTTTCACTTCTCATGCTTTAAAAGTACGCCATTAGAGCCCTACGAAGCGGGAGTAAAGTGACCACTTTAGTCTCTAGGGAGTAAAAAGTAATTAGTTTTTTAATTTCCTTCATGTGACATAGACAAACTCAAACAGCCAGTAAATATACTATTGAGTGTGGACCATCTTCATTGCGAAAATGTTGAGAGTTTTAGTTCCATGGTTTTTCCGCAAGGAAGGTGGCGCTATGTGTTTTAAATTGTTAATCTGTGACTGGTTTAGAAGAAAAAACTGACCGCGAAAATTTCAGATTTTTTTGAAGTGTATTTTGTTCGGTTTTAAATAAAATTAAGAATGTCCAGTGACAGTGAAGAGTTTGACGTCGAGCAAAGAGCAAAAGACATAATAGATAATCTTTTTCCGCCAAAATCAGGGAAGAATTACCTAAAAACTTACGAAAGTTTTTTGGACTGGAGGAATAAGAAAATTTATTCACTATGTTTTTGTACTAAATTGACTATTTTTCTCGCACTCAAAGTGAAAAGTACAGTTTGCACCTCGAGACTAAACGCCAACCTAATATACCCTCGGTTTCATTGAACCACCTCTGGTATATTATGGCTTCGTTTAGTACCCTCGTTATAAAATATATTAATAAACTTCGTCTTGATAAATCTATACTAGTATAATAAAGAGGTAAAGTTTGTGAGTTTGTGAGGTTGTAGGTGGTAATCTCTGGATTTACAGAACCGATTTTGAAAATTCTTTCACTAATAGGAAGCTACATTATCTCCGAGTGTCCATAGGCTATATTTACAAGGTGCCCGTCGGATAATTTCCGACTAAAATGCGAGCGAAGTCGCGGGCAACAGCTAGTAAATAAATAAAACAAATAAGTAAAGCATATTCAAGGCAGAAATAAAAGAAAAAGCTCTAGTACTACATAGTCAATCAAAATCATAATTATTGCTATGTTTCTAAGATTACATCTGCGGTGCATTGTTTTGACGTACGTCTGGGATTCAACGCAGCTGGAAGCCTTGAATCTATAAGATGAATTGCTCTCAGAACCTTACTGAGTGACCAATAAAAATTGTATACGTGCGACCGCGTCATTGCTCTACGTCAATTTACTCTCATATCTTTACATACGTCATTATAGCAAAAACATTATGTAGATACGTGGCTATTTATTAAACGTGGCTTTGAACAAGGAAGTATACAGTACATAGCAGTACTATAAGGATCGGCTGAGTGATGTGGTGATTTGTATGTCGAGAGTTAAATATAAAAGGCTTTTGACGTTGAATTCTGATATTTATTGGAAAGAAATCATAAATGTTCATTGACACAGTTTGACGGACGCCTAAGCTTTGTTGTTCTAATTTCGGCCTTGTTTTTTATTTCCTTTTTTGGAGGAGCTCGTGGTTAAATAAACAGGTGCTCGGATCAATCTTCAGGTTACGCTTGCCTAGGTTGGTCTGTTGATAGGTGGCCACCCGTGCCTTGAAAAGCACGATAAGCCGCTGGTCCCGGCTGTTATTTACAGATCTTTGACAGACGTTACTGTTAGTCACTGGCCCAAATGTCTGACAACCAGTTTTACCAAGGAGTATCGTAACCAAGTACTAACTGGGGTTGTGGAGGTCTGATATAGGCAGTTGCTCCATGTAAAATACTGGTATTTAGCTGCATCCGGTTAGACTGGAAGCTGACTCCAACATAATTGGGAAAAGGCTTGGCAGATGATGATGTTTATTTCCTTTTTTTTACAACGTGCCAGAGTTCATTCCATACTGACCACACCGTACTGTGATAAATAGCATAAACATGGTTATGTAGATAATTACTTTTAAGTACATAGTAGGTAGGTCAGTAGGTTATACATAATACCACTTACTTTCTAAAACGTGCATAATATTTGTTGACTTGATTTTTTTTCCCTTGCTGATTTGTGCAGTAATTTGTTTATTGATCAGTGAGCCGACGAAACTAGGTAACTGTAACACGTAACTAGCAATCTGTCATTACTTGAGTTCATGTTCCGCGTTGCGTAACGAACGTTATAAAACATTGTCAAATAAATATGATCTACTCGTAAGCAGCTAGAAGCTTCGGAACTTAGGTATTTATTACTATTATTATAACTAGCCCAATGAGGGCTATTGTTTTTGAGCTCTCCAGATGGCGCCACTGTCGCGTAAGGTTATGTATGTATTTCATACTTTACAGTACCAATAACTTCATAAAAAGTTTATTTTATTACGGAAAACCACATAATGTAAAGATCAGATAAATTTATTTACAATATTCTCCCTAAAATTAGCAAGCATGAAACATTTAAAAAACATTTTACCCCAAGTACTAACAAATAAAATCCTAAGTTGCTACTTAAAATATTGAAGTCTTAATTAATCAGCAACGTGTGAACTATCTATGAAATCTGACAATTTTCGGTGACCTCATCCTACATTAGTGCCTCTAGCGGAGAATTCACACGCGATTGCCCCCATTGTCCCACTGCTGGTCAAAAGCCTCCTTCCAACGGTCACGATTCTGTGTAACTTCTTTCTTTCCAATTCTCAAGGAAGACATCCAGTTCGTCCCGCCATCTTAGGTATTAATATTAATAAAGCACTTTTCAGTCATTACGTCAGCCCGTTAAGTTGTTTTAAGTTCAAAAGTTTTCCCTTAATGCCAACTTTAGAAGATCTTCCCGCAAAATGATCTTGATGAAAGAGGTATTGTTATAATCACCAAACTTTTTGGTAAAGCTGTAGTCTTAATAGAATTTCAGAGTCACCTTTTAAGCCCAGGGTAGGAGGGTATATTGATCGAAGGGTTGATGAAATAATATGCTTAGTCGAGTGAAAATAAAGAAATAAAACGCATGTTACTCATTCCTAGGCCGCTACACATTGAGGACGGGAGTTATTTATAGCCTGCTTTTACTGAGGGTGGCAATGGGGCTGCCACGTAGCACTATTAATAATATGAGAAAAAATAAAAAAAAAAGTGTTTGCTCATGACGTTCTTGCATGCCAACCGTGAAGGTAAGAAACTGAACAAGCGTTGAAAATTGTATTATCTGTGCAACTTTTTAATATAAAATGTAGTTTTAACCTCATCAGTTTATTCGGTGTGCGACACCTGTGCATGAGAAGTAGGTACTTAAAAGAGGAAAACAACATTGAATAATAAATAAGGATGGAAACAACATAACTAAGTTATTTTTTATCGCTGACGTGCACACCTACCATATAATCTCAGCATTTTAAATTGTATTTATTTTATTCGTTGAAATCTTTTTGTACACTTAGGAAGCAAAATATTGTTTTGCTAAAAATGCGACGGTCAACTTATATATTAACGGATTAAAATATAGGGCAATCATAAACACAGAAGACCGAAACAAATGTCTGAATTCAAAACATCGTGACATCAAATAAATCTATTTCCAGCAATATTAATACGTGCTCATATTAGACAAACGTGGCGTGACGCTTTCGCTCTGGTGAATGTCAGCAGCCACTAGTTTGAAGATGCATACAGATTCCCGGGATGTGCACTTGGTATCAGACCAAAATATCTGTATATTATGCAGATATTACATTATGTACGATTACCTTGAGTGTAAAATTAGATAGTTTTACATGTGAGCAAGTGCTTCATGCTCGTTTTACGTATGTTTAGCTGCACGAGTCCGATCATACTCGGTGAAATAGGGGTAATCATTTTTATTCTGTTATCTGTTTGTGTAAAATAGTGGTAGTAAAACTTTATTTCGATCTAACCAATTGCTGTTTAACGCTTTTTCTGAGTAATAATCTGATGCCTTACCTATCTGTTTCAAATTATTTGTAGATAGCCCATTCTATTGTTAGTTTGTTTAAAGTTTTGGTGTCAGTGTTAGTACTTATATTCTGCTCATTTTATGATGATCTGCTTGACATTAAAGCCAGATGTTTATTTTAGATCTAGCATCTTGTAAAGCGAACGTTATTATACGTTAATTGTGGCAGTGATAGCCACAATTAATGGCGGTGTGACCGTCGGACTGCCAAGTCTCAAGGTCTCAAATTCGAACCCAAGACGCGCACCTCTAATTTTTCGGATTCATGTGCGTATTGTATAATTATCAGTTGCTTCGGTGAAAGAAACCATCGTGAGGAAACCAGCATGCCTGAGAGATATTTCTCGATGGCATTTAAAGCCAAGTCAGAGGCCCATAGGCGGCATATAAACTCTGACACCAGGTTAGGCACTAACCACACGATAAAGAAAGATTCGTATTTTTTTAAAATATCTATATGTGGATTAAGGGGTAGTTTTTGGCATGTTATAATAATATATACATACATACTTACATAGTCAGTAAACGGTTCGTATTTTTTCCACGTTAGGTCGTTTGGAAGTTGTAGGGGAAGGTTTTATTGCACCGTTCCATGGCGGCTGACAAGGCATTAATTAATCTAACGCGCATGCTCTGTGGTACGTGAAAACGAAGGGTGTGTCTATGGTAAAGTCACGGTGAAGACGTCGTACACACTGCTGCGTCACTGAAGATTAATGTGATGGATTCCATGCTGCATTTGTTTTCCTAGTAATGACGTAGGCAAAATCGATGTACGTAGTGTTTTCCTTATAGGAAACGATGGATCGGTCAAGGAATAATCAAAAATAAAGAATCTTTACATGCAGTCTATGTAACGATTTTTACTTCATATTATACTTACTTTTACTGATGACAGCGATGGTTAGGACTACTTTGAAGTGTCCTATTGCCGTTGTTGTATATACTCACTTTTAATCTTCATTTTAGTTCTATTTGTAGACTTACTTTCTACTTCATATTATATTGCTTGGTTTAAAAAGTCCTTTTCTAGACGTGAAATACTTTTTCCAACCCAAAGCGTACAGAAAATAATAATGTTTGAAATCTACAATATAACTTTCTTACAAATAGACAACAGCATTTAAAAGATTGAAACTAATTTATGTGCTATCAGAAAACCATTAATTTCAAAACATCTAGTCTTTCATATCGTCCTGTATCTATTCATGGAATAGAATAAATAAATATAGAATATCTACTTAACATATAGCCGAAAGCTAGATCCAATTGAGAGCTTCCTTACGGGTGAACTAGTCGGTCATACTTCCATGTAACGTAGTATGGCGATTACTCCACTGTTTGATGGTGTACGTTCAAAATAAAAATCAGGTCGATTTGTCTCATCAGTATCTAGCCCTGTATGGAAACAAAAAAGGTAAAAAAAAAACAATTTTTTTACAACTTTCTAATGTTTTTTCACTTTTTTGTTTCCATGCAGTATGACCGACCAGTTCACCCTTAAGTAAGGGAGTTACTTAGTCACCTCACAGAACACCCCCTATATGTAATGGGGTGACCTCATTCTTGACTTTAGGGGTAAAGACTGTTTCGTAGCAAAGTGATTGGGTTGAGGAATCTTTGTTGTATTATTCGCGAAGGAAGTCCTATTATGTACGAGTATATCTACATTTGGTAACAGCTTATTTCCTTTACAAATATGTGGACATTATTATTTATACTGATATTATAAAGTTTTTTTTTTTGAGGTTGTAGGGGGTAATCTCTGGGTCTACTGAACAGATTTTGAAAATTATTTCACTAAAGGGAATCTACATTATCTCCGAGTGTCATAGGCTATATTTACAACGTGCCCGTGGGATAATTCAAGCGAAGCGGCAGGCTACAGCTAGTAAACGATAAATTATATCCGTGCCATAGGATAGAATAGAATATTCTTTATGCCATACATGCACCATAAAAGTAACATTCATAAAAGAAAACATTTCACATAGGATGACACAATGGGTGGTCTTATCACTAAAAGCGATATTTTCAGGACAGCCTTTGGATGGATTACAGGATGGGAAAGAGACAATACTGCAGATAGTCTGTGGTGTACAAATTAATTATAACCTGGAACCTTCTAAAAGTTGGTCAAAGTTCCAACCTTTTCACAAGTTTTTTTTTAAATACCTGTTTTTAATGTAAGACTTTTACTTTAATCACCTTTACGACCCCCGTACTATTCAATCGATCCATCAGCACAATGTGTTACATTGAGTCTTACCGTAAAACGTGTTTTTTCACCCCAAAACAAAAAGTCATTTCTCAGCGAAATTTTTTCGTAGAGTTACTTAGTTTGATGTACATAATGCTTTGTTGGCAGCTTCGTTTACACCTTGTACTCGTAGAACGAGGAAATGGTTTTTGACCATATTAAGGACCAATTTAATATATCTATCACACTTACTAAATTTACTACATACCCAGGTAAAGAATTAAAACTATCTATTTGTGTGACGTTATAATTAGATTTTTTTTATAAATTTAATGATAGTGACATACTTGTATTTGGCAACATTACCTCCATTACCATCTATTTTTGTAATCTGTTTCCTATGGCTGGGTATGTATAGTGGACTAATTACCTATTTAAAAACAAATGTAGAGCTTGTCTATACTAATCTATACTAATATTTTAGAGAGGTAAAATTTGTTTGTATGTTTGTAAGTTTGTATGTAGGGGGTAATCTCTGGATCTACTGAACGGATTTTGAAAATTCTTTCACTAACAGGAAGCTACATTATCCCCGAGTGCTATAGGCTATATTTACAACGTGCCCGTGGAAGAATTTCCGACCAAAACGCGAGCGAAGCCGCGGGCAATAGCTAGTAAATTATACAGTGGAATTTTATTGCAGACGATAATTACTAATCCGCATGTATCTACAAATAATAAAACTGTAACGGATGTTCGTACGTTTTTTGTAGCAGATATTCTACTCCTGAAACTGTAAAATGTAGAAAATATACTGTGTAACTAGGCAAATTATATGAAAGCCAGTTTTCAGCCTCAATCAAAAAGAAAATCTTCAGCCGAAGATTTATTTTAAAACTTGCGAATCTTGCGATCCGGTAAAAATTCGTGAATATTAACACTAATGCATATGAAATCGTAACCCATGAATCAAGGTCTTAGCTATTTCATGATGAGAATATTTTCGGTACTAAATCTTTTGTACTAACAATAAGGAGGTATTCCATGAAGCACACCCAAACGAAGCACACCCAGACGAAGCACACCTAAAGTATTCCACTTAGCACACCCGTAGGTGGGCTTCAAATAAAAATTTAAAATAATTAATTTCCTATTCCACGAAGCACACCTACGAATATCACTCGCATAGTGCGGGGACTAAGAAATAAAAATGTCGATAGAAGAAAATATTTATTATTTAAAAGACTAACTTACATCTTAAATTTCTAACATCATTCAGTTTCATTATAATAATGTGACACAATATTTGACATTTTTGTAATCGTACTATTTAAAATCACAGATTGTTTCATAATTATCTTTCAAAAAAAATTTTTAGTTTTTAACTATTTTTCTATTATTTTCCTTTTTTGTGCTCTTAATAAAATCACAGATTGTTTCATAATTATGCAATAAAAACTTGGACAAATATCAAAAACATTGTAAATATAGTTTTCCATAGAGATCTATGTTGAAGTTTTCTTATAGCTACCTCTTTAGTGAATAATAAAAATACTCCACTTTAACATAAAAAATAACAGATTGTTTCATAATTGCAATAAAAACTTGGACAAATATAAAAAATATTGTAAATATTGGTTTACATAGAGATCTATGTTGAAGTTTTATTATAGCTACGTGTTTAGTGAATAATAAAAATACTCTACTTTAACATTAAAAATCACAGATTGTTTCATAATCACAATAAAAACTTGGACAAATATCAAAAACATTGTAAATATAGTTTTCTATAGAGATCTATGTTGATGTTTTCTTATAGCTACTTTGATGTTGATGTTTTCTTATAGCTACTACTTAACTAATAATAAAAATACTCTAGTTTTATGTAAAATCACAGACTGTTTAAAATCACAATCTTTAAGATTCTTAAATAATCTTGAAGAAATGGGCAATTTAGTATCTAAACTTATCAATTAAATAAATTATTATTAATCAGAATCTTAATTTCTCTAGACAATGTCCAACTGAAATTAAGCCATTTTTATAATCTTTTATTGTGTTTTCGATTATATTATTTTTTATTTCAGCATGTTTTTGATGATTTGAATAACCCATTTTTACTCTAATTTCGGCATAATTATTGCAATTTTTTTGGAAGGAATCTAAAAGTTTTGCCAGATTTATGGCTCTGTTTTTATTGAAAATTTTATTTATTTCAGAGTAATGAGACTCTGTATAATTATTAGTTTTATTTTTTACGTTATAACACGACCATTTGTCGTGCCATAACTTATGTTCGAGCCACTGAGTTACAATGTAATCGTTAAATCTAGAAATACTTTCTCCTTGAGGACATTCGCTCATGATGTAGAGCCAGGCCTCATCCAAGTCTTCCAGCGGTAAATGTGGCAAAATCGTACATAAGGCAACATGTTTTCTATGTATGCTATTCTTATCTAAACCTAAGTCCCTAGATTTTTTTTTTATTGCTTTTTAAAATGAAAATAGCATCCCATTATCTGTGCGTTAGGAAATACTGCTGTAAAACTCCTGACGGCAGCTTCCTCAAAATCGCTTGTGAAAACATTGACTTGCATTTTGGGTATTGTTGTTTTTAATAATTGGAATAATATTTTATAGGTCGATTTTTTTTTGTTATGTAATAAAGCATAGGCTAAAGGTTTAACGATATTTTTAACCTCACCATGGATGCTGTAAATTTGAAGAAATGGTTTAGGCGCGCATTTAAAAGTTCCGTCGCAGTATATATGACCGCAGCTTTCAAGTTCCAGTCTACTCTTCTGTGTAACAAATAAAAGTATTCTCGTTTTTCCGTCGTTATAGTCAGCTAGTACAAAATATTGAAACGGTTGAGGTACCTGGATATCAAATAAATACTTCTCTCAAATCATTTGTACTAAAATAAATAATAATAATAATTGTTTATTGTCACAAATATTTACATATAAATACATAGGCTGTGCACATATTGAAGAAAGTAAGGTAAAACAAATGACTTTCTTTGAAACACCCGTGACTTTCTTCGCGACTGAAAAACTGATCACGACATTAACAAAACAAGTCTTTTCAAAGTGAAATCAAATATTATTATCAACCTTATCCCATTAAAATAGAATTGAAAATGGCATACACGAATTTCTTTGCTAAGATATTAGCAAACTCTTACATGAGTTTTATTTTATTACAATAACGTTCAAATTTAAAAAAAATACATAGATTCCATGACTCAATATTTTCATAATATTCTAAGAAAACCATCGGCTCCATTATTTTGTTTGAATAAATTGCACGAAAAACAGAAAAAATAACAATAACAAGACCGGCGCACAATTGCATACACTCAGCCCGTGACGTCGCGATAGTGTAATGAGAACTAAGCATGTAAACAAGTTCCGGAAACGCTCGGCTAAATTCGGGTTAGCTCGGGAATTCAGTGGCGGGCGCACGCGTTGACTATTAGCGCATCATGTATACGTCTTATCTATGGGATTTAAATATGAACATTATGAAAATTACAAGTATTGTATCACATTATTATAATGAAACTGAAAGATGTTAGATATTTAAGTTAGTCTTTTAAATAATAAATATTTTCTTCTATCGACATTTTTATTTCTTAGTCCCCGCACTATGCGAGTGATATTCGTAGGTGTGCTTCGTGGAATAGGAAATTAATTATTTTAAATTTTTATTTGAAGCCCACCTACGGGTGTGCTAAGTGGAATACTTTAGGTGTGCTTCGTCTGGGTGTGCTTCGTTTGGGTGTGCTTCATGGAATACCTCACAATAAGCACATCAAAAACATTCTTGACGGTGACATATGAAATGTGTCATTCGTTTGGTTATGTAATCTTTTAATGGTTTGGCGAACAAAAGTTTGAGTAATCAGTTGATTAAGTCTAGCTGAAATCTTTCAGGAATATCAACCAAACTTACACATTTCAGTTACTTCGTTGGTCAAGTGGTTACATGCGTGGTTGCTGAACATAGGGTCCTCGATTCTATCCTACCAGCAAACTCTTATTCCTTTCACTGGCTTTGTAACAGGTATAAGTTTGGAGCAGTTGCTGGTATATGCTATTGGCAAAACTCCTACTGGTCTCTATTCCTCCACCTACCCCTTTGTGTAATATAGGCTTTATGTTTTCATATCTCAATAGCATTCATAACACGCATTTGTCGCTTCGATCACTGTTCAAAACGGGACTTACTGTCTGGATAAGATATTTCATTTCAGAAGGTCTTATTCCCCAGACTAATGCCCTTGGTTAACAAGGAGTGCGTTAACTTGGCTATGTCACAGGGGGTGAGTTAAAGGCACATTTATTGTTGGGTGCTTTTGATCTGCTAATCTGAAAATAAACAATCATTAACACATTTTGGATTTTTCATTAGCACAGAGTGCTTTTTGAAAATGGCGTCCAATTGCGTAGATATTGGATACTAATTAACATCGGGCCGGCGAATGGCCGTCATCCTATTTATCCCCTTTATGTAATTAGTAATTATATCGGAGCAGCTCGTAAAGCTCACCGCAGACGACATATTGCTTTACTCTCGGCGACCTGTGCTGTCCCAGTATTCATAGTCATTAATTCTGGGAGCCTTTACGAAATCCGACACGTGATGGGATCGTGGCGTAGTCGTATCGTGACGCAGTCGGATCGGCTTGTTAAGCTGGATTTTGTTTCTGTTATTATTTGGTTATTCGTATGCATTGTTATAATTACGTACGTACGAATGAGGTACGATGTTATATTTTCTGCCCACCTGCGTTTGTGGTCTTCTTTAGTACGAATCATACAGTTTTTTACACAGCGTGACGTAATTCAAAAGGGGTCCATTTATACTTTTCTACTAGTATAGAGTTGTAGGAGACAGTTTCGATTCTTTTAGTAGAAGGCAATATGCTTTTATTGGCTACAACATGCATGCATGAGGTCCTGCGTTCTATTTCCCGGACAGGCAAAGTTTTATTGGAATTTTCCATCGGGAATTTGTCAGTAGCAGCCACGGAGTCTGGATTTGTGTCCGGTTGATGGCAATAGTCTCGCCTCATATTACATGGGATTTAAAACATAACTGGCGAGATGTGGGTGTCTAACCCTTCGGTGATTACATACGTGATGTTATGTAATGATGATTGTTTTGACTACAACAGCACAATTCTACAAAAACAGCGATACACCTTTCCAAGGTCGTCCCCTCCATCTACCACCCTGACCGTTTAATAGTACTTAAAGTAAGCACTTAAACGAGCAGGGTTACCTAAGGACAAACAAATAATATAAGTTATTCAAAGGTAAATACAACGCACGAATATTTATTTGTAAACCTGTTTCTATTTTAGTTTTCATCAACATAAGTGATTGGTGGACGTCGTACGGCAGTGACCGTTTATTTGTTCGACACATTTCACAAACAATTTAACAAAACAAGGTTTGTTTCTTTGATCCTTTATTTATATGCTCTTGTTTGTTTTAGGACTTAGGTAATGCAGTGGTTACGATTATTGTACTGAAGGGAATACTAAGTGGGTCAGTGATGTTTATACATCAAGATGCACATGTGTCTCGCGGGCCTGTGGCCGGTGAGCTATGGGCTAGCTCGCTGTCCGTCCGTCTTATGACGACAGGCCGTGTCGACGACGGCGCGTTCGTGTTCAACGCGCGCCTCAAAGAGAGTCAGTAAACAGGAAGGGGTCCGAAAGGACCGATGCCTGCCAGGGTTGTGGGACTGTTCGAAAGAGATACCGCGGCCCTGGAATACAAAGGGCAAAGGAAGGAACAAGGATGGATTTTAGTCAGTAAAAGTCTGACACTCCCTCCTGCTCAGCCCAGAGCGGGAGGCGTTATTTGATGATTTCCCATCAGAAAAAAAGAAAAAAAAAAGATGCACATTTGTCTGTGCCACAGACACAGAAAAACTTCTAGAAGTTGTGGTTTGATTATGTTATCCCCTCGTATCTATTTCTACATATTTACTTAAGCTAGTTTTAGTGGTTCTTTTTGTACCAATTTGATTATACTTATAGTTGTATAAAGATTAATTTTATTTCATAATTTTATTGTCCTAATTAAATTCTGCTATGTAAATTGAGAGCCTGAAACACAGGTTTTAAGTAAACCTAGATCGGGCAGGTCGCTACTAAACATCTGAATTGAACTATCATTTCTTGCAACTGTTGAATATATTTTAGTTATAGTTTATTTATAAGTACTAATTTAACCATTGTATGAAAAATAATACTACTGCGCCTAAATGTACACTTTTTGTAATACTTTTTAAAAATAAATTATTCTTTTTCTTTATTTCGCGGGATAGCCTGGCGTTTCCTCCTTAAGGGACTTTTAATTCATAGACTATCCATCTGTCTATGCCGTGGTACCAACCCAACCACTTGTAACCAAGTTAAGGTGGCATAGTATGGTGACGACCCGAATGGCGCAGCGGTAGTGAGGCTGCCTTACGTTCTTCGGGTCCCGGGTTCGAATCCCGGTAGGAGCAAATGTTTGTGTGATGAGCATGGACATTTGTTTCCGAGTCATGGATGTTTATACATATGATAAGTATGTATTTACAAACAAAAACGTATCTATGTAGTATTATCAACTATCTGGTGTCCACGACACAAGCCTCGTTGCTTAGTGTGGCACCTAGATGGCTACTAATATCCAGCGATATTTATTTATTTATTTTATTTATAGTATAGTTAGGAGTAAACTATGGATATTAAACGCAATTTCTCTATTTGTTCGTGTCGCCAATCGTCTCATATAAATGTCTTCCCGGGCTGGCACCTATCGCCAAGGTAGCAGGTGACCGCCACTCATCTATTAATACTCCGCACGCTCAATGGGGGATTTATAGCCTTCATTACCGCGGTAGCCGCTGTTACAGCAAATTGCGAGACTGAGCCCTGCCATCAGCGGCTGCTTAGTACTTGCTGGTTAGATAACTCTATCACTGCTATTGGTGATGTGGTGCATTCTTATGAAAGACATGCCTCCATGTCGTGAGGAAAATGTGTTGAGCATGAATGTGAGTAGAGGAAGACCAAAGAAGCGATGGATGGACTGTGTAAAGGATGATATGGTTAGAAAGGGGGTGTCTGGTGAGATGACGAGTAAAGAAGACGATATGCCGCACCGACCTCAAGTAAATCGGGATAAGGGCAGGAGAATAATGATGATGCCTTGATAAAAGAACTCACTGTTTATGGTTCCGTAGACAAGGGGTAAAAACGCAACCCTATTACTAAGACTCCACTGTCTGTCTGTCTATCTGTCTGTAACCAGGCTGTATCTCATGAGCGGTGATAGCTAGACAGTTGAAATTTTTACAGATGATGTATTTCTGTTGCCGCTATAACAACAAATACTAAAAACAGAATAAAATAAATATTTAAGGGCCTCCATACAACAAACGTGTTTTTTTTTTAAATAATTGAACGAACCCTTCGTGCGCGAGTCCGACTCGCTCTTGGCTGGTTTTTTAAGTTACCACTAGTTTTGATACACATAGTTACATAGTTAGGAACAAAAACACACGCATGTTTTTGGTTTCTCTACATAACACTACATTTATGTTACTGTTAGGACAAAAGGCCTCATCTCTGTAAGGAGTGATCCATATTCCATCATACGGATCCAGTGCGAGTTTAAAAAATAATAATGACGACTTACCTTGTCAGTCGTTTGTATGTATTTTCCAAAATAACATTTAGAACGTTTTTTTTATTGTAATTTTGCGTGTCCTACTTTTATATTTTGTGTGCAATAAAGAATAAGAAAGAAAGGATAGAAACCAAATGTGCTTGAAACATAAGCTCTTACTTAACCAAGACTTTAATGTAATAACGCAAAAATGTTATTGTTTTTTTATGACTTTATTGTCTAATAAATTCTGCCTGCCATTAATGTCTAATTATGACTGCTTCATTGGTCTAGTGGTCGCAAGCGTAAATGCAACTAAGCATAGCAAGAGAAATGTCGATAAATTCATAAATGTTCAATTATGTACCTATAACTATTTGAATATCGTCGCTAAATAATAACAGTCAGCTCGGGTTGATCTTTAGGTTAAGCCGTGCTTGCCTAGGTTGGTCTGTGGATAGTTGACCACCCATTACATTCCGAGTTTCTTCCGTGCCTTGGAAAGCACGTTATTGGTCCCGGCTGTCATTTGCAGATCTCTGATAGTCGTTACTGGAAGTCAGTGGCCCAAAAAGTCTGACAACTTGCAGTCTTACCAAGGGGTATCGTATTACCCAGCACTAACTGGGTTGTGGAGGTCAGATAGGCAGTCCTGTCATGTAAAATACTGGTATTCAGCTGCATCCGGTTAGACTGGAAGCCCACCCAACATAGTTGGGAAAAGGCTAGGCAGATCATGAACTAATATTTGAATATCTTCAATATAAGTCCACCGATGTTCAATTACCTATTAAATGGGAACCAATTTCACTAAAGAGCCCTGACTGATCGCTCATGAAATACCAAGAAGCTTAAAATTTATTTTTATTACTCTCCGATCGTAATATACTATAAATTTAATGAGCATTTTGACGAGCATCAAAGATCCGCGCTCATAAACGACATTGTTTATATTTCGACAGAGCTGTTTGTAATTAATAAATTAAAGGCATGAAGTCCTTTAAATTAGGTCATAGCAGATTGAGGTGGCCTATACTGTACGTAAAAAGTTAACATCATCATTATTTTCCATAATATAGGGTCGGTAAAGCATGTCGTCTTCTTTATTAGTTGTCATCTCAGTAATCACCCCCGAAAGAAGTTTCCACCGAAAACAAACGTTAAATCTCCGTAATCGTACACTATTATATAATATTACTAGCGACCCGCCCCGGCTTCGCACGGGTGCTATGTTATACATATAAACCTTTCTCTTGAATCTCTCTATCTATTAAAAAAAAACCGCATCAAAATCCGTTGCGTAGTTTTAAAGATCTAAGCATACATAGGGACAGACAGAGGGAAGCGACTTTGTTTTCTATAGTGATGATAAATGCGAATGTTTGTGAGAATGGATGGATGGATGTTCGTTAATCTTTCACGCAAAAACTACTGAACGGATTTGAATGAAATTTAGCACACAGATAGTTAACCTGGATTAACACATAGGATACTTTTTATCCGGTATTATGATCCCGTGGGACAATTATCGAACTTCACGCGGGCTAAGCCGCGGGCATAAGCTAGTTAATGTATAATCGTTATTATTACCCCTCGACGGCCCTACAAAATTAAAACTCGCAGTGAGTGGCCTTGCTCACTCATACCATAAGGAGGTTACTGGCTCCATTCAACTGATTGTGTCTGGCGAAAAGGACCTGGAGTGACATTGCCCTTTTCGCCACACAGAATGTATGCTGTGAGTTGAGTCTAATTTCAAAAGTTGATGGTTTTAAGAAGATATGCGTGGTTTTGGTTATGGTCTCACAGAGAGAAGGCCGTGTGTCCCAGCAGTGGGAACATTATAGGCTGATTATGCTATGCTATGCTATGTGTGGTTTTGTAATATTGAGTTTGTATTTCAGATCTCACCAGGGGTTCCAACCCCGAAAGTCCTCCTTGGTGTTGAGCGTTACGACCATGAAGCAAGTCTGTTATAACATCAATGTCACACTGCCGACGATAGACCTGGGAACAACAAAAGGGCTCACCGTAACTATATTTAGCGATGATTATCGCCGAGTTGGCGTTAAGAGGTAGGTAGCTGTTTTTTGTTCCATACCAAAATATTTCAATATTTATAGATGTTTTTCGTAAACGTTTCACAAGTTATTTATCAGAATTTATAATACATTTTTAGTATGTTAAAATACGACTAACTGCCTCAACGGGCAGATTAATTTCATGTGTTTTAAAACATTATTTAAATAGTAGGCGTTTAAAATATACATAACTTGTCCGCTTAAGCACCTTTGTGCACAATATTTACCTGTTTTACTGCTTTAAGAACACACGTCATACGTTGAGGAAAATTATCATTGTTATTGTAACGTTTCAAACACGTCATAAACAGGTACAGAGTACGTAAACGTTCGCATGTACGGTTCAATTAAGCAATGGCGTTTCATAAGAGCAATAATAGCAATCAATGTGCATACTTATCTCCTATAACGAACAATTGATTGAGTTACTTGATCGGATGCTTATTAATTAATAGTCGGACGTAATTGTGGACTCGTTTCAATACATTAGAATATTCAACATACAACATTTAATGGGCCAGTAAAAACTACAATACTCGAGGTAGGTAGCATGTTAAATGAAAAAGTATACTAATGTACTACGCGATAACACATTTACTGCGTCATTTTCTACGTCAGAAGAAAAATACAATCTAGTATCTACTAGAGAAATGCTAAAACATTGTGTTAACTGATCAAAGACATGTTTCTATCATCTAAACATCAAAGCTCACAGAAGAACATATAAAACATAGCAATTAAACTTGAAAAGGTACTAATTCAAAGTTTTCTAGCCGAGATACATTAGTGACGTCGATGGTAGGTGTTCATGTATCCGTCATCAAACCTATTCGTCGTAAAAGACAAGGGATAATGGTATCGTCTGATATAATTCCTTGTGTACACAGTTTTGACAAGCAGTTATAACACATTGTTTGGCAAAGTGATCAAAGTCAGTCAGTCAGTTCATCTCATCCGTACTCTGATCAGCTTTCTACAGGAGCGCCATACAAAGCGACAAGTGGTCAGTTGGCCACGGCGGAGAATTTTCTTTAAAAGCGTCTAGGTCAGTAATAGGCACATACTTCCCGGTGGACAGTGTTCTGCGGTAAAAATAAAACAATGTAAGCTTTCAGGAATAGCCGCGGTCGGAAATAGCGAGTGCGAACGGTGACGTGTCCTTGGCGGCGACTGGGGCGCACTGCCCGAAATATGTCATTAGCAGAGCGTCATGTCGTTGGGGGAATGTTGGAAACGCACCTAGGGCCGCCCGCACTCACCATCCACCGTACTATCATGTTTGAAGTTCTATGCGACAGTCATGCAGATATTATACCTCTTTTCTGCTACAGTTTGCAAGGAATCGTCTGAAATAGAAAATACACCGAAAATAGAAATCGTTTTCAAATGCATTGACTACAAACGCGAGAAGAATATTCAACGGTTTTTAGTTGTTCAGTTTTCAGCATATTCTGGCATACTCGCCTACTTGTTTTCTCAGAAACTAGACTACTTTATCTCAGTCATTCAAAGTGACAAGTGTCAGAACGGTTCTAGAAGTTTTCAGTTTTCAATTTCCTCAAAATGGAGTCGAACACTTTAATCTAATTTATTGCATTGCTTGGAGGCTTGGGCAACCACGTAAAACTCATTCTAACATCGATGCCAGCCATTTAATTTTAAATGTACGTGTGTAAGAGTCACGTCAAACTCACCGCGACCCTGAGAAGTTCACATAGGCGCAGCACCTGCTCGCCATATATATCAAAGGTTGTCGTAACACAATCGTGTGTTTCTCAGACTTCGTGAAATGTACGCTCATTGTTTGGCAGAGACGCGAGAAATATGTACGCCAACATATTGTTAAATTGATGGGATTCAGGTTGATTGCTGGTTTAGTAGCTAAAATTAGCGAATAAAGGTCCATGCCCAAAACGTCCGTTGTTGCATCCAGTCATCCACTAATTTGTTGCATCAATCACGGCCATCACGCTCGTGCACGTTGCCTTTAGTGCTGCGGATCTGGAGTTTTATCGAACATAACTGGTTATTACAGCATAGGTATTTATTTTTGCTGGAGAAACGAATGAAAATGGTGCAGTATTTTCACTAGGATTTCGTATAGAATGTAGGATTAAATTGAGTGAAACTGATGACTATGCCATGGTCTCCTAGGCTGTGGGCCAGCTAGTAATCGTAAACCGCGCGCAATTGGAGCTTGCAAACTAAATGCAATAATTTACTGCCACGTCGTTTGTCAAGCAGACTTCCGTGTCCACACACTGTTTCTTAAAACTCAACCCACAATTAAGCTCTTGTAAATGGCAAAGAAAACGTGTACAAATTCCGACATTTACGTTACTTATGACAATCATATTTTCGCATCACTCAACGTATGTTACAGCTCACGTTTCCCGACGAATTTGACAATGTACACGTGTAAACTGAACATTATTACTTAGTTGATAATTTGCAGATGATAATTCGAATATAACTGAACAGACGACCCTGGCCCTCGGCAAGGCGACGTCTCGGCCTAACGCTAGGAATTAGGAAGTGCGTAGAACATGGCAGGCGGTGGGTGCGTGATCAAAACAAATATAAACCGTCGTCGGTCGGGCGAGCGGGCGCTGTCACCCGCCTGTGCCCGCCTGCTCGCCTGCTCGCCGGTTACAGCCGCCACTGGCCAGGTCCACTCCACAAGCTACTTCTTTCTTCACTAAACAGGGTCTATTAAAATTAAATAAACTTTTACGAAATGACTTTTGGCAATGTTTTTTTCGTCAGCCTTCCTTGTCATATAAATTCTAATTCCAAGGTCACTGCTAGGAAAATAAGAATAATTTCGAAGAATGAAATCTTTTAAACAGCCTTCTACAACATCGTCATTTTAAAAACTGGAACTAAAATAGTTTATCTGCATAATGTACTTACTTAGTTTCTAGTTTTCGTCCTACCTGTAGACGGTGTGTCTCCTGAAAGAGGTTAAGACTGGTGTCGTCACCGGTTCCGGTTAAGATATTAATAAAAACCTCGAAAATTATTTATATCATACACGACGGTGCTCATTGTTCGGTGACATTGTACATCTTACTGAAATAATTTACTGGCTATGTTATTTATGACTTTAGCTAGTTATATCTTTAAAACAAGCTCGCGACGCCTGACCCGAAATTCACAAAAAGTCATTAAATTAACTTAGAGGATTGTATTGGTGATTTTAATGATTAGAACTCTGTAAAGTCATATTTGCTAGCGGTCGCGAATCATATTTTAATACTTAAACATCCTGACACTGACTTGTAAATTGCAAAAGACGTAAGACCATTTGAATATCTCGGGCAACCCTGACGCTTCCACCTTATAGTATTTCTGTGATTGTTGCGTAGAGCTTAGAGTTAAAGAAAAGTTCGGACGAATTCCACAAATTCCTGAAGATGATTTATTGCAGGTGCAGGCGATCGTTAAACCCGAACAAAACTATTCCTAGATTACCTAAATTTATTTTACACATCAATAAAACAATACGATATTGCATCCCGAACGTAATAAAAATCAGCGTCAGTCATCTGCTATATCGGAGTAGTGCGGCCCACGCGCAGGCCAAATGAAAATATACTCGACGACGCCGGCTGCCAAAGAAATTAAATAGAGTAGATTTTTCAGTTGGACAGACACGCGATGAACAATGGGTCTCGGTTACAAGGGAAGGACGCCACGAGTTGCGCTCGCGCACACCTAGGGCTGGCGACGGGTTGAGGCAAGTTTATCAATCTTGAAATTAAAAATCAAAGAATCAAATTCAAGAAAGTTTGTAATTTTAGTCCATTTACTGATTTATGCAAATCCGCTAAGCCTTCGGTGTGTTTTTTATAAGGGTTCGGTCAAAGCGGTACGGACAAGTTGCAGACGCGACTCTGTGTACCAACTTCCGACACGTCCCAACGAATACTTCCATAAGTACTAGGTATTTGTCGGTGTGAATAGAATTTTATTGTAAAATAGTTGTGTTTCAATTTTGGTATTCAATAGTATATTTTGATATATTCTATCTGTCAGAGTTCCGTGTAGGCAATTCGTCCGTACCAGTTTTACTGACCTTTCACAACTGCATATGTCCGATTTCAGGCAATTTTAATAAATTTCAATGAAAAACTTCTGAAAAAGGAATTATACGTGCAAAACTACCAAAGGAAGTTCAATAAAAGGTATTGAAATGGCACTTAGCATAATATCAACAGTACATATCAACAACATTATGTTTCCCGATGCAGTGCGGTTAGTGCAACATGGACGTCACGACAAACAAACTTTGTTTTCACAAACATTTGGATAAATGTTCCCTCGTGCTCAGTTTTGGCTGGCCATATTTCCGTTTGTCCGATTGGAAGGTTATCCCCCTTTTTTCCGCTTAAGGGTATCTTCTCGTCTGGCGTTGCTTAGACGCTGTGCTTACGAGTATGTGCTAGTGTCGCATAGACTTTTTTTTTGAGGCTTGAGGTTGTAGGCTGCTTAACCGAGTTATTCAGTGGGTGCTTCAAGGGTAAGGCCTCGAGGAGTCAGAGCAAGTTCTTAAAAACTAAGCAACTACACGCTAAGGGCACCCCTTGTGGGGTACGAAGGTTGGCTAATCCAAAAAGAAGCCTCAAGCTTCACCAACCTTAGCCAGTAATTTAATTTGTAGTAGAACGGTCCTACTTAATTTTCTTTAAATGATGAACTTCGCATAAGCGAAGATATTCAAAAATATGAATAGACTCATTTGAGTGTGGGGAACACTCAAATGAGTCTATTCATATTTTCCACGGAAATCTTTAGTAAAAGGCGAAAGATTTATATGTGTTGAAGGGAAACCAGAGATACCAACGTCTCAGCTTCGACGCGACCAAACCAAATCGCGGAGTATCTTAACACCGCGATTCAGGAATCGACCCGAAATTGCACAGTGACATCTAGTGGGTAGTATTGGAAATAAACAAGTTTCAATAAGGCTAGCAACTTGAATTTTATGTTTATGGTGCTTGGAAAGGTTAGCAATCCAGTCCGAATAAAATGAAAAAAATAGGGTGTTGTTAACGGCTTTTCCGCGTAGCAACAAGGTTTTAACCGGAATCAGACAGACATCGTTTGTTACCATAATTATTGAGGAGCTAATCTGTGTCATATTCGTGTTAGCAGCAGTCATCGCCAGTACATTCACAGTCGATATTTTAAAATACTTATGGCCGTTTGCCCATCAACAGCTCAATGCTGCCGTCAGTTAATTAATGTTACTTATTTAGGTTTTTAATGAGAATTTTAAATTATTTTTTTCTCCAAGTAGAAAGGAAATTCTCTTTTAAAAGGTGTGAGTGTGAAAAATTTATGTATGTATGCCACGACAGAAGAAAAAAAAAACAAAAGACGAAAGAGATTATTTACTACTACATAATTATACAACTAAGATTACTTTAAGTACTGAATTAGTATATTTAATTCACAATTGTAAGATTAATTTAAATAAAATAGCAGGTGCTGAAACACTTCATCATCATTTCAGCCGAAAGACGTCCACTGCTGGACATAGGGCTACCCCAAGTGCCGCCACATTGACCGGTCCCGTGCGACTCGCATACAGCGGATCCCCGCAACCTTCACCAGGTCATCGAAACACTTAGTAGAAGGTAATACTTACGTTATTAACTAAACATTATTAGATAACTTACTTATTTTTCTATTTTTTAAATTTTGCCCCACACTAGGAATTTCTCCTCTATCGTGGGTGCGTTTACAAACATTTAAACTCACATACACAAACAGCCAGATCCGGAACAACCATCTGTAGGCCATACAAATATTTGTTCCGTGCGGGGATCGAAGCCACGACACACAACGCAGCAATCAATCGCTCAGCCACTGCGCTAACTGTGCCGTCGTATTGATTGAATTAGCGGTGAGTTTTTTTGCATGAGGGGTGGCGAGACTTTCAACTTCTTACGAGGGGTTCCAGACAAAAAAAAAAAAAAAACTGCTGCGCACCGCACGCTCAGTTACCGGCTTCTGTGACTCCCTTCATAGCATAGAGCACGACCGACTGCAGACAGTGCTCGTTGTAATACGACTATTTATGACCGTCTTGAGATTTACACAGTTCACAAAGCTGACATAGTAATAAAACTCGCTGTAAATTACAATGCCACTTGACTGTGAAAGTGATGGTACCAAGTCTGATAGTTTTCAGACAGAGACTGACGTTTTAAACAATGTAGGTATTATTGGTTTATCTAGTAAGTACTTCTACTTATTGTTCAGTAATTACCTAGCATTTACTTCGTCCAGAAACTATTGATATTCTAGTATCTAGTAGAGCTGAAATCCTTTTCCAGAACAGCCGGAAATATATTTAATATATATAATAATAATACCAGCCTATTTCTGTCCCACTGCTGAGCAAAGGCTTCGTCTCAGCAGAGAAGGCACGAGCATTGATCACCACGCTTGCTCAAGACGGGTTGGCGATTTCTTTCCTCACGATGTTTTCCTTCATCGATATCTGTGATGTCCAAGATAAACTTAGGAAGTACATATGAATTGAAAAATTTACATTGGTACTTGAACTAATATTTTAAAGAGGTAAAATTTGTTTGTAAGTTTGTGTGTAGGGGGTAATCTCCGGAACTCATGATCCAATTCTAAAACTTTTTGCACTGGTGGAAAGCTACATTATTCGTAAGTTCGGTACAGGGAAAATTATTTTGCCGGGGTTGCGGGATTGTTCGAAAGAGATACCGCGGCCCTGGAACGCAAAGGGCAAAGGAAGGAACATGGATGGGCTTTAGTCAGTAAAATTCTGACACTCCCTCCTGGTCAGCCCAGAGCGGGACTTATTTGATGATTTCCCATCCGAAAAAAAAGGGTAAATTATTTCTATAACATTTATTTATTCAGAAACACATTCTAAGTCAATATCACACTTTTTGCGGACGAAGTCGCGGGCGAAGTGCTAGTACCTAATACAATTTAATTTAATTTGCAAACTTTAAACAAGTGAAATGAAGCCAGTACACGATTAAGACAAGCCATAAGTCAGTGCGTTCATGTATTTGCGGAAACGAAGACGCCAGTGTAAAATTGTCGCGACCTATTTACTGGACATGAGAATGCACTGTGAGTGTGCACATGTCCACAAAACATCCATCAATTCTCTACCTACAGATGTGAGGCGCAAGAGTTATTTTAGACTTTCCAGTTTGCAGGTGGTAATCTATTTTAATTGTCTCATGCGTTTGATGCCAGCGCGACTTACCTGGATTATTAGCTGTTTACGATTCATTTAGCGGAGAGGAAACTCAATGTAATTTATGTTTTGAATTTTATGATACATCGAGTGGAAAACATATGAAAAATTACGAAAGCTTCAGTTTTCTGTAATCCAGGGACTGTTACGAATTCGCTGCGAGTTTTAAAACACACACTGACAGTTTATCTGCTCCCGAAAAACATGAACCGTTGAATTTTTTGCATTCCTCATAGGTACCTATTTGATATAAGAAACAAGCAACTTTGATATATTCTGTCGTTACATTACATAATGAATCTATACATCTATATACTATATAAATAAATAAAATTGAAAAGTCTGTTTGTAATATCAAAATAAAAATATTTTGAAGGCTCATTAATATGTAGTAGGTATTGTATTACATTCAACAGCAAAACTAAATTTGTTTTTCATAGTATAATAATGGAAAACAAAGTTACTGCTGCAGTTTGATGAAAAAGTCCCATATCTCAAAAAATAAATCTTATTCATACCAATTTTGGTTGAAAGTATTTTTTAAGTTCTACAATACTACGTTTTTTCAGAATTTTCCTCCTCTTACTTTAGAAATTAGAGGGTGGGGACACACATTTTACAACTTAGGGTGTGTCTATCTTTCAAACGATTGACTTTGAGAAAAAATGGTTTTAGGAACCTCAATGTCATTTCGAAAGACCTATTTACAGACACCCCGCAGGTATAGGATTGATGAAAAAAATATATTTTAGTTTCAGCTCCGCGACTTCGGCCACCTGGACTTAGATCTTTTTCACCCTGTTATTATAAAACGCAAAATGACTTTGTCTGTTCTTTAGTATGACAATTTTCACTATTGTTTTGGTGTTTGTTGATAGGGCAGGTTATAGACTTGATTCAAACTCAAAGCATTTGTTTAAAATAGACCCGTAACAAAGTGCTTGTGCAAGTAACAGGCTGAGAAAGATCTAAGTCCACGCGGACGAAGTCGCGGGCACAGCTTGTTATGCATAAAATCTTGGACTAGCTTATAGGTAATTACCCTGAAACAACAAATGAAGCGCTCATTGTTAAGAATTTTACACAGTTAGTAGAAATTACAATGTCATAAATGATGCGTAAGTAGGTACATTTTATTACCCTTGCATATTGGTTGGAACAGTTGGCAGGACGCAGCTTGCCAGACGTTATTACAGCATAACTCGGATTTACCGCTTAAGGTTACTAAACATAAAGGGTGTAACAAGACCCTTAACGAAGCCGAAAAGTAATTGTTCTCCCAGTCATTGCGATAATTTTTTGTTCTAGACCATACCTGGGAACCTTCTAGTTACGGAGATATTGGGGGTCAAAGTTCCAACGTTTTCAAAAGTAGTTTTTTAAAGACATGTTTTTAACGTAATATTTTTACTGTGAACACCTCCACGACCCCCGCACTATTCAATCAATCCATCAGCATAATCCAATTCAATCCAAGTCCTAGCGTAAAACGTGATTTTTCACCCCAAAAAAAAAAGCCATTTCCCAGCAATAATTTTTGCGTAAAGTTATGTACAGAATGCTTAGTTGGCGGCTTCGTGAAGGGTCTTGTTACACCCTGTAGATATTTCTACGTGTTCTATGTACCTTCCCATAACTAAGACTTAGGCACAAAGGTAAGGACTAAGGTAAGGACTGATGTACCTAATTGATATTTTAATAGCTGCGAATAAATACCTACATTATTTTATTTCCCAATCGATGAAATAATAAAAACTGTAAATATCTTGGGTGCATTGCTAGTAAAACTTGCCAGTTTTCAGTATTCTTTAGTTTTGTTTTATTAAGTTATGATAGACAAACACGATAAACAAACACAAACAACATCGTTCTAATAACAAGAATACATTAAAGATTACGTTTTACAGTCTCTCATCATCTCATGTTGATGGAATCGGCAATCGATTGTTTACTCGTACTTCGCTGAATCGACATAAGAAGCAATTTGCGAAAACTAAAAATAAGCACGTTGTGTTGGCTGGACGCAATAATGAATTAATTTTCAGGAAGTTTGTCGGCACGGGGCGTCATGTTGTGCAAGTGAGTTGTAAATCAACATAAATCAGGCATGTCAAAACGTTTGCCCGCCTTATTCCGGCTGCGGCGGGCTCGGCGCAGTGTAAGCAACCTAACTCACGCGCTGTTTGCTTAGCCCCGAGTTATAATCTCCCTGCCGACATTAATACGCTCGCGCATTACATATCTTGTAAATTAAACCTCATATTTATGCACAATATGAAGGAAGTCGTATGTTATTCACTAGCCAAAAGTTATTCGATATTCGGCGCCATACTTACCCAAAAATAAAGCATTTAAAACTGTTATAAAATAGCTATTAGAGCAGATGAGTTGTTTTGTTTTTAATTATGTGTGTCTAAATACCAAAGGTTTCCTGGTTTCAACGAAACCAAAGTATTTTTAAGATGCTTAGGTATGTTATGTTCTTTTTTTCAGCTGTTCCCCGATAACAGAATTTTATGTCGTATTAACTATCAAGGCTGAAAAATAACGAGCCGCTAGCGAAAGCTTCAAAATATAACACAATAAGTATTCTACTCATATTTTATTTGTTTTATATTTAGATAGTAAGTACCTAAGTACTTATTTTTTAGTAATTAGAAGTTTAACTAAAGCCTGTAGTGTCCCACTATACATTTTTATTCTTAGATTATCTACTAATAACTACAGGTTCAGTCTTTATGACGTGACGAAAGAGACCAGTTGACCTTGACCAGTTGACCAGTTGATATACAAAGCAACAAATACGCATACTTCTTTGATAGTAACTATGAGCTATCACTCGAGATGTTCTCCTACAAAACTGGAAAAATAACTAATATCGGAATGAGAAACATACACGACCGAATTATATGCAATATACTATATGATTTAGATCTAATTGACAACAACAACGCATCAAATAATAAACTTGAAAGCAACAGTTTTAGTAACCATGATCTTTTTCGTATTTAATCATATATTTACAAATATATGATTAAATACGAAAAAGATCATGGTTTGGATCATGCACCAAAATATCAATGGTCTAATTAATAAATCGGATCTATTAGGTATACATCTAAATGAACTTTCAGAAGAAGGTAGGTCAGTAGATATCCTCTGTATAACAGAACACAACATGAAACATGGTGACAATCAACATTTACATTTAAATAATTATTCACTTGCTACATGCTATGCTAGACATGATAGAAACGGGGGGTCATGCATTCTAATAAAGAATACACATAAATTTGAAGTCATTGATGTCAAAAAATGGGCCATACCACATCAAATAGAATGTTGTGCAATAAAACTTTCTTCGCACCCAATCACCATTGTCTGTATGTATAGACCACCAAATAATAACAAAGATAAGCTATCGTCATTTTTTGAGAATTTAGACATGATGTTAAGAGAAATCTGTCTAAAACATAATAACAAGATCATACTATGTGGGGATTTTAATATAGATATATGCAAAAATAGCAAAACCTCGGTCACTTTTCAAACTATATTACGCAGTTATAATCTGATTCTGGGTACTCGGTCACCGACACGTCTATGCAGTGGGACCTGCATTGACAACATAGTTCATAATATTAGAGGCAGCAAGTGTGAGGTTAAAGAATTTGCATTGTCTGACCATACAGCGCAACTGCTAAAATGTCGTGTCAAAAAAACGTGTACACTTTCTCACTGGTTCATACATAAACGTGATTATAGTGACGAAAATATAAAAACATTTAGAGAATGCCTTCAGAATTTAACATTTCATGATGTCTTTATGTGCTCTGATCCTAATAATGCATTTAATGAATTCCATGACCTTTATAAACTATTTTATGACCTATGTTTTCCGATTAATAAAATAAAGGTTTCGCTAATCAAAAAACCTAAGTGGATAACACCGGGACTAAAAAAATGTTCCAAACGGAAAAGGGACATGCTATGGGAATATCGCAAGTCGCCTAGCTCAGAAAATAAAAACAAACTAAAAACCTACACTAACAGATTAAAACACATAGTCAAGCAAACACAAAAAGCGCAAAACAGTCATTTTATAGATACGTCCGAAAACAAGAGCAAAGCTACGTGGAGTATCATTAATAAACAGAAAATAAATTACCCAAAAGAAGGAATTTGCAGCATAAAGATTAACAATAAAGTTGAAAATTCTCCAGAACAAATAACGGAATCATTTAATGAATATTTTATAAATTTTAATCAATCTCAGAATGACATTAACTATAATAATACACTGACATTTGACACAAATCCTAATTCAATTTTCATGACACCTACGATACCCTTTGACATTATTAAAATAATCCAATCATTGAAGAATACTAATAGTGCTGGATATGACGATATTACCACTAAAGTGATTAAAGCTACGTCTCAAATTATTGCACCAATACTCAGTCACATTATAAACAACTGCATTGAGAAAGGCGTATTCCCAGAAAGGCTGAAAATTTCAGTAATCAAACCTTTGTTTAAAAAAGGTGACAGGCAAGATCCAGGTAACTACAGACCTATTGCACTTATTCCGGTCTTCTCTAAAATTTTCGAAAAAGTAATGCATAATAGTATATATTCTTTCTTAGAAACAAACAAAATCTTAATCAGCGAACAGTACGGTTTCAGGAAAAATAAAAGTATTAATTCCGCAATATATGCGCTTGTAGAACATGTCTTGACTAATATGGACAATGGAACTCCTGTAGTGGCATTGTTTATGGATATGTCAAAAGCATTTGACCATGTTAGCCATAAAATACTCATAAACAAATTGGAAAAATATGGTATCAGAGGCAACATCCTTGAACTTGTTGAATCATACCTTACCAATCGGCAACAATTTACATGTATCAATAAAATCAACCCCCGTACAAAAACAGAAATTACATATCAATCCAAACATCGGGAATGTTTATGCGGGGTACCACAGGGCGGTGTACTTGCTCCATTATTTTTCATCATATATATTAACGACATGCCTAAACTCATTAACAATCCTATGATCTTGTTCGCAGATGATAGCACAATATTATTTAAAGGCAAAAATGATGACACACTTGAAAAAGAAATTAATGACAACCTTAATGACATAATATCCTGGCTAACAGAAAATAACTTAAAAATTAATCTAAATAAGACTAACTACATCTCATTTGAACAAAAAACAAATAATAAAAAACCAGACGTTCGATATGGCAGTACAAGTATTCAGGATACTGATCACACAAAATTCTTGGGCATGTGGATAGATAAAGGCATGAACTGGAAAATGCATGTTGAGGGCGTGTGTAAAAGACTTAGCCAGTGCTCCTATGCCCTTTATAACCTAAGGAAAATATCAAGTCAGGCCACCCTTTTAGTGGCATATCATGGTTATGTGTCATCAGCATTACGCTACGGACTTATGTTTTGGGGAAACTCGCCAGACAGAGAAGTGGCGTTTAGGGCACAGAAGAAATGCATAAGGGCAATATGTGGCATACAAAATACAGAGAGCTGTCAGCCATATTTTCAAAAGCTTAAGTTACTTACACTCCCGTGTCTTTATATATATGAAGTAGCTACTTTTGTCAAATCAAATCTACATTTATATAATCGCCCGAAGAGCATACGCTATAAAAATACAATATGCATGACAAGACACAAAAAAGCTATATTCAGCAAAAACCTTTTAGGCATGGCACCCAAAATCTACAATAAATTACCCAAACATATCATAGAAGCTAGTAGTACAGATCTGTTCAAAAAATGGTTAAATGATTTTTTGATTGAAAAATGTTACTACACTATTAATGACTATCTTAATGAAACTTGCTAGATCTACTATATCCGATTTATGACATTAGTAAAAACTTGACATTGCACTGAATTAAATTATTGAAATAAAATTGTTATAATTATTACCTCTATGTTTATGTGACAATTAATTTGTTTGTGTGTGTAAAATTTTTGACTGTAATTAATAATCTAAAATATTGTTATTTTCTAATCATTCTGACATTACTGTTATTTTGTAATTTGAAATTTGATAAAAACTGATTATAATCATCAATTTAATTTGTACGCTTAAACGCAAAACATAGACGGGACTCTTATGTTTAATTGTAACACCATTTAAAAACCTATGTTTACAAATAAAGATCTCATTTTCTCATTTTCTCAAAAAAAACCTAATCTGAGGCTGACGGGAAGACTTACAACTGTTGAGATAATAATATATCACTGTTCTCTTTATATGATTACACGAATCATCGCTTTGTGGATCCCACACAAATATATATCAAACAAGCTGATGCCTGCGGTTTTGCCCACGTGGAGTTCAGTAATTGTCCCACAGGGTCATACTACTACCGCGATAAAAAATACCCGTTCAGTAGTTTTACCGTGAAAAAGTAACAACCATTTATTCTCACAAAGTTTTATTATAAAATAGTAGTAAGATGCTTCCGTAACTCGGTTACAAGGATCCAGTGAGTCCCTAAAATATGCTTGTCTTTAACTCTGATATCATCATCCCTATAATCCTCGAAGGGTTAGGCAGGGGTGTATGTATAGTGCACCCTCATTTTCCCAGTTGTGTTTACGTCCCATGTAATTGGGGGCGAGTCTATAACACATCGCATCCTCATGAAAACACCCAATAACGCTTTGCCCTACCTGGGAGTAGAACCCAAGACCTCATGCTCACCAGTACCGTTTACGATCAAGGAGGAAGTTATTCTTTAACTCCACAGATAATAAATCCAGAAGTAATTCGGTGAGTTTGGCAAAACATTATCATAAACCTTTTAACATTGTATGAGTACTTAATGAATGTTTAGTCTATTGGTTGAGCAGCGCACGAGTATCGCTTCATATAGTTATTTATTCCACGATCACTCAAAAATGGATGACAGCCGGGGTATTAACAACCACTTCTGTTTTCATAAACATAGCTAAATATTGAAGTTTCTTTTTAGTCTAGACTAGAAATTCGAATTCTAGGTATTTTTGTAAACATCACTCGCACTTTTACTGAAGCTCGATGCTAAAATAATAACAGCCTCTGGGGTCGATCTTCGAGTTAAGTCGCGCTTGCCTAGGTTGGTCCGTGGGTAGGTTACCATCCATTACATGCCGAGTTTTCTCCTTTTCTCGGAAAGCGCGTTTAGCCGTCGGTTGCAGCTTCATTATTAGATCTTTGATAGTCGGTACAGGCAGTCAGTGGTCTTAAAGTCTGACGATAATTCTTACCAAGCGGTATCGTATAACTCAGTACTAACTGGGTAGATGAGGTCAGATAGGCAGTCGCCCCATGTAAAATACTGGTATTCGTGACTGTTCGAAAGAGATACCGCGGCCCTGGAACACAAAGGGCAAAAGAAGGAACATTGATGGGTTTTAGTCAGTAAAAGTCTGACACTCCCTCCTGCTCAGCCCAGAGCGGGAGGAGTTATTTGATGATTTCCCATTCGAAAAAGAAAAAAAAGGGCCGCTATAGAACACAAATATAGCACACATAAAACAATTGCTAGAAAATACAGTGTTAGCTATTATTTGATGAGTTGGTAAGGAATATCACTACAGAGTATAAAACAAAGTCGCTTCCCGCTATCTGTTCCTATTTATGCTTAGATCTTTAAAACTTCGCAACGGATTTTGTTGCGGTTTTTTTTAATAGATAGATTTATTCAAGAGAAAGTTTTATATGTACATTGCACCCGTGCGAAGCCGGGGCGGGTCGCTAGTGGGGTATAAAAAAGACATAGATACAGAAAAAAAAAAAAAATTACTGTGGCACATTTTTATCTTACAACTAAACAACACTTTTATTATGCATATCAGTCAAAAAAACGAAGTTTATCATGATTTAGTGTAAATCAAGTACTTTATATTTCTCGTAACATGTTCCAGATTTTATTTGAGAAAGACGATTACTACAAAAATACTTGTATAAGTACTTAGTTTAGTTAAATCTGCTACAATTGCTTTTATTTCACTTTCTCTCTTGTTTGGGTTTCGTACCCGAAGGGTAACCAACGGGATACCCTATTTCTACGTCTCCGCTGTCCGTCCGTCTGTCTATCAGCGTGCTGTATCTCATGATCCGTAATAGCTAGACCGTTGAAATTTTACAGAATGTGTATTACTGTTGCTGCTATTACAAACAATAAAAATAAATTAAAGGGGGCTGCCCTACTACGATGGTACAGAACCCTTCATGCACGAGTCCAATTCGCACTTGACCAGTTTTTTTTAATTGTATACCCTAGGAATACTCACAAGGTGTACAATTTTAAGAAGAAAAAAAGCATAAAAAAGACGTGCTTTTCATTTTTTATCAGCTTCGTTTGATCGATTTAAGTCAAGATGTAGTTTATAAAAAGAGTCCTATAAGAATAAACTTAGTTATTTATAAAGTTGCGAACATAGTTTTAAGGACAGAGCACACATATAAAATCGAAAAGGGATCGGCACCGTATCAACTCGAGCTGTTCAGTATTCTTTGTTTGAAACTCCCTACTGCAACGCACACTAATCGAATCGTAACGTAATCGCCTCGTCTCGGGACAAGCTCACGAACCGAGGTGCGCTGCGTGGTTAACTCGCTTACGGCTCGTCGTCCCCGCGCTTATGTCTCTCCGTACCCGAGCTTACGTCTCTTCGTCCACCCTTACGCACACTACTGTTGACACACGTGTTAGCGAGCCGTAAGCGCGGCGCCCATAACCGTAAGCGCGGCGTCGCCTAGCCGTAGCCGAGTTGACGTATCGGAGCTGCTGATCCGCTTGCTTACGTTAGGTTGACGCCTGTTTCACGGCGAGGCGAAAGGCGATATGGTGCCCACCCCTTTCCGATTTGTTATGTGTGCTGTGTCCTTTATACGGAAAAGCTGCCAAACATATTGCCCAATAATTTTATTAATAACAAAGCCTTACAAAATGCACTCCATAGATACTACATTATTGCTTATTTACTTAGTCAAACAAACACTAACCCGGTTTCCGATTTAAGAATTTGAAGTTAAGAATCTGTCAAACACTACTTTAGCCAACTTTAGTACTGAATTTTAAATTTCGATACTGTTATAGTATTGTTTGACTTTTCACCACTTCAAAGTCGCAATTCAGAAATATAAGATTACAACTCCATAGGAAAAACAGTATGTAGTTCAATAAAGTCGTAATCTATACATCTTCTATACAAATATAACGAAAAAATATTTATTTAAATTTTTGTCTGTCTGTCTGTTTGTTTGTTTGTTCCGGCTAATCTCCGAAACGGAGCGAAACTGGACCGGTTTAGACTGGACTTTTACTGGCAGATAGCTGATGTTATAAGGAGTAACTTAGGCTACTTTTATTTTAGATAAAAGGTTAGGGTTCCGTGCAAAAAAATTAAAACCCATGATATTGTTAACAAAATCATCTGATTCAAATAGGGAAGTATTATTTTTATAATGATATGCAGCAACAGCTAGTGTCATTTAAAATCATAAAATGTCTGTGTAATTAATGTTCAAAAACTGCTGATCAGCCTAGTTTGAATAAATTACTTTGGATTTTAATTTTGAAAAAATCTCACTACAATACGCCTATGATAATCTCACTACTATATTAAAGTTGCAACTCCACATATTGTTCTCTCGAAGTCGGGTAGTTATATTTTATAATTAAGAGTTTAATAGGTTGGCAAGCGTACTTTATAGTGAAATTTTACTAACTGTTAACCTTCTATAACTACGGTAAACGTGGCAGGAGCATTTTAATGTTAAGGCACTTAAAATGGCAATTGCTTATTTCGGTAATACTAAAAAGCGGTATTTTAGGCATCACCTTATTTTGAACAGAGTTCAAAAAAAGGAGGGTACCAATTTGCGTATGTATGTATTATTGTTGCAATTTGACAATACTTCGAATATTGAATGAAATGCACATACGTGCGAAAGTTTGTACACAATCACGCAAAAACGGCTAATCGGATTAGGATGAAATTTGGCACACACATAGTTTATAAACAGGTTGTAGGCACATATAGGATATTATAATCTTTTTATACCTGTAGTACGATCCCATGGGACAGTTACCGAACTACCCGCAGGAGAATCCGCAGGCATAAACTAGTATTGGGCTCTAAACACTGCCGAGTTTCATAAGTGTTTCATGTTTGGCCACGTATTTCTCAGAATCTAGAATCGAATTGAAACCATTATTTTTTTGCTGGGTTAAGTATCTTTCTACATATGGAACAGTGCAAGTTACATCAAAATGAGTTTAGAAGTTTTCAAGAAATGGACTTATTACGTAAACATTTAACTTCGTCTAAGTTATTATACTAGCTAATTATAATACTAATTATTTATCTAATTTTAAGCTATTAATATAACTACATTTTAGTTACAACGTAACATTTTTTTTTGTTTTGTTTTCCCTAAACTAGGAATATCTTCTGTTTCGTGGGTGTGATTACAAACATTTAAACTCACATACACAAACAACCAGACCCGGAACAACTAACTGTAGGCCATAAAAATATTTGTTGCGTTCGGGAATCGTACCCGCGACACGCAGCGCAACAGCCAATCGCTATACCACTGCACCCACCGTGCCATACCTGTGATATACATGGCAAAAATTTATGTGGGATACCACAACTAAAAATCGAAAAAAAAAGAACACACAATCTTTGGATGCTGCAAAAAATCGACCTAAAACTATTTCTGTTGTGTATACGGTGACTGGTCTATATTACTTAAGTTTTTTATGGAGAAAGTACAGCACTAGGCTCCCAGTGATTAAGGCGCCGCTCCTGAAAAAGAACCATTAGTTATAAAAACAATACATCATATTGACAGCGTACAGGTTGTAACAGGACCCTTAACGAAGCCGTCAACCAAGCACTATGTACATCAAACTAAATAACTTTACGCAAAAATTATTGCTGTGAAACGACTTCTTTTTGGGGTGAAATCACGTTTTACGGTAGCGCACTCAAAACATTGTGCTGATGGATGGATTGAATAGTATAATATAATATATTAAGGGTCGTGGAGGTGTTTACAGTAAAAATCTTACGTTAAAAACACGTATTTAAAAAAAAAAGCTTGTGAAAAAGTTGGAATTTTGACCCCCAATACACTCCGTAAGGTCCCCAAGTATGGTCTAGAACAAAAAAAATGATCGCAGTGATGGGGAGAACAAGTACTTTTGGCTTCGTTACGGTTCTTCTTACACCTTTTATAAAGGACTGTACTATTACTATTGCTAGCCCGTATTGTCCCACTGCTGAGCAAAGTCCCCCATAAATTCCTTCCAACGGTTGATACTGTACATGGAATATAAATACATCACATAATTTTCTCAGTTCATATGCTTGTAGCAATAAAATACCCTAAGAAGTATGTATGGGCGTGAGTTAGCACTATGATTTATTTTATTTATATTCAAAATATACAGTGTTCGCTCAGCGAAACACATTTAATGTTAGACGATTACATTCATAACTATATTTAATTTTCTTAAACGTTGTAGTCGTCAGTTCGGCAGTCACTTTGATTTTGATTGAGCGTTTGTTGCGCAATTATATAATTATATACTTACGCACAAAAAATTAAGATTGTCAAACTGAATTATCAGACTAGTCCTGTAGTACATTATAACTTTGGCACCAACCAGTTTAACTTTAACCCTGCATAACTTGTTCCTTATAAGCAGAATAGGGAAAGACGGGTCAAGTAATGGTGGGGCATATATTGTATGATGTTTGGGACTTTATAATTATAAAGATTTGTTTTAAGTTACTGTTGGTTCAAAAGTAAAGTTCTTAGCCGAGGTGAGCAATACAAAATCTCTCGTCACATGATGACTTTTGGTGCTTTACACAATGAATTTGTTTTGGATGGCTTTTATTTTTTATGAAATAAAGATATTTACCAAATAGCCATTGATCTTGCCCTGGAGTGTTTGTAGAAGCTGTACGGAGCTATCCTGTAATCTTTGCTGTTCTTTAACTCCTTCAGTATTTTTTTGGCACTGTAATAACAAAATAGTTTTCAGGATGGGGCCTTAAACCAAACACACATACATACAGACATTCTTAAATTAATTTAATTTCTAAACATTTCTTTACAAAGCACTTCAGTCTAAACAGCAACGCTAATGCTGGGTTTTAAAATACAGGTTGATATTCTTTTTTGAAAAAATGAAAACTTCGGAAACATTCCTGAAAAAAAAAAATTTTTATTTACTTCGGAAACATTACTTTTTAAAACTTTGATTAAAATGGGCGATACTGCGCCTGTATTTCGTATCTCTTCTATTCATTATTCTTATTCTATTTTTTTTTTATATTTTGTACTTACGTTTGATGGCTGTTAGTGGCTATGAGAGCAGTTTTAGTCCCATAAGGCTTTATGTCTAAAGAGCCGAAGGCCGCCAGATCAGACGCCACCTGAGACAAACATGACAAATGTTTCAGCTAAATCGTAACCCCGGCTAGGTCGCCATGAAATATAGCGACGAGCGACTCGTTCCGATGAAACCTATTTATATCCCAACCTTAAATCAACCTTGACAGTGGCATGAAAAAAAAAATTGTACATTAGAGAAATCAAACACCGGCCGCTCCGGTTAAAAAACGGGACGGTACGAAAATAAAGATTTTCGCCTGTGACACTTGGGCATTATCAATCTGTTTTAACTAGCAACGGGAAATATGTGCACGGCGGGGGAGGCGTGCGTGTGTGTGTGTGTGTGCGTGTGCGCTGGCCGCGAGCCAGGCCGGCGCACACGCACACACACTTGCGCGCTCCGACACTACACCCCGACGTGACAATTATTACTACCATAACCGTTTCTTAACATACTCCCGCTAAATTTGGCTCCGAGGATACCGACGCAGATGAACCCGACACGATGTTTACGATCCGAACAAAAATAGCATTGTTTTCCGCCCGTTATGCAATTCCTTTTGAGCTCTGCCAGATAACGAATGTATCGGCAGTTATTGCCGTTATTATGTACTGCAGCTAAAATATTGCTGTTTTGAAAATAACAGGCGTTGGAATTGTGTAGTGGATAATTTATTGTACATTGACCTTAGTATTTAGTAATTACAGCGAGAGTTGTGGAGAGATTAGTTTGGCAAACGTCAACAATAATACATTTAAAGGAATATCGAATATAATGAAATAGTTGCTGGACGCGATGCATTCCAGCGTCGACGGCTGTCGCCGACTGTCCAATGCTGCGCAGGACGGAGAACTATTGTATTTATACCTACTGGGTGTATATTGAGATTTATTTGAACACAGTGCAGATAGTAGATAGTGCTGAGATTTATAATAAATTTAACGCCTCTACGGTCTTATAATAATAAATACAACGTGCATACACTAATGCAAAATCAACGAAAATAGTGTATTTTCATATCCAACGGAAAAGCGTTTGCGTGATGACGATGAACTTGCCGATCCGACAGCTTTTATTAATTATATTAGTTTTACCTGCATTTTATTACCGACTGTTTTGTATACTTAAGGAAACGGGATGTATGAACTTCTTATAATCCCGTAATATTCTCCCTACATGTTAAACATTACAGAAAATATATACTCGTCATTGAAGGTCATCATCAATCATCAAACTTAGCTAAATATTAAAATTATACATTTATAAATTAAAATAACCTAAACTAAATATCTTAACATCAAGCTTAAAAAATGGCGTCAAAAACTCCTCCTCAACGCTGTCAACTGGTAATGTACCCAAGAGACTGGCGGCGTTGCCACGTTGTATGGCAATGCTAAGCCTTTGGCCAAGGTAAAAGCCAGCCCTTGGGTCACGGGAAGTGTCAACTAAGCGTTTTGAAATATCCTTGAAAAGGCTGTGAGCACTCGGACCCCACGGTCCTAGAGTTACAACCCCAAATGGCTCGAAAATACAGTTACCAATAAGGTTACTATATTTACGCCGCTTGAGGTTCTCTGCAGCCGCAGCGGCGGCGCCAGCACAGCACGATGAGCTAGGAAGATGGGATGGCGCACATGTTGCGTCCCATACTAAAGGCCTACCCGTCTTCCATGGAAACAATAACATCCCGTCCGGTCTCTTGCCACCGTCGCGTGCCAAGCCATTAGGTTCTAATATAGCTGGAACGCCGACGGTGACAAGAGCTCGTCAGATGATGTCATTTAAGTTCGCGTGCCGTGCAAAACGGCCCGCACTTCGGCTGCATGACAGGCCGTGATGTCCGAGGCTGTTGACAACTTCACCACAGTGACAGCGATGAGGGGAAATGAAATGCATAAATAAAATAAAAAAAGTATAATGTAATAATTAATCTAAGGAAGCTATTCTCTCTACGCCTTGTAATTTATACGGATATTAATCAAATAATACAGTACCTGTCCCACATTGATGGTCCGTGGAGCGAGAATCTTCAAATGCAGCAGTCCAGGTCGATGGCGCGGCGGGTCGTTTCCCGCGAAATTCTGGAATAACAGAAATGATAAATGTATTCTTCAAACAATAAAAAGCGCAATAATTTTCAAACATAAAATACGATGTATAAACTTGACTCATGGAGAATTTCAAACGCATAGTTCAGACAAATATACATGCCGAGGTTTTATTGTTAAACAATGTGTATTGTCTTTCAGCCTCAAACTAAACATTGTAACTATTTTTCAGTGAAAATAAGCATCCATGCAATATGAACATTGAATTTTTGTTGATAATTAATTGTGTACATTGGGATCAGGGCAGGAGGATGTTGATATCAATGAGGCCTACCGACTTTCAGTTTTTTCAGGAAGTCATGGGGAGCCTTTGCCCAGCAGATGGATAAATAATCTATACATCTATACAAATATCTGTTTGTCAAAATAACAGCTTTTTACTGAATGCATATGAAACTAACGGCAGTTATAACAAAAACGTATTTTTTTTTTCAATTTTTGTCTGTCTGTTTGTTCCGGCTAATCTCCGAAACGACTCGACCGATTTTGACAAGACTTTAACTGGCAGATAGCTGATGTTAAAAGGTCTTAGATAGGCTACTTTTATTTTAGAAACATAATTAGCGTTCCGTGCAAAAAAAATAAAACCGTTGAAATTGTAAACAAAATCCGATTCAAAACGAGAAGTATTTTTTTTTAAATAATAATTTCACGCGAACAAATGTCGCGGGCAACAGCTATTAAATAAACAAAAATAAAAAGGTTTATTGTTCAAGAGAGCATTACACAAGCTGAATATCACTAGCCGCCATACTAGGATTCCCTGTATCGTGGAGACTAGTCTCCTTCGTCTTGGAAGGTAAATAGGAAGTAAGTCATAATACAATAGTATCGTACATTTAAAATATCTTAGGCTAAAGTGCAAATATGCAAATCCATGATGAGGATGACGCATGCTAACAGTAACTAGTAATTAAATAAATAGTCCACTTAGTATGGAGACTGTATATTTTATCTTTACCATCTTCAATTTCACATCTCACTCGCGATTTTAAACTGAAAACCCTTCCTGATCAACACACACACGCTCACAGACAGACACAAACACACGCAAACATTCTCAAACTCAATACAGGTTTCTTTTAACAGGTTTGTTTTTTTTTGTTTTTACCAGTCTTTTTATTTTTGTTAATCTTATTGTATAAAATTCTGTAATATCTCCTGTTGGAACAGGGCACTGGCTCTTGTTCTATCACCCAGCACAGGAGTCAGGGACTTCACATAATTTTGAAAGCTCTGTCTTGTGTAATAAAGATTATATTGATTATGTAAATAAACCTAGAAAAACCTATACACATGTTAAAAACCTAGTTAAAAACTCTAAATGGTCATCACATCACAACTGGACAAAATGATAAACAACTATATATGGGGAGCGTTAGAAATAGTAGGTAATAGAAAGACTTATAAATAACGCAGACGGGCATAGGATTCCATCATAATAGTGAACACAGACGCGAGGCATCATTCGTCGTGTGATTTCAACGCGTCTTTTATTGCTGGCTTGGCGGAGCGGACCCAAGTGTCGTCGATGAACGAGCAATCACATCGCGATGTCAGTATTGTTTGATGATAGATGTAAGGTTATGGCGGGGAACTATTCAGGGAGAGGAAACAATAGAGTTTGAAATATTTTAATTTGTAGCCGCCACGGAGTCTAGATTTGTGCCTGGTTGATTGATGATAACTGGTGAAATGTGGGTGTACTATTAGGTACACCTGTGCCTAACCCCTTCGGGGATTACAGCCGTGTTTGTTATTTTATAAATATTACAAATGTCCACTGTGATAAACTGAGTTATGAATTAAGAAGAATTCAAGTTCCTAAGGGTACGATTGCAAGGTGCCCTGCGGTGCGTTGGAGGCAACTGAGTTTCCGCTGCACTTTTTTTTCGGGTGGTATATCATCAAATAATCCCTCCCGCTCTGGGCTGAGCAGGATCCCTCCTGCAGAGACAGACTTTTACTGACTAAAACCTATCCATGTTCTTCTTTGCCCTTTCTGTTCCAGGACCGCGGTATCTCTTTCGAACAGTCCCGCAACCCTGGCAGGCCACTGCCTTGCCTTCTAAATACCTAAAAGTTATTGACTAAACCTTATTGTGAAAAAGAGTGGGTTAATGTCTGTTTATTATTTCGATGTATTCTGAAGGACTACTGATTTTTATCTCAACATGTCCGAAAGATAGTGTTTGATTCATTGCTCATCCTACATCAGTGCGTATATTTAAATATACTAGCCAATTTACTACCAATTGTTTATAGCACGCGGATATATTGAGACAAGTGCTCAACACAATATTTTTATTACCTTTACAAAATACACCAACCATGATATTATATTTATCGAGTAGACAAGCTGAATTTTTATTCGCATAAACATTTGACTATCCCCAAGTAGAACAACCCTCTATGCCATATAAATCCCGTAACCATGAAGAAATTTGATAGACATTTGAGTTTTTCGACTAGGCAAGTTTGAGTGTAGCAGCTTAGGTTTCCATTTGTCTGTGGTAAGGGCTATAGATTAGCCTCTTATTATATTCTAAGGCCTATATGTCACTAGGACACGATGCACAGTCTTATGGCGGGAGGTCACCTACAGTAATTTTACGTCTGACTTTGCATCAGTGTCAAAATCACAAAGGTTTCTGTCACTCACTGAGAAGTCGTTCAATATTACAGTGGCTTCTATTCCCGTAACAATAAAAATGCTGTTGCACTGCAGCTGTCTCAGGTAAGGTAGCTGTGAACGGAATGTAGTGTCCGCTTGGGTGCTTGTTAATAGCGACTCGTTGCGCCGCCATGGTGTCTTAGTGAGATATAGACTTAAGAGTTTAAGATGATTCATGAAGTAATATGTCCGATACAAAACAATGAATGGAACACTCGACGCAAATGAATGGGACAGCTGTTTTTTTCGTTTACTATTTATGGAGAAACTTCTTCAGTACGATGGTCTATAAATAGTCATATTTCTTTATCGCTGTATAAACATCTACTTTTACGGGAAATTCAAGAGTGTTGTATAATCTAAGCTAAAATAATAATGGGTACCGGGTAAAACGGCGTGCGTTGAGACCACTTCGAAAGGGATTTTAACGTACAACCAACAAGTACTCTATTTTATTAAATTAAATATACGTATTTTTTTAGAGACCTTCTTTGCAACATTAGCTTATTAATTCAAGGTTAAAATCGCTTTCAAAATTTGTCTCGATTCACCCCTGCTTTTCAATTCAGCCCGGATTGCGGTATGTAAAAATAATCTCACCATATACGGTATAGCGCCTCTGATGATGTTAACTTTGTTGCAGTGCGGCGCGAGCGCAGACAGCGTCTCGGTGGGCCCCGCGGGGCAGTAGCTGCCGCGGTTCTCGCACGCCGACCAGTGGCCCAGGCGGATGAAGCAGTAGCCTGGACAGATAGCAATGTTACACTACTTAGTGCTTTATTTTGTTTTCCATAAGGTTGTACTACAAAATTGAAAAAACCGGCCGAAGGGTCCCGTACCATTATGGGAGTCTCCGTTAAATATTTATTTTATTCTGTTTTTAGTATTTGTTGTTATAGCGGCAACAGAAATACATCTGTGAAAATTTCAACTGTCTAGCTATCACGGTTCATGAGATACAGCCAGTGGCGTGCAGTGGTTCTCCGCGGAAGGCAGGCCAGCCACGCTAAGATGACCCTCAAAGTACTCACATCTATTGATATATTCACTTATGAGAAACAACGCCATCTAGCTTAAATATCAGGAATTTCAATGGAATTCTGTCAATACAAGAACGAAGGATGTCGCTCCGCTACAAAAAATTCTAAAAAATAAAACAGAGAGCGCTGTAAACAAAAAAAAGGTAGAGTTTTCTGACCGGAATATTTGAAAAACAAACCTTTAAAATAAGCCTATTAAAACCAAAGTTATAAATACAAGAACTCTGCATTAATCAAGGTTCAAATCACGATTTACTGACAATGCAAACAGAAGAAAGATTAATTTGAAATGACGATGAATTTTAGGTTAATTCTCGTAATTCGGGTACCTACACATCTTTCTTTGGACACAACTTGAATCTTATCATTAAACGATTGTGAATACTTACTGTTTTTAACTTTTAACATACACACTAAAAGCGCAAACTTCACAACAGAACACCATTTCTAAGTTAATAAACAAATACAACAAATAATATTTACACTACTATACGTTTCAAAACGAATTACAAACGTCAGATATTATAAAAATCAAAACACTGAAGATCGCGAAATAAATTTTGCTAGTCACATGAAACAAATATGGCTTCTAAGAAAAATACAATTGTTATTTTGTCGATAAAAAAACACTACCAAATATAATTGCATCACTGCATACCGTTTTAGCCGGATAATACTTTGTGGGGCAGCCAATCAGTGGCCAGCTAGCCAGCTACACTCGCAGGAGTTTACGCCCCTATTTACTATGTGTGCCGTTCATATACACGAAAATAACGATCAGTGTGCGTAAATTTATCAATGGAAATTAGGCCGGCTGCGACCTTGCCTAAACGGCCGGGAGCGAACGTCGTAGTATTTATCAGTTACGTCACACGGCTGCGACAAGTTGCTATAAGTATTATAACAGGAGTTTTTTATTTTTTATTAATATAGTTATAATAAATGCATTTGTTGCGTTGTTGGTAGGAATGGTAGGGTAGGCTAGGCCTAATTGCCTCTATGGACGGCACGCCCCTGGATACAGCCTGGTTACAGACAGCCAGACAGATACGCAGACAGTTGAGTCTTAGTAACAAGAGTAAGAGTAATGGTAAAAATGGACGTAAGTCCAACGGAATTCTCAAATTAAAGCTTTTAATTTGCCCGCCATTCAATTGAAAATTGAAGATTTTGCTGTAGTGTATTTGGCTAAAGATTTGACTAAAACCTGTCTGGGCCTATTTGTTTCCAAGCGACTTGGGCGCTGGTTTCCGTAGTATAAAGTGAGGTTCTAATTATACTTATACTATTATTTGAGATACATTTCAACTCTGTAGTTAATGCCCAGATTTCATAGAAAATTCACCATGATGAAGATGAACGCAAGGGCCGTTGTATTTGGATGCGAGAATATATAAAAAAAATTGCCGGGAGCAATGGAATAGTAGACAGTGAAGGCACTCAACACCGAATACGCAAATGCGTTTTTAAGTCGCCGATAAACCATATTCTGTCGCTTTAGTATTATTAGTTGTTTTATTTTAAACTTCGATTTGCGAAAGCATTTATGGTGGAACACATCAGGAAAAATAAGGTGCCTAGTACTGGCAACAGGCGTGCGTGTGTCACCAAAGTGTAGAAAGAAATATGAAAGGATCGTAGCAGCTAGTTCTGCCGGCCCCCATGAGAATAAGGCGAGATTTCACGTATGTGTATTGTGTATGTATGGTTATTCCACCAATAATCAATATAATTGAGAGCTATCATCATATAAAGGGTGTAACAAGACCCTTAACGAAACTGAAAGGCACTTGTTCTCCCGTCATTGCGATCATTTTTTTGGGTCTACCTGGGAACCTTCTAGTTATGGAGATATTGAGGGTCAAAGTTCCAAATTTTTCACAAGTTTTTTTAAATACATGTTTTCAATGTAAGATTTTTACTTTAAACACCTTTACGACCCCCGTACTATTCAATCCATCCTCAGTTAACTCCTCAACTCATCCTGTTTTGAGTGCTTTACATTGAGTCCTACCATAAAACGTGACTTTTCACCCCAAAAAAAAACAACCCCCGTTTCCCAGCAATATTTTTTGCGTTAAGTTACTTCGATTGATGTACATAATGCTTGGTTGACGGGTCTATTTACACCATGTAGATTCATCATCATCAGCTTAAAGCAGTCCACTGCTGGACTTGGGCTTCCTCAATCGCATGCCACTAAACTCGATTCTCAGTAACTCTCTTCCAGGTGCTACCAGCCACCCTGAGAAGTTTACCTGCACAAAAAGAGTCGAAACCAGCTTCATGATACGATTGTTTCACGTTGAAAGGTCTGCTCAGTTTTATGAAACTCACGCCATTCTGTAACTTCTTACATTTTCCCTCCGAAAAGAATTCATATAAACTGCAACAAATAATAATAAAAACGTTTTCAACCGATCAGTAATGCTGGCGTATTTTAAATTATTTTCCCACGATTTGTATAGTAATAGCATTTTTACCAGGCTCTCTATTTATTTGCCTATTCGGATAATAGCTTTAAAGAATTACTTATTGCAATGTTTTTCGAATATTTTAACGAGAACCACTAATCTTATTGTGTTTATTTTTGTTCAACGATTCAGTGGCTTTCGAGTTATAATGATATAATTGAGAAAGTGCTCAGTAAACATTGGCTATATTCATGAACGCATTTGTGTAACAAAATATTTTTACACAATTAATCAGAAAGTAAAACAAAATAAGCCGTAGGTAATTAATTATTTACAATATAAAATACTTTCAAAAACTTACTTCTCTAAAGTGTTTGATTTCCACACCTCATGATAACTGAGTTTCTTCGCCATTTCATGTGATATGTATTTAGAATCGTATATACTAGGAAACATATTATGTATATTCTTCTTAAACTCGGAATATTTGTTAGGTAAAGGTCCTACGAACTGATTGTGTAGAAGTATGGTGTCCAGGAACATGTTGTGCCCAACGATGGGCTTCCGCGAGGCTTCTAGAAGAGCTATGACGTGGGAGAAACCTAGTAAATGGCTCATTAGGTTGTCTTCTAGTATGTCCATTGGTGCGCTGTTTGCACCTTCCACATTTTTATCTCTGTATATGAGTATCTGAAACAATAAAATACAAATCGTATAATTGCATGTTGGATGGATTATCTTGCGAGTGAAAGGGCGATGCGACAGGTTACAATCGGCCCAAGATGAATCTGATCACCTTACGGATTATTTTTGCTTGCAGCATCCGGCCGCTATAGAAGCGCTTAGTTAGAAACTTTCTCCTTTTTGGTCCTTTTTTTGTGTTATTTCTTTTAGTCAAAAAAGGGTTTTCAAACATATGTGATCATTAACCCTTCGCGAGACACAATAGGTTTTTAATTGTGTCTATATACTCGGCATACGAAACGTTAACAGAGCCTGAGATTTTTTGTAAAACAAAAGGTACTGTAAAAGGTCGCATTTTTTTTTGTTTTACTACTATTTGTCGGCACACTCTTTGTGCGGACCAATAGTAGTAAGGGTGGTGAACAGATGTGGATATCGTGTGCACGGGATTTTGTTTTAAATGTGAGTAGATTCATCTTGGGGTGATGGTACATGAAGTACACACCTATATACGGTTGTCTTATGTAAAACTCTATGTCTGTTACAAACAGTCCAGGCTCTTCTTTCAACATGTGAAGGCCCAGGATCTTACGTCCGTAGAACTGTGCAAGAATAAGGAAAGGCGAAGACAAACGTAGTTTGGTCTTCCGGCCAAAATATGACTGTGGGGGCCACCGACAGCCAGAGAACGCGATGTCGTGACTGTCTAAAAACAAATAAAAGTCGCAATGAGATCAAAGAAACAAGGAGTATTGCAAAATATCCCTGGAAGAAGAATCTAACCGTTGTATTTGAAAGTTCTAAGTTTTGGGGCGTTTCCCTAGACGAAAATCTTCTCTTCCTACAGAATGATTGCATCAAGCTGCTATGTCTAAAACTGATTCTTGATGTACCTTATGCACTTGCTTTTTACATATAACAGGAACTTAGGATAGTACAGGACCCGGGTGTTAATATGACGCTGTACCGAAGCTTTACAAAGGGACTGTCGCCTGCGGATCCAAGAAAGATTTATTATATTTATTTAATATTAGCTGGGCCCGTTGCGTTGCAATGCACCTTTTTTACCCTATCTTCCTAGCCCCTTATCACCTAGCGGTGTGAATTAATATACTTTAAGACCTATTCTCATACCTACCAAATATACATTAAAAAAAACCATAAAAGTCGGTCGAGCCGTTTCGGAGAAGTACGACCACAAACACCGTGACACGAGATTTTTATATACATATCTAGATTTTTTATTAAAATTACGTAAATAACAACTTAACAGCTATAACGCCAATGGGATGTTACTACCATCGTAATACAGATACCTCTAACTTACAAAAATTCAATTAAATACACAATTAAAATACTGTTACGTCGGTTGCCTTACGAGAACATTCTAGATTACGTGCGAGTCTCGAATATTCCTGTAAGGAGCTGTTTAGACGATTAGAGTCTAGAATGTTCCACTATAGAACTGTCTAGAAGATTCGTGAAACTTGTGGAAGTTTCTCGAAGGACAATGATCTACTATGGAGCTTTCTAGAAGATTTGAGAAAGCTGGGGAACTTTCTCGAAGGATGATGTTTCACTATGGAATCTGAAGAACGTTCGAGAAGGTTGTAGATCTTTCTCGAAGGATCGGTCGTCACATACATAGCCGTCGTGTTTGCGGGAGGAGTCAGTCTGACTTTGGCTACATAACAAAGCGAATCGAAGTGAACTAGAAGTGCGATATCTAAGTGAATAGTGATCAGTAGTGTTTTGTGATTCAGTTTTAAGTGTTTTGAAATTCATAAAGTTATTTCGTGTTTAATCGGTAGTATTATTTTATCCCATACCCAAGTCGTAACAATACATTTAAAAACACCTACAACTAAAATCACCCCTAAACATTTTCAATGCACTCCAGTGCTACTCCTGTGAACTTCATCAGGCTGCAGTGAAATATATCTATGTACCTCACCTATACTAATATTATAAAGACGTAAAATTTGTTTGTAAGTTTGTATGTAATAATAGTCTGAAATAATATAAAACGAAACAAGAAGAGAAAGAAGATAAGATGTTTGTTATGATGTAACTCTAAGGGCCGGTTAAGTGCGGCTGTTTCGACGGCACGGCAGTGGGATGTGGGTGCCGAGTTGTGTCACAGACTATGCTTTGACTTCTGTCCTCGCGAAGTTTTGAGCCAATAAAATGTAGACACTGTCGTGTCAGCGGTACGAAGAAGAAAAAGAACAACCATGAGTGACGCTGAAGACGACTTTCGACTTTCAATGAGTCATATTACGGCATAGGCAGGGTACTATAACTTAATTTTTTAATACAAACAACATGTTAAAACTACTAGTGCATTTATATTTCTAAGAGCAAAAAGCGTCTGGCAATCGATGGCCCATTACCGTCGCCGAAGACTGGTGGCAGTCTGGGTCATATAAAATGAGAGTAGAGCCCTGTAAGTTATGTAAATCGCAGCGTCTGAATCATTTTCTCACACATTACTCATCACTCCAGCAAGTGGGCCATGGTCTAGTCGGGAGCACCGCATTCACACTGACTGTTGGAGGGATATTAAATAAATAAATATCGCTCGACATTACACACAGCGCCATCTAGATGCCACACTAAGCTACGAGGCTTGTGTCGTGGACACCAGATAGATGATAATACTACATAGATACTTTTTTGTTTGTAAATACATACTTATTATACATATAAACATCCATGACTCGGAAACAAATGTCCATGCTCATCACACAAACATTTGCTCCTACCGGGATTCGAACACAGGACCCTTAGAACGTAAGGCAGCCTCACTACCGCTGCGCCATTCTGGTCGTCAAATTATTTAATCTTCGATATTTAATCCCCCAATTTGCCAAAGTATGTTTGCAGCGGCCTACTTGTGTGTGCAACCGATTGAGTGCCTTCCATATATGCAGATCATGTCCGGGAGGGGAAAGTTCCTGTGGTTTGACGAAGTCGGGTTAGTGGTGGGTACTTCTCTTCCCAAAGTTTGCTTGCTCCTTTGATGGTTTGTCTTCGATGGCCTGTGTAGAGAGTAAGAGAGCTCTTACGGCTTTTAAGCCTACCCAGGCTCGTAGGTATACAGGGGATGACAGAAATCAGTGGTTTGTCTTGGATGTGAGGTGGAGCGACGGTAAACTCTCGTGTTTTAAGACCGCATCTGCCACGAACGTTAGCCTTCAGAGCATCACGTTCACCAAACGTCAGGTTTGTTACAAACGTTGACTAACAAGAAAATCAAATTTAAAAAAAAGTCTGCTACTAGCGCAAATTACCTTTTTGCTATTACCTAAGCTATCTGTAGTGAGTATGTCTGGGAAGCGCATCCTGAGCTCGGTGTGCGCGATGTACCGGAACACTGGGCTGTTCACCTCTAGGTACATGGTCTCGTCTTTACTCCTCATTAGCCATCTGGAATTGAGAGGAATTATTTTTAACATTATTATCAACTTCAACATCATCAAAGCAGCATCAACAAAGCCGTACCTTATTACAATTCTCATAGAAAAATACCATCTAGATTTTCGACTTTTCCGGTAGTATTTCCAAATAAGTCTTTCATACAAACCGTGTCCTGACAGTTACGAACGCAAAGGCGTTTATTGCTGGACATAGGTCTAATGCAATTTTACAACGGTAATTTAAAAAAAAAAACCGGGCAAGTGCGAGTCGTACTCACACGCAAATAGGGTTCCGTCGCACCAAACAATATAATAAAAATATTTTGAAGGCATTCGTTCATATGTTGTATTGTTTTACATTCATCAACAAAACTAAATTTGTTTTTCATAGTATGTTAATGAAAAACAAAGTTGTTGCTGCAGTTTGATGAAAAAGTCCCATATCTTAAAAAATAAACATCAAATCTTATTCAAACCAATTTTGGTTGAAAGTTTTTTTTACGTTCTATAATCCTACATTTTTTTCAGAATTTTTCTCCTCGTACTTTAGAAATTAGAGGGGACACACACACACACACTTTTTACCACTTTGGAAGTGTTTATCTTTCAAACGATTGACTTTGAGAGAAAATGGTTTTAGGAACCTCAATGTCATTTTTAAAGCTTAGCTTTTTAGACACCCCGCACGTATAGGCTTGATGAAAAAAATATTTTTTAGTTTCAGTTCCATGTATGGGGAGTTAATCCCTTAATCTTTATTTTTTTATTTTAGTATAAAAATCGTAAAGCGGTTTACAGAATATATCTAACTACTAAGTTTCAACTGTGTAATCCTAATAGTTTTGGAGTAAACTGGCTGTAACATACACGGACAGACAGAATGGCAAAAAACGAAACTATAGATTCGCCAAATCTATAAGGGTTCCGTTTTTTGCCATTCGGCTACGGAACCCTAAAAACAGCCATTCTATACATTTTGACCGTGTAGGTATTGTTTATGTTTTTTTTTTAAATTATCGATGATAAATTTCTATGTGGGAGGTTCTAAATGATGTAGGTACTGAATATGTGGTAATCATTTGTGAGTCGGTGTCCCTGCCAACCTGTATGTGCAGTTTTGTAGGCATGGGCATTTCATTAGTTCTTATTCTGATTGCATTTTATACAATCCATACTAATATAAAGCTACAGAGTTTTTTTGTTTGTTTGAATGTGCCAACCTGGAACTACCAGTCAGATTTAATTATTATTTTTTGCATTTGTTAGTAATATGTATATGTCGACGCGTACAATTAATTATAGTTTGTAATAACTTACTAATTAAATAATTCAGTTTAATCAAACCAATTTTAAAATCCTGTAATCGCTTAGTGGCTTTTCTAACCATTATTGTCAATTCATTTGATTTTGTAATTTTAATTGGGATGTTTTAGATGGTCAATATACCAAGTTTAAAAAAACTACAAATTATGATATTAATTACTTAATATGATTTATTGCCTAAACCATATTGTTAATTCATATTATGATTTGTAAACATCAATCGGTGTGTTTTTATCTAACTGAAGTCACATTTGATTAATTTAACATGGAAACTAAAATGGCGTCCGTATTGCTACGTTTGATAAAAACACATCCGATTTAAAATAAGGAAAGCTAAAATTTATTTTCAGTGTTTAAAATTACTAATAAATTGAGTTAGTATTTGTCGATTTATAATAGTGATTACATTTGTCACTTATTGTTTGGTTTAAAATGTTAACGTTTTCTTTGTTTGAGTTTAGTTGGATTGTTGAAAAGTGTTTGATAGTCCATTCTGTCGCTGGAAATTGTAGAGAGTGGAAGAATCAGGAGATCCTGTGAGTAAATACTTTTTGTAGTTTGAAATTGCTGTGCTTTGTAATATTGTTAATTTAATTAGTTATTGTTAGTTAATTAAGTGCATAGTTACGTTAAAGTGTAGCAAATTATAAAGTGTTATTCTATTGTTTGGTGTTTTCATTATCCTGCAATGTCTGAGAGTAATAATGGGAATAGTGACGTCAGCAATGCTGACGTCATTCTTTCTAAAAATTTAAGTGGGAACCCTCCGCCGTTATATATATGTATGTGCTGCTCTATTGTGTTGCTGCTGTCCATTAGCGAATAAATGATTATTCTATTCTATTCATTTGATAGCCCAATACAACCCTTAGGAGCCAAGCGGCGGGTTACACCGTGGGGCACAGCTAGTGTAAAAATAAAGTCAAAGCTTTTTAGATTAGGCTTACTTCGAAACTTGTGAGTAGTACTGTTGCAACTGCCTCTCTTCAGCCATATCCAACATTCTTGAAAGATCATTGAACAGTGTCTTCTCTTTTATATTCCGTCTTACGGTCACTTCTTCAACTTTGTTCAAATATGGAAGCCCCTCATATGTGAACTGAAATGGTTTATTTTTTAAATGACGATTATGTTTGTTTTCCAAGTTTAGTATAATATTACAGCTAGTATCAAGCAAACACTTTCAGTTTCTTATCTACCCTCAAAATATTTTTTATAAAAAAGTCTGCTCTTTGATTAATATACACAATATTAAGTATGTTTCGTTTTTTAATATTTTCATGTAAGCAAATTGTTTTATTCTTAAGAGAATAAAGTTACACACATCAAACCTTATGTTTTAACTAAAATAATGGAAATGGCACTTGTTTAAATTGGATTTTAAACTTTTTTATTGATTAATTAGTGTAATAAATGTTATGAGACATTCCGAATCTTAAACTACTCACCTTGTTAAAATCAAACTTATGTTTACAAAGAAAGTTTAACGTAGAAGCTTGAAAGATGAATCTCTGGTCGATGTCTCCGAACACTTGCGGACACAGATGGAAGGTGTAGCACACAGCTACGTAGGAGTCTAGATCTCTGTTGTACTGGAACATGGTCAGCCCCACCTGGGTCATTATCGTGTTGCTGAGTTCCGTCTTTATTGTCGCATATCTTTCTTCGCTCGTGTCAAATAATCTGAAAGGAGGTAATGTGATGGTAAGATAATATATGTTGCTGTTATTGATTGGAATGCAGAGAAGAAAAGACAGCAGCTAGGACCAGTTATGTATTACTTACTAAGAGTTCAATGTTTTAACTTGAAAGTATGATTTGAATTCTGAATCTGTACTACTATTAAATGCGGAAGTACTCTGGGGTCTATCTGTTACCTTTACTACACCTTAACGGTTACTGGATAGACCATGACGTGGGTTAGGACATAGAAAATGGGACTTTATCCTGGTGGTACTTTCCTGGGGGATAATTACTGACTACTTAGCGGGCGAAGGTGCGGCCCTAGTGTAATGGAAATATGCTAAACCAGATGATCATAAAGAGATATAAAATTACGAGATACTTAGTGCAATTCAATCAGTCTTCTATTAGTACTTTAGCAGTCCATGTTTACAGGCTGCTGATTGCAATTAATGGTGCCGGTCTTCAGAACGATTAATTCTGAATATTGGTGAGATATACGAGTATATAGTCGATCCGCTTACCTGTGTTGACAGGATTCTCCAGGAAGAGCAGAAAATTCGGCATCTAAACCGACAAAACAGGACTTCACTAAGTCTTTCTTTATATTGTCCAGTTCATCTAGTAAGTTATTTCTTGTTATCTCCATATTGGTATGTGATAATTATCCTTCTGTTTTCAAGATTTTTATGAACAGAACATTACACTAATCACGGCGTGGGAAAGGAAATATCGGCAGACGCTCTGTGCTCGGCGTACAAAACAAACCATTGTCACTGTCACAGTGACAAAGCTGTCAAAAGCCAAAAATGACATTTCAAAGTTTTTTTTTTAAGTTGCTTATGGAATAGGTTACGTATTTTTTAAGTTTTTGTGTAAAACGTGAATATTTGAATACCAATTGATTTTTTTTCTCTGGCGTTTAAAATTTTTGTTGGTTGTTAAATCAATTAATTATTCATTTTAAAAGGAGGTATAACTGGCAGAAATGTAATGAAAAACTTTATAAAGATGACATTAGATGGTTCTTTAAAAAGCATTGTTTTATTTTTAAAGTGCTAATGGCTTTACAAAGCATTTTTTTAGCTTTCGATGCCAGTTAAATAGTAAGAAGCACAGATAACTAACTATTTAAAGTGAAAGAAGAAGGTATCTTTTAGAGGGGTCATAAGATAGTCAAAATTGGTTCCAATGGCCATTTTGACACTTTAGAAGGAAGCCTGTTGTGCTTGCCAAGCAAACTACGTGTGATTGATAAGTTGGTAACACTTGATGAATTATTATATTTTTGCAATGCTTGTAGGGTTAGTACCGTCGCGGTTAAAATATAAATGAATGTGGAAGCTTGTCAAGCATAGGCGCTGGCAGGATTATTTCCAGGGTGGTGCATCTTCAGTGCCATGAAAACAGCTCAACAATTTTTGCACCCCACCTCGGTTAAATTCAGTTTTTTTACAATAACTCGGTTCTTCGTTACGATACAAAAATTTAGATGAAATACTTTTTGTTGCTTATTTTACGATCTACAATATTAAGAACCTTTAGATTTTTCACCCATCGTTCATTGTTATTGAGGTAGAATAGAATAGAATATATTTTTATTGTAAAACATGAGTATACATCAAATAATATGTGCAAGGTCTTAAAATAACAGTTAGATCTACATGTTTTGCCATTTATGGCGTACAAAACAACATGATTATTTTTGGCTTAGAATAAACCATAAAAAAATAATAATTTGAGTCTATACAGCAAACTATGAAATTCTAAAAACCAATCCCAATACTAATTAAAAAATAAAGTATTGGTTTTACAGTTTTTGGGGTCACATTGTGGAAATATCGTAACTAAAGGAATCTATCTAAATTAATTTCGGTCATTTAAAAATTCCGTTATAGAATAATAGCATTTGGCCAACAGATACTTTTTTAAATGTATTTTAAACAGAGCAGTAGGCATTTGTCTAATAGGTTTTGGGATTTTGTTATAAATGATTGGTGCTAAACAAAAAATACTTTTACGCATCAATGCCGTGGTTGATCTTGGTACGCATAGCTTATTATTATCCCGTCGATTACAAATAGAAACGTCTGATAGTTTCTTAAATAGGGTAGGATTGGTACGTATAAAATTAGATATTTCATAAATAAACAAAGAAGGGAGACTTAAAATGTTATATTTAATAAAATACTGTTTGCAACTATCAGTTATTTTCAAACCAAACATAGCCCTAATACACCTTTTTTGTGACTTAAAAATGATTTCTTTATTAGTAGAGTTTCCCCAAAATATAATTCCAAATCTCAATATGGAGCCGACAATACCATGGTAGGCAGTTATAAGCGCATTGGTACATAAAACAGGTTTTAGTTTATAGAGGGCATAGGCAGAAGAACATACTTTTTTATTCAATTCTTCTGTGTGTGCTTTCCAGTTCAGACGTTTGTCAATGGTTACACCTAAAAATTTTGCTGTGTCCACATTTTTTATAACAGTTGATCTGTGTTGAACATTAATATTTGGTGCTTCTAATCGTTGACTGAAGAACATAATTTTTGTTTTTTCAAGATTGATTTTTAAATTATTATTATCTAACCAGTTAATTATTGAATTGATTGTATTAACAATTTCATGTTCATACCTATCTTTATTTATAGAATTAATAGTGACCGTGCTGTCATCGGCAAAAAGTGATACTGGATAATTAGTTACTAATGGCAAGTCATTTATATAGATTATGAATAACAAAGGACCCAATACGCTGCCTTGCGGGACTCCATATTTTACTATTTGTTTTTTTGATGCATATGTTACTTCTTTTCTGGTATTAATGTTTATTTTTGAAATTTCTGTAAACTGTTTACGATTTTTCAGATACGATTCTACGAGATTTAGTACATTGCCTCTAATGCCATAAGCTTCCAGTTTACGGAGGAGAATGTCATGATTAACATAATCGAAGGCCTGGGTCATATCGCAGTAAATGGAACAAACCGGCGTCCTTTTATCCACATTTCCCATGACGTTTTTCAAAAAATCATAAATAGCCAAGTTTATTGATTTATTCTTGCGAAAACCTTTCTGGTCTCCTGTAAGAATGTTGAATTTTTCTAAATAGTTATAAATTTGATTAGAAATGTATTTTTCAAAAACTTTCGAAATTATAGGAATAAGTGCAATAGGTCTGTAGCAGCTCATGCTCTGCTTGTTGTCTTTTTTGATGATGGGTTTAACGACAGTAGTTTTTAGACTTTCCGGGTATGATCCAGTTAATATACACATATTAATGATATGGCTTAGGTGGTCACAGATATGATAAGCGATATACTTTAAGATTCTAGTAGAGATCCCATCGTATCCAATACTTGTAGTATTTTTAAGCGATCGTATAATTTGAAGTATGTCATATGGAGTACTAGGTGCCTTGAACATGGATTGATTTGACTTGGAAATATTAATGGTTACGTCCTTACCAGCGTCTGGTATGGGTTCTATTTTTTCTATAAAGAAATTGTTAAAAGCATTCGCAATCTCTCCTGGCCTGGTTATAGTTTTATCGTTTGTTTCTATGGAAGTTATACTACCCTTTGGTAAATTGAGTTTAGACCTATTTATAATCGCCCATGTGGCTTTGGATTTGTTAGTAGATGATTTTATTTTGTGATTGTTTTGTGCTCGTTGCGTTGAATTAATTATATTTTTATATATTTTAGAGTATTTTTTAAATTTAGTTTTATTTACTTCATTACGATTTAGTCTATAGTTCCACATAAGTTCTCTCTTTTTTTTGCTACAGATTTTTATGCCCTGCGATACCCACTGAGGTTTTACTTTGGTTCTTATTGTAATGTTTTTGAAAGGAAAACATAAATTATACAGCATCAAGAAAGCCTCCAAAAACACATTATATGCTGTACTAGGATTATTTGTATTATAGAATTCAGAAAAAGAGAAAGTTTTTATATAATTTTTGAACTTTGGCATATTTTGTTTAGAATAGTGTCGTCTATTTGTTCGCCAATAGTTTATTAAGATTTTTTTACTAACCGGTAATTTTAGTACTTGCGCTGTGTGGTCTGACAGGCCGAAGTCAATTACATCAGATTTACACTTCTTCCCCACATTATGCGCAAAATTATCTATGCAAGTGCCGCTCGCAAGTCGAGAGGGCTGATTTATTTCTAGCTTTAAATTGTAACTTAAGAGCAAAGATTCTAGATCTATCAAAGTATTATTATTACGCTTAAGACGGTCAATATTATAGTCACCTGCAATTACGATATTTCTTTTTAAATTTTTGTTACAAATAGTACATAACACTTTCTCTAATCGCTCAAAAAATACAGGTAAGTTGTTGGACTTTGGTATTCTATACACACAAACAATAATCGTATTATACATTGCGAGATCAATAGCGCAACATTCAAATATTCCATTTATGGAGAGTTTCGCTATGTCTTGAAGCTCCTTAAACTGGTGACCTTTCTTTGCAAGGATACATGTACCACCTCTCTTACTGTCCTTTCTGGAGTAGCATGCTGCCAAAACGTAATTAGGAATATACAATATTTTTTCATAGCCAGCTAACATGAAATGTTCAGATAAACAGATTATGTCGATTTCGGTATTTTTCTCTGATATCTCTTCAAGACATACAGTAAGCTCACTGCTCTTGTTCAGTAAACCGGCAATGTTTTGATGTATCACGTTAAGGTGCTTATAATCGAAAAAACTGCACTGTCGCTTGTTGTTCATCCATATTATTATTGTTATTTTTCTGGCCTTCTGTATTTGCGAAGGTATTTTCACGTATGTAGTTCATAAGTTCGGCGATGTCTTGGAAGATCATTCGCATGCCGTAATTATTTACTGATCCTGTATTTTGTCTGTACATTTTATAGTCCCACGTAAGGTTCTTATTCGAGTCAATAAAGTAAGCATGTTCATGTGCTAAAATGTCTTGATAAAGCAGATTATTAAAATTTTCCACTCTCATGTTGTACAAATTAACATTGTTAATACAATGGCTATAGGTTGGCATGCAGAGAACAACATTTGTGTGTTGGATTTTTTCAAGTACTTTTCTTATGTGGAGAATGATACTAGAATAGTCCTTAGTAGATTTGAAATCTGTTTCACCAATCAAAATAATACAGAAGTCATTCATAGTGAATTTCTTTAGCTTTGGTTCCAAGTCGCGAAACATATTATTTATTCCTGAGTATGGTGTTAGGTAATGCCATAATTCATAATTTTCAAACTTATTTTCTGCAATTGTACGTATTTTATTATATTTATTTTCGCTTATAATACAGATTTTATTAAGTTTTTTTTCCAGGTCTTCATTATGGCTTTTTGAATGAAGGATTGCTGGTGATACCGCAGATTCTTCCTTAGATGACCCCATAAAGTCCATTACACTAGATATCGGTATCGATCAAAAAAGCCAAAAATTTCGGTTGTGAAATTTGTTTTTTGATATTTTCATTCTTCTCGTGACAGATATCTAAAAAAAATCTAAAATTAAACTTGTAGAGCGTTTTTAGACCTACAATTTCATTTTTAGGGTTCCGTAGCCGAATGGCAAAAAACGGAACCCTTATAGATTCGCCATGTCTGTCGGTCTGTCCGTGTATGTCACAGCCACTTTATTCCGAAACTATTAGGATTACACAGTTGAAACTTAGTAGTTAGATGTATTCTGTAAACCGCTTTACGATTTTTATACCAAAATAAAAAAATAAAAGATTAAGGGAACCGTACTTGGAAATGAAACTAAAAACAAAAAATCATCAAGCCTGTACGTGCGGGATATCTATAGATAGGTCTTTAAAAATAACATAGAGGTTCCTATAACCATTTTTTCTCAAAGTCAATCGTTACACAGATAGACACTTCCAAAGTGGTAAAATGTGTCCCTCCCCCTCTAATTTCTAGAGTAAGATGAGGAAAATTCTGAAAAAATGTAGGATTATAGAACGTAAAAAAACTTTCAACCAAAATTGGTTTGAATAAAACTTGATGATTAGTTTTTGAGATATGGGACTTTTTCATCAAACTGCAGCAACAACTTTGTTTTTCATTAACATACTATGAAAAACAAATTTAGTTTTGCTGTTCAATGTAATACAATACCAACAACATATGAATGAGCCTACAAAATATTTTTATTATATTGTTTGGTGCTACGGAACCCTATGTGCGTGTGAGTACGACTCGCACTTGGCCGTTTTTTTTATTTTTTATTTTCGAAAAAAAATTACAAACTCTTGCGCGCTGCAAAGTTGACCGCAGCACGCCCGACGCTATTATTATATTATCCGTTAGGGTTGGGTTTGGAATCGAGTCGCCTGAATTTGAGGATTCTGCCACTGCGGGCGGTTAAAGTAGTATCAAAGTAGTAAAGTTTACTTAAAGCGCACCCATGTGATTTTGGCTGCCGGAGCAGCGTCGAAGTATTTAAAATTATCTTCTAAAAATATTGATAAATCACTAACTAAACGCGGAACGGATCGTACATTTAACTTCCCTCCCCCATTAATCAGGTTTATAATGTCAAAAACATTACGAAAACAACACCGCAAAATGAGTTTTTTTTTTTTTAATAAAAATAAAGCTATGCACCTCCGGCAGGGGGGGGGGGAAGAGGGGGGCCACTGTACAACTCCAAAGCAACAAAAAAGTATTGCATCAAAATTTTCGTATATCAACCAACAGAGAACAGAGTTATTGTAAAAAACTGAATTTAACCCTTTTTTCAAGATGGCGGATAGTGAAGTTAAGAGCGGCCAACCCGTCATACTTTTCATACAAACGCTCGTACGTGATTATGCCGTTGTTACACATCTATCTTTGATTTTTTTCAAATAATAGGTATTTTGTGCACTATATCTAGGTTTCTATGGTTGCAAAAAATTAAAAAAAGTAGAAACAAATTCAGTATAAGCCTCCAAAAATTGTTATTTTGTACAAATTTTACCTGAACTTTGGCCGTTCATAATGTACTCATAAACTGTAAAAATAAAGAAACATCTCGATAGAAACCTTGCACATGTAATGCAGATTCTTAATGACAAATATTTATTTCACACACTTGTAAGACTTATTCAAAAACACGTATTTCCTGGAACAAGTTTAAGAAATTTTCGAACACTATTTTTCGTTCAATGTCATCGTGTTAGGCGGTATGAAGTGCGTGGGAGACGAGTTGTGCGGGGTCGGGGCGGGGTAAGACGGGGGAGTTGAAAGAAAATCACCGCTGTGGCTCTGGATGAAACAACAAGCTTTTTGACCATGCTCGCGTTGACGATAGACGCGCCGGGAAGGGCCCTCTTAATCTTTTCTAGCCCCGCCCACGTATTAAACAAAGTTAAGCCTTCTCGGTTCACATGGATTTCCAAATGTATACATATAATGATTGGACCACATATAAGTAAATCGAAAAAAATAGGATGCAAGAGCGAGCGTAGCGACTAGCGAGCTTGAAAATGTTAGCGCCCACCGAACTTGTTAGGTTTTCTTTTGCCCTATAATATAGGAATAGGGCTAATTGTGCCTATTTATAAAGAAAAGTTTATAAACGCAAACGACATACCTAATAGGTACATCTGAACGAGCGAAGCGAGCTCGAATAATTTAGGATATTCTTTGATCAATTAGGTCTCTTTTCTCCAATTCTCAAGCACCATAATTTAAGATTCGAGCTAGCTTGAAAATTTTGCTTTCTCTATAGTTACGCAAGATTTCGCACCCTGGACGTAGGGGTAAACATTTTTAGGCTTCTGTAGCCAATTGGCTAAAACGGAACCCGTTAACATTTGCACTGTTTTTTATAGTTAAGAATGTAGTAATCTTATTAGCGTGTCGATGGCAATCCAAATTGTGACGGCCCAGAACTGAGCCACTAGTTTGGCGTCTTCAGTAGCGTCCATCAGTTCAGTAACAGGAACTTCCTGTAATGAAAAAACAACAGGACACGCACTAATTTCGTAATAATTACAAGTCAAAACGAATCCATAAATCTGAGTAGACAAGGATAAGATTTAAACGAACAGACGCGTAGGTACTGTTATGGAAATGACCTATGTGTTGCGCCGTTGCGCGAGAACCGTCCCAAGTCTACCAGGCCGTTCTGGGTTCGACTGATTAAATATAATTTTATTATTCGCTTAAATCGCGGGAAGCATAATCGCGGCTTCATGTACAACTAGTGTGCACACCCGTGCGCGATAAGCCGAAGAGAAGAACAGTAGGTACCTGAAAGAAAATATAATAATAAGAAAAATAATTCAATAAAATGTAGAATGAGTAATAATCAATCTAATTATGATTAAATACCTCCTTCTACTTCGTGCTGATGGCGAAGAAGACATTCCTACAAACAGTTATTATGGGTAGGTGGTTACCTACCTCAGATTGTAGGTAGTGTTGTATTCAAGTGATCTTTTTTTTTGTAGCCATAATATTTGGTTGATGTTGGAAATAAAATAATACTGAATGGACTTGCTTTTATGTATATTTACTGCAATGGTATTGATTTAACATGAAATTAAACGAGGCTGTGGCTACGTCTTTAATTTCGTGTTCATCACTTCATCATCATGTAATCTTACTGTCCAGTAGTATCTCGATGTCCCGTGCTTCTTTCCTACGCAATCCATAGGTAATCTTTAACACATGGTAAGCATCTTGTTAGGGTTCCGTACCCGAAGGGTAACCAACGACCCTATTACTGAGCCTTCGCTGTCCTTCCATCCGTATGTCTGTCAGCAGGCTGTATCTCATGATCCGAAATAAGTAGACAGTTGAAATGTTCACAGGATGTGTATTTCTGTTGCCGCTGTAACAGCAAATAATTAAAATAAATTAAAAATTAAAAAGGGCTGCGCTCTACGATGGTACGGAACCCTTCATGCACGAATCCAGCACGCACTTGCCCGTTTTTTTTCTTTGGTCTACGTCTCTTCTTGCAACCATCTCCTCATTCCATCGCATCACAATTTATGACCATTTGTGATAGTTGTGACAATGCATTACGACTGTTAATTCACAGTACATACATGGTAAGCAGACTTGCATCTGATATGATTTTTATCGGCAAGCGTAACACCTGTTCCGTTAGTACATAATATAATAATTAAGCATACTTAGTCGTGTTACACGCAAACACTATCGGCCTACTTGTATCTGGGGTAGCTAGGTATTACATATTAGAATAATACCAACTTATTACTGTTCCATTGCTAGGCAAAGGCCTCTTCTCGTACAGAAAAGGCACGAGCATTGTTCACTACGCTTGCTCAATGCGGGTTGGCGATTACCTACATAAAGATATCATCTTATAACTTAATAGGACACATAAAACAGGTATGAGTATAAATTATCAATGCTTCGCAAGAGGTACAAAGGCATCTCAAGGTAGGTTAATCCATGCCTAAGTAGTGTACTTATTTATGCTACATAATAATATGTATGCGAACCTAACTGATCAACCAGGTACAAATCCAGATTCTGTGGCTGCTATGGAGACAGTCCTCATGGACAACCCAATCAATAATCCAAACAATAACCCAATAATAATTTGCACAATCTGGGACCCCAAACAAATAAGAATCGGCAGGAGAATATGATGATCAACCAAAATCTTGGTTATGAGTTCGGACATAGGGTACGTTTTACCCCGGTAGTAGACTATGCTCCCGTGGGATAATTCAGCAGTGTGACATCCTACACATAGGTATGTATAGGTATTACGATAGGTACGACCTCAACATGAGCAAAGCCGCAGTGCAAAGGTAGTGTGCATATGACAAATTACAGCCATAGTGAGTGCTTTACTAGTACAAGCAATATACATTACATACTCGTAATTATGTATTTGAGAGGTAGATAAATCGATTATGATATTTTTACTGAGTAATTCGGCGCATAAGATTGAATCATCATCAATCAATAATAACCGAACGTGCTGATATTTTGTTTGTTAGTAATTAATAATAATTAGGTTGGCGCTTATTGTAGGTTGGCCTGGTAACCACAGTACGTGGTCAGCATAGTGGAAATTAATATAACGCTTGCACAATATAAAATTGCGTAACTTGCAGAGAGAGTTCACTCTGCTGCCCGTCAATTTACTTCCGAATTGGAGGCCCAATCGAACCTCTTGCAATGCCGCGAAACATGGTGGTGCACGATGTTGCAACTGGCGGAGGCGACGGCGCACGACCATACCAGTCGCCACTTCGTGGTCGACTCGCATAGTCGCGAACGTTAAACCTCTCACTTTCATAATCCGAACATAAACTTTTAAAAATAACCATGTAATCGCGTGTTGGACCATAGACGATTAAGTTTTTTCTCATTAATCATGGAGTCGGAAAAGGAGGTGCCTCAAGTGAACCAAGTGTCGATGGTGAAACCAAATTACATGCTCATGTCCTTGCAGAGGATATTTGTGCTGTTTGTAATACTAGCCGCAGTTCTTGTCGTGGTTCATTATACACCGATGCCAGGTAATAACCAAGTTATTATTTTAATAATAATATACAACAATTACCGAAATGGATAAGCCTTCAATTAGTGCGTAGGAGAATAATCAGCTGATCTTTATTTACGTTTTATTTTGGCTTCCTAACTTATATTACAGACAAACTATGAAGATTAAAAAAAACTTACTTATTTAGTATCTTTTATCTTTATTTAGGCTACTAGTTAAAAGTCAATTTAAACTGTTACTCAATTTTTAACCTGATATGAATACGAAAACTACCTTGTAAGGAAGTCACTTCGTTCATATGAACATAAAAGGTTTTGCAATTGATCACCGTTTAAAATGTTCGTGGAATCGATCGCGAAGACGAGTTCACAAACAAACTTCGATCATCGATGAATGATGTTACATAAACTTCTATCGCCTTGAACCCTTAATTATTCTCGTAAAATTTTCTTTGATTTGTGTAGTTGACGTATACATATTTACTAATGTCTTATGTTAATTGATTTTTATTATTTACAGAGGAGTATTTCGAAAACTGTGACCGAGAATGTCATGAGTTGGATTGGCCAATGATATGCCGTGTGAAACTAGTCATCGAGGTCTACAAGACGCTTAGCAAGTAAGCTAGAATTTTCACAACCTTATGATACGCTATTTTTGTCTGAGCCATTTCATTTGCACTCTCACATTTTTATTTGTAATTTTCGAAATGCTAATTACCATACTAAAACTTGTGTTTATTTTCCTGAAACAGATCTTGCGGTAGTTGTACGGAGAAGGACGGTGGTGAATGTCCAGTGACGTGCATATCTGCGGACGGTCGGGAGCGCGGCGTGCTCGTCGCCAACAGGGCGCTCCCGGCTCCTACCCTGCACGTCTGCCACAACGATATCCTGGTTGTAGACGTGGTTCACCGTGCCCCAGCACATGCGCTCTCTATCCACTGGCGAGGACAACCACAGAAGGAGACTCCCTTTATGGACGGAGCTCCCATGTTGACCCAGTGCCCTCAGCCCGCCTACACAACATTCCAGTACAAATTCCGCGCTTCAGCTGTGGGCACGCACATGTACCACGCTCACTCAGCTGCTGATGCGGCCGACGGTCTCGCGGGAGCCTTTGTCGTTCGCCAGTCGCCACGTCTGGACCCTCTTAAGAAGCTATATGATGTAGACGCCTCTGAACACACAATTTACGTGTCGGAATGGGGTCATTCAATGGGACCGCTAGCCGGGGTGATATCGCGCATCCCGAACGCCGAATCTCTGCTCATAAATGGAAAAGGGACATCATCTGAATCCCCCGACGCTCCGCAGTCTACATTCAAAGTGGAATACGGAAAAAGATACAGATTCCGTCTGGCTTACGGAGGCGGATCAAAAAGCTGCCCGATTACATTTTCAATTGACCATCATGTTTTGGAAGTCGTGACTTTAGACGGGCATCGAATTGAGCCGGAACGTGTGAACTCAATCGAGTTGGGTAGAGGAGAGCGAATTGATATTATTGTAGACGCTAAAAAGGCACCCGGTGTGTATAAAATAAGAGTAGCTGCGGTAAAGAGTTGTCAAGACAATTTAAAAGGTGTTGCAAATTTAGTGTATGAGAACCAAGAGCAAAAAGTGTTGCATAAAGATGACGCTATAGTTGATGCAGAAGTGAACCGTGAGTTATCGACAGTGTCTAGTGAGCGATGTGAATCTGACAATGTGATATGTTTGAGCGAGATCCACGCAGCTAACAAGCTGCCTGCAGAGCTGGCCGAGAATCAGGACGAGATAATTTATGTGCCTTTTAATTATTCGACAAGACAAATTTCGGCGAAACGAGTCGGTGAGTAATGTAATTGTATATTGTTTAAAAACTTTCCATTGTTGCATTAACTGGTCAAATGTAGATAAGTTTTATGGTTTTCTTACCGCTATGATGCTCGTTAACGAGATTTGGATAGATGAAAGTCTGGGTTCTTTGTAATGGTTCCCGGCTGTCAAATAGATTATTTAACTATTTTATTTTTGATCATAGTTATGATCGCGTGAGGCATCGCAATTATGAGGTAATTCGTATTTCGCAAAATTTGTGAGAAGAGACTTGCCTAAGTATAACGATGCTTTAGGCGCGATTGGTCCAATTCGCAGTTGGTCCAATTCGCAGTTGTTCCAATTCGCAATACTCGTAGAATGTCTGTAACAGTTTTCTGTTGTACTTAGGTACGTGTGATAGTTTTGTCTATTCACACAATAAATGTTTTCTCAACCAAGTCGGCAGGGATGCAGATAATAGTGTCAGTAGGTCTGACAAAACGTTTTTCATGTTGTGACAGATGCGTTTGTTGTTTTGCAAGATGAACAATAATATCATTGCAACACTACCAACGCCTGACACTAGTAACCCTAATTGTCTATTTCACAAATGACACCTATTCTGACCTGCGCAAACAGTTTGCGTGCGCAAACTTTTCTCTGATACATACAAAGATGAGACCTTTATAGCCTTTGTTTCATCTAATTATTGTGACTCTCAAGTCTCATCGTCCTTCGTCAGTTTCATACTCCTCAAACCCACGTATTTAATAAACAAAACCGGAAAAATATCGACATGAGGACGGGGAGGTAATTACTTAGTAATCTCGTAGTTAGCTAATAGGCCTAGTTACCTACTTATGCTGTTGTTTTTTTTACACATAAGTTACTGTTTCGTCCACTTTGTCAATAATTTGAGTCATACCATCTGAAGATTTTTGTTTATGGGTTTGCGTTTGATAAATTCGAAGGATGATGGATAGGTAATTCTCTTATATTCTATTAGACTCATCACCATCATCATCATTGACAGGCTGGTTTACCAACAGCCGAGTATATATCTCCTGGCGTGATATCCATTCTTCCTTGGTCTGCGCGAGTCTCAACCAGGGAGCTTCTGAATGTCATCAACCCACTCATATGGCTATAAGTTTATCTGCACCTCTTCTACCGTCTCTCGTTGATCATTTAGTGATGGACTATTACAGTTAATTGACACCTAGGTAGGATCTACTTCGTGGAGTTCACACCGCTTTTATAGCACAACCGAACAAATGAACGAGATATAAAGATTATTCAAAATCTAATGAAATATAAAATTGGGTAAATACAACTGCAAATCAAATCTCGCTGTAGACACCTACTGTTTCATTCGGCAGTTATTTCGTTTTGTGGTGACTGATAAAAACCGGAGAAAAGCCATCATAAAACTTTTTGTACTCATTTTAAGGTGTTAAAATAAAGTATCGTGTATTTCAATATGTCTACTTTTACTTCATACAATATTTTAACTTCACCGCGAAAAAACAAAATGATTAAATTTTTGCAGGCTAAGCATACGGCTCGACACACTGTTAAATAATTTCACTGCTTTTTTATTTAACTTAGGTTAATCTAACACGGATGCAAATGTAACATTTTGAAAGCTTTTCACTACCTACTTTTGTGCAAAGAAATCTTCTTAAAGGCGCTCCTTAATCTTTACAAAAAAAATAAATTTAAGTGTCTGTTTGAAATATCAAAATAAAAGCTACTGAATGCATAATATGAAAATATAAACGGCACATATATCAAAAACACATTTTTTAAATTTTTGTCTGTCTGTTTGTTCAGGCTAATATCCGAAACGGCTGGCTCCATTTTGACGGGACTTTTACAGGCAGATAGCTGTTATTATAAGGTCTATCATAGGCTACTTTTATTTGAGAAAAATAATAATGGTTCCGTGATAAAAAATTAAAACCCTTGAAATTGGGAACAAAATCCAATTCAAAAAGGGAACATATTTTTTTGTAATAATTTCAGGCGAACGAAGGTGGCGGGCAATAGATAATAATTTATATTTATAGTTACTTCTTTATATTCTGAAAAATGTTCTAGACGATATCACAGATAACAAAGTGTAAACAGTAAAATAAAATGTCAATGGTTAGCACATCTTTGCTAAGGGAACGTCAATGATCGTATGTTTGGTCATCCAATACTCTTTGTGGGTCAGAAGTCAAGGTCGTTTTCTTTTCATTTACCCACCTCACTTGCCGGTCGAACGGAGCAAAGCATAACAAAGTCAAAAGGGTTCTTCGGTTCTCACTTTTATTCTTCTTATTATGGCAGGGACTGTAAAAACAATGGAATAAATGAGATATCTTTCAAGTGCTTTGAGATGACGAAGAATTTTTACATAAATATTTTATTATGTCACGTAACCTTGGCTTTGGTATCGCGAATTATTCATCTTTTTAAACAAATTCTAACATGGCCTTGTTGACCAACACAATCAAAACGTCCTTGAAAAAGTATGCCAGATTCAAATGAAGATAATTTAAGCCATCGATTACCATACATTTTGAATCAATAACCTTCAAAAGAAGAATATAAAAAAAAAACTAGTTTTTGGCAAAGCTAAACGACAGCTGGTTTCTTGTGCTCAGTTCTAAACATTTGCCTCGAGTTATGAACATTTTGTGTTACATAACCATAAGCAAGAGAATGTGTTAGTGGGTCGAGTCACAAATGTTTCGAAAATATTGCAGTCTTTATTCGCTATATTTTGATGTTTAGAGAATAGCTTTAATGTGTGTTTTTAGTACGTGTAAAGTTGTGCAAGGAAATGTAAATCTTTTGTGCAATGCCTCGTTATTTAGTCTTTAATTTCGCGTGTGTTACTTTTCAAAATAATGATTACCTACCTGCTACACTATAGTCCATAAAATCTAACTTGATTAAAAATTAAGCTGTCAAACTAAAGGGGTTAGCTTTAGTCATATAGAAATAAATAATGGCAAATGCATATTTATGCAGTCACTATTTTACGCTATGTAAATATGGACAAATATGGCTGTAATTTTAATCAAGAACAAGAATTAGAACGTAGTTATCTAATACGAACATTAAAAATAAGCACTTTGGCAAAAAGTAAACGCTCAGCCTAAATCACATGGTCTGGCTAGACTAGTAGCATGTATAATTTTGTACAAGAGTTGCTAGGTGAACGTGAACACTATACGGGAAGATTTTTGAACATTCATCGTTTAATAGGGCATGAAAATTAGTATAGAGGTTCGTCATTTTTGCCACTGGGAAATTCCATCAAAGCCTTTCATAAATTCGTAATGAAGTGGCATAGCTCCATATTCTTTTATGAAGCTCAGTGATGAGCTCGAGGCATATCTAACGATCGGGCACCCGAGCACCATCCATCAATCAGCCAACTGCCACGCAGACTGGCTGTCAGCCTGCTTAATGTCGGCTTCACTTCGTAAGAACTATTTGATCTGTGTGTAATTATGTGTGATTCATTCACATTATGGGCGACTAGTACTTAGTAAGTGATTTGATTTTTACGTCTGGGTCGTATATATTAACACAACATCTTCACGACCCAGACGTAAAAATCAAATCACTTACTAAGTACTAATCGTCCATAATGTGAAAGGAGAACATCGATACATCCTCGTTTTGGGCTTTGCCGCAGTCGGGTAATTAAAAGGGAGTTCTTGTTGGTTTTATGTTTGGTTAAAGTTGGGATCCTGTCAAGTTCACATGTGTCACGTAAACGTGGTGGTCAATGCTAGTGCATGGAACATTTTTTCCAAATAGTATATTGGCAAATTAAGAAGTATTCATATTCATATTCATTTTATTTTGCGTTCCATATGTATAAAAGGTGTTACAAAAGGCTTACAGCTAAGAACAATTTATGGACCCTGTTAGGGCACAGCAAATATACAATATTAAAATAAAATATTAAGTAGTTAATAATAAACAACCATTTCTTTTCTACTTATTACTTACAAATGAAGGGTTACACATAATTATAACAGAGTAACATACTTGGTACAAGTACACGATAACAATTATAGAAATAGCAGTAACATAAAGTAACATCATTATACTTAATTATAAATAATAGTAGGCAGGTATATGAAGGATTGAAGCTAACTGAACTAAGTATTTAAAAACATAGAACTCTGAAAGTCGGCAAAGAAGCAATACTAACGAGTCTTGTTCATTCTCTTGTTTAATATTCCATAGATAAAGTTATTTTACATATAACAACGCAATGACACGGTGTTCATGAAGAAAGTGAAGTAATCAGCGGTCGTAACAGCGTCCGCGCCGACCGCTAATAGTATGCCGCGAATGATTGCGCTTGCGTCGCAGCCGCGAAACGTACGCTGCGTACAGTCACTGTCACCAATATCTATACACTGCTTAAATAAATTCAAAAGTGATTTTCTCGTGGAATAATGATTATAACTTTGAGATTTATGTCCTGTTACATAATAAACTTGATTCCATAATGCCACTAGGTCAGTCAACAGACGCCTGTTGACTGACCTAGTGGCATTATGGAATCAAGTCTGCTTGTCTGCCTTTTCCTGTCTATTCGTGTCTGCTTTTTCTGAATATCGACAACAGCAACACCCAGTATAAAATCTAAATTGGCCAAATTGTCTAGGAGGAGAATTACGAAACTGTGCACTACCTACGGTTTTTTATATAAAGACTAGCTGTTGCCCCCGACTTCGTTTGCATGGAAATTATGATGTGTAAGTGTGAGAAAAAAAGATAGCCTATGCCCTTCCCCAGGATATAATCTATCTCCTTGCCAAATTGCATTACGATCCGATCAACCGTTTAGTCGTGAAAGGTAACTAATAAACAGATACATTTATAATTTAGGTGGGATGGTTGCAATTTGATGTTATTAAAAAAAAAAAAAAAAATGCAGTCAATACCATAAAAAAAAACACTTTTAAAACTTGCTAAAGTGTATACTGTTGCTCTTGACTGTATGTACGCGCAATCTTCACAACCGTTTACACCAACAAAATTACCATTTGTTCATTATTTGTACGGTCGAACAAGCTATTTGGTATACACGCGGAAATTTTCACAGTCCAATGCCGAAGCGTATACTTTTCCAAATTTTATTTAATAAAGCTTTCTTCATTATGAGACTATCTCTTAATGACATAAGTTGTATAATATAAAATTGCAAACAATATTGTGTAGTGAATATTTCTGCGTGTATACCAAATAGCTAGTTCGACCGTACATATTCGGGCAGCTTTTAAGACGCAAGAGTTATGCCTAGACAATAGGATGTTTATTTTGATGATTAACAAGACTTGTATGAAAGTATTCCTTTCACTTCTAGTAGGCCTTTTTGTGGGACGCAATTTTTATTTTTTATAACTTGTACCGTTGTATCAACACGCTTGTAAATAAGTGGTCAGTAACTACTGCTTGAGATAAAGTATTACTCCTAGTTGGTGTACCAATCAATAATATTAAATTGATAGAACTTGCTCTGTCATTATTTTATTAGTTTAGCTTCAAGCAAAAAGATCTATAATTTAATTCCGGATGTAGTACTCACCTCTTTATTAGCCTTTGATTCAGCTTATTTTATTTGATAAATAGTCTTCTGAAGATTTATCTACCACATTACTTCTAGTACTGATACCATATACCAGCCAATTACTGCCCCAAAGCTGGTCAAAGGCCTAAACAGAGAAGGCATGAGCATTGATCACCACGCTTGCTTGTGACGGGTTGACGATTAGATACTTATATTAATTACAAGTCCAGGTTTTCTCACGACGTTTTCCTTCACCGTTGTGATGCCCAAACTAAACTGAGAAAGTATGTAACTAAATATATATGGTGACTGGTAATTAGTGACCGATACATGAACACGTGATTGCAATCATGATAACCAACAACTTTCCCAAAGACACATTTTTTTATACTCCTTTTTTTTTACTCATTCACATCACAATAACACAACAGCCGTCTGTAATTCGCGCGCGCGGGCGTTTGACCTATCAGCTGTTAGCCGCGATAGGTCAAATGCCATCAAATTTACAATAATGCAATCCATCAGAAACATATTCCGAGTTTCTGCTTTGATCTACTTAATAAACTGTAATCATGGTGTTGCCTTGAAAGTTATGTAGCATTTAAAATTCACAATATTACTCAATTGAGAAACTTTCTCAGTTTCTGGAAGCTAGTTAGTTTTTCGTTTTTCTTTCTCAAATGTCTGACTGATATATCAAAGCTATTAAATGAACATTTACATACGGAGAGTAGAACGATACTTGGAGCCAGCTTGAATATTCTAATTGGCTTGTCGCTTTCACGAACTAATGATATACAGTCGCTATGAGAGGTTGGAATCGGTAATATAAAAGGGCAGCTTTAAATATTCTAGATATCCACATTTCATCTGAAACACATAGGTAGTCTAAAAATACCGATGATTTTAAACTAGAATACTATATGTTTAAGGTATAGGATTCTCGTATCTCATAGAATAATGCTGTGCGATTTTACCAACTAATCCCTAATGTTACTGTAATAATAATAATGAGCCTATTGTGATGTGACCTGAGGCACCAGCACAAGCGCGCATGTATAAAACGTAACGTAAATACGTCGATTTTTGAATCGAAAATACAACTATGCTATGTGGGGTAAATTTTTTGAGACAACCACATCGATCACTTACAACCATAATTATTATTACCCACTAGCTTATGCCAGCGGCTTCGACCGCGTCGAGTTCGGTAATTGTCCCACGGGATTGTACTACCGGGAGAAAAAGTATCCTATGTGTTAATCCAGGTTATAAACTATCTGAGCGTCAAATTTCATCCAAACTGGGTTAGTAGTTTTTGCGTGAAAGAGTAACAAGCACCCAGACATCCAAACATCCTCACAAACCTTCGCATTTATAATATTAGTAGGATAGATATGGATAAGTTCTTATTAACAAGTAAAATATGTTAAATAAAATGAGTAATTTCAATTTAAAAATCGTTCGTATTTACGTCACGTTTCCACCACGCGCTCGTGCTTAGGCCTCTGTTAACTAACCTCAAAGGTTCTTTGGAGAATATTTAAATAGAATGATCTTATTGATCCACGTGAAGTTACAATAGTCGGTGTCATGGCCAGGGCTTAGACAAACGGTAGTTGCTAACAATTCGTACCTAAATTATAACCTTTTTCTGTATTCACTTTCAAAAAAATTGACATTTAGCTTTGGTAGCCTTCATTCCCACATATTTTGTAATTTTCGTCCTCGTTACTGCTGATAGAATTTCACTTTGCCTAGACTCCTTGGTCTTATTTCAGTCAAATAAAACAATGTATTTCATTCATCTTTACAAAATCGGTGCGGTGGTCCTACTAACCTATATACTAAAGTAATTTATTAACGACAATAGTTCAACAGCAACAGTTGTGAGATCTTATGTAAATAAGCAAATAAATCAAGCGCTTTGTCGAAATAATTACGCTTAATAATTAACACACAATGTGCCCACTTAATGTGGGTTGCGCTTCTAATAATGGTTGTTAACTTTGCACAATAGTTTTGGCCACATCATTCTGGGTCCAATTGTTTCAAATGCTTGCATTCTATTTTGAAATAAAATGACTTTAGAATGACAGGCCGTGAACCGCGATTTCTGAAACGCCATTCAATTTTATCTCATTCCCATGTCAAATTATAGCTTGTTATTATTTTGGTCATCAAAACGGTACAAACCGGATCATTTAAGAGTAAACGTGAAAGGGTCTTGGAAAAAATGGGCGTACGTCGAGCAGCATTGAAATATATCTCAAATCATAGCTCTCAATAAGTTCTCCAATTCATACTGCGACGATATTTTGTGAAGATTTGACTAGAACAGTCATTTGTTTTGAATGTAGATCATGTTGAAAATATAGTGCTGAGGCTAAGCGCTCTACTGCAGCCTGTCTGTCCCAAGATAGAATTGCTTGATCCTACCAAGCGGCCATTTGCGTGGTGGACTGTGCTCTTCCTTAATCAGCACAAGTGGACCTGGTTGCATGTTAGGCCTTTTTATAAGCCATTTTGTGCGCTGCTGAAGCTCGCAAATGTATTCACGGCTCCACCGTGACCAAAAGTGTTGACATTTGCTCTATTTTGGCGTAGCGATGCAGTAGGTGGGTCTTGACTTCCCGTAAATCTGGAGCTGGCAGCGACTTCAGTGGTCTTCCGATGAGGAAGTGCCGTGGGGACAATGGGGAAAGGTCGTGAGGATCGGATGACATTGGGTAGAGATTTCAAGAATTTGTAATTAATCCGAGGTAGGTCGCCGAGGTCCTAGAATCTATTAAGAACTGTACAGGCTGTGTAACGGAAAGCCCTTGTTAAACTAAGTATATTATTGGTTTGAATGATAGGTAAAATCTTTAGAAAAATACAGAAAAGACAACTTAGGTACTTTTAGAATGAAGTGAAGTCCTAATTGTATGCTACTATTTGAAACATATTTCAACTCTGTTGGTCTTACTCCCAGAGTTCATAGAAAAATGCCCATGGTCCTTTGACAGCAGATTAATAGATCTGAATTAATCAAGAGTTCTAGAACCTAGAAATGAAATGCATTATTTCAGTCGTAAGTATTTCCTGTACGAAAGTTTCCATTCTCCGTCACTGAATTAAGTTGTGCTCATATGATTAGATCTCTTTACGTCTATCGTACGTCTAGTCTCCGACCGTAAACTCTTTATGATGATGAGATGTCTGCAGTGATTAAACTATTCGCCTTTCATTTGTCATCATGGCTGATAGAAAGGGAACATTAAGCCTCTCATGAAGTACTACATATTACGTCAGTCGAGAATTATCATTCATTGTAAATCAATCATTTGAAACAAATGAAAATTATGATTCTCTTTTTGTAGATCATCTCCTGTTACTTCCATCAAGATGGATTATCTATTTCTATACTAATATTATAAAGGTATAAGTTTGTAAGTTTGTATGTAGAGGGTAATCTCCGGATCTACATAACCGATTTTAAAAATTCTTTCACTAATAGGAAGCTACATTATCCTCGAGTGTTAAAGGCTATATTGACAACGAGCCCGTGGAATAATTTCAGACCAAAACGCGAGCGAAGCCGCGAGCAACAACTAGTTATTCATATTCAGGCAGTAACTAAACATGGTCTTTTAATTTATTTAAGAAAGACAGTTATCGTTCAAGTTATAAACTCGTCTCTTAATAACCTAATCTTTAAATTATTTATTTGGAACATCGATCGACTATTATTGATCGAAGATTTGGAAACAATTTACATTACGTCCGAATATTGTCAGCATGTAACATTGCATGCCAACAGTAGTTACACACACGTACGAGAGGATATTATGAGATACTTGCACGTCTTGGTTACATCATTAATGCAAAAATCCAGTTTTTCTGAACGATATGGAGGTCAGACGACTGTCATACCGGTTGAAACAAAATGGATGTGTTATAAAGGTAATAATATATATATGTGTTATAAAGGTAATAATATATATAATATATTGTATAAGACGGTGATGCTATAATAATATCACTCCTGTTGCCATGAATTGGGCGCAAATCCATAGCGAGAAAAAAATCCTGCGACAAACTTACAAACACTTAGGCTAAAATGTATGTTTTTAGAACAGGAATATAAATAACCCATATTATTATGAAAAATGGTCCTACCCAGGAAATAGTAGTACTTCCTGAAATAATAAATGTCGGACCATTCATAATAGTTGCGTTTCCCCAAGACATTACACTGCCTACCCTTGTTCATTTGTTTTTGGAAACGCGTGGCCAGTTTACACGAACTTCGGTGCATAGATTGCCGTAAAAGTGAATCGTGCGTGACTATAGATACGATAAAAAATATAGGGAAATTCGGGCGTTTATGGTCATATGTATGAACGTGGTTGAGGCGAAGGCTCGTAGCTAGTGGCGTCTATGGGAAATAAGTGTGGGTAAATGTATACTAATATTATAAAGAGCTAAAGGTGTGGTGTGGTAATCTCTGGATCTACTCAACCAATTTTGAAAATTTCTTATACCAATAGAAAGCTACGTTATTTGTGAGTGTCATAGGATTCAAAGCGTTCCTATCAGATAATTTACGACAACAACGCGAGCGAAGCCGCGGGCAGAAGCTAGTGTATTATTTATACAGACTGGCTCGTTGATCTTGTTGTCGAAACTGCGTTGATCTTTAGGCTTGGGAAAGTAATATTGATATTTCCAAAAGCAATTTCTCAGTATCAACCCGGAATCTATATTTGTATCGGTCTATGGTTTGCATCCTATTGCATGGCTCTATGACATAACTAACCGCCGAAGTGTGGCTATAGACTATATGTAGATACTATAAACCTCTACCATATCCTTATATTCCGGTTACGCAGTTTCAACCTTCACGAGTTGATGTATGAAAAAAAAACTGACATCTTTCGCACGATATTAAGACGGTGTTAAGTATAAAGCGTCAGAAATTCCATGTGATGTAACAAAATTAAATCTGTGTTCCATAACCAGTTTTAATTGCTCTGTAGTGCGTTGTTGTTGATTAAATCTGTTGTCCATTGTGACTGAATTATATAATTGTATCAAATTGCATGTTGTGTCTATTATTGAGAGGAATTGCTTGATACTACGCCATTTTGAACGTTGTTGTCGCAGAAATGAGTTGGGTTTTCCCGAACAATTTTTTCGTTATTTGTCTCGTGGCCTTGTACTCAAAATATCAGTAGTCCTTGGTGATGTCCTTACTTAAAGCTTCTATACCAATTCAGCATTTACCTTATACCTTGATATATTATAAACTTGTTGGCCTCAGCTACACACACACGCACACACACCCACGCACACAGACGCACTTCCGTTGTTTCTCCCTAAGGTCACTAGTGATGTCCTAATTTTGAGTGGTAATACCAACGTGGCGTTTACCTTAAACCGCTGTCTATAGAAAATGTATTGGCCATAATAGTGGCTAGTATTAGACCCACTTCCGTACATTAGGCCGTTTCTACCTAAACAGCAAACTTCCTAACTTAACCAAAACCGTCTAACTTCCGCACCCACTTTGCGGACCGGTATCAATTTAAGCTAACATCCGACTGTCGGTTAGCGATTCCTATATCAATTATACCTCTAGAATTTCAGAATACTTTACAGGAATGTTTTGATAGCATCGTAAAGAGTCAAATTAAGCTCAGCTCATACATTATAGTCTCGCGGCGCAGCGCATCGTATTTCTAATAAAACGAAATGTGATGCGGCCCGCCTGTATGCAATGACTTAGTCACACAATATGTACAAAAGTGGAGCGAGGGGGATTTTTAGAATTCGGTGTGGCCTAACTATCCACCAGCCCACACTGGGCCCGGTGGGTTATAGCCCACACACTCTTCAAAAAGAGGAGGCGTGTGTCCCAGTAGTGGAAACGTGGCACTGATCGCCCAAATCTGTCTCAGCTTTTAATTTATCTTACCTTGTTTCTTTTCAGAGAGCTGGGGCCAAACCGACGGCCATCGCTTCACATACCCGGCGTCTCCACTCCTGACACAAGGTGATGATGTGGGGGCCAACCAGTTCTGTCCTAAGGAGCCAGGACACGGAGATGAGTGCGTGCATGTCAAGCATGTGCCCCTGGGCGCTACCGTGGAGCTGGTGATGTTCGATCAAGGTGATTATTATTTTAATATGACAAGGTTCTACTGGTAGACTGCCTCGATGGTCGAGTGGTCACAAGCGCGACTGCTGATCATGAGGTCCTGGGTTCCCAGGTTGGGCGAAGTGTTATTGGTTTTTCCATCAGGATTTTTTCAGTAGCAGCTGTGTAGTCTGGATATGTGCCCGGTTGATGGCAATAGGCTTGCCCCCATTCCATGGCGAAATGTGGATGCTATTAGGTACACCTCTGCCTTACCCTTCGGGGAATACAGGCGTGATGAGTGTCCATGGAGTTTCTTGCCCGATCTTCTTCATAAAGATCTACGCTTTGGAATGGGAAACTACAGTACTTTCACCGTTTTATGTGTTGTATCTGGACTATAGGCGTCGTGCGATCAAAAGTATGGTGGTTTCAAAATGTTGGCATTGTGCTACCGATTACTTGAAAGTACAATAAAGTAGTCGTATTGCGAAAGTAGGCATCGTGCTACGAAATCCTACATTTCATTGTTGTCTTGTTTCGACTGTTCAAAAGTGCCTGTAACTGGCCTACTTGAAATAAATGGTTTTGATTTTGTTACGGTTCTGTTTTGGAGTGATAGACAGTAATAGGACAGTCCGCTTCTTGAGTTTGGACACTATTTATAAAAAGGGCTGCTCGTTTCTCTCACCCTAAGTAGTTCCCTGAAAATTCGTTCCATTTTCGGTCAACCGCAATATGATCTTTGTTGCAATTTGACTTGGTTTTTGTATAGGTGTAAAGGACCTTTTCGTTTAGTGACTGTGCAAGCACAGTACCAAATTTTTTATCTATTCAATATTTATATATTTTAATACATATTAAAATAAAAATATGTACATGTGAAAAAAAAAACAAAATAAATCGGGCTTAAAAAAAATCGTCCGCATCGGTCTCCACGCGAATAGGGCCCAAAAGACTGGCAGCACGTTGCCACGTCGGATGTCAATGCTGATTCTATGGCTAAAAAAAAGGCCAGCTCTCTGGTCACGGGAAGAGTTGACCAACCGCTTTGCGATTTCCCGAAAGACTCTGACCCCATTTAGTTCTTTCTTTATGACTAAAACATCATCAACACATTAGTAATAAACAAATCTCGACGTTTTAGTCAAGTCGTAAAAATGGTGCGAAACAGGGGCTAGTCGCTTTTTCAAATATAATTGGTTTTTTATATTGTTTAGACACACGACGACAGATTCGCTATCTAGGTAGTTACAATTGTGAAATCTCACTAGTCACGGTTTATAACTCGCATGTAACTTATGATGTAAAGATGTCGACATTTTTTTAAAACCGCACGTGGTGTAATTATGACTTATGCTGCTCAAGACTTGTGGTTATACTCTTATAGGCAAGAACTCAAAAGCCTCGGAAATAATGACTTTAGCTAGAAGCTAAGTAACGAGACGATTATATACCTTTTTTTTTTTTTTTTTTTTTTACCGATGGGAAATCATCAAATAACCCCTCCCGCTCTGGGCTGAGCAGGAGGGAGTGTCAGACTTTTACTGACTAAAACCCATCCATGTTCCTTCCTTTGCCCTTTGTGTTCCAGGGCCGCGGTATCTCTTTCGAACAGTCCCGCAACCCTGGCAGGCGTCGGTCCTTACGGACCCCTCCGTGTTTGCTGACTCTCCTTGAGGCGCGCGTGGAACACGAACGTGCCGTCGACACGGCCTGTCGTCATAAGACGGACGGACGGCGAGCTAGCCCATAGCTCACCGTCCACAGGCCCGCGCCTACGGAGGCCGGGGGCCACCACGTGGCCCCCGACGCCCGGTGCGTCTCCCGCGGCGGCTGGGACGTGAGGTTCTCTCCCTCTCACGTTCCGCCACCTCCTTCGCTAGCATGACTGCTTCGCAGAAGGAGGTGACGGCGTCCCATTCCGTCTCGCTCCGGACCATGGATTGAACCAAGGCCGGAAGCGAGAGGTCGCCGCCGCCGATCGCCGCTACGAGGACATGGCGGTGCTCCGCCCACGCGGGGCAGATCTCCACCGTGTGCTCCACCGTGTCCTCCGGTCGATCCTCACAATGGTAGCACCCGGGCGTTTCCTCCCGCCCGATTCGGTGCAGGAACCTCCCGAAACAACCGTGTCCGGTGACGACCTGCGTCAGGCGGAAGGTGAGGGCGCCGTGGCGCCTCTCTAGCCACTCCTCAAAGAGGGGACTTATCGCCACTATTGTGGCGTGCCCTGCACAGGGTTGCGATAGTCGCTCTCTCCATGTCGCCATGAGATCGCGCCGGAGGTCTGTCCGCTGAGCGACAATTTGCCGCGGCAGCGGAGTTACCCCCCGGCGTAGTGCCTCCACGCGCCATTCGTGTAGGCGCGCGAGGACTATCGCCTCCAGATCCCATGGCGGCAATCCGGCAAGGAGGCTCGCCGCCTCGCCGGAGATCGTGCGGTATCCCCGGACCAGCCTTACGGCTACCACCTTTTGGGGCGCGTTCAGGTAGTGGGCGGCTCGCCGCCTCAAGGAACGCGCCCACACCGGGGCCCCGTAAAGGGCCATGGACCGCACGACCCCCGCGTAGAGCCTCCGGCAGGAGGCGTTTGGACCCCCCAGGTTGGGCAGGAGCCGCTTGAAGGCAGCCCCGGCCCGTTCCAGTTTGGGGGCCAAACGTCGGAAGTGCTCCACGAAGTTCCACCGGCTGTCGAGGACGAGACCCAGGTACTTCAACGTCGGCTCGACGCCGATGGAAACCCCTCCTACCGTGAGCATGGATCCCGACGGTGGCGCATTCCGAGGCCCATGAAAGCACATGGCCTCGGACTTGTGCAATGCCACCTCGAGACCCAATTGCCGGATCCTCTCCATGACCATCGCAACCCCGCGTGTCATTAGCTCGGCCGCCGCCTCGTGCGACCTCCCTTGTGCCAGCACCAGCGTGTCGTCTGCGTAGCAAACTACGCTGACGCCGTCAGGGAGGTCGGCGCGCAGCACCCAGTCGTCGGCGGCCCTAGAACCGATCCCTGTGGAACACCGCACGACATCTCTCGCCGGTTCCATTCTCCGCTGTGACTAGGGTAAATGACAAACCTGTCCGACAGGTAGTCCCCGACCACACGACGAAGGTAGGTCGGTGATACCGGAGTGCCTCCCTGATGCAGCTCCAGGGCATGGAGTTGAAGGCGTTGGCGATGTCGAGAGACACCGCCAAAACCACCCCACCCCGGGACACTGCATCCCCCGTCGTGAGGGCTCTCACGCGCATGATGGCGTCCACCGTCGAGCGCCCCCTGCGGAAACCAAACTGGTGTTCCGCAAGATCCGGCCCCATCTCCACCAGGTGCCCGGCGAGGCGGTTGGCAATGACTCTTTCAAAGAGCTTGCCCACCTCGTCGAGCAACACGATGGGCCGGTATGCGGACGGAGAGTCCGCAGGGCGCCCCGGCTTCCGTATGAGGACCAGCTTCCCCGTCTTCCAACGAAGCGGGAACTGGCCTCTCTCCAAGCATGCGCTTAGGAGCCCCTCCAGTCGGGGCCCGAGAGCCTCCAAGGCCAGGACCCAGGCTTTGCCAGGTAAGCCATCGGGTCCCGGGGCGGCAGTTTTGGCCTTAAGCCTGCCTACCGCCACTCTCAGGTCTACCCCGGTCACTTCCGGAATGTCGTCATCGTCCTCTGGGTGGTCCGCTTCCAGCACCGCAAGCGGCGGAGCCATAGGCGGGGGAGTGTGCTCCCCTCGCGAAGGGAACAGAGCGCTCACCACGTCCTCCACGAGCTCAGGCCGGAGACTCTGCGTCAGCGGAGGGGCCCTGGTGCGGAGTTTATCCCGCACCATCTTATAAGGGCGCCCCCACGGATCTCTGTCGAGAGTCTCCAGCATCTCCTCGCGGGCCACATCCTTGGCCCGCAGGACAGCCTCTTGGAGGGCGGTCTTCGCCGCTCTGTATCTCTCATACAGCTCCGCCTCAATGGCCGCCGCATCCGGAGGGCGGATGCGGAGCCTGCGATGCCTGGCGTACAGGTGCCGCGCATCGACGCACGCCTCGCGCAGAGACGTCAGCTCTCGCGACCACCAGTACACCTGACGCCGGGCGCTTTCTGACCGAACCCGGGGCATAGCCACGTCACATATATCGGACATGGCCTCCTGGAACCAACCCGCCTCATTGTTGACGTCGGCAGGCCTGTCCGGTGATGTCACCCAGGCCTGCACGATCGAGGCTTCCAGGAGGAGCTCCCGGTCCAGCTGTTTCAGCGCCCAACGCGGACCACTCGGGGCCTGTAGGACCGGCGCGTTTGGGGTCTGGGCGGAGACGTCAAACCGGATATACCGGTGGTCGGAATAGGTCTCCACCCCCTCCATGACGCGCCAGTCAACGACACGCGGTGACAGAGCGGGGCTAGCGAACGAGATGTCCACCACCGACTCGCCCCGCATCCGCACACACGTGGGAACAGAACCCCTATTTAGGACGACCAGGCCTGCCTCCAGAGCCCAGTCCTCCACCATCCTTCCCCGCACGTCTGTGCAACGAGAACCCCAAGCCAAGTTCTTGGCATTGAAGTCCCCGAGCACAAGCACGGGGAGGGAATGGCTTCCGATGACGACACTCAACTCCCTGAGGGAGTTGTGGAACTCGGCGAGAGTATGGTTCGGGGAGAAGTAGACTCCCGCTACAACGATCTCCCCGAACCGTGCTGCTACGCACCCCTGACCCTTCCTGACACTTTCATGGGTCGGGGTACCGGCGGCGGCCGACGAAATTATGGCCACTGAGCCGCTAAGGTCCTCCACCCAGTCGTCCCTGGGCGGGACAAAGTAGGGCTCAGAGACCACGGCGACATTGATCGACCACTGCACCATGCTCTGGAGCAACAGATCCTGAGCGCAGGCGCAGTGGTTGATGTTCGCCTGAAGGAGGCGTAATGGGGCCGTTATTGGCACTCCATCACGGTCTCCACTCGGGCCCCCTGCGAGGGCCCCGCTGCGGGAGGAGCAGCGACGACGATTATATACCTACGTTTACCTCTGATGGCACTATGACGTCTTTAAGCAGGAGTAATTCCAGTGTGGGAAAGAGATGGCGCTAGACGGCCTGTATAGCTCTGTCTCTTTCCCACACTGGAACTACTCCTGATTTAAAACGTCATAGTAAACCCCCTGTTGTAACAAATAAACGTTAATAAGTAACGACACAACCGGATAATAAGGCTGTAATATACATTCATGATGGTGAAAGTTGTAATTGCTTTCAGCTATTACGATTATAATTTTAATGACAATAAAATAAGGCTTCGTTTATAACTGTAATAACTTCCTAAGCGAGAGTAATGTTAGCCAATAATAATACAGAAGCATTTGCCTTTGAAAATACGTATTTCTCGTGTAGTTAAAATAATGGTTGGTCGCTATTCATACTTTTTTTTGGTTAAAACATTTCATATAGGTAAGTACTTGCTGAAAGAGGTTCTCCAAAATTGATAGATAAATAAATCAAATACAATTTTATTGGTATTAACGCCTTTTATGTGTTATCAAAATCCCCAAACGATATCCGTCACATTTATTGGTAGCAATTTATTTGATTTATTTTCAGTAGTTGAGCGATAGCGATAGTGTCGCCCATATTAGAGCTCCAATAAAATAGAAAAGTATGGACAGAAAATAGATACAGATTGATTTAATAAGTGTCTATTGATAGACAATCTAGAACGTAGATACTTTGAATAAACTTATCAATTTATTTTTTATAACGGCGAGCGGTATAAAAATGAAATGCGGAAGCAGGTGCCAACAACAGTTACTCACACTAATTCACTAAGACACTAATTTACAAGACAAGAGACGTATATATCGATGTTGGTAATACATGTAGGAACAGACATACACACATCAAAAGTGTCTAGGGATCAAGCATTTTTATGTGGATTTCTTGAGATTGAGATGTGGCTTTGTAATAAATTTATGATTTTATAAATTTATATGGATCCTTTTTGGTGCATTTCATAATTTGAATCAGGAACTGTGAATCAAATTCGAGTAAAAGATGAAAATCAGCTGTCAATATTTTCCCTATAAAAACATACAACGCATTGAAGACATTATTAGTGCTACTGTTTCCCTACTACTGATTAAAACCAACGTTATTATGGAGCGGCGACGTCATTTAAGCAGGGAAGAAATGCTCAGAGCCGTGGGAATGATAGAAGCTGGTTCCCGGCAACGTACTGTGGCTTTAGCTCTGAATACAAGTCAGAGTGTTATCAGTCGACTTTGGACACGTTACCGAAGCACTGGTACCGTGGCTGAGCGCCATGGAGGACGGTATCGCTGCACCACACGGAGACAAGACCGATACATTCAAATCTTAACTCGAAGAGCTCCAACAATAACCGCCATGATGTTAGCCGTGAGGCTTCATCACTCTTCAGGGAACTTAATTAGCGACCAAACAGTCAGAAACCGCTTGCATGAAGTGAACCTTCATTCCCGAAGACCGCTACGGGTACCACCTATAGCAATGCACAATCGTAGGATACGATATCAATGGGCTCTTGAACACAGAAATTGGGCAGAAGAACAATGGCGTTTCGTGTGCTTTTCTGATGAGTCTCGTTTTGGTATGAGACCGGATACAAGACGTATACGACACTGGAGAACCCCTGGACGCCAACAGCGATTAAAATCCTGCCAGGAAGTCCATCCTTACAGTGGTGGAACCATCATGGTATGGGCGGGTATTTGGATCGGCGGAAGAACTGAGTTGATTTGGATCAGAGGCAACCTCAACGCTCAAATTTATGCTGAGACGATTGTATCAGACGTCATCGTTCCTCTACAAGTGCAAATCGGTCCCTTATTTCAGTTAATGCATGATAATGCACGACCGCACACCGCAAGAGTTGTCGACAGACTCTCGCCGCAGCTAACATCAATGTCCTGCCCTGGCCTGCTCAGTCGCCAGACTTGAATCCGATTGAGCATGCATGGGATATGCTACAGAGAAGAGCTCTGCCGAATATGGAGGGTATCCAGTCGCAAGAAGACCTTTTTTTGTTGTTGCAACGAACATGGGCGGCCATTCCACAGCGTGATTTGGATGAACTCATTTTGAGTATGCCAAACCGATGTTCTTGTGTTGTTAGTGTTCGCGGTAGAAACACGGATTATTAATTGTTTAAGTTACCCAATAAAATTTTAAAGAAAACTGTTATTTCAGTCTTTTTTTCGAACTTTTGTGTTAGTGGTTCAAATGTCAAAAATCCCTTTATTAGGAAAATGGCAAATTTCTTTATTAATGCCAAGGTGACTTGGTTTATCGTTACTGTGACAAACGAAAACACTTTATTTGATGAATCCTTAAAGAAAATTTTAATTAATATCAATCAGGAGAAAAGTTATTGCAAAAATATATGTTGATCCCTAGACACTTTTGATGTGTGTATATTCAACAAGCAGTTCATACGAACCGTAACAATAAGTTCCCTTATTAGATAGTTTGTAGTGTAAAGTTTCCACTTTCCTTCGGCACGGCACTTGTGCTAAGATAACTTTGCGCGTCAATATTAGACTTAAACATAATGCCTTTTATGGCACTTGTGTAACTTTAGGCTTAACGTAAGGCGCATTTACACGAGGAGGCTTTTTAATATTTAAAAGGCGATTTGTGAAAGGAGCTTAAAATGTATTATGTAAAAACTCCTTTCGGTCTGCAATTATTGTACAACGTGCTGTTCACTAAACCGAAAGGCGAGAATCGCTTTCAGTAATTAAAAAAAAGTGATAAGAACCCATATTTCGAGTTTTTTGTCGGTTGGAAGACAGAAAGAAAACATATTTATTTGGCACATGCCACAAGTGCACACACTAAAGGCCTGATTATAATAGATATTGATTAGTCATAGGAGTTTTTTTCCCACTTGAGTGTAAAATACAATGATATGATAATCGCCTGGCCAGTACCGCCTATGATAGGACATTCGTAGAAATTCTCGCCTCTCGACGGACAAGAAACTATCCTAGCGCATACAAACATTGACACATAGTCGAGACGTCTACAACATCGGTCATTTGTCAAATTGATATCTACCAATTAGTGAAAATCGATAATCATAGTCAAGTAATCGTAATAATGAAGATTACATGAGTCTTGATATAAATGACAATATGCAGCTGATGTGCCGATGGTGATATCACCTAGGTGAAATTCTTCCAAGGTGAAATGAGGACACCAAAAAGTCCACTTTGTTCACCAACAAAGTGGAATAAACCTATTCTTCCTCTTCTTAACGTGACGATTACACTCAAATAGCAGTATGTATGTATACCTGCATAGCTCTCATATTGGCTTCGTGTAAATCCTGAAAGATGCAGGCGGTTGTGAGGGATGGGTAGAATGAGTCGTTTACTATACAAAGATTACAGCAAATAGCTGAGGCACTTGAACATCTGTAACTTGTCAAATCGATACCTCATCGTCAAGTAATACATATATCGTAAGGTATAATGAAGATTTCATGAGTCTCGATATAAATAACGACATGCAGCAGAAGCACTTGGTACCATTTATCATGGAGACAGTGATTTATGGTATCCTTTGTAATATGCGGCTAAGATTACTACGAAACACGGAACACGGTGAAGTCATCTTCGTCTAAAGAGTGATGTCTGTTTCAAATGGCTGAGTGGCAGGAACCTTTAAAGTTTGGAATGTTAGGTAGATTGAGTATGTTGTGAAAGTACATAGATGACTAAGGACTTAGTTCTGCTAAAATGAGCTAACTTACAATCTCTTAGTTAAAAACGTCAATCTAATCTAGCATTCTAAATGTGATGTAATTTACTATCCAAGAAAATTAGTCCCGTAAACATCCAAAACACGCTTAGAACAGATTTCAAAATCACAGCAATTACTTGAAAAAAATATTAGGAATTTTGATATGGGATGGTACGTTTTGGCAGAACTACGGTTATTCAAAATCAGGAATATGTCAATGTATGAAGTCATGCGGTTCGATTCCCAGGTCGGGCAAAATGCTATTGGGTTTTCGGTTGATGGCAATAGGCTCACCTCCTATTACAAAAACACCGACACAATATAGCAGGTGTATTACCTACTTCTGTTTCTCAATCTATCCCTTTACAATTCCTCGAAAGTATCCATTTTACAACTGAATGATAATGAAGTTGCAACTTTTGAATAGGAATCCTAACAATCAGTCTATGAGTCTAGCAATTTCAATCAGTGTAATGGAATACCTTAATCAATCATCAAACAATAAAGTTTTGTTCATGTGGCTTTCTTTTGAAATGCGAATAGGGTTAACAAATGTCTGGATTTTACCTTGTTTATCCGGAGTTCCGACTGAAGGGGATTTTTTTAGAAAAAAAAAAATGTGTGACGATCTGACATTGTTTGCTGGGCACACCTGAAGCCAGAGATTGCATAGGATAAAGAGGTTTGGAAGGAAAAAGAGGGGGCCTTCGCCAAGCAGTAAAAAAAGTGAAATAACTACCAAAAATAAAAAGTTAAAAAAAAAAACGAAATCGAAATTCGAAATTTGAAAGTACTGACAAAACTTCCGTCTTTTTGTCAGGACTTTTCATATTTCGAAATGGTAACCCTAGACACGAAGCCAATCACAAATGATATTTCTTAGGCACACTTGGACACAGTTCAGACTTTCTCAAAAGTTTAATTGAACGTTATTATGCTATTATGTTACAGTACTGTTGCACTCTTGTATGCAATTACACTTGAGTGGCAGACTGTCCAATCTTAATGTCTTGAGAAATCATTATGTTACCGTAATATATACCTACTTATATGTATGTATTATTACGTGTGTAGCTATGTGACCTGCAATACATGTCTAGACACATACCTACTTAAAGACGTGGATAAAAGATGATGATAATAAAAGAGGCTGCCTCGTTAGTCTAGTGGTCGCAAGCGTGACTTCTGGGCATGAGATCCTGGGTTCGAATCTCGGTTCGCGCAGTGTTGTTATGGTTTTCCATCAGGAACTTCTCAGTAGCAGCTATTAAGCTCGTCCCCTATTACATAGGACTTAAACAGAACTGGTGAAATGTGGGTGTACTATCAGGTACACCTCTGCTCAATCCCTTCGGGGATTATGGGCAGGCATATCATGTTATGTTTATATTATCTTGGTGCACAATTAGTATTTGATAGACTTATGGCTTGTTAAGTAAAGCAAGTTAAAAAAAAAACGATTTGATTTTATCTACATGTACTCACGGCTACAAATCATCATTTCCAGTTTATGCTGATCTTGCATTGAATAGGATTTCCGTGCAGTGCGAGGTCAGCTTATACTGGAAATGTTTAGCTTGATGTGTAGCCGTGTGTACTAATATTAAAAAAAGAGGTAAAGTTTGTGAGGTTGTTGTAATCTCTGGATTTACTGAACCGATTATGAAAATTCTTTCACTAATAGGAAGCTGCATTATCCCCGAGTGCCATATGCTATACAGCGTGTAACAGAAAGGGTATAATCATCTGGAATATGACGTCATCAAACGCAAATACTTAAATGTTCATTAGCAAAGTTTGATATTACTTACAATACAACATACAACATATTCAGGATGCTGCTGTGGCTGCCTCGTTACTGCAGTGCATCTGCAATGTTTGCGGAGGCACGCACAGACTGCTTTCATGCGATTATCCGCAAGAAAGTCGCGTCTATTTTTAAGCGTGTGAGAGACAGCAGCAATGGTATCTTGAAGATGATTGCTTCACGTGCTGATTGCTCAATCCAACTGAGTTGGATGTATATTATGTTGGGACTGTGATTTAATTTAATTAAGTATAAATGGATAATTTATAATCTGAAGTAAACGTTTAATAATAATAATAACTAAAATACGTTTATCATAATGTTTAGCACATTCGGCCGAGTTTCGAAATCGTAAAAAGGTGCCCTAGTTTTTTTTTTCTTGCGGTTCGTTTTGCATGATACATTTATTTGCGAGGCCCAGTAACTGTCTCTAGTGGTATCTGTTATACAACGGTCTTATTAATACTGGGCCTACTTGTGCTCTCATTCACGGTTTCAAAAGTTTGGGGTTCTCGACGAGAAATACGGAACCCGAAGCTTCGCAGATTTAATTACCTTCTCTAAATTCTGAAAATGGTTTTCCGGCTTGTTTCAAATGGTGCTATGGCGTCCGTTTTGTATTCATCTGTGTAAACTAAGATTGTTCTATGGATGAGTTATTTAATTAGTTATACGAGTAGTTATTTAACCACTTGTAATTTCAAATACACAGCGTGTAACAGAAAGGGTACAATCATATGGAATACTGTGGCACGCACCATCGAAATCGTAAAAAAATAATCAGCTGTCCTATACAAAATTTCAATACCTACTCGACCCAAATGTATGGGACAGCTGGTTATTTTTTTACGATTACGATGGTGGGCCCATACAAAAAGTTGTTCAGTTTGATGGTCCGTACCACAGTATTCCATATGATTATGATTCCCTTTCTGTTACACGCTGTATATACGCGTCTTCTTTTTAAGGAAATATCTCGCCGACTGGTCGACACTTCGCGTGGCCAAAGGGGTGGCTCTTTCTTTGGTCAAAGAATTAGCATTGCCATTCAACGAGCCAGTCTTCTGGGCACGTTTCCGGATGACATCGATGGGGAGGAGTACTTTGACGCCTAAGTGTCCTATTGTCGTCGTTGTATACAGTATGTAGGAACTTAGTTTTAGTCTTCTTCTCTTCTCTCCTGATTTTGATATTTGTAGTCAATAAAAATATATTAAATTCGTTTTCCGCAAAAAGTACTTTAACCAACGTTCTGTAGCTGTATGTCACACGTTAGAAGCTGACAGGGATAGAAACATGTTTTAAATATGTGTATTTTTAAACGCACTTGGTGATTTGTGCTACAAGTAGATATACGGAACCTTCGCTGTTAAACTTCCTCTCGCACCGTTCAACCATATTTTTAAGTAGCTATCTCGTTACGGGTCGGTCGGATGCCGCCGACGACGTTGGCCAGTCAATTGGGCCCGTATAATTAACCAAACCATATACCGGGCATAAATTTAACCAAATTCTTAGTGGGCGAGGCCGGACGCCGCCATAATCTAGTTAAATATCTAAAGATGTCTCGTTTCACCGAATTCATTAACCTAATTTAGATTTCAACAGTTGCCGTTTTATATAACTGACTTGGCTGCGTGATTGGTAGACAATGGACAGACAGTGTCAGTGCTAAACATAGAAACATTCTGAGAAAAGGAAGATAATACATAGGTATTCCTAAGAGGAGATGTGGTTTTGATAAGAATAATTTAGACTTAAACAAATAGTTTATTTTCTATAAAAAGGTTTGTACTACATAGCACTATAAACAAAAAAAAAAAATAAGTGTAAAATATAAGTGTCCTTTTAAGCAAGTAAATGCCTGTATTAGGACACTCCACTCTTCCGTAACTTATATTTACGTAATGTACATACCAGAATTAATTTATTTTTCATTTGGATTTGTTATTTGATGTACCGTAAGAAGATTTAGATTTATCATTTACGGACACGCGGCACGTGGCGCGGCACGCAGCGCGGCGCGTTGTGCGGCGCACGACGCATAAGGTTAACATAAAAGTGTAAAGTTAACCTTATAATTTTCTTGGTTTCAAACCATAGAAGTTGATTTGTTTTCTTCAATTACGGAAACAGTGCTCATTTTTGTTTACCTTATTAACCCTTCGTGTGCCGGGAACGTGGATCTACGCGAGACACAATAGCTTTTTAATTGTGTCTATATACTCGGCATACGAAAGGTTAAACAATTACCTACAATTGTGACTTTTGTCATAGTTGCTACTTTCTAGCAATTAAATACAATGATTTTCTTCTATAGTTAACTATAAGGTTTTCTACCATTGTTTGTTTTAATTTATTGTCAATATGAACATAATGGTAGAATATTATTGCTACAAGCTGTGCAGTAGGAACAGTCTCGAGCATAAATAATTATGTAATACTTAATAACTCAACAGCTATTTTTATCTAAACCATTAATTGAAATTATTAGATGTTACGAGAAAATAAACCTATACTAATAGGTAATGAGTCTTACCCAGTCTTACCTAAATGTTTCAATTGTATTTCACGAGAAAATAACCATGAAATTTTTTAACTGTGTACATACTGTACACTGCACTGCACTGCACTGCATACTGTACTGTACTGTACTTTTTACTGTGTGCTCGTGATTGTATATCGAAAGTTTAACATCTTGACAAACAAGTACACTTTCAGCACATCTGTTTGTTCGTATTTCGTAAATAATTCACAGTATTCCTTCTGTCCTTTGTGAAGTCGGTGTAAACGTGCGGAACAAGACGCCAGTCGTTGATTTATTCACGATCGTAGACGGATGTTACAACCACAAATGACACAAGACGACAAACATCCAGGTCCTCTTGTTTGTCGTCTCTGTAAATAAGATGCGAAAATGTAGGTCCTGTACGTTCAAATGTTATAAGTAGGCACGGAATTTTAGTAGTCCTCGAAATAATGATTAGTTGGTAATGAAAAATTAGTGCTCAGTTTTAATATTGCACTTAGGTACCTACTATTTATTCAAGCACTAAAATTTTTATTATCTCTGTAGGCCATTTTAAGGTGAAAGTCTCAAGGTAGCCCGCGAAATTCAAACTTTCTTACGTTTTTTGCAATTTGCAGGTAATTTTCAGGCTGTATGTCGAAAAATATGATTCGCGACTTTATCACGTATGGCTGTATGGTGTAATAAGCAATAAAATCACCAATAAAGCCCTCTAAATTGATGATTTTATTAAAAACTTATTCAATGATTAAATAAGCTTTGATTTAATGACCTGCAAATTGTAAAATACTTAAGAAAATTTGAATTTCACGGGCGACCCTGGCGCTTCCATCTTAATACCTTTACCCTAAGGTATGATTCCCTTACTGTTTTTTTCTGTACATAAAATTTCCTTACTCTTTTTTTTTGTTCAAAGCAAGTATTGCTCAAAAGTAATATTTTTGGCTAAAAGAGAAATTGGGTTCCAATTAAAGCTAACTTCTAACACAGCTTGGTAAAATTTGGTTGGAAGTTTATTTGATAAAGTAACTAAGGTTATTTTGTGTTCATTAATGTGTTTCCGAGTAAAAACAAGATAACATACCAGTCATAATCATAACGTTAGCAGAAATAGGCTCCTGCTACCTTATAATCTCCAAATTCTATGATATTATGTAAATTAAATGACATAAATGCTGGTAAATATAACTCAAGATGAAGGAGTAATACCTACCTATTACACAATTTCGATAACAGATCTAAGATTAAACTAGAACAAGAAATATTTAAGAAAATACGTTTTAATCCGGCAATGATTTGTTTTGGTTTTCACTTCAGTCTCTAATACCTACGTAACCATGTCATCATTTATTTATTCGTTACGAATAAGGTTAACGATAGTAATATAAATAGATACAATTTTCTATGGCCTACAAACCCACAGCCAGGTACCAATCAACAGGTAGGGAAAGTGATTGAAAAGTACTCACTTGTAATCACACTAAAGAGTAATAAATAATATTAATAATATAATATATGTCTGTTTGTAATATCAACATAACAGCTTTTTACTGAATGCATATGAAAGTAAATACGATATTTACATAAAAAAAAAAAAATGTTTGTCTATCTGTCAAGACAGACGGACCAGAATCTAAAATCTGCCAAAATCGGTTCAGCTGTTTCGGAGATTAGCCGGAAAAAACAGACGTTTGTTCCGGCTAATCTCTGAAACGGCTAGACCGATTTTGAAGGGACTTTTATTGGCAGATAGTTAATGTTATAAGGAGTAACCTAAGTTTAAGCTTATGCTTTTATTCTAGAAAATGGATTAGGGTTCCGTGCAAAAAATTAAAACCCTTTGAAATTGTTAACAAAATTCGATTAAATTAAGGAAGTTATATTTTCATAATAATTTCACGCGGACGAAGATGGCGGGGCACAGCTAGTTAAATAATAAATTGAAGATGCCAATCAGATGTACCATAATGGACCTGCACAGAGGAAATCCATTACATGTACATAATGTGAATGCAATTAATTTCAGCCCGCTTCCCACGTTCACCAATAAAAGTAATGAATATACACTGGGATAACATTTCGGTTTTAATTACAGGTGGCGAATCCGACCACATATTCCACCTACATGGATACAGTTTCCACGTGGTCGGTATAAGGGAACTCAACAAGAGCTTCGACGGTGAAACCATCAAGAAGATGAACGAAGAAGGTACATTGTTCAACAAGAATCTCATAGATCCAGTTGAGAAAGATACCATAGTGGTACCGAAACACGGTGTGGTAGCGTTACGTTTTAAGGCTGACAACCCAGGGTTCTGGATGATGAGAGACGAAAGGTCCTCTCATTGGACCAGAGGCTTAGACTTTATACTTAAAGTAGGTGAGCAAAGTGACTTCGTTCAAGCCCCACCAGATTTCCCCAAGTGCGGGTCATATGTGGGGCCCGAATATTTTCTAATATGAGGCCGGCCGCGACGTCGATACTAAAGTTACCTTTTAGATTGTATTACTGCTCAATTTATTTATTTGATTTGTGATATGTTTGTTTAGGTTATTCATTTCGTTCAGCTAAATTGGTTTCCGATCGGAAGATAAATATACTGCTCAATAAGTTTGGGTCAAATCAAGGAAATATAGAAAATAAAGTCATATCTTCTGCCTGTGAGACGTTCTGATAGTTCGTTTTCAGGCACAATTTAGCTGTGAATGGTACAACTTGATCTGACTTACATTAGGTACTTATAATACAATTACATTTACTTTTAGCAGTGTAAATAAAGTATATTTTATCGTTAAAGGTGTTTCAATGTTCATTCCCTTGGGAAATTCAAGTACGTTTTCTAGTAAGTATTCGGTACCGATAATATCCATAAATCATTCTGTTACCGTCAAAGATTGGCGGCTTTGTCGAATTTAGGTGAAGTGTAGTGAAAAAGCGAGAAATTTTAAGTTCGTTGAGTGCCCACTGGCCAAATAGTGAAAGTATACGTAATTGAGGCACGAGAGGTGCCTGCAGCAAGTACCTCTGGCGGGCGAGGCGCCGCGGGCTGCGGCTGACCAAACCGTCTCTTTTGATGGGAATTTTTCCACTAAGGAAACAAAGACTTTTTGAGTGATGGCCGGAGTCTTGTTCATAGCTGAGAAAACATAATACATAATGTAGTTAAGCTTACAGTATGGAATGTGACTGACGGATGTCAAGACAATGTATGCTTTTGTTCACAGAAGTTCACGATTTAGTAGTAAGGTTTTTGATACGATGACTTCCGAAACTTTGTTACTTTTAGTTAGATCAGGTGTTCCAAAAAAACCTTATTTGGCGCGCTTTGTTAGCCATGGATGACCGAATTAATATACCACTATCAATCATTAGGTTCCTACGTTTAAATATATCAAAAGGAATAAGAGCATAACATGGAACATGGGGCGACATATTGAGATAGGTACAACATAATTAAAAATGCGTAGATGGTATAATTATGTAATATAACATTTCAGAACCGGCAAAAAGCAAATGTGTACCGTACGAGACTCAATTATCAAACCTGCAGTCATAATCATAAAAGATTTGCTTGTTCAAGTTACAGATGTAGGTTATGTATGTATCCTAGTTACATAATACATGATGTCCGTCACATCACCATCTCAGGTCCAGTTGAAAACCAGCGTCGGGCACTAGTTGCTCGGCAATTTGCTGAACTGGGCCTATTTGGCGCAGCCGCGAGACACACAATCTTTGTTTTTCTGTTTAGTTTTAGGTTTTTTATTTTTTTATTGTGTAGTTTTAAGTTTTATATTTCATTTTTGTTATTTTTTCTTTTGTGTGCACTTGTGGCGTGTGCCAAATAAATATGTTTCTTTCTTTCTTTCTTTAATAACTCGACGATCGTGACTGTTCTAGAAACATCAGATTCAATTCTTATTTGTTAAGAGACTTTGAATTAGTTTAAAACCCTAATCAAGATAATTATTGCGTTCGCAAAAATGTTAGCAAAGATGCTTTGCGCAAGACTTACAATTTTGTAACCTCCATGGTCTAATAGTGTAAGAGATTTGAAGAGCACGTAATTCGTAAGATATTTCTATTCACCTGCGGACTCGCACGCATCAATACGGAATTTGACATGAATGTTGAAATTATTTTATTGTGAAACAAAATTAATGGCAGTGGCTGCCTTCTGTTGGTTTACTTTTACCAGTGTCTTCAATTTTGCTATGAGAATGTGTTAGGTAGGTTTTAATAAAAATTTAGATTTCACATGTAATAAAACACTGTACAAAGGCGGACTTAATGCCTCGGGCATTTTCAAACAGCCTAACTTAGGGTGATGCAGAGATAAAACATAGTATGTGTGGTAACAGGATCAAGAAAACATTAGCAAAATTAATATTATGCTAACACAAACCAAACAAACACAGTATAGAGAAATAAAAGGCAGGCATTAAGTTCGCCTTTGTACAGCTTTTTCTTGTGCATACAGTTTTAATAAATAAAGAAATAAAAATGTTAAAGATACATACATACATGGAGAAAAACTTACAAAAAAAAAAATATCTATGGTGTTTTATTTTACGAGAATTTATGGCCTTTTTAACATTGAATGTTTCACACATCCTACGCAGGTCAGCCAAACAAAGTAATGTGGTATCACCACATCCATCTTCAGAATATGTTTATCTTTAACAATTTGCGTAGACAAAGACATTTATTCTCTTATTATTAAGTATTTTTTGCACAAAAAAAGTTTTTTATTTTACCCTTTTTACTTGTAAGCTTGGGTCAAATCAAGGAAATATTGAAAATAAAGTCATGTCGCCGGTTTGATAGTTCGTTTTTAGGTACAATTTAGACCCCACTTATATTCTTGTCATGAGTTAACTTTCCATTATAACTGGAAGTAATTAAGGGATGATCGTGTCATCCACGTAGGCCAAGAAATAAAAAACGTGTTGGAGGAGCTTACTGAATACTGATCTTAAACTACAGAAGCAAAGTTAATAAATTATTATTTTAAAATTTTGCACGGAGCCACGCGCGGGCTTCCTCTACCAAATGATCAAAGAATCATGTAAATCGGACGAGTAATCGCGGAGTAACTGGTGTATAAACATGAAAAAAAAAGTTGCCGGTGGAATACAAAACCTGCTTTTTTAGAAAAAAAAAAACTGTGACGCTAATGAAACTTTTTATGAACTATGGACTAGGTAACTATATACCTATCCAGTTTAATACTGATACCAGTTACTGCTTAAAATGTGGGTACAACTTTGCGGATCGTGATTTTGTACCAAACAAATTATGTAATTTGTAACTAAATATAACTTCGTGATTGATTTGATCTCTGCCCTAGTATTGGTTACTTTTGACACGGTTTAGTTTTTTGTTGTAAATAACCTGTCAATCATTCAGAAAATAAATCAGAATGTTCTAATTGCTCTACTTTATTTCACGGCCTAATCGACTATAGATTTACAGTTTTAGGCACACGGCATGGCGAGATATTATGTAGAAGGAATCAGTAGATTGGCATGTTACTTTCCCAATTAAAATGTTTTCAACTATTATGAGGCCTCATTAATCGAGACCAGTATAGAAATTAAAAAACATGCGTCTTTTATGTGCTGCCCAAAATTACTGTGTGAGAGCAGATCCATTCTTATTTCTTTGTTCTCATTTTATATAAAATGGTACCAACAATGTTGTCTTATAAAGTTCTCTGTAATACAGTAAAGACTACAATAGATTAAACGAGAAAATTACAGATGAAAATGTTCTATTTTGTGTGCCAATTCTAGAGCAGAGTTCGTCCACGATGCTGGTTAGAAATTCTCGACACAAAATTGGTGAGAAGAGCTGAAAGGTGTTCAAGAACAAGATTACTTTGAAGTTAGTTGCTATTGCGTTAATTGAATGATTTTCAATAGCGTTCTTCTCAGTATTTTTTGCTTGCTGCTATTAGGTACACTGCGCACTGCTAAGGCCTCCGATATATTTGTACGCGTTACGACACCCAAAACAAGTAAGTAAATCATACCTTCCCTTGTTTATGCCTGTTATCAAAATCGATCAATGTACCACCACACAGTGTTGAATTTCCGTCAATCATGATCATAGAGCGTTGCACGGGTGTCCTGCGCCACTAATTGTCAATTACCATCACCCTGTAATTAACGCGACTGATTAGATCTAACACCTTGTTTAGTTTACACGACAATGCAATTTACTATTAGCTGTGAAATTGCAATCATGGTTTGCGTATTTGTGGTTGTTCTCAATTCGGTTGTATATATATATATATAGATATTTTTTGTTTGTTACCTCATAACTCCGTCATTTGTAAACTGATTTGAAAAATTATTTTTTCATCTGAAAGGATATGCTTCCCGATTGGTCTCATAAAAAAATCATCAAAGTCGGTTTAGGAATTTGGTTGTTTTCATCACGGTAATTGTCACATTATGCGACATCGCGTGAAGGCGCTTTGATGTACATCACCGCGTGATACTTGCTAGTTAAATTTGACACACTTCCCGATTTCTGATTGAGCTGAAATTTTGCACACATGTGTAAGTATATCGTAAAACAATGCAATATTATGATGACATGGAGCTGGTCTGATGATGGAGCTGGAAGGTGGCCATAGGAACTCTGTAATAAAACGACGCAACGCCGCCGTCGAGTTTGGACTCGTTTGATTCGCCGTGACAATAATTTTAGTCCTAAATGATAACCAGGGTCTGATGATGGAGCTGGAAGGTGGCCATAGGAACTCCGTTATAACACGATATAACCCCATCGAGTTTGGTCTCGTATGATTCGTCTTGACGAGAACTCCACGCTAGTGAAGTCGCGGTAGTCAAAATCTTTAAAACTTTTGGAATACTTAAATTTTCATAATTGAATTAAAATACCATACTTGCTTAGGTATGTTTCTAATTGAAACGAATCAATTGTCACCTATAATATGTAAATTAACACTAATGTTTTAATAACCTAAGAAGTTTATGAAAATCGTGATGAACTTTGACAACGTAATATGTTAAGTTATCGAGTCGTATAATTTTTCTATTAAGCTCGTTTTGATGTTGCACTGTTCCCAAATGTAACAGACACGAGTTGGATAACCGGTCTTTAATTATAGTATTATCTCAGGTGTTATCTTGTCACGTTGTCATTCGAACACGTGCATTTCCGAGATATAGGTTAAGTCGGAAACTCTGGTGGTGTGGTGGCACAAATACATACGTAATATCAAGTATAAATTACGTACTTTATTAACGTTTGTATTAATAATATTATAAATACTTTTTACTGATTTTTGTTTTATATTTTATATGTATTTATTTAAACTTCATGTAATAGTGGACTTAATACTAAAAGACATTCTCTACCAGTCAACCTTTGGGTTAAATAAGGACAACATTCTGATAAGGTAAAATAAACTAATAAATATTTTAATACCAGAAAACCAGTCAAGTGCGGGTTCCGTAACATAACCTAAAAAAAACACGTTTGTTGTATGGGAGACCCCCTTAAATATTTATTTTACTCTGCTTTTAGTATTTGTTGTTCTAGCGGCAACAGAAATACATCAGCTGTGAAAATTTCAACTGTCTACGAGTAGCTATCACGGTTCATGAGATACAGCCTGGTGACAGACAGACGGACAGTGGAGTCTTAGTAATAGGGTCAAAAATAAACAGTTCTATTGAATTTTTAAAATGGAGCTTTTACTATTTATAATGAAAATGAAAGCTTTTCAAAGTAAGACTGATTTTTAGGTGTCGAACAGTATAAACAAAAACCGATTTATATTTCGGAACTTTCAAAACTCATTCATAAAACATATTAGTGTTTTTTTTTTTTTTTTTTGTATACGTAATAAAGGGAATTCGTTTCTACCGAAAGTCAGTTTTTTTAATAAATCTGAATAGGAACCTACGTACCAAACATTCCCAAAATATAAAAGAAAGAAAAAGACATTTAAAGATGACATTTGCATTTTTATCTTTTTGACAAAGCTTTTAATTTTCTTGGTGTTTGCATATTTTTACTTAATTCTTTGAAAAGTGAAATCCTCTTGACTTCTACGAGTCATTAGTAGAATTTTAACAAAAGTGAGGGTTAAGCTGTTATTGTTGTTTATTTAAGAGTTCAGCTGGTCCATTGTGCAACACACACATAACTGGAAGTGCGTTGTACTTTAAAACGGAACTTGTTTTGCTTTGGGTTGCTTTCACTTTTTAAGTTCGATCAATCTATCTATAGGTACAGTTATGGATCGTCCGTCCACTGCTTACATTTATTGTCACTTTATCTAAGTAGGTTTATAAAAACGATACCAGTTTTCGTACTTAGTTTTATGATTATTATTTATGTACTTACGTTTTGGTTTCTCGGGGGTTTTCGTTTACTACGATTAATTTTATCTGCGCATTATGGATTCATATGTGTATCGATATCTTAGGGTGAATAGTTCTTGCATGCACAATGTAGGGAACATAGTGAAACAAACTTTTATTAAGGATATAAAAATATATCAGCTGTTCCATACAAGTGTCTCCTACACGGTTAAAAATAATAATCTTTTTTTAACCAACGGAAATGTCCAACCCGGTTGGTTCTTAATCTATTGTAAAATGTTGGGCCATGATGAGCCTTAATAAGAGGGGGTGAACGACACATAGCATTTTTATCTGCTTGTAAAATTGTTTCTTTGAGTATGAACACTTATCGCTTTAACATCACACTTTACGATGATCATGATGACTTGTATTATTATATTCGACAGGACAGCTATTGCTTATATACATTTAATCATGAGTGGCATTAAAAAAGGCCTCATCAATAGAAAGTCTTTGTACACATCAAACTTTAACAACGTTTGTTATTTGTGTTTCATGTTGCAATTTATTGACATCGGCAATTCAGACAACAGTTATACAATTAGGTACATCTTTTTATTCAGCAATTCAGCAATTCAGCATAGGAATGTTTCATAAAAACGTTTTAAATGAAATGTGAAAGTATATTTGATGTGCACTTATTATGTGAAACTCTAGGACCGTGGGGTCCGAGTGCTCACAGCCTTTTCAAGGACATTTCAAAACGCTTAGTTGACACTTCCCGTGACCCAAGGGCTGGCTTTTACCTTGGCCAAAGGCTTAGTGTTGCCATATAACGTGGCAACGCCGCCAGTCTCTTAGGTACATTACCAGTTGACAGCGTTGAGGAAGAGTTTTTTAACGCCTTTTTTCAAGTTTAATGTTAAGTTTACTTTAGTTATTTTAATTTATAAATGTATATCATATTTAGCTTATTATGTACATGTATGTATCACCTATCTCCGAATATACAAACGAAGGTATCGATTGAGTATTAGGAGCTGTTTGAGTATACGGCCGTAAGGGAGTTATAACATTATCTTTAGGCAAACTTTGAAGCAATGTAGAAACAAAACAATTCTGAGGTTTTATAATTTAAGTACTTAAATAGTACTTACATTTTATCATTTCTCTTTCAGATTGTAAGTATTTTTACACACTGAAAAGCTGAATTAAATACATTTCATCTTTTACAAAGCCACAATCGACGGATCATATGAGAGTCGTCGAATTTCTGAATATATATTTCCTTCGACTCTTTCTTTTGAAACGGAATAATAAAATCTTAATAAACGGAAAAATCAACTTGACATAATTCCGAGTGATTGTGTTATCCTGAAAGGATGGGACGTCACTCCTCCGCAGATCTAATAATCACAACAGAACAATGCTATGAATTTGGGAATCCCAAAGCCTCCATATAGATAGGTACCATTACTCTTTTTCCCTCTATATTATTTATGTGATTATTTCTTGAAGCGTTTCTTTTAAATTCTCTGCTGTGCTAACGAATTAATTCGACAAACACTTTATTGCTCACTGACTTATACTTTGGCTTATAATATTATCTCTATTATATAATAATAGACGTGTGATAAGTGTACCTACAAGAATATATGAAGACTGTATTTGTAACAGAGAAATAATGTTTTGTAACACGCGTTGTGTTACAAAACATTAATTCTAGATCTTAGGATTTCCTTGTCATTAATATAACTACGATGTAAAAGATGAATTGGTGGAGAGTGTGGAATGGTTATAATACGTGCAATGACAGTAATAATACATAATAATAGGAAGGTGTGCAATTTAACATAATGTGAGTGGTAGTTAAGAAGCAAGGACAAACGTAAAATTGGAATACTTTTACAAAGAATAATTAGTATTTTAAAATAGCAGTTCATTCAACGTGCTGTAAAAAGCAAACTAAGTTTTCTGTAACCACCACGTGATTATCAAGATCTAAAAGTTTTTAAAGGTATTAGGTAGGTATTAGGTAGGGTATTTATGAATAATATTTTTTTTAGGGTTCCGTAACACAAAAGAAGGATTCCCTTAAAGGATCACTCGCATATCTGTGTGTCCGTCTGTCACAGCCAATGTACTCCGAAACTAATGGACCGATTGCGTTGAAATTTGGTACACATAATATATACGTCGGTGATTCAAAGACGGACGTATAACATAAATGACAGAATTTTAAACATGGGCCACTTTTGGGGGGTAAATTAGAAAATGAAAAAAAAAAATTACAAACTGTATCGAATACGTAACAACATATCAAATGAAAGGGCACATTGTGAACATTTATTTATTTATTTATAAGATAAATAGTTTTGAAGTTATATAAGAAAATATACAAAAATTGACCATTCACCCCCTCCCCCCCTAACTCCGAAACAAAAGCGCAGAAAATTTTGAAAAAAATACGAAAAATTGTTCTTTATTTATGGATTTCAGGAAAACCTACAAGAAATCTATGGTAACAAAGGGTCACATTTAAAACAATTTACAGAATTTAATAATTAATTAATTAATAATTAACGTACGGAACCCTCTCCAAGCGAGTCGAACTCATACTTGTCCGGTGTGTCCGGTTTTTTAGATTCCGGCGATTAACATATTTTTATTTGACCCACCAAGGCTTTTAAAATCAATTTGAATGTGTTTTTGGTGAATGTATTCTATGAAAAGTCGGGGGCGTGAGAAAGATATGAGGAGGATATTTTTATAGTAATTATGGATCAAACAATAACATGTCATCCTGACGAGGGTAGTGTCTGCCAAGTGACGTCTCGGACGTTATATTTATTTAGATGCATTTTTTTGTTAGATTGTAGCGTATTTCCACCAAAAATGTTAAAACTTGCAAGACCCTGTTTTGAAATGATTGTCATACTTTCATCATCATCATCATCATTTCAGCCGAAAGACGTCCACTGCTGGACATAGGCCTCCCCCAAGTGTCGCCACACTGACCGGTCCCGTGCGACTCGCATCCAGCGGATCCCCGCAACCTTCACCAGGTCATCGGTCCACCTAGTGGGAGGCCTTCCAACGCAACGTTTTCGGCTCCATCGGCCATCCGTTCTGCGAGCAATGTGCCCTGCCCACTTCCACTTCAGTTTGGCAATTCTTTGGGCTACGTCGGTAACCTTGGTTCTCTTGCGGATGTCGTCATACTTTCACTTACTACTTATTTGACCTTTAATTTTGTCAAACAAAAATAGTAAATATATATGACATTAAACAATAATGTTTAGATGCACACAGGCAGATGCTGAAGATTTCGGTAGCTATCACGTTCACTGTCCGATGGCCTAAATATTCACAGATTGTGTGCACGTCTGCTTCGCGAACAGTTTAATAAAGTGTTAAGAAATATATATATATTTTGCCCTTGTAAATGATCAGACCAATAAAAAAAAAATCACGAACAGCATACCGACGTATCGCATTTAGACTAATTGTCCCTTAAATAATAAGAGAAACCTTAAGCCTGCAGTAAAACTCAAATAATAAATACCACAGAAAAGCCGTTTTCCACAAAAAGCCCATAAAGTGGATGACCCTTGGACATCTACATAACGTCAGAGGGCTTATCGCAATAGTTGAATTATTTAGTGATGTAGAGACCACTTTCGCGTAACAGGGATTTTACGAGGTGAATTATTTATAAAGATGTAAGGTCGACAACATTCCTAGTTACCCTGTTTGTGGGTATAAGCCAATAATATCGCTTCAGGTGAGTGAATCCGTGTTATGTATGACAGGCGAAGATTCAACCGTTTTAATATTCCATGACTGAACTTTAATATCAGCAAAATAAATCTAATTGCTTCGAGTTCGGTTTTCTTTTATTCAAATGAGACATCATGGAAATTGAATTAGTTTGTAAGTTAAACAGAGGTACATAAGCGATAGGTATGTCAGTTTGCGGTGTTCGTGGGGTGCGGGTAAACAAGGGCGAACTAAGTAGTTAAGTATCACGCAACGTAGCACTCCTGTAAACTTCGGCTTGTTGCTCCGACGTATGGAGAAACAGGTGGAGAAGTTATTACATTATGACGTCCGAGTGTGTAAAGTTTTCACCTTAACTAATCACTTCGTGTAATCTATAAAGTGCAGTCATAAGAGCGTTTACGACTTACGGCATTTCATACAAACTTTCAAGTCCTTATTTTTCGAAATTACTGAATCGATTTTAATGAAACTTCATACGCTTAAGCAGGATATATATTTCCAAAAAGTTAATTTTATGAAGTTAAGTTAATGAAGATTATATTCGAAAGGTCTTCAAAAAAAAATGCGTAATTTCGAGTTCTATGGTTTAAAAGCCGTAACATTATTTTTCGGAAATGTTCTTCATTAACTTCTTCTTCTTATTATCCTGCTTATACGTATGAAGTTTTATTAAAATCATCAAATTAATCAGTCACTTTGAAAAATACGAACTTGAAAGTTTGTATGAAATGCCGGGGAACATAAGCTATCATGCAGCCAATTAATATTTATTTTTATTTATTTATTTTATGAAAGTTAGCTTCACAGCTGACAGTACATTAACATACAAAAAATAATAATTTGTAGTGTATGCCTGTGTGCGTGTGAGTATCTGTACGGTGTGGGTGCCTGTGAATGTTTGCGATGTGTGTGTGTCTATATAATTAAGTAAGGTATACCCCATGATATTAGGTAAATTATAAAGTCTCTAACAGATAGATGCTGCTAGCTACTGCTATATCGTCCTGTCAGTTCTGTGAAAACCCTAGTCGTGGTAACTTACTCCCGGAAAAGACTTGCCGATTAACTGCGTCGGATGATTTCCGGGTAACATAGATTGTTTTGTCTGACATTATAACAAACCTATTGTTCCCACCCAACGGTCGCATCACACCAGCTCAAAAGCTGATGGAAGTTTTCATGGTTCAGAATTAAACCTATCCATTTTCATGATGAAAGCTGTGGTTGTATGCTGACTAACAAAGGTTTTTCTAGGAAGGTTTCAAAGGCACACGATCGAGTGAATTTTAGTTGTTTAGACTCGTCTTCTCGGACGAGCACGTGGCTAAATAACAACAGTAGTTCGGGTCGATCTTCAGGTTAAGCCGCGCTTGCCTAGGTTGGTCCGTGAATGGGTCACCATCCATTACATACCGTGCATTGGAAAGAACGACCCGTGCCCCCGGTGGTCCCGGCTGTCATTTATAGATCTTTGACAGTCGATACAAGTAGTCAGTGAAAGCCCAAAACCCTGACAACCAGTCTTACCAAGGGGTATCGTATTACCCAGTACTAACTGGGTTGTGCAGGTCAGATAGGCATTTGCTCCATGTAAAATACTAGTATTCAGCTGAATCCGGTAAGATTGGAAGCCGACAAGAATGTAGTACCTACGCGAGCGCAGGTCGCACCGCCGGCGAGGGAAACTATGTAAACTAAGCGAAGCTTTGGCGAGCTAAAATATGTGGGTGCACACCGAAAACTGGGGGCGGGTGAGCGAGCTGGCGAGTGCACCGGGCAAGGTGAACGAATAGCATCGTTAGCATCGTCGGATATTTCGTTCGCATCGTTTGTATCGCTGACGTAGTTTAGCTCTGTAGTTCACGGTGTGAAACAAAGGGCTAATGCCCCACTCGTCACTGTACCGGTTGGTCACCAAATATTTTGCCATACAAGAAGTCCCGATTCGTCATCATAAGAAAACAAATGAATTTTTATTTAATTATGAAAAGAGGTGAAACGATGCTCGCCCGGCTTGCTCGCTTGCTCGCTAGCTGGCGGTGTGACCTACACTTTACAGGTTGCACTGACGTACGTAAAGCATCGCCACTCGCTGGAGGCTATATTTCATATAAACTGACCGCTAATAGTCTACAATGTAAGAATGGCCTTATGTAATATGTCAAACGCAAAGGCATAATATTTTACACAGTTTATTAAGACATAATGTGTTGAAATGGCTTACGTGTCGCATTCGCATATAATATTGCGTCTTGAGACTACTAAACTGCAAAAATATGGGATAAGCTAGTTTCATGATGCTTTACAATGTGTTTACAAGCTTGCGCTGGCCTCCAGATCACGGCGAGTTATATCTACTGTTTATCCACTGATACCATGATCCGTTTCCTTCAAAAAATGAATTAATATTTTTACCTACTGATCACCTTATCTGTAGTATCTGTACCGTATCTGTGGCTACAAGGAAAAAAGTATAGTATTTTCAAAGCTTATCACGGTATACAGAGAGAGAGACAAGAATAAAAGAATAATATTTTTCGAAAAGAAAAGAAGTTATGTATAATGCTTCGGCTCTCGGTCAGTTTAATCATGAACTGTTATGTAAGTAGGTACAAAATACAGATCAATGTTACCTTGTTACAAAATAACGGAACTCTCAAACGCATTCTGCGGTTGTTACAAAATGCCAACTGAAATATTGTACGTAGTCAAAGTCTTTATCTACCCCACAAAGACGGTGCCTCATCCCAAAACCATCGATATCCTAGGTAAAGGATCGCCAGAATCTCCCTTCCATAAAAACTTATTGCAAAAAACCGACTTCCAAAAAATATTAAAAAAGTCCGAAAGTTATTTATTTTCAAGTCGGTTTTTTTTTAAGTTTTTCATTTCACCCTTTTTAGTTGTAGCCACATAAATTCTTGTCATGAAGCAATTTTAAACTGTAACATGAAGTTATTAAGGACCATCATGTAAACATAGGCCAAGAAGAAAAAAAAAACAAACTACAGAACGGAAAGTATATCCTTTCAAATAAAAAATATTTTTTCAAATCGGTTCTTAAATGACGGACTTATGAACAAACAAATTGAGAACCTCTTCCTTTTTTTGAAGTTGGTTAAGAAGACAAGACAAAATTCAAGACAAAATTTGCATGCCGAATTTAGTAGGCGGAATATGAAGATCAATAGATCTTCATATTCCGCTTACTGAATTCGATCTATTGTGAATGCGTTATAAAATCTGTAAAATACCATATTTCAGGCAAATCTAACGACGGAAAAACTTCCAAAGTGGAATAGACTTGTCGGAATAACAAGAGCTCGTAAAACGCTAAGATGAAGATTTCATACTTTTTCTTTATTATTTAGAAAATGAAATTGTGCTCTTAAATATAATTAAGGTTCCATTCCAGGGGCAAGATGTCGTAAAAGCTACGACCATCCATAAAATGTCTCATTTAGGATTCTAGACATAAGTATAGTAGTAATCATATTTAATTGTCACGGCCAAACAATTTTGTTGTTTATATTCATTGTACTGAAACTGAATACTGATTGCTACAATTAGTATTTCGTTTTGAATATTGTTTTGATAATTTTGATAAGAACCAAAGTTATTACTGAAAATGTTTTACTGTAATACTGATTTTGTTTTAGTAGTTTTTATTTTTATTTCTAAAATACATATCGCCTACAAATGTGGAATATTTATTAATTATTTATTTATCTACAAAGAGGTACATTGTGTTAGTAACAATATGACTTATTATAGAAATACGATTCGTATAAAAAATATCTAGACTAGACAAAAGCACTTAACTATAAAAAAAATGTTATAAGTATTTATTACCTAGAGCCTAAAGTATAAGTTAATGTATACGAAATGAAGATGTCCATTGTTTTATTTCAATGTTATTTTAAGTTTACAAACAAAGGCTTTTAGTATGTCAGCATATTTTTTAATATTAATCTTTGTCATGAACGAAAAATAACAAAATATTGTAAGTACAACAATAGATTCCAATATTTTTATCTGACATCGCCTGATAAGGTATACCTACATGAGTCACGACGCAGAGTATCTTTAGCAGAAACTTATGATGACACTTTAGCAACACCCAGCTGCACGCTTCACGCATTGCATGGGGTGTACAGGAATCCTGCTTGAAAATCACGGACGCTTATTTCATCGTTCCTAGCTACCGCTGGACTGACTACCGTCCAGTGCCTCTTCAAGCGCGAGGACATCCACCACTACACCAACATCTGGGCAGGACTGACCTACACCGGCCAGGGCTGACCGGCTCTGCTCGCCTTGACGGTGCCTCGGCGAGTGAGACTATCACCCAAATCTGCAGCCGTGGGGTACGTGGCCGCTACCGACCACTGCCCGCACCATCACCTTGGGCCGGAGACTGCGGACAGCTACGGTGTCAAATAGGCACCCACAGTCAGGGCATTGCCTATTTACCTATACCAAAGACCAGTCAAATACTCATGCTACATACCAATGCTCTAACACATAAATGTGTCGTAAATGGTATCTTGTTTCTATTTAGTCTAACTTAACGTAATTTCCCCGCTATCATCATCATCAAATTTGCCAAAAAATTGACATATGACACTTACTTAAGCCAAACAAATTCTTTTGACTCTGGTGTGCTTGTCTAAGCCAGATGACTTTGAGGATAAAATGAAAGAACATCCCAATTTTGGTCCTGAAACGAAAGAAGCAACACACTCTTGATAAAAGTTGAACTCTGCCATATTTCGTAAAAGATTAATAAGCTAAAGCGGGACAAGAAACCTCTTAGCAGACAAAGTGTCCACTATAGCTGACAATTAACCTACTTCGGCAAGGTAGCGCGTTGCGTGCGGCAACACTGGCAACCCCTGTTCCGGCTTGTTCGTACACTTGTTCACTATTAGGTCAGTTTTACGTGAACGAAACGTATATTTAGGAAATATAACTGGTTTGTGTTGTCTCTGGCAATTTCCCGCACATAAAAGAAAAATGATGCTGAAAGATCATACTGCCGTCATTATTTGTTTGAGAGACAACGATAAATCTTATGAGAATTAGAATAATGTAGAGGTGCATCACATAAAAAAATAATGCTAGTTTACTCGGAAACGCAGCTAATTAAACCGTAAAACTCTCCGAATCAACATTTTTTAATTAAAATCATTTGCTTTTAGAAACTCCGAGGAAATTTCCATATAAATATGTAGCATTCCACTACTAAAAATATCGAACAAAGATTAAAAACAAAAATACGTCTCTGTCATTCATTTCAGAGCGCAAAGCCAGAACGGGTCGCTAAGTCGCTGTTTCAAGATAAAAATATAACACAATAAGGTTTGGCGGTTAGCCAGCTCGCGACGTCGTCGCCACCTTGACGTCTTGTTTCAACTAGTTTTATCAATCCAGCCCATCAGGACGTGGGCTGGAAACTGCGAACTCTATTTACCTAAGTAATACGCTCCCACGATCTGGGATAAGCCTGAAATGCGAGCACACGGAAGAAGGAACTCCGTGCAAGCATTGTTTGGTTTAAAATTTGGGAAGAATTTACATATTAGTTCCAGCTTCATGGAATGCATATTCCGTCTGTGTATCTACATTAATTTCCACTGCTAAAGGCACGAAGCTTCTGTCGAAAAACGTTTTAATAGATTGTTTCCTAATGATGAACCTATCTGAAACGTACGTATAGAAACACTTGATGACTAGAGAGTTTCGCCACTTACATTGAAGTAAAGTGTTGTCTAGCATTGTTCTAAGTCCAGTGTCCGAAACTCCGACGTTCCTAGGCATAACAACAGACAGACACTTCTAAAACGAATCAATGTTTAAAGACCAAGTCCATCTGTCCGATATAGCGCCTTTCACAAATGTACGAGCAATGTATACCAAATAGTATATTTTGCTGTGAGCTAACCTTGTTAAAAAAATAAGTATTGGTATTTTACTTTGTGGTCGTAACTAAAAATAACCAAATTTTGATTAAAATTGAAACCTACCCAGGTTTTAATCAAAATGTTTAGTAATATCAAACACTTGATCGTTCTCAGAATAAAAGTACACAACCAAAACATTTTTAATTTCGAGTAGCACTTAACCCACTTTAGCACTTTTACACCCTGGCATTATACGAGTAGTGTTGATTTTATTACGTACCCGTTTTTTGCACTTAAACCTAACAGCACATCAAAGCGCTGTAATTCAAAACTGTGAATGAATATTCCAGCGAGTTGTTTCAAAAAGGCATTTAATATTAACTCGTTCGTTATCTGGTCGACAATGCAGTGACAGCGAAGCGCTGAAAGCGGATTGCTAGCTTGCTGGTTTATATTGAGATCTGACGACTGATTCTAGACTAAGTAATTATTCGTGCTAGTCGCGTTTGTCCATTATCACATCCCTCTTTCGTGTGAATCTTTCAGATCATGAAATCAGTGCATTATTTCGGTGAAATCATTCGGTGACGGAGTAGCATCAGCGGTTTCCAGTGACGTTTTACTCAAGTGAACCGTGTTGCAGACGAGAATCTAAACTAAATACTTGCCATTTTAGCAATTTGAGAAAATTGACTTGTTGCTAGTTTTAAAGAAGGGAGAAACAAAAAAATGAGAATCTATTCCACATGGATGCAATTTCATCTTCAGTAATTTTGTCACAACATATTCATGGCAGCCGTTTTGGATACACGACACTCAGTAGAAGTTTCTCGGCTATGTTCAAGTAGTAAGGGACGCTGAAGTGTCGGGTTATGGTGCAGAGAGTAAAGTTTATTCCTAGAGGCCCCACTTGATGCCCGGCCCTTTTTAGTTGGAGTGCATGGAACGCAAATAAACGAAGTTAGTTCGCTTGTCTGAAATTTTGCTGAAGCTGCTGTTTCGCCAATTTCATCAGTTTAAATTATCTTTGTTGTTCTTTCGTTCTGTGTTTCTGAAAATGAGCTATACGTGTTTACCTAATATAGTTTCCATGTGAAACATTCAAACAAAAATTCTTCATTTATTTTCTTTTTTTGTGTTCGCAAAATGAACCTTTGTTGGTAAACGAGTTATTAATTTGCGTGTTTCCAGAATATGTTCACAAGTGCACTTCATTATTAATGTATTAAACGAATTTTGTTTGCTATGGCCACGATCGTCGTGGTTACCAGTTTATACAATTTGCATGAACTCGTTTGAGGTCTGCGAGCTACAGAAATTTTATGAAAATGAAGCAAAACACTGCGTATTTTATGCTGCAGTTATGTGTACAGTTCGTATATTTGCAAGTCGATCTCTGGCTAGAAGGAAAACAATGTTACTTAGTCCAGGGAATTGTTAAGGTGGATGCGCAAGGGTAGCCCGCGAAATTTAAATTTTCTTACGTTTATTGCAATTTGCAGGTCAGTGTCAGGTTGTATGTTGATAAAAATATGAATCGCGCCAGTTACATGTATGGAGTTACAGAATTATAATCATTCAAATCATCAATACAACCCTCCAAGTTCATATAATCTCAAAGAGTGACTTTTTCTTGAAATAGCTATTGAATGTGATTATAGTCAGACTATTCCGGGTCACTTTGGAATAGGCCTTTGTAAAGCTTAACGCAAATATATGTACATTTGCTTAAGTCAAGTATCGATTTAAGTTCCTTGTCGCATTGGGGCTAAGTTTTGACACGATTCAGTTACTTGAACTCATGTCTTAACTAATGCTAATGTAAATTAGTCAGAAGTCCAGAACGGAATTGGGACTAGCTGAATTGGTTTATTGCATATTTATAACTGACTGAAGAAAATATAATCAAAAAAGTAGTTTTTTAAAGTAGTAAAACATAGTAATCGATAGAGGTGCCAAATTGATTTCCAGATTTATTTTATGTTAGTGTGTAGGTTTTTATAGCGTGCTTCAAATCTGTCGACAGAGTGCCAAAATGGGAATGACGACCAATTTGGGAGCACCACCGGGTGCAAGCGACAGTCGGTGTACCTCAGTAACGAGGTCCTGCTACGTTATGTTTGCCTAGTATATTTTGTGTTTTTGTGAAAGTATCAAAGTGAATAATATGACTGGAATTATATGTACTTGTTACTTATTTATTACAGTCACAGTAATTCCAACCCAAAAATAAATATAATTTATTCTGTCGTTTTTATTTTCATGATGTAAAGGATATATTTCATAAAATTTTACGACAGTGACACATCCATTAGGCATTTAGTAAAATAAATCATACAGCCAGCTTTTATAGTTATTCATGTTATAGCATGGAGATAACGTACGAGTCAAACCGATAGATAAAAATCACTGTCATGTACAAACATGAATAGACTTTAGTTTAGCGTAATCTAGACGAGTTGGATGACATTACGCCCGAGGGATAACTTTTTGACCGTCACATGAAAGTGAAACACGAAAAGAGACGAAGTAGGATCCTACTTCGCCACTTTAATAATTGATTAATTATTTCTAATGCGGTCACGTCACTGGTTATATAAAGGAAAAGCAATCAGTATGAAGACAATATTGTTATGGCGATACGAATTGGTCAACCGTCCCACTGATGTAATCGTCAACAGGAAGGCTAGTATTAGTAACTAAATAGTTTTATTACCACACATTCTATTTATTTTTATTTTATTTATTTGGGAAAACAAACGGTTACACATTACAGTATTACAGAGAATTATATCTAGGGTGTGAGTAAATGTATAACCAACGACATTTTCCACATATTATAAAAACAATTAGTTATAAAAACAAATGCGACTTGCGCTAACAATTAAATGCGAACAAAAAAAAACATAATGTGTTAATGTTTAACAAGCAGGCATATAAATTAAAAAGAACAAAAAAATACATGAAATGATAGTAATCTAGTATATGAATTGAAAAAAAAAACCACTCAATCCGAAATGGTTTTACGAACAAGGTCTTTAAATTTCCCTATTGGTACAGCAAAGATGTCAACATTTTCGAATAGATTATTGTATTGACTAGTTAGGCGACGTATTTAGTCAGCTTTTGGCTGCTACGTCAGCTTAAAATACAGAGTGCAAGGGATACCGACCCGAAGCTAAAATGGTTACCACGTATTCAGTATATCGTCCTGAACATACAACATTTTCGACGGTAATTAAAAAAAAACAACTGTCCCATACATTTTGACCGTGTGGAATCAGCTGTTTTGTTTTTTAAATAATAATAATGGCCGGTTCAGAACGATGTATTCAATACGTGATAACAGTTTTAGCGTCGATTTCCCTTCCACCATGTATGTATCGAATAATAAGCCTATGTTCAATTTTGAAGCCAGAAATAAAGCAAAACCATATTCGTTGCACTCTAACTCTACGAGTAATAGCAGTTCTACTGTAAGTTTAGATTGCATCAGCTTCAGTGACCTTCAAGGCTCGTACTGCCAATTCAACCTCCTTAATGAATACCAGTGCGAATGGGTAATTCTTACCGTTCGTTCATTATTCGTTCGAAATAATGTAGAAAATGTCCAGTTGCAGTAAATGAATTCAGCTAATACGAACTTCGCGTGAAGGAGGCCACACTACTGAGCCATTAATACTGTCTGGAACTTAGATTTGACGAGCCCTTGGAAGCTTTTATTAATCTTTTAGAGGTCATTAGGCTCTATACCTCAATGTTGCTTATTGATTTTCTGGTCCTCACGTTTAATCAACGAACAAAAATGTATATTTTTCTTTGGCAAACATACCGAAACAACCGGAAAGAAAATACTGGCACACTAAATCGTTAATTGAAAAAGAAGGCCGACATTTACAAAAGGGTGAATACTAATTTAACTAGAGGAAAAGGGAAAGCTAACTCAATATATTTTAATTACTGTGTAGGGTACTGAATAATACAAAAAAATAAACAACGCGCAACGGGCAGCGCTGGCAACACTCATTTAAAAGATAAACAATGGTGTCGTAAAGTTTTTGAGCTGAAAGCGGTGGCTGAGCCGAGGACAAAACATCGCGTCATGACGAGAGCTTACGAAGCCTTAACAGATACTTTTCTTGTTATGTAAACATTCATATTGTTTTGTTTTCATGGATTTTTCCTACTACACAGAGTCATTCCAATAAGGGTTTGATCATTACAAAGCTGTGGCCGATTGGAGCCTTCTTTGTATTGTTTGTTTTATATTTTTACTTTTTCACGTTTTGTGTCTATTTTGTCTATTTTTGATATTCTTTTTGTTTTCTACTTGTCAATATATTGCTTGACTGAAAGATGGATTTTTTTCTTTGTTAAACTAGAAAAATTAGTATTATCCATTCCATTCAGTAATATAAGTGGTCCTTCTACCGATCGAACTAGTGTCTAGTAAAACTAGTCCACAGGAATTTCTTTTTTCTTCTTTTTCAGCATTTCTTTTTTTCAGCAAAAAAAAAATGGTTGTGACGAGGTCACAGACAAAACTGCCACAAAATGACTCTAATATACCTACCCAGTCGAGTAGTGAGGCCGTTCCAGAACCCACTACAAATACTACATCAGGGAATTCACAGGTACATTCTTCTGAGTTAGAGCCTAACTCGAGAGCTCATTCTGTCGGCACTCACACTAGCCGCACAAGTCGCACTTCCGTGATGCTCGCTGCCAGAAAATCTGCTGCGGAAGCGCAACACATTCGTCGCGTGGCTCAGTTAGAAATTGCCCAAATGGAGGCAGAGATGCGCGCACAAGTAGACGCTAGGCAGACGGAATTGGAGCGCAAAGCTGCTGAAGCAGAATATCGGGCTGAGCTCGCCGCTATTGAAGCAGATTGTAGTAACCACGGTTCTCGCAGTGGGTGGAGCCGCGCGAGTGTCAAACAATGGTTAGATAGTACGGCCTTGCCTACTGAAATACCTCCGCATCAAGAGAGAGAGCCATCTGTGAAAGGTTTTCATTCCAACAATGGATGTGAGGTAGGAGCTAATAATGCTACCGTTATCTTGTGTTCTCAGGAACTTCCACTACGTAACGATGTCGTCGTTTCTCAGAGTATCGCAGCACAGAGTCCTGTACTATTGCCTCAGCACAGTTTTAGCGGGGGTGACAGGGCTGCTGCCACTGTTATTCATCGAGAAGACAACTCAATTGGAGTTACGCAGTTAGTGGGGGCCCTAAAGGCGGAGTGACGGCCAAAGCAACAATAAATTTTTTATAAAACTTCCGTGTTTTGATGGAAATTCTCCACTTGATTGGCTTATGTTCAAACGGGCCTTTCAGGATACGGTAAGTGCTTTCACAGATGCGGAAAGCCTTGCACGCCTAAACCAAGCCCTAAAAGGTGCGGCGCGTGAAGCTGTCAGCATGCTGTTAGTGTTGGCACCTCACGCCAACGACGTTATTGAAGCCCTGGATCGTCGCTATGGTAGACTTGAACAAATTGTGCTACAGGAGGTGAGCGCAATCAAGGCTCTGCCCAAGCTTGGGCCGGAGGTAAGAGATCTACATGTTTTCACCACCCGTGTGCACAATTGTGTAGAAGTTGCTAAGTTATTGCAGCACAGTGATTATTTAGGTTCTCCTGAACTATTTGGAGCGCTGCTTAGCAAATTGTCTCCATTATTGCGCGCGCGGTGGTTAGATTTCGCTGCTAATCATGAGAACCTTAGCCGAGCTCGAGTGGAATTGTTGTCTCTTTTCTTAAACCGTGAGGTCGATTTGGTGACGAAATTCGGTGCCGTATTCGAGGTGACACCATCTTCATCAACCCTCTCACAGAAACAACGAGCGCATACCGTTTCAGAGTCGGGAGTGGGGGCTTCAGCATCACCTAAGAATTACAAATCAAAGCCTGCAAAAACATCAGATCAGGAAAATGTTTGTTCATTTTGCAAAGGTGAACATCAGTTGTCAAATTGCCCGACATTCACGTCTTTGACAGTCGATGACAGATGGCGTTTCGTCAAAGACAACAAAGTCTGTTATCGTTGTCTTCAAAAAGTTCCACACAATTTTAGGTTTTGTAACAAAAATAAGGCTAGTTGCACAATAGGTGATTGTAATCGTAGGCATCACACTATTTTGCACAATGATAAATTTGTAGCGTTTGCTCATGTGAAGGAGGAGGTCAAACCTGAACCTAGAATTAAAACTGATGCTGAAACTGAACAGGTTCTCGTAACTGGCAACAACACTCATATTGATCCTACACTTCCTCCACTATTAAAAGTAGTACCCGTCACAATTTCCGGGCCGGCTGGGAGCGTAGACACATTCGCCCTTCTGGATGACGGGTCGACGGCTACCTTCATAGATGCCGACATTGCCTCCAAAATTGGTGCCAAGGGTCCCAAAGGCAACTTACATTTGAATTGTGTGGGAGGGTTATCTAGGGATAGCAGCGTGCAGTTTGTAGACTTTCAGATAAAAGGCCTATCAGCCTCACAGAGTTTTTTAATCCAGCGGGCAAGGGCAATTAAAAACTTAGGGCTGCAAGGCCAATCGGCCACCCGCGACTCTTTACGTCGCTACCCCTACCTGTCTGGTATAGTTGAGGAGATATGCTATCCAGACGCAAAGCCTACACTTTTGATAGGTATCGACAACTGGCACCTAATAACAGCATCCGAGGTAAGGAAAGGCACGAAGACCCAGCCTGTCGCCATCAAAACATCGCTAGGGTGGGTGTTGTTCGGATTTACAAGCAGCCGGACAACTTTAGTGGAGACTGCCTGCCACGTATCCTTACGTGAGCGTCCACAGCATGACCTGGAAGTCCTCATCAAGGAACAATATAGGTTAGACGCAATCGGTATCACGAAACATGAGCCTCGCAGTGCAGATGATTAGCGCGCTCTCAGTATTCTAGAGGATACAGCCCAACGCCTACCAAATGGGCACTTCCAGGTTGGCTTATTGTGGAAGGCAGATGACCTTGCTGTTCCCGAGAGCTATCCATTGGCACTTTCTAGGTATAAAAGCCTTGAACTGAAAATGTCAAAGGATCTTAAACACGCCAAACTTTACAAGGCTAATATTCAGGACATGCTAGCTAAGGGTTATGCTGAGGAGTGTAGAGGACAGTCGCCCACATCAGTTTGTTGGTACTTGCCGCATTTTGGTGTGGTAAATCCCAACAAACCGGCAAAACTTCGTGTTGTTACTTCGCGGCTGCTAAAGTACAGGGTGTATCACTAAATTCTATGCTCCTGTCGGGTCCTGATTTTTTACAACCGCTTCTAGGAATTTTGATGCGTTTTAGGGAGGGAAAAGTTGCCTTGACCGCCGATATCAAGGAGATGTTCCCGCAGGTGAAAATACAAGAGTGCGACAGAGATGCACAGCGATTTCTTTGGCGCGATGATCCTGCGGGACCAATAAAGACCTATCGTATGTCTTCTATGATTTTTGGGGCGTGCTCCAGCCCATCTACGGCTATGTACATCGTCAACCGAAACGCATCGGAATTTATAAAAGAGTTCCCACAAGCTGTGGAAGCTATTACTTCCGATACATACATGGATGACTTCATCGGAAGTGTAGATGTTCCCACGGAGGAAGCGGCTCGTTTGGCAGCTGACATCGTACAAATTCATAAGTGTGGAGGATTCGAGATGCGCGGTTGGGTATCGAATGAGCCTGACGCACTCAATCAATTGCCAAACGAGCTGTTGTCTGACGTTTCACTAGCCAATCGTTTTAGTGTAGAGTTGGGTAGTTTACCACTGTCAGCCACCTCAACACGGACTCTAGGTTTGATCTGGAAACCTACTCAAGACATCATAGGTTTCAACCTGGGGCTCAAGGATACTTCAGGCCATTTCACAAAACGCGTAGTCTTAGCCCAGGTCATGCGGATCTACGATCCACTTGGTATCTTAGCCCCCATTGTAGTGAGAGGTAGGATTTTGTTTCAAAATTTGTGGCGCAAGAATCTTGACTGGGACGAGAAGCTATCTCAGGCTGACCAGGAAACTTGGCTCGAATGGTTCGAATGCCTTAAATCGATTTCGGAACTGAGAGTTCCAAGGTGTTACAATTTATACGGTTTCTCAGAACTGGAGTTGCATGTGTTTTGTGATGCTAGCGAGCTGGCTCACGCCGCCGTTGCCTACTGGAGATTCGTGCTTCCCAACGGTGACGTGAAACTTGCACTAATAGCTAGCAAGGCACGTGTGTCTCCTTTGAAGCCAGTTTCGATCCCACGCTTGGAACTCCAAAGCGCCTTGATAGCCACTCGACTTGCCGCTAGGATTTGCGAGGCCCACCGCTTTAAACCTAACCGACGAGTTTTCTGGAGTGATTCCATGACCGTTTTGGGGTGGCTACGTAGCGATGCGAGAAACTACAAGCCTTTTGTGGCTCATCGCGTGGGAGAGATTTTAGAATACACCAGTTTAGTTGAATGGCATTGGGTTCCAACCGAACTTAACGTAGCTGACGATGCGACTAGGGGAAAAGCCAGTATTGAACCACGCTGGGTATCTGGCCCAAATTTCCTCCTAGCTTCCTCTTCTGAGTGGCCATCAGAGCCCAAAGTCGCAACGCCAGTAACTCTTGCAGAGGAGGAGCTCAAGCCATCTCTTCGTCATTCAAAATCATTAAACCATCCATCACGTAACGCAGAGTGCATTAATTTTATCAATTCACATCACTTACCCTTACCAGTTGTAGCTGACATCACTCATTTTAGCTCTTGGATTAGGCTGGTAAGGGCAACAGCCAGGACTCATCAATTCATTGCCTCAATTTTCAAACATCGGGGTCATAATTTTCAAAATTTTTGGGTTCGGGGAATATGTGAGTCTGTTAATGCGCCCGAGCGCAATTCGCGGCCTGATGCTTCTTCTTCCACTGCTCCAGCGCCATTAGTTTCAGAGGACATCATCCGCGCGGAACGGCACATTTTGGGGAGGAGCCAGATTAGCGCCTTCGGAGAGGAACTTCTTTGTCTGACACGTGGGCAGCCCGTTCCTAAGAAAAGTCGTTTAGCCATTTTGTCCCCAGAACTCAGAGACGGACTTTTATATCTCGCAGGAAGAACTTCTGCTGTTTCCGATAGGCAGCCCATAATTCTAAGTGGCAAGGAGCCAGCTGTACGTCTTCTGATCAGCCATTATCACGTCAAGTTTGCTCACGCCAATACAGAAACTGTAATTAATGAACTGCGGCAGTCGTACTGGATTCTCGGATTGAGGAACGCCGTGCGGTCAGTGGCCCATAGATGTCAATTGTGCAAGCTGCTGAAAAACACAACCTTGCAACCACCCATGGGAGATCTGCCAGAGGCGAGACTCGCCCATCATCGACGTGCCTTCACCTATACAGGTGTGGACTATTTCGGCCCCGTATTAATTTCTATTGGACGCAGGCGGGAGAAGCGATGGGTAGCCCTATTTACGTGCATGGTGACCAGAGCTATCCACCTCGAGATTGTAGCCAGCTTATCTGCAGACTCTGCCATTATGTGCTTGCGACGCTTCATCGCTCGACGTGGTACGCCCAGCGAAATATTCTCCGACAACGGGACGTCGTTTGTGGGTGCAAACCGACAGCTAAAAGCTCTTTATGATGCCGCCGTTCCACAGTTTGCTGCAGAAGAAAAAATAAAATGGCGTTTTATTCCCCCATCGGCGCCCTTCATGGGAGGGGCCTGGGAAAGGCTGATTAGATCAGTGAAGTCAGCCTTGAAAGTTACACTGAGAGAGCAGGCTCCAAGAGAAGAGGTTCTGGCAACTTTGCTGGTCGAAGCCGAGGCGGTGGTAAACTCACGCCCACTGACGCACATCTCCCACGAAAGCAACTATCCGGAGGCGCTTACCCCCAACCATTTTTTGCTGGGAGACTCATCGGGTCGTCCGTTCCCAACTACAGACCTGACGGATGCCGCACTGATTGGCCGGAGCAGCTGGAGAAGGGCACTCCGGCTATGTGATCACTTTTGGCGTCGTTGGGTCACCGAATATCTACCCACTTTGGCGCCCCGTCGCGTGCCGGGAGTAGATGTCGTCGTCAAGGTCGGGGACCCGGTTCTCATTGGTGACGGGGACTTACCGAGGGGAACCTGGCCACGAGGCGTGATCGCTGCTCTGCACCCGGGCTGGGTGGGGTGGTACGGGTGGTGGATGTTCGGACCCAAGCGGGCATTTTGAGGCGACCATTAAGGAAAGTCGTGCTTCTTTAAAAAAGGGGAGCATGTGGCCGATTGGAGCCTTCTTTGTATTGTTTGTTTTATATTTTTACTTTTTCACGTTTTGTGTCTATTTTGTCTATTTTTGATATTCTTTTTGTTTTCTACTTGTCAATATATTGCTTGACTGAAAGATGGATTTTTTTCTTTGTTAAACTAGAAAAATTAGTATTATCCATTCCATTCAGTAATAAAAGCAACGTCAATAAGTTTGTCCACAAGATTTTACTAACTATATGGGGTGAAGATGAATGTTGAGGTGGATGTGTGGTGTGAGAAGAATGGATAAGGTAATGAACGAGCATATCAGAAGAAGAAGTTTAAAAGTTGCGCTATTTGCATAAAAGTTGAAAACCATACCGACTGTCTTGGTATGGACATGTGATGAGGAGGGACGAATCGTATGTGACTAAAAGAGTGATGAATATGAAGTTGATGGATGGAAAGGGAGAGGAAGACCAAGGAAACGGAAGAAAGGAAGGATTGTGTGAGGAATGATATGAATGAAAAAGGAGTAAATGATAGCGTGACGGTTGAAAAAAAAACGTGTTGTGCTGGCCCCAAGTAACATTGGACAAAGGCATGCAGATGAGATGAGATGATGATAATGTCAAGATGTCTATCACCCTTTGACCCGCTCACCTAGCGTAAGCATATCGTACAGCGTATATATTTCGGATTTCTAACTAAATTAACAATACATTAAAGACACATAAACTGTCACTTACGGGATATCTTCCGTGATTATCTGTAATTTTGAGCTCCCGATATTTCGACGCTGTTGCAAGCGCCATGATCGCGGGTTGACTGGAGAATGAGGGTGGATGGAAAATAAATTGTTAAGAGCAGACAAATCTGTCTACCCTCTTTCTTTGTCTTTTGTTACGCGCACTACCGGAACTCATCACCAAGTCACGGCAAAACACACTCACAGTATCACAAGGCTTTTTGGAGTCTTTATTACGCTGCCGGCTGCTACTTTTGAGCATACTCAAAACTGGATTCCACGTACTGATAAGTGTGTGTTTCCCGTGAAAGTTTAAAACAGTGTTTGAATACATTAAAGAGTCTGACCCTTATATAGTTTCAGTTATTCCAATAAAATTATTGCTTTCGAGGGAAATAAAGAAGTAAACAAACCAAAAATAATTGAGGTTTGAGATAATTTTATTCTCATAAGAATACAAAAATTCACTAACATGAGAATATAAAAACTATAACATAAGTCGATATTGTTCTGTTAATTAAGTTTTTAACAAAAACAAAGAAGAATTCATGCAAAAAAAATATTGTGATGGTTTTGTAGTTATTTCTGTTGTATGCAGTTATGCAATCTCTTTGTTTGAATATGTATGAAGTGGAAACTTGTTTGCAAAGTGTTCGGTATTTTATGAGCTGTAATTCAATGAGGCAAGGATTACAAATTATCTTCTTCACAAAGAAACTTGTTGCCGTTGCTCAATTTATTCAAGACAATCTCGACTGGTCGTCACGACAGCTGTGTTGTTTGTAGTTTGGCTTGAGTAGAATAATTTTACAAAATCTTGTTTGTAAAACCGCTTGTTTACATTCTCTAAATGAGAACTTTTATCATACCCGTAGTCTGGCATGTCTAAAAGTCGAGGAAAAGTGGGAAACATCGAAAAATCAACCATATTATCTTCTGACAAAAGTCTGAACACATCTGTCATCTATCAAGTTACACTGGGCCCGCGTAAATTGGTGATTAGGAACTACTTTCTCTTCAGGACCTGAATCCCAACAGCCAATTTAGAAGCTTCGGTGGACGGTGGTTATTTTGAAATTATATCTACAATTTCTGTGACTTTTCAAAATAAAAAATTCAGTTAATTGAATTAAATCTTAATTCCGTGAATCCTATGCGTCAAGTTTAAACGAGCCTCCTCAAAACATAACCAGCGCATTTACGACAGCATAAAAGCATACGCAGAGTTAGAAAGGGAAAGTCGGGACAATCATGAGACGATAAGCCAGTGAGTTAACCCTTTGTAACCGCACCTCCCCTCGTCTGGCAGACAGATATTAAATTATAACGTGAGGGATGACAACCGGGGATGGAACAGAATATATATTTGTTCGCGACTATTGGATTTAGTTTGGACGCTGCACTGAAATATTGGGAATTGAATCGTGAGATTTCGAGTGGTATGTTCTAGCCTTTTGCGTTTACAAGTCTTTGGAGGTTAGATGTTACTTGGTATGTTATTTTTAGTTGAATAAAGAAACACATCTTGGGTTGATCTTAGCCTGGCACGGAGGAATTTGTTTTTTTTTTTGTTTTGTAGGTTGAAATTTTGTTAAAGTGGCAAAGCCTATAAATGCTCATAGAAATATGCTATGTATACATGTATTCAATCAGAGTTTATCCATCTGTTACAGCAAAATAAACCTACCTACGTAAAAATTTTAATCAGTGCGTAGATACAGAATACAAAAGCTCAATTACATCAGATATTTAGATTTTATCTTTCTTTTTTACATAATGACTGTATACGGCAACCCTTTGCCAGTTTTATGCTTGAAAATGGCGTGTTATCTTATATTCCCGTGCGGCCCATTACGGCCCCGTGTGAGCGTACCTTTGTTATTAGCGACGCCACACACAAAGAACGCCGCCACATACAAAAAGCCGCCGAAAGGCGTTACTTTTTGATATCTGTTGTTTTTCTGGCTTATATGAGAAATGGTTGCTTTTAGGTGTACCTAACAAAGACATTTCTGAAGGGACAGGGTTAGGTAGACTACTATGAAATAGCCTTTTGCCAAAGGCCTAATATAGGGCTTTCTGTGAAAAGCTTTCTTTACACGACTACGGAAATGCCAAAAGGAAGATTTTAGCTCTCTCTCTACGTTTTCCGTATGTCCATAAAGATATACCTTGTGGCTGTTTTCAAGTACAATATTTTAAAATAACAAACAACGAGGACCTTTCCTTTTACTGTGAGGGCAAATTTCACCTAAGGCGCTCAACGGGAAACTATGTTCAAGAGCTCAGCTCATCAATGTCATCAATGTTCTGGAATAAATTTACTGAAAAATCTTGAACGCAGTTTAAAATGGTGATTGCGTTCAGTTTGATTGGGGAAATTCACTCTAATCACTTAGGTAATTTCCTAAATTATATTAAAGGCAGCTGAGTACTTAACTAAATCGTTTATCTACTCTCGCATTCCCCTAATACATTTCAGAATCAATAAATAGATAAGATTTAGCCTAACTCTGCGTCTGATATATGTTTAACAGTTTTAGGCAAACGCTTAATCGACGAAGCTCAGCCTAAGTCTGTAATCCAGGCTAAACTGTAGTTAGGCTTACATTATATTATATCTTGGAGCTGATAGTAAATTACTGACTGGCGTGATTGAATTCAAGGCTCTGTGTGTAAATGTTTATGTAACGTAGTATTTGGAAGTTAGGTTAGTTGGATTAGAGGCCATTTTTGTTTGTCTAGAGATTAAATTCGTCTAATCTAGCTGGTCGAGTGTCCAGAAAAACCTCTTCAGTCTTGCCGAGGCTTACCCCTTGGCATGTTACCAAGTAATTTGATTCTGGAAGTCAGCTTCATGTAAAATACTGGTTTTCAGCTGCATCGAGTTAGACTGGGAGCCATAATCGCTAATCGTGATGTCTATTTGATCAAGGTAAAGCTCCAAAGTGCCTTCTCCTCTATCTGCCAACTCAACTCTTCTCTTCAGGCGTGATATTCATCCGAGTTCAACTAATAAATTATTATTTAAATGTCACATGTTTGTTTGCTCCAATTCCGAGGTGGAAGTTTCTTAGTTTTTCAGTTTTATACTGACCTACGAAGGGCGACTGTCACAGAGCTGTTCGCGTCACAAATAAGTTACACTTTGCTTTTGTCTTGGCTTGTGCAGTTTTAGAACAGAACGGAGGTCAAATAGTGGCGTATCAATGCAAAATTGATAATAAAAGACAGTGTTTACAAGGCTGGGAAAAATCTAGACGAATATGTTACCGGGGATAATCTTTAATTCACTGACAGAAAATTTAGACTAAATCGTTGGGTCTAGAAGTGTGCAATTTGGCTTGAGAGAGGTACTTTTACAACGAAGATAAGTATTAATGAAGATGAAGTAAGATTTTTGAAAATTCATCCCCTATGTATTATAACCTAGACTTTGCGCAAGTTTGAGCAAAATCGTTATAGTAAAACACGCTCTCTGTGTCAAAATATAAAGCAGAGTAAAAGAAGGCCTTAGAGGCTTTCTACACAGACGCGGGAAAAACGACAAATCGATGAAAGTTTGAATGAAAGTTCGCCATTTACGCATGATGGGAAATCTCATTGGGCAAAGAGGCTGCGTTTCTATATAGACCTTTTATCCAAAAAGCCAACATTTTTGTCAATATAATTTACGCAATTTAGGTGCAAGGGGTTAAGGTTCGGCTATCACGCTCAATCTTGCATGCGCAAACAGTTTGCGCAAAAATTGGCGCACATGTTTGCTTCTACAAACAAAAATTGGTGCAAATAAATTGAGCATGTAGCCCAACGTTTACACAAAGTGTTAGGGTACAGGTGGCTATATGTTTTTGGTAACTTTTAAGGAATCCCAATATAGGCCAGAACCAATCAGAGGACAGCTAACATTGCCCTGTTTACAACTGCCGTGCGGTCTATTGTACTGTGATGTTTCCCAAGAATACGGGATTATTTGCAGAACCCTGTTTATCATCATCACCATTTCAGCACGGAAACACCCACTGTTGGGTATAGGGCTCCCTTTTCTTCTGCCGTTCCTATCTGTTCTGTGGGTCCCTTATTCATCTGTTTCCCGCGATTTTGACGATATCGTCAAACCAACACGCTTTTTGACCCTGTTGAAAACATTTATTTATCGTTTGTTATTATTTTAGATTTATTTGTAGATTATCTTGTTTAAAAGTATTTCGAACACATAAATTATTGCATACTAGCTGTTGCCCGCGGCTTCGCTCGTGTTTTGGTCGGAAATTATCCCACGGGCACGTTGTAAATATAGCCTATGGCACTCGGGGATAATGTAGCTTCCTATTAGTGAGAGAATTTTCAAAATTGGTTCAGTAGATCCAGAGATTACCCCTACATACAAACTTGCAAACATACAAACAAATTTTACCTCTTTAATATATTAGTATAGATGATATCTCCTCTCATATTTCATACACAAATAACTTTTCATAAACCAAGCTGAAATATGTAATCATTTTTCGAGTTCGTGAAAAGTAATACGAAATAACGTAATTACCGAATCGAATTAATATTTTTATGTAAAGCGTATTTCTGGATAGTATTTTTTTTGTTGGTATCATTTTAATGGGAAGCTATTTTTGGATGTGTTGTAATGTCAAATAATTTAGGTTGTAAATGAAAAATATTTGTTGCGATAAAAATAGAAAACCGGTTGGGTTGAATGCTCTTCTCTACGCATGTAGTAAAAATTTGATATTGATGAAACGTAAATTGTACTGAAAGAAGAAAATTAAAATAAAAGCCATATTAAGTCTAGATAGCTGGGTTAATAACCTCAGTATTGTCTTTCTTTTTACTGCTCCCTTGTATCTGTATTGCCGTTCTTTTGATAGATAAAAAGTTGTTTAAACCAAGCAATACGCGAAGTTGTAAAAGTGGCTAAAATTCAAAATAATTTATTTAAACTTTATGCACATGTGAAAAAAACACTGCAAAAACGCGGACATGCCTTGAGCATTTTCTACCACTTTACCTTAGTGCTTATTTACGGACGCGGCGTATCGGGTGGCGCGTCTCACGGCGCGTTTTTTCCGTTTACGGAGAGGCGGCGCGTGCAGTAGGCCGCGATATCACACGCCCAAACACAAACATATGTGTACGATGTTGTTTACGAAGACGTAGCGCGTGGTGTGGTACGAACATAATATGGCAGCGGTGCACATTATGCATATTATTATATTATGTTCCTAATTCCTCGTGCATCGCCGCGTGCACTGCCGCGTTGAAAGCCGCGTGCGACGCGGCGGTGCCATCTGCAGGCAACGCTGCATTTCAAGCAAACGCGCGTGAAATCGCTTCTCCGTAAACGCTACGCATACATTGCAATATGTTTGAATTAAAAGCGAGCCGCCCCGCAAAACATACAAAAACAAAACATAGTAGGTGCAATATAACTGATAATATGAAGTCACTATTTGTTTGATGTAGCTAACTACTTACATAACTAGCTATAGAGCTAGTTATGTTCGTAACTAGCTACTCGTTATGAAAATAAAGGGCGATGCAGATGAGATACGCTGACTGCCCGCCAGTTTGCGAGACTCGTTTTTCCATTCGTTAGCGCGACTGGTTTGGACGTAAATCATTTTATGTGGCGCAAACAGCACTATCTCTCTTACCAGCTACAGTTTTTAGCGTATGTTTATATTTGTTTTGATTTTACGTCAGTTTTGGTAGGTATAGAACTCATTAGAGCATTTTAGCGAGTATAGTAAACTGCATAAATCTATACTAATATTATAAAGAGGTAAAGTTTGTGAGGTTGTAATCTCTGGATCTAATGAACCGATTTTGAAAATTCCTACACTATTACAAGCTCCATTATTCCCGAGTGGCATAGGTTACAACGTGCCCGTGGGATAATTTCGCGGGCAACAGCTCTAGTATGCTAATAAACAGCTTCTTTCGTTGAAGTAAGGTTGGTTTTCATTTACGAAACAAGAAAGAGAGAAAGACATTCCGTTTATTTGGTACATGTCTCAATTGCACGCAATATAAAAAGAAAGTATAAAAAAAAAACCTAATCTAGAAAGATGTCCCACGACTGCCAATAGGCCTCGTTCAGCAAAGTTGTGCCCGACGCTGGTTTTTAACTGGACTTTGATTACTGAGGTTACGCATGTGAAACAGTTTCACATATCAATGTGCGGTAAACCGGGTACAGTTTGTTTTTGATCGCATCAGCCATATGCCAAATAGACAAATAGTACAATAGAAAATATTCACAAGATTCAGTGTACTTTTTCCCTATGCGTGTACAACATCACACCTGTACCCATTGAACGTAAAAGCGTATTTGCAACGTGTATTTTTACTGCGACGATTTTGGAATAAAATAACATAATTTCTTGCAACCCCAAAGATAAAATTTGGATTATTTTTATCTTTTCCCCCACATACAATAATCTTTTTCTGCAAACATATATCTTTCCCAGAAAAATCGCAGTTTCCCTTTGCTCATCCAACATGAAAATAAATCTCCGTCAAGGTGTAAGTAAGTAAACAAAGTGCAAATAATCTATTTGCGTTCTATTCGTGTCTGTTTGCTACGGGAAATATAGCGCGGCCTACGCCGTAGCGGCGGCGGTGCTACGAGTAATGACGTCTCTTTATGTTGCTACGGTTATATCTTGATCTTGTGGCAACCGCTGTAGGTAGGTATGATCCATTTTGCGAGTTTTGTACAGCGATAAATGTCATAACTGTTTTCCGTTGTTTAGGTTATTTGCCTTGGCTGATGGTACAAGTATACACATAAAGTATTTACCCAATGAGATGAATCTAAACCTAATGACTAATCTATCTAATTGAGACAAACTGAAATTCAAAAAATTCCAACTCTTTTCCGATATGGGGAACAAATTTAGGACTATCCAATCGGTTGTGTAACGACCATTACAAAATCAGGCTATCTAGCCAAATAGGTACCCACGTACGTAGACATTACGTAGGAGATCTCGTAATACGAAATTGGTAACAGCTTGTGAGGGGGATTATATTTAGCAGAGTCCACCTTCATAACAATAAAGTAACAGGTGTTAGATAATCTGAAAAATTTACAAGTGGTATGTAAGTATAAACTGGATGAAATATAAACTGGACTCAATTTAAGAACTGTAATCACTACCTATGTTACACAAATAAATTGATTTGATTTGATTGATGGAGCGCAGCATAATAGGAGCCAAGCGATCTGATCACGTTAGGAACATCACCCTGCGCACCGTAGCTCATGGCAAGTAGCTGATGTTGGAGTTAAAACAGCCAAGCCAAAGTAGGAGCGGGCTGGCCATGTCGCACGGATGCACCCGGAAAGGTGAGCAGGGATCGTCACTCACTGGACGCCTGAAGGTGGACATCGCCGACGAGGTCGACTGCGGCGAAGGTGATGTGACGATCTGATCATGTTCGCAGAGCAAACGTGGCCAGAAATTGCACAGAACAGAGAAAGGGGAGGCCTTAGCCCAGCAGTAGGACACAATTTAGGCTATCAAAAAAAGAAAAAAGTTTAAACTAAATTCAGAACAATGGAATGTTTAATACTTCTCGTTATAAGAATAAGTTTTTCCTCACTTGATTACGCACAGTCATTAATGTGGGAACATTCCAGACTATGTGTAATATGCTGCTACCCTAAACCTCCTCTCTTATCTCTTTGAGGCGGTGGAGATTTTTCTCGAATAACATTAGCTACATAAATATCTTTATTTAGCACTTTAGTCACAGAGTACACAGGCGGACTTAATGTCATAGGAATTTTCTACTAGACACCCTTTTTTATAAACTTTGGCCCATACCAGGAAATTCTCCTTTATCGTGAGTGCGTTTACAATCATTTAAACTCACATACACAAACATCCAGACCCGGAGCAACTAACCTGTAGGTCATAAAATATTTGTTCAGTGAGGGAATTAAACCCGCGACATGCAGCGCAGCAGCCAATTGCTCTGCCACTGCGCCAACCGTGCTGTCATTGTCTTTGAGTAACGCAGATTCAAACAGTGACAAATCTAGACATGTAGTAGTAGTTCATTTTCAAACAAAACATTTTTAAATTGTAACCTTCGACCGCAATATTATATCAAAGAGAGCCATTAGATATTCCGACAAGGCAACAATCTCCCTCAATTCATTTTCAATGAGCTCCGACCTGCTCGTCAAGTCGTAACGCTGTAATACTGAGCTATAAAACCAGCAATTTGCCTGTATCTGTAATTAAATCTTTGGTATTCCTAAACAATGTTCGTTGCGAAGTTACGAACAAATTTTGTTATTGCTTTTTATAATGTATCTAAGAAAAGGAAACCTCACGAGACTTCCTTTTCAGTAAAAATGACGAACGTCTGTGGAATTTTCACCCACAATTAACCAATTTTGCAAGAAAAATTGAAAAAAAAAATGTAAAAGATTCGCTTGTGCTAAATTCTATTCTTCTGAAACCAGCATTTAAGGCAATGTGTAGTCTGGCAATGATTTTAAGATTTATGATAAAAGAAAGGGTTTTGAATTATTTGCTATTTATAATGTTTTCAAAATAGTGGCTACTGATCATCATTAAAATTTTGTGTATCAATCAATCAATACCTTTATTGATAGATTGATACACAAAATCTTCTAAGGGTCACATTTCCGAACTTACAGTAGCATTGAAGGCTTCTATTTCGGAAATTTGACTCTTTGGAAGGTTTTCTCTCATACGATACTTGTTTGTATTGATTTATACAATTTTGAGGGGTGGTCAATGGCAAATTGCTCGCCCCTATCACATGGGACTTGCACATGACTGACGAAATGTGGTCGTACTGTATTAGGTACACTTCCGCCTAACCCTTCAAGGATTACTAGCGTGATGTTATAGTATATAGAAAGCTAAACCCCCAGCCAACCACGTGTGATCCATATATCAAAACATATTAAACATAGCCAAAGATATTAAGTGAGTTCGAAGCAACGGAAGCATGATGTGTTAACGAAGTCCAGCCAGCCATACACCTGTGTCCGGAGTTATGTCTACCTATGTATTGCTTTATGATGCTCGTATACAAGTAACTGAGAGCTCTAGATTGGATGGACACGGGCGAAATCTCCTTTGTTCCACACTAGGATTATTTCCTGATTGGTGGCGTTATCGATGAAGAAAAACATGTTTTTTTTTTTACTTCATTGTTTATCGTCGTCTTATCCTGCCGTGATGTTAAAGGGTTTTCTTTTCTATCATGCTCCCCTGTTTCCTGAGTTTATATTAACTAGAATAGGGAATACTTTTTACGGTTCCGGTGACAAATCACATATATGGTAGGAGTCAATGTAACGCACACAAAACATTGTGCTGATGGAAGAATTGAATAGTACGGGGGTCGTACAGGTTAAAATCTTACGATAAAAACATGTATAAAAAAAAATAACTTGTGAAAAAGTTGCAACTTTGACCACCAAAATCTCCGTAACTAGAAGGTTCCCAAGGTATGGTCTAGAGCAAAAAAATGATCGCAATGACGAGGAGAACAAGTACCTTTCGGCTTCGTTAAGGGTCTTGTTATACCCTTTATGTAAGTCGGTGACCCAAAGACGGACGTGTAACGTAAATTAATGAATTTTAAACATGGGGACCACTTTTGGGAGGTAAATTAGAAAATGAAAAAAAAAAAGTTTTGCAATCTATATCGAAATTTGCCTAACAAATGACTCATTGTGAGAATCTCAAATATATTTTTTTATCATTGCCACTCGAAAAGGGGCATTTTATTCATCGATAACAGTGAATAAAACGCTCTTTTACTCACTGAGTGAATAAAAACATTTTGAGTTTTGAACAAGCACGAATTATGAACAAAAAATAAATAAAACGTGCCGGACAAGAACTGAATTTTGAAAACTGTTATAATTCTTTTTACTATACATTTTTAATATTAAGGGCATTACATTGCCCAATGACCTTGAGCATGCTGCCCCGTACTAACTTACGACAAAACGGCGAGAGAGAGAGGGACGAGTGCGGCAGTGACATAGTGCTTTTCGCGAAATTTCCGATTTTTATAATATATTTTAAAATATTAAAAGAAATATGAGAAAAAAATCAATACACATTGTTAAATACGTCATTACGTATTTTTTGGTATAAAATTCATGCCGAGTTATTGAGCCGTTATAGAGAAAATTTTCAATTTAGGTTGAAAAAGGACCTATTTGTTACGATTTTTCGATAAAATTTGAGTTAGTTTATTAAAATTTTAAACAATACAATGTATTTGTGATGACCTTTACTTTAACATATATTTTTTATATTGAAAACGCACAAAAGGATTCATCTAAAAACTTCTTTAAACACATCATGCTCAAGGTCATTGGGCAATGTAATGCCCTTTACTTATTATATTACCGATTAGGTATATAATAAAATGTGATAAATGCTCATCTGCTTTGACTTATCCCAACTTTATTGGGGTCGGCTTCCAGTTTAATCGGGTGCAACTTAATATCAGTATTTTAAATGGAGCGACTGCCTTTCTGACCCAGAACACACACCCCTTGGTAAGACTGGTTGTCAGACTTTCGGGCCACTGATTACGTGTTACGACTGTCAAAGAAATATAAATGACAGCCGGCTCAACGGCTTTACGTACTTTCCGAGGCACGGAGGAAAGTCGGTATGTAATGAATTAGTGGTCACCCATCCACATACCGACCTTGGTAAGCCCGGCTTAACCTTGAAGATCGACCCGAGTGGTTGTTATTATTAAACCACGAGAAATATAAATAATATACTTCTGTTTATTTTCTCGCAGTCAATGGTAAAAAGTAGAGTACACAACTCGTGAAACAAAATAATTAATCTCGGTTCTTGTATCCCTCGCTCCGCTCAGGATTCTACTCTAGAAATCCTTGCTACGCTCGGGATCCTACTCTAGAATCCTTCGCTGCTCTCGGGATCCAACTTTGTCCCTCGCATTAAATTCCCTTTTTTTTCACTTGTTGTATAATCTACTATTTTACCATTGCCACTCGAAAAAGAATCAGAATCAGAATCATTTATTTGCGAAATATGGGTAGTTCAAGAGGTGACATTTTTATATAAGAGCTTTAGACCATATCCTACCATGACAGGTGTGCAAACATTAGGTATAAATACAAATTAAATAGTAAATTCTTCTCTTACCAATCTTACCAATTTTAAAATATTAGTTATAAATTTCAATACAAACAAAATATTACATTCTCAAATATCAATACAAACAAAATACCTATTACATTCTCAAATTTCAATACAAATTCCATTACATTATCAATTAATTCAATATTATTAACTAGTCATTTACATTTATCATTTAAATAATCAAGAACAGAATAATAACATTTATCAATAAGGAATTTTTTTAACTGGTTTTTAAATACATTTAAATTCTTGGATTCTTTTATATCCTTGGGCAGTTTGTTATATATTTTAGGGCCCATACAGAAGGGACTCTTGTCAAACATAACCGTTCTGTGACTTACTGCACGAAGTGTACTTGCAAGTCTGGTACTTTTTAAGGTTGGATATTTACCTAAATTTTTTCTTATGTCCAATGCTAGTTTATATATGTATAATGATGGAAATGTCAATATTTTTAAACTAATAAAGTGCGGTTTACAGGAGTCAGTTGATTGTAGTGCACAAATTGCTCGAATACATTTCTTCTGAGCTTTGTAAACGATATCTCTGCCAGTGGCATTCCCCCAGAACATTATACCATATCTAAGTGTAGAACCCACATACGCATGATACGCTGACAGGAGAGCATTTTGATTTACAACTTTACGAAGCATATAAATAGCATAAGAGTAACGGCTTAGTTTTAAACACACTTGTTCAATATGTGTCTGTCATGTCTGAGTCTATGTGTAGTCCTAGAAATTTTGTGGTATATATTTTGCTTATGTTTGTTTGTTCATAATTTATATTTAAGGTACTATCTTTTGAGTTTCTATTTTTAAATGTCATTATATATGTTTTTGTTAGATTAATTTGGAGTTCATTCAGTTTTAACCAGTTAACAATTGATGCTAGCGTAGAGTTTATCACATTCTCATAATATGTCTTAGAGTCATCAGATACAAATATTGCAGTACCATCATCAGCATACAAAACCATGGGGGATTCGATTGATAGCGGGAGATCATTGATATACATTATAAAGAGCAAAGGTCCCAAGATGCTCCCTTGTGGTACACCTTTGCAAACTCTTATCGGAGTTGATAGGTGTTTCGTTTCCATTTTTGTTACATCTGAAATGTTAGATATTTCAGTCCGTTGTTCCCTGTTTCTTAAGTAAGATTCTATGATATCTCTAGCCTTTCCTCGCATCCCGTATGCTTCCAATTTAGCTAATAACAGGTCATGGTTGACGCAGTCAAAGGCTTTTGTCATATCCATGTAGAGCGCTGTGACTTCTTTTTTGCCATCTATACCTTTCAGTACTGTTTTTAGAAAGGTGTATAGTGCATCGTGTATTGATTTATTTTTTCTAAAACCCATTTGCTCTTTTGATAGAATGTTGTGTTTTTCGATATAAGTGTAAAGGTTGTTGTAAATTACTTTTTCGAAAACTTTTGATAAAACAGGTATATAACAATTCATATCTTCCCTGTCCTGTTTTTTAAATATGGGAATAACTATGGACAGTTTTAGTTTTGTTGGGAACACACCATCTTCGATACATTTATTGATAATGTGGGAGAGCACTGGGGCTACTAATTCCGCCACTGCCTTAAGTATTTGCGTAGTTATTCCATCATGCCCTGTACTATGAGTGTTTTTTAATGATTTTATTATTTTTACAATACTCTCTGCAGTGCATGGTCTCATAAAGAGTGAGTTTAAACTGTTACATTTAATTTTACAGTGGTGATTAATGTTAGTAGATCGCTTATTTGGTATTGGAGCTGTGAAAAAATTATTGAATTCATTAGCTATAGAAGTCGGATCTGTGATTGGTGTTTCTTTTACCTTTATCTTATCAATTTTTTTGATCTGGTGAACATTTGTTTTATAGTTATTAATGATATTCCATGTTGCTTTAGCTTTATTAACTGACGTTTTAATGTAATAGTCGTTTTGAGATTTTTGTGTTAATTTAATTATAGTTTTTAATCTTTTATTGTATTTTTTGTATGAATCTTTATGTTGTACATCTGATGATTTCCGATATTTCCAAAGTAATTGTCGTTTTCTTTTAGAACAGACTCTAATACCTTTTGATATCCATTTAGGTCGCCTGTGTACTGGGATTTTAACTTTAATTAAGGGAAAACAAAGGTCATAGAATAATTTAAATTCATCGTGAAACCTGTTAAACGCGTCTTCCGCGGTTCCAGCATTGTAGACTTCACAGAAGGCGAGGTTTTTGACACATTCAGCGAACTTATCTATGTTAGAAGAGCTATAATCTCGTTTATGTTTATAAAAATATAAGATATTACAAATTTCTTTCACTGGGTATTGTAGCAGTTGAGCAGTGTGATCTGACAGAGCTAGTTCTAGTATCTCGTACCTGGACCCTTTTTTATTGCAAATGAAGTTGTCAATACATGTTTTACTACCCAAACGCGTGGGCTCATTAATCATAAGTTTAAGGTGATAGCTAGCCAGTAGTTGCTCGAATTCTAGAACCATTTTATCCCTTTTAAGCACATTTATGTTAAAATCACCACATTTGATAACCTTTTTATTTTTTAGACAGATTTTGTTGAGTATTTCGTTAAGCTTTGAGAAAAATATATTTACCTTTTCTAGTTTATTGCTGGGGGGTCTGTATATGTTGACAACAGTTATATTATGCTCTACAAGTTCAATAGCACTGCATTCCACAATATTTCTCATAGCATATTCCTTAATGTCAACTAACTTAGCCTTTTGATTATTATGTACCAGTATGCACGCTCCTCCGTTTCTATTGTGCCTAGAGTAAGATGAAATCAGTTGATAATTGGGAATTTTAAGCAAATGAGTATCCTCGTTAAGCATATTATGTTCAGGGTACTCTATTCATCGATAACAGTGAATAAAACTATCTTTTACTCACTGAGTGATTAAAAACATTTTGAATTTGGATCTAGCACGAATTACGAACAAAAAATAATAAAACGTGCCGACAAGAATATGACACTGAATTTCGAAAATTGTTCTAATCTTATATATTTTTTTGTTTATATTTAATTCTGTGTTCTCTTATTATTTTACCGAATAAATTATAAAATTAGATAAATACTCATCTGCCTAGACTTAACCCAACTTTATTGGGGTCGGCTTCCAGTCTAATCAGATGCAACTGAATATCAGTATTTTACACGGAGTGACTGCCTATATTACCCAGGACACAACCCAGTTAGTACTGGGTGGGTAAGACTGGTTATATCAGACTTTCGAGTCACTGATTTCCTGTAACAACTTACAGAAATACAAATGACAGCCGGGACCAACGACTTTACGTACTTTTCGAGGCACGCAAGGAACTTGGTATGTAATGAATTAGCGGTCACCCATCCACAGACCGACTTAGTAAGCCCGGCTTAACCTTGAAGATCGACCCGAGTGGCTGTTATTATTAACCCACGAGAAATATAAATACTATACTCCTATTTATTACCTGGCAGTCAATGGTAAAATGTAGAGTACACAACTCCAGATAAAAAAATCATCTCGGTTCTTGTATCTCTCGCTACGCTCGGGATTCTACTCTAGAATCCTTCGCTGCTCTCGGGATCCAACTTAGTCCCTCGAATTTAATTTCCTTTTTTTTTTCACTTGTTTAATCAACTATTTTATCATTTTAAGATAAATAGTTTTGAAGTTATTTAAGAAAATAGGCAAAAATTTTAATTTAACCTCCCCCCATTGACATCCATTTGAACCCTAAACTCCGAAACAAAAGAGCCGAAAATTTTGAAAAAATAACAAAATATAGTTCTTTGCATAGAGATTACAGGAAAACCTATCAGAAATCTATAAACGTTCTCTAGTCTAGTCGAACTCGCACTTGTTATGATTAAAAGAAGTTTTTCTGCACAGGCATTCCTATTTGTTATATACCGTCTTTTGTTATTTAACAATGACTGTGGCGGCACAAGTTGTTCAGATTCCTTCAGCGTTGCCATGGCAACTCGTAGTATTGTTTTACTCAAAAGTATTATATTCATTGAATCGAGCCATTGGAAGTTATACAAGAAGCCTAACGTGTATTTGACGCAGTTGATCATAAAAGAGTAAAATGAAAGAGCAGAAAAATATGAGGTAGATATATATATTACGTGGTACCTTATTTTCTGGAGGGATAGGCATCGATGTCCAGTAAATCATTTCTAGGGTCAATACAGCAGTCCTGTATCAGCAAACAATAGATCACAGCTGATCTAATCATAAACCATTGAAAAACGAGATTTCCATCGAATTGGGATTAGTGGTGGTGGTTACTTCACAACCTAGTTAGCACTGGGTAATACGATACCCTTTGGTAAGACTGGTTGTCAGACGTTCGGGTCACTGACCAAAGATCTACAAATAAATATAAATATCGCTGGACATTACACACAGCGCCATCTAGGTGCCACACTAAGCTACGAGGCTTGTGTCGTGGACACCAGATAGTTGATAATACTACATAGATACTTTTTTGTTTGTAAATACATACTTATTATACATATAAACATCCATGACTCGGAAACAAATGTCCATGCTCATCACACAAACATTTGCTCCTACCGGGACTCGAACCCGGGACCCTAAGAACGTAAGGCAGCCTCACTACCGCTGCGCCATTCGGGTCGTCAAATACCAGCAGGGCCCAACGACTTTACGTGCTTTCCGTGGCACGGAGGAAACTCGGTATGTAATGGGTGGCCACCCATCCACGGACCAACCCTGGCAAGCGCGGCTTAACCTAAAGGTCGACTCGAGTTGCTGTTATTATTTAGCCACAAGTCCCTCCTATACCTACTACTAACTGCTAGTACTATAGCCACTATCTATAGATGTTAGTGCAGTTATACAACTAATCAAGTCGGCCATTGATTCCCGATGTTGATACAGACTCTGTTAGTATTTACTCTCGTAACAGGTCGAGTTCCTCGGATTTGATTATTCTATCGACCCGTTCGTCAATTGGACCAATTCCGTGTTCAATCCTTAGGTCAGTGAACGTTAAGGGGTATAGTAATATACACACATCAAAAGTGTCTAGGGATCAAGCATTTTTATGTGGATTTCTTGAGATTGAGATGTGGCTTTGTAATAAATTTATGATTTTATAAATTTATATGGATCCTTTTTGGTGCATTTCATAATTTGAATCAGGAACTGTGAATCAAATTCGAGTAAAAGATGAAAATCAGCTGTCAATATTTTCCCTATAAAAACATACAACGCATTGAAGACATTATTAGTGCTACTGTTTCCCTACTACTGATTAAAACCAACGTTATTATGGAGCGGCGACGTCATTTAAGCAGGGAAGAAATGCTCAGAGCCGTGGGAATGATAGAAGCTGGTTCCCGGCAACGTACTGTGGCTTTAGCTCTGAATACAAGTCAGAGTGTTATCAGTCGACTTTGGACACGTTACCGAAGCACTGGTACCGTGGCTGAGCGCCATGGAGGACGGTATCGCTGCACCACACGGAGACAAGACCGATACATTCAAATCTTAACTCGAAGAGCTCCAACAATAACCGCCATGATGTTAGCCGTGAGGCTTCATCACTCTTCAGGGAACTTAATTAGCGACCAAACAGTCAGAAACCGCTTGCATGAAGTGAACCTTCATTCCCGAAGACCGCTACGGGTACCACCTATAGCAATGCACAATCGTAGGATACGATATCAATGGGCTCTTGAACACAGAAATTGGGCAGAAGAACAATGGCGTTTCGTGTGCTTTTCTGATGAGTCTCGTTTTGGTATGAGACCGGATACAAGACGTATACGACACTGGAGAACCTCTGGACGCCAACAGCGATTAAAATCCTGCCAGGAAGTCCATCCTTATAGTGGTGGAACCATCATGGTATGGGCGGGTATTTGGATCGGCGGAAGAACTGAGTTGATTTGGATCAGAGGCAACCTCAACGCTCAAATTTATGCTGAGACGATTGTATCAGACGTCATCGTTCCTCTACAAGTGCAAATCGGTCCCTTATTTCAGTTAATGCATGATAATGCACGACCGCACACCGCAAGAGTTGTAAGACAGACTCTCGCCGCAGCTAACATCAATGTCCTGCCCTGGCCTGCTCAGTCGCCAGACTTGAATCCGATTGAGCATGCATGGGATATGCTACAGAGAAGAGCTCTGCCGAATATGGAGGGTATCCAGTCGCAAGAAGACCTTTTTTTGTTGTTGCAACGAACATGGGCGGCCATTCCACAGCGTGATTTGGATGAACTCATTTTGAGTATGCCAAACCGATGTTCTTGTGTTGTTAGTGTTCGCGGTAGAAACACGGATTATTAATTGTTTAAGTTACCCAATAAAATTTTAAAGAAAACTGTTATTTCAGTCTTTTTTTCGAACTTTTGTGTTAGTGGTTCAAATGTCAAAAATCCCTTTATTAGGAAAATGGCAAATTTCTTTATTAATGCAAAGGTGACTTGGTTTATCGTTACTGTGACAAACGAAAACACTTTATTTGATGAATCCTTAAAGAAAATTTTAATTAATATCAATCAGGAGAAAAGTTATTGCAAAAATATATGTTGATCCCTAGACACTTTTGATGTGTGTAGTTGTAGTAGTGTTAATCGATCTTCTAACTATTACGTAGCACCAGCATTACCTACGAGTATCATCATTTTCTTATGGTAGTTAGGTTATGTTATTCGCGCGTATCTTGTATGCTTATTTGTTTCTAAATTTATTTATTACGTCGTATGTTCCAAAAGGCAGGATGGATTTCGACGATTACGGTATCATTAGATTCGTCTCAAAAACCCAAGTGTCCTTAGAAAGGTGTTTAAAAAAAAATAGCGGATTTTTGGTGCTAAATTGTTAGTTGTTAATTTGTTTTTCAACCAAACCTATCGAGTAGGGTATCAAAATGAAGGAAATGAAAAGGAGATTACAAATATATTACACAATAAAATTTGGAGTCGGGATTTTTGATACTATGAATTAAATTTTACTTGTTCAACTAAGTTAAGGTCGGCTTCTAGTCTCGCCTCATTTAGGATAGCCTTTCTCCTTCTAATTTCCACAACCCAGTCATTGAGTACACAATATCTTTTACAAGACTGGTTGAAAAAAAATACAACGTTGAGTAAATAGCCCTCTCAGTTCATTTAAACCCATTGAAGGACTTTTGCATGAAATAGTAATTCTATAAATAGGATTAAATGAAATTATTATATTTTTGTAAATGTTTATTTATTTTATTTATTTAATATCTAAAACTCTTTATGCTATTACAGTTTGGTTTCGGCCACACATCGAAAACCTCTCTGGGTTTATCTGTGTGCTGGCGAGCCGTTCGTTTAACAAAAACAAAAACAAAATGACACAAAAACAAAACAAAAACAAAATACAAAACACAATACAAAAAACACAAAAACAAAACAAAATGTACAAAATGTTACAATTAGAATGATACATCGTATAACCTACTTAAATACATGCGTGTTACGGTCGCGAATCATATTTTGTTCGACATACAGCCTGACACTGACCTGCAAATTGCAAAAAACATACGAAAATTTGAATTTCACGGGCTAACCTAGCGTTTCCCCTTAATTATTTTTTGATAAAAATTCATCAGTTAAATAATTATGAAATCATGTCGGTGTACACCTACTTAATAAAAATTAAAAATTGTAAGTAGATGTAAGTATGAAGATTTTCATTAAATAAAAGTGTATCTCATAACTTTAAAGATAAATATTAAACTTGTAATATTGCGTTAACAATGAGCCATAAAAGTCCAATGCGGAGGCTTTGTTGAAAGGTGTCAAGTTTAAATTGCAGTTTCATTATTATGAGATTACGGCTAATCTTAAAACTTTAATTGAGTTTAAGAATTAATTAAAGAGCACTTTATATTTTATAACAAAAGTTGGAGTAAGTCTAGACGCTTTAGACCCTAGGTTATCTAAAGATAAGCGCTGTTGCATGTTTAGTCTGATTAACCTTGTCCTAAATACATTTTAAACAATGGCAGAGGTGGCTAGAGTTGTATTCAGTGTCTGGGAATTTTTATATTTTCAAATAACAAAGCAAAAATGAGTGAGTAATCATTTCAGTTTTGATTTTTTGTAGTGACCAGCCGAGTCCTGCCCTATGGGATTTCCATGTCAACCCCTCCCTGCTACTAACCAACCCCTGTTAAACCCCAGTAAGGGTGTTTTTTAAAATTCGTCTGCCGTGCTTTGTCGGCTGATGAGTAAACGAATTTAAATCTTCTATTAAGTAGGTACAGTTAGGATCGGCATTTACCCGGCACAAAAAAATCGAATCCGTTAAGGTGTCACCTTAAAGCCATTCCCAATGTCTTTGTGCATAATATATGAAGGCTCTTGCCCACCCCCATCGGAATAACCCATGATATTATGTGAGATCATAAGGATTGATGTTGGGATTAAACAAATCTTCGTTTGGTTGAAATCTGTTATAATAATCATTCAGTTACAAAACTCATGTTACAGATATCTTCAATTAAGCAGTGATAACGTAATTTAACATTCAAATATAGCGTTGATACAAATTGAAGAAGATTTAATTAGATTTAGAAAACAGACGTCGGCGATCCGTCAATGCTTGTCACGCGACCGCCATTCTTGACCGCTCATGTCAATATGCATATATATGCTCTGTGTCAATATGGCTGTCCGGAACGCCATGACGTTCCGCCAGAGTGAATACTAGCCAGCATCACTCTCGTCTGTGTAGTTTGCAATGTTAACCATAGACGACGCCTTTCAGAGGCGCCGTCATATTTATGTGTTTTTCTTTCAGATTGATGTGACAATTTCTATACAATGAAAGTCAATCAGATGAAACAGGCGATGCGACAACAGTAACTATAAATTTTACTTTGGTCGTCCTGCCATTTTGAATTCAAATCCAGGGCAGTGAACACACTCACAGGAGCGCGTGGTCAAAGAATAACAGGCGCACGGCTCGATCGAAGGTTAAGTTACGTTAGCCGAGGTCGGATAGCGATCACACGGGTCACGATTTTCTTGCCTCGCAAAGCACTATATAGCTATTTGACAGTTGTTACGGGTAGTCAGAATAGCATTCCACCTTTTGAGATTTTTTTGTCTAATTTCACTCTTCTACAACCAGTCTTACCAATCCGGTATCCGATTACGAAGTTACAGAGTCAGAGGTTACCTATTACCTGGTAAATTACCAGTATTTTGTTTTGCTAAGAGTGACTCATGATGGTGGAGGCGGTTTCGAGCCGAACCCAAAATAATTTTGAAAAAGGCGAATGATGATGAACAGTGAGTTAAAAAATAAAACACAGACGTTCCAAGACCAGCCTCCGTTGAAAATCCATCTACCTCAAAGGCAAGGTGGGAATTCTAGTTCCTTAAGTACAAGCATAATTCAAGCCAGGCTGACACCACTCAAGATTACGTCAACCGTTGCTTCAAACTTCTGACAGTCTTGTTTGACACGGTACGACCGACTGTTAAATTATTATCGAAGACATCAATTACGAGATATTAATGACCCTTATCAGTAATTATCGAGGTGGTTTGAACTTTGAAGGTTGAATTTGTTCATGTTCAATGATATCAAGGACTAATGATGATTTTGGTATAATTTTGTGGAACTAATACTTGACATTACCATTTAATAATGTATTTCTTTTTCTATGAAGATTTTGTGATAATGGATACTGAATTTGAATTCTGTTTATTCAAATTCAGTGTCTATTATTACAAGGTCTTTTTAACCCGAGAATAGGCTCAACATTGTTGCTGGCATTATCCTTGAATAGCCACGAGGTATGTTTTTATGGCTCGATCTCCGGCTTACATTATTCCTTAACCTAATTTCAGAAAAGTCTTGGTTTAAGTCTATTGTTAGTAACACTTAAACTTAATAAGGATCCTAAAGTTTACGATCTTAGAATAGAATGGCTTTCTAGCTCCTACAATTTGGCAAGAAACTTAGCCCAAAGATAAACGGAGACGACTAAGGAGTACGAAAACAAAATAAAATAAAACTAAAGTCACTTAATCCACCCGTAATCCTATTCCTAACACATAGTTTTGTTCGTAAGTCGTAATATTCGTGTAATTCGATACCGAAGGATGTCTTCCGACATCGTTTTCGAGAAGTGCTGTAAGTTCAACTTTGAAAAGGTTCGTTTGTGAACAATGGTTTTAAGTGTCACAAAGGGCGCGAATACTAAACGAATGGAGGCTTCACGGCTTCGGCAAGCGTGGGGCGGGCGGGGGCGAGTGGAGAGCGGGGCAAGCGTGCCGCCCAACGGGGATACCAGCGTCGGGGATCTTTTATGTTTCGTGGGAAAAGCTCACAGTTATTTTCATAGGAAATGTGTTTCTTTTTCAATTGTAGCTGTTCTAGTAAAAAATATTATCATTGGTTAGAAACACACAAAAGTTGTACATAATATAGATAGTTAATAGAACAGCTAACTGTAATTCAGCTTGTGATTACCACAATAATAATAGTTGGTTGGTTTACTTAGCATATTTAAAAACTTTTTGCTTGGCATTCGGTTACCAATTTTTGCATCTCAAAATTTTGTTCCAATAAAAACGTGCATCCATATCATTCACACACTCATATATATAGAAAACGAAACGAAAACGATTTGACAGCGGACGTTTTCGTCAGCTGATAACTTTGCACAAAACGCAAACTAACAATTTTCAAATAAAAAGCGTACGAATTTTAAAAACCCAGGCTCACATCTGGCAACACATCGGCGTAGGGCAGACTCGAGCGCGCGACAGCGGCGGGCGAACGCCGCGCTAGCCTCCGCGACACGCGCCAACACAAAACAACTGAACAGTGAAATCTTCAGTGAAAAAATGCTTGTTCATTAGTGAGGAGCCGACCTTGCCTGTTGCACGACGCTACGTTCCACACACGAAGGAATCACTAAGCCCGCGCCATTTTGGGGACCGCGGATTTTTTCGTGAGTACCTTACATTTTCTTTTGTTGTCCAAAGTTACGTTAAGTAGAATTTTAAAGGTTCTTCTGGTACTGGCAGTTTTGCTTTGTGTTTTGCGGAGAATATTCTGTATTACACAGTTGAATGATTTTTTAAATTAACGTCGGCGTCGCTCGGCGCCCGTCACGAACTGAAAGCCTAGATGAAATAGGCTTGTTAGAATAAAATAAACAAAACTTACACGGAGAATTTTTTTTCGAATTACAATAATATCTGAGGTAGTTTGAGCTGCAACCAGGATTTTATTATGGTTGAGAAATAAGCCTTTATCTTGATAATATTCCTCTGAATGCTGCCTGAAAAATTAATCCATTTGAAACGACTCAGAGAGCGCCTAAAATATTACATCTTTGTCTCCCCAATTCTCGGAACGTCCATTACTGAAATAATTCTCCAAGGTCTATTAATTTACACTTGAATGGGACGGAAATTGTAGGATTTATTGAATGAACGGCAATAATGTTTGTATTAGGAAGCGGTCTGCTATGAAAGTTTCCTACAGTTTCCGGCGGCACCCGGCTGCCTCTATGGGTGACATGTTCGCTTCCTGCAACGGGAATTTGCGAGACAACACATTTTGAGAAGTGCTATTTGTGCTTTTAAAGGTTTGTTTAAGATGGCTTTTGGTTGAGATTGTTTAATGAGTTGGGCCTTATTATCACTTATTATTCTTTTTAAAATAAAGAAAGAAAACCATTATTAGTGTTTCTGTAAAATGACGTTACAAGTCACTAAAATATGGTTGATTTACTAAATTCTCATTTTAAAAGCTAATTGTCAACTATAACATTACCCAATATCACCTGGTATCTTTCGCTCACCATCTCAGAATACGACGCACAAAGCTTTATTGCTTTCAAATGCAGCTTAATCTTAATGCAATAGATTTAACTGATACTCGGATCCACGTCAGAGCAGTCTTAACAGCCCTGACCGTTGTCGTTTTCTTCATCTCGTTAAAACTTCATAATGCCGTACACATACCTAGCAAAATAAATGGGGGAACAAAGAAAATGCGGCTGCAAAGGGATAATTTATTCGAAGGGCACGTCACGGCTTAATCTGGCATGAGAGAAGCAGATATTCCCTGTTTCGTGGACCGCGCTTTCACGATTTATTAAACACACGGATGGACTAATGATCGCATATGATGGGTGTCTGATTTCTCAATTAGACCTTTTATTTTATTCGACGTTTGAGCCATTGGACAGGTTGCTGGGAAACGGTTCTGAAAAGTTGATGATAGGTAGCATATTCAAATATTATGGGCAGGGCATTTACATTTTGGCTGTATGTATAACGTATAAATCTATACTAATATTATAAAGAGGTAAAGTTTGTGAGTTAGTGAAGTTGTAGGGGGTAATCTCTGCATCTACTGAACCGATTTTGAAAATCCTTTCACTAATAAGAAGCTACATTATCTCCGAGTGCCATATGCTGTATTTACAACGTGCCCATCGGATAATTTCCGATCAAAACGCGAGCGAAGCTGCTAGTAATTAATAAAAATAAAAAATTAAGGAGAATCGAGTTTTTTGGATTTTCAGAAAAGGGGGAAATTTCAATCAAGCTGGCTTAATAAGTCTGTTTTTAGAGTACTAGTTGTATTCATATCATAACATTATTTATTCGATTTATGATTGAAACAAACTAGAGTGCCTTATAAATATAATGGGAGTAATTTATGAATGACAGCGTATAAAATATAAAACGAAATCAAAATTGAATCATAATCAATTATTTTGTATGACAAGCACAATTGACAGATTCATGAAATAAATACCATTTTGTGGTTTTTGTTATAGCCAATCGGACGCAATATTTATTAATCCATTCAAATTGTATTCATAAGACCGAGTAAAGTGAATTATTAATAAATGCAAACAATGTTTATTTAGTTGTGGGTGTCTACATTTAATATTGCGGTTGCCAGCATGAAAAATTCCAATCCAAATGAAGTATGAATTTAAATAGTATGATGATAATTTATTATGAGCTCTTGCGGTTGCCTTTTGAAACCTTTTTCATCTTTAACGCTGTTGAGTTTTTATGTAATGATATTTAACTTTCAACTATTTCGTTTGAATTTAATTATTAAGTTGATTGAATGCGCGTTGAAAAGATTTGTTTGTAAATCACAAAGGAGGTTTTTTATATCGTAGTGTTTCTTTTTTTTTAAATAAAAGTTTTTTTTTTTGGTAATGGCAGCTCGCAGTTCAGCCTCTGAGGCTGGCTACTGCTTAACCGGGCAAATCCTGTGGATGACTTAAAAATGAATCTAAGGCCTCCAGCCAGGGGTATTATAATACTTAAAAACTAAGCGACCACTCGCTAAGGGCACCCCATTTGGGGTACGAGCCTCGGCTTAGGGCGTCACTGGGGGGGGACAGCAAAGGGACAGGCTGGATCTGAGTGATATTATTTAGGGGCTGGTTTAAAACTACCGGCTCAGCATCGCGGGCTGGCTCTTGCAAGGTTCGGGGGAGGTTCGTTGAACGGGGGCGTCGCGACGGGCCTTAACGTCGAGGACGGGAACTCGGCGGTCTGTGTCTGTGTGGTTTACGAAGTGTGCTGGTTTCCCTACTGCTCTCCTGGAGGAGGGTGATGGGGTCATCAGGGGTGGTAAGGGCATGTCGCGAACGGCGAATCATGCTGATACGCGAGGTTTCGTACCGGCCGGCCGATGCGATCAGGGGGTTCCTATGCTTGATAGCGGAATCGAAGAAACGCTTGGAAAGACGTTTCATAAACTGAGCTAAGGTGGGGATCCTAAGGTCTACGTGGAGACTCTCGTTACGGACATAATAGGGATCGGTGATCGGTGATCTTACGGAGATAACGGTTCTTAAAAGTGGATGTTCTCGTGTTTAAATAATACCAGACGTACGGGTCAGTCTTCAAGGTTGAAAAACGCTTGCCAAGGTTGGTCCGTGGATGAGTGACCATCCATAACATATCGAGTTCCCGCCGTGGCTTGGTAACCACGTTAAGCCGTTGGTCCCAGCTGTCATTTGTAGCTCTTTGACAGTCGTCAGAAACTCGAAAGTCTAGCCGTCGGACTTTCAACGTTTTTCCAAATTAGTATCGTATATCGAAAGTGGAAGGCTATGGCGGAGGCCTTTTTCCAACTGTGGGACAATATAGGCTAAAGAAAAAAAAGTCAAACACAGTACCTGGATTATGTGGTTCAAAAAAAGCAGTCGCTCCATGTAAAATATTGGTATTCAGCTGCATCAGGTTAGACTGGAAGCAGACCCTAACATAGTTGGGAAAAGGCTAAGCAGATGAGGTTTTTTTTAAAATAAATAAATCCTTAGCTGTAAAGGACAGGTTCGTTCGCAATTTATATAGTCTGTTCGAGATTCTATTAGTGTTTAAAACAAATGTATCAATGTTTTGAATAATAGTCTCAAAATAATGATTGACTTAGAGATGAGATTGTGTGTGTTTATAGATGTTTACTGACTGTGTTGTATATTACTAGCTGTTCGTTGCAATGTATACATTTTTTAGGGTTCCATAGCCGACTGGCAAAAACGGAACCCTTATAGATTAGTCATGTCTGTCTGTCCGTGTATGTCACAGCCACTTTATTCCGAAACTATTAAGACTACACAGTTGAACCTTGGTAGGTAGATGTATTCTGTAAACCGCTATACGAACTTTGTACAAAAAAAAAGTTGTGTACATAGAACTGAAACTAAAAAAACATCAAACCTATACGTGCGGGGGGATTTCTCATTATAATTAATAACATTAGCACACTAAAGTCAATGTCCTTTGTATATTTTCAAAATCACACCTAAATCAACGTAAAAATCTCTAACTGAATTTCTCGAAATTCAACACTCTGCTGTGAGTGAAGCGGCGCGCATGGGTACGCGTGTTATAGCATTTCGGAACCGCCTCATGTGGGACAACATCCCATGTAAGCCGTAGGCTTTAAGTTTTATTAAGTTGTGAGAAAAAACGACTTTTGTGTTTTTCTTCATACAAAAAATTTTTTTTTTTTTTTCGGATGTTGTGCTGTCTGTAGCTGTCATGATACCATATATTATAAATAATACTAAAATAAAGCCTTTCCGATTTTTATTTCTCGCCTAAAGAAATTTTGATTTTAATGTCCACGGAGCGTCGATTTCGAACCACTGTGCGCCGTGACACGATATTTTTATATATAAATATATATAGATTAATACACTTGTTTCGTGTCATGGTTTACACGAGTATGTATATTTTTTAAGATATTTAAGACAAATAACGGAAAACAGGCTCAATCGAAATATATAACCAACAGAGGTACTCGTAGTAACAGTTTCCTAAAATATCTAAGCACCAAATAAAACAATGTGTTTACATAATGTTCTGTTCTGACAGAAACACAAATTATTCTCCAACATTCCGACTAATCACAGGAGGCAGTACACCACTCGAGAATGGCCTATAATTTTCCGTGTAGGTAAATACATGTCGTTTTTTGGGACAATGTGTGAGGTCTACGTTGACATATACTTTAAATACAGGGTGGCGACGACAATTCGACAGTAAATTAAACTGCACTTGCTGCTGCTGTATATGTCATCTCGTTCTCAGTCAGCATGCAAACATCAAATCAAATACATCCAGTAGTTTAGTCACAGGATAAATGTTTAATTTCATGCATATTCTATATGATGTAGAATAATAGGCTAGCACCGACAGTACTAGCCAAATTCGTTCCTTAAATTTTATTTCCAGATTTGAATTAGTGCAAATTATACCTAAGGTTAGTGAACCAATATTTATAAATGGTGTTCTATAACGTTAACAGTTTTATGCCTTTTTTACATTTATGTGTTAGTTTTTATTTGATAGTTTAAAATTATTCCTATGAACTAGTATTACCAGTGTTTTGATTTATTGTTATATTGTCATTGCCACCCTGTATATGTATACCTACTCAGTGACATTATGATGATAGCCATTACTGAGTAGATATATAGTACCTACACTGTCGTCACGTCATTTAATCATTTGTGTTAACAAATGAATAAATGGCTTATGACACGTCGTTCAGGTCTTAATCATTAGTGGTTTGGTGTGAGTATGTCATTTTAAGAACCAACTTATAAATAATGAAAATGAAAATCATCTGTTGCAGTTATTTGTATTTTGTCTGAATAAAATCTGGTAGATCACTGATACTGTTAGCCCACGTTATTCCAATGTTGGGCAAATGCCTCTCCCCAAGACTTCCAGTTCTTCAAATCCAGGGCCAACGAGGATCACTAGGAGATTTTTTTACATAAGGTATGTCAGTTTGTAGTAAAACTTGTTTCGGAGTAGGTAAGTATAGGCACAGATATTATAATACTTCGTAGTATAGGTATCAACTGTCTATATTTTTTACACTACTTAAATATATTGTTAAACGTTTTTAACACGCTTTTGTTAGCTTCGCCTGTAAGTAACAATGAAATAAAATGTTAGAAGTTAAATTTGACCCGCTTACCGGTTTTCGATTATGCTGAAATTTTGCATATACGTTTAGTTTAGATGAATGCATGGTTAGCTAAGTGACCCCATTCTAAATTTAATTTGGCGGACTCCCAAAGACAGCGGACTGGTTATTTTTTATGTATTCCCATGATATGGATATCAAATGGAAGAATTCGTTGAGAAGAATACGAAAAATACACTTACAAATACTTACACGCTCACTATCGTCACTTTAAAGCGTGATTTTAGTATTTTAAAACTATAGCATTATATATTTCCGTGTCCAAACAATGGCTTCATATATTATTCAAAATGGTCGGCCCTATTACAATTCACGTTTAAATGATAGCTTAGTACATCTTCATGAATATTTGAAATGGTTTCTCCGCGTAAATCCTTAGGGAATGCTCCTTAATACGATGCCTAACTAAATCAAGTGTTGATTAAAGGCTTATGTAATGCCTAATGAAGTACATGAGTTTACAGTTTGTGGTAGGGGTCGACTGTTTACAATAGAATTATTACCGCTTTCACTAAGTCTATGAAAGACCTAAATGCCTAAATATTATTGCAATAAAGAAATTTAAACTCTGGGCGCTGAGAAGAGCGTTGAAAATGTTAGGTGTCGCCTCGTAGTGAGAGTGAAAACTGGAAAATGTAAGTAAGGTGTCTCGTAATGCGAGTGAAAACTGGAAAATGTTAGGTGTCGCCTCGTAGTGCAAGTGGAAACTGGAAAATGTAAGGTGTCCCCTCGTAGTGTGAGTGAAAACTGAAAAATGTTAGGTGTCGCCTCGTAGTGTAAGTGGAAACTGGAAAATGTAAGGTGTCGCCTCGCAGTGTAAGTGAAAACTGGAAAATCTTACGTGTCGCCTCGTAGTGCGAGTGAAAATTCTAGCGCTAGCTCCATAAAGGCCGTACTCATAGAGGTTCGTTAAAGTTTGATGGGCAATTAACTAAAGATTGCTTAAGAGTTTCAAGAAATCTTGGCACACTATCTGCTACGCAGTAGTAAGTTGTCACCGCCAATGTCGAGTAACCTATCGATAGTTCCATTAATGTAAGTAGTGTAGTATCCATTAATGTAAATCTGTTAACAACCGTGTCCACGTTGCCCATTCAATTTAAATAAATCACTCTATTCACCTTTAAAGTTCAGGGCGTTTAAACCAAGAATAGAAACCTAATTGATACCTAACTAAAAGGCTATCACGGTCAAGCCATTTCGTAACCCAGGACGTGGCAATCTTGAGTAGCTGTCTGCGCGCTAATTGGTAGTAGTGAACGTTGTTGTTTCACTGAATAATGTTTACTGTATACGTGAGTAATGCGCGGTCCCTTTGAGCGTGAAATAGGTAATTTCCCGCGGCCATTACAGGCAGGAGTACCTTCCGTAGGTACCTTTCAGCAACACGTTCGTCCATAAAAAGTCAATTTTTTAACGAAAGCGATTGCTTGTCTCGGTGCAGTAAAACTCGTTATAGCTCCACTGAATTTTTATTGGATCACGTTTATCTGCAGCAATCCGTGTGTCATTTCGTTCTGAATGAGTTTATTAGGATGCAGGGAAGATGCATTGAGTGATACTAGTTTTATTTTACAGCGAATGCTGAATAACAGATTCACAGGTCTACAGTGATTTTGTTGCCGCCAAAACTATAACTGATTTTTAGTATATTTTCCCGGATTACAACTGCTTACTTATTTTTTTAATGCTGTGTAGTTTTCGAGATACGAGATGTCTTAAAAAAAAAACAAAATAAGCAAACTATAAACATTCAATTTTAAACATTCAAATTTTAAACACACAGATTTTTTTTTGTTTTTTTTTTTTTTTTTTTACAATGTTCATTGTTAAGAACCCCCTGTGTGATACTCCAACAGTAATCTGCCATCATATTCTCATCCCAGCGACCTTGGTAAGCTCTCATTGTTCATAAATCATCATAAATCTTTTTTATTTCTGTAAATTGGTTTTACAAAACACTTTTATACGTGCTGGTATTCGCTGTAGGAACCAAGATTTTCAGGGAACTTGTCCAAGTGGCTGTGATTTTATGTTCATGTTATAGACAACATTTTTAAAGTTATCTAGAAGGTCCTGAACTAATTCTTCTTTTTTATTACCCAAGAAATTTTTGCCAACTTTGACGAAAGTTTTCCAAGCCACCTGATCTGATGGGTCTGCCCTCATACTATCTTCTCAGTGTCGTAAAGGCCGTCTGGCAGACGGTAGGTCAAGATTTTTTTTCTATTTCCCCCATGCAATTTAACTAAACAAAAATAACAATCATTAAAGTGTTTTTTTGGTTGTGACCAAATCATAGGTACTTCTAACTTTAATTGTGGTACGAGTATTATCGGATAATCACACAAATTGCTGGAATGCGAACACGTTAAATATAACCAAATCTGTCTTTTTCCCGATGTGGGTAGTTTAGAAACTACAGTTTTGACGTTCTAAAACGTACGTTCTGTACGACATCAAATCATATTAGAGGATTGCCAGAAAAAAACTTGAAATGTTAGAACATTTCAAGTTTTTTTCTGGCAGCCTTCTAAGGTATTGTTTTATTTTTTATAAAAAAAGTAGGGGTTTTATTGTATTTTACAGTATAACGGGCTGGTGTCCACAACTCCACGTCCAAAGCGAACCAAAAAAAAGTAAGTAACAGTAACTTCATTGTTCATTAAAGTTATTTGTTTCTTTTTTCAATATTTGATCTTGATCAGATGTTATAAAATTCGGATCAGGTGGTAACGTATTAATCTACTCACTACCGTTCTATCCTTCTTAACGGCATTCGTTAAAGATGTTATCAAAGTTTTACTAAGAAACTAATAAAACACTTAGGTCACCCATATTGCCAGAATCACGAAATTATCTACTAAGATCCAACTACTAATCAGTGCGGATTCTTTCTCACTGAAAACCAAACACGAGTTAAAAAGAAAGCCTAATTACAAATTAGTTCAGGATTAAGCTCAGTAAATTACTGGCCCTTGTCTCTATTAAGTATTCCAGTCAGTTTTCTGCTACCTTCAGTAAATTAACTATTTTCTGGCTCTGATATCCCGGTTAATCAAGCATTGAATAAATTATTTTTATGCCCCTGCGGCCGAACTTTGGGATTGTGTCCGTGAATCAAAAGTGGTTTTTACGGGCCAATAAATAAATATGTCGGAATGTCAGGATTTACTCCGCTAGGCTTGTACATAATGTGGACAGAAGATGGGTTTCGTGCAATGAAAACACACTGGGTGCGATTCACGGTTTTTATTAAACTAACAAATTACTTGAAATTAGATACAATGTAACTCAATAACACGGGGCACAATGAATTGGGTACAGTTCCGGGATCTCTCAACTCCGCTGCGATCAGACACTCAATGTCGTCCTCACCTCGAGCTGTAAATATAATATATATATTATTGTTGTATAGTATAGGTATATATATATTTATATGTAAATATATATTACGATATCACGGCTCTGTAAAAGCACGCTGTGGTGTGGGTAGACTTGTAAGTAGGTCGCGTGATGTCACCACTGGCGTACGTGCGATTCATTTTATGTCCGTACCAATGACCGGATCCGATAAATATCATCATTGGATATCATTTGGATTGAACCACTTCAAGCCAAAATGACGTCTAGTTTCAAAGTCTATACAAATAAAAAAACATAATGATACTCCAGATAGAGATGAAGAAAAATTATAATCATAAACAGGAATTATTCAAATTGTAAATTGGGATCGAGGGATGAAGAAAATACAGTCTTATTCTGAAACTTATTTCTTCTTGTTTATTTAGTTTGTAATACCGAAAAGGTTTTATGTGTTTCTAGATAAAGCAGGTTAAGCATGTTTTCGTTTCAGTATGCTAATGTTTCTAAGTACTTAGAAACGACTCAAGACTAGAATTATGGAGACCCTAATTTTTGTTATTACTAAGTAAACTATGCAAAACTCATAAGAAATTACGTACTTTTTGTTGTGATAAAGATTAGCCAAATTTTATTAATACGTAGTTGGAATCTGAGTCACAGAAAATGTAAAAATCGATGACCATTTTAAGAAATAGTCCTTTTTCGAATTGGCCATTATAAGAATTAGGCCTTTTGCAAATTGGCCATTTTAAGAATTTGTCCTTTTGCGAATTGGCCATTTTAAGAATTAGGCATTTGTGGAATGATAGGCATTTTAAGAATTAGGCATTATTCGACTAAGCCGATGAAAGTAAGGCTTTAACAACGCAGCTGCGAGTGTAATCAATTACCAAGGTACAGTCTGCTGACGCTGGGTCTAAAAACCACCTGTATTTTACAAAATTGCTGCACAAATTCCCTGCATTGCTTTCAGTATTCAGTAACTACGAATTTTTTCATTTTGTAATCATGCGTTTTTAATCCGTACAACCGTATAACACGTACAAATCGAACGCTAAAGTATTAAATCTGCAATCGTAACATGAAATAAGACTATTTTATTTATCTAACAGGAAATCTATTTGTTATGCAAAGTGGGTATGAATCGTACGCTCTTATATTCATCGGAAAAAAAGCGATGTAGTCGGCAAACATCCGTAGAGACTTAAATAAGAACCTAAGCAGGTGGGAGGGGAAACATAGAAATAAATTAAACCGTAAGCAGATCTGGCTTATATTGATTTTTTTTCTATCTGCTCTTGTATTATTTCATATACTCATAACATCACGCGTGTTATGCCCGAAAGGTTAGGCAAAGGTATACCTAATAGTACACCCACATTTCGCAATTTATATTTAAGTCCCATGAATTAGGGGGCGAGCGTATTGCCATCAACCGGGCACAAATCTAGACTACGTGGCTGCTACTGAGAAATTCCTGAAGGAAAAACCCAATAACACTTTGCCCGACTTGGGAATCGAACCCAGGACCTCATGCTCGGCTTGCTCGCATGCGAGCACTAGACCAACGAGTTTTCAGTTATTCAATTATTTATTACTAGCTGTTGCCCGCGGCTTCGCTGGCGTTTTGGTCGGAAATTATCCCACGGGCACGTTCTAAATATAGCCTAGATGGCACTCGGGGATAAAGTAGTTTCTTATTAGTGTAAGAATTTACTAAGTCGGTAGATCCAGAGATTACCCCCTACAACCTCACAAACTCACAAACTTTACCTCTTTATAATATTAGTACAGATGTACGAGTATGTCGCTTTCGGCATTGAGTAAAGATCATCACTCGGGAATCACCAGCGATCACGTCAAGTAGTTTTAATATTTGCACCAAATTCTATTACAAGTTACGATTGTTGGCGTAATCACCGTTCCTGACTTTTATTTTAACTGTCTACCGTCATAATTATTTTTTGCAAAAATATTTGCTTCTTGGGATACTTTCTTTACTTAGCATACATAAACCTTTACCTATATCAAAGAAAGAGGAAAACATTGAGAGTTTACTTTCGTTTCTTAGACAATAAAACATTTTAACATGTTAGGACATTTTTTTTCATAACCTATTTATGATCTGTCTTTTCATACACAAAATATTTTAAACAGTAACTTCTGTAAGTCGTAAAGTCAACATACTCGTATCAACGAAAAAATTTTTTTTCTCTAAGAGTTTTTCTTTTTACGAAATAATTATAATTTTACGTTTACAGGTTAATTAGAAATTAATGGAAATTATTATAATTTTACGTTAAAAGTTTTATGCAAAATGTCTCAAGAAAATTCTTGAGACATTTTGCATAAACTTTTACTATCAATTCTATGAGACGCGCCCGTAGTAAACTAAGGAGGTGAAAAATAAGGAGCCAGTATTTATTTTGTGGGTCAGTAATTTTTTTATTTATTTTTTATTTTCTTAAATAATTATTTTTCAATACGCTTTCTCGAAAACTGGTTCTAATCACACTACGATTAGGTTCAACATGCAATGTATTTCACACGTGTGCGATCTTTAATATTTTTCCGCACACGTGCGGAATTAAAAATTTGCACAGATAAGTCTAAAGGGTTCAATGACTATATCTGTAGTCGGGTGATTGTTTTTTTTTTTATCCCGGCAAAGAGATATGCGTCTTTACGGATTAAGTATTTTTCGAGTATTTAAATTGTGTTCATAAATAGAATATCATAGATAAAAATGATTATTTAAAACAAATATTTATTTTTATGAACAAATTAACATCTTAAGGTGTTCTAAATTAAAAAAAAAATGAATTTTCTTTTTTTCATAGTAGGCTGTATACAGCATCATACCTTTGCATCTTCTTCAACCTGGCGAAAGCAAAGCGCGGAAAAAAAGCAAATGAAATCATAGTTTCCTAATAATTCCTGACAAAAATACTTTGCGTTCTAATATTTTATTTCTTCGAAAGTGAATTGAAAAACGTCGTTTGATACGCGTGGGGATTTGTTATTGCAGTTCTCGGCTCCATAACACCCTCGCTTGCAGCTCGGGTGTTAATTCCGCGCTCGAATGCAATAACAAAGTTTCCCCACTTATATCAAAATGTACTATTTTTCCTGTGAAATGGCTTCTTCATAACCGTTAGATGATTCTCTGAAAATATTTCGTGTATGAGTTAGACCTTTTGTATAGTCCCACGGCTGGGCAAAGGCCTCCTATAGCTTTCCATTCTTGCCTTTGAGCGGTTTTCTACGGCCAATCTTATAAAATCCTAAATCTTATCTTGGATACTTTGTTCCAGTTACAGAAAGTTACAAAAAGCGGGGCAAAGTAATATCTTCGACCACGTTTTTGTTACCAAATCGGGGTTGGACAGATGATGGATTGAATTGTACGGGAAAAATTACAATTGGACCAACAATATCCAATTTGTAACATTTCTATTTCGTTGTGACATATTGCACGTTTTGATCGATGCGAAAAATAATTTGTTTTGAAAACTAAATCGTCATGTTAGGTAAAATGATGCAATTGAAAAGCCTTTGCCATCACGCCTGTAACCCTCGAAGGGTAAGGCAGTGGTGTACTTAATAGTACACCCATATTTCCCCAGTTGTGTTTAAGTCCCTGTAATATGGGGCGAGCATTTTTTGGAAATAAATAACTACAGAATAAAAAGTTTTTATCATAAAAGATAACTGCGTAGTTTGGGATTAATTAATTTATTCTTATCACAATATTCTGTCCAAACTTGCTATATAATTGTAATATATCTGTTGTTTGTTTTGTGTTTCGTTATTTATGGCTCTCAAACACCTCGGTAATATTTCGAGCCGAGGATTATTGTTAACGAAAATATAGATAGAGCTCAATAAATACAATTGAGAATACATTGGATTTCGATAGCGAATTATTTGATACTGTGCCTGTAACGCTATATCATTTGTCATGTAATCCATCTGTCATAACTAGGAAGCGACTTTTTCATTTCTTGAAAAAAAAAAACATCCTCGACACTCTTTTGGTTCTGACACTTTTTTTATCTCTCTGTCTTTACCCGATGGGATTAACCATCGGCAGAAATGACGATCAAGATCGGAGACTCTACACTCGAAGTTGTAGAAGATTATGTCCCCCTGGGACAAACGGTACAGTTGGGTAGGTCTAACTTCGAGAAAGAGGTCAATCGTCGGTCGAATCCGACTCGGCTCCGCTCGTCCAACTTACCACAGTGTATCAAGACGAAAGTCTATGACTAGTGTGTGTTGCCAGTGATTTTTACGGGACTGCGGCGTGGTCGCTCACAATGGGCCTCATCAGAAGATTTAAAGTCCTGGCGTGATCGAATTAGAAATGTAGACATCCGCAAGAGAACCAAGGTTACCGACGTAGCCCGAAGAATTGCCAAACTTAACTGACAGTGGGTAAAGCACATTGCTCGTAGAAAGGACGGCGGATAGGGCCGAAAAGTTCTGGAGTGGCGACCGGAAGACGTTGCGTTGTCAGGCCTCCCTCCCTCGATAGACCGATGACCTGGTGAAGGTTGCGGGGATCCGCTGGATGCGAGTCGCACGGGACCGGTCAGTGTGGCGACACTTGGGGGAGGCCTATGTCCAGCAGTGGACGTCTTTCGGCTGAAATGATGATGGGAAATGACGACCTTACAAACATCACTTATACAGGGTGTAACAAGACCCTTCACGAAGCCGTCAACCAAGCTTTCTGTTCATCAAACTAAGTAACTTTACGCAAAAATTATTGCTGGGAAACAACTTTTTTTTTTAGGGTGAAAAATCATGTTTTACGGTAGGACTTAATGTAACGCATTTAAAACATTGTGCTGATGGATGGATTGAATAGTACGGGGGTCGTGGAAATGTTTACAGTAAAAATCTTACGTGTATTTAAAAAAAACTTGTGAAAAAGTTGGAACTTTGACCCCAATATCTCCGTAACTAGAAGGTTCCCAGGTATGGTCTACAAGAAAAAAATGATCGCAATGACGGGGAGAACAAGTGCCTTTCGGCTTCGTTAAGGGTCTTGTTATACCGTTTATTACCCCTTTAGGAGTGAATTTCCAAAAGACCTATATCCATGCTTAAAATACATGAGGATTTAAGAAATTCTTGTGCATAATTTCTAGTTTCTAGACCCAGTGGTCTGTGCGTTGTCCGTTAAAAGTAAAATACTATAAGTAGGTCCAAAACTGTTCAGAAACACGATTTTGTGCTTAGGTAACTACAGCGTGTAGTGTTTTTCAACAATTTGTTCATTAATCATGAACTTACAACCAAGGGGGTTCCATGTCTCGTAACTAACTCAAGTTACAATCCCCCTGTCAATGCTCCATGGGTATTAGTTCGGTTACCGGCTTCCCACTGTCACTTGTTATCGACTTAAGATATCAACTTCTCTTCAAAACTTCCTAGTTAAGACCCTGGAGACATAACTTGTTCGCAAGTTTGTAAAAACTCGGGTTATTCACTTCTGCTATGGCTGCAGTTGAAACAACATCATGGAGTTTGGAACTGTTACAACTTGTAATCTGATGATGCGTTTAGGGATCTGGGAGCAATTTCGAAAATTGGAAAAATTTTGCTCCAGTATTTCTATTAGGCGGCCGCCAGACGATCAATTATATTGCGCAATATTACGAATTGTGCATTATAATTGACCGATTAGGCTAAATATTGAAGATTGCGCAATGATTGAACAAAAGTTTGAGCGAGTTTAATTTTTACTATACCATATTTTTCCATTGCATCGTGGAGGGTATGTATCTAGTATTGCGTATTGCGCAATATTTTGTAGTTCGTGTTTCATCTTGACATGGAGTATACGCGCGAAACCATTGAGCACTTCGTATTTTTGTGCAATTTATTTGATCGTTTGGATGCAAAGCACCTTTCAATCTTATTGTTATTGTAGGTCTAGGGGCAGCCTTACAAATGAATCAAATGTGTTTTATATTTTGTTTGGCATGTGCCTAACCTGGTGTCAGAGTTTGTATGTCACCCATGGACCTCTATCTTGACTTTACTAACATTTATAAACATCGTGAGGAAACCAGCATGCCTGAGTGATATTTCTCGACGGCATGCTGGTTTTCTCATTATGTTTTCCTTCACCGAAGCAAGTGATAATTATACAATACGCACATGAATCCGAAAAATCAGAGGTGCGTGTCTTGGGTTCGAACTCGAGATAAAGCTTAATTCAAATTCAAATATTTTATTTCAGACAAAAATCCATATAGTGTTAGTAGAATAATTTAACCTAATGTTAGTATTAAATTAGAAAACATAAACAACTAATGCACCATTGAACTGTTCGCTCAATGGTGCACCAGTCTATTTGGGTAAGACGTGTGTCTGAACTCTTACCCACCTTCGTAAAAGGGGAGAGTCCCACCGGTCTGAAAATTAATAACCATGGAAAAGATCAATCCGTTGCTGTTCTTATACGAATATTTCACAGGACAACGTACACACGTAAAAGATGAAAATATTCTGCCTTGTTTTCACACGTAGGTGCGTACATGTAGGTTTAATGGTTTTAATTGACTCGTAGCGTGGAGCGCAAAAACTCAATGAAAAAAAAAAACAATTTATTTTGCTTACCAGAGACCTAAAGGCAAGAAAATTTCCCATTTTCAGTTCTTCCTATAACCGAAGAGCCTTATAGTGCAGAACCTAATATACATTTCATCTGTTTACATTTTCCGAGAAACCCTATCCAATTTTGGAAATATTTTTGCTTGGGAAAATGCGTGAGGCGCTTCGTTAGTAAAGAGAGAGGGCGAAGCAAAATAGCATCAGTTAGCTCCATGGTCCAGTAGGTTGGGTTCCCTGTGGGCTTATAAAGTAAGCTTGCGTTATCTTCGGCAGGCCCGCCCAAATCCCAACTTTGTTTGGGGGAAACTGACTGCCAAGATTTTCATTAGGTACTTATCTATATTGAAACTTAAATGTTGCATAACTTTGTTTACAAACGCCATATAGGACTTTTTATTTAAAGTAATTCACGGTGCAAGGGTCATCGTGAAACTTACTGTTACTAAGTATTTAGAAACGAATAATCTTCAATACTGGTTCTAGAATCATTTATATAAGGTGTATCTATTCATACACGAAATCTTTTAAGGGGTCATTGTACTCATCATTATGAACAACTTTTGCTATAAGACCAAACTCGAAATCGCGAAAAAAAAATCAGCTGTTCCCTACAATATGATCGCATTAATTCGGTTCGATCGCGATTTCGGGGTTGGTCCCATAGCAAAAGTTGTTCATAATGATGAGAACAATGACCCCTTAAGAGATTTCGTGTATGAATAGATAGACCCTATATACATACTGGACCCGTGCTAAACAATCAGTCATGATTGTCCCCACACCATGTATAGGATGACTCATAGCGGAAATTCTTGACAAATAAAATAACAGCAACCCACTTATGCAGGTATATACTTGCACATGGAACCCTCCGTTTGACGGATTTTAATAAAGGGGTACACAATCAATCCAACTTCATTATCGGACCCTCTGTCTGGCTGTCTGGCAGAGGGGAAGGGTCGGTATCAATCGATTTTACTCTTCGTCCGTATCAAACATTGCAATCACTCGTGTCTGTTAAATTCGTATCTATATTATAGGTTTAGGTTTGTAGTAAAAACTCCTCTTTGAACCACCAATCTGCAACAAATTCAATTATTTTTTTAATGACAATGGCAGCTTATAAACTGACATTGAAAGTTGCTTTGATCTGATAAAATTAACTTACAGATATTCATCTATATTAAAAAGAGGTAAAGTTTGTGAGTTTGTGAGGTTGTAGGGGAAAATCTCTGGATCTACTGAACCGATTTTGAAAATTCTTTCACTAACAGGAAGCTACACTTATCCCCGAGTACCATAGGTTATATTTACAACGTGCCGTGGGATAATTTCCAAACAAAACGCGAGTGAAGCCGCGGGCAACAGCTAGTACATCATAAACTGATATAACAGAAAGATCCCTGCTAGGATCTTGACACACTCCTATCACAATACTGAACTACATTTGAGAATTTTAGCAATCCACTATATAATTTAGGAAGAAGTACCGCCAGTAGCTCCATAACGGTACTTGGAGGAAATTAAAAAAGCCTTTTGAACCTTTTGTCTAATTTTTCACTTTTCCCAAGTCACACATTTCAGCTGGTCTTAAAGGTTCTATGATCGATTAACTTTGGTAATTTAGCGAAGTTCGACCTTTCGTGAGCAAGAGAGTAGGTACGTAGGTAGGTACTCCATGTAATTGATTCGTGAATTCGATTATCATAAATTGTTTTAACAGTCTTCTGTAACTTGAGAGTTTTGGTTATAAGAAAACGGTATTTTTTCAAATAAAGAATGAGAAAAAGGATATTCGGTTGGCATTTAAGGTAGCGAAAAGGAGTTAGGTATAATTTTGACTTTAATTGTACAATCAGTGACCTTTAATAAATGTTTACGTGATCAATTGCGTTCTGGTAATTGTAGGTCAAAACCGAAACCTTATTACTTTGACAAGAAATTTCAGAGCATCAAATAGGCGTGGATTGGAGTTGATTATTGCATTGCATTATTGGACATTTGTTTCAGAGTCATGGATGTTTATATGTATAATAAGTATGTATTTACAAACAAAAAGTATATATGTAGTAGTATCAACTATCTGGTGTCCACGACACAAGCCTCGTTGCTTAGTGTGGCACCTAGATGGCGCTGTGTGTAATGTCCAGCGATATTTTATTTATTTATTATTATTTTGATAGGTAGGTAACGTACTAAAATAATGAAATAATTATTTTGTCACAACTAAATGCAACTCTTTGTAACGTAAGTAATCTTGCATAAAAAACCTATATTGTTCGTCAACAATTTTCTTATTTTCCCGGAAAGTTAACAATGTTCAGTTCACGTCGTAGATATAACTCCATAAGAATTTGATGGAAGGCAATAAATAGAAGAAGGTCGGGTATAAAAATAACACTAAATCCATGAAACCCGTCGCATTGTATTCCCGGCACAATTCAAGGTATTTACGACCCTATTCGCGTTATTCACATTCGACCACTGTCACATTTTTTGGTCAAAAAAACACAAGCTTTTTGCAAAAAAAATAACATCACGTGTGTATTCCTCGAAGAGTTAGGCAGAGGTGAACATATTAGTACACCCACACTTCGCCTTTTATCTTAATGTACCAAGTGGGCGAGCCTATTGCCAGCAGCTCGGTACAAATCCAGACTCCGGAATGTTACTGAGATATTCCTGCCGTTTTCTGCTTAAAAATATGTTGACGATAGAGGTCAAAACGTTAGATTACAATGAATCATTCCCAGAGATTTGAAAGAAAGCTATCGTCGTGAAAAGTTTGGGAAATGGCCACATAAAACCAAGTTTCGTATCCTATAAACTGATGGGGTCGGACTTTGCTACATTGGGGTTAATCCCAATAATCCTAAGCCTACTAGAACGTACAGTCACCAAAGGAGATAAGTAACTAGGGTCGTCGGATATAGTTGAACTTTAATAAGAATCCAATGCATTTTTTCGAATAAAATTTGATAAATGAACTGTTTGTGTTCTAATAACTAAATTCAATTTTATTCGAAAACATCCATCGGTTTCTTACTAAACTTCAACTATTTCCGACGACCCTGGTTACTTATCTCCTTTGGTGACCGTACATAATAACTGCACCTTATATTATTCGTGTTCGGGTATAGCATTGTACTGCATAATCAGCCTATAATGTTGCCACTGCTCAGACACAGGGCTCCTCTCTATGAGAGGGAATGGGCTATAATCCACCAAGCGGGCCCAGGCGGGTTGGTAGATGTACATATGTTCAAATTATTGGTTCATGTTCCCTGACGATGTTTTCTTTCACCGTTTTGGGAGCAGAGGTGATGAAATTAATTACAAAAAGTAATGAACTTGCTTGGGTTCGAACCCACGACTAACTGCTCGTAAGTCGGGGCCGCCACCACTGGGCCACCGCTGCTCCCTGTTGCAGTGTACTGAAATTCTGTAAACTAGAAAATTGTAAGCACTAACTTAAATAACTACGCTTATACCAAAATTCAGAAACTGCTGCGTAATAGCTACATCGGGTCAGAATTTCCTTTGAAAACTTTTCCACTTGAGCAGTATTAAAAAGGCTAATTTCTCTCTTTAAACTTTTAATACCGCCCCTAAAAAGTCTGAATATCATGTAAAGTAAGCCCACGTATTTAAATGACCTGAATTGGATTAAAGCATTTAGCTATTCATATCCATTTCCGCAAGAGAGTCAGCCTCGGGAAAACTTCACAAATTATTTACTTTCTGAAATACGTTACGTTAGGCTTCGCTTTATTTTTGTTATTGTTACTTTTAAAACTTTTCGGAACGTTTATTTAATTTTGAATAATAATTCGAGAACGATTATGTTTACCTATGATGATGAAAACAGAATGTTGGAGTCACTGAAAAGTAATATTAATCTAGAGATGATTTGTGACCGATTGATGGCAATAGGCTCACCTCACCTCCTATTACGTGGAACTTACTGGCAGAATGTAGATGTACCAAGACACATCCTACACCTCTGCTCACCAACCTGGGATTACAGGCGTGATGTTACGTTCGGTCATTCAGTTGAGTAGACAGTTTAGTCGATAAAGATTCAATCGTAACAAAAAGAGTCCACTCAAAGATATCTCGTGAAGATAAAACTATATTCCATGGAGACATTCTGGACTATAAAATTCCCGATCTTTGTTCGAAAAATCGTAACATTGTGTCCCTATACGGTGCCCTCTCTTAGCATTATGTACAACGTTTGTACGTAGCTTCGTTTTTATATTCGAATGCTGTAATAGAATCTCAGGGAGACCATTTCATTTTTACGGGCTCTTTACGGACTTTATAGGATTAAAATGTCTCTTCGATGTAACTTCGGACTGAACCAACTGTTTCGATTTGCTATACGCTGTAAAAGTAGCTCAAGTTTAATGCTTAGTGTCTGATGTAGTCGTAAATATTATTTATATTGTAGGTAAAGTTTTAACTTCGGGGAAATCGATAAATGTTTAGTAATATCGATAATCAATACAATTTGTCACATCAAGAGCAATATTTTATTTAGAACTGGAAAGAAATTAACCTTAAGGGTACACTAGCCGGTCATACTTCCATACAAACGTAGTATGGCGATTACTCTACTGTACTGTATAACTTTTTTTTTATAACTTTCAAATATATATATTTTTTACTTTTTTATTTCCATACAGGGCTAGATAATGATGAGACAAATTGATATCTTTTTTTTTTTTTTTTTTTTTCGGTTTTTATTTTTTTATTGTGTAGTTTAAGTTTTATATTTCATTTTTGTTAGTTTTTCTTTTGTGTGCACTTGTGGCGTGTGCCAAATAAATATGTTTCTTTCTTTCTTTCTTTGTTTACGTTTGTTTATTTTGTTTGGAAGTATGACTAGCTAGTTCACCCTAATAAAATAAACCATAAAGTTCGTTCATTTTCAGGCATTTGTAAAAAGTGTTGAACTTGTTTCCGTGATTTATGTTTCAATGATTGGAATCTGCTAGTACTAACTTAACATAAGATGTTCTCATATGTGAACATAACATGGTCTTGGGCGCGAGTCAAGATCTTATGTAGTAAAATATTCTGTCTCTAACTTCCACCCACTTGCAGTTTATTTTGAGATAAAATGGAGGCTTCGAAAAGTGGTCTAAACAAACGAATGTTGATGTGAGAGAATGGACCGAAATACGGTCGACCTATTTCTCTCAGTAGACTGATACCGAAATATTATGCAAAGCATCCGGTACATAAAAGATTGACGGAATACCCATTCGTATCTTTTGTTGTTATATTTATTTCTTTTGCTTTTATTCCGTGGATTTATCGCAGTAAAATAAACTATTGCGATAGATATACTCGTAAAATAGAATTTGCAATATTTATGTGTCCTGACATGAAAAAAACATATTGTGTTTTACGATTCGTCTTTTAATATGGATCTATTCTTTATAACAGATAAGCTAGGTCAACTTGAATATAGTTAGCCATATAGATCTGAATGACAATTAAGTTTATTACCCATTAATATAACCTTAAAATGTTAGGCTTGGTTGATTTATGGTCACGAAACAGTAAGGTTAGTTCTTATTGATGTGTTCCTAGCTTACGTACTTCGGGGAGTTCATTCAACCCATCCCTGGATGACGTCAATCATCGTGATTAGTTGTTAGGGTTCTAATCTTCGATCATCATAGACGACCGGTGAACTGTGAAATCCCTTAAGCTCCAATCACAGCATGCGGAACGGAGATAGGGAGTAAGTGTGTTACTGTAATAGTGCTTGAAGGTAAGTGCCTAATTGAGCTGGTTCGTATAGGCACATTTAGAAGAAAAGTATTGCTCTTCTGAACAGAGGAGAGGAGTTCTATGCATGTTGCAAGGCTAGATTTACCAGGCGAGTTCCGTACTTTTTTTTTTTTTAAATTAAGCAGAGACTGCCTACGTTTTTTCCATCTAAGAGTTTTTTCAATATTTTTTTGATTTGCCATTTTATTTCGAAAACAGTATTGTTAGCACTTCTGTTACTAATTGTCAAAGGCGAGTCGAGAGTTACTTTTCACCAAGCGATTATCTTAGTTACTAACCGTTTACACAAGTCAATTTAACGTCTCCTTCCAATAATCGCCTATCAAGCAAGAAAAACTTTTTCGTGTAAACGAGCCTTAGTACAGCTAAAACACGATGGAGATGGTCCAAGTAATTCAGCTACCGTTCTCCATCATCAAACTTACCTAGAGGGTAGGTGCCATTGTCTGTCGAGAAGGCTGTGATGGCCGAGATGTGGCGCCATAATTAATTAACTGGCTAGACTAGAAACAGACAGATATTAGGGGTGGATATGGATTTTGCTTTGTGAAATGTGAATGAAATAGCAGATGTAAATACATTATCAATGATATACCATTATGCAAGTTACAGGAAAATAAAGAATCAAAGATAAGTGCTAACTGTGGAAGCGTTGTGATTGTTGTGAATGGCTTGTCGTTGATTACCTGACTATAACTTTTGTATTGTTAGCTGTCACCCACGCAGTAATATACACAAATTAATAATTTTTAGTTCAAGCGCACATTGTGAGACAATACCTGGGGTTTTAAAATAACTGGGGAACTTATTTGAGAAATAAAATGTTGAAAAATTTTACCCAAGAATTGAAACCAATTTTTATCATTTATTCAGTCTCTTTTTCTCAAGTTTCTAAGTAAAAGGACAGCGAGATGAGACCTTTCAAAGTTAAAGTTCTATATAAAATAATTTGCTCTTCCATCCTGACTCATTGTCCGATTATACGACTATATGTCGGAGGCGGTCATTGGTACGGGCTTAAAATGACCTACTTACAAGTCTATCCACACCACAGCGTGCTTTCTACAGAGCCCTGATGGTGACAACTCGGAGCCAGGACGATAATCAGTGTCTGATCGCGGCGGAGTTGAGACCTCTTGGAACTGTACGCGATTCATTTTACCCCGGATTTGTTCCCGATTTATTGTGTTAAGTTTTAACCTAAAGTAATTCGTTAGTTGCTAGAAACAGTGTATCGCTCTCAGTATCTTTTCCTAGCACGAAACCCATCGTCTGCCCAAGTGATGTAGAAGCCTAGCGGAATAAATCCTGACATCTCCGACACATATATAAGTTTGTACTCTTAAACGACAACGGCATGAACTTTAGCGCAGCGACTCGTAACATTATACTAAGTCCACATTTTTATTTCTTTCCCGAGAAGAGCCAGCGATACAAAGCAGAATTTAAAACTAGCAGATGTTTTAAAGATGGTACGTAGCAAGACCAAAGATTACTTTGTGAATGTACTGCAAATTTGACTTGAATTAAGTGGTTTGGACTGTAGATCTCATATATGTATAGATTTGTGAAAAATTATGTACCTACTATATGTTAGGAAAATAATTCGGTTTTAAACATAAAAATTACAAGTACGATATTTGGACCTACGTTTGCTCATGTGTAATACTTTCTCAAGATTTTATACATCACTAGTTTATGCCCGCGGCTTTGCTCGCGGGGAGTTCGGTAAGGAATCGCACTAACGGGATAAAATTATAATTATGTGTTAATCTAGGTTATCAACTCTCTTTGTGTCAAATTTCATCCAAATCTGTTCAGCAGTTTTGGCATAAAAGAGTGACAAAGATTCATCCATTCTCACAAATAATCGCACATCATTTTGTACTACATGGTCCGCATATGGTCACACTGAGTTTTTCATTAAGAAAAATACTTTTGACTTTAATAACACTTAAATAAATAAAATTCTCATTCTTTTAGCCAAGAGTGGGTGGCTAAGCTGTGCGGGAATAAAGCAGAGGTCGTGCAAAGTCAACGAGTTGCTTCATTTAACATTTACGAGTTGTATACTAACTTTATATTGGAGGCAACTAGGTTGCACCGAGGAGTGGTTCAGCCAATATTGTGGCAGCCGTCGCCCAGTGCGGAGAGGACGAAACATAGGAAAACGAGTTTTATAAGTTGTGAAATATTTAAGTCCAGCTGTATGCAGCCTATTTTTGTCCTACTGTAGGACAATGGCATCGTCATTCTTGCTCAAAGCAGATTGGTGATGAAAACAAAGGCAATTAGAAAAATGAATCTACGTTTTTTTTTTGTAACGAACGTGTTTTCCATTTCTAGTAACCTGCTGTTAATCTTGGTAAAACTCCATTCAATTCAAGGAAACAGGGTTTTTGCTATTAATTCCGTTGCTATATTCTTGTTGTATGTTTGTTTAGTTCCAAATACATTTTCGTGGAGCTGTAACAGCACCTTTACAAAACTTATAGTTGTCTATGCAGGAGTATCTATTGTAGGTACTATGTTTCATTCGTTAACTTGTTTGTCATCTAGTGCATAGCATACAAGTTGACGTAACTAATTTACTGTTATCAGGCCAACACGGTTACAGAACAAACTTTGTTTCACATGCCGTTGACAATTTTAACATCACCGTTGAGTGCTGTCCACTACGGAAGCGGAAAATTAAACAATTTAACGATCCTAGATTGCTGTTCTCTACCACTCCGGCCTTTTGAATTAATACTGGTCAATCTCCATTTGCAAAGTTAGCCATGTAGCCGATGTCGATGAAACACTGGAAATATTACTAGGGAAGCCTGAAGTTTGTGGTGATGTGTTTCGTTGAACAAGCAATATTATTAATAGAGCGAGCACCATTGATGTTTATGTAGGCTATTACTGTTATTTATGACGTAGTAACATTTCAGCACTAAGTCATAACGACGAAGGATTTAAATGGAGTTATCGTTAATTTTGGTTTCTGATCGAGGCCTTGAACGACGAGAAGTTCATAATGTTATTGATTAAGAGGTTTGCTGTTAACGAGTTTGTTAAATATTTAAACTGTTACGTATACATTGCTGGGCCACTGAAGACAGTTGGACGCCAAAATGCCTTGAATATTAATTCAATTTTGTCACAGATTCGCACTCCGTTGTTGCCAATTTAATCAAGTTTATGTTTCGATAAAACAGAAAATTAATTGAAAGCTCTTTTCTATTGTGATATAATCAAGTAATGATACAGGGAGGGCCATGGAAGCGTGACGTAGGGTCGCGTCGCTTATTAAAATTGATATCCATAATGCGAACGATGGAAGAAGCCAGCGAGCGGACCCAAAATGTCATTAGGAAACTAGGACGATGTTCAGTTTTAAAATAATTGAATTAGCTTTGTTGTTTCATACAATATTTTAAGTTAAAATATACTAGGTATAGCATAAAATGTATTATCCCTTAAACATAAATTAATATTTTAAACACACTAATTTAGACGTAACTGGCAATATGCAGGTATAAAGGGTGTAACAAGACCCTTAACGAAGCCCGAAGGTACTTATTCTCCCCATCATTGCAATAATTTTTTTGTTGACCATACCTGGGAACGTTCTAGTTACGGATATATTGGGGGTCAAAGTTCCAACTTTTAAACAAGTTTTTTTTTTAATACATGTTTTTAACTTAAGATTTTTACTGTAAACGACTCCACGACCTCCGTACATCATCACAATGTTTTGAGTGCGAGTGAGAGTTACATTGAGTTCTACCTTAAAACGTGTTTTTATACCCCAAAAAGAAGTCGTTTCCCAGCAATAATTTTTGCGTAAAGTTACTCAGTTTGATGTGCATCGTGCTTAGTTGACCGCTTCGTTAGGAGTCTTGATACACCCTGTATAAACACCCCTGTCTAAACCTTCGGGGATGTACAGGCGTAAAGATGTTGAATTGTTGACCTAATCCTCTTTAGACTATCTCATTCTCAACGTGCGAGCTTTTCCAATCGAATCGATTCTAATTTCAAAATAATGAATATTCTCCAGATAAACTTATTGAACTCTGTAGCTCACAATTTATTAATTCAGCTCTGTCGCTGTTCGGATATGTCTCTGTCAGCCGAGAGTTCGTACTCTCCTTTCGTGAACTTTATGTTTGTACAGTCATGAACACCAATATGTACAACCGTATGTAGAACCGCAACCGAACGGTTTTTTTTTTTTTAGTAGATGTCATCTCGCAGTTCAGCCTCTGAGGCTGGCTACTCCTTAACCGGTCTATCCCTGTGGATGCCTAGAATTTAAGGCCTCCAGCCAGGGGAAACAACCGTACACCTGTATGGTTGTTTCGATCTTCAAGTTTAAGTAGCACTTGCCGAGGTATCTGTGGATGGATGACTATCATCATATATTACCTACATACCGATTTTCCTTCGTACCTCGGAAAGAAAGTTAAGCCATTGGTCTCGGCTGTCATTTGTATACCTAGATCTTTGATTGACAGTCGTTACACGTAGTCAGTGGCCCGAAGTCTGGCAACCAGTCTTACCTAGGAATATCGTTTTACATAGGTACCTATTTAAACTCTCGTCCTTTTCTAATATCGTATTACCCAGTACTAACTGGATTTTGGAGGTTAGATTGGCATACGCTCCAATTTGTAAAAACAGCTGCATTCGCTTAGATTGGAGCCCAACGTGGTTGGGAAATGGCTAGGCAGATAATGCTAGGTTGCAGCGAAATTAAGTTTATCTTCACATCCACCTTTAGCTGTAACATAATATGCACAGGTTTTAAAATGTTCTCTTTTTACACATGATTTAATTCCATATCTATACTTCTATACTAATATTATAAAGAGGTAAAATTTGTAAGTTTGTATGTAGGGGGTAATCACTGGATCTACTGAACCGATTTTGAAAATTCTTTCACTAATAGGAAGCTACATTATCCCCGAGTGCCATAGGCTGTATTTACAACGTGCCCGTGGGATAATTTCCGACCAAAACACGAGCGAAGCCGCGGGCAACAGCTAGTTGTTAATAATGTAGTATTTTGGAACCCTTATCTTTATGAATAGATCTTTTCTCGCAGTTGCAAGAAACCACGAGAAACTCGCTTTTGAAATTCGCAAAGTGAATACATTTGGTGTTCAAGACTGTACCTACCTACGTCATTGTGTTGACAGGCTCTGAACTGAACTATAGTGTAGTAGTGTAGTGGTTTGTGAGAAACGGGCAGACTGTCGTACGGAATCAATTAATTGAACCAATCATTGATTCAGATAACGGTATGCAAATTGGCTGATGTTGTTGGAGGATGTAGTAATTACCTATTGTGGCATAAATACGGGATAGATTTGCTTGTATAATAAAATAAAATAAATAAAATAAATCTTTCTTTATTAAAAAGTTATAATTTCTAATAGTAAAGGTTTTTCCTTAAGTTTTTCTTATTTTTGAAAGTAGCACAATAACGCTACGGAAGAAAAATCGGCCAAAGGCGAGTCGGACTAGCGCACGAAGTGTTTCGTACCATTATAAAAAAAAAACACATTTGTTGTATGGGAGCCCCCCTTAAATATTTATTTTATTCTGTTTTTATTGTTTGCTGTTATAGCGGCAACAGAAATACATCATCTGTGAAAATTGCAACTGTCTAGCTATCACGGTTCATGAGATACAGCCTGGTGACAGACAGCCAGACAGACAGACTGACAGTGGAGTCTTAGTATTAGGGTTCCGTTTTTACCCCTTGGGTACGGAATGCTAAAAAATATTCGTTGTTTAAAAATAAACAATAAAACTCCTATTTGGATAGCGGACACAAAAATAATCCCGACCGGAATGTGGATTGTCAATATGAATTTTTCAATTGTATTTTTTCCCGATATTTTCGGAAGAACGACAAAAACTGAATGTCATCTGAAATATTCAAACTTTAAAAAGGAACGGACGGGATTCGGCTTGTCCCATGTTCTGACAAGGCCCTTCGAGTTTGTGCGGACTCGTACTGACTGATAATAGCGATACTTTTTTTTTTCGGATGGGAAAACATCAAATAATCGCTCTGGGCTGAGCAGGGGGGAGTGTCAGACTTTTACTGACTAAAACCCATCCATGTTCCTTCCTTTGCCCTTTGTGTTCCACGGCCGCGGTATCTCTTATAATAGCGATACTGGTGAATAATTCGTGGATTACAACGTGTAGTTATCGATGATACAAAATATCAGAAAATACACATACTAGACGTTTGTTACAAAACACACATATAGTTCTAGAATATTTTACAAATTGAATAATGTGATGTCGGAATTAGTTCCGAATTTGACCACGCGCCAAGAAATCCCTGTACATACAACTGGGATCCTGCCGTTTTGCCGAAAAGATTTTGACAAAATTTCATTACCCAAACAAAAAAAAAAAAAAAATTTTTGCAACATTTTTTTATACCATTGCAATATTTCGAATGATTTTAGTACGCATATTTTTATTTGGTCAAATTTTTACTTGGCAAAATATTACCAAGTATAATGTCATTATGGCATTTGGTCTTTAATCAAATGATTTATTACAGCAAACAATCTTCAGACAATAAACGTTTGGTGAAATGATTTGTTTAGACAAAAAATATTAAGGCAAAAATAAGATTTTTTGGGAATTATATAATTAAAAATAATAAAAAAAAAACCTAAAGAAAGAACTAAAATATATTGTTTTTAGTAGGATACCCGGAACTCAACTATTTAGATTAGGTTAATTTCTTCTTTAAACAAAATGGGTAGGTTAGGTTAGTTTAAAACTGTGACCTCCTACGCACGAGCCGTGCACATTTTTGTCATTGAAGCATTTGACTGAATAGGAAAGGGGAATTGAAAACAGACGATACTAAATATTTGGCTTATTTGATTTTGCGTAAAAACTGTTATTCCAACTGTAATATTTGATTAAATAAAAAATGTTAAAAGTACCAGTTGGTAAACAAGTTATAGTTTAAACGTTCATTTCCCAAACATTAGGTTTGTGTTACAATTTTTTGTGAATAGATTTTTTTAAGTAATAATTTGGCAAATGAAATTACGCGAAAAATTTGTCAAATTCCTTTCGGTCAAACAAGGGAGACCCCATACAACTATACTTATCATATCATTAGATACTTGTAATTTATTGTTGATAGATAAGTACTGAATTTATAAATACAATACATGTCCATGTATCAACAATTTTACCAGCGGCTAACACCAAGTAAGTAAAGCCTAGTTTTACATTCAGTTTAATGATTGATTTAAGTTATTTGGTTTAATAACTTATATATGTATATATATACGCTTAAAGTTAATAGCTTTCAATTCAATTCTTTTGTAGTGACTCTTTCCATACTTTTTTTTAAGTGATTTTTATTGCCGATTCTGGTTTTGTCTAGAGAGTTTTTATATGATAGATTTAGAGGAAAAACATTTATTTTAAAATAAAACCAGCTGCTACATACACCATGACCATGAGGACCCACTTTTTTTCATAGACAGGAAATCTGCTGATTATGCTGACCGATTATGTGGACCCAAAACAAGTCGAAATCAAAGAAATTGCTTACTTTTTCAGCCATATTGAAAATCATTCAGAAATTCGTGTAATAAAGTTAATGGTTATAAATAAGTTGGTTACATTAGTCGACAAGAAGTAATTATATTAAAATTATGGTGTGTAGCACGCATATCACGCAGCGCTTATCGCTCTCGACCAATTTGTCATGAGCTGACAAAGAGAAATTACGATAATGTTCTAATTTACTTTATTGTACTACAAATAAAATTATGTTCCACGTCGTCGATGTTGCGAAGGCTAACTTTTTGGTAAGAGTAGAGGGACGGTAGGTAGGTACCTACCCTTTGGATTGTCTATGGGAGTATCTATGGGTGGTTCAACTGTTCTGTTCTGATGAAAGTAAGGAAATAAATTGTAAAGTAACTTGACTAGCACCTGAAATAGTCTATATAGGGTGTAAGCGGACCCTTCATTGAGCCATCAACCAAGCATCCTGTCCTTTAACCTAAGTAACTCTACGTAAAAAATATTGCTCGGAATCGACTTTTTTTTTGGGGTGAAACATCACGTTTTACGGTAGAACTCAATGTAACGCACTCAAAATATTGTGCTGATGGATGATTGGTGTCGTGGAGTAAAGTAAAGTAATAACATTAAAAACTTATACATAAAAAAAAAACTTGTGAAAAAGTTGGAACTGACCCAACGCAGGCTGGTATGGTCTGTAACAAAAAGAATGATCGCAATGAAGCGCCTTTCGGCTTCGTTGAGGTTACTTTTACTACCATGATAAAAGTATGAATTAGTTACTGCAGTAGGGTGTCATTTTGCCTAGCATTACATTTTCATGACGATACCCATTGCAACGATGTACTGTACATAGCCAATTTGCCCTCATATAAGCATCGTTATTAGAAATCTATATCAAGTAGGTATATTCGTAGTAAATACCAAAGGCATATTGGTGTAGAGAATTGAATCAAAGTATCAATTTCGTCTCGAGAAGCCAATAAAAGCTCTTATGGTAGGAACATAATTTCAATATTTCACTTATTTTGCGGTTCTCATGTGTTGTATGTACCTACGTGTTCTACCTTCACTCAAGTGCCTCAAACCTTAGGGCTTATTTCTACCTTGTGTTTGGGATAGACCAATTCCTGGGGAAACACGCTACGATCCTATGGAGCCGACCGTCATTTCACAAATATTATGATTATTTTGGTCTGAAGTAACTGGGGGCTTAGATGATAATTAAAAATAACTAGTGTAGATATACCGATGATTCAGTCAAGATGCAAGAACAGCAGAACTCCCATAATAAATTGGGCATTCTCCTTTATAGAAATCTAGTGCTGAAAAAACCCTTCACGACTTCAACAAAAAAAAAAGGTAACAATTGATAAAGTACCCTTTAATCGGGGTTCACTCGGGGGTCTGGGTTAATTATGGGTTGGTTTTATTGGCCCCAACCAGAGGGCGCGGGTCGCTAAGTGATCAAGAACTAGGTCGAAAGGGTTACCTTTATAACGTTAAAGTGTTATCGGACCCAATGACGCAGTTTGTAGAAGGGTTATAACATGACATTATTTTGTTTTTCCAGCAAAGTAGCGAAAACAGTCATTAAATGAAAGAAAAAGTCGCCACTGCAGTTGTGGATTATTACTGTGTATTGCTTCAGCACGGAGTTCTGTCACGCAATGGTCCTATTGTTACCTTACTTAAGTCATTATTGACCGGTTTCACTAACACTAGGGGATAGCGTAAATCAATACCTCCATAAAAACGTTCTGTCGACGCAATGCTGAGTGTAAGACACCAACTGTGCAATAAAATTTAGGCATTCATTTAGGTGTGATGGCTTATTGTTAGTCAAAACGGGCAATTTTTTATTTATTTTAGTTTTCAGTTATTTACTAAAGGAGGTGTTTTTTTTTCGGCCAAAACATGTACTGAGGTACAAATTACTATTTAAATTCTTTCCAATACATTGTATTATTAACAGTATTTTAAATCCTTCAGTATTCGATAGAATAAGAAATAAAAGAATATGAAAAAACACTACCTCGAATCGTAACTGCGTTCAAAGAAACGTTCTTAACAGCGCTGGCGGCTGTCAAACTATTCCATCTGTCAAAATAATAAGATCTTTCGAGATCGGTCATTTGACAAGGGCTAGAATAATCTGAATGACAATATTGACAACGACAACAACAAAAGGAATAAAATAGTAAATTATCGACCCTGGAGCACTGTCTTTTGGCCAGTACGAGTAACCAAACGCAAAAAATAATCTGAAATGTGAAATAAATGTATTTTTAAAATTCTTGATCCCATAATGTTTCACAAAAAAAGTGTGCCGGGGAAAAATAACCTATCTTTAATACAAAACTAAATTCTAAATAGTATATTTTTAGGTTTTCATACGTGTATAAAATGAAGTAACGAAACGCATCATCGGAGAAATAAATCACGAGATTGCCAGATTCTTGGGTTGCAAGTTTTAGCATCTTTGATCGACAATTTCAGGTGATACAAATGCATTAATGAACCCAATATTTAATTTTTTAGAATCGGCGATTTTTTTCCTATAACTTCGTACTTTTATTTTTAAGGTACATTGTTTGGCCACAATTGTATGGGGGAAAAATCACCTCCTTTTATTGTTTAATCCCTTTACTCTATGTTCTCACAGAACCACAAACATACCAACACTATCAGTAAGTGTATTATATACCCCTCAAGCATAACGATGCTTGAGGGGTTAGCACTTACTGACGCTGTGTGTACTAGACTTAGGTAAGTTAAAAATTGTAAAGATGGAATCTTACTTCTTACCAATAATATAAATGCGAAAGTTTATGAGGATAGACGGATCGATGTTTGTTAATCTTTGACGCGAAAACTACTGAACGTATTTGGATGAAAGGAGATGTTTGATTTTGGGCCACCACTAGGTACACTACATAGATAAATAGGAAAAAGATAGGGAGTTTAAAGTTTAGGTGAAAAATACTAATCAAATAATTTGAAGAAGGGTACAGGGTACAAAAATGATCATTTGAAAAGTTTTTTAATAAGATAACCCTATTTTTAGGGCAGCCATGACAGTTGTGTTTGACATAACGTTTGACAACTTTGACAGTTTTAAGAAGTGACATTTTTGAGTCTTTCCTTGCTTTTAGTTTGGATTAGATGTGTTTCGGAGTTTTTAGTGATTGTTTCTGTTTTTTGTCTGATTTGTTTCTTGTTGATAATAAAAAATAGTTAGTGCTTAATTGAACTTCGCAGCTGACACTGTAGAATAGTAAACTACTTTAACAATAACCTACAGTTGTCAGGTACTGCACAGCTCACTCCTCTCCCATGAATTATCGAAGTCCAGAGTATATAGGCACTAAAGAATGAAGCAGTACTTTTGATAAACAAAATAATGATCAAGCCTTCGTTTCTTGCTCCTCTTGACACCGAAATAACAATTTCTAACTGCTCGATTAGATGATAGAAGACGTGCTGCCGCAGTCGAGTAGAATAACCTGTAGTGTTATTTTATCGAAACCGAGATTTCCCGAGATTTTTACCGAGATTTTTCGAGATTTTCTCGAAATTAATATTGTTGTTTTTTTATAGCAGGTATTACGATACACGTCAATCAAATGTCATTGTCAAAATGTCATTTTTCGCATGCTGCTGATCCATCATGTTTAATTTTGTATTGTGTTGCTCTCTTTGGCAAGTTAATTTGAGTGTACTTTGAAACTAAGTGAAATTAAAGAAAATTAACAATAAAAAACGCTTACTTTAATACATATCGATATTTACATATAGTATACATAGTGCTGGCCCAGGCTCCATATATTTCTGGACCATCTCCTTTGGCTCATTGCATTTGGTTTATAATCTGGATTAACATATAGGCTACTTTTAATCCCGGTAGTATGATCCCGTGGGACAGTTACGGACCTTCACGCGGGAGAAGCTAGTTGATTATAATATTACCTCTGCTGGGTCTCTATACATTAAACACATTGTATTTAAAAAAAACTTGAAAAAAAGTTGGAACTTTGACCCCCACCCAATATCTCAGAAACTAGAAGGTTCCAAGGTATGGTCTTTCTATTCATACACGGAATCTCTTAAGGGGTCATTGTACTCATCATTATGACCAACTTTTACTATGAGACCAACACTCAAATCGGGAAAAAAACATCGACTACCCCCCATAGATTTCTCTGCGGATACTCGACAAAATCTACAGAACAGCTGTTTTTTTTCCGCGAGTTCGTGTTCGGTGCAATAGTGAAAGTTCATAATGTTGATTACAATGACGCCTAAAGAGATTTCGTGTATGAATAGATATACCTTAAATTAAGCAGAATGAGATATATTAAAATCACCTCATTAAGGAGAATGAGGCACAAGATGTAAGGCATCACAAAATAGGCTCACAGTATGCAGAGTTTAAAAGTTTAAATTGTTGTATAATTTTCAGCAAAGTTTTAACATGAAGCGTGTGCCTCAAATGCCAAGGGAAACGGCTAAAGTAACAATTTATGATGAAAGTTTTTGAGTACAGATTCTACATTTGTCATAATTATGTACGCAGACGACTTGATACTTGATCATAATTAACAATCGAGAAAGTCGCTTGAAAACACAAGCTTCGTGTTATGTATGACACGTTATAGGCCTTTTCTTTTCTTTTTCTTAGCTCTAAAAATGAAGTTGCTCAAGAATTTGTAGATTTCTTCACTAGTATCCCACTTAAAACTACTGAAACCTTAAATTCCTCACCCTTGTTTTCTATTGATTTATTAAGAGCGAACGTTTCAACCTGTCCGGTTGAGTTTCAATTTAAACATATAAACCCCATAGCAGTCATTAAAGCTTTTAAAGAAATCAAAGTCAAATTAACCGAGGATCTATGGGGTATGTCAATTAAAGTTTGTCAAGCCATTATTGAGACTATAGCACCGTACTTGGCCTTAATATTTAATTTGTGTGTGGACCAAGGAGTCTTCCCGGACCTTATGAAATACAGCAAGGTAATACCACTTTTCAAGTCCGGGGACAGTAAAGACACCAATAACTATAGACCCGTATCCGTATTGCCGGTTTTCAGCAAGGTGATTGAAAAGGTAATGCTTAATCAAATGCTCAACCACTTTAACACCAATAAAATCTTGCATGAGAAACAGTATGGTTTCACCAAAGGACGTTGTACGACTGACGCCGGTGTCACCTTATTAAAACACATATTTACTGCGTGGGAAGAGGCACAAGATGCCATAGGAATTTTCTGTGAACTCTCGAAAGCATTTGATTGCGTAAACCATGAAACCCTACTCTTAAAACTTGAACATTACGGGTTAAGGAAACTTGCGCTCAGTTTAGTGAAATCGTATTTAAACGATAGACATCATAGTAAGCAAGTACAAATAAATGCTGTCAATTCAATGGGTTTAAAAGTAAGTATGGGTGTACCACAAGGTTCGACATTAGGTCCTTTCCTCTTTTTGGTGTATATTAATGATCTACCCCATTTATTTAAAAACCAACCACAAATGGTGTTATTCGCTGACGATACTTCCTTAATATTTAAGATAAACAGACGTGCCACAAATTTCGACGACGTAAATAACGCCTTAATGCAGGTCCATAATTGGTTCACCGCAAATAATTTAGTATTAAATGGGAAAAAAACGAAGTGCATAAGATTTGCTCTACCGAATGTTAAAAGTAGTGATAGTGACATAGTATTGAATCAAGAGAAACTGCAATTCGTCGAAAATACTGTTTTCCTCTCTCTCCTCTGGATCACGCTCGACTCAAGGCTACAATGGGGTCCGCATATAACATCTCTTGCAGGACGGCTGAGTTCAGCAGCATATGCTGTTAGAAAAATCCGCCAATTTACTGATGCAGATACCGCGAGGCTAGTCTATTTTAGTTATTTTCATAGTATTATGTCATACGGTATTTTACTATGGGGACGGGCTGCAGACATTGAGTCTATATTTATTCTGCAGAAAAGAGCCATCAGAGCCATATATGATCTACGTAGGCGCGATTCTCTAAGGGAACTGTTTAAAGAAATTAACATCATGACAGTACCTTGTCAATACATCTATGAAAACATCATGTACGTTAGGAAAAATCTGCATTTGTTTAGTAAAAGAGGTGACAGACACCACTATAATACTAGAAACAGGGACCAACTAGTACAGCCAGGTTTCAGGCTAGCTAAAGTAGGCTCAACTTTCATGGGGTACTGTTTAAAATGTTATAATAAAATACCTCCCCACATTCAACAACTGAATGAGACAAAATTTAAATCTTGTATAAAACTCACACTATGTAGGCAAGCATATTATAAGTTATGGGATTACATCGATGATAAAAATGCTTGGCTCATTGCTGGTCCTGCTCCACAACCATGTGAAATTATTGTGGACGCTGCAGAAGATTGTAAAAATATCTTTGCATTGTATAGATTCAATCTCTTAGTATTATATAACTGCATAGCACATGTGTGAGTACTATGTACTGTAAAGCTACCATTTACATTTAGTTATCCTTCATTGACTCGAAGGTGCCCTGGTGGCTGAGAGAATGTCAGGCTCACTCAAATGTCTCGCTGATAGTGGCGGGTGTGTTGGGTCGTTTAGTTCCCTTCAATATGGTTGATCTGAATGGAGCTGATGCATGCGTCATGTTCGTGAACGGGCGCTGTCAGTTGGGACTGGTCATCTCTTAGCTGCCACGGTTTATTTTAATTACTTTGTTTTTAAATTGTTGATAGTTATAATCTTTTACTCTGGAAGCTCTTAATGTGCACGTCTTTCTACATCGTTCTCACATATATGTGTAATCTCAACATGAATGATGTAACCAAGATCTTGTAACAATATTTTGATTGAAAAGAGTGTCCATGGAGTTTCTTGTCCCATTCTTCTCCATAGAGATCTACGCTTTGGAATGGGCAACTACAATACTTTCACAAGTTATTATGCCTTGTGTCTGTGACTGTAGCTTCGCCTTTGTTTTTCTGATTTTCAAAAGTGCCTGCGAAGGTCTAATTGAAATAAACGCTTTGAGTTTGAGTTTGTATTTGTGAAGTTATTAAAGTAAATAACTACTACCTATGTATCTATGTTCTTGAAAAAATCTTGAAAAACTGATAATAAGATTGGAGGTGGAGGTTTTAGTTTTTTTATAATTTTGTCAGGTCCAAAAAAAAAAAATTAAACTTACGTTACATGAAAACAAGTTAACTAGAGGTTACTAAAATCATGGAAAATTCTGAATACATTGTGGCGCCTACTGAAGAATAATTAATTTTATAAAAGCCTTTTTACTTTGTAATATAATTTCTCAGTACAGAAACCCATTAACGCTGTAATGTGGTTTCTAGCTCCTTGTGAACTGCTAATGTGCACGTCATACTACGGCCAGATATGTAAGCTTTTGCGAGGCGAGTTAATTGTAGGTATTGATTTTGCCATCGCCCTCTCGAACTTAGGTCTCCGTTAAAACAACATGCGAAGTTTTCGCCACAATACCTTTAACTCTAGTCAATATAGGTCTGATTTAGAAGCACTAGGGCCGAAACTGAGCCGTTACTGACCTACCTTGATCATTCTCATTAAACAAGAACAAGACTATAAATAGAAATCTTAATACTAATCGTTACTATAACAGCGATACAACTGAATGAATCATCTTACGTTCAACAAGCCCATTCGGGCGTACTATTCAAATTTACATTTCATTTACTCCCAGAATAGTGTCGCTAAAGGGACTGGGATCGTGTTTCTGTAGTTATTCCACCCCGGTCGAGACGGGGGACTGCGGGACCCCGCGGAAATGGTATAGAGTTAATTGCGGGGGTCGATGCTAATAAGTTTCCCCGGCGAGCGGATGCGCCATCGGAACGGTTACCTGCCTTCCCTCGGTGCCTCCACCGGTCTGAGTTCTCCCGTGTATTTATTTTGGGGGTCTGCATGCTAAAGTAATTTGAATCTCTGCACACACTGAAGTGCCAAATTATGTTAGCGTTCGTAGATGTTTATTTTGAATGTTTGGACCCATATTATGATTACAGTTTTGGAGGTTAGGATTGTTTTTGGAATATTGAAATAATTAAAGTCGATGAAATTGAATGATTTTTTTCCAATTGAGTTCTTCGATTGATCTGTTCTTCAACATGAAAAATTGTCCGCAGCTTGGTTGCTTATTTTTATACCAATTTAACAAGTAAGAAATGAAAACTACCTCCACTCGGTGGGCTTACTAGCTCAAAATTAAAGCAAACAAAAACGCTTAGCTCCCTTTGTCCACTAATCTTGTCATTCGGTTAGTCTCAAACTCCCTAGCCAAAAGAGACAACGATGGAACTTGTTCGCCCAAGCCTTTGCGAACTTTGCTAACAGTACTCCAAACTTACAGAATACAGATGCTTTTAAATCCATCCGGACGCCTTCACGTATACAAAACGAAGAGAACCCGGCAACCGGGACGGGGGCAACCCTAATTGAGGCTCAATTTAAAAATACCGTTAGCAACCTTTTGCTGGGCGCATCAAAAGGCACCAGGAAATGGCCTCATTATTTTATTCTCCTGTGCAACAAACGACGGGTACGGAACTGAAAACAATCTCTCATCGCGTCCCGTTTTGGTGAAGGTTTTATTTCTTTAGCGTCGTGTTATGAATTAGATTTTTATCCATTCTAGAGAAATAGAGCTGGTAACTTGGAAGATTAATGTAGAATCTACACTAGCTTGATCTAGTACCTAGTGTTTTACTCAAACAGATTACCCTGAGAAAGCCGCTGGGTTACTTACATGAAATTATTCTGTCATGTCGAATAGCTTTATTAGTAAAAATAAAATTTCTTGTTACCCCATTAGAAGGTTACCAACCAATTTACTTGTATCCTAAAACTATTAAGCTCTGACTTCACATTAGCAAAGTGTTCCATTTTTTGTAGTTTTCACAAAGCGCTTTAGGAAATAAGCGACAAACGACGAAATTCATTTTAGAGAGAAAGGCGTTTAGCTAAACTAGACGCGAAGCAGTGTGAATTTTGCAGTGGTTCGTTAAATGTGCCTGTGAGTGGGTGTAGATTGCAGTGAGTGTCGACGTACAGTTGTGTGCAGCTAGGGATGCCAGGAAACATTTTTTTCACCCCCCCGCATTGTTTGTCAGAGTTGAATGTTCGTCACAAGCATTTAGACACGTCGTGATTGACGCACGCCCAAAAAAATCAATTCGACTATTGCTTGAAATAGGAAAAATAATGTTTGTGTCGCAACTCGCCATCCCTGTTAGCGGCTGGTGCGATGTGCAGGCAGCCAGGCGTACAGGGCTGCTCCCACATCCGTCGACGTTCAATTTAGTCGTTGCCACACACCCGTCGAATTTCATGTGCTTGACATTTTTCTCCGTCGGCTTCGATGAATGCCCAGCCGGCGCCAACTTTGTCTTTGTTATTTCGAATTGTGTGCTACATAAATATTTTAACGTTGGACGCTTTATTCTAGCTTTGAGTGCAATTTTTCTTTCATTTCTTCTTCGTTGCAGTTTGTACATAGTTTGTAGTCTGAAACAAAAGTGTTCTTTGTATTAGTTTAGATAAAATAAGAAACAAAGACAGTTTAAACAAAAAGTTTCTTGACTTTTTCCTTTATTAAAATACTGCTGTTTTGACCTCTTCGAGATTTTAGCTTCAATTCCCAGGATAAGAAAAGTGTTTCTCTGTTTTTCGGAAGGGGAATTCTTGATCAATTCACAAAAATCGTTTGAATCTTTCTATCTGCATCAAATCCCATCTAAACCGGTACTTTAAAGGTAAAAAAGAACAATATTTTTTGTCTATTTGAATCGTGGCATTCAAAGGTTAATTGGCACTGGGAAACGCAGACTTCGTAGTGCCGTTTAACCCTTTGACTATCGATTTAAGTAAATGCTGAAAATCTTATAGCTAGGTTGGCACGCAATTTTATCACAACTATGGACGTAGTAACTGTTCCAGTTTATATGATATGTTATTTTCTACCATGTCTACCATTACAGTAAAACTTGTGAGAACAGAAATAAAAAGAACATACGTCACTTGTTTGTTTATTTAGGTAATACGCTGCTCACCTACCACATTCCTGAAGACTATCGTAAAAACTTAGGAATACATAAGAAAAAGACAGTAAAATAATAAAGCTCACATATTTGCTTGCTAGTGTAATAAACAACACCCTTCTTATATATCCACGAAGATTTCCATAAAAACTTAAACAGTAACGGTAAAATAAAACTGGATCAACTCGACACTGTCCGGACTTTACGCTCTCGTTCTTGAAGAAGAGGGCGCATTTCCTCGCATGTTAAAAGTAATAGGTAATTCAAGGCACTTCTCCGACTAATGAGACGCAGGGAACTGTTCCAGTCTGCTTGCTTTGATTACACGATTACGCGCCATTCACAATCTTAGACGACTAGGCGACTTGCGACTTCCTTCGGGGCACCGCGTTGCAATGACTTGTAGCATCCTCTAAGCATTTTCTTTCTTATGTTTTTTCTTCGTAAACACTCGATCGTGGGCTCGAGTAGACGATACGACACAACTTGAAGTGTTTGTTATTGTATCCGTTATGTGTCTTGATAACGATTTAGCGGACGGTTGGTTTGGCTAAGAGCGTGTTTTTTTATTTATTTATCTATACTATTATTTTAAAGAGATAAAGTTTGTGAGTTTGCGAGGTTGTACGGGGGTAATCTCTCGATCTACCGAACCGATTTTGAATATCCTTTCACTAATAGGAAGCTACATTATCTCCGAGTGCCTTAGGCTATATTTACGATGTGCTCGTGAGATAATTTCCGACCAAAACGCGAGCGAAGCCGCGGCCAACAGCTAGTATTCAAAGAATGGTAAGTAAACTTATAAACTAAGCCCCACAAAACCGTAATAATAATGGTTTGACTGTGGGGTCGGTGAGTCTCTACGCAGCCCTTCCTTACCGTACTTAAAACTATTTATTTAATTTAGTATTAATTCCTTTATTTAACTTTTATATAACTTATTTAAATTTTTAAATACTTCTTATAAAAACAATATAAAAACCTTTAAAAATATAAAAAATTGTTGCCCACCGGTATCGGGAACAGGGTCCAAGCTACCGGCGGGCAGTATTAATAGAGTAGCAGTATTTTTTATTTAGTATTAATTATTATTTCTATTTTTATTTATATTATTAGTGTCTTCGATTCAACCTAATCCGTTATTGGATTTATAGGGTTTATTCCCGTCTACCTCCACCGGTCTGTCCCCACTGGTGGTGGTTGCAACTGTTTGTTGCATCTACCACCACTGGTGGTGATTGCGTCTGTTCAGTACGTATAAAGGGTGTAAGAAGACCCTTAACGAAGCCGAAAACCACTTGTTCTCCCCGTCATTGCGATCATTTTTTGTTCTAGACCATACCTGGGAACCTTTTAGTTACAGAGATATTGGGGTTCAAAGTTCCAACTTTTTCACAATTTTTTCTGTAAAACATTTTTTTTATTGTAAGATTTTTAAACACCTCCACGACCCCGGACTATTCAATCCATGTCAGCACATGTTTTGAGTGCGTTACGTTGAGTCCTACCGTAAAACGTAATTTTTCACCCCAAAAAAAAAAGTCGTTTCCCAGCGTATATTTGCGTAAAGTTACCTAATTTGATGTACATAATGCTTAGTTGACGGCTTCGTTAAGGGTCTTGTTACACCCTGTATATTTGGGTTTGGTGCAGCACGTCTTATACTTCGATACTTCTTTATTGGTCTTCACCTCAGTAGCCTTTCTAACCAGCTCATCTTTTACACAGTCTATTAATCGTTTCTTTGATATTGCCTTACTTTCTTACTTTTAAGGGTTCTGTACCTCAAAAGGATAAAACGGAACCCTAATAAGATCAGTCTCTTGTCCGTCTGTTTTGTCCGTGTGTCACCACTGATTTTCTCAGGAACGGGTGGACCTAGCAAGTTGAAATTTATACCAGATATTGAAGTCTATAGTTCCTATTAGTTGTATAAAAATCAAGGTCCTGAGTGAACACGATAAAAAGATATGGGCAAATTTAGATTTTTGCGAAAACTTGTAAGTACCAAAATTTTCCTTAATTTTTCTTGTGCTGCGTCGACCTTGCATTTAACCAAAATTTACAATTCTACGTAAACCGGAAGTACCATAGAGGTTTTCATGTTTTCAAAAAAAAAAAAGTTAAAGGGTGTGTATACACACATTAGTTGACGCCAATTAAGATATATTTTTTTTAGATAATATTACGGAACCCTTCATGCGCGAGTCCGACTTGCACTTGGCCAGCTTTTTTTACAAAACTAAATACTTGGATATAAATAACACTGCTCATCTATTTGAAATTGATTTGCGGCAGTCCAAATAAATCAATCGTAGCTTTACAGCTGAATCGTCTTGGAAGTCTGGCATCCGTGTGCACCCGTAGCGTCCAGTTACGATTGCCACAATTTTATGAGTCGCTCGTAACCTCGGGAAGAACCTGTACACGTGGCTGTTAACATCTCGAACGCGGAGGAAAGCGCCTTTTCCTTATTAAATCAACATAATTGAAGCGCTTTGACATTTGTTTTCATTTTTTGTGTCTTTCTTGAAATAATATTTGTTATTAGAGGCTCGTATCAGAGGCACGGGTCGATCGAAGGTTGTGGTGGTCAAGTATGCAGTCGTTCCATGTAAAATACTGGTATTCAGCTGTCATTATCTGCCTAGCTTTTCCCAACTATGTTAGGGTCGGCTTTCAGTCTAACCGGATGCAGTTGAATACCAGTATTTTACATGGAGCGACTGCCTACTTGACCTCCGCAACCCAGTTAATACTGGGTAATACGATACCTCTTGGTAAGACGGGATGTCAGACTTTCGGGCCACTGATTGTAGCGACTGTCAAAGATCTACAAATGACAGCCGGGACCAACGGCTTATCGTGTTATACGCGGCAAGAAGGAAACTCGGTAACTTATGGATGGTCACCCATCTTCAGACAATCTCTGGCAAGCGCGGCTTAACCTAGAAGATTGACTCTTCCGGCTGTTATTATTTAGCAATGAGCTGAGAATTTAGCTGGATCCGGTTATATTAGAAGCCGACCCAGCGCATTGGGAAAAGGCTAGGCAGATGGATGGTATTCTTTCGAAGATAAAGACGGGGCTTTTAAAATGCCAATAATATGTTAATTCTCCACCATTTAATTTGATGGTGAATTTCACATTTCGAACTGAAATACAACCACACACACAAAAGAGCTGGCAACACTATTTGTAAGTTTGACATTTGCATGTGTCATTTGACCGTCTCAGGGATTAAAAACAGACTTATAGTAAGCAACAATATGACCGATATGGCCAATATTAACTATGCGACGACTCATCCAAACTTGCGGATGATTCGTCGCCTTACAATTTTAAAAGGGTAACGTTTCATCCGCGGATGAAATATTTTGCGGATGAGTAGTCACCTGAGTCACGTTTTGGCTGCACAAAATACATCCTGTATTTTTTACTCCAGTCAAACCTTTTGAGCTCCACTCTCAATACGACACACACATGAATTTCTTATATACTTTTCCCGTTCCGTACCAAGTAGACCCCACACTATGGGGCCTGGGTACATACGTCACCCAACATTCTCCTCGACTAATGTATTAGCTCTTCCACATTATTACTTCCTTGACGCGCCTGGCCTGGATTACGTCTTTGTATCACGTTATTAACTTAATGAGAGTTTGGTGAGGCTGGGGTATGAGCAGCTAAGGAGGTTATGTTGGGTTTTTCATGATAGGATCTTATTACGAAAAATAACCGGGCAAGTGCGAGTTGGAGTTGGTTGGAGTTCGAGTTGGTCTCGTACGATGATTATGTGGTTTATATTATTATTTATTTGTCATGAAAAAAGAGTTGTAAGATCGCTCATATTGTAGAGGTGAGACAAACGGACAGACGCACAGTCGGTATAGTATTGTTTGAAGATTACTTTTAGGCATGGTATGGAATCCTAAAATCCAATAGACGATAACATATTTATTTTTATTCATCTTTTTACTTACAAGCTGAAAAAAACAAAAAAAAAGAAATAATAAGTTTTAAATAAGTACCATAACGAACATAATTTTTTTTTCAGAAAATATAATTGTACCTAATAACTGTCCCTGGTTAGGCAGTTATGTAATTAAATACTTGTACTTAAGTCTGGTCTCAAGTTCCCGATAGGTTAATTATAACGTTCTGAAACGCCTACATAATTAGTTTTTCAAATTGTAATGTGATCTGTGGCTGTTTTCTGAATAAGTAGAGTTCCTTTTGGTTGTTACAGGGACCATGGAAATGATATACTTACAATGAATCAGTTATGTATTTGATCCATGTAAAATCATACCTTTTAATGTGTGTCGAGTAGTGCAGACACCTGTAAACCCGAGTAGTGAATCGTGGGTTCGAACCCAGGCAGGCTCATTACTTTGTGTAATTTATTTCATCACCACAGCTCTGTTTTTTTTTTGTTTTTTGCATGGGAAATCATCAAGTAACTCCTCCCGCTCTGGGGGGAGCAGGAGGGAGTGTCAGACTTTTACTGCTAAAACCCATCCATGTTCCTTCATCGCCCTTTGTGTTCCGGGGCCACGGTATCTCTTTCGAACAGTCCCGCAGCCCCGGATCACCATTGCTCTCAAAAACGGTAAACGAAAACATAATTAGGAAACCGACATGTCCTAGAACACAAAACTTCGAAGACATGTGACATCTACCAACCCGCATTGGGCCCGCGTGGTGGATTATAGCCCATGCCCTCTCATAGAGAGGAGGCTTCTGACTCAGCTGTGGGAACATTATAGGTTGATTATGATAATAAGTGTCGAATAGTGTACCTGTAAACCTGATCCCTTTTTTTTCGGATGGGATATCATTAAATAACAGGAGTTATTTTTTTTATTTACTAAAAGTTTTTCTGTGTCTGTGACACAGACAAATGTGCATCTTTTTTTTATTTTTTTCGGTTGGGAAATCATCAAATAACCCCTCCCGCTCTGGGCGGAGCAGGAGGGAGTGTCAGACTTTTACTGACTAAAACCCATCCATGTTCCTTCTTTTGCCCTTTCTGTTCCAGGGCCGCGGTATCTCTTTCGAATAGTCCCACAACCCTGGCAGGTAAACCTGTTCGCTTAAATACATCTTAATCTGAATACCTACTTTTTTAACCCCTTCTTATTGAACTGGATTTGAAAAGTCATTGGCAGAGTGTTTAGCCGTTCTCTTTTTGTGTCCCAAAAGTTACTCAAAGTAACTTTAATATTACTTTTTTTTATTCCCAAAATACTGAATTCACAAAATTGACATCTAAACTATTCAGATATCTTGTAACAAGATTTCAGTGGAAATGTAGAAAAAGTTAGATTGGATCAGGCCATCTTACAACAGAACTTGGATTAGGGTCATGAATAACTTAAGTTAAACGTAAAAAAACCCTTGAAAAGGTACTTATGTTGGATTAAATGTATCCTTTTTACCTGAAAAACTACAAAACTTTGAAACGGAAGATATAAGCGTGGTCAAGGCATTTTTTTATTATTTTGGTAATTATTGGTATAAACAATGAATATTGCTAGATGGTCTTTTTGATTAAAAAAATACAACGATGGTGTAATCATGAGCAAATACCAATTAGTCTGTCAGCGCTCTGTGAGCAAACGTGGCAGCAAAAATATCAAAACAAATGATTCTTTGACAATAACCACATAGAACATACATATGTACCTACGTACATGATGTACGTAAATCAGCTTTTATTTCAATAATAAAAAAGCAATCTGTAGAAGAATAACCTTATCAGTAAAATCTTATTCTTTCTAACAAAGACGAAAAGCTTCCGTAATCTCGTTTTATCATAAATCAATAAGGGAAAGAAATTCGTACGCTATTCACAACTTACAGGAATCATCCAAAAATATTCATATATGATTGATTTGGAATACATACTATAAATAAACACACCTAAATAAATACACAATTTAGATTGCTATCGACAAGCTAAGAACAATAAAATCAAACATAATATGCTTATAACTGCAGTTAACTTCCCGCGGTTCTGACATCAGGACGGCGCGGGTGTACCTAATTTTTTAAATATCATTGTCACAGATTTTTAAGACTAACACTGCAATAAATTTAGGCAAATCTGAAAAGTACACCTGCGATTCTGATGTACACCTTGGACTGTCGGGCACTCGCTTTATTTAAAATAATCTCAAAAACGGAATCATAATTTGTTATATATTTCATGAAACCAAAATATCGTCGTAACGTCAATCGAACACATTTTTTACTATAGAATGTCTCCAGAGACATTCTAGACCCAGATCTAGACCCACACGTCATCCTTATAAAAAGTTTACACCAAGCTAATTCTTCAACATTTGATATTCTAGCACCGTGCCAGCCTTGCAGCCTTTCTCTCCTCGATTGAGTCTGCCGCGGTTACGTATATAGCTCTAACCTTGCCTGAGTCTAAATTTACTACCTCGCGCCGGATCTATAACGATTCCCAACACTATTCTCTATTGCCTTCAAATCCATTCGGCCTCTAAAGATAGTGATGGGCCGTTTAGGCTTTGAATCTGTGTGAGAAATTGGAAATAGAACGTATGAGGTTATTTGTTAGATTTTAACACATTAAGAATATAAAGCAGGCACGCTAGGGAGGGTTTTCATTTAAAAACAACTTCACTTTGCTTAATATTTTTCAATTTTAAGGATAGCGATCTAAATAGTGAATTAACTTTAACATAGGTTTTTGGGTGTTAATTAAAATCATGATTAAGCAGTTAATTTTATGCCTCCTTTGTGTATACAAACATTTTTATGGACAAAAAAATTTTTTTTCTTTGGACATAAAAATCGTAATAGACTTTACAACTGAAATGACAAATTTAACTTGCAAGAATCCGGAACAGACAGACAGACAACGGGACAGGTGAAACTAAATAAAAGCTTGTAATAAAACCGCCATTTTTTCCTGACAAGTCAAACTTTTTACACATTTCTCACCTAACAATATCCTGCTTCCTGTAAACTAAGACAAGTTAAACCATAAACCGAATGAATCGCAAACACTGCGTCTTCTGTACCTCGGTCCAATCGTGAAGTTCACATAAAATTTGTTCTTTCCGCGAGTTTTAGAAAATTCCAAGTTAGAAGCGAATATATTTTAAGGGGAAACTGCGCGGAAGACGTGGCCAGACAACTTTTCTGTAGTAATCTTGTAGCGGGTTACTGGGAGTTTGGTGAGCTCAGTTAACTGGTAGTATAGTGAGCTCAGTTCAACGTTTGTGGTGTTAGCGGGTAATGAGTTGTGAACTCAGCAAATATTACTTTGAAGTTTACGTCCGGTGCAGGTGTTCTCGGTTTAATTTGTGCAACGTGGTTATGACATTGTGGTGGAATTGATATTTAATGGAATGAATGTGGTTTGAAAGTAGAGAAACTAATATCAGGATACGATACGATATCAGTAGCATGGCAGGGTTTCGTAAATATTCACATGTAAATGCTGTATGAATATGGAAGCGTGTTTGTGACACAATTTTAAAAATATCCGGATATACATACGGTTTGCCCGAGGTAACAACCAAATGTATGAATATCTACAAAATAATAATCCCTCGAAATAATATATATAGTTTTGCAACACCGATTTAAAGTCCAAAGGGTAACTCTGGATATTTCGAAGGGTCCAACATTTTGGACGCCGAAGGGAACAATTAAATAAATCGTAACCCATTTATTTAAATTGTGTTCCATTTATTTAACTCTTGCCTAAATAAATGGGTCACCCTATAAGGAAAAATTACGAGATACTCCTCAGCGTTTTAAGGGTTTCGTGCCCAAAAAGCTTTTCCGTTTTCAGTCCATTTGGCTGTCACTCAGTGGCTTCATAAATGAGAAGTTCTTCAACGTTATTTTAAATTAAAAGCCGCAGATAGTTAGGTTTAAAGAAAAGTGGCAGAATATTGAAGCACATTTTAACAACTTTAAAATAGAAGATTAAAAATACCTTTGAATTCACATAGAACTAAAGAAAATGAAATTCCAATTCGACTTAAAGTTCATCCACCATTACCGAGCAAAAACTTGAATAATTTGTTAATTTCCGTTTATCTATCAGAGATTTTACGAAAAGCAATATAAACACGAACACGTTATTGCGCACACCTTAACAGCTATCATAATCAAGGTCAGACGGTCCGAAAACACCATAATCAGCTTAAATAATCAGAAGATTAAGTAATAATGGGTCTAGTACCCTCGAAAGGTGATTAGGATCAGGTCGGCACGCGAACCCTCGCTAAGCTGAAAGCTATCGCCCATCATTTTTGTAAGGCACCGGCTCAGCAAGTTCGCGTTTTAGGGTTTCGTGGCTACCGATCTTTATAAGCGCTGAGAGATCCACTTACTGTTTTACGTTGAGTAACGTAACGAATATCTTGGGTATCCGAGTTTCTCGAAATAAAGCGGAGTAGTAGTTATTTAACTTTCTATATTTTAAATACGTTTTTACAATGAGAACGAAGGGAAATCGGTTGCCGGTTAACACAAAAAGAAAAGTTTTGACAGTCACTTTGACAGCTAAGCCGAGGAACAGCGGGAATCTAATGACGTTTGTTGCGTTTAATTTCTTACATCCACTCCGGAACGCTACCCGGTCATACCCCATTTGCCTTTTCACATTTTTCAGGCTCTGTATCTATTGATCATTGTAGAAAAGCTGATACAGCATCCATTTGATCAATATGAAGATCTTGCTGTGCAGCTAAAGCAAATAAATATGTAATGAATGTCCACCTTACAGCCGGATGATACACTTCTTGAAAGTCCACACCCCTTTTCTGCGCATACACTTTTATGACAATAAGGTATGACGTTTCCTTTTTAATTGGTTTTTGGATTAAACACCCAATTTTTGGTAATGCAGTTTTGCCAGAGGGGAGGTCTACTAGATTACAAGTCTCATTCTTCATTAAAGAATTAATCTCATCATCCATTGCTTTTTCCATTCATTAGCTTCTGAGGATGACCGTGCTTCTTCTATTGTCTGTGGATTTGATTGGTTGGCATACCTTTTTTGTCATAGTCAGGTCTATTTCGTGGTCTCAGTGTGATGTTATGAGTTTCTTCCACCGGAACTGAAATCTGCTTGGGGGGATGGTATTTATCATTAAGGTCATCCCCTGTGTCAGTCTCGTACTCACTGCAAGGGTCATTGTCAGCTTCTTCCAAATTAGACTTGCATGTTGGCTGAGAAGTGACGTCTGTCTACTTCAGTTGCTCGTCTTATTTAGTACTACAGTCTTTTGACCTTTTTGATACTTCCGACTTCTGCTTTCCTGTTGATCGGCGGCTGAAATGAGAAATTCACTGCATAGACCAGGTTTTAAATAAATATGACATCACTACTTTTTATTACCTGGTGCTCGGTATCCTTTTGTACTTTCACAATAACCTACGAAAATCATCTTTCCGGATTTCTTACCCCATTTTTGTCTTCTCTCCTCGTATATGCACCATTGAATCGGAATCAAATATATGAGTCAGTTTTGGTTTGCGTCCTGTCCACATTTCATGTGGAGTAATACCTTCAAGGCCTTTGGTTGGTGACCTATTCTTAATATAAGCAGCAGTGGCAGTGGCTTCAGTCCAAACAGGTTTTTTCTAAATTAGCATTAGATATCATACACCTAGCTTGGTCAACAAGTGTTCTGTTCACCCATTCTGCTGAAGGGTATAGGGAACAGAGGTCTGATGTATGGTTCCACAACTAGACAAGTATCACTCAAGTTATTGTTACCCTACTCTTTTCCATTATCGCTTCTTAATATTTTAGTTATACTGTCCAGTTGGTTCTCTACTCTTCTTTTAAAATCCTTAAATATCTCTAGAATATACATATTCGCTCGAGGTCACAAATTTAGATTATTCATTGGGCCAACATCATAAACAAGTCTGTAAAAACATCAGAACTACCGGATTTGACGCAAACTCTGATGTATAAAACTGGACTACTGTTGTTGTACTGCAACTGTACCGAAAAACAGACTGTAAGTGTATTTACATCATTTTTTAGAAACATTATAAATTTTTAAATTATAATTGTCAACCTTTTTATAGTAAGTGTGAGGTAATACAACCTGCTTTATTAAAATGAAGACTTGACAGAAGTATGTATCATCTGCTAGAAGTATTCTGTATTACTCTTTGGTATCATCCTACTGACAAAATGTTAATCAAAAAGCGTAGAAAATATTTTTTGTTCAAAAAGAAAGGTGAAATTCTAAAGTGTGAAATTCTAAAGATGAATTGTATTGTTGTGTCATCGTCGAACTATCCAAAGTCCTATTCAGTGAAAACTTCGGTTTCGTGCGCACGAATTGTTGATGGTGAATAGAAATCGTGTTGTATCGTTATCGTGACTTCTAAAATGTTTAACACCAAGCGTGTTTTGGTGTATGCTGTTCTACTAGCTGCGCTTTTAGAACCAACATCGGGACGGAGAGGTCGCGGACACAGTAATTCTAAATGGGGCGGTATGTTTGGCGGTGGTCACAGTAATCCGCCAAGAGGGTCTTACGGATCTTATGGCGGAAGTCATAGTTATCCGTTATCTGGTGGTCTTTCTGGTGATAGTTACAGACCTCATCAAATGGTCTCCTACCCTCCTATCCGCCACGGAGCACCGGTGCACTACCCAGCGTATCAAGACCAACCTCCTTCTTACGTTGAACAGGTCAAATACTCAGGTAATAGATACGGCCCATTGATAGCCGGTCTGGCGTTACTCAACCTTGGAACTCTTGGCACTGCCGCTTATGCAGCCAGCGGGCACGGTAAAACGCATTACACACCACAACCGGGCGAAGTGTGCAAATTTGCGATAAAAAAAGAAAAAGGTGCCTACGACGAGACGAACATTGATTGCCAGATTATGAGCAGTTTCATTTTAAAAGACCAAGCGCTATTACAAGCAAGCAATACAACTACGTCAGTCACCAACAGGAGATTAATACCAAGAGCCGAGACAGAAAACATTATGGACGTAATGCTACCTAACGGAATGGTCGTGTCGAATGTTGAAATGACAACTCCTACGACGATCACTAACGATCCAAACGCAAGGAGAGCAGGCACGAACTGCTATGTGATTCATACCACTGCATCACACAAAATGGAGAAGAATGTGCCATGTGGTCTATTATTGACATACGCAAAACAATCAGATAGTGAGAAACTAAATGCTCGCAATGGACCTATGATAACAATAGTATCTGACTTGAATGCGAAGATTTTTTATTTAATTTTTTGTTATTTCTTTCTTACGGAGAAATTATGAACTGAAAGGGGAAAACAAGTATCACAATACCTATATAAAATTAAAGAAACTAAATACATTAAGGTGATACATTAGATCTTTCTGTGCCAGTAGGTAACTAAGTATTGTTTGTTACCGCCTACAGCACCTTCACCTTAGGGTCTAAAGACCTCGAGGTAAACCAGTGCCCAGCCAAGCTGGTCTAAGTTGGCTCCTGTCGATGTACTCCCGCAAGGAGTAAATTCGATATAAATTAAATTAAATTAATTAATTTACATTTACCCTTACATTAGTCTGCTGAGGCCCCGATACCGATTACCTACGGCACCTTCAAGTATTTAGTTTTTTTAATTATAAATAAGTATTGTGATACTTGTTTTTCCCTTTTCAGTTCGTTATTTTTAAGCAGTCGGGTTTTTTGTTTTTATAATAATCATTTTATTTCAGACTTTTTATTTTAATAACCGATAAGTTCTTCAAACATCAATTTATAGAGTTCAAATCTCGTTCTTCATATTTTATTGTTACTTAATACATAATCGATTCTGTTCCTAAAATAAACTTGTAGACTTTCCGTGTCTGTACATTACAGATTTTTGCAAAAAATGTACTGGAAGGTGCGAGAAATAAGTAATAGAAAGCAATTTAGCACCCTTAATCTAGAACCCCTATAATTATCTACAGTAATTATCAGACTTTTATAACTTGCAACTCATACAAAAGAACTTAACATATTTCTACGCCCTCATCAGATTGTATACCTAGCTGGCTTAAGAATCCGGTATTGACTACCGACGAGGCGGGAGCGGCTCGGAGCGGAGCGAGTAAGCAAGGAGCCTTCCTTGCTTACTCGCTCCGCTGTGTTGTGCTCTGAATCGTCTGTTCTGAGTCTTCGAAATTCTCTGGATCTCCACCATTCGGATATGTAGTAGCTACGGCTGAACCATCGCACCGCGGTCTAGACACACTTTGTAGCTGAGTTACCTCAACTGTTTCCGACCTCTCACTGACCGGGCTAGAGGAAGAAGGACAGATTAATGAACTCTGTATCTGTTGTTTAAGCTGATCTAAATGTTTGAGGAATTCCCTGCCTATAGCATCCACTACCTTATAATCGGTGGGTCCCATCCCTGAGAGGATGGGAACTACCGATAACCGTCCCAGATACCCATTTATCTGTCCATGATCCAGATGGATCCAGACCTCATCCCCCGGGCGTAGTTCACGCGACCCACTTGCACCGTATTTCTGTTGATATTCCTGAGCATCCTTAACTTTATCGTCTCTACTCGCTCTAAGAGCGCCGAATTTCGTGCGCAACTTGCGACCGAACTTGAGCGACGCCGCGCCGGTGTTCGCTTTTGGTACAATGTTCTGTGTATCTATAGTACAGCAAAAACGTTTTTTTTAAATAAATGTTATAGCTTTTTTAATAGCTCTTTTAGCTATGTGTACTACGTTTTCTGCTGCTCCGTTTGAGGCAGGATGATATGTCACTGAATATATATCTTCGATTCCGTTCGCCTTTAGGAATAGGGTATACTGTGCAAGAAATACAAAACGTTTTTTATTTCTTAAAAATGCCTTGTATTGGCCCATAAAAACATTGTGGTACTTGTTTAATTCTCTAATACAACACTTTTTTACAATTTAATGTTTTATGTAGCGTGTTTTTGGTGAAACGGAACGCAAACACAAAACGCATCGATTCCTGTGTGACGTCAAATGCTATGTGTCAAAGAAACACTTTTAGTTGAAAAGTACTCAAAGTTTCACTAAGATTTTACTATAATATTGTTATTGCAATTTTTGCTTTAATAAAGCAATTACAATATAGTATTCTATTAAAGGAAAAAAAAATAGATTTAAACAAGGCAGATAGAGGGAAATGACATCAAATGCTATGACTTGAATGGCCGCGACAGTCATAGACGTTTGAACTGTCGTAGATAATTGTAGGAGTTTAATATTGTTTTTGTGCGACAAGCAGTAGTTGAAATTAACTTTTAATTATTTTCTTGGGTTGATAGTTCTGCATTTTATTGATTTAAGTAAAAAAAACAATTACATGCATATTCCCTATTGTGTAAACTCGTGACTAGTAAATGGCGGTCAAACCAAAACGTGCAAACACGTCACTAAAAACGCTGATCGTGAGGCTAGCCGCTGTACGTCGTGTCCGGCCACCAAACATAGCTCCTAGCAAAAGCTTTAATTTTAACTATAAATAATAAATAAATAAATGCATGTAATTCAGATATTTTACAAGATCCATAACGGTACATTCATAATTATTCACATTCACAAAATGTTAGTAAAAAAAATACAGAACTTACTTATCTACACGTATTTAAACTTAAATGAACCTACATTTAACTTTATGTAATCGACTGTCCAGTCTGTTACTAAACATCGCCAGAATGTTGTTAGGGCTGGCGCGGACTCTGCAGCGCAAGGCGGCGTACCGCTTACGCAAGATGCCCCATATGAGCCTCATGTAAATCAATTAAACCCTTTTTCCTACACGCACCCGGTATGACCACCCTATGGTCCGCATCACACAACCTAATTCTTCGTTTTTTTTTCGATTAATATGTAGTTGGAGTGATTCAAATTTATTATCAGACGGCCATTCGCCACGGGGATATATCTTAGAAGTCTGCCTAGCAACTGATCTAGGCTCTGTCTTTTAATCTCACGATAATCTAATAACATGGCACTTTGGGCAAAATGTAAATGTGATTGTTCTGGAATTTCAATAGATTTTTTACTAGCGGAAAGAGCTGGCAATCGCGACAACCCATCTGCTCCATTCTGCTTTGAAGTAACATACTCGATGTCATATAAATAAGCTGATAATTTAATACCCACCTTTGTAACCGGTTTGCAGCCTTTGATGGTATACCCTGCTTAGGCCCACAAATAGTGATCAATGGTTTGTGGTCCGTGCGTAGTGTAAAACGTCGTCTGTATAAATGCTGGTGTATTTCTTTAAGCAGAATACAATAGCCAAAGTCTCTCGCTCAATTCGTGAATAATGCTTCTCAGCCGCTCTAAGCGCGCGCGACACAAACACGAAAGGTCGCTCCCGTGGTCCGTCTGTGCCCCTGTCATTGTGCTCGCACATCTGACTTAGTACTCCGCCTAAGCCCTTTGAGCTCACATCACAAGTTAAAAACAAAGTTTTATCAGGTTCATAATGAGCTAGGACGTCGACACTGATCAAAATATTTTAAACTCTTTTTTGAAAGCTGACTCACACTCATTGTCCCACTTTCAAATAACTTCCTTCTTTAGTAACTTGTACAAAGGTGCCAGTATGCTGCTCAAGTATTTAGTAAATTTTGCACATAAGTTGATTGTTCCTAAAAGCCTCTCAAATCGGTAATATTATCTGGGCGGGGTACATTTAATATACCTTGCACCTTTTCTGGGTCTACTTTAATTCCTTCGGCAGAGATGATATATCCCAAATATTTAACCTCATTAGTTATGAACACACACTTATTTTACTTTATTTCATTCTGTTATGATATAACCGCTCTAAAATTCTCTCTTAAATAACTAAATGCTGATAACATTGGGTTCTCCAATAATATTATCATCGAGAAACACTTCTACTGTTGGAATATCGTTAAGGAGATTCACCATAATTCGTTGGACCCGGACTTGATAAGCCGAAAACTAATCTTTTATACTTAAAAAGGCCCTTGTGAGTATTAATAACTATAATATGCAATTATCAGGGTCATCTAATTCAATTTGATTGTAGAAGCCTACAATCAAATTGTGTGTTAAATATTTTTTTGTAAATACCTTAGCCCCGTTTAATTTAATTAATAGGTCATTTATACGTGGTAGGGTTGTCTGGGTTGTCTTGTAGTACTAAATAGTAACTGTGAAGACCGGGACTTCCCGATAATATTTTATTTCTTTGAAATTATTTGTCTACGCCCATTGTTGCCCCCTGAACAACGTCACAAAGTTCCAAATATAAAATCTCTCATTAAAGACTATGAATAAGTCAGTAATACCGCCCACGCAACACGTGTCTTAGATATCTGTTAGCCAGATTGTTATACCGGCAGAGCTAAGGGTGATTGATCACCGAATCCCGACAGTGTGCCTAGCGCCTATAATCTCCGCCACTACACTGATTGATGTGCTCCCGCCCTTGTAAACAGGGTCTTCATCTGCCGAACGGAAAATCTTGGCTAAGTCGAATTTTTCATGTTGTAAGAAAGAAGATAAATAGCAATTATATTTTTTGGTAACTACTTCTTCTCCTTTATCGTGTGGTTAGTGCCTAACCTGGAGTCAAAGTTTTTATGCCAACCGTGGGTCTCTGACTTGGCTTTACATGCCGTCGAGAAATATCTCTTAGGCATGCTGGTTTCCTCACGATGTTTTTCCTTCACCGAAGCAAGTGATAATTATACAAAACGCACATGAATCCGAAAAATTAGAGGTGCAACTACTTAAAAAAGTGTATGTGTATTGTAATTAGGCAATTAGATACATGCACCTACCATTATATATTTGAACCGTAATATCTTCGGAAACTAATAAGACTAAAATGTATGTGTACGTGTTAGAATGTACCTACTTATGTCCCTACATCAATTTAAGTTAACAAAATGTTTTTTTTTTGTACTCTATCTTAATGCTGTCCAACTTGATCCAAAGGTTGACTGGTAGCGAATGCCTTGTGGCATTATGTCCGCCTATGTACCACTCTTGTACTTGAAATTAATATGTAAAATGAGTCAAAATTATTTAGACAATGAGGGCTATCGTTTTTGTGCTCACCAGATGGCGCCACTGTCGAGTAAGGTCATGTCAATAATTCTATTTTATACTTTAGAGTACCAATATCTTCATAAAAAGTTTTGAATTTTATTACGTATAACAACATAGTGTAAACTTCAGATACATATTTACAATATTCTCTCTAAAATTAGCAAGCATGAAAAATCAATTTACCTCCAAGTACTAACAAATAAGGTAGGTTGCTACTGAAATGAATTTTCAAGTCATATTTAATCAGCAATAGCTCAATCTAGACCACAATTGTGAGTATTAGTAAAAATACGTGACAAAAAAGTACGCAACGCGCGACACACCATGATATCCGACATTCCGGTGAGCTCGCGCTATACTAGCGCCTCTAGCGGCGAATTCATACACGATAGCCCCAATTCTTACGAGAAATGTCACGATATCTAGATAAAACCTTTTTACAAACAACGAATTGTTTTATCATCCCGTCCCGTCTGTCAATACAGACGAAAGGGATAAAGAAACGATGTTGTTTTACGAGCGCATTGAAAGCTTCCTGAACGATATCCCCCGAAGAACCGTTCCTGTGCATCTACTCACTGGATTCAGACTTGTAAATGCCGTCAAAAACCCATGAAATTCCCTGTATCTCACATAGCTACAGAAAACCAATTGAGTTTGAAAAGAAAAATGTTCTCCTCGGAGTGCTTACGTGACTTTGTCAAATACACGGCAAAGAAATTTTACAAGGATGCAAAGTTTCCGAGTTCTCAAGTGTCAGTTCTTTTGACAAATGCTCTTTAATTCTGAACACGTTTTCTTCTCACAAAACTAATGGCTTATTACAAACTTTTTGAGGAAATGAGAGAAAATATTTGTGTCGTTTTATTTTTTTATTGTGTGACAGTATTGTTTACGTCAGTTGCTCGATGAATATGAATGGGGAAGGCAACCGTAAACCTAATGGCGCTAGCATAGCTTGTACCAAGCAATGTCATTGGTTGAAGATCTGTCAATGTCATTTTATAGTTCAAAATAGCTTGACCTCATTGGTCAGATTGGGAAAAGCTATGGACACGCCATCTACAATCAGCTTTGACTTGCCTTCCCCATTTCATATGAATTTTTATCGAGTTGACGTAATTTATTCTTGTTCCATTCGTAAGGCTAATGGTTTGATGAGATTAAAGAGAGAGAGATCAGGAATGTAATCATGCACCCACTCTTACATACACACACATACAGCGCAGTTATATGACCAACAAAACCGAAATAATTACATTAAAAATATTATCTAAAAGTAATAAAACAAATAACGAAACATCAGCTCACTGTATTTGCAGCGTAAGCCTAAACTATGATTTAATTCTACAACTTAAAAACCATACTTGTATCACCTCTATGTTATTGAAGCACAGACTGTTAAACGATCTTCTAAATGAATAATACAAACTCAGTTATACAAGAAATAGACGAGGTAGTTATGGCGCAATCTACTCAACTACAAATTGAGGAATTTTCAAAAAAGTGCAATATACAAAACTTAGATTTTACAATTGTCTCACAAAATATTAGAAGCATCTATAGTAATCTAAATGATTTACAAGTTACTTTAACCAATTTTAAGTTTGATGTCGATGTAATTATTTTAAGTGAATGCAGACTGGACGCGAGCAAATCCATCCCCGATATTCAAAACTACCTGACCTTCTCCACTACCAATCATATAAATCGCTGCGACGGCGTAGTAGCATATGTTAAAAACACACACAGAGTGAGTGTCAAAGAGGTACTATTTACTCACGCGTCATGTTTACAAATAAGCCTGCCCAATCTTACTATCCTGGGTATCTATCGCTCTCCATCGAACAATAATGCTGACAATTTTATAACTTCTCTTAATGAGCACCTGAACTCCCTAAAATCATGTAAAAACATTGTAATAACTGGCGATATAAACATTAATATTATTCATAGGACTCACGAACAAACTAACGAGCGTACAAATAGGCATAGCTACCTTAACATGCTGGCAATGCACGGTTTATTACCAGGACATTCACTGCCAACCAGAGGTGAAAACTGTTTGGATCATTTCATCTTGAAAATGGATAAAAATAAAAAAGCTGCCTCTATTGTTGTTCTGGATACTACCATAACGGACCATTTAATGATATTTCTGAAGTTATCAAATATTACAACGGTACATAAATGCTCTAAAACTAAAACAATAGTTGATTTTGGGAAAGCGCTAGTAACCTTAAAAGAAAGTAGTATTTTCGAACTTAATACAATTAATGATCCTGTTTTACTTTCTGAACTCTTAATTGATAAACTCAGATATTGCCTTTTACAAAATACCATAATAACCTTAATTCCGAGAAATAACCGCATAATTAAACCATGGATTAGCATAGGAATCTTACGATGTATCCAGAACAGGAATAGTATGCAGAGAAAATTACGCCTAGATCCGAATAATGACATCCTAAAAATAACATACAGAAGGTACCGTAACCACTGCAATAATCTTATTAAAAAACTCAAAAGAAAATATGACAGGGAACAGATAGACAAAACAAATAAAGACACTAAAAAATGTGGAAAGCTATAAATAACATCACGCATCGCAAACATACCAAAACTCAAAATATAAATTTATTGGAGATAAAACCATCCTATCATGAGTCAGTGAATCACGTCAATAACTATTTCTCTAACATTGGTAAGTCTTTGGCCGAGGAAATCATCTCTACCAATCTATCGCAAAACCATGAGACTTTTAATTTAACGGATTCACAAGCCTCATCTTTTGTGCTGCTAGAAACTGATCCTCAGGAAGTACATGGCATATTGATGGGTCTCAAATCTGAGAGCGCACCAGAATGGGACAATATATCTACCAATTTTCTTAAATCTGCCCATGACGTAGTGGTACCAATAATTGCACATCTTGCTAATCTATGTTTCACGCAAGGAATTTTCCCACCTGTTCTGAAACAAGCCATCATTACACCTGTGCACAAGGGTGGCGACAGGGACGATGTCAGCAACTATAGACCAATCTCGGTTTTATCTGCTATTTCAAAAGTCATAGAAAAGTTAATTAACACTCGATTGATAAATTACATGAACAAACAAAACATAATATCTGGCTGTCAATACGGTTTTAGGCAAGGATTATCGACAGAAGACGCAGTTTCAGGATTATCTTCTCATATTGTTGAAAGAGTGGATACAGGAAAAAGGTGTCTCACTGTTTTCCTGGATCTAAAAAAGGCTTTCGACACCGTCTCTGTTCCCATCCTTGTGCGTAGCTTAGAAAACGTAGGCATACGAGGAGTCCCTTTGGCTCTGCTAGCAGATTATCTCCAGGATAGAAAGCAACGTGTAAAGATAGGAAACTACGTCAGTGATGAGTTACAGGTTAGCTTCGGTGTCCCGCAAGGCAGTGTTTTGGGGCCTACGCTTTTCTTAATATATATAAACAACCTTTGCGAAATGAAGCTCCAAAATGGGCGTGTTTTTTCCTATGCAGATGACACAGCCATTGTCTTTTCTGGAGAGACTTGGAAATCGGTACATCAATATGCTGAAGAGGGCCTCAGAAAGGTTGCTAAATGGTTAAATTATTTTTTGTTAACACTTAACACCTCTAAAACTAAATATATAGCATTCACAAATTACAACAACAGTCAACCGGGACCTAATCATAACCTTAGACTACATAGCTGTGATAACCCTACAAGCACAAATTGTTCTTGCATTAAAATAGCAAAAGTTACAAATATAAAATATCTAGGTATTGTGCTGGACCAACGGTTATCTTGGCATTTACATGCAGATATGGTCATGTCTAGAACTAGGAAATTAATTTGGATTTTCAAGACTCTAAGACATGTTACTTCAAAGACTATATTAAATCAAATATACGTTGCTCTAGCACAGTCAGTTCTAGTTTATTGTATACCTGTTTGGGGCGGGGCCACTAAAATAAAATTCCTAGAACTAGAGAGAGCGCAAAGGGCTCTCATGAAAGTAATGTATTTTAAACCGTATAGATTCCCTACCGATAATCTTTACTCGCTTTCTGGCCTTCTCACAGTCAGGAAACTATATGTACTCCATGCTACTTTAAAATTACACAAAACCCTCCGCTATGATTCTAGCCTCAACAAAAAAAGAAGAAAATATCTTGTTGCACCAGAAGTCTCGGTTAAAACCACATATGCGAAAAGACAGTTCACTAGACAATCCGCTTCCATCTATAACAAATTAAATAAACTTTTAAATATTTACCCTATGTGTTATCGTGAATGTAAGAAATCTTTAATAGACTGGCTGAAACGCAAGACTTATGACGACATTGAAACTCTCTTGCAAAGTACCACGTGAAAATACATACATACACACACCCACATGCACACACACACCCCTACACACACACACACACCCCTACACACACACACACACACACCCCCACACATCCTCCACTTACTACACACACACACACACACTAACACACACACACGCACATGCTCCTAGATTTAAGTTTAATTTATTTTGTATAGACACTCCTATATTATTACTGTTTCTAGTTTTAGAAGAGCGGGGTCTCCTAGCACAGGTATTTTTCATACTTAAAAGGAGGCCTCTATGTTAGATTATGTATTGTAGAAGTTTAAAGTTAACGTAAATAAATTTATTATTATTTATTATTATTAAACGCAAAAAATAATCTGAAATGTAGAACCTAGTCATTATATCCATTACTCAACTACTTTGTTACAGTCTTACCGCATCTGTCTCTTCTAACTAAAACTGGTCCTAAAATGTAATTTGTAACGTTTATCTGGGTCTTTATAATAGAGACAAGTTGCCGACGGCTATAATAATTTACGGGACTACTATCATCCCTTTAAAACCACTACCTATTCGTAACAATATGTATAAGATATGTTTGAAAAACTGGGAGATAAATGTAAGTCTAAAACTAGATATCCCAATAGGTTAATTATTCCTGGTACGAAAACTGAACTATACAGCGTGTAACAGAAAGGGTATAATCATATGGAATACTGTGGTACGGGCCATCAAACTGAACAACTTTCTCTATGGGACCACCATCGAAATCGTAAAAAAATTATCAGCTGTCCCATACATTTGGGTCGAGTAGGTCTTGAAATTTTGTATAGGACATCTGATTATTTTTTTACGATTTCCATGGTGGTCCCATAGAGAAAGTTGTTCAGTTTGATGGTCCGTATTCCATATGATTAAACCCTTTTTGTTACACGCTGTATAGGCGGAGTTGCTATCCTATGTGTAGTTAGATATACAAAAAGATTCCTAACCAAATTATAGAACGTCTAATGGTCCGCTTCAGAAGGGCTTTACACAGATGGTTAATTCAGAATCTCTTCTTTATTATAAAACAATTATTTCAGTTTAAATGTAAATAACCTAATTGTACTTGTACCAACATTTGCATGTCATTATGTTATGATTGAATATTTTAAGCTACTATTATATTACCTTTGTAAGAACTTTTGTAACCATATTTATTTGGAAATAAATCTTTGACTTTGAACATTTTAGAGCTATTTGAACAATTTCGTTGCATGGAAATCGTGTTCTGTGGAAAATTGCTGCCATCACCATTCGCTTGCCTTTATCCCAATTTATTTGAGGTCGACGCAGAATGATGTCTTCTTCTTCCATACTTCTCTATTACTCTTCATCTCATCAGACTTATCCTTTCGTGCCATATCATTCTTCACACAGTCCATCCATCGTTTCTTTGGTCTTCCTCTACTCTTATACCCATCCACATTCATACTCAAAAGTTTCCTCACGACATTTTCCTCATTCCTCCGCATCACATGTCCATACCACGACAACCGATTACCACACAACACAAAAAAAGATAGGCAAATGGCAATGGAAAATGGCTGTCAGTCAAACAGATTTAAAAGACCTATATAGCGGACGTTGGGAATATTTTCATACACAATTTTGATCCCGAACATTTTCGATTTTGACACACGAATGCTACCTGACAAGCGGGCGTGTGACACTATAGACAGACCGATTTGTTACTAAGTAGTAACAAGTATTGGATTACGATTTCCTTCTTCATTTCCCGTCTATCGCTCGTAAATATTTAAAGGTCTTTGCTGTCAATGGACATGTGATACGGAAGAGCGAGGTAAATGTCGTGAGGAAAGTTTTATGAATGGAATTAAGAGCATAGGAAGGCCAAAGCATCGATGTATAAACCGTTTGAAAGATTGCAATGAGGTTATATATTACTGAGATGATGGCCATAGTGAAGTACAATCTGACATACTGCCCTGATCCCAAATTAATAGAGCTAAAGAAGAATGATGTGTAAAACAATTACAAACGAAGCAGGTGGTCCAAAGAAGATTATAATGAGAAATAGTAAAGTAAGATTTATTACAGCCACGTAGCTACGTCAGTTGTGCAGTACAATAATCTGGACAGTGAGTCACGATCGTACGGCAGACTGCCGCCATGCCCGGCCCGGCACGGCTAACGAACGGTAATCTTTACGAATCGCTCCGGTTGCGACGGCTTCTTTTAAATTAACACTTTCATTTTATTTCCTGGAGCTTTTGATTCAGATATTGCAGAAAGGATTTCTTAGATTAGACTAGGATTATAGTCATTAGAGAATTTCTTAATTAAAAAATGTGGCCTTTTTTGGCAATCGATTTTCCACAGCCTGTTTACCCCTTGTTTGAAAGCTTTCTCATGTTTGAAGTGCTCTGCGCAATATTAAAAAAAATACCGTTCGAAAACCACGATATTAAAAATTAAGGGCTTCATAAACTGGACTGCGGGGCTGTTCGAAAGAGATACCGCGGCCCTGGAACACAAAGGGCTAAGAAGGACCATAGATGGATTTTAGTCAGTGATAATTCTAACACTCCCTTCCGCCAGAGCGGGAGGGGTCATATTATGATTTCCTATCCAAAAAAAAGGCCGTCATAAACTACCACCAATGACAAATTAAAAGAGAAAGGGGCGAACGATGTGGATTTTTACGTGTTAATAAAATTTTCAGTGGCATCAGAATTGGATTACCCGTGATGACGAGACGTAAACGAGAGTAGGTATACCTTCGATATTTGATTATTCATTCATCACATTAATTTAACGTTGGTGACGCACTGAGTGTGATATTTTCGGAATTGTAGCCCCTCGGACAAGAAAAGCTTTTGGCGTATTAAATTCCTTTCTTGACACCTTTTCGAGTTATCGAAACTCATTGCTATAAACGGAATCCTTAAAATACATTATGTATACAACGTGTAACAGAATAAACGCAAAACCTCTTAAGCGGTCATTGTACTCATCATTATGGACAACTTTCACTATGGGCCCAACCCCGAAATCGCAAAAAAAATGTTCATAATGATAAGTACAATGACCCCTTAAGAGGTTTTGCGCTTATTGTGTTAAACGTTGTATAAAGGGTGTAACAAGACCCTTAACGAAGACGAAAGGCACTTGCTCGCCCCGTCATTGCGATCATTTTTTTGTTCTAGACTATACCTGGGAACCTTCTAGTTACGAAGATATTGGGGGTCAAAGTTCCAACTTTTTCACAAGTTTTTTTTTAATACATGTTTTTAATGTTAGATTTTACTTCAAACGCCTCCACGACCCCAGTACTATTCAATCCATTTATCAGCACAATGTTTTGAGTACGTTCCATTGAGTCCTACAGTAAAACGTGCTTTTTCACCCCAAAAAAAAAGTCATTTCCCAGCAATATTTTTTGCGTAAAGTTACTTAGTTTGATGTACTTAATGCTTGTTTGCCGGTTTCGTGAAGGGTCTTGTTACACCTTGTGTAATTAGCAATAAATGTGGCATTTTCATGTTCAGCCAGGCCCAGTAAAACTTAACATAAAGACCACGGTTACGTAAATAAATACTCTTACGTGAATACAAAACCTAATTTGATTATAAACTCAATAATAAAACCATATTGTTACCTCTCTGTGATATGATGTTTCTGATAAAATTGCTGTCGACGAAAAGAGTTCTTTGATATCCAGCAATTACCGTATATTTAATTAAAATACATCATCACAAACTGCACCGAAAACAGAACCAACTAATTAACTAACATTGATCAAAAACCTTGTTTAATTCCAACGGCACTGTACAGTGTACATTCATTCAGTAAAGTTTCCGTGAATAGGAGCAACAAAGTTAAATCCCGTGACAGGTGTTAGCCATCCATCATGAGCCGCTCAAGGGAGATCAGGTGGTGTTTGGAAGATTGGACCGGCCTTCAGTTACAGGGACCCACTAACATGGCGAATACAGTACAACACGTAGTCTCCAAATTGCTTAACAAGAAATAATCTATAAAGATTTTTGTTGCCATTTATGTAGAGAATCCTTCTTCGTTATGTTTGATTTGTTTGCTTGCATTTAAAATGGAAATAGGAGGTAATTTTCTTCCTAAATATCGTGATTCTTCGTCATTATTTGATTGCATAAGTTGGCTATTAAAACACACGAACATATTTCGGGATTCGTTGACGAAATTACATTACTATCAAAAGAAAGCATTCTCATTACGGTAACTGAACTAAAAAGATATTTCCTGGATAAAGAGCAGTCCAATTTCCATCAATGGCATCGGTGTAAGTAGCCGAGACACGTTACGGCTTATTGGCTGCTAATAAAATGGTTCCGAGCGCTTGTGAAAGCCTTTCACATGCTCGCATGAACATTCCGTTCCGTGATGGTATTCACAGAAAATATTGCTGCTGCAAATGCGCCAATTGCGGGTAGTCAGAGATTCACCCGTAGTGACACCACTAGACATTCAGTCGAGCTTCAATCTTCACGCCGAGCGGACGTGCCCCGGTGTGTACAAAGACTAAAGGTTTAATTTCAAAAATACGATTTTAATTTCGCTTCAAGTTTTCTCGTCACGTTGGCGCCGTTGCCGCTACAGAAGTAAAATACGGTTTGTTCATTACTCGCTGTTCGTTATCCGTTGGGGATATATTTCATCTTGGCTTGCAAGTTGTGCAAACTGCGGTCCCACTTTGATGTGCCCGCCGAGTTTGTAGAAGCTTGCGGTATGTGTTATTTTCATACAAGTTATCTAGCGGCCACCGTCTGCGTCTTGAGGAGAAGTTAAAATGGGTTCTGTTTGCAACTTGAGACAGTCGACATTGTATAGTTATGAAAACCATATGATCGGTAGATACAAAGATTTTGAACAAGGAAGATTTGAACCAACTTTGGGTACGTTTAAGCTTATCAAGGCAATGTTTGTTGCGCTTACACTTACACGTGTATGTTCTTAATTTGAGTTAACAGAGATAAGTCCCCCGCACAACTTCAGTCCGCGGTTTGTATCGCTTTTAGCTCGTTATCGGAATTTGCGAAGCTCCGGCAAAGTTAGTTTCTTGTATAACATTATCAGGTAGCACCCTTTTGTGTAAGAACTAAAATACTTCCCCTTAGATAATCTGATCGGTCTGTCTTCCAACCGTTCAAGAGCAAATCTCATTATGAAGTAATTCATTAAATCGCAGAACATCTTTTCTTACAGCACAGCTCTTTACATAATTGGATGACTCTAGAGAATAGAGTATTTTCTCATTCTCGTAGAGTTTGCGACCATTCGAGTACTCGTCGGTTTTATGTGAGAAAAAGAAAGATTTTAAAACTCTCTGTAATTAATTATATGGTCGGTTCCTACAAATGTTGGAATTTTTTAAAAGCTACACGTTTATAGTACCACTTTAGTTGTTTTCTTCAGCTGAAAAGAGTAAAAAGTTAAAACTTTCACGCTTTTAAAAGGAGACTAACGACATAGATGGTATAATAAGCAGTCTTAAACCGTTGCGTGGAAGTAGGTTACAAGGTAGGGTAATTGGGGTGCCAACGTCCCCCACTTTATGCAAACATAGATCCATTCGCTTAATAGTTGTTACGGGTGTTTGGGTAATGTAGTTTTAAGTACAGTTTTTGACCTTAACTACTGTTATGGTTAGAGGACATTACAAAAATTGGCTAATACATGGTTGCTTTAAAACCAAGCTATAATATTTCCATTGCGCTAACGGTATTGTTTGTACGAGGTTAAGGTCATCAAAATTATCACAATTCCACTTTTAATCATAGAACCTGGTACAAAAAACAAATGTCTGGCGATAGTATCAAATTACTCATTGTTGTCACCACGATACATAATTATAACAAAATAATTTGCAGTAAATCACAAGATTAAAAAGATAGTCGTCTGTAAGCAATAAATTCGAGATACGCTTTTAATTTTGAAGCCGACTTCAAAAATTCAGCAGTACAATAGCACATTTTATCTCTTGAAATAAAAAGGGCATAAATTCGACGTAAAAAGGCAACTTCTCGTAACAACTGTGAAAATAAAAAGGTTCGGCCACCTCGCGTTTTATCGTTTTATGCAAATCTCTTTTTCAGCTATTCCATATATTTTAGTGACGTATGTGAATCCACTTATTAATTTAATTAAGGCACTTTAAAATTCACGGTGTATTATTATATAATGGCATTCATAATGATTTTAAAGTTCTCGGGAAAACCTTTTAGTTACTGAATAAACTTTGTGCTTATCTTATTTTATTTTTGTAAATAAAAAGTAAATCGATCACGTGTCTTATCGCAAATAAACCGGATCCCTCTAAATCTAAACCTAACCTCTTCAACACAGTATATCACTCGACTTAAAGCGTGATATCGATTATCGATTGCCTCAAAATTGCCTCGTGGAGTTGGCAGGTACCCGGAAGGATTACGTAAACTCAAGAAAAACACGCTAGAGGTAGGAAACGGGTGAAAATAACCGGGTACAGGTGACGCAAGCCTCAAAACAACCGCCTAAGTGTTTCCGACGGAAAGCTATGGAAAGTGCTCATGGAATATCGCCATTGATTAAATCTCGTATAATGTAAACTCTTATTTTACTTTCTTTCTTCCGTAGTCACGATAATAAGGAAAAAAAGAAAAATGTTTATTCGACGTCAGTACATCAGGCACACACACAATAATATTTAAAAAAGTTACAAAAAAGAGAAAATACATAGTATGACTGTACTGTGTGCCTGTACTATGTGAAAGAAGAATACGTTACTATTTAATGTTTAACTGGTAATAAATTGCACTGTTTTTAAAGTAGTTATACCTAGTACTAATTATTAGTAATGTAATGTAAGTAAGTCACTGCTTTCTCAATGGGTTTTTATATTTTCTCCATGAGTATAGACCAACCCATGAGTTTCAAAATTAGAATAATCTTATTTATTGATTTAATAAACCGAAGAACTGCTTACGTTTGATGCCGTTCATAAATTGATTAGGTACTTTAATTTAAGTAATCATTGAACATATACATTCTTTTCTACCATTCGACTCCACAATCGAGACAATATTAAGTCAGTTTCAACTCGAATATGAATATTTGATTCGTATTCGACAATGAAGGTTTTAACGATCGTCGGTATGTCTGCCGTCGGAATATCAAAGGGACTGTGTCGGCGTCGTTTGTCATACCTCTGACAAAATATTTTTCCACAATCCAATTCGTTTATCTCGTATTGAGTTTTTTTTTTTAAATTTTATAATGAAATTAATTTTGCTTTGAGCATGCGAAGCGGGAGTCTGCGAGAGAAACCTTTTATTAAATAAGCTTTACTGGAGATAAAAGCTTGTAAATTGGTACCTACTTGCGTTTCTTATGCATTCTTCTTTTCATAGAACATTATTTATATAAGACGTTCGTTAGAAAATAAAATTCTATTTATCAAGCAAGGTACGCCTAATACATTATGTCCTGAAGTCTAATCTAGTAAAGCCATTAATTAGACCCAAAAGATCAGTAGTTTCTTTGTCTCGTTCGTTACAAGTCGGAACAGGTGTTCGACAAATAAAAGTTTTTCTTTTAGTGCTAATAAAAGTTCAGGCAACATAGTGTGTAGGTGTAGGTATGTATGTAGTAGGTACCTATGTAATCCCTTTTTTCGTACGGAAAGAACTACATTTGTATCCCTAGAAATGTTCCCACATACAAAGGGCATCCTACATTAAATTATTCAAACAAAGGACGCGATCCCTCAGCCTCAGTTCCAACCTAATTCCGCCCCTAGAGACATATAATAAGCTATTTCCATCAGTCAAATAGGCCGGGAGTATGGCTCGAGATACGCAACAGTATTGTTTGCCCACCTCAGTGTTTTATCTCGCCAACAAACAAGAGCCAACTTGATCGTCCGGAGTGAACAAGTTGCTACGTTGAGGATTTATCTCGAAAACCAATCACTAAGGTAAACATTGTTCCACCAACGGGAGGGCGTTGACATGATTCACTTAATACAGATACATTTTCCAATAACTCGGTTAACGGTTTAGTTGGAGTTTATTCGGTTTTGTAGTATTGTTTGTTAGTTTAAATGAATTTTGAATATTCAGGTGTTTTTTGTGTATGATCAGCTTTTATTTAAACTTTCCTGCTTATCTCGGTAATCGCTCTTCTACGAATCGATTCCGAGATATCCATCATGTTCTCGTTGCAATGTCACGCTTGGCAGATATCTCGATAAAGTACTTCGATCAAGTAAAGCGCAATCTTTATTTTTTCGAACGGAAATATGTTGGGTTCTGTGAGATATTCGTTTGATCTCAAGTTTTGTATATGGTTTTGGTGATGCCAACCACCGCGTTTTTATGAATTCGTATGCATTATACAATTTGTAACAGAATAAACGCAAAACCTCTTAAGGGGTCCATTGTACCCATCATTATGAACAACTTTCACTATGCGACCACCACAAAAATCGCGAAAAAAAAATCGACTGCCCCATACATTTATGTGCGCATAACTCGACAAAATGTACTGAACATCTGATTTTTTTTTCGTGATTTCGGGGTTGGTCCCATAGTGAAAGTTGTTCATAATGATGAGTACAATGACCCCTGAAGAGGTTTTGCGTTTATTCTGTTACACGTTGTATATCAGAATAGCAATCAGAATAGCTCCGAGCAAATTACCTTTATCAAAAAGTTTTAACTTAATAAGACTCATCAGTAAAGGCTTCATAAAGTTTCCGTTCATTTTTGGCACGTTGCCATATTAGGAGGAAGCTGCACCTCTTCGATTTTCAAAGATCTTTTTTCTGTTGCTTTCATTATATGAACTCGATGTGTTTCTCGTCATTTATACATCTGTGGATTTTCATTGTTATTATTTAGGAACACGCGTCTGCGTATATTATTTATCGTTCTATTTTATGAAGATTATATTATTTAATCTCATTTAATTTATTTGGGAAGCCGCTCCCAATGTACTTGGGAAAAGGCATATGATGATGATGATTTTTAGAAGATTCTAATAAAATATTGCAGGAATAAAATTCACCAAAGACGAATTACAAATAAAGCTTTCATTTTTTATTTATTTGTAACAAAATTTAATGGGAGGATAAAGCAAGTAAAGTAAAGTCCAAACGTAAAAGGCATCAAAGGATGAATCGTAACACCGTTTTCGAGAGCAACACTTGACTTACTCTTTTAATTATTTTTACATCAAAGAAATCTTTAATATAAAATCTGACACGTTCTTATTTATTTATTATTCTTAAATGAATTTATTTCTTTTAAGGCATTTTTTATTTAAGGCTTTTGTTAACATGATTAAGGTTTTTGGTTCACGTCTGCAATTCTCGAAGGGTTAGGCATGAGCGGCGCCAGGGGGGGTCAGGGGGTGCGAGTTTTATTTCCTTTTTTATTTTTGATCATTCAACTCAAATTTCAATGTTTTAGCTTAAACATGTAATGCTTGTAAAAAATGAATTCGGTTTTCTATGAGGTCCCTGAACAATCTTTCATTTACATAAATTGAATTAGCACCACTACCTAAACACATTTCATTGATGAACTTCGAATTACGTGTTCATTGATTATACTGTGTTGGCACAGATAATATAATTGGTATGTGGGCTTAGCCTTTGAAAAGCACAGAGAGAGCTCAACATTTACTAACGTGGTTAAAGCTAAAGGTTATCACCAGACTGCGTCGGAACTAAAGGAGACTGCCTCGCTGGTCTAGTGGTCGCAATTGCAACAGCTTGAGGTCCTCGATCGATTCCTGAGTCAGGCAAAGTGTTATTAGATTTTTCCATCAGGACTTTTTAGTAGCAACCACGGAGTCTGGATTTGTGCCCGGTTAATGGCGGTAACCCCGCACCCTATTAAGTGGGATTTAAACGAACTGGCGAAATATGGGTGTACTATTAGGTACGCCTCTGCCTAAGCGTTCGGGGATTAACTCTGCCTAACACTTTGCTGATGTTATGTTATGAAGCAAAAGCAGTACTTAAGGATTGTAGTAGGTGGCGATTAGTAATTTCTGCTGATCTTCATGGGAAATAGGCGTGCTTTTATGGTCTTGAAGACTCGAAGCCGATCTCAACATAGTTGAGAATAGGTTAGGCAGACTAGGAGTATTTATCATCGTTCCATCAATAGTGTAGTTCACCCTAATATAATCTTCTTGACAGTGCTAGCGGCATAGAACGATCTAAGCTAAGTAAGCGGGGTCATCATTTTATTTTAAGCTGTCATCTCGTGCGCTCTTATGTTAATTGCTGTTGAGTTTAAGCACTTTTAAGTGCAATTTAAAATAATTTTGTGACAATTAAACGCAAGTCAGGTGCTCACAGTTCTTTTAGTAAAATCTTTGGATCCGTGCCAGTTGCCTGTGATCAATGTTCGTATTCTGCTAGCTTGCACTCCACTTCCTAGATGTAAGGTCGTTAAGACGACACTTACTGAAAAATATGGGTGCTAAGCTTTGAATTTGCTTTAAGAACTTGGCGTAGTTGGCAGTTCGAGGTAGGGGTAGAGGCACCTGTTCCTGTTTCACAGCTTCTTTTTAAAACTCTGTGGTCTTAACATTTTTTAAAGTTTGTCTTTTTTATTGCTGTAGAATAAAGCCTTAAGAGCGGCCAATCCGTCATACTTTTCGTACAAACGCTCGTATGTGAGTATGCAGTTGTACTAATAGCTTTTTATGCACTATATCTAGGTTTCTATAGAAGCAAAAAAAAATTGTAGAAACAAATTCAGTATAAGCCTCCAAAAATTGCTGTTTTGCTCAAATTTTAACTGAACTTTGGCCGTTCATAATGTAGGTACTCATAAACTGTAAAAGTAAAGAAAACATCTCGATAAAATCCTTGCACATGTAATGGAGATTCTTATTGACAAATATTTATTTCACACTCTTGTAAGACTTATTCAAAAACACGTATTTCCTGGAACAAGTTTAAGAAATTTTCGAACACCATTTTTTGTTCAATGTCATCGCGTTAGGCGGTTTAAGGTGTGCGGGAGACGAGATGTGCGGGGTAGGGGCGGGGTAAGACGGGGGAGTTGAAAGAAAATCAACGCTGTGGCTCTGGATGAAACAACAAGCTTTTCGACCATGCTCGCGTTGACGATAGACGGGAAGGGCCCTCTTAACGTCAATTTAGGTTATTCACATCCTTCGTCAGTTTTGAAAAAAAAAACCATGTTCGTAGATTTTAACTACAAATATCAACAAAATGTTTTGTTTCCAACTGTTAAGATCAAAGTTCCTCATTTATTCGGTTCACGTACCGTTAAATTATGACCGTAATCATTGCATTGCATTGCTTTCAGCAATATCATTTATCATTGGAATAATTGTAAAATGTTAAGATAAAATGTGTTCGCTGTTCTGATTTTTATTTCTATTTATTTGGAATGGAGTTTGACGTCGATTTTGATTGGATCGAAACAAAATGCATGAATATATCAAAATGGGCTGTAGGTAGATACGTTAATCTTTTGTATGTTTGTTTAATATTATTGCCTGGAACGCTGTCGTCTCCCACTCTTGGAGGTGGGCGCTAATGGCCGCGACACAGTATTCCATACTAATGCGGTTATTAACGAACACAAAGTTGTGTAAAATGTTTTTTGTTCCATTTTTTTTTTGTTTTTTTGTTATGCAAAGTGCGTTCTCATTTTTATCCGATTTCCCAGCATCGTTAATCAAACAATTCAATTAGTTTAACAAAGTAGTTGAATGAAGGAACAGCCACGTAATCACCTGATGAGAGAACCTTTTTGTATGCATAACGGGAAATTCTTTCAATCTTGTTAGACTAAAATATTGAGGGTATTGAAATTTCAAATCTCGTGGCTGTAGGGTAGCAATTCAACGATCACGTTGAAATTCATTCGTGAAAGCGCCCTTTTTCAATAAAGTCTCGCAGACAAACATTTGTATTGCTGTGAAAAGGCATAATTGGTGAACGTGCGAGTATGCGCTCTAGTTTGGGGATGTTTACATTGTTTGTTTTTTCATGTTCGATGCTATTTTTTTTAATTGTAACGTAATAATAATAATAATACGAGGTTGTCGACATGTGGAATGTAAACTCGGCTATCATTGTGCCGATTGTTGTGACGGCCAATGGCCTTATGACCAAAAGCCTCGACGAACATCTCTCGAGGCTCTCCTTAGGCGGTTGGATCAAGGGCCTGATTCAGAAGGCAGTACTCCTCGATACGGCTCGCATCGTGAGGAGGTTCCTGTCTCTGGAGCCCTAACCACCGGTAGCTTGGACCCTGCTCCCGATACCGGCGGACCACTATTTTTTATATTTTTAAATGTTTTTTTAATATTAATTTATTTAGAAATATTTAAAAATGTAATTTATATGTATATATATGAATAAAGGAAATAATAATAAATAATAATAATAATTGTTTAGAAATATTTAAAAATGTAATTGATATGTATATAATTGAATAAAGGAGATAATAATAATAATATATTTATTTGCGTAAAACATGGTATGAAAAGATCTTACAGTACAAAAATAGAACAGACATGTTTTGCCAAGATTAAACATAGCATGCAAATATTTGTCATAACAATTTCCTAATCAAAAATTATTATTATATTACAACAACGCTATTTTCGTTCTAGGAATTGATTAAGACTATAGAAGTTGTTGTTAATTAGCCATTCATACAACTTATTCATAAAAGTATATCTCATGTTTAGCATTTTCAGATCACTAGGTAATTTGTTGTAAATTCGTACACACATATTTAAGCAGCTTTTATTGTACTTAGCAAGCCTAGGAGCACTGTTAAGTACGAGTCTGTGAGGATCTCGTCGGCTTCGAGGATTTACATCGTTTGCTATTTTAAATAACTCCTTATGTTTCCATACAAACATGCATATTTCATTAATATACAGACAAGGTAGCGGTAACAAGCCAAGTTTCTTAAATACTGGCTGACAGGATTCCTCAGGATGAAGTCCGTATAGAGCCCTAATGCATTTTTTTTGAGCTATTAATATTCTATTTTGGTCGGTGCTGTTACCCCATGTTATAAGTCCATAACGTAATATGGATTCCACATACGCATGGTAAGCTAATATAGCTGTTTTGAGATTAGTACATTTTTTTACTTGTCTAAGAGCATACACAAACTTATTTATCTTGCTTGAAACATTGTCTACATGCACTTTCCAATGTAGATCTTCATCAACAGTAACTCCCAGGAACTTGGTATGTGTTACTGGTTTAATTTTGGGTATATTTAATTTGAAGTTAAATTCATGATTATTCGATTTATTAAATTGTATTTAAACGGATTTGTCAAGGTTTATTTTCAAGTTATGTAAATATAGCCAGTTAATTAAAATGTCAATTGTATTGTTAATGTCAGTTTCGTGGTCGTAAATTGTATTATTTTTTTTACCGTAACCCACTTTATGTTTTGTTGTTGGGTTTTGGCAGCGTGAGAAGTTTATATTTTACTTGTTTCAGGTATATAGTTGATGATAATACCAATAAGTAATCAATAAGTAACACTTGAATTCCCTAAATAATAATTTAGGCGTTTGCGACATCAAGCAACAGTTAAAATCCTTTCTTAAATCTAAAATTTGTTACGGTGCGAAACATAATATCCAATTAAATTTTAAATATCTATCCTTGCCGAAGGGATGCCGCCGAAGTTTTATGTGAAATTACATTTGTGCCTTCAAAGTTGTATCAAACGTACATTTTCTCCAGTAAGTCCTGGCTTCGAGCACTTTGCAACTGTCCAAGTACCTTTGTACCCCACTTAATGCTCCGTGTTCACAGTTTAAGGTCCTATCTCGAGTTAGACGCGTTTCTGTATTCGAAACTCAGTATTGTTTATTTCGCTTTCTTCATGTGTAGATAGATATCCTTATGATATTAGGACCAATTGCCATTAAGGTAATGTTGCTATTAGGACGAGCTGCTCACAGGTGTTTTTGCTTTTAGGACATTGTGCTCATATAAAGTTTTACTTAAATGTCCTTCGATACGAAAGGGTAACTAGGTACTATGGTATCTCATGTGTAATAACTACTTCTGCGAGTACCTAAAATATTCATCGCGTGCAGTCTGACTATAGTTTTCCCTTGTTACAAACTCTGAGATTCGCTATCCATTCCTCGTGACATCAGTTATTTTTGTCTAGGTCATACCGTCACTAGGGAGAATACTATTTAAATGAACCTTTTCAACAGCGCATATAAACTTCAAAGTTCAGGTAGAAGTTGTTGTGTTTATTATACATTACCGTATTCTGTACCAAACATCACATCAACTAAAATTCGAAGCAAACAAGATTTGGGTTCGTCTAATCCCAACGTCATTAAAAGTAAAATCCAAGTTTGGAAGGGTTTCCAATTCCCAATTGAGCATTCGAAGTTTATTCGACTTAGTTTACGTAACGGTCCGGCTATATATTATTGAATGTCAAAAACTTTTGTACGAGTATCTCAAGAATAATCGAAATAAAACAAGTGAGCAATGTAGGTCTAGTCGTTCTGTACTTCTAGTTATCTGTTGTTCTGAAAAAGTAGTTATGAAAAATTAAAGATTTTCCTCATCTCACGTTCAAAATTTCATCCATGGATGCGTTGGTACTGGTCATAGGATGTTACCTTGGGGAAAGACTGGTTGAATCTTTTTCATATCATTAAGAATACTCCAGTAACTTATATTGATCGACTGTATCTTGTAAGAAAATATTTTTGGAAGACTAAACGTTACAGTTTCGTTCACTATTCTACATGTTACATGATTGCCGATTTACTTTAATATGATTTACCCTCTCAAATGCCTTATTAAAGTACAACAGTTCAAACTTATTTTATTGATCATTACAATGACTACTAGTTTTGACCATTTATTGAATATTCGATCATAGCATTAAAAATTTGTATCAAACTAAGTGGTGTTCATATAACCCTTTAACCACTGGACTAAAACTGGGAATATTAAAGTTAACTGTAATTGTCGGTCGTGTAGCTTCATCCGCGACATCGTAAAACGTTAGTGGTGGTGTCAATTTGACTCTTCGTACCGTTACTGCCATGTGGACCGTATCGTACCTCTGGGTACTGTTAGGTACGTAGACTAAAGTTAACTAGTCCATAAGTAGGAGTAGTAACTTTGACCATTATTTTAAGCTATCACGGCTTACAAATAAACTTATTATTTTGAGCTTCCGATATTTCGACGCTATTGCAAGTGCTATGATTGACTGGAGAATGCCGGAAACCACCCTCATTCTGAAGCTCAAAATAATAAACAATCACGGAAGATATCCCTTAAGTGACAGTATACGTTTAGTAACTTTGACTAATTAGCTTTGCTTATCTTTTTCACAGAATTGAATTAAATGCTAGTAAAATAGATCAAAATACATCTGAAATGTTACATATTCCAATGCAGCAAAATAATTGAAAGGGTATGAAAATAAATAACAATGTAACAGCTGGAAAATATATAACAGCGGCAATGCCTAAATGCCGTTACTCAACGACGATGCCAAAAATGTAAATGGGCATTATTTCATAGCTCGTTTTACATTTAATGGTCAGGCGTTGTTTCACGCAATTTTTTGTATTCATAATTTAGGTAATCCATCAAGTACTTAAATTTATATTCTCGGCTAATTTCGGTGGTAGATGTAGACTGTTTCAAAGGCCAAGGTTAGCTTAACTTTCTTAGAAAGTGGATAGACCTGTAATAACATATTCAAATTTAAATAAACGACCATAACAGTGATTTGCCTCTGCCAAACATGATATCCATTCGCCCAAAGTTTAGTAACAAACACTGACTGATAATAAAATCCCTGAATTGTTCAGCATCAGTAATCACCCAAGCTTTAGCTCATTATCGACTTTATTATAATTCGCGTTGAGTTGGTAATTGCCATGTTAAAAAACTCCGAACACATTACGTTAGCTCGGATGAGAGCTGTAATGGGCTATTTAAAAAGTTTATTGTTTGAGGTACGTGTTGGTAATGACTTGCATGCTTTGCTGGCTCCAATTACTGGCATGTAGCACTCGCAATCTGTAAAGCCCGCGCTTTTTCGGAATTTTTCATTCCACGTATTCGAATATTTCAGCAGCGAGTAATGTTTTCGTGCCTATTTACGTAAATATTACCTTATTTACATAATCCTTATTTTTGTGGCGAGAAAAGATATTGAACGGTACCTTGTGTACTGAAGGCCAAAATTAAAGGAAACATGTATCGATATCTGTATTTGGTGTAACAGGAAAAAACAAACTCCCATACAAATCAACTTCTGACGGGGACGAATTGTCAAAAATCCTTCCTAAGTGTTCACTTAGGCACTGCTGGAGAAAAATCGCCGTCGACGTAGACCGCGACGTAGATCAGATCTAAATTTTTTGAGGGGCCAACATGGCCTATTATTCCACGGGATAGAGAGGTTTGGAAAGAGAAAGGTGAGGCCTTTGCCCAGCAGTGGGACACAAAAACAATCTAACAAAAAAAAAGTCTTCACCTTCGTTATAAAAGGAACTAGTTCATACTTCAATACGGGTGGTTTAGGCTGTGCGTTATCAGTCAGTAAGTTAAGGATTGTTAACTAGATAACATTAACATATCAGTGTCAGCCCGCATTTTCCCACTCCTTAAGAGGTTTTGCGTTTACTCTGTTACACGTTGTATAGGTACTTGTATTCAATAGTCTTACTACACCCGTGTGCTGCTTGCTCGTAATAGGACCCTTAAGTAGCTTTCGTGCCATTGAGTGTTTCGCATTCATGTCGCTTAGAACCGCTTGCCCTTTATTTTAAAATTCTTACTTACAGTTTTTCTCTAAGCCAGAACTCGGTCCCGTCCTTGTAGAAAAACTGTAGGACCGAGTTCTAGGCGATATAACATTTGTGCTGAGTACCTTTTCAAACGGTGTGTGCTACAACATTAAGGCAATGTTGCTAAACATTATCATCTTGTTTCTCTCAATTGATACTTAAGATAAGCACATACCATGCAGCCTTAATAGATTCCGTTGGCGTAGTCGTAGGTGGCCATTTTAGTGTGTGGGAAGGACTATATTTTGAATTGGCAACAATAGTGCCGCAGGGGTTGGAACATTATTGGCTATCTGTCATTCCTTTTATGATTTGAAGCGATCTAACGTAACAATCTGTGCTGGCAATTTTTAGGGTTCTACTAGGGACGGCTTTTTTAGGGAAATTAGGCTTGAAAAGGCACCAATGATATAAATAATACTTGTGATCGCTTATTACGTATTACGTCGAGACCATGTTTTGTTATTCTTAGGACTATAGAATAGAAGAATGTTATTTGTTTATTGCACTCTTATTGTTTTTAGAAATTCCTGTTTTTTATTCTCAATTGACTCTTATACTATTCAAGGCAGTTTCGAATACCACTATAATTATTGTTAGTATAAAAAGGACTGTGGTAGTCGTTGTGGTAGTGGCTTTAGTACTATTGATGAACCATTCTCTTCGAACGAAACATCGCAGTAGTGAGTGTCGTCAACAAGTACAAACAACAAAACTTTGTATCAACTTGAAAAATTTAGTGCGAAAAAGAGGTACAAAAATCTTCGTACGTTGATTCTAATTAGCTTTTTTGTGTACTTTACAACAGCAAGTGTGGGTGTCGCTTGGGTCCATATGCATTATGCAACTTTAATTACAGTTCCTAAGGTTTCCGCTGTCTCAAACTAGTTAAAACATAGTTATTTGTTGTGTCTGAATTATGTTTCCTCACAAATACATCAAGCGCTGAAGATAATAAGCGAAGCAATTTCAACCTTAACTCAATATTATTTAAATGTCCATAAAATCGAGTTTACTAAATCCGGTCGTTGGGTATATAAGGGTCTTCTAATTTTATGGGGCAGGTAAGGAAAACTCGCTTCAATTGATTTGTTATTGATTTTTGTTGCCTTTAAATAATATTTCGGGACGTGGATGACGGTCGAAAGCGGATTGAATAGAAAGTGATGAGTTGGTACTTGAGAATAAAATATGAGCATAGGGAAGGGACGCGATTTTAGACATCGTCATCGTTATTGAAAAATATAAAGAATTTTCTTTCTTTGAAGTCGCATACATATTTTGAAACGATCCATGGGGAACACATCTTTCTTTTACGTATTTTAATCCCTTTTCGCTGAAGACGTGAATGGTTCAACGTTTACAGCCCCTATAATATATTATGCATCATTACTGTACAAGTGTGCTGCTATGAGTTTTTCTATAGCCTCTTTGTCATTACCAAGGTGGAAAACCATTATATTCGAAGCAGGGTCGGCTTAATAATTTATATGTTTGCGCGGTAAATTGCTGTCCGGACTCTCTGCTCCCATAGGAAAAACGTGTTTAGGCGCAGACCGATATTTATTTATTTCACGAAAATGGTTGAAATTACTTAATTTGAATTCCTTATTTCCGAAAATCTAGTTGAAATGCTTGCAAGATACTTGCCCAAATTATTTTCAAAGAATAAACTAGGTACGTATACCTACATGTAATAAATCGTCCGTTAAACATGGAAAAGCGCCAAACCATTATATTGTATCCCTGATATTAATTACCTAATTAACGTAGCACCTATTAAACCTTTTATGTTACAAAGGACAAACCCTTGTACTAACTATAACCGTACAAGGCTGTCCGGTTCATTGGTCAAGCGGCCGCGCTCAAAGGGGAAAATAAGGAAAAACGAAGCATTATATTTTCAAAATACGAACCGTTTTAACGGAATTATTTTTTGTTGCAGGACAAGGAACAAAGGGAGGAGGCACGGGAATCATAAAACCGAAGATTTAATAGGTAAGTCTCCCGAATTTCGTGTTAAAAATTAGGAAAGTGCGTGTTGAAAGCTCATTAGAGTCCGTTCTGTAGCTGTTTCAGTAAAAAATAGGCTCTTTGATAATCTTTGGAGCTAATGCTTTGTTGTGCCGTTCAGTTTAAGTTTGACGTAATAATTTTTGATAAAGAACGGGAAATGGACAAATATTTTTTTTGGGTGGTTTTAACTAATTTGTGAGTGAATAAGCGGTCTTATTTAGGTATGCTAGGCAAGTACAAATGAACAATCTTTTTATGTTTTGGGAATATCGACAGCTAGTCTTCATACTATATAGTGATGTAAATTGTCATTATTAAGGTATATGTTACATAATTTCAACTAATAAATGATTGTGGAACCCTAAAACGAAAATTGTGTGTTGCGAGATAATGCGCGAGAAGCTCGATAATACCAATGATGAATATTCAGCAGATGCTTACATTAAAATCCAAATTGGAGTGACAGCCGTGTGTATAAATTATTTTCTTAAAATCTTAGTCGACTATGGTTTCGTAATTGGATCGAGTTATTTAAGACTTCATATTCCGGCGTGTCTTTTTTTTACCGATGGGAAATCATCAAATAACCCCTCCCGCTCTGGGCTGAGCAGGAGGGAGTGTCAGACTTTTACTGACTAAAACCCATCCATGTTCCTTCCTTTGCCCTTTGTGTTCCAGGGCCACGGTATCTCTTTCGAACAGTCCCGCAACCCTGGCAGGCGTCGGTCCTTACGGACCCCTTCCTGTTTGCTGACTCTCTTTGAGGCGCGCGTGGAACACGAACGCGCCGTCGACACGGCCTGTCGTCATAAGACGGAGCTAGCCCATAGCTCACCGTCCACAGGCCCGCAATTCCGGCGTGTCTTAGGGAAATATTTATAAACTTAATTAAAACTACATTTTAAATAGAAGTACTAGTTATTGTTCCAATAACTGTAAACCATAAACATTAATTATAGACAAGCAATCTAGTTTTTATAGAGGCAAGACCCGTGACAAAGACGTTTTTTATTTTTATTAACTTTAATGCTAGTTGTAGATATGACAGAAGCTAAGTGGTATACAAGGTGTAACATAAAGAAAGCAATACCTTCTGTGTGGTCTCTCGGACCATTTAACTGAACAACTTATGTTCTACGAGTTCATGAAATTCGCAAAAAAAAACGGACTTTCTATATCAACAGCTGATCAACATCATAGGGAAAAATAAAATAAAATTTATGAATTTCCAAAAGTCATAGAAGAAAAGTTGTGCTGTTTCATGGTCTGAGACACCACACTGCAGGTCTTGCGCAATACACAAAAAAATCTTCACAAACCTTATTTCTGTAATCCACATCAAAATAAAACTGTTCACAGGTTTCCTTTCGTATTGTGGGCAAAGAAAATTGATACATTGAGAGATGATAAGGTAACAGAGAGGTATCATAATAATATTATTATACCTCATTGTTCCTCCCAAGGGCACTATATTGTATCTGGTGGTCGTTTTCTACTAAAATGTACGAGAAATCCTCTTTTGTATGGTAACAATGTGTAACCTTTTGTTTCTTTTGCCACAAGTTTGCAGAGTAAATTGAACAAACGGAAGTTTTCATTATTAGGTGAGGGATGTGTACCAACCAGTGTGTTGGTGTTCCGTAAATATTTTACAATTCCGGGAAAATTTTAAACAATTTTTGTTTTCTCCCAGTGAAATATAGGCGTTATTTATTATCCATTAAAAATGTGTCGACACCCTTGCGCCATCTCACGTTGCAAGCACGGCGCGCTGTGCGGGCGCTGCTGCTGCAGCTGCTGAAATCCTCAAGCGGCGCAAATACTGTAACCTTATCGGTAACTACAGTTTTGAGCCATTTGGGGTCGAAACGCTCGGGTTATGGAGCCCGAGTGCACGTCTCCTTTTTAAGGAAATATTTCGCCGACTGGTCGACACTTTGCGTGACCAGAGGGCTGGCTCTTTCTTTGGTCAAAGAATTAGCATTGCCATTCAACGTGGCAATGCTGCCAGTCTTCTGGGCACGTTTCCGGGTGACATCGATGGGGAGGAGTACTTTGACGCCTAAGTGTCCTATTGTCGTCGTTGTATATATGTAGGAACTTAAAGAGAACTCCCATTTAAATATTTTAGAAATAAATTGCGTAAATGGCTGACAGAAAAAAAAAAATTAAAACAAGCAGTACATAATTGACAAAACAATACTAAGGTAAAAAATTAATAAAAATGGACCCCCATTTGAAAAGCTAATCAAAATAAAATAAAACCCCGGACAATGAATGTAACTAATTATTTATTACGCATTAAAGGTTTACCAATGTAACCTTATTTAGCAATTATAGAAGCGTAAGTTAAAATAAGTAGTGACCAAACCGTTGAGCGAAAACTTTACAAAAGCGTATTTTTAATTAATATGAAACACGGGCTTAACGTATTCCCCTGAATACATTGTGTGTCCGAAAATGTATTTTCCCAATGATAGTACTCGTTTTGGTATTCGAATCGTTATTCCATTCAATATTGGAACAATAATCGAACCAACGTATTCGAAATTTAAATAACAACGCTGCCGTATCAATTAAGGAAAAAATTGCAAGCGAAAACTCTACATGAAAAATATTTGACCCTCGGTACGAAAAAGTTTCCGATGTATTGTACGTATGTACGTATGGTTAAAAATATTCCATATTCCACCGAGTAGTCAATTTGTAGCGATATGTAATCGAAACTTTCGCATTTTTTTATAAACTGTAAAAATAATATTTATATCACAATAGGTACATAATACTGCATCGGTATATTGTGTGAAAGACGGAGCTCTTGGGATTGATGTATAACTGTACATACATACAACATAAAGACTGTCCCTATTTATTTTATAAAAAAACTAGCTGTTGCCCGCGGCTTCGCCCCCGTTTTGGTCGGAAGATATCCCACGGGCACGTTGTAAATATAGCTTATGGCACTCGGGGATAATGTAGCTTCCTATTAGTGAAAGAATTTTCAAAATTGGTTCAGTAGATCCAGAGATTACCCCCTACATACAAACATACAAACTTACAAACTTTTGCCTCTTTATAACCTTAGTAACAAATAAAACTTATGTTAGACGATTGTCTATGAGATGAACGAGCCCTTTAAAATCAACAGTTGGTAGGTACACACGGCTACACATCAAGCTATACATTTCCAGTATAAGCTGACCTCGCATTGTACGGAAATCTCATACAATGTGAGATCAGCATAAACTGGAAATGTATAGCTTGATGTGTAGCCGTGTGTACACAATAAGAATCAAAATGAAAAAAGACATATCAACAATTTTCACTGCAAATAAAAAACTGACCATAGTTCCCAGTAATTACAGAATTTCCACCCCTCATTGCCATGTCAAGTGGAATTGTGCATGCCTTTTCATCGTGCATTAACGCAGACTTTTTGTAGTCTATTCCAGCGTATTTAATAGCCACACAAAGGATCAATAGCCATGTCTATTGTTACCTTTTCTGTAGAAGACGTACAAATGATCCTTTTCGTAGTTCGCTGGTGGAATTGAATGGTGCGTTAGGAAAGGCGAACAAATGGTTTTTGTAACCGGTTCATCGTTCTTTTGATAGGAAGGGAAAATGGATGAAGTACGAAGTTCAATAACGATTGTTGTGCTGATTGTTAATGGGTATTCAAAATTGAATGTATAGGGCTAAGTGAAGGTTTCAGTTTGGGTAGGTAATCCATTGTTTAAGTGGTAAAATGATGCGAGTTTTATTTTATTGGTAAGTTTTAATACTGAATATTTAGTAAGAAGAAATAGTGGTTTAAAAATTAAATATTTTATAATTTTAACTAAAAAAGGAAAAGTCGCGTCGGTTTAAAGATTTATTGGAATATAATCCGTAATGAATGGGAATCCAATATCTACATGAGAAAAATCATTCATTTGAGTCGCGGTTTAAAATACTCCGTTGTTATACCATAAACACAAAAGACAATGGGCAGGGCACATTACTCGCTGCGGGACTGTTCGAAAGAGATACTGCGGCCCTTTAACACATCGGGCAAAGAAGGAACATGGATGGATTTTAGTCAGTACAAGTCTGACACTCCCTTCCGCTCCGCCCGCTAAGTCCGGGAGGCGTCATTTGATGATTTCCCATCCGAAAAAAAAGAGCACATTGCTCGCAGAACGGAACGGACAGTGGCGACCGCGAACTGGAAGACGTTGCGTTGGAAGGCCTTCCACTACCTAGGACCCACTACTAGGACCCAGTGACTAGATGGATCGATGACCTGGTGAAGGTTGCGGGAATCGCTGGATGCAAGTCGCACGGGACCGGTCAGTGTGGCGACACTTGGGAGAGGCCTATGTCCAGCAGTGGACGTCTTTCAGCTGAAATCATGATGATGATTGTTATATCTTAAACTATTTCCAAATTCCATCACAAAACGTCCTTATCACAAAATTATCTATTGCATCATGTATCATGACATTATTGTTCCTTTTACTAAATTTCGTGCAATTGAGGAAAATACGCTAAGTTGTTCGGCAGGATTGTTGATTATGTGTAATTGTTGTTATTTACTCAGAACCTCTTGTGTAATTTGTAATGGCTGTTTACATGTCAGTTACCCAAAGATACCCTCTTATTTATTCTTAGTTACTGCCGGGTTTATAAGATAGATGGATAAACAATTTATTTAGTGCGCACAAAGACACACAGAAGCACAATTAAATGATACAATTTACAAAAATATTGTTTTAATACCTATAAATAAAAAAAAAACAAGGTGCCAATACACAAAAAGGAAAACATAATTTACGAAAGAAGTATAGTAACCCCATGACAAACTTCAAATGAAAAACGAGTATTTAAACAAGGTGCGGTGTGCGCCTCATGGTTGCACCAAATGGGAGTTCAGCTCAGCATGTGTAAGGCAAGAAAGATAAGATAAGATTTGGTAATCTCTTTTTTCGAATAATATAAATGAAGCCAGCTCTTTACAGTCCAATGATTAATACGCTAGCTGCTAATGCTCGTTTGAGTTTTAGTATTCAGAAATACCAACTTTCCTCAAAATGTTTTTCTTCAACTTACTCATGTTTAAATCCTGAAACTAATATATAAAAATGAGATCCTCAAAATCTGGGTCTTTCACGATACAGAAGCACTACAAATTATAAAAACAGCATCCACGAATTGATTTGAATGAAAATGTGGCACTACACAGCTCAAATCTCGGAGCTAGATGATCCCAGCACACAATAACGACAAGATGCTTGAAAAATGAGGGATTGTCACCTGTTGCGAGCCGTGACACGGTACAAGAACCCTCGTTATCCGATCACTATTGCCATTTGCAACTCAGATGAATATTGATGAGTTGGCTCGTTGTCAAGATTCGTTTCGACGTGGTCTTATAATATGTACACGCTTCGTGATCGTGGCTCTTCGGTATACTTCGGGGAGTTCCGCTTCAGTCTAATTAGTCATTATATTAATTAATTAATTAATTAGTCATTGTATTTAATTGGTACAAGGAGCGTAGCCAGAAGTTGTCTTTGTTGAAATATCAAGGTTTGCTCTTCTGTTTCGTTTGGCTGTCACGAATCGCTGTACAGTGTAGGTAACTGCATGTTGACAGAATACCAACAATGCATAATATTTTTAGGGTCCGTACCTCAGTCGGCAAAAAACGGAACCCTTATAGGATCACTTTGCTGCCCGTCTATCTGTCTGTCCATCTGTAAGACCGTTTTTCTCAGGAACACGTGGAGGTATCAAGCTGAAATGAATATAAAATACTAGATAGATAGATCAATCATTAATTTAGTGAACACAAAAGACACAACACACGCAAGTACAATTAAATTATAAAATTTACATGAACATTCTTTAAATATCTATAAAAAAACAAGGTGCCAATTTACAAAAAGGAAAACAATTTATGAAACAAGTATGGTAACCCCATGACAAACTTCAACTAAAATAACGAGTATTTAAATAAGGTGCGGTGTGCGCCTCAAGGTGCACTCATGAGTATGGCGGAGCCCCTTATGGGTATCCTGTCCGAGAAACTCTTCGTTCCGATCTCGCCGGCGAGTTCCGACCCACCCCCGTTTATTTTACTCTCAGGACTCACCTGCAAGTCCTGATGCATCTCCTATGGAGATTGCGGACGTGCTTTCCGAGGCCTCGGAGTACTCGGGAGCCTCTGACGCTACCTCTGATTCTGAGGAATACACAATGGTAGGCAAGGGCAAGCGTAGGAAGGGCAAGGGCGCTAAGGCCAATAAGGCCAAAAAGCCCGTAGCGGCTCGCTCTACCCTCACCCCACCCTCCCCTGCCCCCTTATCTCGCCCCGTTTCTCCTGTCGCTTCGACAGCTCCGGCCGCGTCTAGCCGCCCCGTTAGCCCTATGGCTACCGCCCCTACCGCCCCCTCTGCTTCTTCTTCAAAGAAGCTTAAGCCCCCGCCGCCTATCTTCATCCAAGATAAGGCGAAATGGGCCGATGTGTCCAAGATGTGCACTGAGTTGCGCATCAACTACACCTCAGCCAAATCTACCCTACAGGGTATAAAGGTCACTGTCCCTTCGTCCTCGGACTTCAGGGACCTTGTCCGCAATCTTCGTGGGAGGCACGTCGCCTTCCACACCTACTCTCTCCCTGAGGAGAAGCCCACCCGCGTGGTGATCAGGCGGATCCCCAAAGAGATCCCATCCCAGGACATTCTGGACGACCTCACCTCCCAGAACGTTCCAGTCTCCGCCGTCCACCGCCTGCACAAGGCGAGGGGAGGTGACGAGTACGACATGGTGCTCGTCATCTGTGACCCCGTCGAGGGTCATCACCCCATTTTTAAAGTTAAGACCGTCTGCTCCTTATCGGGCATCCTCATAGAGCGGCCTCACCGCAACAAGGTGCTTTCCCAGTGCCACGGTTGCCAACTTTACGGCCACGCCCAAAAGCACTGCTTCGCTCCTCCCCGGTGCGTCAAGTGCCTAGGCGATCACGCCACGGCCGATTGCTCCCGTCCCAAAGACAGGAATCTCTGTACCGAGCCACCCAGTTGTGTGCTATGCGGTCAGTCAGGCCACCCGGCCAACTACAGGGGTTGCCCCAAAGCCCCCAAACAATTTCCGGGTAAGCTGGCGAAGCGTTTTAACGCCCGCCAGCTGAGGGAAGCCCCCTCATCAGTCCCGATCCCCTCTGCTCAGTTGCCTGAGCGTCTCAGTCCCCAGAGACCGTCCCCCTGGAACGCGCTGAATCATCAGCGTGCTTTTCCAGCACTTGGTAGCCCCAAGACCACCGCCCCTATGCCCGGGTTATTAGATAACCCGGTCCCTTGCCCCGCGCCCATTCCAACGGCCGCTCCCCTAGCCTCACCAGCGCGCCCTCCCTCCAGGCCATCCGGCCCAGAGTCTGAGGTTGCCGAGGAAAGCTCCTTCGACACCATCGCTAGGTTCGCGATCTTCGAATCCCCTGAGGCCGACCGCTTAGCGGCCGAGCTCAGAGGAACGAATGATATGAAAAAGATCAACATGATCTTTAAATCGTATCCTAGGATACGTGCAGCTCTCCGCGCGCTCTCTCACAACCAGACCGATAATGGATCTAACTAGGCCCTTAACGAGTACCCAACCCCGATCCCTTAGAGTAGGCTTTTACAATGCCAAGCGCATTAGTGGACAACGCGATGAGATCGCCGCGTTCCTCCGCGATCATCAGATAGATGTCTTTCTTGTCCAAGAGACGTTCTTAAAGCCCCATCTCCGCAACCCCAAGATTGCAAACTTTCATATAGTTCGCAATGACCGTTCCCGCTGCCACAGAGGCGGCACGCTCATTTATTACCGTAAAGAACTGCACTGCATCCCAGTAGACTCACCCCCTCTAGAATCAGTACTTAAGGTTTCAATCTGTCGGCTAGGTATGACCGGCCATCAGTCGGTCCATATCATCTCTGCCTACATGCCCCCCGTAAATTCATCTGAGGACCATTCCCTGTTAGAGAAGGATCTCACTTCTCTCTTCGGCTTGAGCGAGTCCGTTATCATAGCGGGCGACCTCAATGCCAAACACCCTGCTTGGAACAGCATAACGACTAACCCGAGAGGGCGAGCGTTATTCGACCTAAGCGACTCCCTTTCTTTCGACCCTATCGCTCCTATGGAGCACACCCACTACCCCGACACTGTCGGTTTGCGTTCCGATGTGCTCGATATAGCGCTGCTCAGGAACGTCAGCCTCAGGCTGGACTCGATTGAGACGCTACACGAGCTTAACTCTGACCACCGTCCGGTAGTCATGCATCTCGTTTCTAGCTCGGGCCTCTTTGACCCCAGCCAGCCCCCTGCCCCTGTTTTGATAACAGACTGGAAGAAAGTAAGCGATAAGCTGAAATCCGACATGTCTCCTCTCACGGACGGTATCCCCGATCACATAGTCTCAGTCGCAGACACGACGGCCGCCATCAACTTGTTTACAGATCACGTACAATCCGTACTGAAGGATTGTTCACGGGAAGTCCCAGCGATGAGCGATCACCGCTGGAAACTACCCGATGACATACGTGATCTGATAACCGAGAAGAACGCGGCCGTTCGTGCCTATAGCGTCTTTCCCTGCTATGCGAACAAAGCTCACATGCGCAGCTTGCAGCTTGCTGTAAAGCAGCGCACTAGTGAGTTTCGTTCGAATCGTTGGGACAAGGAGCTTAGCGAACTCGAGCCCACTCACTTAGCTTTCTGGCAACTGCAACGAAAGTTGCGTGCTAGCAGCGACGAGGTTACTATGCCTCCTCTCATTCGCCCCGATAAGAGCGTCGCCTTTGACGACTCTGAGAAGGCTGAATGCCTGGCCGACAGCCTGGAATCTCAGTGCACGCCCAGCTCTCAACCAGTAGACATGCGACATCTCGCTGAGGTGGACGCGGAAGTCGAACGTAGAGCCGCTCTCCCCCCAGTAGAAGACCCCGACTGTCCTCTTCCTTCAGTCACGCCCGACGAAGTGAAAGACATAATAGATAGGCTACAGCCTCGGAAAGCCCCTGGCGCCGATGGCTTCACCAATAGGGTGTTCAAAGCCCTCCCCTCTCAGCTCATAGTCTTGTTGGCGGCCATCTTCAATGGCGCCTTGAGCAATAACATCTTTCCCCAAGTGTGGAAAGAGGACACCGTCATAGGTATTCCCAAACCGGGTAAACCTAAAACTGAGCCGACTAGCTATCGGCCGATCAGTCTCCTTAGCGCGCTCGGTAAAATCTATGAGAGGCTTATTTATAAGCGCCTCAAAGACTTTGCCGAGACTAAGAGCCTCATTCCCAACGAGCAGTTCGGTTTCAGGACCGAACACTCGTGCGTCCAACAGGTCCACCGCATCGTAGAGCACTTGAGCGCTGGCTTCCAGCGTGGAGCGATGACCGGTGTGTTATTTTTCGATATAGCGAAAGCGTTCGACAAAGTCTGGCACAACGGGCTGATATACAAGCTGTATCAGCTCGGTGTGCCAGATCGTCTCGTGCTCATCTTGCGAGACTTTTTGGCGAATCGCACTTTCCGCTATCGCATAGGGAAAACCCTTTCTTCCCCCCACCCCATTCGCGCGGGAGTCCCTCAGGGCTCTGTCGTTTCCCCCCTCATATTCACTCTATTTACTTCAGATATCCCCAAGAGCAAAAAGGCTGACTTGGCCCTTTTCGCCGACGATACGGCACTCTATTATACTGGGCACGGCCAAGACGCCATCGCCCGTCAGCTCCAAAAAGCAGCCAATGCTTTAGGAGCCTGGTTCCGTAAGTGGCGAATCGAGGTTAATCCCGATAAAAGCCAGGCAGTTCTTTTCCATAAGGCGCGTCTCATACGTCCCGTCCCCTCTCCGATCACTATGTTCGGCAAGCCGATCCCTTGGGAGAAGCAAGCCAAATACTTAGGAGTCATTCTCGACAACCACCTGTCCTTTGCAGCGCATATAAGAGCAGCCCGCGACCGGGCTGCCTTTGCCATGGGTAGGCTCCATTTTATGATCACGGCAAAGAGCAAATTGTCACTTAAGTGCAAGTTGCGACTCTATACCGCCGTCATCCGTCCCATTATGACATACGCTTGTGTCACTTTTGCCCATGCCCACCCGCGTCATCTGCACTGGATGCAGACCCTTCAGAACCGTTTTCTTCGTAAGATCACCGGTGCCCCCTATTATGTCCGTAATGACAGTCTCCACTTAGACCTTAGGATCCCCACCTTAGCTCAGTTTATGAAACGTCTTTCCAAGCGTTTCTTCGATTTCTTCGATATCAAGCATAGGAACCCCCTGATCGCATCGGCCGCCCGATACGAGCCCTCGCGTATTAGCATGGTTCGCCGTCCGCGACATGCTCTCACCACCCCCGATGACCCCATCACCCTCCTCCAGGAGAGCAGTAGGGAAACCAGCACACTACGAAAATACAGATACAGACCGCCATGTTTCCGTCCTCGCCGCCGAGGCCCGACGCGACGCCCACGTTCAACGAACCCCCCCCGACACTTGCCAGAGCCAGCCCGCGATGCTGAGCCGGTAGTTTTAAACCAGCCCCTAATTAATATCACTCAGATCCAGCCTGTCCCTTTGCTGCCCCCCCCAGCGACGCCCTAAGCCGAGGCCCGTACCCCACAGGGGGTGCCCTTAGCGAGTGGTCGCTTAGTTTTTAAGTATAGTTTTAAGCCCCTGGCTGGAGGCCTTAGATTCATTTTAAGGCAGGGACAGGGAATAGTCCGGTTAAGCAGTAGCCAGCCTCAGAGGCTGAACTGCGAGATGCCATCACACAAACAAAAAAAAGCCTCAAGGTTGCACCAAATGGAGTCCAGCTCAGCATGTGTCAGGCATGCACCTGACGCTGATATTCTGCTGGATCCCTGTAGTGACATACGGACGTCGAGCAGACGAGATAAATCGGTGTTGTGATAAAGTGTTGTTCATGCGCGGAATGAAATTGTGTAAGTATACCCTCAACTTAAATCAAGTATTTTACAGTAAGTTTAGTGTATTGGAAACGTTCTTGTTAGTTGATATGTGTTTTAATACTTGAGTACTTGTGTATATGAGTAATATCTGCTACTCCTTAGAGCAATGAAAAAAATCGACCTTGTAAGTCAACGCGATCAAAATATATGACCGATCATGTCGCATATTTTGTGATTTCACCAGGCAATCAAATCCTATAGGGTACTTCCCATTGACCTAGAGTTATGTAATTAGACAAGAAGCAATGTCGTACAGCACATGATAAAGGAAAGAATCTGAAAAGCTTAAATATGTATTTTAATAACAAAATACCCACAAGTATAAATGGAACCCCCGGGGAGCAAGTCCAAATCGCACTTGACAGGTTTTTAATAGCAAAATGACTCATTACAGCTAAGGCGATTAAAGTGCACAATGGAAACATCAACTAGCATTACCCAGCTTCCTAGTTATTAGATGCTATTTTGCGTCTAATTACAGCAGTCAAAATACTGTTCATACGGGAAAATTCCTACCAAAGGCTGAGCATTTATGGTAATGCTGCAATCAATCGCCATGTTGCACATTTGCATGTTTGAACATGCGTACACGTTGTTAACAAGATATAAATTGCCCTAGTTAATGTTTGAGCCTAGATTTATAGATCCGTAGCATATCTGTAAACACCGGTGCGATTGAATGGTTTGCAGTGTATTATAGTTCCAATAATTGCTTGATTTACGATTCAAAACAATTTATGACATAGTTTCGGATGTAAGGAAGTTTTAACAGGATGGATAATGTACGATGCTCTTAGAAGGCGATGAGCTTAGTTAGGGTTGCCATACGTCCGGAATTTCCGGAGAAGTTTGGAATTTTAGCTCAGTGTCTGAAATGCAAGGATAATTTTTAAACGTCCGGAATTTCCAACAATGAGAAAATTAAAATATTAAATGTTATTTTTGAGGTTTCTGCCTACCCCCATGGAAAAAGCTTAGGCTTATGTATGTATGTCCCTATGAGAAAATTCAATCAGTCCATGATAAAATATAATAATTTTTCATGATTTCAGTAGAATTACTTGAGTAGGTAGGCACATAATAATCCTAATTTTTTTAGCAGACTGCAAAAAACAAACAGAAAGAGCCCTGAAATTACTGTGAAAATATTATTGTATTGTAGAAATTAAATACAGTACAAATTCTACAATACAATGTCTAGTGGAGCACTATGCATTAATTAAAATTTTGTAATAAATATACATAGAAATATAACTTTTGTAATGCTATGTAAATTGGCCACTTGAAACTCATTAGGTAGTGCGCAGGTTCAGTAAGAGTATACATACCTATAACCACTTAGATATAATGTGACGAACAATGTGTTGAGTTGTGGCATATTACAATTAGGTTAGAGATAATGATTTTTGGTGAATAAGAGCCTAAAGACCTACTTAGATCGTTCCCGATGTTAGCCATATTGTGAGTCTTAATGTAAGATATTACGAAAAAATAGATATATTCCCTACAGACGTTCTGATTTAAATATTATTATTATTGAGTGGTCTAAGTTTACATAAATCTTTCGATGATTTTATGGCTATAGTGGAGGAATTTTCGGACCGCTTGACGAGAATGTTAGCATCCAAACGAATTTGTACTCATGCTTCTTCGCTAGTTCACGGGTTTCATGTAATAGCTGCTTCTTCTGGAGAATTAGGTGACAATTAGTTATGGAACTCCACGCGGGCGAAGCCGTGGGTATAAGCTAGTACTAAATAAAAGCAGCCCTTATATCTTTTTTCTATTTCCATTAAAAACGTCTTGAAATAAAACACCTGCTTAACATAAAAACGACGGTAACCGATCTCCCATCTTATTACAGACATTACGAGCTATTTTACATTTTATCCGCGAAATATGAAGTGTTGGTACATTTCCCTCGCTGTATTGTCAAATTGACGCGTCGCTTACTGGACACAAAATGATAATGAACAATGCGGTTTATGTTAATACCGTAAATGTCGTACTTTAATTGCGTTCCTGTGTTGCCGGTGGAAATATGGATGAAGACCTGGATAGTTCCGCTTTGTGGCTCTTTGGAACCATTCATAAAGCAGGTTTACGTGTTTTTGGAAGGGCGAGTAATTTTCAGATATTGGACACTAAATATTCCTAGATAACAATATTAGTTTGCGTATGCAAGGAAACGTTCAGCAATACACATTTCTATTGTGCTCGGATACCCGGTAAAAATTCAGATCACTGATTTAGTAGCTTGTCAAAAAGCAGAATAACTAAAGTCACAATAATCAACCAACAATTCTGAGATCATATTTCGTATAAAATTTCACCACGTTTCGTTGCCAAGAAAAATGTACACAGAGATAAAAAACTGTCATCCATTTAATGCTGGCGTCCATTGTCAGCAGCAGAGCATTTGCAGTTGTTCCCGAGATCTTTACAGCCAACCATACCTGTTGCTCTTGCGCTTGGCTGTCTACAATCTACTGACATTCACAACAAAAGGCGACACTGAGACAAGCTTTTTAGCTTTTTTTCTTCATTTTAGAGCTGCACAGATATATAAGAACTTTATTGGAGCGTTAGCTTATCTGCCAGCTATATTTCTTTGGTAATTGTAGCACATGAGGGATAGATAATGATAGATACTTTTTCTTTACTATTATGAAAATCTTTTAATGATAACCGTGCTAATTATTATTATACATGTATATATGTGAAAGTAACTGTCTGTACATTTGCTACAATGTACTAAATCAGTAAACCAATTTTCTGATTTGAATTAGTAACAATACCCGATCCAAGTATTTTTTTATTTATTACTAGCGGCCCGTCCCGGCTTTGCACGGGTGTGTTGCCTATATTACTCAGGGTGAATGTAGCTTTCTAATAGTGAAAGAATTTTTGAAATCGGCGCAGTAGTTTTTGAGTTTATTAATTACAAACATACACCCAAAAATACAAATCTTTCCTCTTTATAATATTAGTGTAGATAAAAAAAAAACTTGGATCGGGTTTTGTTACTAATTTCAGGAGTTTTATTTTTTTGCACGGAACCCCAATTCTTATTCTAAAATAAAAGTAGCCTTACTTACTCCTTACAATCCCGTTAAAATCGGTTCATTCGTTTCGGATATTCGCCGGAACTAACAGACAGACAGATAAAAATAAACAAAATAAAGTTTTTTTTGTTATAAGTGCCGTATATACATATTTTCATACGCATTTAGTAAAAAGCTGTTATTTTGATATTACAGACAGACACTTCAATTTTATTTGTTTGTATAGATTAACTTATTTTGACTCTGGTGTGCAGTTTGCACAGCAGTCTACTCACAAATTAATAGAAGCGACGAAATTACTTGCTGCATTGCTTCCTCCTCCATCCACATTTTCGAAGCAAATCACTGCTTTTCGTCGCTTGCAACACTGAACACAACGCAACGTAATTACGTCAGTATTAGGTACTAAATATTCAAATGCTCTGGTGGAAGCGCGGCTAATGGAATTTCAGATTACGTACATGTAGAGATTCGATTTATCCACCACCTGTGGTGACATCTTGGTTCCAAATTACAATGATTATAATCTATGGTCTTGTTAATGGGTTAGAGTTGTCTCGAACAAGGTTGATAATAATATGATTGTGATATATTGCAGCGTATTAGGCCAATAACAAAGGAGTTTAATTAAAACTGTCAGTTGCACAATCGTATTAACGTGCAGTGGTTCTTAATTTGAATGATGAAAAGGTAATGAATAAAATATTATATTTATTTATTTATTATTAAACATTTGTAAACTTAACAGGTAAACCCAAGACGTCTACAAACTAGTTATATTTAAGTACTAAATATACGCGTACCTACAGTTACAATATTTTGTTGTTGGCTTAGCTTATTATTATGGTTAAAGAATTTTTTTCTCAATAAGCAATTACAGTAGGTATTTCACTTACTTGAGAGCATATTGGAACTTAAACATAGTATTACAATAACTTTGACATAATAAACTAAGTAGTTATGTAATGTTTTTCTGAACAATTAATTAAAGTCTATGGTAAAATATTTCGTACGCAAATAACATTTACTTTAAAAAACACAGCTTACAATTTTTATTTCCATCCACCCGCAAAATAAATAATTACTGTGGTCGCAAATAATCATAACAGATAAGGAATGCGAGCTCGGTGCCGCAATAAAGGCAACGCAGCAGAAGGGCAAGTTTGGTTAAAGTAGAGTTTGAACATTTACACCTTGGCCGTTGCGAGAACGCGTTCCCGACGTTTGTCAGTTGGTACAAAAATTTAGCGCGAAATTATAACATTTATAGTTGATGATTTAATGATATCGTTTTTAATAATATTATTTGTTAATAGGGTAGAAAGTGCAAAAAGGGGAATAATAGGTAAGCTAAATAAGCTATAAGTTATATAACATCACCAATAATACTAATATTTGTGACCTGTCAGGAACGCATTCTCTCAGCGGCCAAACTGTAGAATGTGATTTTTTAATTTAGTTTTGATAGGTATTTAATATCTATGGACACTACATAATTTTTAACTTTTTAAAGAATAACGGCAAAATAGGGACAGGTATTGTGTATCATAGTTGCAACAGCGATTTCGGTTTGAGTACGTTTCAATGTAAATGGTTTGTGGATTACATGGCTTAGAGTTTATCATGAAATAATTGAGTTTTTTATAATTATAATTATGCTTACATCGACATAAACGAAGGGGCGATAATCGTTACTTGTCCAACCCTAAGACATGTGAGGTAGTTACATCATTAACATGGCTTACGTACTTGTGTACAGTGTGTGAGGTAGGTATTAGCCTCAGCCATAATTTTCTTCAGTTTGTCAGTGAACAGGTCCACATTTTGACTAAGTACGATTGAGTTGAGGAGCGTAAGAGCACGTCGCGTGGTTTCATTTCTTGCTGCACGGGTACGGAAACCAGCCACAGCCAGTAGGGACCGCTGTCGACGCGAACCAAGCTCCCCCACACCCCGCATTGCTCCCACAGGGACATTTAGACCTATACCCACCAGAGCTGAGGGATTGTCAATTTTATTATTGAGTAAATGGTAAAAGTGTATTATTGCCTGCAAGTTCCTTCTCAACTCCAGAGTGTCGAGTCCAAGCATACCCGTTACAAAGAGCGAGGGATATAGAAATGGGTAGTACCCGTACTTTTTTTTATATATATACCTACAGAATTTTTTGTGTATTTTTTCAATCATGACTTTGTATTTAGCCTCGTACGGGTCCCAAATGAGAGCATTATATTCTAACCGGCTGCGAACGTACGCGTTGTATAGCATGATTGCCGGTCTGCAATCCTGGAATTTGTAGGTTTGCCGCATTATATTCTAGAATAATTCTTTGTGTTTCTTGTACCGGGTTCCGTTTGATTCTTTTCTTATTTGCTTCTGCAGTGTTAAGTTTAAATTCTATTGAAAGATCTTTCCACGAGATTTTAATAGATATTTAAATTACTAAGTAATTCAATAATTTGGTCCCAAAATAGAAACTAACCACCCAAAACAACATTTATTACCCAATCCGGCCAAATCTCATTCCTTAACGTTAATTTTCCCTTCAAAGGGATTTGAAGTGACATTTACTCAAACAGCGAACATTTAATACCTATCTTATATTCTAATACAACACGGATTCTGGTAAAACAGTTGGGATGTATAGAACAGGAATACCCATCGAAGTTTGTTACAATATTCATGCGATTGTCAAACTTTTATATGGAAAGCGCAGTTACACAGCTGTACAACTGTGTGTACAGTCTCGAGAGCTAATATTTATTCACGTAATAACTTTTAAAAGTGGTTATCTCATATTGTATTGATTTGAATTTTGAGCCTGCGTCTTTGGTCTAGCGGTCGCAAGCAGGACTGTTGATTATGTGGTCCTGGGTTCGATCCCCAGGTCGGCCATAGTGTTATTGGGTTTTTCCATCAGGAATTTCTCAGTAGCATCTCTGGATTTGTGCCCGGTTGATGGCAATAGGCTCGCCCCCTATTACATGGGACTTTAATATAACTGGCGAAATGTGGGTTAACTATTAGGTACACCTCTGCCTTACCCTTCCGGGATTACAGCCGTGCCGTTATGTTATGTTTTTTTATTTTGCTATGAGCATAGTATTTTGGACCTATTATACTATTATGAAATAGATCTTATCTCAACGTTTCAATCGTTATAACTCGAGAAAATCGCTTTTGAATTTTGCTGAGTGTATACAGATTAGTGCTCGTAACTGTACGTTTATGTAGGTGCAAGTAGTGTGGGGTTTAGCGCGGCAACTTTGTCTTTGCTGCGGGCAAACAGCGTGAAGCGTACGTTAGCTGGCCCCGCTTGTGGTGGCGTCTACACACGGAGAGCCGCTCGGTTACAGGCTAGAGGCTCGTTCAATACGTAGTTGTGGGCAGGATGTGCGCTTACTTACCTATGAGCTAAAATGTTTACTGGAGCTCTCCTATACCTTACTATCTTTTATTTCTTTTTAGAAATAACAACTCAATTCCTTTAGGTAGCTTTGTTTAAATATATACCTAAAAACAAAGTAGTAGTAGCGTTTTTAGCTTGGGGCTTAAAGTGATGGCAGCGTATATAATTTTAGAAACAAAGGTATTGTACTGGCCTGATTGTCGTAATCGCCATTTTCCTTGAAACTTCGTAGATATCTGAAGGCTCTTTAGAAAATTGCCTTTTCACATTATTTCAGAAGCGTCTCGTAAAATATCTATTTAATATCTTTTGAAGGTGAGAGAAATAGCTTTGAGGTCGCTGTCCTACCTGGTATTGGTAAGGTTTTGAGACTGGCTAGATACAGACTATGGTTTTCAAGCAGGTCTGAAAGTATTTTCAAAAAATGGTAGGCCATTTTTATACACTTTATTAGACAATTTGAGATAGATTGAATTTAATTTAAATAAAATTATGTATATATAGTATTTAATGTATAATTTCTCATTCATTAATGTCACTTCAAAAAATAAATCCCATTTGGTATACCTGCTTATAGATGTGGAGAAGTATTTGGAGAATTTTAATGAAAACCTATATGATATCTAATAAACAACTAAACAAAGGGTTAACTGTTCTGTTCGGGGTCGAATTTATACTTCTGTGTTCCATACAGTTGTAGCAGTTGTTCTCTGGGAAATATTGCGTGGGTGAGATTGCCCATTGTAACCAAGATGGCACCATAGTTTTGGTACGCAGTCCAGTCCGGTAATGTCTACTATTGTTCGCACTAATCCAACCTGGGGTAGTTAGCTATTTTAGTGCTCTGATATTGTGTTTTGTTTTAAATAAGAATATTAGTAAGTAAAATCGCTACTTATTTAATATTTTTTTGTATTTTTTTTCAGTGCTAGAATTTTAAATATTGAGTAGGTACTAATTATCCAAACATTTGAAAGGTGTGTTTTAATACCTAGTTATAAATCCAGTATTTACATGTGATGAGTCAGCACTGTCAGACTAGACAGACATAAAAAGGTCGTAACAATTTTATATTTCACGAAAACGAGTTTCACGTAACGTTAAAATGGGTCATAAAACGTGCACCCTTTTACAGCTACACCCTGTGATTCTCAAAGGGCATTATAATACAGTGTGGTTTTCAGATATTCATCATTTGAATACGATTAAGGATTGGCTTCCAATCCAATCAAAGAACATGAAGTTTTGAAATAATAGGTAGTTTCTTTTGTTATTTGATTGCGCAAAAAAATGCATAGTTATCTCTAAAAATAAAGTTTTAATATCCATGCTATCAGCAAACTAGTCTTTCGATTTAAAAAAAAAACATAATATGTTTTACCTTATTGCAATCTCATGAATGAAATAATATGTGTATTAAGTAAGTTTTTTCACCATTAACGATAAAACACTGAGTGACGAGTAAACTGGTCGTAATTTAGGTTAAGTCTGATAAAAAAATGTTAATTACGTACACTCTGGTGGCTTAAATATTCTAGCAGTAATTAATTTGAACCTAGGGCACACTCCGTGTTTCTGTAGTTAATTACTGCACTATGTAGCCTGATTATTTGAATGTTATTTCTAAAATGTGTTCAACAGAATGTAATTGGTGATAACATGGCCTAGGCTGAATATTATTATATGGATTAGAACAAAACGTCTAGATGTAGGCAGATTTGTAAAAATAAACACAACCCAGTGTAGTGACGTCGAGTAGTCACCATATTGTCCACTCAATTTCTACATTTAAAGATACGGCTATGTTTATACTGACTTTAACAATACCAACCTGTACATTTGCCAGCGCATCAATTTATAACCAACTGTCAAATTTTCTCATCCGATTTTGAATTTGACCATCCCAAAAATGGAAAATGGAGAAATTTTACAGTTTGTGTTAACTGATTAGTTTATTTCAATCAAGATATTTACATTATTTACAAACTACAAATCTATAACCTATAATAGTAATAAAAATATGTACAAGTATGAAAAGGGTTACGTTGTGTTAACTTGATGTGCTAGCGACTGTACGTTTAAGGGGACTGCCCAGTGTGCATATATGCTTAAAGCCACCCGGCAAATATGACTTCGACCAAGCAAATATAACTTCAGTCAAAACATTACCCTGAACAATTCCAGGCTTCACACCCAATGTTTGGTTTAATTGTCGAATACACGTAGTTATAATATGTTTATAGGTCCCTTTATGCATTATATTCGCTGTAATAGTTCACTGCGTTACAGGTTAATTAATTTCCACCTCGGTAGGTTTGTATTCGTAACATGATTGGTCTTATCAACCGTATGTTGTTATTGTACTGAAGTTTCATCACAATATTGACCTAGCAGCATGTTCGGCCGTGGGGAGAATGTTAAGTTAATTTTAAGTAAGGGTAAAACAAGCAATGCTGGTTTGAATATTGTGAGAATGGAAACTTAAACAGATTTTCTAAAACTTTTTTTTTGAATTCTCTACTTCGGAAACAAATCTATACAAATACTATAAACAGGTATCTTATCTTTCCTAATATTATCATCATAACGCATGTAATCACCGAAGGTTTAGGCAGTGGTACCCATTAGCACACAATCAGGCTTGCGTGATTGGTACCAAAAATTGTGACCTTGACAATATTTTCATCAAATTGTATTGCGATTAATCAAATCTCGCTCTATAGTATCAGCTTTTTAGGTACGTTCAACAACGACACTTTTCAGACTTATGCCCTTAGTAATAATGTTGAGAATTGGGCGACCGTCAGTTGAGCGCGGTAGTACCTGGCATTAATATATTTTATTCATGGGAAATATTGCTGAGGCATCGAACACGGGAATAGAGCCGACCGAAGCCATACGGGCTGCCACGCGGGATAAAGTTCCCGCACCGGGGTTTACAAGGTTCCGTGTAATTCCACGTAAGACAGCTGAGCTAGATAATACCTGGGTGTATACATTTTATCCCAGTAGTTTCCACCCCTCTATTTTACTCTAGTCTTTCGATAGCCACTACAAAACTGTTGAAAGGATTTAAGTTGTGAGAATTTACAAGCTCAAATCTTACGAACTCGCACAACTTATTTCTGAAAGAGTACATTATATAATTTTATTTTAATAATTATGTAACTGATAAACTAACTATTTACATTATTCATTAAAAAACTATTAAATAAAATAAATAAATCAACAATAAATAATAAATTATATTGTTGCCACATAAAGTTAAAGATCATACTAGAATAGGGATCTCTAAGTATTCTAGAAATAATTTATTCTTTCATTTATTTGATCATCTCTACTAACTGGACAACATTATAATTATCAAAGATTCTTCAATCTTTTAGTTAATTAAATGTTTAATTAGATATTTCGTGTCGCAATTATACACCTAAAGAGGTTTTACAGCCATTTTAAATTTTAATCCGCGTCAATTACGTGGAACACAGCGTTTTAAGGGTGGTTTTATGGGAAAATTGGTTTCAGGTGTAGCAACGAGGATGCCTTTTACACCCCCAACGTTATTATGATACTTCAACCACCTCTGCCACTGAAATACCTATTTCTCATCTATACAAATAAATATACAAAATTGAAGTATCTGTTTTTAATATCAAAATAACAACATTTTAATGAATGCAAATGGAAAAATAAATACGGCACTTAACAGAAAAACTTTTTTTTTTTCGTTTTTTGTCTGTGTCTTTGTTCCAGCTAATCTCCGAAACGGCTGAACCGATTTTGACAAAACCTTTACTGGCAGATAGCTGATGTTAGAAGGTTTAACATAAGCTACTTTTATTTTAGAAAAGTAATTAGGGTTCCGTGCAAAACAATTAAAAAACCCTTGAAATTGTTAACAAAATCCGGTTTTAAAAGGGTAATATTTTTCATAATAATTTCACGCGATCGAAGGTTGCGGGCAACAGCTAGTAGGAAACAAATGCACTGCAGACTTACGAACTTAGCTTTAGTTTTGAAAATATTATAGCAGTTTTCCTGATAGAGACTTTAGCGATATCTTTGCCTTAAAAAACTTAAGGAAAGTTAGACGTTAGCCCAGAAAATCTTTTTGGGGTCGGCTTTCAGTCTTACCGGATGCAGCTAAATACCAGAATTTTACATGGAGCGACTACTTATCTGACCTCCACAACCCAGTTAGTACTGGGTTATCCGGTACCCCTTGGTTAACTGGTTGTCAGACATTCGGGACACTGACTACCTGTAATGACTGTCAAAGATCTACATTTGACAGCCTGGGCCAATGGCTTAACGTGCTTTCAGAGGCACTTAGGAAACTCGGTATGTAATGATGGTCACCCATCCACAGAACGACCTTGGCAAGCGCGGCTTAACCTTGAAGATCGACCCGTGCGGCTGTAATTATATAACCACGAGCTACTCGGAAAATCTTATCGTACTTAGTAAAAAAAAATATGAATGATAAGATTTTAATATTTTACTCAATAAATTAATGTATAAAATATCAAATGCATTTCTAACCTCGCAAGAGAAATGTTAAATCGTGTTCCTCTCCAAGTAAATGTTGTGAAGGAGACTGCTTGTGAGCGAATAGGGTTAAAAAAGAGTTTTACTGGGCGTGCCAAAGTGCCTGGTAAGGTAAAGTACTACACTTGTGGCGACCTTTCCTCGACAGGTGCTTTAAATATAATATAATTTTACAAAGAAAAGCTTGCATGACAACTAACTTAATCAAGAGAGAAACAAACCTTAAAAATGTATGTATTTCGTTGTTTATGAATAATTGTATCAATCGAAACATTGAAAGAACTTTTATTCAAAATTATGCCTATCCGTCGCGTCATCGTGTCGAAACTTATATTGTCACGTATACTGTATATATTCCGTGATTTTTCATTATTGAGGTCCCGATATTTCGACGCTGTTGCAAGCGCCATGATCGCGGGATGACTGGAGAATGCGGGTGTAGTTTAGTTTTAAACCGTGAAAGCCTAAAACAGTCATCGTGTCGACATCTCGACATTTAGTTTAAATTCTGGATAGAATTAGTTTGTTCTTAACACCATGTTTTCTATCTGAAAATACTACTAAAGTGGTGTTATTCAAAGTGAGAATGCCTCGTACTAGTAGGTCATATGGCACGGTTGGCGCATTGGCTGAGCGACTGGCTGCTGTACTGCGTATCGTGGCTTCGAACCCCGCCCGGCGGAATAAATTGTATAGCCTACAGGTAGTTGTTATGGCTGTTTGTGTTTTTGAGTGTAAATTTTTGTAAACTCACCCAGGACTCCGAGGTTCCTAGTGTGGGGAAAAATATGCTTAAAATATATCGATTTAGGACCATGAAATCACAATATAGACTAGATTGGTCCTCAAGCATAATAACTACGAGCTGTGTAAGCGGGCGGTGTGTAAGGTTCCATAGCCGAATAGCAAAAAACGCAACCCTTATAGATTGTCTCATGTCTGTCTGTCTGCCCGTGTATGTAACAGCCACTTTATTCCGAAACTGTTAGGACTACACAGTTGAAACTTGGTAGGTAGATGTATTATGTGAACCGCTTTAAGATTTTTATACAAAAATGATAAAAAAAACGTAAGTCAATCGTTTGAAAGATAGACACTTCCAAAGTGGTAAAATGTGTGTGTGTCCCCCTCTAATTTATAAAGTAAGAGGAGGAATTCTGAAAAAATATAGGATTGTAGAACGTAAATAAAACTTTCAACCAAAATTGGTTTGAATAAGATTTGATGTTTAGTTTTTGAGATATGGGACTTTTTATCAAACTGCAGCAGTAACTTTGTTTTTTCATTATTCATAATTCAAAATTTAGTTTAGTTGTTAAATATAAAACATTACAATATGAAACGCCCGGGTGTTATCTCTGTGAGGATCGACCAGAGGACACGGTGGAGCACACGGTGGACGGAGTCGCGTGGGTGGAGCACCGGCGCGGCGTAGCGGCGATCGGCGGCGGCGACCGGCCTTGGTTCAATCCAGGGTCCGGAGCGAGACGGAATGGGACGCCGTCACCTCCTTCTGCGAAGCAGTCATCCTAGTGAAGGAGATGGCGGAACGTGAGAGGAAGAGAACCTCACGTCCCAGCCGCCGTGGCCCCCGGCGCCCGGTCTACGAGTATATAATATCAAGAACTAAATGCCGAAATACACGGACTGTTTTCCCGGAGTATCTTAATACTGTTTAGGTACATTAGAACTATGTCTTATGCTTATGCTACCATTCCGAGGTTACTGCATCTTAAATCTGCTCTCAAAGCAAAGATATTAATATTCTACGCGAACACCTAGGATGAATTTATACAATCTGGACCCGTCTAAATGTGCTTTAATATTCTGGCAACCTCTGGAAATGCTTGAATGCAATTCAAGACTATTTAAATGAGGGACATTATATCACTGTTGCATGATTCATTCCGGTCAGACCTAAGTTTATCTTTGCGACGCGCGGTTTGAAGAAACTCAAATCATGTCTTGGCTGTAGAAAGCATGATGAATTCTTGATATCTTATAGAAGAGAAAGAAAAGAAGAAAGAAAACATGTTTATTTGGCGCGTGTTTGTTTCGTTTTTTGGTGGTGTTAGCATGGGACTTTAAAAAAACATAACTGGGTACATTAGCGATACCTCGGCCTAACCCTTTGGGGATTATTGTTATGCTATGTTTGTTAGGCACTTTGTTGATTTCCAAACCGTAAGCCCGATTTAAATTCCCATTGGACAATATCATGAACTTCCATACAAACTTCTATCCTCTTTTTGACCCCTCCAGGTTTTATTTCATCATCCATCACGCGCTGTGACGTTTTCTAAATGTTACAGCACCATGCTGAGATAGGGGCCTTTTGGCTTCGTACAGGACTAATTTCGTTGTTTTTTTTTTAATTATAGTTTTATTTACTTTTATAATTTTGTTGTACTTCATGTAAATGTAACCATATTTTTGTTTTATTTCGTCCTGTGCGGGCTAATAAATACATTTTCTTTCTTTCTTTCTTTCATCATTAATGTTCACCTTCGTTATATCAGGAACTCTTTGGAAAATTTTCAAGCTTCTAGACTCAGTGGTATAGGCTGAACGTTGTCCAACAGTGAATACAAGGTTTTTATACAGTACGTAGCTTTTTTGTTTTCATATAAATATATTCCTCATTACTAGATATTGTATTACGTACTTTAAAAATCATCCGAAATATCCATGAATGTAAACGAAATTCACTCCCCAAAGAAACAAAGTTTGGCAAAGAGAGCTATGCAGTAATAGAGTAAAAGCTCGCATTTGCTAGTTTCAATTAGCTAATTCGTGGAAATTTAGTTATTAAACCTTAAGCTAAGTGCTCAACGGGAGCTAATTACATTTGATAACATTGCTTGATTCGATGGAGTGGGGTTCTTTACTTCACTTCTCTTTAGTTTGGAGAATTATCTTTATCAATGAATTATCCTCAAAGTGTCTTAATCTTTTCAAGAAATTTGCTTCACTATTCTAATCTTATTCTTTATTAATGACATTAAATTCGTTTATTATAAATAATTGTAAATACACTACTGTCGAATTATTGATTAATTATCTTATAAAACAAGCTCATTTCTCCATCGCAATATATTGCAATCGACGTCTTTTTGGTTCGTCGGCCACATCCACATTAGTCTTGTTTAAGCAGGGCTGCTCCATCGCCGAAGCCAAATAACTTGGCTAATGGTATATATTTATGTCTTGTGCTGCGAATACACATGCTGATAGTGGCACGGATTATTGAGATGATGATTCTTGAACTTAACCAACCCGTAATTACGCTAAAGGATCTGTTCCATCGATCAGCGATTGCAGCACCAAGATGTTTTACGAATATATTATACTATACTCCGTCTAATTAACCGTTTGTTCTTGTCAGTTGGTTTTTAATGATAAATTCGTTATTACAATCAAGGATAGACCAACGTTTCACCTGTCTAGAAGCTGAATTACACTTAAAATGGCTACGTTACGTTTTGAAGCCTTAAAGAACAGGAGAACCTTTTCAATCAAGAAACTCAAGCAATTGCATAAAATAACTCCTGTAATTTTCGGGGGGTTGGCTGGATATGTGCTTATAGTGCTTTCACCCATAATTCGCGGGTACAATACGTATAACAATGTACATATTATCCCATACAATACAAGTACATATTAACAACGCTAGTCTGACTTAATCTCGTTCCGTGAACCTGTCGTCCTTTATTAATTACTACGAATACAATCAAAACTTCATCGCTCCATTAATTGATGTTTCATGGATCAAGCGGACCGTTTGGTTATTCACATCGGCATCGATTAAATTAAATAAACTACCTACTGATATGTGTTCCAGTTACCTTTAGTAATGGAATTTTTACTTTTGATCGTTTTTAGGGGTCCATAGCCGAATAGCAACAAACGGAATCCTTTTAGATTCGCCATGTCTGTCTGTCTGACTGTCCGTGTATGGCACAGACACTTTATTTAAAAACTATTAGGACTACACAGTTAAAACTTAGTAGGTAGATGTATTCTGTGAACCGCTTTATGATTTTTATTCGAAAATAAAAGATTAAGGGGGGCTCCCCAAACATGGAACGGAAACTAAAACACAAAAAAACATCAAACTGTGCGGGTGTCTATAGGATAGGTCTTTACAAATAACATTGATGTTCCTAAAACCATTTTTTATCAAAGTCAGTCGTTTGAAAGATAGACATTTCCAAAGTGGTAAAATGTGTCCCCCCTCTAATTTTTAAAGTAAGAAGAGGAAAATTCTGAAAAAAATTAGGATTGTAGAACGTAAATATAACTTTCACCAAAATTGGTATGAATTTCATTGATATGAGATTTGATTTATAGTTTTTGAGATATGGGACTTTTTCATCAAACTGCAGCAGAAACTTTTATTTTAAATTTAGTTTTGCTGTTGAATATTAAACAATTCAACTGAATGAGCCTTAAAAATATTTTTATTATATTGTTTGGTGCTACGGAACCCTGTGTGCGTGTGAGTACGACTCGCACTTGGCCGGTTTTTATTTTTGTTTACACGTGAGGTCCTATCGATATTATATTTATATTATTATATATAGTTTTTGTTACTCCGTCTTAATGATTAGTTTCAGTATATTGTTCAAAAACTTTCCGAGAGGGCAAACGTAGATATAGCATAATCAGCCTATAATGTTCCCACTTCTGGGACACACTGCCTCCTCTCAATAAGAGGGAACGGGCTATAATCCACCACGCGGGCCCAGTGCGGGTTGTTAGATGTCACATCTCTTCGAATTTTTGGTTCTAGGACATACCGGTTTTCTCAAGATGTTTTCCTTCGCCGATTTTGAGAGCAGTGATGATGAAATAAATTACACAAAGTAATGCCTGGCCTGCCTGCCTGGGTTTGAACCCATGACTTACTGTTCGTAAGTCGGGGCCACCACCACTAGGCCACCGCGGCTGTCAACGTAGGTATGTACCAGCTTTATTACCGAGTTAGATTTCTTTTTCTGAGATTTTAATCAACATTCTCTGTAACATACACATATGACATCTGTGGAAAATGTTGTGGATAGTATATTAATTTGGTAAGATTAATTTGAAGACAGCACTGCTTATGCCGAATATATGACTTTGTTTTCCCAAATGCATTAAATAAATAAATACAAAAAAACGTGCCTTTCTGTAGATTTTTTTAAGGTAGTCACTGGGGACCGTCTATATTTAGCTTTCATCAAAATTGTATCCTGAAGACATCAAAAAGAAAAGCTTAGTCCAAAAATAGAATTCTATCCGTCGTATATTTCCTTTGATATGTAATTTCATTAAGAAGTGTGGGTCATATTTTATTATTTCTTAGTCTCCGTGGCTCAGGCACGTTCGCTCGCCACCACATATCCGTGTCACTGAAGTTAGTACCCGCACGTTTACTTTTGTCTATGATAGTAAAAAAAAGGAGTGGGACTAACATAAAAGTGGCTGTATGAGTCTAGAAATAGACTCATACAGCCAGTGTCTGGTTTTTGGAATGTATTTGTTACAATCTCGTATTTTTAATATCACAATAGATTTAATACTAGTTCTTTAATAGCCTTGTCGTCCCAAGTACTATTGCTGATTATGAGAGGGGTTCGAATTCCAGGTCAGGCAAAGTGATTGGGTTTTTCTTCAGGAGTTTCTCAATAGCAGCCCGGAGTCTGGAATTGTGAGCGGTTGATGGCAATAGGATATCCCCTATTACCATAAGGAAATACACGTACAAAATTTAGGTGTTAAGGTACACCTCTGCCTAATGTTTCGGGGGTTATAAGCGTCAATGTGCATGCACATGTGTGCGCATGTTTATGTGTAGATTTTTTTTATTCTGTGGCAAAACCGATTGTCCGTAAGTTAACAACTTTACTGTTTAAGTATACTTTTGTAAGATCCTTCAAGGGCTACAAACGTGATGCTATGTAATTAAATATGTTTTAAAAGTGATCATCTCAATTTTTACAAGAAACATTGAACGTCCAAATCAAAGTTACATTTTTCGATGACGAATATGTTATGCAATTAGGGTAACTGCATCCCCCTCCCCATATGAACATCAAACCGCCCAATACCTATTTATAGTCTACCAACCGACCAGAGAGGGTGAATCAAAAATTTCATCACGTTTAGAGAAATTGATTGCGTAAGCCCATTTTGGGTTATGGTTTGATGAATACTACGGTCAAGAGAAAGTGGCTTCTTGTTTCAGTTTTAATTTAAAAAGAAACTTTGAATGTATACAGACAAAGTTTTTCGATGTTGATTATGTAATAAGCTTAATGAACTTCAATATCTCAATTTATACGGCGGACGGCGCATCTCTTTTTCTTCTATGCTTGTCTATTACTCGTCATGTTTTGAGTCACAGTATTTTCATAAACGTAATAAAAATTTCTAGTTACCATAAACTAACCAGAAAGCGATGCGGTAGACTTCGCAGGAGATGGCGGGACGAGCTGGACCAAACCAACGACCAGTTCTCCACATTGGCCCTGGGTCGAAGGATTTGGAAGTCATAGGGAGAGGCGTTTACCCAGCAGTGGGATGACACAGGCTAACAGTAACAGTAACCATAAGCCGCCAAGAAGATGAAAGCTCACCTTTCACAGACTCATATTAAAAATGCACACACGATTATCTTTTCATCACATGAAATTGTATGTGTTTTCATTCTCCGTAAAATATAACATGCCACGGGCATTTTACATAAAGCCACAGCCATGTAATATAAAATTCATTTACCTTGGCAGACATGACAGGAATTTAAATTTTAAAACGATCTAATCTGGGGGATTCTTCACTGAGTCAGATTTTTTCTGTGTTGTTTTTACAGAAGATATTCAACTTGTAAATGTGTGGCAAAGGGTTGAATTCACCAAATAATACCCTTTAAAGTAAAGTAAAGTAAATCTATACTAATATTATAAAGAGATAAAGTTTGCAAGTTTGCATGAACCGATTATGAAAATTCTTTCATTAATATAGGAAGCTACATTATCCCCGAGTGCCATTGGCTATATTTACAACGTGCCCGTGGGATAATGTCCGACCACGCCGCGAGCGAAGCCGCGGGCAACAGCTAGTAAATCATATTCACAGCAGTACTATTTTCAGGAGGATTTATAATAAGTGATGGATTCTTTGGATGGAATCTTTGAAGTTAAATTTGTAACCACTTTCCAGTTTCCCGGATTGAACTGAAATGTTGCATACATGTTTAGCTTGGATATCAATGCATGGTTAGCCAAGTGGCGTCATTCTAAATCTAATTTAGCGGACTTCCAAAGATGGCGGTTATTCTTTATGTATTCCCATGTAAAGGGTTTTAAATGAAATGGTTTGCTGAGAAGAATATGAGAAATAAAATGACGTCACTCTAAAGCGTGTTTTAGTTTTTTTGTGTTCAAATAAACTAAAAACCAAAATTAAAAAAAAGTTTAAAAAGTTATAGTTATATTTTTAAAATTTATAATGGAGTCTAAAAAATAATAGTTATATTTTCAAAATTTATAATGGAGTCTAAAAAATAATAGTTACATGTTTAAAATTTATATAATGGAGTCTTCATTGCTTGTTTTCGACAGTAGTTACAGCATAAAAGTCGATTTTCAGCAGAATTTTGAACAGATAGAATACTCCTTTAACTTTACCAGTAAACTAATTAAAAACAAATAATTTATTTAGCTACCGATAGCACACGGAAGTAACTACATGAGGTGCACTTAGAGCTAATCTCTTAGACTTCGACGGTTAATACATTTACTTGTACAACACGACTTTGTACAGCCGGATTAACTGCTTTAACTTTGAATTCTCAGATGGATCTAGCTCAGATTAACATTATTCTTTTTCTTTTGATAACATGAAAGTGTGGGTATTGAAAGCTATATTAACTACTAACTTTCGATGCAGTTCTGACACTGTCTCTATGAAATACGAAGTTTATTTATCCCGTATCGTCCCACTCCTGGGCAAAAACCCCCCATTCCTTTCACTTCTCGGCGAGGAAGCCATCCAAGACGTCCCGCTATCTTCTCCTCGGTCTGCCTACGACTAGTCTAGCTGTCTCAGGGCTCCAGTCTTGCGATATTAGGGCCCACAGTTGTGCCCTGCCCAGTCCCATTTTAGTCTCGCAGCTTTATATATAGTTTTATTAACCTACGTCGGTAATCCGCGTTCAAAGAAATTCTTCTGGGCTGAATGTGTATGTTGATTTAGAAAGAATGCTAGACTATTTTTATCAAAGAATGGGATTTGAATTTTGTATCAGAGATGAGCGAATGCTTGGCATACCACATGCCTAGCATTCATCTAACATAACAGAACAAACTATTCTTTATAATATCCTTGTGACCTATCACCAAAGATTTTAAAAGCGTCTATTTTTGTAGCAAAACACTTTAGCAGAATTTTGCAGGAATATATTTAAATGAATAAGACGTATCCAAGTTTAACGTTAAATTATTTAGAATAGACTAAAGTTTACGGATAAACAAAGTGTTTGATGAAAAAGTCTGTTTCTGGCGTTTGGTAAAAGTGAGCAAAAGCCTATTTGACAAATCCCAGGAGAGGGGGAACTAGATGGAATATTATGAGGTACTCCCTCACCGCTGCTTTTAAGAGCCTAGAAGATTAAAATTAAACTGTTTTAGAAAAAGGGACTTCTTTTGTAAATGAAAATAAAAGACATCATTTTTGTACGTGACTGTTTTATCGAAGTAGAATCTTAAAATAAGTCTAATTTCATGTTACAGACAGTAGGGAATTCTTTTTCAAAATAACTACCTGATGTTTAACATCAATTTCTTTTTACAAAAAGATCTCTTATCTTCTTCTTCTCGGCCTTTTCCCAATTATGTCGGGGCAGCTTCCAGTCTAACCGGATGCCGCCGAATACCAGTGTTTTACATGGAGCGACTGCTGTTAGTACCTACTCGGTAATAATACGAAACCCCTAGGTAAGACTGGTTGTCAGACTTTCGGGTCACTGACTACCTGTAACGACTGTCAAAGATCTACAAATGACAGCCGAAACCAAAGGCTTAGCGTGCTTTCAGAGGTACGGAGGAAACTCGGTATGTAACGGATGGTTACCCATCCACAGACCAACCTAGGCACGCGCGGCTTTACCTGAAGATTGATCCGAGTGGTTATAACAACCACTAGACTCGAGCTCCTACAAAAATATATAAGTCATAAAATTATAGCACAGCAACAAACTGATATTATTCACATATAGCATAAATACATATAATACATTACATAATTATATCATACATCACATAAAGGGTGTAACAAGACCCTTAACGAAGCCGAAAGGCACTTGTTCTCCCCTTCATTACGATCATTTTTTTTGTTCTAGACCATACCTGGGAACCTTCTAGTTACGGAGACATTGAGGGTCAAAGTTCCAACTTTATAACAGGTTTTTTTTTAAAATACTTGTTTTTAATGTAAGACTTTTACTTTAAACACCTCCACGACTCATGTCAATCCAGCCATCGGCTCAATGTTTTGAGTGTGTTCCATTGAGTCCAACTGAAAAACGTGAATTTTTTCTTTAAAAAAAAAGTCGTTTCCCAGCAATAATTTTTGCGTGAAGTTACATAGTTTGATGTACATAATGCTTGGTTGACGGCTTCGTTAAGGGTCTTGTTACACCCTGTATTAGCTAAATTTTCGTCGAAAGTTCTGTAGCAGGCTAGTCTTTTCCAATTAAGAAACATCGGGACTTCTGCTTCCCACCAATATTTATGTCTACTAATTGTGAGAACGCCTCTACACTTCCTCCCTAAGACGTATCTATCTAATTACTGATGCTACACACAATTACAAACAATACACATCTACTTACCTTAACGACATAGGTCGGTATGTGGAGCCCAACCCCTTGTCTGGTGAGACAAAAATCTGTGAATGCAGATCGAAAATTATGAAGTTATGGCTAACCATAACTTCATAATTTTCCTGTAGTTACAATGGTCAAGGTATCTGCCCTTGCTGCTCCCACTCAAAACTCCACCCTGTATCACCATACAGGGTGGAGTAGATGTGTATTGCCTGTAATTGTGTGTAGCATCAGTAATTAGATAGATACGTCCCGATGTTTCTTAATTGGAAAAGACTAGCCTGCTACAGAACTTTCCACGAAAATTTGGCATGCTCCCACTCAAAACTCCACCCTGTATGGTGATACAGGGTGGAGTTTTGAGTGGGAGCAGCAAGGGCAGATACCTTGACCATTGTAACTACAGGAAAATTATGAAGTTATGGTTAGCCATAACTTCATAATTTTCGATCTGCATTCACAGATTTTGGAAAAAGTGTACAGTAAGCAAGAAATGACCTAGCATAACATAACATCACGCCTGTATCCCCCGAACGGTTAGGCAGAGGTGTACCTAATAGTACACCCACATTTCGCCAGTTTAGCTCAGCAGTCGCGCTTGCGTCCACTAGACCAACGAGGCAGTCTACTATTTATGTATTCACTGAAACCCCTTACACAATGGGAAGTGGGCAGGTCGTACCTGTACTGTACATTTACAAATCCCGTTGTACGCTCACCTACTAACTCAGGGGAATAAGTATTATAAAACTACCCCATAAATTTTAAATGATTGGTGAAGTTTGTTTTGAATACCTAACTTTTTGAAGTTGGTTAATAGGAATTAATTAGCCATTGTGATACGTAATTACGTAAGTTTAAAAGCGACATTAGTTTTAAAGTTGCGTGACTATCTGAACATTTATTTCACTGTCAAACTTTATCTGAGTCAAGGGTACTTTAAAATTATTTAGAATTGGCCTTTACTGTCGGTTTATTTTTTACTGTCCCTAACGTGTCTTCTTCTTCTCGAATCGATGACTACGGGTTTTATTCGACCTATAGCGACCTGGACAGCTCTCCGTAGAACACCTTGGTGAACCAGGGGACAGAAAGTTAACCGTGGTACACCTTTTTTTTTTCGATTTGGAAATAGTTGAACCAGGGTACAGAAAGTTAACCATGGAACACCTGGGTGAACTAGGGGTTCAGAAAGTTAACTATGAAACACCTAGGTGAATCACTTTGGTGTTCCATGGGTCAGAAACGATTTGACTCATAAGTTCTGAAGGGTGCAGGTGCTGGTGTTGTCCAAAAAATCTAACCTGTATATTTAAATAGTTTTTTTGTTTAAAATATAGTATTTTAAGAAACTAATTTGAATATTTTTGAAGTTCATCGACTATTAATTTTAAAGTTTTAATGCTGATGACGTCATCATTGGATTAGATTCACGATATTCGTTCTTGAAATGATGACATAATAGGTCAAATAAAGGTCAACCGAATAAAAGAAATGAATAAGGGAAATTTTTCAAAAATATTATTAAGGACCTTAATCCACGAAATAGTTTTGCAATTGAGCACAACTACTAAGCACAATTACTGAAAAATTGAAAATCCCCTTTGACTAATCCTTACACCGCTATGACTCAAACTCAAGTGTAACTCAACCTTTACCTGAATAGCCATGGATTGTTTTTAGCTATTAATTTAAATAAAATATCTGTTGGCATTGTACAATTTTAATACTTAACGATAAAACTCATTCTTACGGTATCAAATGATGTTCTTCTTCATATTGTTTATCTTCATATTCTTTGGTTAAAAGTAAAAAAGTAAAAGAAAAAAAGTAAAGAAATGCATTGGTTCTCACCGTCATTGCGATATTTTTTTTTATTATAGGGAGCCTTCTACTTACGGAGATATTGGGGTCAAAGTTCACACTTTTTCCCAAGTTTTTAATGTTGTAACATTACTTTAAATACCTCCACGACCCCACTACTAATCAATGCCTTAATAAGCACAATATCTTGAGTGCGTTAAATTGAGTACTAAAAAACATGATGTTTCATCCCAAAAAAAAAGTTTTTGCGTAGTGTTACTAAGTTTGATGACGGTCCGTTTACACACCTTATATATATGCACGTGTGTAGGTATTACAATGTTAATGGAGAAAATAGGAAAATTCTGGGCTATTAAATATAATTCGGTATAATTTCACCGTTAAGCCCACTCTAAATTGTTGTTATTAGACAGCGATTTAGAGTGGACCACCTGAATTGAAGACAATGTTAGTTAGATGTTAGTTAGACTATAATTGCTATCAATTATTTTGAAATTACTTGTAAAATGTATCGTAAAATGCCTTACATAACATACTTGGTAGCAGTATATTTTGCCTTCGTCAAAAAAGCAACCAAAGGTGTTGTTTGTGCAAATCATGCCACGCGGCGCATTCGCAGCGCAGGCGTGGAAAATTATAACGAGAAAAAGAACGGTGTGCCTGCGCCGCACCGCCGCTTGATTCTTGACTAGTCGCCTACGTACATTTTGTTTGAAAACGTTTTGAAGCGGCATCATGCCTGCGCCGCGCCTTCACCTTACGCCGTTTCTTCGCAATTCACGCCTTTTCTGTGTAATTCACAACTCAAGCTTATGCCAATCTTGTCGAAAGTCGTTGTAGCCAAATGAAAGTGATTTTCACTTGTCTGGGCTCTCAGACAAATATTGTTAGTAAATAATAAAAAAAAAAACAAAATAATTTTAAATTGACTAATCTATCCTTCAGTGGATTTAAACTACTTCGTTTGACTGGAATTCGTTCTTGTATCGAGTTGCGCGTGATCACTGTTTTCGTAGAGAAATGGCCTGTCTGCAAATAGTCCTTATTTAGATCTCCACACACCCTAATTCTACAAATAAAACCGGGTCGGTCTACAAAAGTAACCACGACCCCATTTTAGAAAATGCTGAAAAAGAAATCGGGTAAGTGAAAAATGTAGAGACAAGAATAAAATATTGCCAACATCAAGATAGAAGATAAAGATTGACTCAATAAAGTTACTCTCAGAACTTCGCGAACAGAATTATTTAGAGTTAGAATAGAGACGTAGGTATTCTGCAGATTGTTTTATTTTCATAATATCTTTTTATAAAGAATGTGTCGAAGTTTCATTTGGGTTATTACTTTTGTTTTTAAGTTACTAATGAAGTTCGTATGCGAGGTTTTAAAAGCTGGTGAATTCAAAGAGTGGTTTTGACGTAAATAAAACTGTTTCACAAAATTATCTTTTGAATACCTGTTTACTGTATTAATTAATTGCTAATTTGCCTTTTTGCGAACTTGTCATTTTGATAATCTGTCTTTTTGCGATTCTGACCATTTGAGACAAAATACTAACACCTGGCAATTCGCTAATCTGTCATTTTGCGGTTCTGACGTTCTGCGCCCAAACCTTCATTAAGTATGTTGAAAGGGGAATCTATCACTTAAGAATGTACATTGTACACCTATTACATTTAATTAATTAACACAACGTGTGGTAATGCTGCCAGCCTTCTGGGCATTTTTTCTATTGACAACAATGTGGACGAAATTTTTTAATAATGTGTAATTCTTTTCTCATTTTGATACTTGTACATATTTTATTATTATTTTAGATCAAATAATGTACATAAAGAATTTTTTCTTCCATTACAAAATGTAACGCTTAATTGTTTTCTCCTAAGGGTTGGGCACTTGTGACACACATTTCGCCAAGTTTGGTTAACCGTTAACAATGTATTCATTGTTTCAGCACCCACAATCACATTGCCTCCGATGTGTTAATTACTTATTGCACAGCAGGCGTTTGACAATCCACCCTCGTAAATGATCACAGGTGTTAAGTTTCTGGTATCTTGATCGTAAACAGTCATACATTATACCTCTTGTGACGCATGTGCTGTGTTTGCGTGTTGGGAATACTTGACATCGAACCATCTGTTTTATTGTGTAAATATGCTAGTTTCATTCGAGTTGCCAGATTTAAGATTCGTGTGTCTGTTTGGCATTTTGTTGCAAATGTATTTCGTGGAAAATATAACATTACGTTGCATTTATCTCGTCGCTTGAGAATGGTCGACGTTCGAACTACTGTCCGAACTGTGTATGCAAAGATGAACCAACTAAACAGTAAATCGTGTGAATACCCAGGAATAAATCGAAACAATTTGACAATTCGGGACACACAGAACGAAGGGGAGGCCTATCCCAGCCGTGGGTGATATCGGGCTGATATGATGATGATGAATCGAAACAATTTACCCTTTACACAACGAAAACAAAAGAAGCCACATCCTTTTATCTTTTTTTAATATCCGCACAAGACTAATAAACGAACAATGTAACACAGTGGAGCAAAATAAATCCAATAGCTGCCTCCACGCTCCCGTGCTCCGCCATATTTAGACAGAAAACAAATAATTGCTTTTGCTTGACACAAGAAATCGAGTTATTCCATCTACGTGCTTAGAATTTTTCCCTCAATGGAACCTGTTTTTATGTTTTATGGTTCAAAGTTACCTCGGAATTGTTTATTGCTGGCCGCAGTGGTAGTTACTGTTGTTGAAGTAGGTGCGGAACTTCTAAATGAGCTGGAAGGTTTCTAAAGTAGTTTCAGAATATATTTGCGTCGGCGAGATGAGTCCGTGCTCTTAGGCATAACACGCGTTCGTGCCTCACACGACTATAGTAATTAATAATGTAATTTCGGTCACTGTAAATGTGTTAAGCCGGTTGGAAGCCTTCGCACGGTAAATTAACACGGTCATTACTATAAATAGTAGGACTAGACTAGAGTTTAATACAAAGCAAGGGACTATAGTTTGTCATAGTAATTTAATGGACTGAATAGTCATGTAATTACTATCCCTTGGGTATTTGATGGCCCAAATAGTTTAAACCCAACTATGTACTATCACAAGTAGGGTCGTTATGTTTCGGCTTATAATCAAAAACCGCCTTCATAATCGAAATAGTTCTATTCAATAAGTATTCTTGTGGTATGTCTCTCTATCACAGTCTTTAAAAATGAGGCGGAAGTGGCTACTGATAGATCGTCAGAATTCTGATTTCCTAAATTCAGCATTTCCTAAGATATAACCTTTAAATGGTAACCACGTGGTAGGCTCCTCAGCTGAAAGTTAAATAACTATATTTTGACGTTATCGCAGTTAGGTAAACGCTTGAGCATTTTAGCCAATATCAGTATGTTTTTAATGTCAATTTCGTTGATATTCCGTAGCGTTATCTGCCATTCGTTGTCACAATATTTATTGTGAAAACGGCGCCACGAAATGTGCAGGGAATTTTAATGTTTTCTAGCTCTGATATTTTGAAGGCTAACTAACTGAAGCATTGCTGTTTTATACAATATTTTGAGTCCAAGATTCTGAGTATGCCTTTATAATGTTTGGTTTATAATTTTATTGTATACTAGCTGTTGCCCGCGGTTTCGCTCGCGTTTTTGTCGGAAATTATCCCACGGGCACGTTGTAAATATAGCCTATGAGACTCGGGGATAATGTAGCTTCCTATTAGTGAAAGAATTTTCAAAATCGGGTCAGTTGATTCAGAGATTACCCCCTACATACAAACTTACAAACAAATTTTACCTCTTTAGAATATTAGTATATATAAGCTTGTTAAGTCAAAGCTTTTTCAGGAATTGCGAAACGGAAAATAATATTTTGGTATGTTTTAGAAATAAGATATGAACTACATATTATTTACTCATTTTAGCGCAAAACAAGTTACAGTTATTCGCTAATTAAAATCCTTTTAGTATCGAATTAATATACGCGTGAGAAGAGACTGGATATTACTCTATTTTTCATGTGGAATTATTTGGCAATAAGATACGCTATACTGTTAATTATATAAATTGAATAAAAACACTAAAATCTAAACTCTGCAGTAGCTCTAAAGATCTCAATTTATCAGTAACAGCATTATAAGAAACGAGCTAAGAGAGATAAAAAGTATTTTAGAATCAAGATGGCTTAGTAGGAACGATTTCCCATATCCGAATTTTATTTTTTTAAGATAACACTGATTATAATCTAGAAACAGATTGGATTAGCATGACATTGAAATACACGACTAAATCTTCATAGTTGGACCACGACGAACATAAAATTTCGATTTTATCGATAAAATAATCTCGTTTCGCTCTTAACATATTAAAGTATCGACTGATCTCAAACCGCAACATCGTAAAAAAGAGCATTATTTTCAATTTGCACTGCGACCGCGCATTTCTCTCAATTCTGCGACAAAACGCAAACGCGGGAGAGCACGTTTCGTGATAGCAAAACGCGGTTCCATTTATGTGTGGGATTACCCCAGGTGAATCCGTCGCTGGTAATCGCACGAGCTCGGCTAACCTAAGCCTTTTTCGATAAACGTTCGATTAGTTTAATCCCGCTAACTGCAGAGGATTTTTGTTCGACACTAGCGTTAAACAAGGAACATGAGGTTTATATTGCTTTTTAGTTATCTGGAAATCTTTTTGATGTTACTTGTTGTAATCTTTGGAATGAATTTTCTAACCAGCCTTGTATTAAAATGATACCCTCTCAGGTTTCGACCTATAGGTAAATACTTTAACGCGTGTGCATGCATTTACAAATGTATTCTAAAATACAGTGTAACCTCAGTAAAACAAAGAACCTATAAATTAAACAAGCTATGGCATTTGCGTTTATTTATACAAAAAAATATGCAGAACTTGTGCAAGTTATGTTTTTTTTTTTCTTTAGTATCGCATGAGGTTTATTGCCTTGTTTATAAACTATGTAGGTCACTTAGGCACCTTAGTAATAATAGTAAATAACGTGTCACCTATTGTAAATTAACTTTAATCACCATTAATGTGTGTTGATCTATTGGGTATTGTAAAAAAACACTACCGTGAAAATTGATTTCTGTATTCGAAAAAAAAGATATATAGGGTGAGTGGTAATTAGTGTGTGAGTCTATCTGGCAGGCCCCAAGCCCCCAACGAGATTTATCAACAGGTGATAGGTTTAAATTAAGACATTATTTTGTACCTATTGAAAATAAATAAGATATATTTTGTGACTATTTTTATTGTTATTGTACTTTCAGATCGCTTTGTGCTCGGAGTTAGAAATTATTATGTACCTTACATAACCATAACCAAAATTTCGACTTTATGTGAGCCATAATTTATAAGGTATTCGTTATTTAAACAAACGTCCAGCCAGCGGGCCCCTTTTTTAAATACTACTCTTTTATATCATAACATAGCATTAGGAGCTTTATACTATTATAAAATGTCGACTTTCTGTGAGTACTTCAGAAGATATTCGTTAGCCAGCTTCGGAAGTGTAAGTGTGTGTGTTTGGAAGTCGAAATTTAACAGCCGTATGAAATGCGCGCGCGCGCGCGCGGCTTTCACCTATCAGATGTTAGCCGCATGATGCCGTTCTGTCTCATTTCTATCGTACCGTGCAACGGTGGGTAGGCAGAGCATGGCGCGCGAAATTCATACGGCTTTTGTGTTATTGTGATAGTAAAAGAGTATATAAAAAAATGTTTCTTTGGGAAAGTTGTTTGTTATCATGAATACAATCACGTGTTTAAGTATCGATCACTAATTACCAGTCAACCTATAAAGTCTTCAAAACATATAATAATGTTTGTAACTAATCTAGTTGTGCAGGTGAGGTCAACCTAGCTAGAAGCATTAGGCAAAAGATGGATGTTAGATAAGCAAACTAAATAGGAACAAGTGAAAACGCTTAGTTGTTGCAGCATGAAGCACACCTTAGGGATCAACTCGTTACTAGGTAGAGCCAAGAACAATTACCTACTTCTCTTTTTGAACTTAGCTAGGTACGTCAGGTTTCATGGAATTCTGATACCCTGCTCAGTTAACCCTAACGTTAACCTATTGATTTTCTAGGAAATTGCTTGAGTAATTGTTCCTCAGCTAAAATCATCCTCAGTTATAGTTAAAACCGACTCACCGTCGCCTATAACTAGAAAAACACATTTGAAATTCAAAACTACAACTTTAAGGATCGTGTACTGCATATTTAACTCCGAAAATTTACTGAAAATAACGACGTTCTCATTAAAAGTTAGACTGTTGCGTGAAATTCAATCAGGCGACCGCGCTCGCCACTGGAAGTGTTAAAACACAAGTTTTTATCTAATGCTGAAACACCACTGGAAACTGGGGGCTGGGTTAATAAAGACCGACTTGACAGCGCACGCAGTAGTATTTAGATAGATATATAAAGTTATAGCAGTGTATTTCAATCATTTTCTATGTATTTTTATAAAGAAAACGACTAGAATTTTGAAGCTTATTCACGATTAATATCCACAGTTTTCAAACTTGACCCCATCACTGTAATGTTTTATGCATGAAGGCACGTTGATGAGTCCCATAAGAGGGGCATTGTCAACGGGGCCGTGGGGGTCGTAATGTGTAAGGTTAAGGGCCACAACACAAGTCATGCCACAATACAAAATGTAAGACGCGTCCGCATCTGGGAACAGTTTCCAGTATTTATTTACGGGGTTCCAGACAGTGACAGAAAGGGCTTGCTTTAATAATTCATCAAACTACCCTATACATATGTGTAGTGCCTTAATACAAGGCTTTTCTTTACTAAAACGAAGGTTTTTTTAATACTAAAATGTTTCATTTTTGTGTAGTGTTTTATAGGAAGACTGGCTGTGCCCCGCGACCTTCGTCCGCTTTTACCATTACTTCCCTATTGTATCGGATTGGTTAATAATTTCAAGGATTTAAATTTTTTTACACGGAACCCTAATACTTTTTCTAAAATAAAAGTTACTCCTTACAACATCAGCTATTTGCCAGTAAAAGTCCCGTCAAAGTCAGTCCAGCCGTTTCGGAGATTTGCCGGAACAAACACCGTCAGAGAAAAATTCAAATAAAAAAGATTTTTTCTTATACGTACCATATTATACATATACTTTCATATGCATTCAGTAAAATGCTATTATTTTGAAATTACAAACATACACTTCCATTTTATTTATTGTCTAAATTATAATAATTTTAGTGCTATACCTACTAAGATTATTTCTTATAATATTTTTTTAAGTAAAAGTAACCTGTCAGACAAAGTAAACAGCATTTTATTACACTGTTTACCTGTATAAAGGAATAACGTCAGACTCAGAATGATTTATGGTTTCATTTATTCCTACTTTATATTAGTGTTAGTTTTCCGGCCATTTTTTACCTTAACAATTCAATGAGGTAATAAGAAAAGGGTTTGTACAATTGAGCGGTCGTAAGTCGGGGGTAACATTTTAGACTTGGTCTACAATATCTATTGCCTCGTGGGCAGGGGAGGGTTGATTTACGTGCCCATCTAGTTTGTATATATTATACCGATGCTAGTACGTAGCTCTTGTACTAAATTTGAGCCCGGTGACACAAACTGTGCTTGAATAATGTACAGCACTTTACTTTCTGTGCGCACGCGAGCATTGTCGAAAGAAAAGTAAGGTAGACAGGTCAGCTCAGTGCACAGTGGAATCAGAGATCAGCCTTGTGTTTTGATTGTCAGAGACAATTTATAGTGCGATTTTGTATTTGCTAAAATAAATTACGCAACTGGTTGTTAAATAGCAGTCTGTGTTATAATACGTAACTTTCAGGCAACTAAAGCACTTAAGAATACCAAGTGGTTTGTAATAAAAATAAAAGTGGTAGCATTTGTGACCTCTTTACATTTAGGCCAGTTTTATTGGACTCGATAACATATAAGGTACGCGACACTAACTTCGGAACGGCTATATTCTAACAGTATGATCTTTGAAATATTTCATTGCCAGTAATAGTAAAGCCAGTAAATTTTCATAATTTTTTTTGCTATGCTATAATGATACTTTACACTGTATGGTGTTTTATTTATTTAGAACACCCACGTTATTTCGTTTACGGTTATTTTTACTGGAAATAAAAGAGCAGTAATTAACTCACCCTAAAAAAACAGAAGCCCAAACAATTTGGCAAATAAACATGCAGGCTACACATTTATTTTACTAAAATTATAAATTCGTTTTTGCATTTCATTCTGTTACAAAGAAAAGTCCTATATTACGGAAGTCTGTTTCACGTTCAGTTGGCGTGTTCACAAAAGGGAGAAAAAGTACTCATTTTTAATACTGTATGTATTTTACTGCTTAATTAAGGTGTTTGTGGTGTTAGGTAACAGTAACACCGGTGTTTTATGAACATATTGTACGCCCGCCGCCCGGCGTAAAACCTAAAAGAATATGTTCGCTTTTGCAAGTTTTTGTACGCTAACATTGGTAACCCTGAGGGGTTTAGCGAATTTTGCGGGTGTTTAATGTGTCTAGAGTCCATATTTTTATGAGGTAGACGTAAAATGTTTTAGGCCGTTCCTAGTTAGGATTATTGAAAACGTAAAGCGTAACAACATTTATGTGGGTAAGGTTTTTATGAAATATACGTTACTATTGAACACGGTATCGATAAACTTTTACGTCTCGGTACAATGCCATCATTATCACGCTCCTGCCCTTATCCTAATTTATTTGTGGTCGGCGCAGCATGTCTTCTTCTTCCATACTTTTTTATTAAGTACTCGTTTTCTCATAAGACACCTCTTTTCTTGCAATATCATCCTTCACAGTCCATCTATCGTTTCTTTGGTCGTCCGCTAATCTTATAGCATTCATACTCAATACTTTCCTCACGACATTTTCCTCATTCCTCCCCATCACTTGCCCATACCAAGCCAACCGACTACGACGCAACTTTTCAGTCTTCGGCGCCACTTTCAGACTTCCTCTTATGTATTCATTTACACATCCCCCTTAACATTCTTATCTCAGCCACGTGCAAATAAATACAATGTCTTATAGGTAAATAAATAAAAACAGACAACAAATAAAATGTAGATAACGTAAAATAAGAGAAAAATTGAGAGTATCGTGAATACGAAGAATTGTTTTCTTCGTATTCGCGATACTCTCAATTTTTCTTTTGATCAACAATACGTTGCCTTTTCATTTTCTTTCTATTCACTTCTACAACGAGATACTTCAGCTTACAATTATTTTACTAAAAAAGAAATATTTTATCTTTTCCACAACTTTACAACCCAAGCTTTAATGAGGTAGTTAATTAATACCACCTTCTGACTCGAGGGCTGTAATAAAAAACACTTGGACGATCTTAAACTGCATTATTAAGTTAAAGTCTTATCAAGAATACCCAAGAGAGTAATAACGTCGAATGAAAAATAAACTAGGACAATAAAAAGGAAATATCGGGCAGTTCCTTTGCCAGGTTATCTAGGATTAACTGACCAGGAAAAACTAAACCCGTTTTTAGTATCAACAGTTAGTTCATTAATCTTTAGATACGCAACAGATTTATTTATTCGTTTTTTCGTTTTTGTAACGAGGAGCTCGTGGCAAAATAATAACAGCCGTCTTTAGGTTAAGCCGTGCTTGCCTAGGTTGGTTTGTGGATGGGTGACCGCCCATTACATACCGAGTTTCCTCCGTGCAAGCACGTTAAGTCATCTGTCCTGGCTGTCATCTGTAGAACTTTGACAGTATTTACATTTAAGGCCGAAACACACCGGATCCTTACACGTAGACGTGCACGTGCACGTGCACGTACCATGACGTTGTAATATATGGAACTTTATAAGTCAGTGGCTCAAAAAGTCTGACGACCAGTCTTACCAAGGGGTATCATATTACGCAGTACTAACTGGGTTGTGGAGGTCAGAAAGGCAGTCGCTCCATATAAAATACTTGTATTCAGCTGCATCCGGTTAGACTGGAAGCCGACCCCAACATAGTTGGGAGAAGGCTAGGCAGACGATGTTTAACGTCCGCAATCTTTTCAGTCATTCCTTCCAGGGGCCTTAGTCTGCTATTGCAATAGTGTCAGAATGATCTATCATTGATTTAATAACGCCCCTAGCCCACGGCGGCGTATTGAAGCGCGTTCGAAACTCGTTTAACGTGCGTACAAAGGGTAATTCGTCTGCGCGGGGCCTTACTAAATCAATGATAGACCATTCTGACACTATTGCAATAGCAGACTAAGGCCCCTGTTAAAAGTTAATGTTTGTAATTCGTAGTTTAAATTCGAACTTCTACTTTATCGATTTCCAAGATATGCTTTGCAATTTTCCAAAGAACAAGCATTTAATCGGTATTTTTTCTTTCTGATTAGAATCCTACTGATTGTAGGCCATTGGAAGGTTTCAAAGAATACAGTTAAATGTCGGGTCGACTATTAGCAGTGTCGCATCGCTTGTTACCGTTTTCAATGAAGTTTCAGCAGGTGTGCCATTATTGTCGCTTCGGAGGACGTTATTGCTTCCAAGTAGTGTGTCACAGGTGATTATGGTAGAATAGTTAGTGAAAGGTATTCCTAGAATTGGCAATACCTTGAAGTTTCCAATAATTGATTTACCGGTAAAGTCGGTTATTTAATATACAGCGTGTTACAAAAAGGGTATAGTCATATGGAATAGTGCGATACGGACCATCAAACTGAACAACTTTCTCTGTGGGACTACCATCGTAATCACAAAAAAATAATCAACTGCCCCATACAAAATTTAAATACCAACTCGACCTTATGTATGGGACAACTGATTATTTTTTTACGATTACGATGGTATAGAGAAAGTTGTTCAGTTTGATGGTATAGAGAAAGTGGTTCAGTTTGATGGTCCGTACCACAGTCTTCCATATGACTATAGCCTTTCTGTTACGTTGTTTATGTATATGCAGGATGTCCTGAAACTCAACGTCAAGCGTGTACGGGGCGATAAGCCAGGTTGTACCAGTTCTAGCAAAAAGAAAACATGTTATTTTGTAAAGTGATGTTATAGGGTGTAACAAGACCCTTAACGAAGCCGAAAGGCACTTATTCTCCCTGTCATTGCGATCATTTTTTTTGTTTTGGATTTTTTGTGCGCCATGCAAGTTTTATTGTTTCATGGGGTTGCCGAGCTACCAAATGAAAAGTTACATGATGTGGTTCGGAAAGTGTTAACCGACCAAATGAGCTTGTCAGAGGTCAAAAAGGAAAGCATTAATGTCTGCCACCGATTGGGATATTCACAAGGCAAAGCTAGACCTATTCTGGTGAGACTTTACACCACTGAACACCGTCACTTGATTTGGGAGAGCAAGAAGTCACTGAAAGGTACTGGCATCACAATCTCTGAATTCTTAACCCACACAAGACACCGTACTTTCATGGATGCACGAAAGCATTTTGGAGTGCCGAACTGCTGGTCGGTGGATGGCAGGATAGTGATCGTCACGTCAGATGGTAAGCGTCACAAGATTGAAACTCCGGGCGAACTTCGAGCGCTGGTTTCGCGGTTCCCTAAGACCACAGGAGAGTCTGGTGATGCTGCGCTGTCAGAGGTACATTCTACTCCTATGCGTGCTAGCCCCACCGAAGTTACCGCTACACCATCAAGAGGCCAAAGAAAGGCGCGCCGGCGTAACTAATGTTAGTACCATTGGTTTGTTTACAAAGTTACTTTGTAGATTAGCCGCATTGTACGATAACTTTTGATTTGTTCTGTACTTTTAACTGTCGCCGGTACTTTAAACATTTTGTGTTCTCTGTTTCACCTTCACAGTAAATTTTGTGTAGCATAATTTTTTCTTTTTACATTAAGACTTGTCGGTATGTTTACAAACTTTTAATATCACTTTTCTGATTGTCACTGTCAATATGACATTATTGACTTGATGTAACGTTCCATTCCTGTTTCGTGATAATGCATATTTGTGTGCATTACGCTTCGTGTTACACGAACATTTTAATTTAATTTTCAAAACATTGTTACTTTATTTTTCCATGTTCTTTTTCGACAAACAAAAAACAAACTAGTGAGTTTGGGTGGTTGTGTTTGAAACAATCAGCCGTATACGTATTTAATTGTAGTTATTGTTGTTTTCTGTTTTTTTTTTTCTGTGTTTTATTATAATATTTCATACGTTTTTTTTTTTTTTTAAATTTTACACTATTTGTATCTATCTATGAATATTCCAGCTGACTTAAATGACAGTTTTTTCTCATGTTCTTCCTCGACTTGTAGCTTCGTTAGTGCGGACAGTGAGCCTCCGCTTCGTACTTTGCGTGACAATATTTCCTCTCTTTTTTCTAACTATCCTAACAATCTGCATATAGCCCATATTAATGCTCAGAGTGTTCCTGGTATAGAGAGAGAGAGTATTCCGATCTTCTGGCATCCTTTGGCAGTGTTCATCTTGATGCACTCCTAATATCTGAGACCTTTCTTAAGCCCTCTCTCCTTTCTACGCACTACGCACTTCCGGGATTTGTTTTGGTCAGAAATGACAGGGTTGGCAAGGGTGGTGGTGTTGTCGCCATTTACATACGCGCGGATATTCCGTACAAGATTGTAAGTTCGTCTCCATCTCAGTACTCTGGGTCGGCTGAATCATTGTTTTTGGAAATAACTTTAAATCATACCAATGTTTTGCTTGCTGTATTTTACTCTCCTAACCTTCACGTTAACTATTTTGACTCCTTAGAATCCTCACTTAACAATTTTTGCCCGTCATACGAGCATGTCATTTTAATGGGTGATTTTAACACATGTTTAATTAAAAATTATTCACGTTCACATAAACTCCGTTCGCTTTTATCTTCTTTTAATCTGGAAATTCTACCTCTTTCTGCTACCCATAACTTCCCAAATTGCACGCCTTCTCTTCTTGACCTGATGATCGTATCTTCATCTCACAATGTTGCTGAGTTTGGGCAGCTTACTGCAACCTTTTCGTACCATGACCTCATTTACCTTTCCTATCGTATCCGACCTCCGCTTCTGCTTTCTTCGCAGTTTCAATAGCATAGACTTGGAGGCTTTGAAGCACGATGCGGGAGATATCGATTGGACTCATGTTATGAAATGAAATGAAAGCACCTCTATTGATGAAAAGGTGAACAACTTCAATTCCACTATATTAGACCTCTACGATAAACATGCTCCTCGTCGGCGTATTAAAATTAAGCATAATCCTGCTCCGTGGATGACTGCTGAAATTAAAAATGCTATTGCTCGTAAGGATAAGGCTAAGAGTAGGTATAGGCACAGACCCACGGAACTTAATCTCAGCCACTTTAAAGCTCTGCGTAACCGCTGCAATCGTCTGTGTCGAGATGCTAAGAGAAGCTTTTTCCACGAATATCTCGTTGATCGTAACTCTTCCGATGTCTGGAAATTTTTAAAGTCTGTCGGTATCGGCAAATCTCCCACGAGTACCTGTAAGGATGTCGACCTGTGCGCCCTTAACGGGCACTTTTCTTGTCCAACTGTTTCTCTGGACCCAAGCGTTAAAGCGTCAACTTTGTCTGAGCTCTCTAATTTGCCGTTACCTCATTGTGCACCTTTCAATTTCAGTCATGTCTCTGAAGACGTTGTCAAAAAATCCCTTCTCTATTTCTTCCTCTGCTGCGGGCCATGATAATTTGTGTTCGAGAATGATAATACCAATTATTTCAGAGCTACTCCCCATCCTTACTCATATTGTTAATTTCTCTTTATTTTCTGGTGTATTTCCGTCAGCCTGGAAGCAGGCTCACATAATACCACTTCCTAAAATAAGCAATCCTTCTTCCTTATCCCATTTTAGACCCATTTCCATTCTCCCTTTCCTTTCCAAAGTTCTCGAACACATTGTTCATGGTATAATTTCCAAATATCTATCGTCTAATGCCCTTATTTCCCCTTTCCAATCTGGCTTTCGTACTGGCCACAGTACTGTTACTGCACTCTTGAAGGTTACTGACGATATCCGCTGGGCTATGGACAACAAATCTCTGACTGTTTTAGTGTTACTTGATTTTAGTTGCGCGTTCAACTCAGTGGATTTCGACATCCTTCTTGGGATCCTTCAATCTTTTAACTTCTCTGCCTCTACGTTAGCCTGGTTTGGCTCTTATCTTCGGGGTCGCTCTCAGTGTGTTCGCCAAGAAGAGATCTTCTCTGATTGGTGTGATCTTACTGCTGGCGTTCCTCATGGCGGCGTTCTCCCTCCTCTTCTTTTCTCTATCTTCATTAATACAGTTACCAAAGTTATCACTTCCAGCCTCCACCTCTACGCGGACGATTTGCAGCTGTATCGACATTTCTTGCTGGCTGATGCGGAATCAGCAATCAATGCCATGAATCATGACCTGGAAAGTATCTATCAATGGGCTAAGTCGTACGGCTTACAGATAAACCCTACTAAGTCGCAGGCCATGATCATAGGCAGCAGATACTATCGCACTGCACTTGACTTGTTAGCTTTGACTCCATTATCTCTGGGCTGCTCGACCATTGCCTATGCGGAAACAGCTAAGGACCTTGGTGTCTTAATTGACAGCAATCTTTCTTGGCGAGCTCAAGTGAATGAGGTTAGTCGTAAGGTGCACTTTTCTTTCCATTCGCTTAAATCCTTACAAAGCTTCTTGCCTTTTAAGACTAAGATATACTTGGCTCAAACTCTGATTCAGCCGATCATTGATTACGCTGATGCCTGCTATTTGGATGCCACTGAGGAGCTGTTGAATAAGCTCGAGCGTTTGCAAAACCTTTGCATCCGTTTTGTGTTTGGTCTGAGGAAATATGATCATGTTTCTCAGTTCCGCAAGGAACTCAAATGGCTCCCTATTCGTCTTCGCAGGAACACTCGGATATTATGTCTCCTATACAACATCCTTTATAACCCTTCATATCCTAGCTACCTGCGCGATCGGGTTTCGTTTACCCGCCCTTCTGATGCTCTGTGTAGATCCCACCTCAGGCATCATCTTAATTTCCCATCCCATAAAACCGAATTCTATTCTAATTCCTTCTCTGTCCACGCAGTACGTTTGTGGAACTCTCTTCCGCCTAACATTAGAGATTCTAAAACTATATTTGTCTTCAAAAAGCAAGTCAAAGAACACTATCTCTCCTCTATACTGTAATATTCTGGATATTATTCATATTATAGGTATATATTCATTCTGTATATTATGTGTATATATTTGTGTGTATGTTTATATTATATAGGTATATTTTTGTTTTAAGTTTTAATTGAAATTTTCCTGTTCTGTCTTTTCTACACACTGTGTCTACATTTCTAATCCAACTTTCCTCTCGCAGGTCTGCTGGAAGAAATTTCTTATGAAATAAGCAGTACCTTTGTGCTCTTCTATCTTGATGTAATGTCCTGTTAAGTATTTTGTGTGTACATAAATAAATAAATAAATAAATAAATACAAGCTAACCTAGTTTAAAAAAAAAAAACCGGTCAAGTGCGACTTGGACTCGCGCACCTAGTGTTCCGTATAAATTTGTAGGTATTTTTTTATTACTACATATTTACGGTTTTCAGATCTTTTCCTTTACATGTGAGCAGTAAGAAATTGCTTCTTGACAAAATTCATGATTCTAGGTTAACGGGAAGTATCCTATAGGTTTTGATTCCCTTGTGAAATCGCAAAATATGCGACGTGAACGGTCATAAATATCATTTGATCGCGTTGACTCATTTGATTTTTTCAGTGCTTTTTTTGTAGATTGCATTAATATCGATTTGATATCTCTACGCGTTCCTAAGAAAACGTAGAGAAAGACGAACAGACAGACGGACAACAAAGTGAACCTAAAAGGGTTTTTTCGCCGACTGAGGTACGAAACGCTAAAATAACAGTTTTTGAAATTAATTGTGTATTGCATACAATAGCCAATACCTTTTTTTTTTTACCGATGGGAAATCATCAAATAACCCCTCACGCTCTGGGCTGAGCAGGAGGGAGTGTCAGACTTTTACTGACTAAAACCCATCCATGTTCCTTCCTTTGCCCTTTGTGTTCCAGGGCCGCGGTATCTCTTTCGAACAGTCCCGCAACCCTGTCAGGCATCGATCCTTTCGGACCCCTTCCTGTTTGCTGACTCTCTTTGAGGCGCGCGTGGAACACGAACGCGCCGTCGACACGGCCTGTCGTCATAAGACGGACGGACGGCAAGCTAGCCCATAGCTCACCGTCCACAGGCCCGCGCCTACGGTGGCCGGGGGCCACCACGTGGCCCCCGACGCCCGGTGCGTCTCCCGCGGCGGCTGGGACGTGAGGTTCTCTCCCTCTCACGTTCCGCCACCTCCTCCCTCCATGACTGCTTCGCAGAAGGAGGTGACGGCGTCCCATTCCGTCTCGCTCCGGACCATGGATTGAACCAAGGCCGGAAGCGAGAGGTCGCCGCCGCCGATCGCCGCTACGAGGACACGGCGGTGCTCCGCCCACGCGGGGCAGATCTCCACCGTGTGCTTCACCGTGTCCTCCGGTCGATCCTCACAATGGTAGCACCCGGGCGTTTCCTCCCGCCCGATTCGGTGCAGGAACCTCCCGAAACAACCGTGTCCGGTGAGGACCTGCGTCAGGCGGACGGTGAGGGCTGCGTGGTGCCTCTCTAGCCACTCCTCAAAGAGGGGACTTATCGCCACTACTGTGGCGTGCCCTGCACGGGGTTGCGACAGTCGCTCTCTCAATAGCCAATACCTAATGTTACCTACTACCTGATGTTCGTGTACAGATGCTAGGCCAAGTGCATGCGAGCAAAATGGAAAGATACAAGAAACCTCGCTTTAAAAATAAAGACGGTCTCCCCCGATTCACTAAAATACTCCTTAAGTACAAGCGTATTGAAGATAAATTCCGTTCCTTGGCCGTTTTCCTCCCTGTATCGATTTGTTGTCGAGCGGTGCGAAAACAACTGTGTTGTTGTTGAATGTTTTATTCATTGTTGTGTTTACGATGTTGTGGCTTCGCCTGATGATGTGGGTACGTTGCGGTGTTTGTCTACCGCTGGTATAGTGGCGAGTAACGCATCCTTTCGGGTTGTTGTTTATTGAATATTTATTTAGTTTCAGTATTATGTTGGACGTTACAGTTAAGGATTTAATATAATTATAATAATACGTACCTTTCTAGTTATGTCTCTTTAAATGTAATATCATGTTTTTATTAGTCACCGCCTAGTGGTGTGACCGTCGGAGTCAGAGCCCCATGGGCGGCATTAAAACTGGCACCAGGTTGGTCACTAACCACACGATAAAGAAGAAAAAGATTAGTGACCGGTTGGTGACAATAGGCCTCACCCCTATTACAATGGGAATAAAAAACACACAACTGGCGAAACGTGGATGTAGGTATTAGGCCTCTCCCTAACCCTACGAGATTACATGCTGACGATATTAGTAGTTAATTCACTTTTAATTGCAATACTGGTTGGTTCTACACTGTATTCAAGCTGTTCCCTAATAAATAAAATAACGGTCTGTCAAAGTGCTCGTAAAAGCATTTTCGTCGAAATCAACGTTGTTATACCACAGTAAAGTACATCCGCGGGGTTTCCAGGTCTAGCAATATGAACCCCTCAATTTTGCCTGAAATCTTGCAATAAACGCCACGCTAAGATGAGTCATAAAAGAATATTCGAGAAAAATATGTTAGCAATCTAGAATGTTGAGTTTTTGGCGTAATTGCGTTATGAAACATTAAGGCTAGACCAACAAAGTATTTTTTATAAAAAAAGGAGGACGGCTAAGCGTTATAAACACGCTTGCTTATAACTTAATTGCCGGATCATTGCTCAATTTTGTCACACGGCTAAACATGTTATGTAGTCTAGTCGACATACGAATGCTTAAAAGTTTTGAGTAAGTATTTATAGAATTCTCATCAACTCAGTACATGTTTAAACTTCTTTCATTTTAATAAAACTTTGATCTTAATTCGAATGATGGTAAATTAAAAAGAAAAAGCCCTGTGTAAAATTCAATAAAAAAAAAGTAAAAGTTGTGTCCAAAGTTCAGAGTAAGCTATTAATATATTAGAAGGAAAATAAAATCCACTGTTATAAAAATATAATAATAATTTATAAAAAAAAAACTTGAATCTAACTTGATGTTAATTGAATTATTTTGAAACATGTCTGGAACAGATATTTGTGAAACAAGATGGAACAAACTTTTTATTTTTGCTTTTTAAAATGTTTGTGAACAATGAAGCATGTTCTAATCATCTTAATCCATGAAACATCTTTTGTTTTTAGTTTGATCTGATTACGTTTCAAAGGCACTTTGTACGGTCAATTATTGGAAAATGGTCGTATTCTTTGTGATTTCTAGATCTAACATGTTTAGTCTCAAAAAATAAAAATAAAAATCATTATTTTGCTATTAAAATAAATTGATAATTTTTTGTATATATTTCATGAATTACAAAGCATAGTCTTGTATAGATTTTTATACACATTTTATAAATTACAAAGTATTATCTGGATTAATATTATAAGCAGGTGAAGTCGCAAAGAATATGGACCAATGCAGTACAGCATTTAGAATATGATACAAATTGCACAGTCAACAGGTTTCCTTGAAATAAAATTTACATTTGATTTCAGTTTTGCTTGATTTCTCGCAAACTTGTAAGTGTAATGCACAAGTTAACACAGATTTGAATATTTTTGGAAATTGCTCAATAGCACGAAACACGCTATTTTCAAGGAAAATTAAAAGGTACTACCTTAAAAACCGTTTTTTGTATTTCATATTTTCGTTACGTTTACGTTTCATATTTTCAAAACTTTTGTTTTCAGTTATTTTTAGGTACTTATGTACAAATAACATTGACTTATAAGGTCTCCTATAAAAAACCTAAGTGAAATCAAACTTTGAGATTATAAATACAAAAGTACCTCTGCCTGTCTATTACCTTTTTACTCATGAACTCAACCAATTGTTATAAAATTGACAGATAGACAGCCTGGGACCTGGAGACGGACATAGGCTACGTCTTGAATATTTATATTAAAAATACACGCAAACTAAGTCCTGGATAAACAGAGAGCAGGCCTTTAAACCATTTAACCTAGGTCAACAAACGGTTCTGCTATTGAACTTCGTGTTTAGCGCTACCCATTGAAGTATAGGGGGTGGCACATTTTCCTGTTTCCCCAAAACGGGTATTGTTATCAAAACGCACAAACCACACTATTACCTACCACTTCCACGATTCAGTGGTCGGACGTTAAAACCTGTGGATGAACTGGATTACGGAACGGTAGCAGTGTGGTCGGGTGAGATCCATACGAGTGCATTGGCTTGAGTGCATTGGCTTTTTGCTTTAAGGCAAAAGCGCTGTATAAGCTATGAATGTTTCATGAAAATTTGACGCACGGAATTCTATTTTAGAGAGTTGTATTGAAGGTTTTAATGGTAACTTTTCATTTATTTATTTAATACTTCAAGCACAAAGTACAGAGGCGAACTTAATGCTATAGGCATAATTATATTCTATAAATCCAAATTCCTTAGCCTCCCGTGTACTTTTTTGTTACCATACAACCTTATACAGAGCTGTAAATTGCAGAAACGGTAGAAAGTTCTCCCGGTTTTTGTATCTCTAGCAGCTTTGTCGGATAGCGCTTTTATCCAAACACAAAGTATACCGTGTGGAACACAGTAGGTGGGCAAACACAGTGGATATTCAGCTTTAGACGCATCCGTAGAGCTTACCCTTCCTCTAAAATATGAAACAATATTAAAGCAGCTCTATAGATATTTATGAAATTCATAATTCATGCACCGGTCCTGGTTGCAAAGGAAATTGTCGCAAGTTTCACAGTTTGCACCCAACTGAATAATTACTGTGTCATGGCGGAACTTAATATAGTATTTTACTTAAATCGACTTTTGCCAGTTCATGCATATTTTAGTTTGCATGGAATTAGTTTTAGATTGGGTCGCACGCGCGGTTGCGAGCATGTCAAGAGGTGTGGCTGAATTTGCTTTTAAGTTAATAACTGCAACATAATTATTGCAATAATTAGTGCTAGTTTCGAGAATTTAGTTCATTCAATAATCCTGTCAGTATGCAGCAGTGTCCTCTTAATTCCGGACAATAATTGCTCTATTGTGATGTTAGCTTCGCTATACAAAGGTATTCATGTATGTATTGTCCACTTATACTCATTGTACTGAAATAGCCTTCATGAGTAGTGTTCCTAAAACGCTCATCCAGCTTGCCCTGGGCAGACATCCTTATTTTTGCAGCAGAGACGGTTATTTAAACATCGCTCAACAAACGTATACATACGTAAACTCACGCCTATTTCCAATGGGGGTAAGCAGAAACCATCTGATGCTTCCTCCCATGCACCATCTCTTGTTTCGATGATTACATACTCCTTTTGCCTCATTCATGTTCATACATCTGGGGCCTTAGTCTGCTTTTGCAATAGTGTCAGAATGGTCTATCATTGATTTAATAAGGCCCCGCGCAGACGAATTACCCTTTGTACGCACGTCAAACGAGTTTCAAACGCGCTTCAATACGCCGTGGGCTAGGGGCCTTATTAAATCAATTATAGACCATTATACCTGGTCATACACGCATGCCGGTTGCGGGTACTACGCACCTGACCTTGCTGAAGAACTTCACCTATAGGCTCAGTGTATGTCCTTCTAGGGCATTCTATTTTCGCGTTGTTACTCACATGTGCCTTAAAAAATGCAAAAATAAATAAAAGTATCCCTAATAGAAAGGCCATATTAGGTGTGTCATAAGGCTAACATTATAGTATTTAGAACTAAGAGTATACTACTCTACAGTAGCGGTATACTACCATTTAATGCTGTAGACTAGCTAAACACCTGACCTGACCTAGGTTGAGGTCCCGCATGCATCTCGTATAAACCCCGGTAAAGTAGTGTACCGCCGCGGCCATTTACCGCTATTTTTAGCTTCGAGTGCTGCAAGCAAAATGTTTTTAAATAAAATATTTCACCACTCACTTCGTTAAATTATTTTGGGAATCTGGAATAAACTTAATTAATGTTTCATCGAATCTATTTTTGGTGTGGTTTTTTTAACGTTCTGATGACGGGATTCTGTTGAGGTTGGCTGTCATGGTATTGGCATGTAATGTGTTTAGAAAGTTTTTGAGTATGAGTGTGGAAGCAAGGTACTCGTTTATTTATCCCGTGCTTTGGCTTCTTTAATGTTTTCTTCTACAATGTAAATTCTCCTTTTGCATGCAATTTCCATTAGATTATTGTTATTTTTGCAAATATTAAAGGTAGGTAAGCTAACTTAGTTATTAATGAACTAGCTTTTGATCGCGTTTATCGCATTTTGCACGGTAATTAACCCACGGGAACGTTTTAAATGTATATATAGCCAAAGCACTCGGGGATAATGTAGCTTCTCGTTAGTGAAATAATTTTCAGAATCGTATCAGTAGTTCCGAAGATTACTCCCTACATAAATACTTACAAATAGTGTCCCACCGAATCATGTTTTTTTGCCGAAACCGAAACCGAAAGTTCAGTTTTGATTTAGTTTCGTCTTTGTACTTTTTTTAAAGAGATTTATAAACTATAATTAGTATAATAAATATATTGAATATAATAGTATAATATGTAGAATATAAGTATAATATGTTGGGTATAATAAATTACAAATATTTAATTCTTTTACATAATGAAAGTCATAACTTTACTTTAATTCAACATTGTTTATCACTTCTACAAAAATGAGCTTATAAATGAGATTCAAGTAAGAAATAAATCTCGAAATTTTTAGAAGATTACGTTTTATTCAGCACTTTGTATTGTAAAAGAGTATGATGTTGTAAGTTTCGCGCATGGTTTGGCTGTTTTTCGGCTGAAACCGAACCTTTGGCCGAAACATGATTTTTAGGCCAAAACCGGCCGAAACCGAAACTTCGGTCGGACACTACTTACAAACTTAACCTCTTTATAGTATTAGTATAGAAGTATAGACCAAGATCGAGCCAGGTAGAGATTTTGCCTAAACTTCAACGATATAAGAAGTATAGTGGATAATCCTCCCTATAAAATCCCGGAATATTCTTCAAGTTTCGAAATAAAGCCGTTAAATTAGAGGAAGGTATTATCCACATGTTACTTATTTCCTTTATAAGTTTAAGTTAATAAATTCTACTTATTCCGATCTCTGGTTATTACTAACAAAGCCAATAATGACACACTGACTCATAGGTTTGAATAAGTTGAGCCTGAAAACGAGCCACCAGTTAATGTGTGCGCGAAGTACTTCCATTACGTAATACCTCACAATTATGTACATTTTAATGCCACTTAATGTAATGAATATATCAGTTAGTTTCGTGTTTCGTTCATTATGGAGTTTCCGAATGAACATCAACATAATAGATGGCTTTAACTTATTGTTTTGGAACCAATGTTATTTATAGAATGAAAGAAACAAAGGCTCCAATTTGTATGATGTTGCACTACATGGTCTTCTAGGCCCCAAAGTTGGGCTAAAATTTTCCGCATCAGTTTTTATTGTCGTTTAATTAACTAGGTACTTGATTTTAGCCATAGAGTGGAAATCCGCCATAAATGACAATTTTAAGAATGCTTTTATTTTATAGACATGTGGTCTGGCCAACCCGTTTACCATGGCTTGAGATACCTTATATTTTTGAGCAGTTCTGACTCCTGTGTAAACACAGGAGTCAGAACTGCTCTACAGTATGATACGATACATACTCGCAAATGCGCGATTGCTGAGCATGAGCTCTCAAACTTAAACTCAAAGCATTTATTTCAATTAGACCTTAGCAGGCACTTTTGAAAGTCAGAAAAACAAAGGCGAAGCTACAGTCACAGACACAAGGCATAATAACTTGTGAAAGTACTGTAGTTGCCCATGCTAAAGCGTAGATCTCTATGGAGAAGAATGGGCAAGAAACTCCATGGACACTCTTTTCAATCAAAATATTGTTACAAGATCTTGGTTACATCATTCATGTTGAGATTATATATATGTGAGAACGATGTAGAAAGACGTGCACATTAAGAGCGTCCAGAGTAAAATATTATAATTATCAACAATTTAAAAACAAAGTAGTTAAAATAAACCGTGGCAGCTAAGAGATGACCAGTCCCAACTGACAGCGCCCGTTCACGAACATGACGCATGCATCAGCCCCATTCAGGTCAACCATATTGAAGGGAACTAAACGACCCGACACATCCGCCACTATCAGCGAGACATTTGAGTGAGCATGACATTCTCTCAGCCACCAGGGCACATTCGCCATAGTCAATTAATGATAACTAAATGTAAATGGTAGCTCAATGTGTGGTGTAATGGTGGTCCTGGGTTCGATCCCAAGGTTGGGCAAAGTGTTTTTGGGTTTTTCCATCAGGAATTTCTCAGTGTCAGCTACGGAGTATAGATCTGTGTCCGGTTGATGGCAATAGGACTTAAACATAACTGGCAAAATGAGGGTGTACTGTTAGGTACGCCTCTGGCTTACCCGTCGGGGATTAGAAGCGTGATGTTATGTATGTTACTCGTATTCATGATACAGGAGGAACTAAATCTCTGCGTTCCTTACCCGGAATGGCTTTCACCGGTTCATAGGACAATGCTGTCTCAACAGATTCGGTCTTGTGTGTCGTGGATATCCTATAGTATCGGCGTTTCCTTTCAGTATCAATAATGGGTGGAATATGCAAGTCAAGCAAGCTATTGTATTATTCGTAGCTGCTGTTTGGACGTGAGAGCAAATAATTTAGATAAAAATCGCAGCGATGAGCATTTTAATGTTCATACGTTTCAGATGAAATTTATAAGGTTTTCATATTTTTTTGTATGGTTTTAATATCGTAACATTTATTCAGGAAGTATTATTTAAATAGTCCTAAGATAACGCTAAAAAGAAGAGCAAAAGTAATTACCTACATGTAAACAACGACGAGAATAGGATTATAGATTTTAATTACATATTCAAGTGTTTTGAGAAATCAGTAGATTATAAAATAAAATAACCATAATTAGTTAAATAATACTTTGAAGCATTCACTACATGAATACGCCGGAGGCTATTGTAAAAAATGGTGTGCCTATGTTTAATATTTTTATAGAGAGATAAAATAAAATAATGTTATCATTGTATCACATAGTACAAAACTTAGAAAAAACTGTATAAAAACATACCGGCGCCTAAAATATTACTATGCCCAAAATTGCCAACCTTACTTAAACAAACTCATAACAAAACGCAACATTGTTCTTCCCAAAAACCGTAAAAAAATCTAGAATAGAGATGTACCTTACCTGCCGTCTTAGTTTCCATTATCCATCTACGTCTTTATTACGTGGTAAGGTTCAAGGTAAGAACACAGCGGTACCATCGTGACTCGAGTCGGGGAGTCGGGCCCGAATGTTACCTCACGAATACTCCCGATCGATACACCCGACCTCCACTCTACGTCTCTGAAATTATCCGATACTACTTACCGTCGGTCATGCTAAGGTTCGGCTCAAACGACTAACTTTACGTTTATTTTCAAATTACAGGAGCGGGGAAGGTTAGGGCTTTTCTTTGTGCGATATTATCTACGTTATTGTCTTTTAGGAGGAAGTTGGTAAGGTCTAATTTTGAAAATATTTTTTTACCGATTATAAATTAACTAGCGACCCGCCCCGGCTTCGCACGGTTCCATATTTAAACCTTCCTCTTGAGTCACTCTATCTATTAAAAAAAGCCGGCCAAGTGCGTGTCGTACTCACAAGCACACAGGGTTCCGTAGCACCAAACAATATAATAAAAATATTTTGAAGGCTCATTCATTGTTGTATTGTTTTACATTCAACAGTAAAACTAAATTTGTTTTTCATAGTATGTTAATGAAAAACAAAGTTAAAGGCGCAGTTTGATGAAAAAGTCGCATATCTCAAAAACTAAACATCAAATCTTATTCAAACGAGTTTTGGTTGAAAGTTTTATTTACGTTCTACAATCCTACATTTTTTCAGAATTATTCTCTTCTTACTTTAGAAATTAGGGCACGCACTTTTTACCACTTTGGAATTGTCTATCTTTAAAATGATTGACTTTGAGAAAAAATGGTTTTATGAACCTCAATGTCATTTTTAAAGACCTATCTATAAACACCCCGCACGTATAGGGTTGAAGTTTTTTTTTTTAATTTCACTTCCATGTATGGGGAGGGAATTCCCTTAATCTTATATTTTTTTTTATTTTTGTATAAAAACCGTAAAGCGGTTCACAGAATACATCTACCTACTAAGTTTCAACTGTGTAGTCCTAATAGTTTCGGAATAAAGTGACTGTGACATACAGGGACAGACAGACAGACATGGTGAATCTGTAAGGGTTTCCGTTTTCCGGGAACCCTAAAAACCGCATCAAAATCCGTTGCGTAGTTTTAAAGATTTAAGCATACATAGGGACAGACAGCGGGAAGCGACTTTGTTTTATACTATGTAGTGATGGTTGTTACGCAAGCCAATGAATTTTGCTAAAACAAGGTTGTTAACTTTAAAATACTCTTCAGTACTTACCAAGTTATACAGCATTTAATGCCGTTTTTAAAAAATCTGACCATTCCTTCATTCCCTTGTGTTTTTTTCTAAATTCTATAATTAGTCGTCTAAAAATAAGTAACGAGTACAGTTCTAAATTCTCTAATTAATTTATGAGTATTTAATTTACTGGAACAAAAAAGGCCATAACAAAAATAAAATTCGTTTCACAGTTTTACTGCTCATAGAAGATTGACAACTGCACCTACCTAGGAACCGTCCATTTCAAGCTATAAAAGATTGAAACAGCGAATAAAACACACAGGAAACTTTTGTGTCTGCAGTCTTGTTCTGAAGTAATTCGATGAACTGAGCCCCTAGTGGTATAAGCTGAAAAATGTTTTATAACGGTTTGCTTGGTTGAATACAATTTTCAGCATCCGCAAAAGTATTATTGAAAACTGGACAAAAGCAATCTTCTTTTACGCTCTCAAAATAAAAGTTGAATCGATGCACAAAGAGCATACTTTGCAACTATAATAACTATGAATGTTACTGTTATGGTGTACATAATAAAGAATATTGTATTCTATAAATGTACTGTGTAGCTTGCAAATACTATATACAAACATATATATGTAAGTATGTTAGTTATGGTACATACAAAAGTGTAATTTGTTCTGTTTATCCGCAAAATGCCGGAATCCGTCCCTGTTCAATGACATCATTCTGTGGTTGTCAATCCGTTTGCTAAACGTGATGGAAATGACATTAATCTGCGGGATCGCTAGAGGCACTGTTCTTTATCTGGATTATCTACTTATAAACATTTTCTGTTACGTGAAGTAAAATCATAAAATATCGATGATACCGCATATTGTTTCTGTTTTATAAACATACAGCAATTTAACAGAATAATAGTAAAATAACCAAGAAGAATCTCAGTGGTAAAAAAAAACATCTCGAATTTTTATTTTATTTAAACTCTGTTCTACGCTAGATCTAGGTCAGCACAAGGTCAAGTTTTACAATCGACTGTACGTTATAGAAAAAGCGAAAATACTTTAAACTAGGTAAATCTACCCTAACATCTTCTAACATTATATCTGAAATCTCAGTTAAAATGATTAACTAACACAAGTAGGACAGTTTGATGAAAAAATAGTGTTATTTTGTTACTTTCAAAATTATGCCACATTCGGTGCAGTTGAGCAAGTTTTTCTTTAACAAACTTTTTTCTTTGTTACTCAGCAAGTTTCCTCAGAAATCTGATGCGGTTATTCTGGTTACGAAGGCCGATGGCTCTCCGAGTGCTCATCTAATTTTATATAACGTTGTAAGGGTCTCAAAAACACACCCATGTGGAACGTTTACATTTATAATTTTATGTAGGTACCTTCCACACCATGTTATACTTTCTCGTGGAACAATAGTAAGCATTTAGGAATTAGGTCATCCTTTGAAATATTTACTGAAGTAGTTAGCTTTGTTAGTTCCCAGGTTTTCTGTGCACAGAGTGAAAACTTAAATTGCTTAAAGCTTTTGGAAACTTAATCACAGAAGTGAAGCTCGCATACTTAGACTGTATTACTTTTTGGCGTCAATGTAAATCGGCGACCTGGCCACTTTATCAGAATCATAATACGAATCACGTTAAAAATTTAAAACTCTTAAAATGAACTTTGTGATCATAACCTTAAAGACCATTTTAAGAATTTTAAATTTTTAACGTGATTCATATTAAGATTCTGATATAGCTTCCATTTTAGGCCCCCTGCACGTGATTTGTGCAATCTAACATGTGAGTGCTGTGTTGTGGTATGTCAAATTATCGAGGTTTCTGTGCTAATTAGTATTATTTTATTTATTAATTAACCATGCACATGAACTTTCTGGGATTAATTCTCTGAGTTATGGTGAGAGCCGCATAAAATCCATCTTACATTTTCTAAGAAGTAAAGTCTCACAAGCAGACTTGAAAAGCGACTTCGGTTACTATAAAGATTCTATAAAGATTCACAAAACGACAAATGTATTCGTGATTTGTCACCAAATCCAGCTACAAGTGCGCGTTCCCACTACCCAACGTTAGCTAATTACAACTATTGCAAAATGCACACACGCGTGCTATTTGCGCGGCAAACATTTGTAATCATGATCGGATACGTGATCCCATCCACCACCTATGTGAGCAGAACACAGATTGCCTCGTAGAGCACGCGCAATGGTATTATCGCGTGGCAATTATGTCACAATTATATGAGTAACAGGAGTAAGGATCTGTAAGATGAGGAAGTCATAGTGAAAAAAAGGTCGACACGTAATCAAGATAAATTAACTAATTGTTTTCCGTACTTGGTCGCTTTGTTTTATTTCCACTGTTTAACGTCATATAATTCTGTTTAATGACGAGTTCACCGACTCACACATTGAATGGCCATCATTCCCTGCCGACACGTGAATCGAGTTATCAACGACAAAACGATCCGACACTTCCTCGCACAACGACTCGGTCCTAAACGGAGGTAGCCTATCAAATGATAATAGAATATGATCAACCGAAGGGGCCTGGACAGTCGTGCGACGTTCTGCGCAGATATATTTGACATTCGAAAAAAACTTGAAACTCTTTGTGTAACGTTTTCGCGATCCGAGAGTGCATTTCGCTATAAAATATAATGGTTGATTTTTCCGTTGTTCCACGTAAAAGTGCTTTTAGAGAGAGTGTTACGTAATAATGTGCGGAGTGATATGTTAGGTGTAAGAAATAGAAACTGGTTGACAGTGAAACTGGGCGTTTGCAGTGTGGTTTACTTAACTGTATTTTGTGTGCGGGCAGTGCTTTAGTGGGATTGTGTCATTTTAAACAGACTCTGGGAAATTTTCGTTCACCTGTCGTCAGGTAATTTGGTTTGTGTAATCATTATTTCTTTAACTATATTTTTCTGTTCGTGTGTCTATTTTTGGTTCGTTTTTTTTTTAATAGTTGTAAGAAGATTTTGTATTTACTATCGGAAGTCTCGTTGTATACTACGGTAAAAATAGATAAAAGGTAGTAAACAAAGAGCATCCTTTTATAAATAACTAAGTATGTGTCCTAATAAATAACGTGTACAGGGTCATCCGTAACAATTGAGAGAATCGAGTAGGGTCCGCGGCGTGCCAAAATTATTTAATGACTGTCTGGGACACGGAACAACTTAAAAATAAACATTCAAATGCTGTACCAATGCAGAACAAAGATCTTTTGTGACTTTATACAGAACCAAGGTTCTGGATTCTGGTTGTGTTTAGCATTTTTATCAGGAAATGCACCCACTATAAGAAGGTAAATCCTTAAATGATGCAATAAAAGATCAATATGCTACTATAGATTAATTTGCTGAGTTAATAATTGAATATCTGTCTTATCTGATAATAATAGCGAACAGTCTGATGCTCGGAAACTATATATTAACATAAAACATAATCTTTTTAGTTTATGAGGCACTTTGTTGGCAAACGATGTACTTCTATTAAACCGAATGAAAGCATCTAGTAAAACCGCAGTCAGTGAGATAGATCTGGAATACATCTACCTACCTGCTATAGAAATAGCCTGCCTATTACACGTCATAACTGACTACGTCGTAAAGATAAACCAAAGCCAACCTACACAATGTTAGTACCATTTAGTAAATTTCTAAAGCACGTTGTAACTTTAACTTCTGTTTCAACATATTGAATATTCATGAGCATTTCAAGTCCTTTGTAAAATCCCATATTTTATAATAATGTTGCCACAAGTGAAAATTATAAACGAGACGTTTCGAAGTTTTCCAGCTTACCTATATTTCTTGTATTCGTAATCCATTAAGGAAATTTTCTCATCCATATTAATCACTGAATCACTTAAGCTGTAGTAATTAAAGAGAGTTAAATATTATTATGTCTACTTAACAAAATTCTTATAAATAAAAAAAAATCTTAAAATAATTAATTCACTGACATACAATACATAATTACACAGCCTTTAACGCTGGGTCTACATGAAGTTTTGCTAAAGAGCTTCTCATGTAACAAATGGATTCAATTAGAAAGATTATTTATTTATTTATTTAACACTTCAAGCACATAGTACAGAGGCGGACTTAATGCCATAGGCATTTTCTACCAGTCAACCTTTGGGTGATGCAGAGACAAACATTGGTAGGTGTACCTATGAATAAACTACAAGGTTATATAAAATACTATAAAATATATCAAAATACTATACATATATAACAAAATATATATATATATATATGTGTAAATAGACATTTACACAAATAAACTAAAATAGAAAGACAAACAATGGAGAAAACATTAACGTTGTGACGAAACTGCCAGCTTTTTCCGAATGTACTCGCGAACTTTAATTTTAAAAGATAGATGATTGGTTGCCATCTGATTTCCTGGGGAAGCGCATTCCACAGAGAAATAGACTAAACGAAGAATGATCGATGAAAAGATCGATTAAACCTATTTTTTAAATGTTATCTGGTAGTTCCAAACAATGCTTTATATGTTACCGTTGGGGAACATTCCACCATTCCACCGGGCTCACGGCTTAAGTCCCATAAAACTATATTAAAAACTAATAAACACCTTAGTGTTTATCTCAATCAAATGCCCAGATTACACAGGAAAATCATTTGAACAAAGAAATAAAATTGAAGTATCTGTTTGTAATTATAAAATAACCGCTTTTAATGCATATGAAAGTATGTACTTACTTAAGGTACGTACAAAAAAAAAAATGTTGTCTGTCTGTCTGTTTGATTCCGGCTAATCTCAGAAACGGCTAGGCTGATTTGGACGGGACTTTTATTGGCAGGTAGTTATAAAGAGTAACTAAAGCTACTTTTATTTGAGAGTCTCACGTCTCAGCCGCCGCGGGAGACGCACCGGGCGTCGGGGGCCACGTGGTGGCCCCCGGCCACCGTAGGCGCGGGCCTGTGGACGGTGAGCTATGGGCTAGTTATGACGACAGGCCGTGTTGACGGCGCGTTCGTATTCCACGCGCGCCTCAAAGAGAGTCAGCAAACAGGAAGGGGTCCGTAAGGACCGACGCCTGCCAGGGTTGCGGGACTGTTCGAAAGAGATACTGCGGCCCTGGAACAAAAAGGGCAAAGGAAGGAACATGGATGGGTTTTAGTCAGTAAAAGTCTGACACTCCCTCCTGCTCAGCCCAGAGCGGGAGGGGTTATTTGATGATTTCTCATCGGTAAAAAAAAAAAAACTACTTTTATTTTAGAAAAAGAATAAGGGATCCGTGTAAAATCTGATTCAAATAGGAAATAATATTTTTATAATAAATTCACACAATAAATATGCACAAACACAATAATAAAACTAAAGTTTTCTGTTATTAATGCACAATATTGTGAGGCTGGTTTTACACAGATTTTATATATTCATGCTTTCAGGATGTTCCCGCATTCAGTGTTCAATCATATTTATTTAAATGACTACGGCATGTAAATTTTGAATTATTACGCTCTAGTTATTTTGTAGTACCAAAAATTGGATGAAATGACAAAATGTATTGTAAAATTACAACAGGATAAAAGTTTCATGAGTCTTTAAAAAAATATGTTTAAAAAAAAAGTTTTAATTGTTTTTGTTAAACAATCACAACCCGATGGCGGATGATGGTAAAATGACGAACTTTTTTAAATATTATTAGTTTATCTACGCCAACATTATAAAGAGGACATATTTGTATTTTTGTGTGTATGTTTGTAATGAATAAACTCAAAAAAAAAGCGCCGATTTAAAAAATTCTTTCACCATTAGAAAGCTACATTCACCCTGCGTAACATAGGCACCCGTGCGAAACCGGGACGGGCCGCTAGTATTCTACTTTATAAATGGGAATTTGGGCCAACAAATTTTAAAAAATCCGTCCTTACTGTCCTTCGTAATTTAAGGGTCGCTTGTGCACACTGAAAAAAAAAGTAGTTGCCGCAATCAAGATTTTGTTTAGATTGACTAAGTAACTTGTTTGCATCTGAGCCTATCAAGCACAATGATCACAGCTACTACTTTTGTTTGATTGAGCTTGAAACAGGATCTTAATTGGAGTTTTCTCAAAACCTATTTGCAGCAATCAAGTCAAATAGTTATAAACACCACCAAATAGTTATAAACACAACCAAATAATGATAAACACAACCAAGGAACTTATTTAGCACAAACATTTTGCGCAAGATTTGATCAAGTTGTATGATTAATACAATTAATTGCAAAGATAGATGCTATCAAGTCAAATCAACTTAATAAAGTTTCAATGATTTTTATTGAAGTAATCAAAATGCTTGATTGGCACAACTAACTTATTTTATTACAGTTAACATTTTTGAACTTATCTCTTTTTTAACTCTTCTACAATGATGTCATGCGTTCAATCAATTGAACTAGTATTGCTGCAATCATGTCGTGATGATCTATTTAACTAAGATTTTGATTAATCTAAACAAAATATCGTCAATCAAGCTAAAAAGTTATATGATTGGAGTGCATTTTTTTCAGTGTGATTGCTTCGTAGACCTTTCATCTCTTACGCTCTAAAACAGGTTTGAACCTCAAAAAAATGAGCATTAAAAAAAATTACAGTCTTTAAATACAAAATTTGAGAGGTGTGGCTGAAGTTGATATATGTAAATAACCAAAATCCATAGATTTAAAAAAAAATATTATGCTCATCATTATATTACTAATAGTTTATTCCTGCGGATTCGCTAGCATTAATTTAAAATTTGACTATAAATTCAGGTTATACTCTGCTTGTAACAATATTATTATAATTCAACCACGATTCAAAAGACACGTGGCGCCATCTATTATCATAAGATCGATATTGTTGTTTTCCTCGGGAACAGTACTTTCTTTGGGATCAATGGTACTCTATGTCCGTTTCTGTACACCTGACAATGAATATGCAAAATTTAGGATGATCGAAACGAGTCCAAACAGAGTTCGTATGGCCACCTTCCAGCTCCATCATCAGATCAGCTCCATGTCATCATAATATTGCATTGTCTCGCGATATACACATGCATGCAAAATTTCAGCTCAATCAGAAATCGGGACGTGTGTCAAATTTAACTAGCAAGTATCACGCGACGTCGCGTGATGTACATCAGAGCATCAGCACGCGATGTCGCGTGATGTGACAATTAACGTGAGGATAAAAACCAAATTCCTAAACCGATTTTGTTGAAATTTCTATGGGACCAATCGGGAAGCATATCTTTTCAGATGAAAAAAGAATTTTTCAAATCGGTTTATAAATGACGGAGTTCTGAGGTAACAAACATTTAAAAAAAATGCAACCGAATTGAGAACCCCTTCCTTTTTGAAGAAAGTCGGTTAAAAAGGTAACAAACAAACTTACTTTCGCATTTATAATATTAGTTAGGAAGTTAGGATTACAAGTTTGAAATTAATCCAATTACTACTCCTTAATTTGCACACAAACCACTGTAAATTATACATACAGCTACACTTATAATTGAAAACACTTATGCAATTAATTCAGCTCTCCAATGGCCACAATTTATGGACCATGGTTTCATGTAAGGGCTCTATTTACAAAACGAAGGGTTACGCCATAGCCTGATTGGCAGTAAACATGAACGAGCCCCACGCGTGTTCATAACTTTAACCTTTGTAAGGTCACTTCCAGTTCCTGCCGAGTCCCTATAACTAACCGATCGTTGTTGGTTGTTCGGTACTATCCCTTATCTTCGCAATTATCAGAGTGAAACCTTCACACCTCTACGTACCAGTAATTGACCTTTTTAATTACTTAAAAGCGTTTGTAGGTAAAGGTCGCCTTCTGTTAGTAGGTACCAGAATTATTTAGTAGACAATATCTTTAGCTATGAAATTCCATCGATTTCCAGGTCGCAACATTGTTGTTGAGTTTTACCTTCGAAGATTTCTCAGCCCGGAGTCGAATTTGTGACTGGGTGACGAAAATAAGCTCCTGGGACTAGAAACCTAACTGGCGAAATATGGGTGTAATTTAATAGCGGTATACCACTGCCTTACCCTTCGATCGAAGGTCATCGGGGAGATTTTATGACTTATAAAATATCTAAGTTTATTAGGTATGTTTAACCTTCAGGTTTGTACGTTTTGGACATCTGATACGAACGGTGACAGTACTTACGTATGTATAGATGTTCTGTTCAGTTTCGTGCCGGGTATACTACATAAATATGAAAAACTTTATTCCAAAAGTTGCAAATACGAATTTCTAAATACCGATTTTCATAATAACGAATGGTTCAGAATTCCTGATATTACAACTCCGATGTATCATTCCTATTTTCACAATTCCTAAAGAACAATGGCGAGGCTCTATGTATTTTGGGACACACTCTTAGAGGTAGCATTCATAATGGCAACTTATACATAGTTGTAAAACGACTAGAGACTAACAGAAAAGTAAATGGAAAGTAAGACTAGCAAGTTGGGAGAAAAGAGAACGTCTATATACAATATAACCTAAAAATCTTAAGATTAAGGTTTTTAATTGTGGAATGTCTGCTTATTCAAGATGAATTAAAAAAAAAATAAGATGATTCATAAAGGAAAATTCGAATAAACTACTGTATTTCCCCGCAGTTTTAGTTTCGACGTTACATGTGTTGCTTCTCGTCTTAAGCCAAAACCCGAATTTTTACGTCATTGCCTGTACTTGAGTAATCATAAAACTGCCAGACTGCGGCTAGAGTCTATACTGATTACTAACCTAGTAATTAGTTCAATCACTATTAAAACTATGTCATTATGACTTTGATCTATAAGCGAATTATGGCCTAGTAAAACGGTTCTAACTACGCTGAGAAAAGATATACATAGTTTTACATAAATTATAACAGCCAGAGCTCACTAGCTATGTACAGTTATTGAAAGGCTTTTTAATAAAAATAAAAATGTCTAAGTAATAAATCTCGTTTTTTGGTATTTTTACATAGTTTTTATTTTATATTTTTTAATATTATTATTCAAAAAATATTATCTTATTAAAAGATTATCTAAAAAGAAAACTGGTGCAGCGATATAGCTCTGGTGTCTGGCATAACCCATGTACCATAATATGCTCATGATACGAGAGCAATAACCCACTGTGGGTGTCCCAACAGGACAGTGGCAATAATGACCTAATACGAGTACACCACTTTGCTCCTGGAGCCTCTGCGATATATGTATAATAGGACTTGCTTCCTATGATAAGTTAATTCTGGCACGTAAAATAAATGGGTGGTTGCCAAGAAATAATCCTTGTAGAGGTATCTCATCCCTGCACACTTTTATTGCATACTTTCTGGCTGTTAGGAGTTCCCTATAAAGTTTTTAAATTACACTAAACGTTACATAAAGATTTTGAATTTATATGCGTGACTGAATATTATACTAATTGAATCACAATAAGAATCCTAATTTTAGCAGTTTATTCGAAGTTTTGAAAATCGGAATGTCGTTTTTCGGACCGACAATCCATCGAAAACAAACAAATCGGATATAAGACATTCGGTAATATAAATTTCGTGATTTTCATTAATGGACATTATAATTTTTAAGTAATATGAAATTCGGACTTGTGAAAATCGGAACATCGAAATTAGGAATAAAATATTTCGGAGTATTTGGGTGTTCCCTTTTGAGCCACTCCCGATTATGCCAAATACGGTTTCTATCGATCTAGGTTCGTCTGCGATGGATTTACATGAAGGTAAAGTCGAACAAGCTATTTGGTATACACGCGGAAATTTTCACAATCCAATGCCGAAGCGTATACTTTTCCAAATTTTATTTAATAATGCTTTTCTCATTAGGAGACTGACTCTTATTGACATAAGCTTTATAAAATAAAATTGCAATTGTCAGTGTACTAGGATTGTGAATATTTCTGCGTGTATTGTGAGTTCATTTTGTCGCGAAAAATAGTTTTCTTTGAATGATTTTTATTCGCCCTTCGTTTTTATTTTGAAAAAAAAAACATTTAAAGCAAATGTAACTTTTACAGACAGTAGCATAGATACTTATAGTATCTGAATCAAAGCATAGTTTAAAAATAAAATATTTGTACAAAAATGATAACCATTCTGCTACACCGCGTAAATTACATTACATTTGTAGAAATAACAGAAACACATGTACTGTAAACGTGTATATTCCCATAAAGTCCTCAAACACATGTACAGTCGCAGCCATAAACTTCGGGCGCGCCGGAAAAGATCGTTTCCTTTGTTTTTCCCGTTAATTAACATTATTATTTCCTCGGCCGTTTGTCCAATTTGGGCCCAAATTGGTACAGTTTCCAAGAAATAAAACCTCCTAGAATGTAGACGTTGGCGTTAGTAGAGACGTAATTGACCGAAGCTGAATTATGTCCTCACGTATACGATGTAAATTGTATGTTGTTCGTATACGGAGTTAATTGTATGCTGTAGAATGATTATAGTCGTATCGAGAAATTAACTGGTTTCCTTCAAGTGTTTGAATTTGACTATTTTGTTTTAATTTTCAATATATTTAGCTCAGGTATTATTTATTAGTTATTGAGTTGTGCTAGTAGGCTCTCCATATAAAATACTGTTATACAGCTGCATCCAAATACACTGGGAGCTGATGGAAAATGGCAAGGAAGATGGTGATGCTTCTTCTTCTTTCTTCTATCTTTCGGGTACTTCGTTGAAAGGGTTTTCGCTGTTGGCAACCCAACACAGATAATAAGTTTTTTATGTCGGGCAACATTGATTGTAAAAAGTTGTCTATGACGGTTTCCTTATTTATACTAACTCGTACGGTGGCAGCAGCCATTCTTGCAATTTTATTACCTTGTTCGTACAAAATAAAAGCAGTTTAATGTCTAGAAGTCTTTTCTATCAAAGGAATACCTTCATCCTCAAATGAACTAGCCTAAAAGACCTAGGCACAAGAACATTCGCTATGAAAACAATTTATTTAGACCACTATATTTCTCATTTCCTCAGGGTAAACTCAACCTAATATCGTGTTTACCTAACGTTTGTGGCTTCTCTCAAGCTACGAGTAATGTTCATTCAAGAGGTTCTCGGAATCCCGAGATCAATCACTTAAGCGATAAGTCTAGACACTGGTATGTAAAGTTATGTGGGACGAGACGTACTCGAGGCACGAAGCTGTTGTTTTAAGACTGAACTAGTTAAGTTAATTTATGACTTACATAATATGGTACACTTACGCGAACCATAGTCCTCATAGGCCGAACTATGCTTGTATCTAAGCTACGACGTCGGTCAAAATCGAACAAAACCAAATACATCTATACTAAAAAAAAGTTAGACATTGCGGGATAACCTCGGGGCACAACTAGTAATTATATAAAAGAAAGTGAGTACTCACTCACTTTCTTTTAGGTACTCACCTACTCCTTGTTGTCAGACGCCACCGTGAGATGACGGGTGAGATAAGTAAACGGCTTGCTTTGGGCTGAGACCAAGTTATTAAAAATATATATAATGGTGTCCAGTGCAAAATTCATTTAAAACAATGGATGAGGTGTAAATAAAACGACTGTTTACTATCCACCAAAATAATTCATTAACACTGCCCCGTAAGTAATTCGTTAGTGAATGACCCAATAACATAAATAAACATAAATTCCACAGTTGACCAACATAAGACAGTTTCAAAGCAACAAAACACAGAAATTCTGTGGTTCACAGTAAACACGTGTTTGTTAGCATTTCTTAATGGAGCATGAGTGTGACAAGGACCAAGCTTGAGCCTATCAGTAAATAGAAATAACTTACTTCGTGCTGTCCTAAGCTAACATTCAACGTGTTTTATTCCCTCCGGCTTAAACGTACGGTTTTTCACTCTTATGCCGTTAATAATAAGGTTGAAAAGTTGTCGACCGTCAGTGAACTCGGTAGTACATTGTACAGTTGAGTAAAGAGCAAAGAATACAGGCGAACATATTCTTATTTCCACTTCATTACCAATATTCATTTTTATTGTGTGTTATAACTTTTTTTATGTTAAACAATTTGACTGTCAAGTACTGAAATACATTTTTGTCGACAGTAAAACTGATAAAACATACTTAGGAACAAGGATGGTATAGATGGATGGATGGATGGATGGATGGTAGAGAAGGTTAAAACGCTGTCCTTCTGAGCGCAATCTAACTGCGTACAAAATGTTGCGTAATCGCTGCAGTCGTATGTGTAGAGATGCTAAGAAACGCTACTTCCACAAATCGCTCGACAACCGCAACTCTTCTGAAGTCTGGAGGTTTTTAAAATCTGTCGGCATTGGCAAGTCTCCAGTTATTTCTGGTAGCGGCACTGACGTGTGGGCTCTTAACAAACATTTCTCACTCCCCCCTGTTACGTTGGATCCGCACGTCAAGTCTGTTACTTTAAATAAACTTTCCTGTTTGCCTTTGCCGCAATGTTCTCCCTTTGAATTAAGTCCTGTGAGTGAGATTGAGTTCAAAAAATCGATTTCTGCTATCTCCTCGTCTGCTGTTGGTAATGACAACCTTTGCCTAAGAATGATTTCTCCTATCCTTCCCACATTACTTCCCGTTTTAACTCACATTTTTAATTACTCCCTGTTTTCTTGTACTGTTCCTGAGGTCTGGAAACAAGCCCATATCATCCCCTTACCCAAAATCTCTAATCCGGTTGCACCAACCGATTTTAGACCTATTTCCATCCTCCCTTATCTCTCTAAAGTTCTTGAGCACATTGTCCATCAGCAACTCACGGCCTTCCTTTCTAGGAATGATCTCCTCAGTACTTTTCAATCTGGTTTTCGTCCTGGCCATAGCACTGTAACGGCTCTTATAAAGGTTACTGACGATATTCGCTGGGCTATGGACCACAAGTCTCTTACCTTACTTGTACTTCTAGACTTTAGCAGCGCCTTTATCTCTGTTGATTTCGACATCCTTCTGGGGATCCTTAAATCTCTCAATTTCTCCTCTTCCTCTATTGGTTGGTTTGACTCCTATCTTAAAGGCCGCTCACAGCGTGTTCGTCTTGATGAGTCTTCCTCTGATTGGTGCCCTCTTAGCGCGGGTGTGCCTCAGGGTGGCGTTCTCTCTCCTCTCATTTTCTCTATTTTCATAAACTCTGTCACCAGGGTCATCTCTTCCTTCTTCCATCTCTATGCAGACGACTTGCAGCTTTACCATCATTTCTTAAGGGAAGATGCGGAAGCCGCCGTGTCTCTCATGAACAAGGATCTGGATTTGATTAGTGAGTGGTCGCAGTCCTTTGGACTGCAAATCAATCCTAAGAAATCTCAGGCCTTGATCATCGGCGGCAGATATATGCGGAATAGGCTCGATGTTGCGTCGCTGTCTCCACTCAGGCTGAATGGAGTTCAGATTGATTACGCAATTAAGGCTAAAAATCTGGGGGTGACTATGGATTCCTACTTATCTTGGACTGCCCATGTTGCTGAAGTTAGTCGCAAAGTGCACTACACGTTCCACTCATTGAAATGCCTCCAGAGCTTCCTGCCATTGAACACCAAAATCTCCCTTGCGCAAACTCTCATTCAACCCATCATAGACTACTCCGATGCCTGTTATTTGTATGCCACTGAGGAGCTCTTAAATAAACTTGAGCGCTTGCAAAACATCTGTATTCGTTTTGTATTTAACCTTAAAAAGTATGATCATGTTTCTAACTTTCGCAAAATACTCAAGTGGCTCCCAATTCGACTTCGCAGGAACTCTTGGATATTGTGTTTGTTATTTAACATCCTTCATAACCCTAAAACCCCATCATATCTGCGGGAACGCTTTTCCTACTCCCGTCCTTCCGATGCACCTTGCAGGTCGCATCTTAAGAACCTCCTTAAATCCCCTCCACACTCTACCGACTTCTACTCTTATTCCTTCACTGTGCATGCCGTGCGGTTGTGGAATTCACTTCCGCCTGATATTAGGGACTGCCAAACTGTTACAGTTTTCAAGAGAAGAGTGAAAGAACATTATCTTTCCATTTCGTCATAGTTGCATAAATTAGTATGTATTATTAGTTATTTTATAGTATTTATAGTATTTTTATATGTTTGTATTTATAAGTATGTTAGTATATTCTTATATGGTATGAGGAGGTATTATATTTAAATAGGTCTGCTTTATGTTTTGTATTCCATTTTCTTTTCTTCTTTTACACACTGTGTCTACATCTCTTTTTTAAATTCTCCTTTCGCAGGTATGCTGGAAGAGATTTCTTTAGAAATAAGCATCACCTTTGTACTATTTTCTGTTCCTTTTTCTTTTCGGTATTTAGTGTGTACATAAATTGTTAAATAAATAAATAAATAAATAAATAAAACTTGATTACTCAGAAAATACGCTATATTGTTATAAATATCCATTCTGTTATTGTGAATTCATCATTCATTCTGTTGAATATTCATCTATTAACTGCTTAGATAAATATTTCAAAAGATTTGTCCTCACCATACATAAGTCGTGTGAAAAGTGTCAATACTAAAAAAACTGATTGAGCTCACACACTCCGTATGGTGTGGCCATGGCAGCCTGCACTAATAAAAATCATTTATTTCAGACGAAAAAGTCCATAGGCAAGGCAAGGTTGTAAGAAACAAGAATTTTACTTATAACTAATGTTAGTAATTAAAAAGAAAAAAACTAGACACACCGTCAAGCCCTACACAATAGGCTCATTGGTCTCGCAACACATGGAGTTCAGTGAACCTACTGAGCAGAACAGTATTGGTTCTCTCAATCATCCTGAGGACGCTATTTGGGCTCCCCTGTACTCGTCGCTCCATCGACGAACTTTTTTACGCATAATTGCGTAGAAGTCATCTACGCTGGCGACAGTAAACATGCCTGATGCACTGCAATATCGAGGGATCCGAAACAGAGCCCTGAACACATTATAATACTGGACGCGCGAGGCATTATTGTATACATCAGATTTGTTAAAACAGAAACGCGACCATCTATTGGCGTGGTCGAATCTTTGCTTATCTTTTTATTTCACAGTACCTAGAGCCATTTTATTCGTGGGCGTGTTGATTTACATTCAGATTTGCCGAATGAAAGAAAAATACTCGCGGAGTGAGTGTGTGTGCTTTTCATTTCAGACGTGTTATTTGTGTGTATTGAGAATGTTTGGCGATTGGAGCAAGCTGTTTCTTCGATTCTATTTTCTGGGTGGCTATGGATTTTCCTGTTTTATTTTACCAATGTTTTTTTTGTTGAGATACGATGAGGAACACTCTTTTATAGGATCTAAACAATAACACAAAGGGGAGAACAGATACACAGAGTGTATTGGTGTTTGCTACGTCTCTGAATTTGACGTCTAAGTTGTTTGAATACCTAATTCCTTGGCTACAATCCCCGACCATTTTAGACTTTGAGTCTAATCCTAAAGCTTTTTCAATTACTGCTACAACTATCAACAAAAGTATAGCGTACGCATCCATGTATCTCAATCATGTAGTGTGGTGTAACAAAAAGCTTGTATTTGAAGAGCAATTAAAACATTTCCAATTCTGTGTAATTGTTCTCTAGTTTCCATGTCCTCGTCCGGTGTCCTTCATAAACGAACACGTTTTATTTCCTTCCTTTATTACAGTTTGGTGTGTAATGACTTAATGACGGACGCTCAAATCTGTTTTATTACTGCCAAGGGTTTATGATAGGCTGTACGTTAAATCAAAGTTTTATAATAGGACTTTACCAAGGCCGTGCCTTATTGATAAAATAACAGAGCCCTTTAATAAATTATAGGATACGATACTGAATATTTCAATTATTACAATAATATAATAATTTTCTTTATTTATTTTCTTTACATATTGTTTACATTTTTAAATATTTTTAATAAAAAACATTTAAAAATATAGAAAATAGTAGCCCACCGGCATTGAGAACAGGGTCCGAGCTACCGGTGGTCAGGGCTCTTGAGAGAGGAACCTTCTAACAATACGCGCCGTGTACAAAAGTACTGCTTTCTGAATCAAGCCCTTATTAATTATAATTATAATAATAAACAAAAAAACAATATAAAACAATAAAAAATATAATAATATATATAATTATAATATAATAATAATTATATAATTATAATATAATTATTATAATTATTATATTATATAATAATAATTATATTTTATTTAAATTTTTTATTGTTTTATATTGTTTTTTCTAAGGAATATTTAAAAATATAATTGATTTGAAAAGATATGAATAAAGGAGATAATAATTATAATTTGTGTTATATTATAAACTTATTTGAATATTATTTTTGGACTTTTTGTTACCATCTACGAAAAGAGAAAGACCGCTCAAATGTTTTCATTGAAGTTATCAAAAAGTAAAATAAACAGAATCTTATCGGAACAAATAATTAATTAAGCCAAAACCTTGGCAACTATTTAACCTTTGGTGTAGCAATTTCCATTGTAATTAAAGCCATTTTTGCTGCTACATGCATAAACATAATCTATTGAATAATTGTTTAGCAACGGAACAAAAAACAAATTAATGGAACCACTTTATTAAAATAATTTGGTTAATTACAAAACTCATATTCTGAAAACGGAAGTATAATTACATTTACATTCAGCATATAAATTACATCATTAGTACATCTGTGTGTTATTATGAGAGTTAATTGGCACCTTGATTATAAAAATATATTTTATTTTGTTTGTGACTATACGTTTTTTGAGAATTTTATTTTCATTTTTTTTTTTTACCTTCCATCTAAAATATATTACATTAAATACATTTCAGGACTTCAGATAAAATAATAAAATTGGTTAAAAAGAGATGGTTGGTCAATTATTTTTTTGAAATCGTAATATGAAAATTGGTTAAAGTTGGTAATGGTTAGTCGATTTTATTGTTTTTTTTTAAACCACTATCGGGTTACAAGCCTGTGGGGACTTTGGGAGCCATCGATTGAGTTTCTGTATGAAACAGACGTTATCTCTACACTGCAGAACATTTATTCTTGTAATTATTTGTATGGCCTGCAGGTAGTTGTTTGATTATTTTTGTAGTATGTGAACACTGATTAAGAGAAATGGTTACATGAAGTAAATGTACCATAATAAATAAGATTATCAGCAACATAAACGAAACAGGAATGTTGATGGAAAGATGATATGGCCAGACAAGTGAGAATATTGAGATGTACGAAAGAAGAAATGCTGCTCAGACTCTAAAATGGAAATAAGGGCAAGTTGAAGTAAGGCAGGGCAAGCAATGATTATACCGCTGAATTGTGAAAAAAACTTAAAAAAAAAAGAAAAACTTTGCTATCTTAGCAATAAAAAAACCTGTAACTTATTGCTTCTTTATAGAGTTTACTGAACAAAATGAACAAACTTGGCATACCTAATAAGTTCTAAAGGGAGCAACACATATTTTCAGGTCTGAATCATTCGGCTTGATTCGGTTGTATGTGTGGTGTAAAAACACCCTTAATGAAGCCGAGAGGCACTTGTTTTTTCTGTTAATTTTCAATACACTTTCTAGAAAACTGGCTCCTACCGCACTAGCTTCAGAATGCAATTTATTATTGCACATCGAAGAAAATCTCGTTTGTCAGAAACACTTTAGCTCAGTGTTCTTTAGTTTCATGTACAGAATACTTGAGCAACGTCTTCGTGTAGGGTTCATTTACACCCAGTATTTGCCACCTAGCTGTGCCAAATAATGACGTCCATACATGTGTGTAACACGCCTAAAAGAAAACCCCACGTACGCGAACATTTTATTGATTCGCCCACGCCGATTCTGAATGAGTTCTATAAGGCAAAATATCAAATAACAAAGTTCTCGTAAAGGTGAAATTAGAAGTTCTACTACCGTAATAAACATTGTATGTATTAATCCAGTTTATAAACTATCTGTGTGCCAAATTTCATACAAATCCGGTCAGTAGTTTTCCGTGAAAGAGTAACGAACATCCATCCATCGATCCTCAGAAATTTTCGCATTTATAATATCAGTAGGATTAGTATCATCTGCCTAGCCTTTTCCCAACTACGTTGGGGTCAGCTTCAGTCTAACCGGATGCAGCTGTCAGGATGTCAGATAGGCAGGCGCTCCATGTAAAATACTGGTATTCAGTATTTTACATGGAGCGACTGCCTATCTGACCTCCACAACCCAGTTAGTACTGAGTAATACGATAAACCCTTGGTAATACTGGTTGTCAGACTTTTTAGGCCACAACCCATCCACAGATTAACCTTGGGCAAGCACGGATAACCTAAAGATCGACCCGAGCCGCTGTTATTATTTTGCCACGAGCTCCTCATTAGTAGGATTAATATAAACTAATATTAAGACAGTAAATAAGAGTTTGTACGGTATTCCTATTAATATAGCCGAAAATGTTTCCAGTGTTGCGTAAACGCTTCTCAGTTATGAAAGGGTATCGCTTCTTCAAAGAAGTACCCATTTTTATATACCTATTAAAGGTTAGTCAGTTGGATTGAGAAATTAATTTTATCTATTCAGTGAACATAATATGCCTCCACCTAAACCACCGGACACAACATCCGTTTGATCGAAAGATCCTTTCCTTTTCTATGGAGTATGAACAGCTTTATATCTGTCTCTCATACCTTGTATATATGTGCTTTCTTATATCCTTTATTTTTCCTGTATTAAACACTCATTCGAAACAAATATGGTCTCTTAACGTATTAAAGCATTATAAGAACAAAAAAAAACGGACGGACTTGCGCACGAAAGCGTACCTTGTACCTATGATTATCTAAAAAAAAACACGTTTGTTGTATGGGAGCCCCCCTTAAATATTTATTTTATTCTTAGTGTTTGTTGTTATAGCAGCAACAGAAATACATCATCTGTGAAAATGTCAACTGTCTATCTATCACGGTCTTCATATCATCATAAGATACAGCCTGGTGACAGACAGCCAGACAGAAAGTGGAATCTTAGTAATAGGGCTGCGTTTTTACCCATTGGGGAACCCTAAAAACGTGGTTTCTGGGAAAATCTAAAAATTCAATTTCTGTGGCATAGCATTCAGCTACGTTAAAAGCGTGGTTCTGACAAACATACATTAAGAAGAAAAAATCAGCCAACTAAAAGCTTTTGTGTGGAGGCGTATAAGGCGGAGTTCAGACGCTGAAGATTGTCGTTGCTAGAACTTTTACTGCAAGCGTCAGGTGTTGGAGTTATTTATTTGTAAAGTAGACGAAACAAATTCTCTTCTCTCGTGTCGACACGTACCTATGTATTATTTAGAGCCCTGATCGTAGAAAAAAAAAAACGTATCTAATACTTCTAGAAGTTGAGGTTTGATTATGTTATCCCCTCGTATATAATTGGACATATTTATATAAGCTAGTTTTAGTGGTTCTTTTTGTACCAATTTGATTATACTTATTATATTAATTTTATTTTATAATTTTATTGTCCTAATTAAATTCTGCTATTTAGAGATGGCCTGAAACACAGGTTTAAATAAACCTAGATCGGGCAGGTCGCTACTAAACATCTGAATTGAAATATAATTTCTTGCAACTGTTGAATATATTTTACTAACTTAACCATTGTATGAAAAAGAATACTATGCGCCTAAAATGAACATTTTTTGTAATACTTTTTTATAAATTGTTATATTCTAATATCAGCCGGAAAACGTCCACATAGGCATAGACATATTAAGCCTCCTCCAAGCACTGTTACAACAGTCCAGTGCTTCTCACATCCACCATTTTAACCAACAACCCCCGTCCATTTTAGCGTACTAACTGACTCTGTCAACTAAGGCTAAACAAACAAAATAATTTGCGGCTGAATAAGCTTGTGTTAGCGCTCAGCACTATTTTGAATAATAGCTTTCACGGTGCCTGCACGGTACACGGTTTTCAACTGATTGCTTAGCGGGACCGCTGTAAAGCTAATCGAACATGACCTGTACATTAAAGTATTTGCTTCGGAGATATTCGGCTGTTTTCGGTAAATGCGCAGCAAATAGGAGGCCAGCTTGGAATAGCATAGAAACTGGTTTATCTAATAGGAATCACAGTGCATCACGGTGTACGAGTATTAGGATCCCGAACGTTATTGGAAACCGAGTGTGGGTTGGATACAGCAGTCGTGTGTATCGGCAGTCTATTTGTACATACAGCTCGAGGCCGGATAAAGTTGGAAAGGTTAAGTTGCATAACATTTAGGTGGAATATACATTATTTTCCTTGAACCAGAAAGTTCACAATAACAACAAAAAGCCTTTAAAGGTTGATTATATTTCTTTAGCTTACTTAATCTTACACCGGTTTATGTTCTGGTTCTTAGGCTAATAATGATAACATTCAAACCTTTTGTGGCAATAAAGATTTTATTCAGTTTTGGTGATGAAAACCACATCATTATCATCTACCTAGCGTTTTTCCAACTATGTTAGGGTCGGCTTAATCTAAGCTGATGCAGCTGAATACCAGTATTTTACATGGAGCGACTGCCTATCTTACCTTGGAGAATGGAAGAAGAAAATGTGTTGCACCGACCCCAACTGATATGGGACAAGGGCAGGACGATGATGATGACTGCCTATCTGACCTTCACAGTCCAGTCAGACTGGGTAATACGAAACCGCTTGGTAAAACTAGTTGTCAGACTTTTGGGCCACTGACTACATTAAAGATCTTTAAATGACCGCCGGGACCAATGGCCTAACGGGATTTCCGAGACACGGAGGAAACTCGGTATGTAATGGGTGGTCACCCGCGAAAACCACGATGAATCTAAAAGTAACAACCACCGCATTGTAAGTAAACTTGCACGAGACCCGCGTAGTGGATTACCGCTCAGTCATTCTTAAGGAGTAGAGATCTGTGTGCTAGAGAAGACACCTATAGACACTAAAGACTAATCCTAACTTATAAAAGCGAAAGTAAGTTTGTTTGTTTGTTACCGTTTCACGCCTAAACTACTGAACCGATCATCCTGAAATTTTGCACATTTGTGGTCAGTTGTACAGAAACGGACATAAGGTAGCTTTCATCCCGAAAAAAAGTACTGTTCCCGGAATAGATGGCGCCACGTGTCTTTCGTATCATTGACGATAATTTTTCACGATTGTCAAATTCTAGTTATGAATAAATTAATGTTATGTTCAGCAACAATCCCAACAATAAATAATTTCTAATAAATTATAATTCATATAACATAAGCATAACGTCACGCCTGTAATCCCCGAACGGTTAGGCAGACGTGTACCTAATAGTACACCCACATTTCGCCAATTATGTTTAAAACCCATGTAATGGGGGGCGAGCCACCCAATAGCACTTTGCCCGATTCGGGAATCGAACCCAGGACCTCATGCTCAGCAGTCGCGCTTGCGATCACAAGACCAACGAGGCTGTTATTCATATATTGTATCTATATCACCTTTAACTTAATTCGACTACTGAAACGTTTGTAAATAACTGAAAGTATAAAATACAACAACTGCATGCCGACAATACATTTTAACGTAGCGAATACCTGTCCGCACTCGTGAACGATTACCGCGATACATCAAGTTCAAATATCGAACACGACTGACGTTAGATTAACTACTATTTCTAGTTTGTATGTGAACAGTATGTCACATGACCTAGGTAGGTGTGGATGGAAGTGGATTAAAAAATAAGTCAAAAATCAAAAATCAAAGCATTTATTTCAATTAGGCCAGTTACAGGCACTTTTGAACTGTCGAAACAAAGATAACAATTAAATGTAGCTACAGTCCCAGTCACAAGGCATAGAAACTGTGAAAGTACTGTAGTTGCCCATTCCCTAGCGTAGATCTCTATGGAGAAGAACGGGCAAGAAACTCCATGGACACTCTTTTAAATCAGCATATTGTTACAAAACCTTGGTTACATCATTCATATTGAGATGGTACATTATGTGAGAACGATGTAGCAAGATGTGCACGTTAAAAGTGTCCATAGTAAACACAAAAAAGGCAATTAAAAAAAAATTAAAATAATTAATTCAAATAAGCCGTGGCAACTAAGAGATGACCAGTCACAACTGACAGCGCCCGTTCACGAACATGACGCATGGATCAGCACCATTCAACTCAACCATTTTGAAGGGAACTAAATGATCCGACACACGCGCCACCATCAGCGAGACATTGAGTGAGCATGACATACTCTCAACCGCCAGGGCACATTCAAGTCGAGAAAGGACGTAGGTTTCCAGTGAACGATAGCTCTTTAGTACATAGCACTCACACAATATTGGCTTTATATAATACTAAAGAGATTGAATCTATACAATGCAAAGATAGTTGTACAATCTTCAGCAGCTCCAACAATACTATTTAATGTTATCAATTTATGCGTCCCTGTCCTTGTGGAGCAGGACCGGCATTGAGCCAAGCATTTTTGTCAGCGATATAATCGTCCAACTTGTAATATGCTTGCTTACATAGTGTGCGTTTAATGCATGTTTTAAATTTCGTCTGATTGAGTTCAAGAATACTTTGTGGAATTTTATTATAGCATCTCAAACAGTTCCCCATGAAAGATGAATCTACTTTAGCGAGTCGGAAGCCCATTCGTAGTTAGCACATTCCCAAAACATTAACATAAAAGTTGGGTTTTAGGGTTTCGTACCTCAGTCAGCAAAAAAGGAACCCTTAAATGTCTTTGTTTGTTGTCCTTTGATGTCCGTCTGTCAAGACTCTTTTTCTCAGGAACGGAAACTAATATCAGAAGAAACGTCTTACAGCACATGTAACTAAAGCTAAAGGAAAAAATGAAAACCGTAAATATGTAGTTTAATAAGAAAATACCTACAATTCTATACGGAAGCTTTGGTGCGCGAGTCTAACACGCACTTGTCGGGTTTTTTTTTTAATGCAAATGCAATGCAAATGCAATACATAAAACGCAATTATTGCATGGGATATGTTGTATTAGCGTTTTTACATTTTGGTTATTTATTTGTAGAACATGATATAGAACCGTATATTATAAATAGTCTTAATCAAAATTAAGAAATATTATGTGCTAGACTAGTATTTTCAATTAATAAAAGCGTTCGAATTTACGTTATTTTAATTCTATTGTCCATGCCTGACTCACAGTAAAGTAGGTTTTCAATCACAAGTATCAATATGTATACACTTTCCTAAATTTAAAAGCAATTTTCGCGAGAAATAACGATTGTAATTTGGAAATAAGCTGATCTTTTTTAATAAAAATATGAGTTCCAGAATACCATGTTCGTAACAACATGAAATGTTAATACGAACAGTAGGAGAAAAACGCTTTTAAAAGTGGTTGAGTGTTTATACAGCGTGTAACAGAAAGGGTATAATCATATGGAATACTGTGGTACGGACCATCAAACTGAACAACTTTCTCTATGGGATCACCATCGAAATCGTAAAAAAATAATCAGCTGTCCCATACATTGTGGTCGAGTAGTTATTGAAATTTTGTATAGGACAGCTGATTATTTTTTTACGATTTCGATGGTGGTCCCATAGAGAAAGGTATTCAGTTTGATGGTCCGTACCACAGTATTCCATATGATTATACCCTTTCTGTTACACGTTGTATAACTAAGCACACTATGCTGGTATTAGTGTAGTGGTTACAAGCGGGAGCACTATTACCGGGAGTGGGGTACTGGGTTCGAGGCAAAGTGCTATCGGGTTTTCCCATTACGAAATTCACATTAGCTGTAGTTTGAATTTGTGCCCCGGTAATGGCGATGGCTCGCACCCTATTACAAGGGTTATAATTGGATTGAAATGTGGGTTTTATGAGTGTTTATACAGCTCTGCTAGCCCTTCGGTGAATACAGCAGTGTTGTGTATAAATTCTGAGGAAAGTATTAAGGTGAATCAGAGTTTTACAGTTAATCGGTATTGTACTTCTTAATACAGGTTATTTCATAACTTAGCAAGGAAAACAGCACGTCACCCACTTGATTGCCAGAGATTGAACACTACCCACTTTGTGAAATATGTTACACTAGCGACCGTCCCCGGCTTCGCATGACCCTTCCTCTTGAGTCACTCTATCTATTAGAAAAAACCGCATCAAAATCCGTTGCGTAGTTTTAAAGATCTAAGCATACATAGGGACAGCTAGCGGGAAGCGATTTTGTTTTTTTACTGTGTAGTTATGTACTACAATCTGTTTTATATAAATAAAGATTTATTATATTTTATTACAGTAGGAAAATTGTGCGTACATACGTAATACTAAAAATGCACGCACATTACTTAGCATTAACATTAACACACACATCACACTAAACGAGACACACGAATAAGCGCACTGGGTTTAACACTGTATACACACACGAGGCGAGGCGTCGAGACGGAGCGTCGGCGCGGCTCTTGACAGCGCTACCGACCGACCGCTCACTTGGAGCTGGTGTATTTGGTGACGGCCTTGGTGCCTTCACTGACTGCGTGCTTGGCGAGTTCACCGGGCAGCAGGAGCCTGACGGACGTCTGCACCTCCCTGGACGTGATGGTTGACCTCTTGTTGTAGTGGGCGAGGCGGGAAGCTTCGGCGGCGATACGCTCGAAGATGTCGTTCACGAAGGAGTTCATGATGGACATGGCCTTGCTGGAGATACCGGTGTCGGGGTGCACCTGCTTCAACACCTTGTAGATGTAGATGGCGTAACTCTCCTTCCTCTTGTGCTTCTTCTTCTTCTTGTCGGTCTTGGAGATGTTCTTCTGGGCTTTGCCAGACTTCTTGGCGGCTTTACCACTTGTCTTGGGCGGCATTATGGAATCGTTGAGTAAACACGTGCTACCGAAATGGAGTTCAGTCGCTGTATAAAACCGTCTGCAAGGCTACAAGTATTATTTATACGCGCGCTCGCGGACACAGTTGCGGCAAGCGGTGAGTGACTCGACGCAGCGGCCGACCAATCACAGCGTTCCTAAGCCAGAGCGCGGGGAGAGGGGATGCCCGGGAGGGAAGTGAAAGGGCCGGGGTGACGCTTGTAGTCGTAATTTATTGAAAAAAAAAAAAAAACGTTCTCTCTAAAATATAGGTACATAATATTATTATAGGTATATGTATGACTGACTGAATGAATAATATTAGAAATAGGTATCAATATTTTTAACTTATACTTTAAAAAAACCCTTCCTTCAGCTAGGCTGTACTTACGCACGGTTTCAAACCATTAGTTTTACATTTTATATTAGGTGTTACGTATGCATAATTGGAAAGTGAAATAACTAGAGTTGGCCTGGTTGGTCTATTGGTCGCAAGTGCTACAAGTGATCATGAGGTCTTGAAGGTCAGAATAGGCTAAATATCTGTTATTTTTTTTTTGAAATTTGGGTTTAAAGATTCTTTATATATTCTAAAAGAACATTCATTGTTCACATAACGAATATATACATAACTAATGTAAAGTGTAGTACAGCAGCTTTTTCTTAATGTTCGACATATTATTGTGTAAAAGACTAGCTTATATCGTTAACTTAATACTTTTGTCTTGTTAGTAACGTACTGCTTGAGTTTACCTTTAAGAGGGCCCTTCCCGGTCGAGATGTTTTCTTTACTTTTACAGTTTCGAGTACATTATGAACGGCCAAAGTTCAGTTAAAATTTGTGCAAAACAACAATTTTTGGAGGCTTATACTGAATTTGTTTCTACAATTTTTTATTTTTTGCTACCATAGAAACCTAGATAAAGTGCACAAAATACCTATTAGTTCAAAAAAATCAAAGATAGATGTGTAACAACTGCATAATCACGTACGAGCGTTTGTATGAAAAGTATGACGGGTTGGCCGCTCTTAAATAAGTTGAAAGAAGATGGTGCTCCAGATATCTGCCGGTAGATTATAAAGTTGAACACCTTCGTACTTTATATTTATTCCTGCCATTTTGTGTTCGTGGGGGTGCGTCTGTATTTGGTCAGGGTTTCTTTGGCTGCACTTTGATGTTTTCGTGTTGAAGGTATTTCTCAGTAACATCCTAGATTATGGATTTATGATTTTTTATTTTATTTATATGGTCTACCAACAATTATTTACACTAATCTACATTAAAATTAAACATGCGTTTAAACTCTACACAGTGCAACAATTACTTAAAGGTAAACACCTTATGAACAAAAAAAAAACAATAATAAGTAATTATGTTAGTTGTGAGCTACATACTAGTAAACTAAAAGTAAGGATAAAATATATCGCGGGCCTGTGGACGGTGAGCTATGGGCTAGCTCGCCGTCCGTCCGTCTTATGACGACAGGCCGTGTCGACGGCGCGTTCGTGTTCCACGCGCGCCTCAAAGAGAGTCAGCAAACAGGAAGGGGTCCGTAAGGGCCGACGCCTGCCAGGGTTGCGGGACTGTTCGAAAGAGATACCGCGGCCCTGGAACACAAAGGGCAAAGGAAGGAACATGGATGGGTTTTAGTCAGTACAAGTCTGACACTCCCTCCTGCTCAGCCCAGAGCGGGAGGGGTCATTTGATGATTTCCCATCGATAAAAAAAAAAAAAAAAAAGGATAAAATATATAACTATGTATTGGTAACTTCTGCTAAATATGCATGTATATTAAAAGCATCATATCTTTAAAAAGTTACGTACACACAGTCCAAAAACTTTTACAGCAAGTCTGATAATGATGGCAACGTACTAGCTAAATGTGGGGTGTACTTTATGTATACATTTGCCTAACCTTTTGAAAATTACAGACGTAATGTTATATATGTTATGTTCTACTTCATCGTTATCAGATCAGCCCGGAATCACCCACTGCTGGCTAAAATTATATTGTTAAATAAATTAAATTTCACCACTGTAATAATAACAGAAAGCGGTACTCCTGGACACGGCTCGTATTGCTAGGAGGTTCCTTTCTCTGGAGCCCTGACCGTAGCTTGGACACTGTTCCCGATACCGGTGCGCTACATTTTTTTAATATATTTAAATGTTTTTTTTTTATTATTTTTTTTTCTAATGAATATTTAAAAATGTAATTGATTTGTAAAGATTGAAATAAAGGAAATAAAAAAAATAATAATAAAGAAAAAAAAAATTAATAAATAAAAAAAATCAAAGATTACTAAATTAAATTGATCTCTTTTAAAAAGAAGGATAATAAAATGTTCGCGTATTTGATTAAATTTGAAAGATTAGTTCATAAAGGCCTCCCCTTTTTTCGCCATACTTCCCGGTTCAGGGCGCCTAAAATGGCTGCTTTATCAGAATCATAATACTCGTATGAATCACGTTAAAAATTTAAAAGTATTAAAATGGACTTTGTGGTCATGACCCTAAAGAACATTTTAAGAATTTTAAATTTTTAACGTGATTCATTATGATTCTGATAAAGCAGCCATTTTAGGCCCCCTGGTGTTCCCGCGATTTTGACGCGTGTTTGTTCTACTTCAATCGTGATTAACATCTTCGATTTATGAACTTCTAGGCATCCATCTTTATTGTATTTTATTTCTAAAACTTGTTGTCTATCTCATGTCACTCTGTTAAGTGTCAGTCCTGTAATAGCCTGAATACAAAAAAACAGGACAAATAAAACAAAGAAAATGTTTTGCTATATTTGTTCAGTATTAACGTTATTAAGGTCAGGACAAAGGACAGGTGCTCGACCTCTTGGTCCAGACGTCTTACTGTTCACTTTCCCGTCTCATTCGCCTCGTCTCAGATGAATTAGTATTCTTTGTCCATTCAAGAGCGAATATACATACCCTACATATTGACTACACATTTGTGTACATGTAGCGGTAGATGTGTAATTTCTTTGAACTAAGACTCAGACTAAGACTAAGACTCTATCTTTTTCAATTTGTACTTTAGGTTTGTCCAAGGTATCGTGTTTTTTTTTATCAAGAAAAAAAGTAATTCGCCTGTGGAAATATAAATATTTGCAGCAATATTATGTAACCTCATTCCGTAGATCAGCTACGGCGTAGCAGCTACGGCTACGATTTTCTCGTAGCAGTTACAACTAGGCTGCTACAAATTCCGTTCCTTATAATTTGTAGTCTGTATCACATCCTGTATATATATATATATATGTTGTATAGACCGGAATATTTTGTATCTGCAATTAAATACTATGTGTTTACGATGTTTATTCACAGTATTGTACCTATAATATGTATGTTTCGCGTTTCCACCCCTTATGAGATGACCCGGGTTGTATACGCTACAGAATACCTCTTGTTAGGGAGATAATATGCTCCCTTAGTATCTCGTACATATGTTTATATACTGCATTTATTGTTACTACTGGTCGCCCAATGGTCGAAATTCGACCGAAATTCATTAATCAGTGAATTTCCTTTGTGGATGGCAGATAAAAAAATATTTTACTTTTTATTACTCTATTTTATTGATGGCGCTGAAGCTCATCAATAGCTATAAAACAAAAGAAAATAATATTAGTACCGCAATAAAAATATAAAAACATCCAAATCTGTTCAGTCGGCGTAACATACATACAAACAAATTAACTGTAGCATTTATAATATTAGCAATTAATATTAGCAATTATTATTATTCTGTTATTAACCAAATCCAATACATAACATAATTCAAGTTGTAACGAACGTCACAGTTGACAGTATCTTTTGGCCAGGCGCTCGTTAGCGCCGTGGTTTATACGATGTCATACAAAGGTTTTGTGCAACCCACCTTTTTAAAAACCCATTTACTAACACCGAACTCATTTCTGGAAAGATTTTCGCTACGCTTTTGGACGACATCCTTAAATGTATTTTTGGGTCGTTGTGTTAGATTCTACTTTTAAGTAGGTATAGATTTTTTTGTCTACTTTTAGAATTACACAGTGTTTGTACTTGTCACTTTCGGGCCCCCGACTGGTGGTAGTCGTAAGTATTTTAGTCACTCCCACACCATAACCCTTTGTTCACCCCAAACGGTGGGTAGGTATCCAGGAGGATTTTTCCATTAAAATAATGAACAACCTTTTTCACCTCTCCAAAAATAAAAGAAAATTAAATCGAATGTTTTCCAAGTTATCCACTTATACGTTAGTAGCTTTGCCCGTGACTACTTATGCATGGTATTTAAAAAAAAAAGATAAAATTTAGCCTAGATTTCTGCATCTAGCAGTAGAGCGGTGAAAACTGACAACATACAGACAGACAGGCAGATTGTTGTTTTGGCTTCAGTTGCTCTAATAAAGACGGGCCCAATTTTTTTTTTTTTTACTATATTTTCAATGTACAGACATCGGCCTGTTACAATTTTATTATGTGTATTAAATACGTTGATTCAGTTTGGTAAAGCTTCCAAACTTTTAAATTGTTTTAACTACGGTAATATTTTGGATGGAATAATAATTTGATTTCCTCAGTTACGATATTGTTCTGACCTTTATCTACAAATAGACTATTTTTGTATCAAGAGAGTTCGGATTGGTTCATGCGGGAGCGAGATAATCGAATCAGAGTATTTTAAATTTGCCAAAGGCAGGGAAGTCACTCCCTTTGATTTAATATTTATTTAAAACAAAAAGGAACCCTTCCTTTCGTGAGTTTACTGTTCAAGACCCATTCCGATTTGGGAGAACCCTTTCCATGACATAGTAACTAGGTAGTTGCGAAGTTTTCTTTGTAGAATTCTATTTTTCTCCATTTTAAAGTTGCTTGAAAGTATTTTTTTAACATATTAATGCAGTACACTTTAGTAAATATCATATATACATAAAAGGGTGTAACAAGACCCTTTACGAAGCCGAAAGGAACTTGGTCTCCCCGTCATTGAGATCGTATTTGTTTTTATAGAACATACCTGGGAACCTTCTAGTTACGGAGATATTGGGGGTCAAAGTTCCAGGTTTGTCACAAGTTTTTTTTTTAAATACATGTTTTTAATGTGAGATTTTTCTATAAACATCTCCACGACCCCCGTACTATTCAATCCAATTAAGTGCTAGCCTATAATTTTGGCACTGCAAGGACACATGTCTCCTCACTACAAGAGGGAGGTTGAAATTGCTATACAAAAACAATACTTATCACTTCGCGACACTGGTATTAGCGAATTGTTAGCAAGAAGGGAAGAAAGTACCTTTGTGGCCGGCGTAAGTAGTATCGTCGACAGTCATCCGACTCTGGGTACTGCCTACACCGCTAAGTGCTTGAGGTGATTGGCTTATAATGCAGGGGAACCTTAACATTGCTACAGGGTGTAAACAAACCCTTTACGAAGCCGTCAATCAAGCATTGTGGACATCAAATTAAGAAACTTTACGCAAAAATATTGCTGGAACGACTTTTTTTTGGGGAGAAAAATCACGTTTTACGATAGGACTCAAAGTAACGCACAACATTGGATTTATGAGTGGATTGAATAGTAAAGGAGTCGTGGAGGTGTTTAAAGTTCTTAAATTAAAAACATGTATATAAAAAAACTTGTGAAAAAGTTGGAACTTTGGCCCCCAATATCTCCGTAACTGGAAGGTCTTGTAAGGTCTAGAACAAAAAAAATGATCGCAAGGAATGGGGAGAACAAGTGTCATTCGGCTTCGTTAAGGGTATTTACGCCCTTTATAATAATATGACCCAATAACGGAAGCGCGACGATCACTCAATTATCCCTGTTTCAGAGTGCCGAATGGAAATTAATTAATTAATTTTGATAGATCTTGTACTTAACAGGAATGTCAGATTTAAATAATGTATTGTCATGTATATTTTAGTTTTCATGAAAAGACAACAACAACGATAATAGTCTTATAGGTCTGCAAATAAAATGCACAATTTTATTGTTATTTATTTATTATTATTTTGCTTGAATTTCCACTCAAAGGGCTTTATTATTTAAACTAACATGTGTCACTAACACAATCATTAATAAAATAAAAACGGGTTATTTATAATATTTAGTATTCATTTTGAGTTCATGATATTTCGGTGCTGTTGTCTGCTCATAAACACCCACCCGCAATAAGTTCAGTTCATCCGTTATCATGGTGCTAGCAACAGCGCCGAAATATCGGAAACTCAAAATGAATAGTAATCTTGGTAAATATCCTGTTTTTAGGGTTCAATAATGAGGTATAAGGACGTACATTAATAAAATAAAACAACCAACCAACATTCTAATACAGTATCTAATAACAACAAACATGAATAAACAACGAAGACGCTAGCTACTTACTATTCTTGGTTATTTAGGTTAAGGTTGTTAGGTACAAGTACCTTCTTAAGTTGGGTTCCATAATGTTCCATTCCTCATAAGAACCAGAAAGAGTCATGCTATTACGCAGTACCTATTTCTGTAGTATAAAGCAAACTAAACCGTATTCCAAGAACATTTACCAACAATACATATAATAATAAAGCTAAGTACTAAAGTCTGTGTAGTCTCCCGCAGTAAATCAACAACAGACTCGCAACAATCTCAGGACGTATGTTAGCAAATTTGTCCCAGTACGTTATAGTGAAGTGGGTAAAGCACAAACGCTCTCGGCTGCGTCCGTCTGTGCCGAACGCCGAATGCCGAATGTTTGGCGTCTGGTTCCATGTACTAAATTGATGTAATCTCCGGCAGGGACGGGCCACGGACGACTCCGGTGAACATGACCTAGTGCCCCATGACATCAGCACACCCCTCGCCCCCACACCATAATCGCTCGCCGACCTGACGCACACAGACACACAAGTGAGTATTTCGTATGTAATCGCGACGTAACACGTCACGTGATGGAATGAGTACGTTCAGCACTTATACGACTGTCTTATGTTTGCGTTGTTTAAGTTCAAATTAGGTTAAGTGTCGTAGGAGTGAAGTGGTGTACAATTTTAATTAGGAATTTCGTCCTCACGTAGTTTCGTTACAAATTCTTCTTTTATTTATCATCGATTCGTAGTTAGTTTATGCCGGCTCGCTCTTATCGTAATTTTATTCGTTAACGCCTTGTCTAATAATTATAGCAAATAATATTCCGGCAAAAGTTTAATTGACCATTCGCTGTTACAAAGTTGTTTCCCCGATAATTCGTCAAAAATATGTAAGAAATAACAAAACAGGGCCACTTTATTAGAAGCCCGACAAACTTAAGTGGCTTAACTTTCAACAAAAATGCTAACCAAAGTTAATTTAGCCCTTACTTCTTTATAAAATAAAAGGCACCTTTGTCGTAATTCTGTTTAGTGTATTTAGAATCAAATTAATCGCAAGGAAGCACGAACAAACAAGTTTGTTAATAAGGTTTCAGCTTTTTAGGAGTTTTATAACTTCAGACTGGTTTGTAAGGGAACAAAACATGACGGATGAAAGGCAAACCAAACAAAAACTGAGTATAAACTGAGTATGTTGTTAGTAGAAGTTTTTTACTGCTTCTTTGGTCTGCTCGTCCCAAGGGCAACTGCTTAGCATTAAGCCCTGGTCGGGCAAAGTGTTATTCGGTGTTCCATCAGGAATTTCTCAGTAACAGCCACGGAGTCTGGATTTGTGCCCGGTTGATGGCAATAGGCTCGCCCCCTATCACATGGAACTTAAACATGACTGGGGAAATTTGGGTGTATTATTGGTAATCTTCCAAGACTTTTTTAGTCTAAAGAAGAACCGATTTTCCGTTACCAACTGTTTACAATTTTTTTTAGTATTACTTTTTGTTACGAGTATAACTTAGAAAATATATAAAATAAGGTTGTTTTCTTAAGGCTACATTCATAACTCCTGGTACTTTAAGTGTCAAGGCAAAACCGATTCTTTTTAACAACAGAACAAATTTCCAAACAAATGAAACCCTTTTTCCAGTCTACATAAAAGTTTATTGAAAGTAAAAGTCAATAAGTTCCTTTCTCTTAAGCAAGTTTACATAAAGTAATACTAAGTGGCTTTTATGTGGAATCTCATTAGTCATCCGTATGGAAAACACCATAAATATTAACTAGGGTTGTCACCTAGATCATTAATATCGAGTCGATAGAATTAATAGCTGGACAATTCTCACTGGGATAGTGGTAGGTATTAGTTTTTTATTCTGACTGTTGTATACAATATGTTAAAAAAAAACCTGTCCGATCCATGAGGGTATTATTAGGTATCAGGTTTGATTCTATTTATGTAATCCTTTTTCCAAAAAAATACCCCTTACATGGAAACACAGGCGCGCGAACGGCGACCGCGACGCTCCGGTCGGTCGCTTCTCGGGTAGTGACGTCATAAACAAACAATTGACGATGGAACATGTCGAAGATGGTGTTGTCATGATTTAGAATATTATAAAATTTTTGGGAAATGGTGGTAATTTAGTCACAACAATCCTGCATTTTAAAATTCATTAAGATATTTACCTTCATATATATTTTAATGTTTCGTATTCGTTAATTTAGTGATAATGTCGTTGGTGTATACCAACGACATTATCACTAAATTATAGAGCATAGAGGTATCTCTATGCTGCTTTTCGGGTCGGCCAGGATTTTATTTATCACTAGCTGTTGCCCGTGACCTACGTTCGGGTGTAATTATTATAAAAAAATATTCCGAATGTAACGTTCCTTTTTTAATCGAATTTTATTACCAATTTCAAGGGTTTTAATTTGTTTGCACGGAACCCAAATTCTTATTCTTAAATAAATGTAAGCTTTAGTCACTCCTTTAGACATCAGCTATCTGCCAGTAACAGTCCCGTCATCGGTCCAGCCGTTTCGGAGATTAGCCGGAACAAACAGACAAAGACAAAAAATTAAAAAAAAAACAGTGTTTTTGATATGTACCGTAAATGAAAAACCCTAGGTAGTGACAGATGAGTTTAGTCTGTGGTAACCACTTTAAATCAAGTGGGCCGTCGGCTGTTTGCCAGCCTGGCACGTAAAATAGAGTTTTAAAGGTCGTAGCGGGCAGCGGCAAAGGTGTTAAACAATTTGTGAACAAAACTCCACGTCAGGAGGCATGCCCGGTTCCTTGTATTAGTATTCGCTCCCCGTGCACCGCCGATAGAATATTCAGCTCACCTATATGTACCGAACGTACTTCAATCTAAATGTATACGAACATTATTTTTTGATACGTGCTCCTAGCGGTAATAAAGGGTTGCAGATTTATAGGGACCGAAATAGAATCATGTACCGTAATGAACTTTTTTTTATTCAGCCCACATAAGGGTTTGTTTCGACCCCTTAACCCACATTTCTGGCCCATGGAGTCTTATCAATTACTGCGCAGAATTTGTAAATAGCAGGTGAGTGAGTGTTTAAACATCCTGAAACTGCTACAAAAGTGTTTCCTTCGCAGCAAAACTTAATGTCGCACCTGACTGGTTATAAACAACATAAATCTTTGCTGCACTCAAACTACCTTAATAAAATACTCAACCTTTCGTAATAAAAATGAAAAAAAAACATTATTAAAATTAAAAATGTTAAGATAAGATAGTTATTCTGTTGTAGATTCGTAAAATGCAAAATAATTAAATGAATTTCCCAAGGCACTTCTTTGAATTTTCTACTTGACCCAAGTCTGAGATTATAAAACTCTATAAAAATTGTAGTAAAAAACCTTTAAGCAAGAAGCATAAAACCAAGTAAATCCGAGAAGAAGAAAATAATTGAGAATCTTTACGCAAGAATTCTTTAAAGAAAACATTTCATGAATATTTTCTATCTCGAGAAAATATTTTAAAACAAAAATGTAAATGTAAAATTACTACATCCTTGTACCTGCAAAGTGGAGCCTCATTTTAAAGCCAGGAGAACTTGAGACAAAAGAAGAGATTTTTCTCTTGTTTAAAATTTTAACATTGGTATCTTCCAGGAATTTTAATTTAAGCAATTATGACTAAATTAACCTTCAATCTCAACATCGTTTCTATTGGTGTGTGTGTGAGATTGACGAATGCCTTGGAGAACACGGAAAACACGTATAGCTGTCATCCATGGCTGTCATAAAAAACACATGACAGTCGTCACATGTCAGCTGCGTGTAAAACACGTCAAAACTAGTCTCGGCGGTATTTGTCACCTGTTGGGATCCGAGGGTTAAATGTCACTCACTGTGAGTGAAATGCTGATAGCATCATGTTAGACCGCATACGGATGAAAACGTCCCTAGTAACAGTTGCTAGGCTTGTTAAGAGAAGATTACGAAGGCATCTAGAATTAGGCCACTTTACTGATTGTTTAACGAAGAGTAAAACTTGATCTCTAAGCTCGTTCGCGGTAAACTTCTGCTTTAGTAAAGTTTAGGTTGCTTACGTCATGAAAGTTTAAGCTAGATTAAAACTATGAAGCAGTCCTAATGTGTATTAATGGCTTAACTTGCAAAGCCGGTTGTTAATGTTGTATTTCGTTTCTTAGGGCATTAGTGCTTTTATGTTCTAGCTTATTGTATCTTTTTTTGAAGGATTTGTTTTGTGCGTAGCACTGCCTTTTAGCGTCATAGTTTATTCACCTTTGGCGGCCATTTTAGTATACTTCTATAAACAAAATTATTTTTATCCTTAGCTACTGTTACAATAAGGATACTCTTCTGTTACAAAATGTGTTGAATAACATAATGATGCCTATATCTATCTGATGCCATGCCATCAAAAAGCATCAAAGAAATGAAATACTACATCATGAGTAAAGTCTTTTTTTCCAATTTTCGAAAGAAAGATCGTATTTCTTGTTAGTACAAAATATTCAGTGTGGCAGAATTGTCTTTTTAACGAGGTACCTCGGACCAGGTACTATAATACCTACTTTGTACAAGTTATGAGCCTCTACAGTCGTCGTAATTTGTCTCCTTTGTAATATTCCGAGGAGATAGTGGGCAATGAATTAGTTGAGCTTAGAATTTAGGGAAGGTCAGACTTGGCTACAATATTATGACGTAAATGTGTGTTCTGCGTAACTGTTTAAGATAGTTAGCTCTTTGTAAGATAATTTCGGGATACAAACGGAGACTGTTTAACGGTGCGTTACATTTTAAAGGCGGGATGCTTTGATTTTCTTTAAGTTTAGATACTTTTCCGGGAACAAAAAATAATTTGGAAAAAAAATTGGTTAAAGACAACGATACCAAGTTTATACATTTTATTAAAAAAAATATAAATATACAGGCTGTCGCTTTGCATCCTGGTCGAATTCAAGGAGGTATCTATACTAGTGATTCTCGACCCGAATTGATAGTAAAAAGGGTACATTTTTTTTAAGCAAATCTTTTAACATAAACCACCCCTTAGTTTCTACACTGTTCATAATTATGCTATGGAATAAACGTTTGCGTTTGTGTGTGTGATGGCACGTTTAATGGGCGAGGTACAGACGGACCGCGTTTTAATACGGATGATTTAAACTTATCGATTTCCGTAAACAAAGAAAAAAAAGAAAGAAAAAAAAGTACCCATTTTATTATAGATTCGGGTCGTGAATCATTAGTATAGATACCTCCTTGAATTTGACTAGGATGCAAAACGACAGCCTGTATAAGCGTTTGAATTACGTATATACTACATATATACTACATACCTAAATCCTATGCCAAATCTTTAGTTAAACCCCAAAGATGATACATTACGTTCTCGAATAATGTTATGTCATAGTACAGGTCATTGGCCTATACCCAACACTGGGTGATTCTGAAATGACTGATAATGATTGTACAGGTCTTAAACAATGGTGCCGCGTTGGTTGCTGGTGTGCTGCGTGGTGCTGTGCGCGCGGCCGGCGCACCCGCAGGGAGCGCAACAGTGCCCCGCGCCCGCCACCATCGCCCCCTGCAGCTGCACCGTTAAGAAGAACGGCCTCGACATACTCTGCGAGTTCACTGAACAGCAACACATACAGAAGGTACCTTGTGCATATTTTAAACTAGCAATGTATAATTACTGTGTCCTACTTAAACCATCACCCCGACATATTTTCCTCTTGCGTGCTACCAACGATGAGTACTTTAAGTTCATAATATTAAGGCGAATGGTTACGCCAAACTACAAAGTAGACCTCTTTTTGAGGCCTACTTCTCCCAAATGGATAGTCCAAATATTACAAAAAAAAAAATATGATATGTGACATAGGTTTACAAATAAATTTTAAGTTTTATTTTTTTATTACTACTTTTAGTTTTGACAATAAAAAATCATATCCATCCTCTTATTTTACGCAAGAATTTTTTTTCTACTTCCAAACGCCTGCAGCGATTTTGATGATTCTTTCGCCAAATTATAGCAAAAATAATGATTTATAAAAATTAAGTTTGTTTTTTTTGTTACATAACTTTTTTTCGAACATAATCTTATTAAATAAGACCTGTCAAAAACGAATGGAATCGCAACCACCAGAAACGAACATGATTCTCCAATAGTAGAAGAGACCAATCAAACGAAGGTCAAAACACCAATGCTCGTTCCTATGGATTGTACCTGTCTTTACCATTATTCCTATATTGGCTGCATAGTCGGCTGATTGTGCCCGACTGGCTGCGGTTGGTCGGGCTTCCTTTCCCATCCCAGAGCATGTCTTTCCTTACAAAATCGTGCCCCTGGTGTATCCGGCTTGTCCGGGCCAGGCTTGCTCCTGGTTGGGTGTGGTGCTCAATCATCAATCATCATCATCATCAAAGTATCAAGCTAGATGTAACACATAATAACTATAAGGTGTAACCACAAAACTTAATCAATAATTAATCAAAAACATGTCAAAACGCAGTTCCGGAATCATCTTAGGGCACAATGTATCTTGAACTCTTGAGATGCAATGTGTCTCATGGTTCAGTCTATGCACATTTTCTATGCAAAGGGATCTTGACAGCCTCACACAAGAATAGGTAGGTAAAGCTGATGAATATTTTGGTGTTCTTCAAATTCTAGTCACATATTCGAATAATGTTTATGTGATCATACCTACTAGAAAATGTTTGGCATCTTGCTATTTTCCTCCACTTTAAGTTTGTGTGACAAGTTACTTTAACATTTTGTTTTATTGGAGGTTTCACATCGACGTAACGGGCATTTAGGAGCCTGTAAGTCTGACTTTACTTACCAAAAGGTATCTTGTTCCCAAATAGGTAATTGGGTGATATTCAGGTGAAATTAGGTAGACTGAAAGACGACCCCAACGCAGTTAGGAAAACGCTAGGCACGAGTATGTTTCACACAGTTAGTTAGTTGTGAAATGCCTTGATTTTTTATTCTTATTGTTTTTTTGAGCTTCTTGTTTATGTTCCATGATGTACTTCAAAGTCAACTGGCACACTGCCTAAATTTTTATATTTACTATATAATTCGGCACACTATCGTTGGTTTTACAAAGCAACCTAATTAGCTTTGTCATATGTACTAAATACTTTTTTCTTTAACAGGCAATGAACACACTACGCTCCAAGCCAATGATTATCTTCTACCTGAAGCTGCGACACAACAACTTGGCCAAGCTGCCTTCCTACATCTTCTTGGGGCTGGACATCCGTCACTTGACCGTTCACAACAGCAGTCTGGCTGTCATAGAAGACTCCTCACTCAGTTCTATCGGTATATATGACTAATTTAGTTCAAACAAATCGATGTTATATTTAGTTACCTTGTTTGAATAATTAATTTACTTACTCGAATAACGTTTTTGTCAATAGACTATATGAATCGATATTTTATGTGGGTGTTTTTGAACTGGAAGGCTAACGTCCTAACTGTTTTACATGTCTGTATTTCGTTTATATCTAACTGCCTGAACTTTGAGCAAAATAAGCACATATTTAAATTAAACAAGTTATCAAAGTTCAAGTAGGCATCAGCCCAATTTGCAAAGATATACCTTTTGTAAATGTAACACCTACATCTGATAAAAGACTTCTTCCTTTTCAAATAGCTACAAAGTTACCTAAATATATATGTACCACTTTCCACCCGGCCAGACCTTGAAACTCGAAACTTCCACGTGTAACATAAAATGTCTTTGGTTCTGTTTGTGACTCAATAAACACGATATCCTCTTCGTCAGGTAACAAGTTAACGCAACTCGACGTGTCGCAGAACAGTCTGGCGACAATACCGACGTCGTCGTTCACACATCTCAATCATTTGCTCATTCTCAATATGAACCATAACAAGGTAAGCTTGGTACGAATGTCATAGTCTTTAAGGATCATTTTCTTAGGGACTGTTCAGTGCCGATGTTTATTTGTTTCGATTCTGAACAAGTAATATTCAGGTGTTCATTTGTTTCTTGTGAATATTCGATGAAAGTGAATGAATGAGTATGAATGAGGATGGGTAAAAGAGTAGAGGAAGACCAAAGAAACGATGGATGGACTGTGTGAAGGATGCTAAGGCAAGAAAGGATGTATGAGGTAACGTAAGTAATAGAGAAGTTAGTATGAAAGAAGAAGACATGCTGCGCCGACCCCAAATAAATTGGGACAAGGGCAGAATAATGATGATGATTCGATAAAAATATTAAATATACATAGGTGTATGGCATTGCCTATTGAACTATTTAATATCTTAAATGCAAATCAAGCCATCTGTGAATATGACCGAATGCGCAGCTCTATGCGTCGGTTTCTAATACCTTTGCGCCAAAGTTTTTTCTGGATATTACAAAGGACAATCAAACAGTACTAGAACAATATGAATTGATTTATTTAAGGAAGAAACTAGAATTATTATTTTAGACGGTGGGAATTAAAAATGTCATAAGGGACATTGAATTTACAAGTGCCTTTTGATATTGGAAATTTCCTCAGTCTATTATTCGTTTGATTTACAAAAATAATAAAAGTATAACTTGCATGTTATCTTTTTTATTGTTATATCTTATTTATGTTGTACCTACAATCTATGCAAATAAATTTAACATTATTAGGCGACATATTTGCACCCTATAAAAGTAAATAAACCCCACGTTTACCAATGATGTCAAAAGCACTTGTTTATAGGTGACAGCGGTGCACAACAGAGCATTCATGGGCCTAGACACACTGGAGATCCTTACCTTGTATGAGAACAGGATATCTGTCGTTGATGGAGAGGCTTTTAAAGGGCTCGAGAAGTAAGTAATGTACCTAGGCTGTTAGATACTGAATTTATGAATTTCGTTACACTAAACCTGTGTTTTTATTAATACAGGTATTATCCAATAATTTGTACAAATTAATAGTCGTCAGATTTAAATAAGTTTTTTAAGGTTAAATGGTTTCGAACGAAAGATGGGTGGACAATAATTTAGAAAAAAATTGTCGTATCTATACGCCATACTAGAAAATCTAATAAACGATGCTGTGGTAGTTACCTACTAGTTTTTTGTAGTTAATTGTATTAGCTGACAAGTTTTACGAAACAAAAGCATAGTTTATTAGACTTTTCTAGAATGGGGCATAGTTTGATAGTCTATTCATAGTTTCTAAATGGAAACCCATTTTCTAGTCCATCAACTATCGCAAATTGTTTTAGGAATAGTTTAAGTGCAATAGCTATTTCAGTACCAGTTCTAGCAACGAATTGAATTAAATAATTAATTCTTGCTATTGAATACAACATGCTCAATAAAGAGTTATATCATATCACACTCAATTAAATGCTGTGGTTTGCGCTTCCATTGATATTGTAATCACTAACCACACACTATGATTTTATATCAACCGTCATAATTCAACAATTTTTTGGTATTGAACATTTCCCGTTTTATTGACAATGCACAGAATTAAAGTAGTGTAAAAATATTGTATTAAACCTAAGTGCCACAAATGGAAAAGAATAAAGGATCTCTTTGTTTTAGAAAGCTAAAACGGCTAAATCTTGGCGGTAACGACTTGACAGCGGTGCCACAAAAGGCTCTCGCTTTGCTCGAGAATTTGAAAAAGCTTGAAATGCAGGAGAATCGCATCGCTACTATTACTGAAGGAGATTTTGCAGGTAATGTTTCTCTTATTTGCTGTTTATTTCCGGTTCAGACCAATCTAAAGAGTGTAACAAGACCCTTAGCGAAGCCTAAAGACCCTTGTTCTTCCCGTCATTGCGATCATTTTTTTGTTAAAGACCATACGTGGGAACCTTCTAGTTGCGGAGATATTAGGGGTCATAGTTCCAACTTTTTCTAGCTAGGATTTTTTTTTAGTTTTAAACACCTCCACGACTCCCGTAATATTCAATCCATCCATCAGCACAATGTTTTGAGTGACTCCTACCGTAAAACGTTATTTTCACCCAGAAAAAAAAAGTCGTTTCCCAGTAATAATTTTTGCGTAAAGTTTATGTACATAATGCTTGGTTGACGGCTTCGTGAAGGGTGGGTTTACATCCTGTATATAGTAATGTGTCATTGTCTTTGTATTCGGCGGACGTTGTCTGGCTCTTACGAAGGGGGTCGGCCTATCACTTCCCATGGGTGTCGTAAAAGGCATCTAAGGGATTACACCATGGGTTAGGCTGGTCACATTACTCACTTTTGATTATGGTTAGCTTCCCTCAAACAGGGGAGGTACGACGTCTGGTAGACGACATGTTTGACATAGACAAGGATATAAATGACATTGTTCTCTGTTTTGTAGGTCTACGGAGCCTAGATTCTCTGGGTTTGGCTCATAATCAACTCCGTGAAGTACCCGCTCAGGTATTCTCGCATCTGACCTTCTTAAACTCCTTGGAGCTCGAAGGCAATCTAATCCAAAGGATTGATGAAAAAGCCTTCGCTGGACTTGAGGGTAAATATTAATGTTCTTGTTTTTAAAATAAAAATACAGAAGAAATATAGCGCAAAAGTCGAGACACCGAAACACAGGTTTAACATTAAATATTTCCAAGGCTTACGGATTACTATCCTACTTTATAGCTTGTTTATGTCTTTCGTTATTTCTTGTTTATTGCTTTTTTTATTGGCGTTATGTTCATAAACGATATTTTGTAGAAAACCTGCAATACCTTCGCCTGGGAGACAACCGCTTGCACGAGATTCCTTCGGATGCTCTTCGTCCGATGCACCGCCTGCGTCACCTGGATCTTCGCTCCAACAACATAACATACATCAGCGAGGATGCCTTCACTGGCTATGGAGACTCCATTACATTCCTCAACATGCAAAAGAATATGTAAGTTTTCAATCATCTCGACTTTGTTCTAATTTATATTCGGTCTGCTTTGTAGATTTTCTTGTTCCATACATTCTGTGTCAGCCATCATCTCTGTGTCTTTTTTTCTTTCAAGCTAGCATTTATTTTAGTACTATAATGTTTTAAATACCTATATTATTATTGCTTCCATTACCCCCGATTATATTATACTGTGTAGGGTTTCCGTTGTCCCATTTTGTTTGGTCTACTACTCGTATCATCATACCTACTGATGATAGATTTGACTTAATAGTTCTAAATTAGCTAGATTGTTTTAAATTGTAGCTCTTTTTAGCTCTAGATTTAACTACCAGTTGTTGTAATAAGTACTTAACTAAAATATGTTAGTAGTCAGTCAATATCACAATAAATAAATTTTCCTATAAAGCTTGGATAAAGTGAGAGTAAAAGGCAACACATTTTATAGCCCATTCGTTTGAAATCCCAAAAGCGTAAAGGGATGACGTAGATGAAGCAACAGGAGTAAATAATTCAAGCAATGTTTGTCTTATATCACTCGTATTAAATACTGAATTCTGTCATCTATGTACCCAACAACTTAATATTCTTCATCCCAGCCATACATTTTAAAGCGAAAAGTTTCGACTTTATGATTAACTAGCGACCCGCCCCGGCTTCGCACGGGTGCAATGATATGCATATTAACCTCTTGAATCACTCTATCTATTAAAACATAAACCGTATCAAAATGTGTTGCGTAGTTTTAAAGATCTAAGCATACATAGGGACAGACAGCGGGAAGCGACTTTTTTATACTATGTAGTGATAAATATTTCTCATTTCATTTTGGCGATTGATTCATTTCCAGCTGTAGTGTATTTCACTACAGCTGGAAATCAAAATCACTTTACTCGACCCAACGTGCTCAATTGAGGAAATAATGATGTCTAAGTCGCTTTCATTATCGACGAGTGCTTTATTTTCTTAGAATAACTACCTAAATATTCTGTTTCATGCCGGTACGATAATGTTATAATTTGACAGTTTCTAAATGTATTTTCAAATCTTACTAGTTAGATTTACGACATTTTCTTAGCGACAATATGTAGCTTATTCTAAACATGCGTGATGTTTGATGTCAGGCGCTCTAACTGTGTTTGTTATTTTTTCCCTAAGCTTACCCTTTCATTTAATTTTGTTTTACTGTTAATTAAACCATTTTTTTTTTCTGTTTTGTCCTGTGCGGACTAATAAAATCTTTTTTTTTCTTTAAATATTTCGTGTGAATTGCATAGAGTAATAAAAGCATATAATAAAAATAAAAAACCGGCCCTATGAATCTAATTCATAACCTTAACTTATTGTGCTTTGGAAACGAGAATTAAGAATATTATACAGGCTGGCGCCGATAATACGACAGTAAATTAAACTGCGTATACCTCATGACGTTCCCAGTCTGCACTCAAAAATTCATTCGTATATATCGAGTAGTTTAGTCACAGGACATAATTTTATATTTTCAGCATTTTCTACGTGGTGTAAGTAGATTATTAAGCTTACACCGACAGGTTAACGACCCCCGCATCAGTATAAACACTACACATGTTGACAACTCGCCACTTCAAAAACCTTTGCCAAATTCATTCCTTAAATTTTATTTTTATTTGATACTTTAAAAATATTCCTGAGAACAGTGTTTTCATTTATTGACGTATTGTCGGCGCCACCCTGTATTTATACAATGTTGTATGGCTTTAATATTTAAATCCATAGACTAGTTATCTCTGGCTCTAAATTCTCGAGGGATATCATGGGTCATGCTTCACGTCCACGCCGTACAGGTTACATTGTACTTAGCACTAAATCGCTTCGTCTACCGCGCGTTGCACCGGCTTCCTCGCCACAACTTTAGATACTTCGGTTAAATCTAACAACTTTGTTGTAACAGGATCCACCAACTGCCGACTATGGGCTTCGACAACTTGAACTCCTTGGAGACTTTAAATCTGCAGAACAATAAGCTGCAGCACATTCCGGAGGAAATCATGGAGCCGATCTTGGATACTCTTCGAGTGGTTGATATTATGGGTTTGTATCATTGTAGCATTTTACAGAAAATATAAATCATTTATTTAAATTGACACGATGACAGGCAATTGTATCTGAGTCGCCAACTCTACCTATGACAACAACCAAGCCACGCACTGATCGAATAGTTCTGAAACAATGCTTATAGCGCATGAGCTCAGAATATTTAGTGGTTTTCTTTTGGCGCAGATAACCCTCTGATCTGTGACTGCGAGCTGGCGTGGTACGAGGCGTGGCTCGCGGGGCTGCGGGACCGAGACGACGAGATGATGCAGAAGAAGAGGACGGTGTGCACCATGGTGAACGAGCACCGCGAGTACAGCGTCGCTAAGATGCCGCTCGAGAAGATGAACTGCAAACGAAAACCAGCGTACGGCCGCACCTCGGGTGCGCCGTCGACTCGCCCCGACATCTGCTTCGCGACCAACGTACTCTTCGTCGTAGCGGCCAGGTGGCTCTAGAATAATAATAATAAAAATATTTTTATATAATTTAATCCTAATTTAATTTCCCGCGAAGGGTTACCCTCGGGCCAGCTGTGGCCGGATGGCTCGACGCGTACCTCTTCGCAACGTTTGTATTTTCCGTTCAAAACTTATAACGTGATGAATTTGTGGAATAAACTACGATACATATCAATTTTGGGCTGATAAACAAAATTTAGTAATATATATGGAGCGGTAGCTTGGTAAGTGAAGATGGTCGTTTTTCAAGAGCGGTAAGTTAGTGGTACAGTATTTTTACATTGTAGTAAAAAACCTCTTACGGTATGCCTTACTAATAGTAATGTACCAGAATGTAGGTAACTACACGTTCTAACACCAGGCATCGTAGTATTAGTAGGTATCACTGAAGGTGTGTTTCGTATCTTTATGGTCGTAGCATGCTCTTAGCATGGAAAAAAACTAATAAAAATTTCAATAATGTGATTTCACAAAGATCTAGAACTTTTACACAATCTTTAGCAATGAACAATTTGATTTGTAATTTTACAATTCCCTATAAATTTGAAGGAGAAGTTCTAATATTTTTTATCGTTTACCCCTGCCTTACGATGTAACCTATTAGTAAGCTTTTACGTATTTACAATGTTGACTATTACGATATTATTATTCTATGGTACGTGTAAGAGGGCTCGGGGTACGAGTGTTTTACCTCACATTACGTACAATTAGACCTCTCTTATTATACAGCAAAAGAAAATGATTGCCGTTTATATCTTCTCAATACATGTACGCTGAGTATCGTTTACAGGCAGATACGTTAGCTTTCGGAACGGTACGGATATGTTATCTTGATTATTGTATTACATAGTTAGAGCCCAGAAAATAAATGTTCTATTTGATGTAGAAATAGCATTAAGTAGACAAATAAGTGTTAGATGAGATTCGGTAAAATCAACGCTGTTTATATTTTGGTAGTTTATAGCATTTAACCGATCCATGGTTTGGTTCGTAAAACTAGTATTATTTGAATATTTTATTTAATTAGCTTAGGTTCACTCGATTATGATTACTTTTTAATTAAAATTTTAAGTTCTTAGGCTGTATGACACAGATTTTTTAACCTTATAGCTTTAAATTATTTTATATTGAGTTATTACTTGATGTTAAAGTTTATCGTTAGTATAGTGGAGTAATAAATGTGACTTTGAACATAAATTTTCTTTGTTTTGTAGTCACCTTGCCTCACGGTAATGAAAAAAAGCCTAGTTAGTACAACTAAAAAGAGGAAAATGCAATGTTCTGAGCCCTGTGATCAATGTAAAACGTGTCTCTAAATCATTTTCAAGTGATAAAATTGTAACCAAAAACATATCCTTTAGTCTGAATTAATAATTATAAGAATGTTTATAATATACAATGTTTCAATTGAATATATTTAATTATGTAAACTTTGATCAACAAAAGTTAGTGGAACTATGTAGAGACTGGACTTACTGCGAAAATACGAAACTCGAAGATTTTAAAAGTCAAAGTGACGTAAGTACGTCTAAGTGACTTTGTCTTTGACGAATATTTTAATTCGTATACTTCGATTTGTCGCAGTAAATCGCCGGGACATTCGAAATTCAAGTGTCTTTCGTATTTCGTAGTTTGGTAGTAGGTGGGTATACTATGTTGGACTATTTGGAGTCGCTGAAGGAAAATATAAAAATAATAATTATAAAGATGGCGGCAATATTCTTGTGAAATGTACCATAAATTTAATTGTTCATGATTGAAATAAGAAATTGGATTCAAAATTCACTCGGAATTAACGATTTAGGTAACTTGTAAAAGTATTAAAAGTCATGAACACAGATGTGATAATATCCAGGGGTTTGCGATATCTTTGGATGACCAAATTTTATTATTTATCCCACATAATGCGATTTTTTTAACCCATGTCAGTATCGTGAACAATCGTAATGTTAAATGCCCCTTACTATTTATAAAAATGTGTTAATTGTGTAAGACGCGAGATTAGGTACTTGTTGTACCTAATTTACATAATATTGACACATTTTGGTGAACAACTCCATTTTATATATTACGTAGTGTTGATGTTAAAGCTTGGATGTTTATTATCATTAATCACTGTTCACATATTTAGCGGTTTATGCACTTTATATACAAGTAATGCACGTAAAACTTACTGATGATCAGAGTCGAGGAAACCTGATTAAATTTAAGGAATTTCGTGAACCGTCTCATGTTATTCGATATATTTATCTCATTGTAAACATTTTTGATGTTATATATGTCGTGTTGCACTGTATTCAGCTGTTCTATTTGTCTTTTAACGCTTTCTCAGAGATCCGACGCAAGTTAATGTTAAGATACGCTCGTTCTAAACTTTGAGATACTGTTGTTAATATGAATATCGTATTTTCATCATCGCGTTGTGACATCTACAAGTGCCTATCTAATGTATTAGGTGAACCAGGTATGAGAAATATAGTTTGATCTTTGCAACAGTGTCTCAAAAGATAGATATTTATTCGTATTATACTTAAGTATATACTCACTAATTATACTATATAAAGCTCGTTATAATATAAGTGTTCTTCATGAATATTCATCATACTATGAACATAATTATTTACGTCGTCAACTATCATGTTTCGAAATACACTCACTTACACAAAAGCTTTTTGTCGAGCTATGGCTAATCATTCATATTTAAAAATATAATATTTCTAAAAGTATATTCATTAGAACAACGTCAATATTCGTTGGAGTAACTTAATAAAAAGAACCAGCATAAAAACATATCGTGGAAGTGGGGGCAATATAATCAAATTGGGCACCACTGACCTTGCATATCAGAATAGGGTTAAGTCAACGTAATTTTAATATATATATCCACTGTTATATAATATATGTGTGTTGTTTATATAAACGTATTATATTCAATGTTAATCTTCACTGTTGTATGGATGGATATCGCTGAAACTGTAATATATATCTCTGTGTACCTTAGTACGTAAGTTGGATTTGCATATGATATTAAATGGTTGGTATTATGTTCAGCAATAATCAATATATTCAATATATCTCTTATCAGTGTAAGAAATGCATGTGAACCCAGTTTGTAATACCCAACCGTTTAAAGTCACATTTATTATTTAAATTAAATATAAATGTAGGTAATTTAAATCTAATATTGAAATTTTGCTGTAAAGGTGTATTTATTTAATTTCGGTTTAAATAAAAATTTAACTATGGTTACGTGTTTTTGTTGACACCTTTTAAACTAACTACATAATTATAAAGTAAATTTAAATAAAACTCGTTGTAACTTGTTTAGATACTTCAGTTACTAAAAATGTTTATAATTTTAAAAGTCTTGTCGCCGTGTGGATTAAATAAAAAAATTCCAAGCTGGCAAATAAAAATCGAAATTCCGAGTATAAAGACCACACATTAAAGTAAACAAGTTTTTTCAGATAAGCAAATTGAATTATCTCGAATGAGTATTTTCGTAGGATTCCAATATGCCATTACAGTTGGAAATGATTAACTATAATTCCCCGATATACTAAAAACTTACTTATAATATATAAACGATGTCAAAAGCACATGTTTTTAGGTGACAGACAGCGATGCACAACAGAACATTCATGAGACAAACTGAAGATCCTCACCTTGTATGGAACAAGACTACACCATAGGTAACATTACTTACTCACTTTTCATTATGGTAGGCTTTCCTCAAACAAGGGAGTTATTACGTCTAGTAGACGACATGTTTGACCTAGACAAGGATATAAATTAAATTGTTCTTTATTTTGTAGGTCTACGGAGCCTAGATTCTCTAGGTTTGGCTCATAATCACCTCCGTGAAGTACCCGCCCAGGTATTCTCGGACCTGACTTCTTAAACTCATCGGAGCTGGAAAGGCAATCTAATCCAAAGGATTGACAAAGCCGAAATACAGGTTGAACATTAAATATTTCTAAGGCTTACGGTTTATTGTCCTACTGTTTAGCTTGTTTATGTATTTCTTGTTATTTTTTTTTATTGGCGTTATGTTCATAAACGATATTTTGTAGAAAACCTTCAATACCTTCGACTGGGAGACAACAGCAACAGGAATCTCGTGCAGGCGCACGAGATTTCTTAGGAAGCTCTTCGTCCGCGGCCTGCGTGAGCTGGACCCTCACTCTAACAACATCACATACATCAACGAGGATGCCTTCACATGCTACGGAGCCTCCACTAACTTCCTCAACTTGCAAAAGAACATGTTAGTTAGTTTTAACTATAATCATCGTCTTGCATGCCTTTATATATACAATGATGATAGGCAATTGCATCTGAGTCGCCAACTCTACCCATGACATGAACCATGCCACGCACACTCTGATCGAATTATTCTGTAACGATGCTCATATCGTATGAGTTCAGAATATTGAGTAGTTTTCTTTTGGCGCAGATATCGCTCTGATCTGTGACTGCGAGCTGGCGTGGTACGAGGCGTGGCTCGCAGGGCTGCGGGACCGAAGAAAAGAACACGTAAGTTAATTTTCCTTGTAATCATCGTCTTGCTTTCATATATAAAACAATTGCAAGCAACAATTGCAACAACTGTTGTAAGCAACTGCATCTGAGTCACCCATGATAAGAAACGCACACTGTGATCGGATTATTATAAAAGGACGATTTAATATTTAAATTCACAGTCTAGTTATTTCTTGCTCCAGATTATCGAGGGATATCATGGATCATGCATCATGTCACGATATTATGGGTTTGTATCATTGTAGTATTTTACAGAAAATAAAAATCATTTACATTAAATTGACATGATACTAGGCAATTGTATCTGAGTCGCCAACTCTACCCATGACAAGAACCAAGCCACGCACTGATCTAATAATTCTGAAATAATGCTAATATCGCATGAGCTCAGAATATTTAGTCGTTTTCTTTTGGCGCAGATAACCCTCTGATCTGTGACTGCGACCTGGCGTGGTACGAGGCGTGGCTCGCAGAGCTGCGGGATGGAGACTCCATTACATTCCTCAATCTGCAAAAGAACATGTTAGTTTGTTTTAATTATAATCATCGTCTTGCATGCCTTTATATCTACAATGATGATAGGCAATTGCATCTGAGTCGCCAACTCTACCCATGACATGAACCATACCACGCACACTCTGATCGAATTATTCTGAAACGATGCTCATATCGTATGAGTTCAGAATATTGAGTAGTTTTCTTTTTGTGCAGATATCGCTCTGATCTGTGACTGCGAGCTGGCGTGGTACGAGGCGTGGCTCGCAGGGCTGCGGACCGAAGAAAAGAACATGTAAGTTCATTTTCCTTGTAATCATCGTGTTGCTTTCATATATAAAACAATTGCAAGCAACAATTGCAACAACTGTTGTAAGCAATTGCATCGGAGTCACCCATGATAAGACACGCACACTCTAATCTGATTATTCTAAAAGGACGATTTAATATTTAAATTCACAGTCTAGTTATTTCTTGCTCCAGATTATCGAGGGATATCATGGATCATGCATCATGTCACGATATTATGGGTTTGTATCATTGTAGTATTTTACAGAAAATATATATTATTTTAATATATTATTTATTTAAATATTGACATGATGATAGGCAATTGTTTCTGAGTCGCCAACTCTACCTATGACAAGAACCAAGCCGCGAACTGATAGAATAATTCTGAAACAATGCCAAATCGCATGAGCTCAGAATATTTAGTGGTTTTCTTTTGGCGCAGAATATTATGCGCCAAAAGAAGACGAATTAATATTTATATTCACAGTCTAGTTATTTCTTGCTCCAGATTCTCGAGGGATATCATGGATCATACATCGCGTCACGATATTATGGGTTTGTATCATTTTAGTATTTTACAGAAAATAAAAATCATTTACATCAAATTGACATGATGATAGGCAATTGTATCTGAGTCGCCAAATCTACCCATGATGAAGAACCAAGCCACGCACTGATCAAATAATTCTGAAATAATGCTAATATCGCATGAGCTCAGAATATTTAGTGGTTTTCTTTTGGCACAGATTATCCTCTGATCTGTGACTACGACCTGGCGTAGTACGAGGCGTGGCTCGCGGAGCTGCGGGATGGAGACTCCATTACCTTCCTCAACCTGCAAAAGAACATGTTAGTTTGTTTTAATTATAATAATTGTCTTGCATGCCTTTATATATATACAATGATGATAGGCCATTGCATCTGAGTCGCCAACTCTACCCATGACATGAACCATGTCACGCACACTCTGATCGATTTTTTCTGAAACGATGCTCAAATCGTACGAGTTCAGAATATTGAGTAGTTTTCTTTTGGCGCAGATATCGCTCTGATCTGTGACTGCGAGCTGGCGTGGTACGAGGCGTGGCTCGCAGGGCTTCGGGACCGAAGAAAAGAACATGTAAGTTCATTTTCCTTGTAATCATCGTCTTGCTTTCATATATAAAACAATTGCAAGCAACCATTGCAACAATTATTGTAAGCAATTGCATCTGAGTCACTCATGATAAGACACGCACACTGTGATCGGATTATTCTAAAAGGACGATTTAATATTTAAATTCACAGTCTAGTTATTTCTTGCTCCAGATTCTCGAGGGATATCATGGATCATGCTTCACGTCACGATATTATGGGTTTGTATCATTTTAGTATTTTACAGAAAATAAAAATCATTTACATTAAATTGACATGATGACAGGCAATTGTATCTGAGTCGCCAAATCTACCCATGATAAGAACCAAGCCACGCACTGATCAAATAATTCTGAAATAATGCTAATATCGCATGAGCTCAGAATATTTACTGGTTTTCTTTTGGCACAGATTATCCTCTGATCTGTGACTACGACCTGGCGTGGTACGAGGCGTGGCTCGCGGAGCTGCGGGATGGAGACTCCATTACCTTCCTCAACCTGCAAAAGAACATGTTAGTTTGTTTTAATTATAATCATCGTCTTGCATGCCTTTATATATATACAATGATGATAGGCCATTGCATCTGAGTCGCCAAGTCTACCCATGACTTGAACCATGCCACGCACACTCTGATCGAATTATTCTGAAACGATGCTCATATCGTATGAGTTCAGAATATTGAGTAGTTTTCTTTTGGCGCAGATATCGCTCTGATCTGTGACTGCGAGCTGGCGTGGTACGAGGCGTGGCTCGCAGGGCTGCGGGACCGAAGAAAAGAACATGTAAGTTCATTTTCCTTGTAATCATCGTCTTGCTTTCATATATAAAACAATTGCAAGCAACAATTGCAACAATTGTTGTAAGCACCTGCATCTGAGTCACCCATGATAAAACACGCATACTCTAATCAGATTATCCTAAAAGGACGATTTAATATTTAAATTCACAGTCTAGTTATTTCTTGCTCCAGATTCTCAAGAGATATCATGGATCATGCTTCACGTCACGATATTATAAGTTTATATCATTTTAATATTTTACAGAAAATAAAAATCATTTACTTAAATTGACATGATGACAGGCAATTGTATCTGAGTCGCCAAATCTACCCATGATAAGAACCAAGCCACGCACTGATCAAATAATTCTGAAATAATGCTAATATCGCATGAGCTCAGAATATTTAGTGGTTTTCTTTTGGCACAGATTATCCTCTGATCTGTGACTACGACCTGGCGTGGTACGAGGCGTGGCTCGCGGAGCTGCGGGATGGAGACTCCATTACCTTCCTCAACCTGCAAAAGAACATGTTAGTTTGTTTTAATTATAATCATCGTCTTGCATGCCTTTATATATATACAATGATGATAGGCCATTGCATCTGAGTCGCCAAGTCTACCCATGACTTGAACCATGCCACGCACACTCTGATCGAATTATTCTGAAACGATGCTCATATCGTATAAGTTCAGAATATTGAGTAGTTTTCTTTTGGCGCAGATATCGCTCTGATCTGTGACTGCGAGCTGGCGTGGTACAAGGCGTGGCTCGCAGGGCTGCGGGACCGAAGAAAAGAACATGTAAGTTCATTTTCCTTGTAATCATCGTCTTGCTTTCATATATAAAACAATTTCAAGCAACAATTGCAACAATTGTTGTAAGCATCTGCATCTGAGTCACCCATGATAAAACACGCATACTCTAATCAGATTATCCTAAAAGGACGATTTAATATTTAAATTCAGTCTAGTTAGTTCTTGCTCCAGATTCTCGAGAGATATCATGGATCATGCTTCACGTCACGATATTATAAGTTTATATCATTTTAATATTTTACAGAAAATAAAAATCATTTACTTAAATTGACATGATGACAGGCAATTGTATCTGAGTCGCCAAATCTACCCATGATAAGAACCAAGCCACGCACTGATCAAATAATTCTGAAATAATGCTAATATCGCATGAGCTCAGAATATTTAGTGGTTTTCTTTTGGCACAGATTATCCTCTGATCTGTGACTACGACCTGGCGTGGTACGAGGCGTGGCTCGCGGAGCTGCGGGATGGAGACTCCATTACCTTCCTCAACCTGCAAAAGAACATGTTAGTTTGTTTTAATTATAATCATCGTCTTGCATGCCTTTATATATATACAATGATGATAGGCCATTGCATCTGAGTCGCCAAGTCTACCCATGACTTGAACCATGCCACGCACACTCTGATCGAATTATTCTGAAACGATGCTCATATCGTATGAGTTCAGAATATTGAGTAGTTTTCTTTTGGCGCAGATATCGCTCTGATCTGTGACTGCGAGCTGGCGTGGTACAAGGCGTGGCTCGCAGGGCTGCGGGACCGAAGAAAAGAACATGTAAGTTCATTTTCCTTGTAATCATCGTCTTGCTTTCATATATAAAACAATTTCAAGCAACAATTGCAACACAGTTGTTGCAATTATTGTTGCTTGCAATTGTTTTATATACAACTGTTGTAAGCAACTGTATCTGAGTCACCCATGATAAGAAACGTACACTGTGATCGGATTATTCTAAAAGGACGATTTAATATGTAAATTCACAGTCTAGTTATATCTTGCTCCAGATTTTTGAGAGATATCATGGATCAAGCATCATGTCACGATATTATGGGTTTGTATCATTGTAGTATTTTACAGAAAATATAAATCATTTATTTATATTGAGATGATGATAGGCAATTGTTTCTGAGTCGCCAACTCTACCCATGACAAGAACCAAACCACGAACTGATAGAATAATTCTGAAACAATGCCAAATCGCATGAGCTCAGAATATTTAGTGGTTTTCTTTTGGCGCAGAATAATATGCGCCAAAAGACGACGATTTAATATTTAAATTCACAGTCTAGTAATTTCTTGCTCCAGATTTTCGAGGGATATCATGGATCATGCTTCACGACACGATATTATAGGTTTGTATCATTGTAGTATTATACAGAAAATAAAAATCATTTACTTAAATTGACATGATGACAGGCAATTGTATCTGATTCGCCAAATCTACCCATGATAAGAACCAAGCCACGCACTGATCAAATAATTCTGTAATAATGTTAATATCGCATGACCTCAGAATCTTGAGTGGTTTTCTTTTGGCGGACAATAATACTCAATAATGCTCAACCTGCAAAAGAACATGTTAGTTTGTTTTAATTATAATCATCGTCTTGCATGCCTTTTTAGATACAATGATGATAGGCAATTGCATCTGAGTCGCCAACTCTACCCATGACATGAACCATGCCACGCACACTCTGATCGAATTATTCTGAAACGATGCTCATATCGTATGAGTTCAGAATATTGAGTATTTTTCTTTTGGTGCAGATAACCCTCTGATCTGTGACTGCAAGCTGGCGTTGTACGAGGCGTGGCTCGCAGGGCTACGGGACCAAAGAAAAGAACAAGTAAGTTCATTTTCCTTGTAATCATCGTCTTGCTTTCATATATAAAACAATTGCAAACAACAATTGCAACAATTGTTGTAAGCAGTTGCATCTGACTCACCCATGATAAGACACGCGCACTCTAATCAGATCATTATAAAACGACTATTTAATATTTAAATTCAGTCTAGTTATTTCTTGCTCCAGATTCTCGAGGGATATCATGGATCATGCATCACGTCACGATATTATGGGTTTGTATCAATGTAGTATTTTACAGAAAATATAAATCATTAATTTAAATTGACATAATGATAGGCATTTGTATTGGAGTCGCCAACTCTACCCATGACAAGAACCAAGCCACGAACTGATAGAATAATTCTGAAACAATGCCAAATCGCATGAGCTCAGAATATTTAGTGGTTTTCTTTTGGCGCAGAATAGTATACGCCAAAAGATGACCATTTAATATTTAAATTCACAGTCTAGTAATTTCTTGCTCCAGATTCTCGAGGGATATCATGGATCATACATCGCGTCACGATATTATGGGTTTGTATCATTTTAGTATTTTACAGAAAATAAAAATCATTTACATCAAATTGACATGATGATAGGCAATTGTATCTGAGTCGCCAAATCTACCCATGATGAAGAACCAAGCCACACACTGATCAAATAATTCTGAAATAATGCTAATATCGCATGAGCTCAGAATATTTAGTGGTTTTCTTTTGGCACAGATTATCCTCTGATTTGTGACTACGACCTGGCGTAGTACGAGGCGTGGCTCGCGGAGCTGCGGGATGGAGACTCCATTACCTTCCTCAACCTGCAAAAGAACATGTTAGTTTGTTTTAATTATAATCATTGTCTTGCATGCCTTTATATATATACAATGATGATAGGCCATTGCATCTGAGTCGCCAACTCTACCCATGACATGAACCATGCCACGCACACTCTGATCGATTTTTTCTGAAAAGATGCTCAAATCGTACGAGTTCAGAATATTGAGTAGTTTTCTTTTGGCGCAGATATCACTCTGATCTGTGACTGCGAGCTGGCGTGGTACGAGGCGTGGCTCGCAGGGCTTCGGGACCGAAGAAAAGAACATGTAAGTTCATTTTCCTTGTAATCATCGTCTTGCTTTCATATATAAAACAATTGCATTGTAAGCAATTGCATCTGAGTCACCCATGATAAAACACGCACACTCTAATCAGGTTATCCTAAAGGGACGATTTAATATTTAAATTCACAGTCTAGTTATTTCTTGCTCCAGATTTTCAAGAGATATCATGGATCATGCTTCACGTCATGATATTATAAGTTTGTATAATTGTAGTATTTTAAAGAAAATAAAAATCATTTACTTAAATTGACATGATGACAGGCAATTGTATCTGAGTCGCCAAATCTACCCATGATAAGAACCAAGCCTCGCACTGATCGAATAATTCTGATATAATGGTAATATCGCATGACCTCAGAATATTGAGGGGTTTTCTTTTGGCACAGATTATCCTCTGATCTATGACTGCGACCTGGCGTGGTACGAGGCGTGGCTCGCGGAGCTGCGGGATGGAGACTCCATTACCTTCGTCAACCTGCAAAAGAACATGTTAGTTTGTTTTAATTATAATCATCGTGTTGCATGCCTTTATATAAACAATGATGATAGGCAATTGCATCTGAGTCGCCAACTCTACCCATGACATGAACCATGCCACGCACACTCTGATCGAATTATTCTGAAACGATGCTCATATCGTATGAGTTTACAATATTGAGTAGTTTTCTTTTGGCGCAGATATAGCTCTGATCTGTGACTGCGAGCTGGCGTGGTACGAGGCGTGGCTCGCAGGGCTGCGGGACCGAGACGATGAGATGATGCAGAAGAAGAGGACGGTGCGCACCACGATTTCAAGATCATCAAAAAACTCTTTTTTTTCTTTTAAAACGTAGTTTTATTTTCTTCAAAAACTAAGTCACGGTTTATTTGACCACTTTGACCTATAGTTTCAGATGAAGCCTAATATGCCTCCAAAAAAACAAAGTTCATTTACCCAGCTGATGTATATGTCGCAGTCATCTGGTTGAATCTGCTATTTGATTGAATGACTAGCGCGTTCATTGAATGGCAACATTCAATTGAATGACTAAAGGACAACTCGTCAAGTCGTTGTATGTAACGTTCAACGTCTTGACTGAACGTCATTTAGCCAAGTCGTTGAATGGAAAATAGCCGACTTTGTAATATTTGGTTAGGGTGACCATAAGTTCGAATATTAAAAGGTAACCTTACTTTAAACAACAAAAATGAGGACATGACATGACACACAATTTTACACACATGACACACACATGACAATTTTAGGTAGCCCATGTAGGGTGACCATAAAGATTAGATATGCTTACCAGGTATGCTCATGAGAATTTTGGAAGAATTATTAAATTACTGATTTATTAGGAAGAATTATTAAATTAAAAGATTGTAGCATGATTTCCAATGCTTTACTTAATCTCATATTTTTGCTTAGTATAAAAAAGTAAAAAACAGAAAAAATTATCAAATTATTTTAAAAGTAATTTATTTAAATATACGAGTCTTCTCTGGGACTCCAAAAAGTTGTTAACTTAAGCCTTTGTCACCTAGTGAAATAAGGGTTTAGATAAAAAAAAAACTAAATATTTAAAATCACAGGATCAATTTCATTCATTAAAGTATTAGTGAATTTGTATCACCTGACTGATTTTACGTCCGCTATGTTCAAAGGGCTATGTTACAATTCGCTTACTAGTTGGACGTTGTGTGACGCTTGCTCAATCAACGTTCGGCCTAGTCATTCAATTGAATGTTGTCATTCAATGAACGCGCTAGTCATTCAATAAAATAGCAGATTCAACCAGATGACTGCGACATATATACATTTTCTGTCTATATTAGGCCACCAAGATACAGGCTGTGCCTATTTTGGGGGCCACGGTTACTTGTTCTTATGTATTCTGTTAAGGACGCGTTCTCAAATCCGACAAAAATAAGCTATTTTTAAATATAATAAATCAAACAAAACTAACAATTGCCACAAATAGATTACTTCTTGGTCTCCAAATAATGGAAAATTTTTGGTTTGAAATTTTGGTATTTGATATCTTAAAAACGATTTTCCATTACCTCTTCACAAACTTGCCGAAACAACACACACACACTCACACTTCACAAAATTGCCGATTTGGGGCTTCATTCAGGATCGTTTTCTGCTATTAGATACATAGTTTTGTTTCTTAAAAAATACCCTAGTTAGGCAGATATAATGTTTTCATAATCACGGGCAAAATATTTATGAAAATGTTATAAATAATGTCAGAAAAAAAATAAAAACGAACCGTCTAATTTTGCACGTAATTTGCTCTTACGGATGAACCTTAACGTGTGGTATTAAGGGTTATTTTATTCTGTCACTGTCTGGAGTATTGCATAAAAAGTTCTAAAGAGAAAGCGTTAGTAGCGCTCGGCCGCCGTCGTGAGTGAACTTGCTAAAGTATCAACATCAGTTTAATTACTCATTATTCCCGCAGTTTTAATTGCGTATGTGTGTGTGTGTGTGTGAGCCGTGTCAGTGTAGTGATGCGATTCGATACCTAACTGTTTTGAGAACGCGTCCTTAAGTATCTTTGTTTCTGTTTGTATGTTTTTTCTTTAACTGGTGTGTGACAATAAATTAAATTAATAATTATTAATTATATATTCTCCTCACATCAACACACATCTGTTATTGATGTTTTTTTAGGTTTTTTAGGTGACCAATAATTGTATAAGTATAAGATTTTGGCGCATTTTGGCGCAAGTATGGAATTACTCTTTTTATCATTTTTTTGTACTTTTACATACTGTAGCTTTGGTTTTCCTTGTAGTTGCGGCAACTGACTTTCATTTAGATAATCAATGAATAAGAAATGAATTACATTCGGTATAAAATTGCTCGCTTAAATTGCACACTGGGATCCAAAATGGGGTTAATCAACGTAATTTTAACATGTATATCCATTGTTACAAAATGTATTATAATGTGTTTTGTTTAAATATAAACGTTCATTTTGTTGTTAATCTTCAATGATGTATGGATGGAGATCCTTTAAATTATAATATGATCTGTGTACCTTAGGACGAAAATTGGATTTACATTTGATTTTAATTGGTAGTTGTTATCTTCAACAATAATAGATAATTCGTTAGACCTCTAAACATTGCTAGATATACCTACTGTTGCAATCCATGTTAACCCAGTTTGTAATATCCAACCGCTTACAGTCACATTAATTATTATTTAAATTAAATACAAATGTAGATAATTTTAATATAATATTAAAATTTTGCTGCAAAGGTGTATTTATATAATTTCTGTTTAAATAAAAATGTTACTATGATTACGTGTTTTATTGACACCTTTTAAACTAACCCCTTTCGTAAGTCTGACTAAAGGTCGCCTTGAGTGAAGAAACTAAAATAGTTCATAATTTCAAAACTATTGTCGCCGTAGCAGGGTTAAATATTTTTTTTAAACTCACTACAAGATTTTCTCAGCTAAGGGAACTAGAGTTTTCTCGGATAAGTATTTTCGTAGAATTACTAAACTGACTTTAATTGAATTAACACTCATTGAATTAACTACGGTTTTAGTGACCGTATCATCCGCGTGTCACATCCGTACGGTTCCCGTTCTCTCAGTTGTAGGAATCGTCTTCGTCCGTCTGTTTCTGACGCGTCTACCATTGTGCATATTTTTGTTTAGAATATTATTTCCTGTACGATTTCTATTAGAAATTTTTTCACGAGTAAATTCATTGCCAATGGTAGCCATGGTTTTAGAAGAGGGAATCCGTGAAAATAATAACATTAGATTATCACGATGACACTGGGTTTACGCCGGCATAAGAAAAAGAAAAGTCGTAAAGAACATTATTTTAAGGCATATAAAGGGTGTAACAAGACCCTTAACGAAGCCGAAAGACACTTCACCCCGTCATTGCGATCATTTTTTTGTTCTAGACCATACCTGGGAACCTTCTAGTTACGGAGACATTGGGGGTCAAAGTTCCAGCTACTTCACTTTTTTTTTTTTAATGCTTGTTTTTAATTCAAGATTTTTAAACACCTCCACGTCCTCCGTACTATTTAATCCGTCCATAAGCACAATGTTTTGAGTGCGTTACATTGAGTCTTACCATAAAACGTGATTTTTCACCCCAAAAAAAAAAGTGTTTCCCAGCAATAATTTTTGCGTAAAGTTACTTAGTTTGATGTACAGGATGCTTGATTGACGGCTTCGTTAAGGGTCTTGTTACACCGTGTATAAAGTTGAGGACGAAGAAAATATGTAGGTACTATGATATTACGTCAATTAATTTGGCAAGACAAGTGGAGTCGCGTTTATAATAGGTTTAGAATGGTCATCATACTTGACTAGATCCTAGACCCGCCGCGAGCCATGCGAAGAATGTATCGACAATTATTATTGACGCTCCGTGTGTGGCACCCGACGGTGTATTGGTCGGTGATCAAACGATATAATCGACAGTCTCATAATTTCAGGCAGAACTAGGGCAGACTACTTATAATAAGCAGTCGGCTCATAATTTTATTCCAATTAATAATAAGGTAAGGTTGCGTTCATTTTTATTTTTGTATTTATCGCCGTTATCTGCCAAGCCTTTTCCTTATGTTGGGATCAGGTTTCAGTCTAACCGGATGCAGCTGAATACTCGCACTATTATTTTATATGGAGCGACTGCATACCTGAGCTCGGCAATACGATACCCATCGCCAAGGCTGGTTGGCAGACTTTCGGGACACTGACTACGTGTAACGACTGTCAAAGATCTGCAAATGACAGCCGTGACCAACAACTTAACGGGTGGTCACCTAACCACAGACCAACCTAGGTAAGCGCGGCTTAACCTGAAGATCGACCCGAGCCGCTGTTATTATTTAGCCACAAGCAAAAATTTAAAGTAAAATAAGTATGTCCCTACTTCATAAATTCAGTAGGTCATCAATTTTGCCAACATAGCAACAAAAAAGAGCAAGCCAAGAAAAATGTGACGCGTAAAGTATGGTAGTTACTTACATTATTTCAGCCATATTTTAACGCAGATTGCAAAGTGAAACTGAAGCTCTGTTTTTATAACATGCTCTCACGTTAACTTTGTGACGGTAATGTTAACGGACGTGCTCTAACAAAAGACTTTAAACATCGTCGGAGGCCATCACAAAAATACACCTTATGAATATTTGAAAAGTTTGCCGGCTGAAAAATTGAAAAGTTCACGTTGGAGGTGTGTATGTAAGTTATGTTAGTGTTACTTCAACAAGGAAGGAATTTAAAGGAGGTGTCTGAGGAGATGACGAGTAATAGGAAGAGTACGGAAGAACAAGACATGCTGCGCCGACCCCAATTGAATTGAAAGACAAGGTTAAGGGCAAAAGAATACCGATGAAGCAGATTTTTTACTTCAACTCAAATGTCTCATAAATGTTCAGTTGCTTTCTGAGTAGACTAGCCCTTCCTTGATAGTTTTTGAACACAGTCACACTCACACTCAGTTAATAAATGGTGTTAAAATCGACTATTGCAAGGTCAAAGCGTTATCCTAAATTACTATCATGTTTCAAAAAAATACCTAATCACCATATTAAAGTTAAATGACTTGTTCAAATGAGTACATAGGTACTTTTATGTGTAATTAATTCAGAGAATAAAAGTCCCTCCTGACCGGTTTCGGTCACGGCAGCCAATCTCAACCTCTAGCCATCGGCGCGGGAGATATTATAGTGCACAAGCGTGTGCGCAGACACAGTTGCACTCTCTGTACCTTTACTCTCATAGTCCGATGGGACGGCAATCCGACACGACCGGAGAGAGATCAGGGGGGTATCATACCGCCAACTTCCAAACTCCGGGCTACTACTGAGAAATTTCGAATGAAAAACCCAATAGCACTTTTTGCCCGACCCGGGAATCGAACCCAGGACTCCACGCTCAGCAGTCACGCTTGTACCACGAGACCAACGGGGCAGTTCAGAGAATACAAATGTAAGCAATATTTTTTTTGCAAGGATCAAATTATTATGCGGAAAGTCAATCTAAGTACTTAGGAACCAACCGGTACTTTACATTTAATTTGACATCACAACGTACGTGTTCCCGCGAAAAAGGGCCGCGGGACCGTCCCATCAGATAAATAGGAAATTTTCTTTCAATGTTTTGACGGACAAAATACAGGGACTGTAATCATGCTACTCAATGTTCTTTCAATTAAATTGAATTCTTTTATCGCTGTTCTCTACTCGAATTTTTTTTTGTAAAGGAAAAAGCATCGACATGTTCTTGAGAAACGATGTTCAGTGATTATGGTAGCCAAAGTTATAAAAACCCTTAAGAACGACAAGCTGTCTGCGTAAGGTAGACCTGCATAGCCATTCACAAACGCTCCGATTCGGAAAGTCGTATATCTATCTCGCTCGCTTTCGTAATGCTAAAAAAAGTCAGACATACGACTTGTCGAATCGAAATCGAATCGAAGCGTTTGTGAAAAGCTATGCTGATTAACGACTCTACCACTAAACCTTCCATGGCATTTACTAAGGTAAAAGCACGATTTTCACTGATAATTGTGCCAACAAGAGTAAATGTAAAAATCTTAGACGTAAAAATATTCTATCTACCAGATTATAAATAAATAGGAATTCTATCTATATTCTACAAACAAAAAACTTTTGAATGTTTAGGTTAGGACCTACGATTCGTACCTACTTACTGATTTTCGGCGGGTTTATAACATTTTCTAATTTCCTTAGGAATTTTACGCCTTAATTGTACCCTCCCAAACAAGAAAACCTCAGTAAGAGGATAAAGTAATCAAGCGAGTCCAATTAACTTCTGTTTTTATAAGCTTTCTGTTTTTAGAATAAGTAGGCAATTCATTTGGGAATCCACATGACGATATTCTTACCCAAGTAAATATTCAGAAGAAAATGTTATTTCGTAGTTGGTAGATATTTAAATAAGTGTTATTTCTGTACAAAATTATCTTTGGTTTATTCATCATGATCATTACATATTCATATTGTCTAGTCTACAGTAAGACTGAAAAATAAGACATAAAAAAACTGCTACACCGATTTACTTAAAGAAAAATGGCATAGCAACATTAAAGATATTATTAGACTTTTCATCCCGGATTAACAAAGAGTTCCTATGTGATAGACAAAAATCCCCAAACCAAAGATCACCGAAAAACACGAGACAAAAAACTATACCTGATTAAACCGAAAAATTGTTAACAGATTAGTTTTCCAGTTTGTTGACCGCTTATCATGGGAAGTGCCTCATAATGTTGGATATATTATTAAGTTTAAATATTAATCATCGTAACCGCGAGCATTAGCCGGGTCGATAGGCTATTAGAGTGGCTCCACGAAAATATGACGATAATAAAGTGAACGTTTTACTGCATGATCAGCGTGGTTTATGAGGATCGGCTCACACTGTTTCCGACACTGATTTATAGTCTGCGACACAAGTTCTCAAAGTTGTTCTTTTTCTTGTTCTTTTTTCGTACATTTTCCGTTTTTTTTTTTCGAAATATTTTCAAAATATTGAAACCGTGAGAGCAGCGGTGGCCCAGTGGTAGCAGCCCCGACTTACGAGCAGCGAGAAGCGAGAAGTCATAGGTTCGAACCCAGGCAGGCGCATTTTTTTCTGTAATTTATTTCATCACCATTGCTCTCAAAAAGCTCGGTGAAGGAAAACATCGTGAGGAAACCGGCATGTCCTAGAACCAAAAATTCGAAGTCATGTGTCAGCTACCAACCCGCACTGGGCCAGCGTGGTGGATTATAGCTTACTCCCTATCATAGAGAGGCCAGTGTCCTTGCAGTGGGAACATTATAGGCTGAGTATACATTGAAACTGTGACTAATGCTGGCTGAAATATAATGCAATATGCTAAGAAAAAAGGTTGAGTTCTTAAGTTTTCTTACTTCTTGTTCAAATACTGTGTACTTACTAGCTTTAGTTTTTTTTCTTGTATTCAGTTAATTTGTTTTTTCTTAAAAGTGCTTGGATTCTCTGCTGGCCAGTGGATACAATTTGAGAACCACAATACAGACGTCAGAAATAATTCCACGTCGTCATAACACCGATGTTACCGCATTTAAAATGGTAATTGAAGAAGCAGAACTGTTAGCAATTTACGGCCAGTCTACCGTGCAATGTTGCTTTTGTTTGAGCTCTTATTAAATTAGTCACGGGTGGTCCGAGCGCACTGCAATTTATAACATAATAGAATCATTTTACCGATTTTTTTTATCGTTACATAATTTTATTTTTCCTCACTTAGAATAATGGCAGGCGAAAAATGTTGAATTAAAAAAACAAAACTGTTTTGTAACCACAACGGCTTTAGTTTGTTGGAGTCCTGTTTCAGTGAGCACAATAGGTCATGTTGGATATTGATTGGTATAACATACTGGATTTTCAAGTAAGCTGAGAGCGATATTTGTTAATATTCATATGATTGAATGGATGAATAATATTACATTTTGATACATGTGGGTAAACTTTGTCATTGTAGTCGATGTGAAGTTTATTCAAGAACTGTAGTGACAAATGTCCACGTGTATCAAACGACTTATTCAATACATACTTACTTACGAAGTTTTACTTATGAAGAAATAAAATAATAGAACGTAAAGTATTTTCATCATTAATTATTAGGACACTGTGGTTTAATTTGATTTTTTTCCGTTCGTAGCCTTCGCAGGTTGAAGGAAAAGCAAAAGTATGACGCCGCAATACAGCCTAATATTAAAAATAGATAATTCTAATATTTTTGAATTTAGAACACGAATAAAAGTTAATTTGTTGATGAAAGCAAATAATTTACAAATCCTAGGTAATGTTCATTTATGATATTTTACTTAGAAACACAATTTAAATTTTTTTTTTTTTTTTTGGAGTTGGCATCTCGCAGTTCAGCCTCCGAGGCTGGCTACTGCTTAACCGGACAATTCCCTGTGGATGCCTTAAAAATGAATCTAAGGCCTCCAGCCAGGGGCTTAAAACTATACTTAAAAACTAAGCGACCACTCGCTAAGGGCACCCCCTGTGGGGTACGGGCCTCGGCTTAGGGCGTCGCTGGGGGGGGCAGCAAAGGGACAGGCTGGATCTGAGTGATATTATTTAGGGGCTGGTTTAAAACTACCGGCTCAGCATCGCGGGCTGGCTCTGGCAAGGGTCGGGGGAGGTTCGTTGAACGTGGGCGTCGCGTCGGGCCTCGGCGGCGAGGACGGAAACATGGCGGTCTGTATTTGTATTTTCGTAATGTACTGGTTTCCCTACTGCTCTCCTGGAGGAGGGTGATGGGGATTTAAATACATAAAATATTTAGGCCTTTATAGGCACGCTCCTTTTTGCTGAGACAACAAAAAAGGTATATTCGCCGACTACAGGAATTTAACTGCGATGGACTTAATTTAAAGTTATCAGTGGAAATAAAACAAACGAGTGTTTTATTTCTTTTAATTGACCTTTATTATAAGAGAAAAAGCCACGAGTGTGAAATACACTGTATTCTTAACCTAATAGTAGTGCAGTAAGGGCCAGTTTTCGAGGAAGTGTATTGAAAAATCTATTTCGTGGTAAGCTGTGATATAAACTTTCAATGGTTCTTTGAAAACATCATTTATCGACACTTCCTTGGAAAACTAAGAAACTAGGGAAAGAAGATGTTTGAAGATAGCATATTGCATTATGAGAGTTCTCGTTACAACTATATTTTCTTTCAACTTTGCTACGCCTTCGGTGGAAACCTATTTTAATAATATTATTTATAGATTCTACGCGCAATCTACATTATAATTTAACTTGTCAATTCATATACCTACCTATTTATTTATAACTTCATATTTTGAAGGCCATTGGACATGTCATTGAAACCATGAGATTAGATTTAATAATTAATGTAGGTACATGGCCCCAATATTAAATCGTTAGTAATTGGAAGGAAATTATTGATTTTCAAAAGTATAGTCAATGAAATGACTGTTTAATTTTATGTAAAATTAAAGGTATATTTTATGTGCCTACAGACATTGAAAAATAAACCAGCCAAGTGCGAGTCGGTTTTGCGCCCGAAGGGTTCCGACCATTATCTAAAAAAATATAATATTTTAATTGGCGTCAACTGTGTATGTATGGGGGACACCCTTTAATTTTCAACTTTTTTTATTTTTTTGGAATTTTTCCTTTATGTGTGCTGTAAGACCTTGCTTTTTGCCAAATTTCATGATTCTTGGTCAAAGGGAAGTACCCTATAGGTTTTGCTTCCCTTGTGAAATCGCATAATATGCGACTAAGACAGTCATATCTTTTGATCGCGTTGACTTACCTGAGTATTTGGTATTAATTTCAGCTTTATACCGCCACGCATTCCTGAGAAAAAGGGTCTTGACAGACAGACAGACGGACAAAAGAGTGATCCTATAAGGGTTCCGTTTTTCCGATTGAGGTAAGGAACCCTAATAACTGAAAAAAGCTTTTCATACTAAAAACTGCAGCTGAAAGAAGACTTTTATGATAACGACTATAAATGAAAAAAAATATTACATAGAGGACTATAGCTTTTAACCAAGACTTCACCCTCATGGAGGTTGGAAATCATGTCATGAATTACCGCGATAGAAAGTATCCTTTATTTCTTTTAACCCAGATCATGTGTGTCAACCATCGAAATTCGTTCAGCTGCTAAAGTTTGAAAAGGTAACAGACTAAGATGCCGAGAGGTGTAAAATTACCATCTTATTTATAACAAGTATGGATTGTAAATGACGGCAGAATTCTTTATCATAACTTTGTTCTTTAGAAAACTATTTCTCTCAAGTTATAATAAGAAAAAAGTACTAACGTATAACTCCGTAACTTTAAAGTTGAACATTCAAGTTGCCCAAGCATTTGTTACGACTGAGATCTATGCAGTGAACGGTTGGACTTACTTACTAACTTTGAGAACATTTTATGAGTATTGTCCTTTTTCGTTTGCACTCCAAGCGCTCTTTACTTGAAACTTATTTTTATGAATTTTGTGGCATTTTATGTAGCACAAAGTTTTTTTTTTTTCGTCGTAAACTAAACTAAACTAAACTAAACACGGCCATGTTCAGGGTTTAAGTATTATTGTCAGTATTAACTAGATAATGTTTATAGCATAGCGTTAGGCAATCAAAATCCCTCTGGATTTCTCTGGGTATAGAATTTTTTATAAGTTTTTCTTATTTCTTTTTTTTTTTGAGGTAATAACTTTTCTTTAATTACCTCCATGACCCGTTTACTATTCAAAGCGTCCATCAGCACAATGTTTTGACTGTGCTACATTGAGTTTTACCGTAGAATGTGATTTTTCTTCCCAAAAAAAAAATCGTTTTTCAGCAATAATTTTTACGTAGGATTACTTAGTTTGAAGTACATAATGCTTGGTGATGCGTCCGTTCACACCCTGTATGTATAGACAATAGCTGTTTTGCTACAGTACCTAGACCGAAAGTACGAATAAGGTTCTACATTTAGGACGCGAAAATATTTAGCAAAAATCGATGAACTCGAACTATGAAGAGATTCAAGATAATCTCACACATCACTTTGGGCCCTATCAGAATACCAGCGCTGTGACGTTTTCTAAATGTTACAGCACCATGCTGAGATAGAGGCCTTTTGGCTTCGTACAGGACTAATTTCGTTGGTTTTTTTTTTAATTATAGTTTTATTTACTTTTATAATTTTGTTGTACTTCATGTAAATGTAACCATATTTTTGTTTTATTTCGTCCTGTGCGGGCTAATAAATACATTTTCTTTCTTTCTTTTCTTTCTTTTCTTTCTTTTCTTTCTTTTCTTTCTTTTCTTTCTTTTCTTTCTTTTCTTTCTTTTCTTTCTTTTCTTTCTTTTCTTTCTTTTCTTTCTTTTCTTTCTTTTCTTTCTTTTCTTTCTTTTCTTTCTTTTCTTTCTTTTCTTTCTTTTCTTTCTTTTCTTTCTTTTCTTTCTTTTCTTTCTTTTCTTTCTGTTCTTTCTTTTCTTTCTTTTCTTTCTTTTCTTTCTTTCTTTCTTTATAATAAATAATGATTGAGAAATAGTGCCCTCAAGTACTCGGAATACTAGTTTAGTCTCTGTAAAAATGATCGTCAAATTAATGAGTATTAGGTACTTACATATTATCCCTACAGCCTAGTTTTATGTTAATTTTTATGTCTGTTCTAAGAAATTCATTATTATATTATAATCTTAAATTTAGACATTATCGTTTTCTTTTTTTTCAGTTAAAACTTTGACATAAAATACAGCTTAACAATGTGGCTTTATGTAAGTTTTGTACTGATGTTTAATTTTCATAACATTCAGCCGTTAATTTTATTCAAATGAGAAAGAATGTCAAAATAAGATTTTGAAGTAGTATTAGTGCTCCGTTGCAAGGCCTATTTATACTACTTGCGATAATATATAATTATAGCGGAGTAGCTACTAAAGCGATTTAGCAACAGGTGGTATAATAAAATTCCAAGCGAGAAGCGACAGAGATATATTAAGACAGTAAAGAGTACAAGCAGTAAATGAGTAATAATCACATCGGGACACAGATATTTATAGTCCCAGGTAAACAATCTACGTCACCGCCGTAATGAACGGCCTCCGTGTGTGCGTCGTCGTCCTAGACAAAAGGATCGCAAGCGGCCGGTCGTCTGCGTGTGCGCCTCGCTACGCACACATAGTTGGCTTCAGAGGTGGCGTGATTTCTTGCTGAGGTCTCACCGTTCATAAGCGGCGGCGGATGTCGTAGCGGTTTTGGTCGCTACACTACTCCCCCGCTGAGACCGTGACTACGGGCGATAGTAATCGGGAAATCTCACTGTCCTGCCGCTTCTTGTCTTTCTGACCGTGTTGTCTGACTGCGCTGGATCCGGAATTTGGCTTTGACTTGGACCTGGATCCAAATCTTCTCTCGCCATGAATGCTGGTTTGACTCGGTCCATCGTAACCTTCTGCCTCTTCCCATGCACTTCAATGTCTACTGTCTTCTGGTCGCGTGCTAGGACTTTATGTGGACCTGTATATGGGGCCTGCAGAGATCTTCGAGCTGGTCCTTCGCGTAGGAAGACGTGTGTTGCCGTGCTCAGGTCTTTCGGGATGTAGAAGGTGTGGTTGGAGCTCATATGCCACGACGTTGGCTGTGGCGTCAGTTTGGTCATGTGTGCACGCAACCTGTCGACCAGGTCACTCATGTCCACCACATCTTTTGAAGCTTCTGTGAGGAACTGTCCAGGTAAGCGGAGTGGCTCGCCGTAGACGAGTTCAGCGGTTGTTGCGCCTAGGTCTTCCTTCCATGCGCTGCGGATGCCTAGTAGCACCCATGGGAGAGCCTCTGTCCAGCTTGAGTTCGCGTGACACATGATCGCAGCCTTCAGCTGACGGTGAAGTCTCTCGACGAGGCCGTTAGCTGCGGGGTGGTAAGAGGTGGTTAAGTGGTGCGTGGCGCCTATCAAGGCGGCTAGGCTCTTGAAAGTGCGGCACTCGAACTGCCTCCCGCGGTCCGTGGTGATGTGTTGGGGACAGCCGAACCGGGCAATCCACCCAGCGGTGAGGGCAGCGGCGCAGGTATCTGCGGTGATGTCCTGCAGTGGGAACGCCTCAGGCCAACGTGTTGCGCGGTCGACAATCGTGAGGCAGTACCTGTAATTTGCGGACAATGGTAAGGGACCAATTAAATCAAGGTGGATGTGTTGAAAACGTGCCGATGGTGGTTGGAATGCCTGTAATGGGGTTGAGGTATGGCGTGCCACCTTACTCTTCTGGCACGCTTCGCATTCCTTCGCCATCTGGCTGCAGTCCTTTCTAACTCCTGGCCAAACAAACCTTTCCGTGACCAACCGAACACTTGCCTTACGCCCAGGATGGCTGAGGTTATGAAGGGAAGTGAATACCTGCTTGCGGAACGATCTTGTAATAAACGGGCGTGGAGTACCCGTTACGTCGCAGTAGATCTCGTCATTAGATGTGGGTAGCTTCACCTTCTTCAGCTTCAAAGATGATCCATCTCTCAGCAAGTTCTGCAGTTCGGGGTCGGTTTGCTGTTCGTTGGCCAGGGACTGGTAATCTAAGGGCAGATGAAGTTCATTAATGCGCGAAAGGGTGTCTGCGACCACATTGTCCTTACCGGCTATATACCTGATATCCGTCGTAAATTGGCCTATATAATCCAGGTACCTAAATTGACGGGGAGGGCAGTTTGAGCGTGGATTTGCGAACGCATATGTCAACGGCTTGTGGTCCGTTGTGACGTGGAATACACGTGCCTCGACCATAAAACGAAAGTACCTGATTGCCTCGTATATTGCCAACAGCTCTCGATCATACGGGCTGTACTTCTTCTGCGAAGGGCTGAGCTTCCTCGAAAAGAATGCTAGTGGCTGCCATTCCGCCTTACTCCGCTGCTGCAGTACAGCTCCGATCGCTGTATCAGAAGCATCCGTCAAGATGTTGAGCTCTGCCGTAGGGTCTGGATGCACTAAGAGTGTGGCTTTGGAAAGGCTCTGTTTGCAGGCGTTGAATGCTTCTAGTAGCTCTGGTGTCATGGCGACTGGATGCGATCCCTTGACTTTAGGACCTGCGAGTACACTGTTGAGAGGTGCCTGTTTAGAAGCTGCTTCTGGTATAAATCGGCGATAAAAGTTGAGCATTCCCAGGAATCGCCTCAGTTCCTTTACCGTCTTGGGAACAGGGAAGTCTTGAATGGCCTGGACTTTGCAGTCAAGAGGCTGAGTGCCTGACGCAGAGACTTTGTATCCCAAGAACTTCACCTCCGCTTGGCCGAAAATACACTTGCTGGTATTTAATAGGACGCCGTATTTGCCCAATCTCTCGAACAGCTGTCTGAGGTGCTGCTGGTGCTGATGGTTATCCTTGCTGAAGACCAGGATATCGTCAAGATACCCGTAGCAGAAGTTCAGGTCCCGCAGAACTTCATCCATGAACCTCTGAAAGGTCTGGGCAGCATTTCTAAGTCCAAAAGTCATGACGGGAAACTCAAATAAACCGAATGGTGTTGTTATCGCCGTCTTGGGAATGTCCTCTTCAAAAACCGGAATCTGGTTGTACGCTTTTACCAAATCGATTGTGGAGAAGATGGTACTGCCCGCCAACTCGTGAGTGAAGTCCTGGAGGTGCCTGATAGGGTAAACATCAGGAATGGTCCGAGCGTTCAGAGAACGGTAGTCACCACATGGACGCCACCCGTCGTTCTTCTTGGGTACTAAGTGTAGCGGCGAGGACCATGCACTTTCCGATGGGCGCGCTGTCCCATTTTGCAGCATTTCCTCAATCTCTTGCTTCGCTATCTTGAGGCGTTGTGGGTCCAAACGACGAGGACGGCTAGAGACCGGTGGACCTGGCGTGGTGCGTATATGGTGCACCGTTTTGTGCTTTGTTACACCTGGTTTACCGGCGGGACGAGTGAGGTCGTGGTACTCCTTCAAGATACGATGGTAGGTGCTATCTTCTGTTATGGTGCGGACAGACGATATGGCTTCTGCTGATTTGTGCTGTGGTGCCTGGATTGCAATCGATGTCAGGTTATCTATGAGTCGCTGGTTTCGACAGTCGACAATCAGATTGTAGTAAGCTAAAAAGTCGACTCCGATTATAGGTTTGGTGACATCGGCAACTATGAATCTCCAAGTGAATGCGCGACGAAGTCCAAGGTCTAGTGTGAGAGGATGAAATCCGTACGTGCTGATGACTGATCCGTTTGCCGCAAATAGCTCGTACTTTGTCTTCATACGTGGCTCCCGAACAGCGGATCGTGGAAAGACACACAGGTCCGAACCCGTATCTATAAGATATTGTATCTTAGTGTGGCGATCCGTAATGAACAGGCGGCTTGATATTGCATGGCAGTCGTAAACCGCCCTTACTGGCTGCCTTGGCTGTTTAACGGCTTCTTTGTATAACCACACGGTTGTGTGCATCTGCGGGCATTGTCGCCGAATCGGTGGTGGTAGTAGCAATACCGGTTGTCCCTGGAGCGGGATTGCGATCGGCGACGGTTCTGGTTAAACCTGCCTCTAGACCGGGAACGTGACGACCTATGACGTAACCGCGCGTCCATAACCTCCAGCTTCCGTGCCAGCTCAGTCACAGTCTGGGTCAATGCTTCAATAGCGCTGCCAGGTGGAACCGTTGCCGGCTGCGCGCTCGGTACTTGCCCGGGCACTGACATGCCAGTAGCAGCAACTTGCGTGGTTACTGGAACGATGTCGTTAATTCGGTCCACCAATTCTGCTACCTCTTCTAAACTGGAACTTGCTTGCATTGCGACTATAGTTTGGAGGTTCGCCGGCAGCCTACTTGACCAGATGGACCTGATGAAATCGGTCGGGACAGTGGTTCCAGCTAGCTGCTGCAGGTGACGAAGGAATTGTGTTGGCTTCCTGTCCCCCAACTCCTCATGCATGAGCAGCTGTTTAAGCTTGCGTTCCTGCGAGGCGGACAACCGCTTGATTAGCTCTGCTTTAAGCTTCTCGTACTTGCCGGTGGTGGGGGGATTTATTATGATATCCCGTACTTGTGCTGAGTGTTGGGGTTCAAGCTGCGCCAGTACGTGGTAAAACTTCGTGCTGTCTGTGGTAATGCTGGAGAGGACGAACTGACCCTCGAGCTGCGCGAACCATAATTGTGGGTCATCGGCGTTGAAAGCTGGTGTCCTGACCCCCACTCGGTATGTCATGAAGGAATCCTTGTCTTCTTCAGTTTTGTCCGTCATAACTGCTGCTACCAGGCTTCACGTTTCCAATCTTGAATCCGGAACGAATGTCGGTGGTCACCAGTGAAGTAGTATTAGTGCTCCGTTGCAAGGCCTATTTATACTACTTGCGATAATATATAATTATAGCGGAGTAGCTACTAAAGCGATTTAGCAACAGGTGGTATAATAAAATTCCAAGCGAGAAGCGACAGAGATATATTAAGACAGTAAAGAGTACAAGCAGTAAATGAGTAATAATCACATCGGGACACAGATATTTATAGTCCCAGGTAAACAATCTACGTCACCGCCGTAATGAACGGCCTCCGTGTGTGCGTCGTCGTCCTAGACAAAAGGATCGCAAGCGGCCGGTCGTCTGCGTGTGCGCCTCGCTACGCACACATAGTTGGCTTCAGAGGTGGCGTGATTTCTTGCTGAGGTCTCACCGTTCATAAGCGGCGGCGGATGTCGTAGCGGTTTTGGTCGCTAGCGGTTTTGATATCTTTTTGTCTCTTAATCATTATGCATACAGGGTGTAACAAGACCCTTCACAAAGCCGTCAACCAAGCATTATGTACATCAAACTATGTAACTTTACGCAAAAATTATTGCTGGGAGAGGACTTTTTTTTTTGGGGTGAAATATCACGATTTACGGTAGGAATCAATGTAACGCACTCAAAACATTGTGTTGATGGATGGATTCCATAGCACGGGGGCCGTGGAGGTGTTGAAAGTAAAAATCTTACATTAAAAAATGTATTTTAAAAAAAAATTTGGAGCTTTGACCCCCAATATCTCCGTAACTAGAAGTTCCCCAGGTTCCCATGGATGGGTTTTAGTCAGTAAAAGTCTGACACTCCCTCCTGCTCACCCCAGTAAAAAAGGAAATCATCAAATACCCGCTGGTATTTGATGATTTCCGATCCGAAAAAAAAAAAAAAAGGAATGGTCTAGAACAAAACATGGGGAGAACAAGTGCCTTTCGGCTTCGTTAAGGGTCTTGTTACACCCTTTACAATAATTAATTAAGGTCCTAGTCATGAATGTACCTACCAACTTAAATCTCATCCGTCTGCAGGTTCCAAGTACGAGCGAAAAATAGGATAAAAAAAACCTCATCATACCACTGCTTGCAGCATTCCATTTCCACGAGTCCTAAATCCGATCAAAATCAATAGCGTGCGTTATTATTTCAATCCGGAAGTTTGCAATACATTGCTGCCCATAGGAATAGGGGTCATAAACTAATGCAAAGCAAGCAAGCAATATCTCTCGGTGACAGTTGATTTATCGTGTTTCCTACGCCGCCACCGCCGCCGGCTTGATGTTGACTTAGGGGGACGCAACCACGGTGTGAGCGTAATCTAAGATTATTAAAGCTTATGTTTTGTCTGGGTGTCTACATTTAATCATAAAACCTTCTTCACGGTTAATAAACTTCTGTATATAGGTATTCGAAATCTAAAGTTAATCAACACAAAATCATAATATTGATTTACCATGTTACAAGACATCTAAAAGCCAAAAGCAAGGCACTTTAAAGGTATACGTTGTTTAGAAAATACGTGCGTTTTGTACATACCTCCAGGATTTAATTAATATTAATTACCTATATTGTGTCGATACTCTTGCGCCATCCCATCTTCCTAGCTCATCGTGCTGTGCTGGGGTTGCCGCTGCGGCTGCAGAGAACCTCAAGCGGCGTAAATATAGTAACCTCATTGGTAACTATATTTTCGAGCCGTTTGGGATTGAAACTCTAGGACCGTGGGGTCCGAGCGCTCACAGCCTTTTCAAGGATATTTCTAAACGTTTAGTTGACACTTCCCGTGACCCAAGGGCTGGCTTTAACCTTGGCCAAAGGCTTAGCGTTGCCATACAACGTGGCAACGCCGCCAGTCTCTTGGGTACATTACCAGTTGACAGCGTTGAGGAAGAGTTTTTTGACGCCATTTTTTATGTTTGTTGCTAGGTTATTTACTTTAGGTTATTTTAATTAATAAATGTAATACAATTAAATTAAATAATAATTCAGTATTACCTAAATGATTGATTATTATGAAGTTCGTGTAAGACTAAATAGCTCTTAATTAGAAGTCTGGTCATAGTAATTATAATAAGGTTTCTCGTTTTTAGGGTTCCATACTTCAATCGGCAAAAACGGGACCCTTATAGGATCAGTTTGTTGTTAGTCTGTCTGTCCGTCTGTCAAGACCCTTTTTCTCAGGAACGCGTGACAGTATCAAGCTGAAATTAATACCAAATAATCAAGTCTGCTATCCCTAGAAGCAATGAAAAAAACAAACTTGTCAAGTCAACTTGTAAGTTTATGTCGCATATTATGCGATAGCGAAGGGAATCAAAACCTATAGGGTACTTCCCGTTGACTCAGGATCATGAAATTTGGCAAAAAGTAATGTCTAACTGCACATGTATAAAAAAACTGAAAACCGTAAATAGGAACAATATAACAACACACAATACAATAACATATTATCTACAAGTTTACAAGGAATCCTCGGTGCGTGAGTCCAACTCGCCTTTGGCTGGTTTTAAGGGTTCCGTAGCCGAATGGCAAAAAACGGAACCCTTATAGATTCGCCATGTCTGTCTGTCTGTTTATCTGTCTGTCCGTGTATGTCACAGACACTTTATTCCGAAACTTCTAGGACTATACTGTTGAAACTTAGTAGGTAGATGTATTCTGTAAACCGCTTTACGAATTTTATACAAAAAAAAAGATTAAGAGGTACATGGAACTGAAACTAAAAAATATATTTTTTTCATCAAACCTATACGTGCGGGGTGTTTATAGATAGGTCTTTAAAAATGACTGTCTACGCATGGCATGCCCACGACCGGCTGGAGGCGCGCGGCGGCTGAGCGGGCGCGCGGGTTGCGGCAGCAGCATCGGGCGTCGGCGGCGGCTGAGGGGCGCTGGCGGCGCGGGCGCGCGCCTGGTATCGCGCACCGAGCACGCCTCACTTCTTTAGAAATCTTACGACGACGGACACTGCTTTTTGTAAACTTGTTTTCTTGGATTATACACCGGATCAATCAGTCCACGTATTTTATTTATTTCTATTTCGCTCTGAATTGAGCAAGTCGTCGTACAACGCGTCAACAATGACATTTAGGTTTCTAAAACCATTTTTTCTCAAAGTCAATCGTTTGATAGATAGACACTTCCAATGAAAAACAATATTAGTTTTGCTGTTGAATGTAAAACAATACAACATATGAATGAGCCTTCAAGATATTTTTATTATAATGTTTGGTGCTACGGAACCCTGTGTGCGTGTGAGTACGACTGGCACTTGGCCTTTTTATAATATTAGTACAGATAGACTTTAAAAAATGAAATTTATGTTTCGGTATGTCCGAATGGTTGTTTCGTGGGTAATAAATCCTCACTTTGCCCGATCAGTAAATCGTAAAGCCTTAAGGCACAATAAAGCATTACTGTAAATTAGTAAACTTTCCCATTTTCATTCCTCATAACTAAAAGATACGTACATAGCGAATATCTGTAACACGTACATAGATTTGTGTGGAGCATATATCTTACAGCCGACGTCAAATTGAATTTACACCGATATCCCGCCGCCCTCGCCTTCCGTACTTAATCTATCAACTATAATAAACACAGGTTTCTAGCATAAAGAAAACGCGACCAAACTTAGCAACGTAAAATATGACCTCATCGCTTCGAGCCACAGACGGGGCAATTGAAAAAAAAAAGTACAAAAAATACATAACCAGGAACATATTTTTCATCAGAAGCGGAGCGAGCGCGCGTGACACCGGACGGAGGGAAATATTGCAATCACGGCTGCCCGACGACCGGGTGGTACTTTTCAAAGTTTTCACGAATAACTAACTGTAGATTTTCGACGGAATTTCCCACACTCCGTAGAAATTGACTTCAGCCATTTAATTTCCGTGCTAACGCGTACTAAACAAAACACCTTGCCATTTTTAAATGTCTCCTTCAACGAAGCTAGTTAAGCTAGTAAACCTTATTTGCATATAAATAGTTTTTTCTCAATACAATTTGTTTCGTTCAAGTTATCAGAGGATCAAAGAAAACGTGGTCCCATCGAATGTTTTTGTCCTAACCAAACAATCCGAAAGATGATTTGTCTGCTTTTTGAAAAGCGGATAGCGTACCACTTTTTTGGAGCAACTTCAGAAAATCCATTGTTTGACACTATAAATATTTTGTTGTCGAATTCATCTCTACCAATCTGAGGCTTTGTTCGATATGCAGTATATCAGCTTTTCAATTATTTAAGTATTCTATTCTTAAAGCGAAGAAAGGAATCCAGAAACAATTTGATTACATTATGGCGTCATCGAACACTGTTAACAGCTTTTAAAAGCAATTATAAAGTAACTAGGTTAATGGTAATTTGTTCTTAACTGAAAATATTTGAAGCAGGTCAGGTAGGGTAGGTCTTTAAAACAGCAATAAAAGGAAATTGGCGTGACTTTTGCGAACTGAACGCGGGGTTTCAAAGGTTGCGAAAATCAATAACAGTTTGTTGTTTCCTTGAACTTGCCACTGCTTTAAATGTCTTGTTATGACTTATATCTTTCATTTTGCAGCAGAAGAGTTTTTCAAATATAATCAACCATTATGTTTTTATTAATTTTCTTCAAAATCGTTTGGATTGTGTTTGTTAGAATGTAACGTAAGTTGGGATAATGTTCTGTTGCTGGTTGCTGATGATCATTTGATATTATATGTAAAAAATAATATTTATGTTTGAAGCATGTATGCAGATTAAATGGGATTTTAAGGCGTTTCAGAATTGAAATCATTTTCTATTAAACCTTTTCCTCAACGTGGTCAATAAATACTTTTTAAGTATAGTTGCCCTGGCAGAAGGTCTTAGATTCATTTTTAAGGCATCCACAGGATTTGCCCGGTTAAGCACTAGCCAGCCTCAGAGGCTGAGCTGCGAGAAGAAATGTCTAAAAAAAAATATTGGTCACTAAACAATCTCTCCAAAGAATATTATCATAATTTTCTCTCTATCTCAAAAGACTAAAATGGCGTCCCTTTGCGCTATAACTAATGGCTTTCATATTTATTCAGTGGCTGTGATATGGATATTTTTTCTCTTTTGGAACATTTTATTCGCGTCCCAACACTGATTTAACGTCGCACGAGGCTGTTAAGATTGTTAATAATTCAAAATTATTTCTCGACTTCTTGTCGCATTTAATAATGTAATTTTCTTGAGTTTTTCCTCCACGTCTGTTTCCTTGTTCGTACACTTTATACCTGTAAGTGTTTGCATAATAATGTATTTCAAAGAAAAATCTTTCCTTTTGCTAGTAATAAAATGTAGTAAGTCGTGTTTGATTATATCTTCATACATTAGACATGAATTCGTTGAAAGAAATAAATAGGTAAATTCTGACCCCACCAACATTTAAGCCGAGATCGATAAACGTTACTTAATTGCTTTGAGTCAGACATATCCTCGTCTCTATCTTGCACTTGTAGTGTGCGAGGCGTTAGCCGAGGTATGTACGTGCTAGGCAAAGTTTATAGACCTCAGCCCAAAAAAAAAAAAAAAAAACTTAAATATAATAAATAATATATATCGATAAAACATAATAATTAATACAAATTAATGAAACAAATACAAATTAATAAAATAGAATATTGAATACAAGTAAATAAAATAATCTTATTACCTCATGACATTAATTAAAATAACTACATAAACCTAATAAAATAATCCTAAACCTAATACCTAATAATAGCCTAATAATATCGATTGTATTTGTATAACAAACTTGCGATCCAGTATACTCGCACCTACTCACTGGATGCTTGTTTTGTCCAATCTATTATGTTGCCGTGCCCAAACCGGGTTTCATGTTGGAACTTACTTATTATGTAACAATTAAATGTACACATGAATGCAATAAACAATTTGAGTTTGAGTTTGAGTTTGAGTCCTAATGAGCAAGCATAATGATCAAGCCTTTATTATATGAATGCTTTATGCATTGGCCCTGCAGTGGAATAATTTTAGGCTGGTATGCATTTTTTTAATAGAAAAATCTAACCGTGAAGGATGCAGCAAGTCAACTACTCTTTACGAACAATAACAGAAGGTATTCATAAATAACGAGTATCCAACTAGATCCTATTCCTGTAGTTTTGTACTGTTTCAATCAAATGTCATTCAGTTAATTGCAGTACCAGGCAACAAGGAGTGCTTTTAAAGGCTGTATAACAGTGTACAGTAGCGTTGGCGAATCGTGTTAGGCTGTAGGACTCACACACTGCAGTATCTACTCTTATTATTTTTTTAACTAGTCCGCTGAGATAGCACCTTTTTTAAGCTTTCACAGTTTACAACTAAACTTATTGGTAAGTTTCACTTACTTATCTTGCGTGATTGTTTGTTCTTTTGAGCTCCCGATTCTTTTTCCCGTTTTTACTTTCCATTTATTTTTATTTTGATACTCCGATATTTAATTTATTTTCCATCCACCCGCATTTTCCAGTCAACCCACGATCATGGCGCTTGCAGCAGCGTCGAAATTTTGGGAGCTCAAAAGAGTGAAATATCACGGAAGATATCCCGTAAGTGTCAGTATAAGTTCCGCTGAGATAACTTTGAATTATGCCTTGCATCTGGGCATAATTAAATCTTAATTTCGTAGGTAAGTATTTGTGAAGAATCTGGCATGTCCTAGAACCAAATAAATAAAAACAAGCTTTTAATTAAAATGAAAAGTAGAAAGTTAGGTTTATCTATTAACATTGAACAGTTAAAGACAAAGTTTCATGTCCTTGTTAATAACCGTTGAGGAGATCTTTCGTGAGGAGGCGATCCTGGTTGCAGGATCAAATTATATCTGTCATAAAAATATACTATCACCAGAACCAACGGTGTGTGCAAAATTTCAGCTCAATCGGTTGGAGGTGAACTGGTTAGGTATTCAGTTGCAAGATTTGACCTAAACGAATATATTTACATAATAATAAGTATGTATGTCTTTTTTCTGTTTAGTTTTAGGTTTTTGTTTTTTTATTGTGTAGTTTTAAGTTTTATATTTCAGTTTTGTTATTTTTTATTTTATTGGTGTGTGCAATTGTGGCGTGTGCCAAATAAATATGTTTTCTTTTATTTTCTTTATGTACCTGCATGATACATTGAAAGTTAAATAAATGCTGATAAAAATCGTGCAGAAAGCGTGGTTGGTCACTACCCATTCACTCCAAACGAGAGGAGGGCCTTTGTCCCATTAGTGGGGACGTTATAGGCGGATTACGTAGTATGTTTTCAAAACAATTTATGAGATATGGCTTACATAACATTGGCGCTGCCATTATTTTTAATTTATCCAGGATTCTAGGCGCTTTCACTCTGCTTTTAGCATACCATCAGTGAAAGATTTTTAAATCGGATAATTAGTTTCGGTGATCACATCCAAAGTTACAAACATTATCTCTGTATTTAAGGGCAGGTGCAACTTGGTGGTGCAACTTTATAAACACGTTACATAAAACCAAGCAGTGTACGCCACCATCTTTGTTTAACCAACCGAGACAAGGGGTAAGTTTGGACATCGTAAGTTTTGATCTGCGATACCAACTCGGGGTTCCCTGGCTGGCCAATTAATGCCAATGGAACTGACAGCTTCGTAATTAAACTTTGGCATCTTGGAAACCTGCTCTAAGATAGTGCTAAATTCAACAATGAGTTAGTTGGTATTTATTAAAACGATTGTCTGAGAGTTGATCGTCCGGAAATGTAAAATGTTTTGTCTATGAAACTTGGTTGAAAATGTACTTCAAATTAATTAAAACGGAATCCTACGAGATAGTTGAAGTACCTTACCTTTGATAGGTATCTACTCCATAGAGCCGTTTAGATGTGTATTGAACTACATTATAATAAAATAAAATAATAATATTGTGTAGTAACTCAATCAGTGTTATTCGTTTGTGAATAGAATAATCGGAATGTTGGTTTATACAACGCCACACAAAAGAGTTAAACGTTATAGGCGAACATTAGACCGAAACTCTTCAATTAATAATGATAGTGGACAAATCGGTCAACTAATTAACGTCCTAGTATTCATTATTTAAAGCAGTTTACGTGCTATAAAGGATGCCGAATGTTTTTAAGGCTTCCGAAGGGTAACCAACGGGACTCTATTTCTAAGCCTCCGCTGTCCGTCCGTCTGTCTATCAGCGGGCTGTATCTCATGATCAATAGGTAGACAGTTGAAATTTTCACAGATTGTGTATTTCAGTTGCCGCTATAACAAAAATTAATAATAATAAATTAAAAACTAAAGAGGGCTTCGCTACCACGATGGTACAGAACCCTCCATGCTCGAGTTCGAGTCGCACTTGTTTTATCATTGTTAGCTTAGCGAATTATTAACAAACATCATATATAAAATAACTACCACGCACTGAAATGCAATGAAAAATATACACGACGATAAATTGTATGGAAAATCTAAAACATAACTCCGGGAACCCAGTGGGAAATTCTATATTAACGAGTGAAATAAAACTCAGAATATAGAAAAATATGTGGTCGACAGTGTAGTAACAGGCCATTTGTATGCTCGGACGAGTACCAATCGCCTTCAGCCGGTGTGAGTGCTTTTCACAGGAAACTATGTATCTAGTACATCGCTATCAGTATTCAGTGTTACTGTCATTGATGTAGAAATATGGTTCGAGGAAACTGTTTGTCACAACATGCCATGAAGCTTATAGGAATATTTGCTACGATTTGAGGGCTTGTAGACAATCGATTTCAAAGCGATTCATGTTTCTATAAATACTTTCAGCGAGATTGACATAAGACGGCACGGTTGGCGCAGTGGCTGAGCGATAGGCTGCTGCGCTGCGTGTCGCGGGTTCGATTAATAAATATTTGTATGGCCTACTGTTAGGTTTTCCAGGTCTGGCTGTTTATGTATATGAGTTTGAATGTTTGTAAACGCACCCACGATACAGGAGAAAATGCTAGGGTGGGGCAAAGCTTAACAAACAAACTATCTTTTATTTCATATAATATGACTCTTATTTATGGAATGTCACTATGTCTAGCAGTGGCGTGCAGTGCTTCCCGAAGGCGGGCAGGCCAAGCAAAAAAAAAAAAAACTCGCAACATCACAGCGTCGCTCTACTTAGGATGACCCTCAAAGTAGTCACATCTATTGATATATTCACTAACCCTCCCAGGCCCCCGCATCTGTCTTCTAGTCTTCTTCATCGTCTTTTTAGTAAGCGTATGAGAAACAACGCCATCTAGCTTAAATATAAGGAATTTCAATGGTATTCTGTCAATACAAGAACGAAGGATGTCGCTTCGTTACAAAAAAACCTAAAAAGTAAAACAGAGGGCGCTGTAAACAAAAAAAAAATAGTTTAGTTTTCGTTCCGTACCCAATTTTGAGCGTCTGACCGGAATATTTGAAAAACAAACATTGAAAATAAGCCTGTAAAAACCAAAGTTATAAATACAAGAACTCACCACATTAATCAAGGTTCAAATCACGATTTTCTGACAATGCAAACAGAAGAAAGATTCATTTGAAATACCGAGTACGAGATGAATTTTGGGTTAATTCCCGTAATTCGGGTATCTACACATTTTCCTTTAGACACAACTTGAATCTTAACATCAAACAATCGTGAATACTTATTGTTTTTAACTTCTGACAAACACATTATCAGCGCAAACTTCACAACAGAACACCATTTTTAAGTAAATAAACAAATACAACAAATAATATTTACACTACTGTACGTTTCAAAACGAATTACAACCGTCAGATATTATAATAATCAAAACATTCAAGATCACGAAATAAATTTTGCTTGTCACATGAAACAAATATGGCTTCTAAGAAAAATACAATTGTTATTTTGTCAATGAAAAAAACACTACCAAATATAATTGCATCACCGCATACCGTTTTAGCCGGATAATACTTTGTGGGGCAGCCAATCAGTGGCCAGCTAGCCAGCTACACTCGCAGGAGTTTACGCCCCTATTTACTATGTGTGCCGTTCGTATTTCCGTGTATATACACGAAAATACTTATCAGTGTGCTTAAATTTATCAATGGAAATTAGGCCGGCTGGGGCCTTGCCTAGACGGCCGGGAGCGAGCGTCGTAATATTATTACCAGTTACGTCACACGGCCGCGACAAGTTGCTTTAAGTATTATAACAGGCGTTTTATTTTTTTATTTTTGATTAATATAGTTATAATAAATGCATTTGTTGCGTTGTTGGTAGGAATGGTAGGGTAGGCTAGGCCTAATTGCCTCTATGGACGGCACGCCCCTGATGTCTAGGTCCCCGAGCTCGATTTTTTGGCCAATTTCAACCGGTTCTTATTTTTACCTATTTAGTCGTAGTATAATAGGCCAAAATATGACAAAAAGTAAGTTTTTCTTCTCTAGAATCTATAAAGCACAGGGCCATACCGCCAGCTAGTGAGCGAGCGAGCGAGGCGGACGAAGCATCGTTTCACCTCTTTTCATTCACACCGCGAACTATCGAAAAAGCCGAATGAAGTATGAAAAGGGTCAACCACGTCCACCTCGCTCGCCCGCTCGCTAGTTGACGGTGTGGCCTGCACTTTACAACGAAAATGACAACACTGGCAATGGAAAACCATATTATTATATTATGTTCTTTTTTTCTGCAAGTGAAACACTGCCCACATATTCTACACAATTTTACAAACTCGCGTTATCTAATGTTATCTACATCTGTGGGCCCTGCATTATAAGCCACAGAGGAATTGCACGCGACCGTTCGGAAATATCGTCGATAATTATGACGTATGTATGCATAATGCTCGGAGCATTGGCGAGAGCGTTCCGTAGGGATACAATGTGTATTGACATATTTTGACTGTCCTACGTAAATACTAGGTACGTAAAACAACGACTGTGTAAAATTTACAGGAGATCGAATTGCACATGCCTCTTTTCATTTTTATTAACCCTATAACCAGCTAACTGACTACTTCACTCGGGTGCCATGGATAACTGGTTAAATTGTCAGAACACCGAAATTTGGGTGGTACATTATTGAGACTTCCAAAATTAATTCTGAAACTAAATGATAGTGAATATCGCATCTAAATCCACTATGGAGGTGTTAAAATCAATGCGAATACTCAGATGGACACGAAAATTGATTTTAGAGATATAAGAAACACACCATCTTGGATCAGATCTATAGTCAGTTTCTTTGTTAGCCTATTTTAGTGTCCCAATGCTGGGCAAAGCCCCCCCCCCTTTCTCCTTCTAAACCTCTCTGTCCTGTGCAATATTTGGCCATGTTCGCCGCGCAAACAAGGTCAGTATTTTTTTAAGTATTAAAAAGAGAAACAGAATGTCAAAATATTGTGCGTAAAATAAACATCAATTCGATCGCCTGCAGTCTTGCCCTCACTTTGCATCTATACTAATATTGAAAAGTTGGTAATAGTTTTTAAGTATAATTTTAAGAACCGGACCGGACCGGAGGCCTTAGATTCATTTTTAAGGCATTCACAGGATTTGCCCAGTTAAGCAGTAGCCAGCCTCAGAGGCTGAGCTGCAAGAAGCAATGTCCAAAAAAAAAAAATTGGTTTCTAAACAATCTCTCCAAAGAATATTATCATAATTTTCTCTCTCGCCATCTCCAAAAAAAAAAGTAAGTTGGTAAGTTTTAATGTAGGTAGTAATCTTCGGAACTGCTGTTCCGATTCCAAAGCTTCTTGTACTAATGGTAAGCTACATCATCCGGCAGTGTAAGCTAGTACACGCTATATTTTAAACGTTCTCCTGCCATAATTTCCGACCATAACGCGAACCAAGCCGCGGACAAAAGCTAGTTTTCAATAATAGGGTCAGTTGATCGACACTTAACAAAGTCATACAGCTGTGTCACATCTGTTTGTATTGGTCTAATGATTCACCTAATTCTCGATTGTTGTTTCCCTCGTTGATAATGATACATAATTAATGTATCGGAGTAGGGGGTATCTAGCTTTGTTTATACGAAACGAAAAGCAAACCGACAGTGATATCACGCACTGAATGAAAGGTAAATAAACTTGCTTAGGTACTTTCCTACTCGTTTTATCAGAATTATACCGCATTCTTTCTCTATCGTGTGGTTAGTGTCTAACCTGGTGTCAGAGTTTTTATGCCGCCCATGGGCCTCTGACTTGGGTTTACATGCCGTCAAGAAATATCTCTCAGGTATGCTAGTGGCATTAACTTCACGAAGCCGCCAAAAACTCATTCTGTATATCAAACTAAGTAACTATACGCAAAAAATATTGCTGGGAAACGACTCAATGTAACGCACTAACATCCTTCCTCAGGACCCTCGCACAGGGGTCATGGAGGTATTTAAAGTAAAAGTTAAAAAATTCAAAAGTTTAGTTAGAAAAAAAAAATTGATAAGGTTTAAATTTTTACCTTCAATATCTCCATAATCAAAAGGTTCCCAGGTATAGTTCAAAACCAAAAAAATATCGCAATTATGAGGAATACAAGTGCCTATCGGCTTCGTTACGAGTATTTTTAAACCCATTATAATTATAAACATTTCAGCAAGTAGAAACCTCAGTTTATCTAATGCACGTGTAATACGCTATAATATAGCGTATATTATAGCATAGGCAGGCTATAATGTTCCCAATGCTGGGATAAAGGCCTCCTTTCTATGAGAGGGAGTGGGCGGTAATCAACCACGCTAGTCTATTGCGGGTTAATCCCCATGTGTTTGAATTTTTGGTTCCAGGACATGCCGGTTTCCTTACGATTTTTCTTCTTTTTCTTAATCGTTTTGAGAGCACAGGTGATCAAATAAATTACACAAGTAATTAGCCTGTCTGGTTTCGAACCCACGACTTCAACCTTCAAAATATTCTTATTTGCAGAGATATTGATTTTCTAAACATTGAGTAGGTACCTGGGCGAACGAGAAATCTGCTCGAGTGAAGATAGAGAAAATGATTTATCAAAGATATGAGACCAAACTACATAGATCGATTTCATATTGCAACTTTCATCGAAATCATTAGAGCCGTTTTCGATAAATATACAAATATTGCTTATTTAACATAAGTAGACTTATGTTGTGTCTTTTACCAATGTAACGTTTTATATATTAAAGTTTTCTATACTAGAAAAGTTAGTTCTCGAGTTAGCCATCATGGTATTTTACTATCTCATATTCCTGAGTGGGTGTGGGATAGCACACAGCTGTTAAAATTTATTTCCTTGTAAAGAAGAAGTGAGGTGGACTGTATTGTTTCACAGCACCTAGACTGAATATTTCCGTAGTGGACTGTATATTAAAACATTTACTTGATAATCACTAGTTTTATTTCACTATTAAGTTACATTGTAGAGAGCTTGTAATCGACTGTGTTCTGGCATCGCCTGGTTCGGTCTTTTATACACGAACGCGAAAGCGCACGGGGCGGCGGTGCCCAACATTATTCCCGCCAAATGATCAATAACATGGCGCCGACCAACGGAGGGGTACTGGACAGGTTTCGACCTGTCGGGACTTGAACAGAACATGAATGCCGGTCCGTTGGTCGACCAATCAGAGTGTTTGTTACATTTCAACATGTCAGAACCTGTTGGTTCAAGGGTTTCTGGCTTCTATGTGCCTAATCATTATTATTTATTGATTATACATAAATCTTAACCTACTGGGGACCCGGGGATCGGCGTCTTTATTATTATCGTTTATTATATCTAAGTCTTATTCTACTTAGGACTCGGAGATCGGTGTCTTTATTACTATCTATACATAAGTTTTATGTTGGTCGTGATCCTGAGATCGGCGTCCGCAACAGTCCTCCCCCCGGCGCAGCCTGCGTAGCCTCTTCCTTTTTCATAAGGACGACGAGCTTGCTCACCGGACGTCGGAAGATGCCGGTTCTGGTCCGCACCTCGACGACTCGAATGCTGCCGTCGGTTCCTGGATGCGTTCTCTCGACGACTCCCATCGGCCAGGTGTTCCGGGGCAGCGTGTGGTCGACCACGAGGACTACATCTCCAGCCCGCAGGGGCCGGGCGTCGTTTCTTGGTTCGCCGCGTGGTACCAGCGTTGGCAGGTATTCCCGGAGCCAGCGCCGCCAGAAGTGGTCGGCAAGCGCTTGGCTAGCTCGCCATGCTCGTCGGTCGGCTTCCTCGCAGGGTCCCGTTGCTGGTAGGCCGTTTGATGACCCTAGCAGGAAGTGGTTGGGGGTCAAGGCCTCGGGGTCGTCGGGATCCACGCTGACGTGGGTCAATGGTCGTGCGTTGATGGAGAACTCAGCCTCGGTGAGGAGTGTGCTGAGTACTTCCTCTGCCGGTGCCTTCTCCCGCAGGGTGACTTTGAGGGCCGTTTTGACTGAGCGGACCATCCTCTCCCACGCGCCGCCTTGATTGGGCGCGCCCGGAGGTATAAAGCGCCACTCCATCCGATGCTGTAGTCCCTCGTCGCTCAGCGCGGGCAGCCACTCGGTGTAGGCATTGCGTAACTCTTGGTCAGCCCCGCGGAAGTTAGTTCCGTTGTCGGAGTACATTAGCCGCGGCCATCCTCGGCGGGCGGCCATTCTTCTTAGTGCCATGATGGCGGAGTCGGTTGAAAGGGACGCTACCAACTCGATGTGCACGGCGCGGGAGGTCAGGCAGGTGAACAGCGCTCCCCATCTTTTTTCTCGGCGACGGCCCACCTTGACCATCATTGGTCCGAAATAATCCACACCGCAATTAGTGAACGGGCGGTGGAAAGGGTCTAGGCGGGCGTGCGGCAGGTCTCCTGTGGCCGGCGTCTTGGGCGTTCCCTTCAGTCTCTTGCAGAAAGCGCAGTTTCTCTCTATCGTGCGCACGGTGGGTCGTAGGTGTATGATCCAGTAGCGCTGCCGTAGGTCGTTCGTCACGCGTTCTCTGTTGGCGTGTCCCGCAGCGCAGTGTTCCCGCAGCACGATGAGTTTGGTCAGCGGGTGGCGGCCGTCCATTATGATGGGCCGCTTTGTCTCTGTGGGTGCCGAAGATGCCTCGATTCGTCCTCGCACCCTCAGGAGTCCATCTTCTATAATCGGATCTAGGCGGTACAGCCGGCTCGTCTTAGTTAATGCTCGAGCCGACTTGATCCTTTTCATTTCTTCGTCGAAGCTTTCTTCTTGCGCATGCCGGATTAGTTCCATCTCGGCGCGCTGAATGTGCCGATGTTCCATGTTGGTTGCCTTACGTCGGCAAATGTCAATGAAGGCGAGTGCCCGTGCAGTGGTTCTCACCAGGACTTCGTATTTTGAGAAGCGGGCAGGGTCGGGTAGCCAGCTGTCTCGTCTCGGTTCTTCCCTGGTATGCAGGACCTCGTCGACCTCGTCTTCTACTGTTGTCATGGTGGGCCATTGCGCTTCAGGTTGGTACAGAAAGGCAGGCCCCTGGAACCATCGATCCGTTGTGCTCAGAGGAGTGTCGCTGAGCCTTGTTGCGTCGTCTGCCACGTTGTGTTCTGTGGGCAGCCATCGCCAGTCTTCCTTCTTTGTGAGTTCCGCGATCTCACCCAGTCTGTGCGCGACGAAAGGTGTGTAGCGTCGCATGTCGTGGTGTATCCAGTGTACCACGGTGGATGAGTCGGTCCAGTAGGTCGTTCGACCAATCTTTATGCGGTGTTCTCGTCTGATTGTGTCGGCGAGTCTTGCACCGATGACCGCTGCTTGAAGTTCGAGCCGAGGTATGGTCTGCGCCTGTCTTGGGGCCACCTTGGCTTTGGCGGCCACCAATACCACGGTGATACTCCCGTCGCTGCTTGTGATCCTCCAGTAGGCCACGGTCGCGTAGGCCTGTTCGCTGGCGTCACATAGCACGTGGAGGTCGATGCTCTCGTACTTCTTCTTCGTGTAGCAGCGTGGCAGTCGGAGCTTGGCAATCTCGGCGATGTGTGCCAACCACGATGCGAAGAGTTCGTTTTCTTCCGTCGGTATCTGTTCGTCCCACGTTGTCTGGAGGCGCCACAAGCTCTGCAGGATGATTTTAGAGCGGATGGTGTAATGGCTCAGCAACCCGAGAGGGTCGTAGATGGACATTACGGCGCTGAGGGCTTCGCGTTTGGTTGGTGCGCGAGCTCGATCTCGTACCTCTGTTGGCACTCGGTTCATGGATGTATTGAACCCGAGTTCATCTCGTTCCGCGTTCCAGAACAGGCCGAGGATCTTGCTTTCCGGTTGCTCTCCCCCCAGTTGTGTAGGTGTAGTGGCGTACAGCTCAGGGGGTATGTCGCGCAGCACTGTTTTATCGCTGGCGTTCCATCCCCGCAATGTGAAGCCGGCGTTGGCGTGTACTGTTCTCGTCTCTTCCACCGTCTTCCATGCTTCCGTTGGGTCGTCGTAGCTTGCCACCAGGTCGTCCATGTAATGGCTCTCCTTGATTGCCTCCAGCGCCCGCGGGTACTCCTGCCCGTGAATGTCTGCGTTGTGATTGCGAACATAATGGGCCATGTACGGGGAGCACGCGGCGCCGAAGAGCATACTTATCATCTTGAATTTGAGTGGAGGCGTCTCTCTCTCGTCGCCTCGCCACAGGAACTGCTGCGCTGGTTGGTCTTCCGTTCTTATTTGTATTCTTAAGAACATCTCTTGAATGTCCGCTGTTACTGCCACTGCCCTTTCACGGAATCGGAATAGGATCCCCGGTAATGACAGCAGCAGGTCTGGTCCCTCCAACAGTTCATCGTTCAGGCATGTTCCGTGGCTTCTCGCGGCTGCGTCAAACACTAGCCTGCACTTGCCGGGCTTGTTCGGGTTCTGCACGGCAAAGTGTGGCAGGAACCAGCACACCGGGCTCGCACGTTCTGAGCCGTCGCACGGTGTGGCGTAGCCTTTCTTCAACAGGTTGTCGATCTGGCTGGAGTACTCTTTGGCAAATTTCGGATCGGCGTCCATCCTTTTCTCTATTGTTGTGAGGCGACGGAGTGCTTGGCTGTAACTGGGTGGCATGACGGTGTCGTCTGTTCGCCACGGCAGCCCTACTTCGTACCCTGCTTCGGTCTTCTTTGTGGTCGCCTCGACTATCTTGATGGCACGCTGATCTGCCTCTCGTACTCGTGGCTTCCCTTCTATGCAGAGAGCCTCTATCTTGAAGTGAGCGTCGACCAAGTGGTGGAGCTCCTGATTGCTCACGTTCGACTCTCGGTCGGGCTCGTATATATGCAGCACCCTACCCTTTTGAATGAGGGCGCTGCGTGGTGCGGTTCCGTGCACCACCCATCCCAGCTTCGTTCTCGATGCGGCCGGCTCGTTCGGGTTGCCGGTCCTGAGTTCCCTGGAGACGATGCACTCCCAGTGGTCTGTCCCCACTAAGAGCCCGGGGCGTGCGCGTTCGTAACACACCTCGTTTCTGGGAAGGTCTCTCAGGTGCTCGTGTTGAAGAAGGGTTTCGGAGATGGCCTGCTGATGCAGCTGCAGGTCTTTTATGGTCCTGGCTCTGACCTTGTACCTTTCGGTTTCGTTGACGCCTCTGACGTCTATTGTGACGAGCTGGCTCTCGGTTTCCTCTTGTGACATGTTGACGCCGTTCAAGTGCAGCGGTTGTGATGGCCCTTCTGCCCCGATGCTGGTTGCTAACTCTTTGTCGATGAGAGTTACTGTTGCTCCTTCGTCTAGGAGTGCGTAGGTCTGCACCTCCCCTTGTGGTCCTGACACGATGATCGGACACATCTTCAGCAGTACTGTTCTTTGACTCATAGCTGGTTGCGGCGTGACTGATAGAACGGCCTCCTGCTTCGGCGTCTCTGCCTTCGGCGCTTCTGCTGCTTTGGCCGCCTCTGGTCGTGGCGGCGCCTGGTGCAGGGACGCGTGATGTGGTCGGCGGCATTGGTCCACGCCGCAGGGTCTTGACTTGCATCCGATGCGCCGGTGCTGTCTTTGGGCGCACTTGAAGCAGATTCTCTTTTGTTTGAGAAACTCCCATCGTTGTTGAATCGTTAGTGCCTTGTACTTGGGGCACTGAGGCAGGGCGTGTGCTTGTTCACACCCAGGGCATGGTATCTTCTCGTCATCAGCTGCGGCGACAGTGTTGTAAACTGTTGCTTTCTTCTTTAGGGTTACGGCTGGTCGTGTCTCCTTCTTTTGGCTTGCGGTGGTGCACGTGGATGGGGCATAAGTGTAGCGTAGTGCCCTGTCCGCCTCCCTCATTAGGAATCGGGAGATTACGACGATTTCTGGGTCGGCCGTCCCTTCGTTATCATAGGCGTAGTCACACCAGCGGGAGCGGAGATGTGGACTCAGCTTGTCCAGCACTTCTCTCGTCAGCAGGGGATTGAATAGGTAACCCCTTCGGTCGATGGTCTTCAGTACGCAGATAATGTTCTGTAGTTTCACAGCAAAACTGTTGAGGTCGGCTGCTGATGCTCCAGGTCTAGGGAGCTTCTTCAGATCCTCGAGCGCCCGATCGATGATAATTTCGGGTCGCCCGAAGCACTGCTCCAAGGTCTTCATTATTATGTCAGGGTCTGTGGCCGTGTGTAGTAGTGCGGCCACAGCATCCCGAGCTTCTCCCTTCAGGCAGCTCCTCAGTCTGTGAATGTTCTCTGCTGCTGGAATCTGGTACATGTTGGTTGAGTCTCGAACGGCTGCCTTGAAGGGCAAGCACTCGCTGGCGGCTCCAGTGAACGTCGGCAGGTCCGTATATCGCGGACGGGGTCTGGCCATCTTCTCGAGGGTCGTGGCTAGTTGCTCGATGCTATTTCTCGTTCTGGTTGGAGTTGGCGATCGTGCTCTGGGCGCCTCGAACCTTATTTGTCTTGGTTCCTCCCTGGCGTCCTTGGTTGCTTCCTCCCCCCGTGAGTCGAGCGGGTTTGTTCGTAGCCACTCGTCTACCTTTAGATGAGGTTCTTCTGTTATGGGCTCATCATTGATGCTTTCTTCGTCGTTGATGGCGGACACCTCTGCGGCTAGTCTCTTCTTAACTAGGTCCGCTTCCACGTCCATCTGTTTTCTTTGTAGAACCGCCAGTCTCTCTGCGGCGTTTAGTTCCGCTTGTCGTAGTCGCGTCGTGATGCTTGTGGTCGATCGGTGTGACCTCAGCGACCTTGCTGGTGACCTTGCTCGTTGTTGCGTGGTCACCGTTGTTCTGACCCCGGAGGGCCCAGCTGTGCTCGTTTCCGCCAGCCTTGAGAAGGGTGAGGCCGGCGGATCTAAAGATACTCGTCGAAGTCGCTCTTTTTCAATGTTTTCTTGCTCTCGGCGGCGTGCGGCTTCTTGTGTGCGTCGCTGCTCTTCTAATTCGACTAAGTCTGATTGGCTTCTTGTTACGACCATTTTGAAAATGTGCCTAGGGTTGGCACACTTCCTGTTCGGGTCGGCGCGCAGACGGTTCGGGTTGACACGCAAGTGGTTCGGTACAAGCGGTCGAGTCGACACGCAGACGGTCGTTTACAGGCACTGTCTACCTAGTCTAGGTTAGTTCGGTTCGTCACAGACCCAGATAGGTAGGCACAGGCACTCGTTGATTCTGCCTCGATGTTCTTGACTTAGTTGACTCTGGCGCCTTGCCTATATAGGTAGGCGCAGGCACACGTTGATTCTGCCTGACTGGCAGGTACAGGTACTCGCAGATTCTGCCTGGCTAGTAGGCACAGGCACGCACTTATAATTTTTAGCTTATATACTTTTGAACTGTTATATACTTTGTTTATATACTTTTGCACTGTTATATACTTTGCGCTTATATATTTAGGCACTGTTATATACTTTGTTTATATACTTTGGCACTGTTATATACTTTGTCACTGTTATATACTTTGTCACTGTTATATACTTTGCGCTTATATACTTTGCGCTTATATACTTAGGCAATGTTATATACTTTGTCACTGTTATATACTTGGGCACTGTTACTTACGTAATGTTCATTGTCCAACACAACAGCGTTTATGCCTGGTAACTTGATACACTCACGCGTTAGTTCTCCTAGGTTACAGGCACAGGTACGCACTTGTACGATCTGTCTATCGGTCTATAGACACAGGTACATACTTGTAAGTTCCGTCTGAAGCACTAGGTACGCGCACTCGTTACTATTGCTTAGATAGCAGGCACAGGCGCGCTTGTATTATATACTTTACGCGCACTTGGTTACTAGTTATATACTTTGCACTGTTACTCACGTAATGTTCTTTTTGTTTAACAACGTTTCTGCCTGGTAACTTGATACACTCACGCGTTAGTTCTCCTAGGTTACAGGCACAGGTACGCACTTGTACGATCTGTCTATCGGTCTATAGACACAGGTACATACTTGTAAGTTCCGTCTGAAGCACTAGGTACGCGCACTCGTCACTATTGCCTAGATAGCTAGGCACACAGGCGTTCGGTTTGGATCCGGACGGCGGCACTACTTATTATCTGGCCGACGTTTACCCAGATCCGTGACAGTCGATTCTCTCATTTACACATTACGTTAAGTTCACAAGTATATACTTTACTTTTTCACTGAATTTAATACTTTTCAAATAGCTACACTGGTTTACTTTTTAAACTTATATCACGACTCGATGGACCAAAACTGAGGTGGACTGTATTGTTTCACAGCACCTAGACTGAATATTTCCGTAGTGGACTGTATATTAAAACATTTACTTGATAATCACTAGTTTTATTTCACTATTAAGTTACATTGTAGAGAGCTTGTAATCGACTGTGTTCTGGCATCGCCTGGTTCGGTCTTTTATACACGAACGCGAAAGCGCACGGGGCGGCGGTGCCCAACATTATTCCCGCCAAATGATCAATAACATGGCGCCGACCAACGGAGGGGTACTGGACAGGTTTCGACCTGTCGGGACTTGAACAGAACATGAATGCCGGTCCGTTGGTCGACCAATCAGAGTGTTTGTTACATTTCAACATGTCAGAACCTGTTGGTTCAAGGGTTTCTGGCTTCTATGTGCCTAATCATTATTATTTATTGATTATACATAAATCTTAACCTACTGGGGACCCGGGGATCGGCGTCTTTATTATTATCGTTTATTATATCTAAGTCTTATTCTACTTAGGACTCGGAGATCGGTGTCTTTATTACTATCTATACATAAGTTTTATGTTGGTCGTGATCCTGAGATCGGCGTCCGCAACAAGAAGTGATGTCCAAAGGTCACTTTATTATTACTTTCTAACTTCAGGTTTTACGATCATAGGATAGATCATAAATAGCTTTACCTTACCTAACGTTAAGCTCTCATTCATATTCAATTTTATTAATCAAATTACAATTGAAGATTTGCTGGCAGTAACTTTACGACATAAGTTTATATATCCATATTTTAGGGTTCCATACCCAAGGAGTAAAAACTAGACACTATTACTAAAACTCCACCGTCTGTCGTCGGACCGCCGCTGGACTGCCGCATGCCGTCTTGATGGCTACAGCCATCAGCTAAATTTCAACTGTCTAACACACACACAGTTGAAACACACACGTTGAACAGTTGAAATTTTCACAGATGATGTATTTCTATTGCCACTATAACGACAAATACTAAAAAGAGGATAAAATCAATATTTAAGGGGGCTCCCATAAAACAAAACGGAACCCTTCGTGTGCGATTCCGATTAGCACTTGGCTGGTTATTTATAATTGCGTAGTTATTCTGTTCTTTAGAAAATATTTATATTGCTTTGAACGTGATAAAGCTGTAACAAAAGCTTTTACAACTCGTTCAGAATAAAAGTGTTTCTTGGAAAAAAAACCTTAATCTTTGCTTTTAATTTTTTCTAAACCAATTTTATTCGCTGTTATGGTTTGTATGTGGGTAGAGAAGCGGCTGGTAATGAAAGTAAGGTTTAATTTTGCAAAGAATTTCCGGGTTAAGCGATGTATTTATGAGTAATAAGGTGGAAGTTAATAATTAAAATCAGTTATAAAACCCTCTAAGTACATTTAACCCTATTCTGTTACTATTACATGAAAAAGTCATTCAATGGGATTAAATGAACTTAGAGGGTTGTATTGATGATTGTAATTCTGTAACTACAAACGTTTTACCGGCGTGACTCATTTTTCATCAACATACAACCTGACACTGACCTGAAAATTGCAAAAAACGTAAAAAAATAATGAATTTCGCGGGCCACCCTGACGCTTACACCTTAATATCGCGTGCGGAGCTAATCGGCTTGTCCAGCAGACATTTAATGCAAGCCCCTAGGTTCTTAGCGTAGCGTGTCTAGCAAACATTTTTTATTCCCTTAGTTCATAATCTAGGCTTAAACATAAAAGCTCATTATAAAGTTTTATTAACGAAGGTTTTAAAATTTAATTTATTTCGCGTCATAAATTCATAATTCAAATTGTAATTGAAAATTTAAAATAAAAGTAATTTAAGGATTTCTTATAACTTTGGAATAAGGGCCTTTTTTTTCAGATGGAAAATCATCAAATGACCCCTCCCGCTCTGGGCTGAGCAGGAGTGTCAGACTTTTACTGACTAAAACCCATCCATGTTCCTTCCTTTGCCCTTTGTGTTCCAAGGCCGCGGTATCTCTTTCGAACAGTCCCACAACCCTGGCAGGTATCGGTCTTTTCGGACCCCTTCCCGTCTGCTGACATCTCTCTGAGGCGCGCGTGGAACACAAACGCGCCATTGACACTGCCTGTCGTCATAATACGGACTGACGGCGAGCTAGCCCATAGCTCACCGTCTACAGGCCCGCACATACGGTGGCCGGGGGCCACCACGTGGCCCCGACTCCCGGTGCGTCTCCCGCAGCATCTGGGAAGTGAGGTTCTCTCCCTCTCACGTTCCACCACCTCCTTCGCTAGCATGACTGCTTCGCAGAAGAAGGTGACGGCGTCCCATTCCGTCTCGCTCCGGACCAAGGATTGAACCAAGGCTGGACGCGAGAGGTCGCCGCCGCGGATCGCCGCTCGAGGACACGGCGGTGCTCCGCCCACGCGGGGCGACCTCCACCGTGTCCTCCGGTCGATCCTCGCAATGGTAGCAACCGGGCGTTTCCTCCCGCCCGATTCGGTGCAGGAACCTCCTGAAACAGGCGCTCGTGCGCCTGCACGAGCGCCTGCGCGATGGCTATCGCCTGCAAGGAGGCTCGCCGCCTCGCCAGAGATCGTGCGGTACCCCCGGATCAGCCTTACGGTTACCACCCTTTGGGGCGCGTTCAGATAGTGGGCGGTGCGCCGCTTCAAAGAACGCGCCCACACCAGGGCCCCGTAAAGGGTGAAATAAGGGCCTTTGGTTGCAGGGGCGTGCCGTCCATAGAGGCAATTAGGCCTAGCCTACCCTACCATTCCTACCAACAACGCAACAAATGCATTTATTATAACTATATTAATAAAAAATAAAAAACTCCTGTTATAATACTTATAGCAACTTGTTGCAGCCGTGTGACGTAACTGATAAATACTACGACGCTCGCTCCCGGCCGTCTAGGCAAGGCCGCAGCCGGCCTAATTTCCATTGATAAATTTACGCACACTGATCGTTATTTTCGTGTATATGAACGGCACACATAGTAAATAGGGGCGTAAACTCCTGCGAGTGTAGCTGGCTAGCTGGCCACTGATTGGCTGCCCCACAAAGTATTATCCGGCTAAAACGGTATGCAGTGATGCAATTATATTTGGTAGTGTTTTTTATCGACAAAATAACATTTGTATTTTTCTTAGAAGCCATATTTGTTTCATGTGTCTAGCAAAACTTATTTCGCGATCTTCAGTGTTTTGATTTTTATAATATCTGACGTTTGTAATTCGTTTTGAAACGTATAGTAGTGTAAATATTATTTGTTGTATTTGTTTATTAACTTAGAAATGGTGTTCTGTTGTGAAGTTTGCGCTGTTAGTGTGTTTGTTAAAAGTTAAAAACAGTAAGTATTCACAATCGTTTAATGATAAGATTCAAGTTGTGTCCAAAGAAAGATGTGTAGGTACCCGAATTACGAGAATTAACCTAAAATTCATCGTCATTTCAAATTAATCTTTCTTCTGTTTGCATTGTCAGTAAATCGTGATTTGAACCTTGATTAATGCGGAGTTCTTGTATTTATAACTTTGGTTTTAATAGGCTTATTTTAAAGGTTTGTTTTTCAAATATTCCGGTCAGAAAACTCTACCTTTTTTTTTGTTTACAGCGCGCTCTGTTTTATTTTTTAGAATTTTTTGTAGCGGAGCGATATCCTTCGTTCTTGTATTGACAGAATTCCATTGAAATTCCTGATATTTAAGCTAGATGGCGTTGTTTCTCATAAGTGAATATATCAATAGATGTGAGTACTTTGAGGGTCATCTTAGCGTGGCTGGCCTACCTTCCGCGGAGAACGACTGCACGCCACTGTTTGGTTGTAGTTTTATAACTGAAAAATCTCAGTTACTTTAATTCAGTGGTCTATTGAAACCCAAATCAAATAACATAGTAATTGCCGTGATTTGGAGCTGACATTAATATTATAGTAGGTATACTTAAGTATCGTTTTTTATGTTTACCTATGCTATCCTAAGCGGTCGTGACGTAATGAATTCCCAGACTGCCTTATCATCGAACACATACCTAAACGTGATTTTCAAATCGGTTTCCCAGGCTTTTTGACGCGTTTGCAAAATTCCCCATCCTTGCATCACATATAAAAATACAAGCTTTCATACAAAACCCATCAATCAGTCTCATTCATTAAATAGGCAATAAACGCCCTTGCCCATGAAATTGCCCGTTCGATCACTTTCTGTTTACAAAGTTTATCAGGGAAGTTGCTAATGGGCCGATAAAGTATCATCATTGTCTCGATAACACTTATCGAGATACGGATGGGGTATCAAACTACTACATCCATGAGCTGAAATGAGTAACGCAGTTTAGTCAGTGGTTGTTCGAGACGTGTATCTGACAATCTTCTTGTCTTGTGTGTCACGAGTTTTTGTCAAAGTAATAATTAACCTGACAGCAGGTTTTAGTTTCGTCACTGGTGGAGCAGCTATTTTTTGCCATCGTAATCCATTTATTTGGCTCTCCAAATGAGAGGACTGCAGTTGGTCCGGCCTGGTTCATTGGCAAATAAATCTAATTTACTGTCTTCAGTAGCAAAGTGAGTTTTTACTTGTTATTTAGCTCTAGTAGTGGACTATTCTATGTAATTATGCTACATGAGATTCTGTCTGTAAAGAGTAAGTTTCAAATCAAACGGTTTGTCTCATGCATCGGTGCCCAGCCACAGTTGCCGTGTACGCTATTTGAATTTCGAACATTAAAATATCTACGAGTAAAATGTCAACGTTCAAAACATCGAAAATTCAAATATCGAACGACCATAAAACCAAAAATTAAAATAACCAATATATCTAAAATCTAATTATCGACAAACTTGACATCGGAAGGCTTTAACGGCCGCCGCCGTGGCTGAGGCTGGCCGGCTTAGCCAGCCACCAAGCCGAAGCTGCGGTGGTGAGCGTTAAAACCATCGACGACGACAAGCTCGCGTGGGACCGCCGGAGCCCCGCAGCGCCGGAGCCGTGACTGAAACCATGCCTGCTCCTACATTTTTTCATTTGTTTTTCATTATTTGTTCGATATTTTAACTAGTAGGTATTTTTAACGTAAATGTAATGAATTAAAGTGTATTAGACGTTGACATTTTGAACTTAGGTATAATGACTGTCGATATTTTTAATCATTCGATATTTTTATCACTTGACATTTCAATGTTAGACATTTTAAGCTTAGGTATAACACTTTTCGATATAACCATACATTCGATATTAAAATTTTCGATGTTTTGAACGTTGAAATTTTAACCATATTATGTTTTATTTGAAAGTCGAACATTAAAATACTGATTATTTTAATGTTCGACTTTCAAATAATGTACCCCTGTGGCTACGTGAAAAGAATTTCATCGTGTTTTTAGTTAAGTTTTTACATGTAGTCATCCCTGTACATAAAGACTTAACTCCCCCCTGCATTTGGTTACACTCCCGGTTACACTGGAAGCCGACCATACAATAAGGAAAACGCTAGGCAAATGAAATAGACATGATTGGCAACCGATCCCTTATTTCCATTAAAAATTAATTGCTTTGCGACGAAATGAAATACTTCTTTTTGTGTAAATTAGTTGGTTCTTCTCTCAGAAACACATCATGCAGTCGAGGTTGGTTGCGTCTTGTGGTCCAAACCATTTTTGCAGCAGTCACAGTAGCCAGCTTCATCCTCATACTCCTGATGGCCATCCCGAAGTGGCCACCCCTACCCCCACCTATCGATCGAGAAGGACGCTGCACCACCAATGTTTGCAGGGTCGTCTGCAAGGAAGCTCCATATTTCGACAAATATGAAGAAGACATCATCCAAGCTGTTACAGTAAGATCAACAGTTGCTTTTTTTTTAATTTTCTCTTCAACTGGTATATTATGGTATATTTGCCTGAAAAAATCTATTCAGTCCGTTCATCATTCGATTATCAAAAAATATTGGACACGTATTTTTTTACTGTCATGTAAACGAAAATTGACCTCGATACAGCGCGTTGAAATCTTGCGTGACGTCAAAAGCCTGATACTTTTTACTAACCTGTGAATCCTGTGATGTCACCAGCCCCCTCTCTTGAACTTTGATGCGCTGTATCGTCGTCATTTTTTGATTATGTGACAAAAGAAAAAAAACGTGGCCTACATTTTTTGGTGAATTATCTGACGATCAATTTTTTTTTTCATCGTTGGCCTATTGTAATAGTATTTAAGTAGTGCTATAATCCAGCCATTAAGAGTTTGATGCTTTTCAAATTGAAACTTGACCTAAAAATTTTACAAATTTCAATGATAAATTGTTTTGTTTCAGGAAGTAGATGAAACTTGCAAATCTGTTTTTCTAACTTTGAACAAACCTATGTTTCCCGGAAACACTATGCCAACACATTGGCTGTCAAGATTACGAAGAAATATCCACGAATTGACAATAATGAACGGGAATCTAATGAACGTTCCATGTAACGCTTTCATGAGCCAATACTCTGCAAGCATTCGATTGTTAGAGTTCAAAAATTTAGAGCTGAGAAGATGGACGTCGAATAGTCTCGTAGGACTCTCGAGTTTACGTCACCTCTACATCAGGAACAGCACTATCCTTAATGTACCAAGAGATGCTCTGAGATCAGTACATGACACTCTAAGAAGTCTCACAATAATTAAAAGTGACCGTTGGGATCCTACAAACGTAACAGGTTCAATAGCATTTGCGAAATTAAAGATCGTAGATTTTTCCTTCAATTCTTTTGGTGACGTTCTGGGTCGAAATAGTTTTACTGGACTTCAGGAATGTAGAGATTTGTATCTTAATTCCTGTGGAATAACGTCTATCAATGCAGGAGCATTCGATAACTTACGTAGTATAGAAATTATATTCCTTCATAACAACAATCTTATTACAATACCTGCGGGACTGTTTAAGAGCGTTTTGGCAATCTCATACCCTAAAAATAAACCTAGAATTAATCTACAGGATAATTTGTGGTTTTGCGATTGTTCAGTGGATGAAATTAGGCAGTTGACAAACAAGGATATGTTGCTTCTTGACCCATATTGTTACAGCCCTGAAATCTTTAAAGGTAGAACTTTTAGTGATTTAGAAACAATTTGTCCTCAAAACGATAGTAATTATTTAAAAAATCTTGAAACAACCACGGAACATTATACAGGCGCAAGATGGGATGATGTATGGGATGAGTTTAACGACAAAGATATTTGTGGAATTGTTTATTTGAGCAATGGCTGCCGTAATGGTGAATGGGCTATTATGAACTCGACTATGAGACTGGTTTCACCGGTGTATGGACACACTTGCCCAGAAGATGAGTCAATTGGTTTATATAATTTTCCTACTGTTGCTAAAAGTTCAATTAATGCAATGATGCCTAAAACGGACTGGATCAAATTGACATATTTCTTAAAAACTAATAACTATTCCATGGTTGAAATAGGTGCCTTAGAACCAAATGAGTATGGTCTTTTATGGTATCAGACTACATGTAAAAATGAGGTTTACTGTATAAGCGATATTCCTACTACTTTCAGGATCTATAATAGAGATGTGACAGCTAATTATGTATTTTGTCCAATATTGCTAACCACGGGCCAAGTCGATCGTGATAACTGCGTGCACTACGAAAATACAACATTTGATTATGAAAGAGCGTACAACAAACTTCATATTTTATTGTACGTCGGTATCGGGATTCTATGTGTTGTGTTTGGAGCGCTTGGCGTTTATGCTATAATTAGAAAACATCCTCATCTTCTAAAAGGTAGCAAAAGAATTTTGTTTGTCAAACACAGATCGGTTGATGCCTTAGTTTTGCCTCCAAAAGTTCCTCTCAGGAATGACTGGGTAAATCCGGAGTCAACTCCACATTTTCAACATAAGAAAATTTTCATAATGCCTTCGAACCATATTCCAAACAAATTTAACAGGACCATATCAAGAAGAAGTAGTAAGAGTAGTGCACCTAGTTACATTTCTGCTCTTGAGCCGACGGAGGACCAGCTCGCTGAATGGCGTATACGTCATCATTTTTATAACGATGTGTCACTTACGTCCAATACGTTGGATCCTTCTTCCTATTCGTGGGTTTCAAGCGATGATGGTCTGTACCATTCCATCGACATTGATCACAGTGGAATCTACGAGAGCTTAAAGTAGGTGATTTACGACTGTTGTAACAGGAACTATTTTCCATTTATCATATTATATTTACACATGCTAGGAATCATTTATCATTTCAGGTCATTAAGGCATTCCATTTTTATGTCCATCAGTGTTCATTTCCTTTGAGCTAATTTATATCCTTGTGCTGCTCAATACGGAACTATTAGCACGATTATTTTCGAAACATGCCAGTTTTTTTTTTATTACGATTGTAATAAGTGCATAAGCAAGCTACGGGTTATAACGGTTAGTTACATAGAAAACTCGCCACCACGGTATAAAAATGTTTAGTTAAAAAATAAATATATTAATAAAATTCTTTATTGAATAATACGATGGAGCAATAACATACATTTTAATATTCTTTTATACGTCTCGAAACAAGAGCAGTTTCTCTAGCTCGCCTTTCGAGTTCGGCGAACAACTAAAATGTAGTCACAGTGTATCGGATAGCCGTCAAAGTGAGGTGTCCTCGCTGTGAATCAATCTGTTACAGCTGTTTCTGACGCTGCGCTCGCGAAGCCGCGCCCGCGCCGGCGCACAGCGCGCGACCTGCATTGTCTTGCCCATTGGACGATTGTTCTATTCCTGGCCACATTTAAAACAACTGTAGGCCTAGAGAAAATCAATTAACAATCACTAATCACGCGTCAAGCGACCTTGTTTCTTCTGACGTATCAAATGAAAGTGATGTGTCAAAATGTTTCGACGTCAATGAATAAGATGTCTTGGGACATTTTTTGTCTTTTGTAACCTTATGTTTCTTTAAATAAATATATTGAGTTACTTGATGGGTGTGATTTTTAAGTATTGAGTGTGATTTTAAAGATTAAGTTTATTGAAAAGTTGTTTAGGTTTTAGAACTAGATGTACTTAAGTTTATTTTGTAGTCATGACGATAAATAAAAGTATTCTAAAAAACAATTTGTGGTATGCATTTAGAACTTGAGTGTAATTTCATGACTACTACAGTACTATTTTAAGTGGCTACATAATTAATAACGTGATGGCCACCCGTGAAATTCATTGTACACTATTAATTTAATAAATTGATTATTGCGATTATAATGACTGTATCTTAGCGTTTGCTCGGTGTGATGCCAGAGTACGATTTGCAGGAACTGCTTTTTTTTTTTTTGGTGATGGCATCTCGCAGTTCAGGCTCTGAGGCTGGCTACTGCTTAACCGGGCAAATCCCTGTGGATGCCTTAAAAACGAATCTAAGGCCTCCAGCCAGGGGCTTAAAAACTATACTTAAAAACTAAGCGACCACTCGCTAAGGGCACCCCCTGTGGGGTACGCTGCGTGAGATCATCACGTCTTATTGAGCGCCTGAGAGAGTCTCCGTGATGGAGGCTACTGATTTAGGCAAAATAATTTTTAGAAACAAATTAACAAAGTGGATCTTCTTAATTGATATTGATCCTCTTCTAAGTCCTCTTTTTCATCTTCCTCTCCTACCTATGTCCTTAGATTATGTGGTGGAACTACGTAATGTATTTAACATTATGTTTGAAGAGAATACTAAGCATTGCAGAATATAGTGAGATAGCCCACACTTTCCATAATTGAATCTTCAGCTTAGAATCTTGAGTTGAAGAATTGGTGAATAGCCATTTTAAAAAGGTGGGAGCCAATCAACGTACTGCACTAAGCCACTAAAGAGCGCCGTTCCATAGAGCGCTCTTCGGGGAGACCAATGGAGTATTTTTTTTTAATCGTGCGTATAATTGACTCTGTACAAATTAAAAAAAAAAAACATTTACCAAACGCAACAATTTAAAGCTAAAAACTAGTTACATACTTCGAATATTTCATAAAATAATTTCAGTTTTGATTAAAAAATATGTATTCGCTTGGCTTTTATTTTGTCTGCGAACTTTAATCTATTCGTTGCCCCCAGCAATTTTGCTTTGTCATTTTGTTTTATATTGTAACGAATCTGAAGTTAATAACTGCCACGTGGACGATGAACTTTCGAACACGTGTACTTAATTTGAATTTATCAGGAGGTACTTGGCTAGACTATAAAATACTAGATTACAATTTACTTTGGAATCTGAGTGATGCTTTGAAAGTGGATTAATATAAGAGGCTCTAGCACAAGCGCGGTGTAAACATTACGTAAATACGTCAATTTTTTAACCTAGGGGATCTTGCTAGGACTTTTGACGTATTGTATATAAAGGGTGTAACAATTAAGACCATTAACGAAGCCGAAAGGCACATGTTTTCCCTGTCATTGCGATTACTTTTTGTTCTAGACTATACCTGTGAACCTCTGTCAAAGATCTGACTTTTTTACAAGATTTTATTTTAAATAAGTAGGTACGTGTTTTTAATGTAAGATTTTACTTTAAACATCTCCACGACCCCCGTACTATTTAATCCATCGATCACCACAATGTTTTGAGTGAAACGTGATTTTTCGCCCCAAAAAAAGAAAGTCGTTTTCCAGCAATAATTTTTGCGTAAATGTACTTAAGTAGTATGATGTACATAATGCTTGGTTGACGGCTTCGTTAAGGGTCTTGTTACATCCTGTATGTATGTTAACTCCAGCTCATTCTACCTTATTTGGTTTGATGTAATAAGTGACTACCAACTTAATAACAGTTTGGTTTTTGCAAGTCATCATGAAATGCTTGCAATAACGAGTTTAGATTAGACATTGTGTTTTTATTCTAACATCAGATCATAGAGCTCCCTCTAGACTACCACCGTAACCACTTTTAGTCAAGTGGGTCACTGGCTTGGTAACTAATTTATTTTATTAACATTGTACTAAACAAACCAAGTTAGTTTGTTTAGTACAATGTTAATAAAATTAATTTCTTGCAAGTTCTTCGAAGTTCTCAAAAATCGGATCGTGTACCTACTCAAAGAATTACAGACCGATTAATATCTTATCACTGAATACCGCCCATCACTCATAGCCGCAAGGTCCACTGACCTCAAATTGATTTAGGAAATACACAATACTACCGGTTACACAAACCATTGAACATATCACTTTTATAAATGATATCACGACCGCTAACAATAGCCCGCAAGGCGAAACGGGTTAGACTGCTGGCAGCAATTGTTTTCCTAGTGCAGAACAATGCACTTGGCAGTGACATTGTCTCCCTTGGCAGCTGGTGATGACATCGTCACCTAGAGATCATCTATCACTCGTGTGAGATGGTTCGCTACGGGTGACGATTAAGGTGGATGCGCAAGGGTAGCCCGCGGATTTTTTTTATTTTTTTATTGCAATTTGCAGGTCAGTGTCAGGCTGTATGTTGATGAAAATATGAATCGCGCCTGTAACACGTATAGAGTTACAGAATTATTATCATTCAAATCATCAGTACAACCCTCCAAGTTCATTTAACCCTATTGAGTGACTTTTTCATGAAATAGCTTGCGCTTCCACCTTAACGTTAGACAATTAATCTTTTTTTTTTATTTGGGTTCGTTTCGATAATAACAAATAGATGTTTTTGTTTATTTTCGGTTACAAAAATTAGGGGTTGATTTGGTAGTACACACGGCGACACATCAAGCTGCACATTTCCAGTTTAACATGGCCTCGCTATTTATAGATTTCCAATACAATGAGAGATCCGCAAAAACTGATTTTGTATAGCTTGATTGCGACCAATCAAGCTATACACGACTCTAGCTCTAGACGACAAAGCAGGACATAGATTAGGTAATCTATGTCCTGCTTTGTCGTCTCATAATAGCAGGAAAAAGACCGTGGGGTTCTCGTTGATGTAAGGGCAACGTAAATCACCTTATCCGATATGTCTAGAATTCCGCTCAGACGAAGGGAGGATTTTCCATTAAAAAGAGGCTTTTTTGGTGGAAAATAATAGACGTCAGGGTCATATTAAATAATAGACGTCAGGGTCATATTAAATAATAGACGTCAGGGTCATATTAAAAATAAGGGGTTTGTTATTGGTACAGCAAGCGAAGTTTTCAGAATAGCAATGACAGAAGGACATAACATAGTATGTGTAGTACCTATAACTAGACAATCTAAACTAAAATCTGGATCTAAAATAAACGTTTTTGCTTGAGAACTCCTCCCGTTTATAAACCTAAGTATACAAATCATGAAAACACGAGAGTTTTCGTAACACAGTTTCTACATTATAAGATGTTTGCTAACTTTCCACACTCGCAGATGAAACTTCTACGCAGAAAATATTTCTTTTACTGTATTATGGTTCTTTTCCAGCCATTAACAACATAACAAAGTAAAAAAGAGTAAGTTTCGTCTTTTGCGGCCCTATCTTGAATCTTGGTGCATTAGTAGGAACAGATTCATTCAATGGGGGCTATCACGTGCGAATTCACTGCTAGAGGCGCTAGTGTAGCGCGAGGGCACCGAAATGTCAGATGTCATAGAAAATTCACGCGTTGCGTGCTTTTATAACACGTATTTTTACTAATATTCACAATTGGGGTATTGATTGAGCTATTCCTGATTAATTATGACTTGAAGATTTTAAGCAGCAACTTAGGATCTTATTTGTTAGTACTTGGAGGTAAAAAGATTTTTAAATTTTTCATGCTTGCTAATTTTAGGGAGAATATTGTAAATAAATGTTCTGAAGTTTACACTATGCTGTTTCCTACAAAAGTGCAATATAAACCTACTCGGTCAAAATGTATGGAACAACTGATTTTTATTTAAAGAACCGGTGAAATATTTCTATGTGGTCTCTTCCACTCCGATACGATACCTTTGATTCACTCTTTGCTTCAATTCAAAGTTTCTACCTTCATATTTTAAAGTGGAGGAGTTTAACAGTTCCCTTAGGGGTTTAAGTAATAAAACTTGAAGTGTTACAGGAGCCCTATTTAAGTATCGACGCAGATACAGATATCTAGAGCACCCTGGGGGCACTAATATTGGAAATTTTGTAACATTTATGAGAACTTTAAAGATGGAGGAACTTCTTAACATTCAGCTAAGAGTATTGCATGATAAAAGGTATTTTAACCGGAAATCGACTTGAGAATTACAATAATTCAGCGCGAGAAGAAGATCCTTATTTTTGGTAGGTATTGTTTTTTATTGGTAAAATAACGTTTTTTTTATGATATACGTTTTTTCTGCTTTCACATGACAGCAACGAATTTCGAGCTTGTTAGGGGTTGCATTGCCTTTTTGGCATATAGGTAACTATTATAGTAACAAATAATTATGTTTTTATGAATATGGTTACAACAACACACTAAAGAAACAATTTGATCGCATACCAAATTATTTTAATAGTCATAAAAGATAAACATGTAATGTAAATATTTATATCGTACTTATTTAATAGAACGAACTATGTTGCCACAGTCAACAACCAATAGCGAACACGCTATAAATAATCTCACAAATATATTCAGTCTATTAATTACTGAACACCTGTAACAGTGATTAGGGCACGACTAGATGAAACATTAATTGGATGTGGCCGGCCCGTTGCGCGCGCGCAATGCCAACTCGCCCAGACGATGCGTGTGACGTCAGCCTTACTATACGTTACAAGGAACTACTTAGTTAAATGCCTTCACTAATTTATTGTTTTAATGCTTGTGTGTTAAGAGCTTAAGTAGTTTTCTTAATAAATAAGAACGCCAGCTATGGTTAATTTTATTACGATCCGATTGTATTTTATTGAATGGAGGAATTCATAAATTCATTAAAAACACATATCTTTCATGCTGAAATCTGGAATGGAAATCATAAAGGACTGCTTTCACCTCAACAAAGTAAATTGTAACTAAAAAATAATTAAATTTATTCTGATAAATATATTCTTTCCATGCAAAACCTTTGCTGAATTAAATTTAATAAATGCTTTAGCAAAGGAAATATTGTAAACATTAAAGAAAAGCTTTCTTCGTAGTGTATTCAGTCCTACTGGAACTACTACTACGGAAGTTCAAACTATGTCATAAGTAGGAGTTGTAGTTATTCTTGTAAGTTCTAAATATTGTTTTTAAACACCTATATACTAACTACACACATATATTATGTCTGTCAGCCTCAAAACAAAAAGAGGTGTTCAGATTTCATGTAGAAATCCGAGGAACTTGAAACTTTTCTGGCAGCTCAGCAGTTTTACTATCGTTTGCAAAGAACTGTATTTATTTTTGGTTAAAATAGCTATAAAGAAGTCTTGTCATTCTTCCTTGTAATAAATCAGGTAGGGGCAATTAACCGAGTGAATTAAAGGTACGTGATGAAGAGTGGATAGTTTGAATATCTTTGTTATGATAATTGGTTTAGATAACTGTCATAGTCTGAATATAAGTTAATGCTTAGATTTTCTGCCATTGCAGATAATATGTAGTTGGAAACCTGAAAGATGGAATAAATGTTAAAATAGGCTTCACAGTTCTATCTTTCATCCTAAAATATAAAGGGTTACTTTCCAAAGACTAGATAATTTTTTCATCAGTTATTAAAAACAGCGGTTTCCTACAAAAGTGCAATACCTACATGGTCAAAATGTATGCACCAGCTGTTTTTTTTTAAATAACCGATGAAATAACAATGACAAATAAAATAAAAATGAATGCATTATAATATTCTATGTGGGGGGCTCAGAATGATGAACTGCATCATATCTGAGAATTTGGCTGGTCTTTGGAAACTAACCCTGTACAAGGTTCTAGAAACACTAGTACCTTTAGTATAACCAGCCCATAATGTTCCCGTTGCCGCCTCTCTGTGATAGAGAGTGGGTCGTGAACCATCACGCGGGCCCAGTTGCTTGTCTTTGAATTTTCTGTTTCAGGACATGCTGGTTTCCTCAAAGTCGCGGGGAACACCTGGACGAGGGACAAACAGAACCGGGAAGTGTGGCTGAAAAGGGAAGGCCTATACCCAGCAGTGGGTGATTCCAGGCTGATATGATGATGATGATGGTTTCCTCACGATGTTTTCTTCACTGTTTTTAGAGTAATGATGATGAATATTGAATACTCGTAGGTACCTAGCGAAGCGCAGTGGGTGAAGTAAAATGGTAATATTAGTCATCTGATATTGATTTTTATTTCTCCTCCTACAATGGCAAGAATAAAACGAGACAAAAGAAGAACGTTGCATTGGTAAAATGTCATATCTGCGTGCATTCTGTTAAACACATCTAGTGCAAAATGTATTATTATTTATGGCTTTTAATAAATATTTAACAGCTTTGTAATCCGTTCGCGGCTTGTGTAAACTGTTTACGAGCTAGTAAAATTACTGGCACACGTTATTATTATGCTGTATACCTTTCAATTTGCAGTGTTTACTCAGCACTCAATAAATTATGCGCAGTGTGATACAATTTTCCACTGTTAGTTAGTTTGTAATGCATGTAAATAAGAATGGAATTATTGGCTTACAGAAACTTAATAAAAAATAAAATGCCTACAGCTTTTTCGCATCGAATAGGTTTTCCACATTAATTTACGTTAAAAGTGTACACATTTAATATCTTACGAAAAGTTATTAATCACTTGACTGAACAAAGTATTAAAAAGTTTTGATGGACCTTTTACAAATTATCTGTGGGACGAAACTTTACTTAATTTCAATTGAAGACAGGTAAAATATTTGGAAAAAATAATCTCAGCTATAATTTAGTCGGTTCAACAAAAAATATCTAAAATATGTAAGGTATCATTAGCTTTTCACTATATTTGGCAGCATCGCGAGCAACAAAATATGTCACTGTCTGAAAACAGGCGCACCTGCCTCCCTCCCCCTCACTCACCCACCCGCGCTATCCGCGTTTAGATCACTGATTATTTACACTGGTGCATGTGCAATATGATAGCGATACCACTATTTAATATTGATTTATTAGCATTTTAATGATGATCAATAAAAGCTGAAAAAGAAATACGCATTTTCATTACATATACACTTTTTCCTAAATGTACAGTTACAACACAGATTACGTATAAACTGAAGTTTAAGTGCAACATTGTTCTTTTGGCGTTTGAATAGAAATTTCAGGAGGGCGCTGTTCATAAACTGGTGAAATTGTCTATGGAAATTGTATTGAAAAACAAGATGGCGGCATTAGTTGGCGACTATGGGTACGCGTCAAAAAATATCAAGCACTACTAGAAGACCGACTTGCATTTCCATTGAATTAAAAACAGCGTTAAAGTCCTTAAGTAATCCCCCTCTCTCCTTATATTAATGTTGCAAGACGTAAGAAGTAGGTATGGGTGTTATAAAGGTTTCCTTCCAATTAATAATTATTAAGTTACGTCCTATTAATAAGACCTATAACGTATGCTTTACGATCACTCCCGTAGCGGAGAATTACTGCAGTTATTATTACGGTTTATTATTACTACGGTCCATTGCCGTTTTCAATTTTGTGACCAACACTAGCGAGTGAAATTACAAGCGAAGATCCAAATCAATTTTTGCAATAAAATCGTTGTTCATCGAGCACATTTGTGAGTTAGGCTTAATTACGACAGTCACAGGCCTTGTTAGGTATTGTCACATCATTATGAACTTCAATTTTAGGTTTTGCTGGTTTGACATAATGTTCTCGATCTATAACATAATATTAAATTAAAACAAATATTTGGATTAATGCATCATTTTTCGTAACCAAAAGTGAATTATATTAACTTTACAGAAAATGCACTATCACAACAATAATCTCCAATGTATGTACAAATTGTATCTGCACACAGAAAATAATAATTATAGCTTATTTAAAACACAATTCTATTTCCGGTACCAGTAGGTACTTTTATTACTATTGTTTATAATGAGAAAAGTATTCTACAAATGGCGTGGCAACCGTCCAAGCAGGGTGATATTTTAATTAATGTTTAATTAATAACCAAACGGAATCGATTCTTTGATAGTGAAATACGCATTTGGCATATCGTGTATGATGCACATAGTGCAGTGGACATCCGGCAACTGCGCTAATGTCTGATGACCTTACAGACGACGGTTAAAAGCATTTTGCGAAGCCAACTCTGTGTGACTCGTTGGTTGGGGTACGGTGTAGATAACGGAGGCACTGACTGTATCAACCTGGGTGATATTTTCGCGCGCCTCCGCACAGTCGCTCATTCCATTCAGATAAAAGGGCTTGTGTTCCTCTTAGTGTGGTTCACTATAGCGTACACCTTCGTGCAACTCCTTTAGTTAGAACCCGCGAACCGTAAACAATGGTGAGAGGATTTCTTTTTGTGAATGTGATTTAAGTGACGTGAAACAAGTGTTTTTTTATAGTGAATATTTTATTAGTTTACTAAATTAATTTAAATTTTTCTGGTGATTTCAGGACGAACTACCCCAGGAACAGATCGCCAGTGAGTGTTTTTTTTTGAGTGTTAAACAGTTTTATTTTTAATTTTTTGTATTAAAAAGTTTTCTTGAATTTTAATTTGCTGGTTCAAAATTTAAACTATTAATATTCTACAATGTTGCAATTAGGCGGTAGTGAACATGAATATAAAATCTTCTTTCAGTCCTCAAGAAGGCTTTTGACGTTTTCGACCAGGAGAAGAAAGGATGCATCGGTACAGTGATGGTGGGCACAATCCTGGGCATGCTGGGGCACCAGGTCAGCGATGAGGCTCTCAAGGAGATCATCGATGAGGTTGATGAAGACGGTTAGTACCTTGCACCTTTTTTAAGTTTTTACGTGGGTAGAAGTTCACTTATGCCTACCACTTTAGGAATTACACTGTAATCCCCTAAATGTAATGTTATTCAGTTCCCGGTTATATAATTTTATTGATTGAAAAATTGCATCCCGGGTTAATGAAATGAGCTTTGAAACTTGTTTACTAACTTATTTATTCGTATTTTTATGATGAAAACCTATCTAAAATATAAGGTTTTCAAACTAAAACTTGAAGCATTTAGTTCAAATAGACCTGTGACAGGCACTTTTGCATAGTCAAAATAAGCTGTGCAGTCCAGCCACAGGCATTATAACTGTGACTGGACTGGATACGGTTTTCATGATAGATACAAAAAATAAAGGTCCATTCAATTTTTTTGTTGAAAATATTGGTGTAAAGGATTCTGCCCACTACTCCGTAACATACCATGACCGTGTTATGAACGAATCTGACAAAAAATATTATTTGTATTGAAAAGTATGAAACTGCATAGAAGTCCATGTCATGTTTCTTTCCGTGACTGACATGTTCATAGCACGGTCATGGTGTGGCACGGTGTAGTGGGCAGACTCCTTTAAACCCGATATAATAATTGATGCTACTATGCTACATTTTTCAACTGCGTTACATTAAAACAATGACGATGGTTTTTTTTTCGTTTGTTTTTCATGTTTTTTTCCTTACAAATACATTCGTTTGATTAATTGGAACATCTACATATTTGCTAGAATTTTGACTTTCATATTGATTTAACGCAGCTTGGTTTCATAGTAATTTGTTTGTCTCAAACAAGTTTTTCAATTCAGTTTGACGCTCAAACATATTTCCCACGTAAAAATGCGGAAGTGGAGTCCTTCCCGAGGGTCATCGACTTTCGATAGTGTGAAAAAAGAATGAATCTGGAACAAATAGATTTAGTTTGATGCGCATTGCGCAGTCCTGAACTAAGTTGTGGAGGACTCTTTTAAATTAGTAATTTATTAAACATACCTTACCTACCAAAAAAATGTTCGTGACAATTTTCAATAACAAATTATATAGGTGTGTTTTAACATCACCTAAAGTTATATTTAAAACCAACGTAGGTACATCTAAATATATGTGTAAATGCTTGTACATCGTGTGTGTCTAGGAATATACTAACCTTTCCCCCTCAGTCAACATGATTTGCGTGGGAAACGTAGCAGCTGATACATTCTGTATCTCACCTACATTTCTATTTCGAGATGGAAACTGTTCCTCTTGTAATAATATTCTAATCTGGTACCCAGCGTGCTATGTGCACGATATAAGCATGTTTGGGTGAACATTTTTGGATAGGTAAAACTTGAAAGGTAGAAAATGTTTAAAAAAAGAAATACAATGAATCATGGAAGCCTGTTTCTGCTATTAATATGTACATTTCATAAGTTTTATGCCTGGGTAAAAAGTCACTGAAAGTTTCAATTCAATATTTCAAAAATCGTTGACATATTGGTAAATATTTCGTCAACCTTGCTCCTTTTTATTTAGGCATTTATTTAAGTGTTGCCTGTATAAGTAAAACGGGCAGAAATCTCATTAACATTCGTAGTTTAATTACTTTGACGAAAAAATGTGAAGAACAACTAATTTCGTTTCTGAACGGAGAAAACTAGAACCAGATTTATCAGTTAAATTATTGGGAACGAGAGTGTTCCTCATGCCAATTTACGACATAATTGGCTCTTTTAATTACGAAAACATCTTAATTGAACGATCAATAAATAGTTTATTTTTAAACACAAATCTTGAGTTTCCATTTGCGTACCATTATGGGACAGTTCGGGAAATGGAATGCTGCTCCATTGTTAGTTGAAAATTTTAGTTTGTTTATGCGCGGGAAGGAATATTGAAAGACATGTTCCAAAGGAGATGTTTCATTTTTGTGTGGGACTCCGGTCATTTTATAAAAGCTGGGAAACAAATCTCTGAATAGATTAAAGTAACATTATTTACATAATATTATAATATATGGTTTTTATGCACGCATTAAAAATTAATAAAAAACGAAAGCAGATTATGCAAACAGTAAGACATGTTGAATAGAATATGGCAATAATTGAACCTTACCTACTTTTCATGCACAACAAATCAGGCGCGAATATTTTTCCTAAATTCTTGGTAGTTTAGGCTCTTTTTCGATAAATGTACATCTTATGACCGAAAATGAAACATCTCCTTTATGCTTCGGCAGTTTGTAATGTTACTGGAATTACCGTTTTTCACATATTATCGAGGTTAAAGTTGGCCCGTTCTAAACAAAAGGGGCAATTTGAACAGAACTCGTTACGCTAAGAGAATGATTTGTAGGAATTTATGCGAATTGCCTTTATTTCAGGCGGCTTACATCTGTTAGACTTGTTTGACAATCGTTACTTTGTCTTCGAAGTTTGTTTGAAAAAATATGGTTTGTTTGCCATGAAATCTATCGCTTGGATCCTTGGATGGTGGAAGTTGTATTTCTTTTTGGGAATCAGATTTATTGTAACTAAACAGTATTAAGTAATACAAACAATGTAGGACATATAATACCTACCTATAGTAATGGATAAATGAGAATAGAAAAAAAGAACATTTTTTTGCACTTAACGTGACGTATTGAATAAAAAAAAATTGCACACAAGTACGAAAAGGAGGAGTTAGAGGAAAATGTACCTTAAATCTACACATAATTAAGACTAGATCTAAAACTCCTCTTAAAAATTCGAGCTTAAATGAGAAAAGGATCGTTTGACGACATGGATAAAAAACTGTACCAAGCTAGTTTGTCAACCGCTTCTAACAAAACATTACGTTGAGCAATGCAAAAAGTAAAAACATCGATCGCTTCATATTTCAGGCTCTGGTGAGCTGGAGTTCGAGGAGTTCGTGACCCTGGCGTCCAGGTTCATGGTTGAGGAGGACGCTGAAGCGATGCAGCAGGAACTTAAAGAGGCATTCCGGTTATACGACAAAGAAGGTACAGACATGAAATATTCTAGCAAAATCAACTAGGTACTCAGGTACAATTAGTGTCAATGTATTATATTGAATTCGCCGGTTATACCTATGTGTACCTGGCGCATTCTGGCTCACCGTCGTCGTAGTTACTGGCTTATTTAACCAAGGCCGTATAAATTTCCATCGATACGAGAAGGATCATTGAATATTTCTCTGTATAAAAAATAAGGTGATATCCCTATTAATAAAATGTTTTGCCTTTCAATATAAACGATAGAAAATAAAATTGTATTCGCTTTTAAGTTTTCAATATATATCTTTTTTCTTTTTCTTATTTGACACGCATCCTCGCGCCTGAAATGATGACGCGATGATTACAGTGAAATTGAATTCAGTTCAAAGGAAGCTTTTACTGGCATGGATAGAGCTCACGTTTTAAACGTACATTTAACGATTTTCCTTTGTACATTTTTTCGCTGTAGGTACAATAGATTTCTATAAAATTTTATATTTCTCATTCAAAAAGAGTAGTGAATAAAAACAAAAATAGACTTGTGTCTGACAAACGGAGTAGAAAGACAGCGTTTCTAAAGTAAAAAAGTGAAATATCTCTTTTGTAAGATGATCAAACAAGACTAGCTTTTCAACGATTAGATTCAATAAACTGGAACAAATTTACTGAGCAAGTTCTTTTAAGATTAAGATTGTTATGAAGATTACAACGACCTTCAGAGTTTTGCTTGAAGCGTCGTTTGTCCTGAGACAATAATTCTGCAATCAATAGAGCTGTCTTTTGTCAAAATAGGACTACCTACGTGTTTAGAATATTATTAAAATAATCTAGACGTGATATAAAAGAAGATTTACTTAGTATAACTGCTCCGTTGGTCTCGCGGTTGCAAGCGCAACTGCTGAGCGTGGGGTCCTAGGTTCGATTCCCGGGTCGAGCAAAAAGTGATATTGGGTTCTTCCAAAAGGAATTTCTCAGTAGCCGCCCGGAGTTTGGTAGAAGGCGGTATGATACCCCCGTGCCTCGGAAAGCACGTTAAGCTGTTGGTCCTGCGCCTGATCTCTCACCGGTCGTGTCGGATTGCCGTCCCATCGGACTATGAGAGTAAAGGTACAGAGAGTGCACCTGTGTCTGCGCACACACTTGTGCACTCCCGCGCCAATGGCGAATCTCCGCTGAGATTGGCCGCCGGGACCGAAAACGGTAATTATAAGCAGCCTGTAATGTTCCTACAGCTGAGATACAAGCCGTCTTTCTGAGAACAGGCCCAGTGCGGATTGGTGGATGTCATTTTTCTTCAAATTTTTAGTTCTACGACTGGTTTTAGGCTTGTTACATATTTGTCCAAAAAACCATTGAAATTTCTTTCTGAAGCCAAGTATTTGTAATGTCATGATCAATTGAACAATAGATCACACGCAGACGACAAGCAGGATAAACACTAATGAAAGAATGTCCATCTTTGTTGTTATATAAATACCGTTGCACAATTTGGCAATGTATCTTAGATTTGCAGACGACGAAGACGTGTCATTAATCATATCGTTGACACTCTAATCGGTATCAGGTCGGCCAACCTTTAATTTCTTTAAATAACTAGCTACGTTATTCTCATAATCTAGGGCCTAAATCACTATGATCATAGACAAATGGCGGGAGAATCGTGTATTTTCACACAGCTTTGTATAAAACATGAATAATGTCTACGTCGCTTATATAATGTATGATTTACTTGCAAAAAAAAAAGATTTTTTTAGTGGTAGCTACAACAACAAAAAAACGATCCGTGCAAGACATCATGACCCTTAGAAGACAACGTGTATCTGTCAGTTTAGGTACACATTACACCTGTGGAATGCTTAGGGAAACTTAAAACTACTAATTATGTTTTTCTTTTCATGAAACTTTCAGTCACAGCTGTAGTTATTTTGAGTACTTTATAACATAAAACATGATATTATAATATACTTTGTTATTATTACAAGCGTAGTTGTATTTTTTCCAGTAACTATTATTGTAAATTTAGGTAACCTTGTACTCCAAAATTTAGATAATATTATTTCAATACTGTAAACTGTAATTGTGCTCGCATTTGATATGTGTATTTTTATTACGCACAGGTACAGTAGGTTTTTACTGGCTTGGTAATTTCGCTGTTGATCAAAGCTGGCATATTCTTGCGTTACTTCATAACTTCCCTGGTATTATTTCTCTTGACATTTATGTTCCCAAGCTTATCTTTTTTGCTCATTCGCACGTGTACTACGATTATCTTTTATTCGACTTGGCAGCAACAATAAATACGTTTTCCATTATTTCTTATGCTTCGAATCCATGAGTAAGAAAGACGTAAACCTTTCCATAAATTATTTTTGTAAACGCTTTCATTCGTGCAATAACTTTGCTAAGGAAGGTGGGAGGATTATTAGCTACCATCTTATACAGGGTGCAATTTAAGTCATAGGCAATATTTTAATCTAAGGCTCTACTCACGATACTGATTGCATTAGGGCTAATAAATTCGCAAATCAAAAATATTATTAATGCAAGTATGGAAAACTTTAAAAATGTAGTAATAACATTGCAAAGGCTTATTGTTGCACATAAACACTAAAAGTAATAAAAGAAATACTTCTTAAACCCCAATAAGTCTTGAAGTATCAACATTTTAAAGCGCAGTACAACGCGTAACGAAAAGTAAACAAACATCAAATAATAATAATAAATAGTTTGCGGCCGGCCGGCCGCCCTAATGCAATCAGTATCGTGAGTAGAGCCGTAGATTAAAATAATGCCTATGACTTAAATTGCACCCTGTATATTTATTGGAAAACATTACCCACGCATAGTAGTAGTTGAACCTATGTAAGTACAGTCAGCATCAGAAGTAGATTAACACTACTAAAAGTTTCATATCAGGTTTTTTAATAAAAACTTGTTAGATATTACTTGTTACTAACAAGCTATTGAAGATTAAGGAATATTTTAAAGAATAATCTTCTGAAACATTAAAAATAATAGCTGAAGTCCTGTACATCAAATAATTAAAATTACGAAATGTTGAGCTACTTCTGATGCTGACCGTACCTTTGAAATAGAAGATTATCTCTGGAATTAAAACACCTGCACTTGTTTGCCTAACTGTTTGAAGGAAATACGCAAAGCTTTGAAGCTATTCTCCATAAACATGTATTTATTACCGTTACGATCCTCGATACATTATTAATTTGTTTCAAAATTTTGTGTACAGGTGGATATCCTTACCTACCATATAAAATTTAAGTAAGGTCAGAACGGACCAACCCAGGGCCAAGATTCCAGCGATACGTCATAAATATTAATTTCCCCAGAATTGTAATTTTATTTCATGGCCACATAAATCAAACACTGTTTTAAACTTGCAAGATTTACAACTACACGTAAACTGTGACTTACGGGATATCTTCCGTGATTGTCTTTTATTTTGTGCTCCCGATATTTCGACGCTGTTGCAAGCGCCATGATCGCGGGTCGAAATATCGGGAGCACGAAATAAAAGACAATCACGGAAGATATCCCGTAAGTGACAGTTTACACATAAATCAATTTCCGAAACCAATTGAACATTACTAAAAGTACAAAAGTATCAAAATTACTTATTTTAAGTTGTTTGCCCAATTTACTACAGTTTACATTTTCTGTCATCAAGAAAACCAATTGAGTTTTAAGAGCATTTTGTCAACAAATGTCCCAATAGATTTCAGGGTCTTGCATATTGGGACATGTCAGGTTTACGTATTTCATACCTTTATGAATTTATAATGACAGAAGTAGTTTTCCAACAGAGATGAAAACATGCTCAAATTGAAGTGAGCATATATTGAAAAATGTGCATCTACGTAGGCAGTAGCTCAGAAAATAAAATCGCGGATTATTTTACGTTTTCAATTCACAATTTATAATTTCCCTTTAAATGTTAATGCCATAAAACTACGCTCTTACAACGACACAATAAAGTTCTGACTTGTATCACTTTCACAACAAAGAATCTAAGTTCTAACTTGACTGGTAGCCCAAAGACCCAGACTTACGAGTCGAAGGTAGTTCAAGTACAATCAGACACAATTTTTCTTTGAGCAATGTATTATATTACTTCTAACGCTACCCACATTAGGAATTTTCTGTAATCATAGCAGTGTTTGTGATATTCACTGTGTCGGTCGAAAATCGGTTTAGGAAATCATCATGTCACAAAGGTATAAAATGCTATAATCTACTATAATAATTAATATTATAAAGAGGAAAGATTTGTATTTTTGTGTATATGTTTGTAATTAATAAACTCAAAAACTACTGCGCCGATTTCAAAAATTCTTTCAACATTAGAAAGCTACATTGGCCCGGAGTAACTTAGGTTATGAAAAATATAAAAAAAATCTTATGTCCACCCGTGCGAAGCCGGGACGGGCCGCTAGTAAGCTATAAAATGGAAACGTCACGTAGGTAACATACACCAACTCGCACTGATCCGGCGTGGTGGACTATCAACTGCCAATTTTTTCTCACAGAAGGTTTGAGTCTCGGCAGTGGGAGCATTATGGTTTTTATAGTATGTATATTTATTAGTTTCCTTTGTATTCCAGGCAACGGTTACATTACCACAGACGTCTTAAGAGAGATCCTCAGAGAGCTGGATGACAAGATCGGCGCAGAAGAGTTAGACATGATGATTGAGGAAATTGACAGTGACGGCTCTGGAACTGTTGACTTCGATGGTATGTATCTTAATACTAAACTACAAATACATTACTAAAACAAAGCGACTGCGTCTTGACAATTCTATAGTGTTTTAAAAGAACAATGAACCTCTTTTTAGCATATCGTTGGATTTACTAGGTGTTTCAGTGTCTTCTTAGTTTTCCTTTAATAATTTTAAGAATGGCAGACACGTTTGACTCTGAGTTTTTACTCAAAATATAAATAATTGTACGCTATTTTACTCCTTGGATATTAAAGTGTCTCGTAGCCACCCAAAATTCATAAATGTGAGCGTTAGTACTGGTAACTATCTACAATATTTTTATTATTACGGTTAAAATGCCTACAGTTTCTCTATTTAAAACGCTTTACGCGAATTAAAAACCATCATGTTTTTTTCTATAGGTTTCCATTTTTACGAAAAATATTTGTATCATTTTTAATTCATTTATAAAATATTTGCCTGCTACCCGTTAGTTAGCCGCGCTGAATTAATTTAGTTAGTTTGCGGTATAAAACGAAGCCAATATCAATGAACATAAAATTGGCTAGCTTCCCAGAGGGGTTATAAAAAAGCTTTAATAATTTGGGTTATCTTTTTAGCATATAATTTGTTCGTGAATGACAACGGTTGTGTCGGAAACCTTTGCTGGACGGGTAGATTGGTAAGAGCAACAAACATACCTCGTAGATCAAACAAATATCGATCGCTCTGATAATCTTGGATTTTATTGGTATCTGTGAAAGAAATCTGTGACTCATATAATATTAAGTTTTTTTTTTTTTTATCGGTGGGAATTCATCAAATAACCCCTCCCGCTCTGGGCTTAGCAGGAGGGAGTGTCAGACTTTTACTGACTAAAACCCATCCATGTTCCTTCCTTTGCCCTTTGTGTTCCAGGGCCGCGGTATCTCTTTCGAACAGTCCCGCAACCCTGGCAGGCGTCGGTCCTTACGGACCCCTTCCTGTTTGCTGACTCTCTTTGAGGCGCGCGTGGAACACGAACGCGCCGTCGACACGGCCTGTCGTCATAAGACGGACGGACGGCGAGCTAGCCCATAGCTAACCGTCCACAGGCCTGCATATAATAATAAGTCTGAAGTCTCAAATCCGTCCTGATGAAGTGCGAGGCATGATGATCGTGCTCCCTTTACTGTATGAAATGAGGTCTTTGAACTTTTTTTTTCGTATTGGAAACTCCAAATCCAATGACCCCTCAAACTAGCGGAGCGGAAGGCAGTGTCAGACTTCTACTAACTAAAACCCATCCATGTTCCTTCGTTGGCCCTTTGCGTTCCAGGGCCGCGGTATCTCTTTCGAACAGTCCCGCAGCCCTGGCAGGCATCGGTCCTTACGGACCCTACTCGTTTGCTGATAACTTTTTGAGGCGCGCGTGGAACACGAACGCGCTGTGGACACAGCCTGTCGTCATAATGACAGACGGATGGCAAGCTGGCTCATTACTCACCGTCCACAGGCCCGCGCCTACGGTGACCGGGAGCCACCACGTGCTCCCCGACGCCCAGAGCGTCTCCCGCGGCGGTGTAAACGTGAGGTTCTCACTCTCTCACGTTCCACCACCTCCTTCGCTTGCATGACTCCTTCGCAGAAGGGGGCGACAACGTCCCATTCCCTCTCGCTCCGGACCATGGTTTGAACCAGGGCCGGTCGCGAGAGGTCGCCGCCGCCGATCGCCGCTACGAGGACACAGTGGTGCTCCGCCCGAGCGGAGCAGACCTCCACGGTGTGCTCAACCGTGTCCTCCGGTCGATCCTCGCAATGGAAACACGCGGGTGCTTCCTCCCGCCCGATTCGGTGCGGGAACCTGCAGAAACAACCATGTCCGGTGAGGACCTGCGTCAGGCGGAAGGTGAGGACGCCGTGGCGCCTCTCTAGCCACTCCTCAAAGAGGGGACTTATCGGCACTATTGTGGCGTGCTCTGCACGGGGTTGCGACAGTCGCTCCCTCCATGTCGCTTGCCCCGTGGGTCAGTCATAGGCTGGTATTAATACTATATTGGTTAGGTACATAAATTGCCCGATTGAGAAGTACTTAAGTAATTTACGGTTAGGATTAAATAGGTATTTTCTTAATCGTATTTCATGCTTCAGTTGGGAGGTTTCCACACAAATCTCGATAAAATGAATCTATTAAACGTCGAGGGTTTAAATATAGTGGTTGAGGTAAGGTTAGGACAGATTCTTGGCAAAATCTAAAGATAGTTTGCTATTACGGCAACATTCTCGTTACAGAGTTGAGTTCAGCTGGTTTGTTCACAAATTGATTACAGCGAACTAATTTACGATCTAGGAATGCTGTGTGGTTTATCTCAAGACTATAAATTATTTCACCAGTAAACTGAACCAAAATAATTTTATACCTTTGAACATTGTTTTATCATTCAAAATATAGGTACAGTCAGCAGCATAAGTAGCTTAACATTTCGGAATTTTAATTATTGATGTACAGGAGGAGTCCTGTACATCATAATAAACTTCTGAAACATTCAATATCTGGAGAGATATTGAATGTTTCAGAAGTTTATTCTTTAAAATATTCCTTACTCTTCAAAACCTTGTTAGGAACGAGTTATCTAACAAGTTTTTATTAAAAAATCGGCTTTGAAAGTTTGAGTAGTGTTAATCTACTTCTGATGCTGACTGTACCTGAGTATTTGGGATGTATGCGCGATATTTGCTCGTTTTACGACTTTTATAACGAAAACAAGTTTTTTTGTTTGTTTGTTGCTCCATACTAGGAATTTATTCTGTATCGTGGGTGAGTTTACCTACCCGAAACAACTACCTGTAGGCCTTACAAAAATATTTTGTTCTGTGTGGGAAACTAACCCACGACACGCAGCGCAGCAGGCAATCGTTCAGTCATTTCGCCAACCGCGCCGACAATTCCAATATACATTTCTATAATAATTCTTAGATAATTCGAAATCTGTCTTTACGATTTTGGCCGGAAACTTAACTAGAAATCTCTTTATTTCCAGAATTCATGGAAGTCATGACGGGCGGCGACGACTAAGCGACTGAATTACCACCTAAGGGTTCTGCTCACCTCAGAATAATATGAAGGAATATCTACACGGAACACGGATATTGACGTGATACCAAATTATTATTTGACATGGCTTCGAAAGTTACTTATTTACCGAACGTGAACCTTAAACACCTCTATTTATTTAATAAGTTATTTTATTATAAATAAATGATTTTGCTAATAAATTATTCATAATTCTGTTGCTGTATTTATCTATTTAAGCTAACCAAATTAAAGATACACTAGCTACCGATACTTTAACAATGGTAAACGTACAGCATTGTCAACTTACAGTACGTACGGTACGCACGGCCACCAATCAAGCTATACAAAACCAGTTTATGCGGATCTCTCATTGTACGGGAAATCTATACAAAGCGAGGCCATGTCATACTGTATAGCTTGATGTGCCGCCGTGTGTACAGTCATACTAAGATGGTTTTGAATCGTTTTTTCATATCTTTTCCATTGAAATAAACGTTATTTCACATAGCTAATGGTCGAGTAACTTTATTATCAATCTCACCTCCACAGCCCATCTGGGAAACACCATACTCCTTGCCAAGACTGGTTGAGAGGCCATCGGGCTTCGGACTAACGAAACAACTGGCAAAAAGACCTTCAAAGGACAACCAGTTTGACGTGATTTTCGAGGCGCGAAGGGATCTTGGTGTGGAATATATGTTCACCCATCCAAGGAGTGACCTAGGTATGCGTTTCTTAACCTTGAAAATCGACCCGTGAGGTTGTTATCATTTAAGGGAGAAGCGCAAAGGTAGCCCGCGAAAATCAAATTTTCTTAAGTTTTTTGCAATTTTCCGGTCAGTTCAAAATATTAAACAAATATTCTCCTTCATCCATTGCACAATTTGTTAAACATTACTAAGAATTCGCATAAGAAACGCAGCAATGGAAATGTAGCGAGGTTGGGTAATTTATTTCAAGATTTCCTGGAGACAGTGCGCAGATGGGCCGTCTCCGCAGGAAGCATTCAAACAATTATGACAAGTCTGCAAATGGGCGCAATGGGCTATAAATATTGCAGATGTTTCTGACTTTCAATCTGTATGAACGATATTAATGATCCTGAAACGTTGCATGCAAGCTTGGAGGAATTTTTAGTTGGAATTGCACAGCACATGTGGGATGTGGGATGGAAATGGACGTAAGATGAACATTTTGCTTAGCCAACTCTTGAATGTAAAGCTAAACTGAATTAAACTAATATGGTGAATAGAAATAGAATACGTTGCTTCCTTCTCTATTTCTAAAATAAGCAAAAAAGATTTAAAAATAATTTAAATCGTTAAGTTTGAATTGTCTGGAAAACGTTAACAACTCAGTCAGAACTCTTCTCGGAGCTCTTTTACTTTGTATACAAGCTAAAACAAAAACAATTTATTAAAACGAGAGCAATGTTAGTAAACTGGAAACATGTTGCAGCTCGTGTTTGTTTTATTTGTTCTCTAGACGCTTTTAATTACTGTGAAAGATAAAATGTAAATGTAAAACAAATAAAATGAATGAAAAAATAATAATAAAAAAATCAATGTGTGATGTGTTTATTTTGTTGTGCGTGTGTGTGTGTGTGTGTTGATGTTGTAATGAATGTGTGTGTGTGTTGTGTACTGTGTGTGTGTTTTTTAATTCATGATTTACGCAAAGTAGGAAAAGTACTTGTACATCAAAAATGTCTAGGGATATTTTAGTTATTCACGTATTTATACAAAATTAAAGAAATCCTATATCAAAGTGCGCAAAATTTTATACTCTTACGGAAAAAACAAAAATCTGATCTTTTTATTTTATAAGTTTTTTTTAGAAAAAGTTATGTTTAATAAATAACACATCTGTTAATAACATCCGAGGTGTTCTTACAGTAGCATAGACTATTCATGGCCAAAACGAGGTTGTCAAGTTCACCTTGTCGTATAAGGTACCAGGTACGACGAAAATGCTTGAAAAGTGGACTGTTTGCCAGCATATTCTCGGGGAAATTCGTAAAGGTCTCTGTTCAGTCTCGTCTCAGGTCAGCATATTCCTAGGATTTAAATATGGAGACTGCGTGGGCCAGTTCAGAGCGGCTTGATTATGTTGCTATAGCCGCTGAGTCGACTCGAGTCGTAGTGGGGCGGGCATCATTGTGCATACGCATAAAATCTTAACCCATTAGTTCGTGGAATACAAGTGCCAGCACCTCGTCACGGTATTTTGCAGCCGTTAAACTGCATTTTATCTAAACCCGGTCAGTTCTTCCGCCTAGAAGTAATCCAGCCCATACCATGATTGTTCCACCTTGATATGAAGAAACTCCCTGGGGATTTTGCAAGCGGTTCTCATGTACCTGGAAGGAATGCGAACCAGGATTCATCTGAGAATAACATCCTAGTAGACCATTGGCGATCACTCCAAGCAAAATGTTCGTTTGCCTATTCTAATCTTTGCCCGCGATTGGCTCGTCATAGTTCTGGAAGCGGAATTGGTGTACAAGCATGAAGGTTAACTTCATATGGTCTCCTGCTGCCAGTTTGGTCGCTCACTAAGACCAGGTGTTCTGACTGTAACTTTAAAACAAATTGCAAAGTCGTTACGTTCGGTTATCATTTGCCTTAATTTGTAAAAATCGGCCTTAGCTTGCGGTGGCTACCCCAATTTTCCCAGTGTGCCCCTCAGCCACCTCACCAGTATCCCGATAGCGAGACCACAATCTGTATTTATGACTTTCTACAAAGTATATCTTTGACTGGTGCGAATGGCATTAGCAACATTGCACTGCAGGCGCCTGCTTCCAGGATGCCTACAGATCTCAACTACTCTTTTCTAGTTAAATGTGGACGTTCCATGGTTTTGTTAGATAAACTCAGCAGTAAGGCCTTAATCAAAAAATATTACACAAATAGTTTTATTTTATTTAATCTTTAAGTACAGAATATAAAAATGTACCAGGAACCAATCCGCGTTTAAATCTTTTTGAAACGTCCAGTACTTTTAAAGTTATGTTAATAAATGTAAAACATCCCTAAGCACTCGTGATATGTGTATTAATATAGAAAAATAGAGTCCAGAATAACCCCAAATTGTGATTTTGGAATGGCTCTCATTTTAATATCTGTGTATGTTTCGGAAACACGATTCCATAAAACTCGATAGAGAAATCACGCTTTCACCATAGTTATAATACCAAATTTTAGTCTTCTTCTTTTTGTGGAGATTGATGACTACTGTCTCATTTTTTTTTTTACTGCGTACCAACTTGGACAGCTTCGTTTAGATCCAAGATGGTGCAGGCGGTTGTTGAAATTGGACACTGGCACTGTGTTTGGGACCAGTCGAGGTAATATTTTTTACAGCGTCCAATCAGGCCTGGCATCGGTTTAGAGACATACAAGGAGATGTCATATTTGCGAAACTGTTCACCGCTGCACTGGAGGATGTCTTCAAGGTTCTGGACTGGAGAGGGCTAGGCATCAAAGTCAATGGCGAGTACATCTCTCACCTTCGGTTTGCCGACGATATAATGGTCATGGCTGAGACCATGGAGAACCTCAGTATAATGATCGATGACCTCAGTAGAGCTTCCGATAGGGTCTTTAAATGAACATGGACAAAACCAAAGTCATGTTGAATGCCCAGTTAACACCCACTCCTATCAAAATCAAAGACTCTAAACTCGAAGTTGTAGACGATTAAGTCTAACTGGGACAAACGGTTCAGTTAAGTAGGTCTAACTTCGTGAAAGAGGTCAATCGACGAATCCGACTCAACTGAGCAGCGTTCGGGAAGTTGCGTGGTATCTTCTTGTCTAACTTACCGCAGTGTCTTAAGACGAAAGTCTATGACCAGTGTGTGTTGCCAGTGATTATATACGGGACCGAAACGTGTTCGCTCACAAAGGGCTTCATCAGAGGCTTAAATTCATCCAAAGGGCAAGGAGAGGGCTATGCTCGGAGTTTCCTTGCGTGATCAAATATATCCTCGAGAGCAGCGGTGAACAGTTTCGGAGATATGACGTCTCCCTGTCTCACACCTGGCAGCAGAAGGATAGGTCCGAGGTCTGGTCTTGAAGTCGGACTGACATGGTGGTGTTTTTGTACAAACACACCTCAATGTACTGAAATAAATCGTAACTAAATGATATTGGATCCTTACAAGACTTTCTTTTATATTGCAAAATTTCAAAATATTGTTCATTCGTCTTCTTATGTCATCATCATTTATTTAACATACTTAATACATAATATAATAATATAATATCGCTGGACATTACACACAGCGCCATCTAGGTGCCACATTAAGCAACGAGGCTTGTGTCGTGGACACCAGATAGTTGATAGATACATAGATAACTTAATCTAGCTAATCACCTTAATCATTAAATTTATACGAATATACATACATATTCAAAATATTTTATTTCACATACACCTACATGTTCACTTAACCTTACACTTTTAATAAAATTCAACCAGTGGTTGCAATATACTGGCTTGCGGCAAATCGCACACAATCCATACGCACTTCGTTATGAGCAGTTAGCGCCCGTCAGCGTCGGACGGCTCCTGGAAACTGCAGTCGACCGCAATACAAACAGTGCTAGACGCTACCTACCACGACTCACTGGGCCGCTGTCCCGGAATGTAAGTGAGTGATATGATCACCGGCTAGGTTTCAGCGAAACCACGGCAAACCACTCAAGCTGTGACATTATTGGAATGTCACAGCGTGCTCATATTTCCGAACAACTATTAACAAAATTTTGATTTAATTCTTGTTAATGAATTAGATATCGTTACTTATTTAAATGACTGTACTGTACATACCTGTTTTAATAAATTGAATAGTTGTTTTTTTTTTAATATTAATTTATTTTTATAATATTTTAATATTATTGATAAATTATTAATGGACTGATACCATTAATAATTTATGATACGAATGACTTATGATACGATTTCCAATGTAATTTTGTAATGTTTAAATTTAACTAATTATGTATTCATGTTTTTTTTTTTGTTTTTTTTTTTTATTTACCAAATATTATATACTAACACTAGTGTTTAAGATGTGTATGTATTACTAACATATTGGATTGAATGATCTGTCAATAAATGATTTATTATTATATTGGGATTTGATGCCTTTGTGAATAAATAAACAATAATCAATTCTAAGTGGATAAATGTGTTGCGTTCTTTTATGGTATAGGATAGTTGGGTTCTTTCGTTAAATGGGTGTAGAACTGGGTTTATAATACAAAGAAAAGAAATAAATAAAAATATTTCTTTGTCACAAGGACATGACGAGCATATAAAATAAAAACAAAAAATTATATGCAATGGACATACAAAGCCTAACAAATATTTCTAAACATAAAAGAACAGAACCAATATGTTATTCATATCAATAATGCAATAATCTCGCTAAGATGTGAGCGAGACGCCACGCTAAGTAAACATGCGAGATATATTATTCTGCAATGTTTCAAACAAACGACGACGGGATTGAGTTATTTTTAATTTTATTTGTAATTTCTTTGTGCAATCACTTTTCATTATAATATTTTCTACAATGTTATTTTTGAATAAAATCTTCTGAAAATGAACTAACTGGAAACGTTACAATGAGTGATGAAAATGTTCGTACCTGTAACGATGATGGAAAATTAAACTAATTTGGGATGATATGTGTGGAGAGACCTTAAGTGTCAAACACCAAATAAAAAAATCTCACATATGTGCATAGATATTATAATCAATTAAAAACGTGTCGAAATCGAATGCTCCACTTGAATTGATCTTATTTCATACCGTGATTACACTGGCTATACCTACAAATAAACCCACCAACCATTTTGTATTATTTACATTGTAGTTTTTATTTATTTATTAATCGATTCGAAATATCCTTAAAAATGCTGTGAGCACTCGGGCCCCACGTCCCTAGGATGTAGGTGTTGCTTTAATGAATTGCATGCCACGGGCAATGTAATCGCACCTTGTAAACGAAATAGAGATTGTGTCGACAAGATGGAATCAATAATTCTCTTCATGTCTCATCAATCTGCAAATCACTACATAGTATAAAACAAAGTCGCTTCCCGCTGTCTGTCCCTATGTATGCTTAGATCTTTAAAACTACGCAACGGATTTTGATGCGGTTTTTTTAATAGATAGAATGATTCAAGAGGAAGGTTTATATGTATAACATTGCACCCGTGCGAAGCCGGGGCGGGTCGCTAGTAGTACATATTTTTATTATCATGTCGATTTCTGCTTTGCCTCCCGAATCAAATCAAAGAGAATTTGATTAACTCTTTGATTTGATTCGGGACCCGACAACCTAGAAATATTTATTTTGACCTAATTGGTGACTTTCTTCACTAGCAACTGGGGTGCGTGTCTGACCAGATGTCTGAACGCGGACTAGGTGAAAGGAGCATTTTTAAAATCACCTTTGCATGTGCTGAAGTAGTTTAACTAATCGTAGATTCTTGTAACAGTCCGCCTGACCATCTACGGTCATGGTGGCCTATCTCGGACGGGACTTAAACATGAACGCAGACACAGGTGCCTTTTAGCTCTCTATTATAGTCCGATGCGACGGTAAGACGTCCCCACCAGAATCAGGGGCTGGATCAACGGTTCAACGTGATTACCAAGGCATGGAGGTTTCATGGGTTAAGTTGGCGGACTTACAAACAGCGAGCTACATCCGCGAAATTCCGATTGGAAAAACCTTGGTTCGATTTCCAACCAGAGAATATAATCCAGGACTTCAGTAGACAGTTTGCCACCACGAGACCACGGGCAACTAGTTTGTAATAAATTCAGAATCAACCAGTTTGCACACGATATCAGAGCAACGTTTATGTTTGCGAAAATGTGATAATACACGACATCGCTATGGAGTTGGAACTTCGCCTTATAAATTATTGAAGCTTCCAAGTAATCTGATTCGAGCAGACTTAAGCCAACTATCTGTAATCTAATTTGGGAGAATTTGGTACAAGGCGCCTCACACAAAATCTATTCGAGGAGTAGGTTGGTAGGTAATTGAGATTTTCTCGAACGTTAAAGAAGTCTGAAATGAGATTTTCGAATCTACAATGATTTCCTTGATTACATTGCTAAATCAAAAGACGTTACTTTTATACAGATACAAAAATACTTGAATATAAATTAGTAATTTGATTTATCTGACGAATTAGATGGAAAGAGAACCTTTAATCTAAAACACAAATATGTATAAATGGAAAGGATGTAAATAATGGGAAATTCTAGGCATAGTGAGACAGAATCTAAATTATAGATTTACTTATGAGACTATGTCGAGTTTTAAATATTAGAACGGATATCAAAACCCGGTTTCTGAATTTGAAGTTGAGAATTTGGCAAAAACTACTGGTTCTTTTGAATTTCAAAAAAATCACCTTACGTACATAAATTGCTGAAGTAGAGTATAATGGATTCCTAACTTTAAATTGTCAAGACAGAAACCAGGATTAATTTGCCAAGTACTAGGATTCCCCTCATCTATCATCACCAGTTTTATTTTTTGAAAGGAAACGATTAACATTATAAGTGTGTATTCGCTAACCCGAATTGAGAAAGCGTGGTGATCAATGCTCATGTATCTCTGTACAATTAGAGACCATTGCAAAGCAGTGGGACAGTAGGTTGGTATTGTTGTTATTTTTATACCACAGCCAAATAAACATGTTATTTTTAGATCATTTTGACGGTAGCCCGTTACCCATTACCATCGATTGTTGTGTTTGGCTACTTTCTTGTGGGCCTTTCTCCATAGAGTACAAATTGAGCCGGTAACGGAAATTACGTCATAGTTTGGTAGCCGCTACCGACGATCCCATTGACCCGTAATTACTGTGTCGGAGTGCAAATTGCTTAAGGCTGGGTGGCAAAATTAGACCAATCGAATATCCTAGTTTTATAATAATATGGAATGCTTTATATAATAATAGGAATGAGTAAGGATTGTAGCAGGTGGATTTCTGTGGTTTTTGTCATGAATAACGCTGAAGACGCAATAACTTTAAAGTTGGAGGTTTAAAAATATTACCTAAGTTAGGCAGCCTTGAAATGATTCTAAAGGCCGTTTAATTACACAAGAACTTAAAACACATTTAGAACTGAGTCATCTAGTCACTTATTTTTTTCAGACCCTTTAAAATAGGTATAACCCATGAGAAAAACAGGTGCTACATATTCAGTCTCAAATAAAGTTGTGGTAGTTCAGGAGCATGTTATGTTTGTGATGCAGTTTCCACTAGGGAAATGTGAATTTACATATTACGTCACGGCTGTAATCCCGGAAGGGTAAGGCAGAGGTGTGCCTACGCCCACATCTTGCCAGTCATGTTTTAGTCCCATGTAATAGGGTGCTTTTGGTCAACTGGGCACAAATCCGACTCCATGGTTTATAGACGACCCGAATGGCGCAGCGGTAGTGAGGCTGCCTTACGTTCTTAGGGTCCTGGGTTCGAATCCCGGTAGGAGCAAATGTTTGTGTGATGAGCATGGACATTTGTTTCCGAGTCATGGATGTTTATACGTATAATAAGTATGTATTTACAAACAAAAAGTATCTATGTAGTATTATCAACTATCTGGTGTGCACGACACAAGCCTCGTTGCTTAGTGTGGCACCTAGATGGCGCTGTGTGTAATGTCCAGCGATATTTATTATTTATTTATTATTCCACTTTGTTAACCCGGGTGAACAAAGTAGATTTGTTGGTATCCTCATTTCATTTCACCTGAGAAATTCCTGATGGAAAAACCCATTTTGCCCGACCCGGGAATTGAAGCCAGGACCCCAGCTCAGCAGTCGCGATTGCGACCGTTAGACCAACGCGGCAGTCGGTGGAATAAGATTTGATTAGCCCTTAATTGGTATCAACTGTTGGAGCAATTTGTTGATGGATAGTTATGTGCCAAATTAGTGACGGTGATGAACAGTTGACATGGGCTGTTAACAGACGAGCGAATTTGAGTTATTTGCCGATTTTGTACCACAGGGTGAAAGAAATTGGATCAGTTTTGGATCACTTCATGAAGACACAATATGTTCAGGGCAAATGCAGGTCAGCCTGAACGGCCAGCCATAACAGTCCCGCATGACGAGAACCTCGTGAAAGCCGAGAAAGATAAGCAAATAAAGTATCTTGACTTGGCTTGCGAGGTTGTCGAAATGTGGGATGTGAACTCAGCGATCATTTTGCCGATAGTCGTATCAGCCCATGGCTTAATTGCTAAGAGCCTCTATCAATACCTGAGGAGGCTCTCGTTAGGCAGCTGAATCAAGGGCTTGATTCAGAAAGCAGTACGCCAGGACACGGTTCGTATAGTTAGGAGGTTCCCGGTTAGGAGGAAAGCAGACCAAATTGTAAACTTGAAATAAACCTGGTTGGAACTGGCCCAGCATGTGAAGTGAGCTGTAGATGATGATGAACACAAATATTCCAATCTTCCCAACTGACTGATTCGGAGGAGCTCGTGGCAAAATAATAACAGCGACTCGGGTCGATCTTTAGGTTAAGCCGTTCTTCCCTAGGTTGGTCTCTGGATGGGTGACCGTCCATTACATACCGAGTGTCCTCCGTACCTCGGAAAGCACGTTAAACCGTTGGTCCCGGCTATCATCTATAGATATTTGACAGTCGTTAACAGGTAGTCAGTGACCCAAAAAGTCCGACAACCAGTCTTACCAAGGGGTATAGTAATACCCAGTACTAACTGGGTTGTGGAGGTCAGAAAGGCAGTCGCTCCATGTAAAATACTGGTATTCAGCTGCATCCTGTTAGACTGGAAGCCGACCCCTACATAGTTGGGAAAAGGCTAGGCTAATGAGGCTGATCACGTAAATCATTGTAGGTAGGTCACCGACAACCAGTCTCCATCCGATGTCTTTAACTGCCAGTATGGAGTAGGTACGAATCTGTGATCGGCTTTATCACGCGGCCTGCAGAATACGTTTGAAGATTGTTGAGTATGAATGTGCACACTGTCCCGCTTGATATAAATCTGCCAACGGCTAATTATAACCTAGTCAATAATTATGACACTACAGAATACAACGAATATAAGCTGTAGATATAAGCGTTTAATGATAAATTAGATTGTAACGACTACAATTATTACGATACGATGCGTGAACGATTGTTGGAATCATGGGAATTACTGACTGAGGAACTATTAAATTGTGGAGTTTGTCATCAACTCGCGACAACAACAATCGCCCAGTTGATAAAACTAAAAATTAGTATCACTTATTATTTCGTCATCTGGACTCGCCAAGATTTCTACGCGTGTCCACATAGTGAAACTTAAATTAAATCACTTTTATGTTTTCGCCAACAGGACACACCTAGTTATTTTTTAAAACAAAAGAGACTTAAATAAATGGGCATAAATACCATAACTAATCAATAAGTTGGCTTTCTTTAAAAGCGGGTGGTTGTGATATTTAATTTATAAGGGCAGGAGAATGAAAATGAAGCTAAACCTTAGCTTGTTCAAATGTTAATAGGTTTATAACAATAAGTTTGCAAACAAAGTTACTAAATGGGCATAACACAAAACATCACGTATATAATCCCCGAAGGTTTACTCAGAGGTTTATCTAACAGTAAGGACATCCACATTGTGTGTTCAAGTCCCATGTAATAGGGGGCGCGCCTATTGCCATCAACTCCAGATCACAAATCCAGACTCCGTGGCTGCTACTGAGAAATTCCTGATGGAAAAACGGGAATCGAACCCAAGAACTCATGCTCAGCAGTCGCGATTGCGACCAATAGACCAATGAGGCAAAGGCAGGCAGTCCTTTACTTAAATAAAGTAGGTAAGCATAATCTATACTAATATTATAAAGAGCTAAAGTTTGTGAGTTTGTGAGGTTGTGGTTGCGGGACTGTTCGAAAGAGATACCGCGGTCCTGGAACACAAAGGGCAAAGGAAGGAACATGGATGGGTTTTAGTCAGTAAAAGTCTGACATTCCCTTCTGCTCAGCCCAGAGTGGGAGGGGTTATTTGATGATTTCCCATCCGAAAAAAAAGGGGGTAATCTTTAAATCTACTGAACCGATTTTGAAAACTCTTTCACTAATAGGAAGCTACATTATCCCAGAGTGCCATAAGCCATATTAACGTACCCGTGGGATAATTTCCGACCAAAACGCGAGCGAAGTCGCGGGCAACAGCTAGTACTAGATATATCTTGTATATATGAGGTACTCGCGAAGAAGACATGCTGTGAAGGACGCACAAAAGCGTCAGCCAACTACGTATGTATCTTGTAATTCACAGTAGGTACTCAATAGTAGCTATTATAGTCAGTTTCACATGAGTATGTGATACTTTTTTATAGGAACTTGGCACCATCTTTTTAGAAAACGTTAGTATTTCCGCTTGATTTAAGCTTTGGCGAGGTCATGGCTGTGGAAAAGGACTGCTCAGAGATTAGGTTGCGAAAACTGGTGAAAGGTACACATGGCTAAACACCAAGCTAAACATTCCAGTTTATGCTGATTTCCCATTGTATAGGATTTCCGTACAATGCGAGGTCAGCTTATACTGCAAATGTACAAATGTATAGCTTGATGTGTAGCCGTGTGTACACTGATTTTCTTTACACTTGACCACAACACAGTTTTGTCTAATGGCAAATATATAGGTAACACATAGTTAACTAAATACACTTGCCTGGGAAAAAGACTTGTATTTGCTTGCAAAATAATAGGTCTAATTCAGAAAATGTATAAGGGGAATTTCTTCCTTTCCATCAGATTGATGGGACGAAAATTCGTCCATAAAATGTATTGATCAGCATGTTTAGCCACCATGCGTACAATCATTATTGTGTTAATGACAACACAGTAAAAAAAAACCAGCTAAGTGCGACTCGGACACGCGCACGAGGGGTTCCGTACCATTACCTAAAAAAAAAAAAACACGTTTGTTGTGTGGGAGCCCCCCCTAAATATTTTTTATTCTCTTTTATTATTTGTTGTTAAAGCGGCAACAGAAATACATCATCTGTGAATTTCAACTGTCTAGCTATCACAGTTCATAAGATACAACCTGTTGACAGACAGCCAGACAGACAGACGGACAGTCGAGTCTTAGTAATAGGGTTACGTTTTTACCCTTTGAGCACGGAACCCAAAAAAGAATGGTATGTGCAGTCTAAGTCGAAGTCAAAAAAATATCTTGACCTATCTTAGTAGTCATCGAACCAGCCGTATTTATTAAAATGTCTCTTATAAATCTCTTATCTCGGTTTTTTCATCAGGATTTTCTTAGTAACAGCCACGGAGTCTGGATTTGTGCCCGAATGATAGCATTAGCTCGCCCCCTATGACATGGGACTTTAACATAACTAGCGAAATGTGGGTGTACTATTAGGTACACCTCTGCCTAACTCTTTAAGGATTACACGTGTGATGTTATGTATGTGTATTGTCTCTCTTACTGTTAAAAATACTTAAGTTTGTCTTGGTGCTGTATCACTAGCAAATCAAACCACACAAACAAGAAGGGAAACCACTAGAAATGGAATCTCGACCTGAGAACGTTTACAATTTGATATATTACAAGTGTCAGTGCGGTGTTTATACTGATGATTTATTATTAGATTCACTGAGGGCGACCCCGTCGTAAGCATTGGACGTCACGGTCCAAACATTCCCAGCATCATGCCATCGTGACAGGCAGGTGCCACCAACTCGGATTATTGATTGACGAACATCAATTAAACAAGCATATCATTTGACTTTTCTAATACCTAAACGGCTCAAATCTCAAGTGCGTAGGTAGGTACGAGTATACGACTTCTCCTCACAGAAATGCCCACTTTCAATCTTGCATTGCATGTCCTATCACCTGTGCACTTGATGATCTATTTACTACATCAGTGAGCGGGGTTCGCGTGGCTGAGTTTTGGGCTAAACACATTTGAACTTTTTGCCATCGATACGTTATGAAGAACAATAAGACCTATTTTAAACAGGTATTCTGTTTTAAGTAGGAAGGTACTGACTACGGAATCACACCTGTGTCAAAGTATCAACGGCGACGAAAATGGAGATTAAAATGTTAAATGCTAACAGAATTTGCTTCAAGCAAATCATTGTTGGTAAAAGACGCTATGTCCTCAACCAAATTTCAGCAGGTAGTGATGGCAACATTGGACCGGAGTCGATGGAGGCAGATTGTCCGTTTAAAGGGGTCCAGTGACCACGATCCTCAGTAATGAGTGGCCCAATTGAAGAAGAAGAATAGAAATCATTGTTGCAATGCATTCTTGTGAAGAGCAGTATAGCGCTAGGAATCACTACAATTACATTATAAGTGCAACATTGCAGTCGCTATAACTGAAATCCGCACGATAGCATCATCATCATATTATACAAAGATAGTAATCAATTTTCAGCATGTTTCAGAGAAAATTAAATAAGATTCGTAGTGGTATCATAACATGCTGTACAGCTAATTAAAAGGTCGTAGCGAAAATAACTCAGATGACGTATACTGTATGAAAAGGTTATGGAAAATGCCAAACGATTTCGCTCTCCGAGGTGGTTATTTCAGAAAAACTGAATGGCCTTTTTCCAACTTTTTGGGAGTCGGCATCCAGTCTTGTCGATGCAGTTTTAATATCAGTATTTTACATGGAGCGACTGCCTAACTTGACCTCCACAACCCAGTTAATACTGGCTAATACGATACCCCTTGGTAGGACTGGTTGTCAGAGTTTCTTACCAAAGACTACCTGTAACTGCTGTCAAAGATCTACTAATGACAGCCGGGGCCAACGGCTTAACGTGTTTTACGGAGCAAACTCGGTATGTAATGATGGTCAGCCATCCACACACCGATCTTGGCAAGCGCAGCCTAACCTTAAAGGTCCACCCGTGCGGCTAATATTTAGACACGAGCTTCTTTGACAATGATATTGCTTTAACTAGAATTTTCAAACTATACTTTCAAACAAAAATTGTGAAGGGTCTTGTGTTAGCTACCTGTATTCTTAAGATACATAGGGAATAGGGATAATTCATTTAGCAGATGATGGCAGTGAGTCATCCATCTAAGCCGTGACCGATGTAACGTTACTCGACGGTACAGAATGATAAATGTGTGCGCTAGCAAATTAGAGCCTCTCAGCTGCACGTAATTAAATGATCATTGGTTAATTAAGCGAGAATAAAGGTGCCAGGAATGAGGATTGCAACCTATTACAGCAGACTTTTGTACTTAAGCAACATTATTGTTTAAGCAACAAGTGCAAAAGTCTTGAATAGAAGACTTGAACAGTTAAACTTAACTTTCAATAACCGTAAATGTTACAACACAGTGCCGCGTGTGCGGTAACATTTACCATTTTCTTAACGAGGTGTTCTTGTAGAATCGTTTTAGGAATTAAAATATCAGATAGACAATTATATTCTGAAGGCCGCCTTTGTCTCTGTACATTTCTTAGAGAACTAGGTTGATACTTAAAAGTAGTTTCCAAAGATTTGTCAACCTAAACCACTCAAAAATCAAGTATTCATATTCTCGGTGAACGCCTGAAATTTTCAGGACGAGTTTTCAATGTTAATAATGTGCTGTACGGATTCAGTTGTTTAAATCTTCCTTGTAGTGACCGTAAGATTCTAGTTACAAACGAATCAATTTGTTGTTTATGTGCTGCCCTTAAATTACACATGTTACTGTACTAAATGAGTTTAGGACAGACACTGGTAAATCTATGAAAATCTTTTCCTCGTGCATTTGTACAAGCATAGGTATTATGTTGACTGCAGAATAATTGTGTATATTATAATAACTATCGAAGTTCTTCATAATTAAATTATAATGTTCTGTTTATCTTTGTTATTGTTATTATGTACTTAGAATCTCGAGAGCAGCGGTAGCCCAGTGGTGGCGGCCGGGGCCTCAGCTTACGCACAGTAAGTCGTGGGTTCGTACCCAGGCAGGCGCATTACTTTGTTTAATTTATTTCATCACCACTGCTGTCAAAACTGTGAAGGAAAACATCGTGATGAAACCGGCAAGTCCTGAAAGAATCAAAAATTCGAAGACCTGTGACATCTGCCAACCCGCACTGGGTCCGCGTGGTGGATTATAGCCCATTCCCTCTCATAGAGAGGAGGCCGTGTGACCCAGCAGTGGGAACATTATAGGCTGATTATACACTTAGCATCTCTAGTGTATTTTGTACTTTGGCATGCCTTCTGTTTAAATATAGCTGTTGCTAATGTCACCGTGTTTGTACCCATATTTGCATAATAAATATCTTATCTTAACATAACATAGTTGAACTTGTAATAGCTGTGGTACCAGTTTCGTCAAAAATTCCAATAAATATATAAGTATCTAAAGTCCACTCAGGTAGAAACTGTCGCAAAAACAAATATCCTTCTAGTTTTATAACGTGCAAGTGATACTCAATCAGAAGGTGGTAAAGCAATTACCTACAAGTTCGATTATACTTTATAATAATAAAAGAGGCACTTTTGGTAGACACCCACTGTATGCATGGCACGTACTAACATAGAAATCATCTGTCACGTCAAACTGTCTCCAAGAAAAAGGAGCCCTGACGTCTGGACAGACAGACGGAGAATTGGTTCCATAAATATTTGGCTTTTCCTAGCATTTTTGTCCTGTTTTTTACAGCAATTTTTGTTATGTTTAATCTTACCCTCCTATTAATAAACACAGAATAAAGTTATTCCAAGTTTAAACCTTTGAAAATGTATGGTTATTCGTTGTTATTCCTGGTGTAATTTTATTCCGTGTTTATTAATAAGAGGGTTAGAGTTTAAGCTTAAAATTACCAGGTATATCGGTAAAGTTTCTCCGTCTGCGTTTTGAAACAGTGTTTTAAATGGTTACGTTACAAGACATCACTTTTTAAAACCTTAAGCAAGAATAAAGCTTCGTTACGGTACTTATCTGATGTATGCTATCTCTAAATAAAATTCTAAATTCTACAGGCAAAACCACGTGCATCATACAATATCAAAGCTCTATAGACTTTTGTATAAAATATAATAATAACACGTTATAATAGAGGAGCTCCTGGTTAAATAATAACAGCCACTCGGGGTTAATCTTCAGGTTAAGCCGCGCTTGCCTAGGTTGGTCTGTGGATGGGTGACCAGCCACTACAACGAGTTTCTCAGAAAGCACGTTAAGCTGTTGGCCCCGGCTGTCATCTGTAGGCTTTCTGTCTCTTCAGTCGAGTCGTTACAGGTCTTACCAAGGGGTATCGTATTACCCAGTACTAACTGGGTTGTGGAGGTCAGATAGGCAGTCGCTCCATGTAAAATACTGGTATTCAGCTGCATCCTGTTAGACTGGAAGCCGACCCCAGCATAGTTGGGAAAAGGCTAGGCAGATTTTAAGAATAAGATAAGTAGGTGTTAAAACTTTCGTTTTAATGTTTAGAATACCAACATTTAAGGATTTTTACTAATACATTTTTATAAAACTAACTATGTTCCATCATGTGTACGTAGCATATATTTTTTTAAATTAATTATAGGTAACTGTCGTGTGTTTTTATATAATTTAACTAAGAACCCAGATTCTTTATCTAAACTTTTCACTATTCATTTATTTCACAGAAAATGTAAATTACTATAATACTCGTAATAAACACTAACCTTTGCCACCGCCTTTGAGTATATTATTAATTGTGAAAATAGAAATTACTTAGTTCGTTTGATGTTAGTTTTCTTTAGAAGTGCATGCTGATACAAAATAAGTTTATTGTTTTATTTGTGCAAATAATTAAATAAAATGAATCAAACTGAAAGACAGTTTTTGAGGAGTTTTTTTAAGAAAACATTACTGCCTACGGCTATACAATAAGGTGTCAACAACAACATACTTCTGAAGGACCAAATTGTGAACAAAGGTGATATTTGATCAAAATACCAATTTGATAATTAAATGTAAAGACTCTCTACTTTAAAAGATTTATAACACTATCGGTACAACATAGGGTTAGGTAGGTATCCGAAAACGTCATAATGACAAAAGAGATCATTTGGCACAGAAAGGTTGGCGATCCCTGAACTATTCCACCTAGGCGGAACTAAGTCGAACCGGACTTATATATACGGATTATATCTAGATAGAACGAATCAATTCCTGTAACATTACCTGTTGAGAGTTTCAGTGCGTTTGTGACAAGGAAATAAAATGGTGTGTGCACTTGTGCAGTTGTGTTGTATACAAAATGTGTTTGATCGGTTATTATTTACTAATCATTTTATTTTCTTTCATGCGTGGTGCTCAGGAGGATCTTGAAAAGGATCAAATTATTCGTAAGTTGTTATTAAAAAATATCTTACGAACGAACTTTCGATCGTAGTCTGCTTTTATTGATTATGTTAACAAACAGTTAATGTATTATAAGGGATACACAACATCAACTAATTATTTGGTAGCATTTAAGATGCCATAATAAAAACAAATTAAGTATATAAATACATCTGATAATATCGGACTGAAATTAAAATTTACTCCAATGCAACTAGTTCCAAACTTCATAAATATTATTATAGGTACATTTATATTATTATATTTCCTACTTTTAGAACCACAATCTAATGATTGTTGCATATGATAAACATTATTGTTTATTCATGCAGTTCTGCAGAATGCCTTCGATGCCTTCGACCAAGAGAAGAAGGGAGTCATCAGCACAGACTTCATCGGCACAATCCTGGAGATGTTGGGTCACGAAGTGGATGAAGACACCTTGAAAGAAATCATTGCTGAAATCGACGTCACGGGTAAATAAACAGCAATTAAAACAGTAAACTTTTAAAATCGTATTTATGATAAAAATCCAACATTTATTCATTGATTAAGCCTTTTCCCAAGGACGTAGGCAGAAACAAGAGAACGCCACTTGATACAACATTGTAATGGGATTAAATTGAACTTATATTCAGTGAACCAAAAAAATGTTCAAAGTGTCCTAATCCTAACCACGTTGAAAGAAATGTCTGAAAGTCGGTTCTTTCAGGGCCGCTCATAAACTTTCAGTTAGTAGTTAAAGTACCAGACTAAAAGATTTTTAAATATTGGTGAAATTCGTTACATTACCTCAATAAAGTTGTAAACTGGTAAGTATGCATTATTGCATTAATTATACATTAATTTGAGAAAGCCATCTAACCTACCTAACAGGCCATATAGATTCTTCTCTTTACCTCACTGAAGTTAAATTAAAATATCACTGTTAGTAATGGTGGTAGTAGGCCCCCGGATTATGTAATCCATCTGGTAGATGTTTTTTTTGTTTAAATTGTATCTTGTTATGTATACGATAGATGGCGCTGGTAGTGACGAGACGTTATCAGCTAGCTAGTTAGCTGTGAAGTACTTAATATCGAAACTAGGTGGCGCTATAGACAGAAATTAATATCAACATTAATAATTATTAAAATTGCAAAGAAATATTTTATTTAATAATTTTAGTGAGTGACATTTAATCATATTTATTTAAATGATAATTATGTGAAAATATTTTTTCTTTATTTTAATCCACCAGAAGGCAACTTTAAGGATAATAACTGTTTTTTAATATTTAAAAATTACATTATTTAAAAATTAAATGCTAAAAAAAAACATTAAAAGTAAACCTCACCGTGACAATGTTTGCACATTGCCGTGACCAGGATTCGAACCTGGGTTACTACGGCCACAACGTAGGGTCCTAACCACTAGACGATCACGGCTATCGAGGCATGTCAAAGTGGTCTGAAATTATGTATCACATTCAACAATGTAATTTTTTGATAACGCATAGTGACGTAATCGATATTCACAGGAACTGGCGAGCTTCAATTCCAGGATTTCTGTGCGTTAGCTGCTAAATTCTTGACAGAAGAGGAAGATCACGAGACGATGATCAATGAGCTCAGAGAAGCCTTTAGGTTATACGACAAAGAAGGTTTGTAAATAGTTTAAACAGAATTTACCAATCAGTCTATAAGATTTATAGATATCTATGCTATTTGGGAATATTTTACAAAACTTAAATGAAAAACCAAAAAAAAAAACTAGAGACCACAGAACTCAGAATTTTTAAAATACATAATAACTTTTAAGCACATTAAATTACATTTTGTGGTTTGGGGTTTTCGCAATTTTAGGTAGTTAATTCACACGATAAAGAGTTCTCTACCCATGAAACTTACCCATCTGTATCTCAGTGTTCCAACATTTAATTTTATTAGAGAAACAAGTAATATAATATAATAGTATTACAGTAATATAATAATAAGAATATAAAGTATCAAAAAAACTCGAACAAATTGTATTAAGTATTAATCTCCTTTTAATTTCCTTCATTTGGATACCCTACTCAATATGTTTGGTTGAAAAATAAATATTAGGTTCCCACCTATGAAATCAGCGTTTTGTATGGAGGATTTTAAAAAGAAGTTCCATTTTTCATACTAACATTTTCTTAATTTATTTAACAACTATGAACACTACCTACTGTTTTAAAACTTTTATGCAGTAATGTTTAAAAACTAAGATAACGTATTCCACTCAGATTATTCGACAAAAGTAAGTTTTGGCTAAGTTAAAACAAACAAACAAGTGGACAAAACAAGTGTTCCTCTTTTTGCTAACAAAAAGAGGAGTAATTTTAGAGGTATTTTTTTTTTTGTTAAGAAAACTATAAGTATTAAAGTATTTTTACTATTGGTAGTTGTCTATGATGGTCATTATTGGATATAATATCAAGCAATTGATGAAGATTTTAATTCATAGAAGTGACGAGGTTCTCTATTTGTGAGAAAAAAACGCCAATTTCATAGGTGGGGACCCAATATTAACGACTGACAATTTAGCGCAAAAACTCCATTTTTTTTAATACCTTTCTAATGACACTTGGGTTTTTAAGACGAATCTAATGATACCATCGTCGAAATCCATTCAGCCATTTGGAACATACGAGGTAATAAAGTTTACAAACAAACAAAGAAACAAACAAGACACGCGCGAAAATCATAACCCTTCCTTGGCGGTCGGGTAAAAACTAATTAATTTTACTTTTTTGTTGGCAGGAAACGGTTACATTACGACAGATGTGTTAAAAGAAATCTTTAGGGAGTTAGACAACACCATCTCAGCTGAAGATTTAGACACCATGATTGATGAAATTGACTCTGACGGCTCAGGAACCGTGGACTTTGATGGTGAGCACATCTTTGGAGTTGAGACAATTTTATTCCAATCAACAACTTAGGAAGACTTAAATTCATTGCGAGCCTGTGCTCACAGTCATCTGAAATATATTCTTCACCAGGTATCTACCTAAACCAGTATAACACGAATTTTTATTATGCTACATAAAACTGATTGCTACTTATTTAGACAAAGATAAAATTTGATCTATGGGTACCTCCCTACTTCAAAAACTGTTTTTGAAGTACTCTCCTTTTCGGCTTCACTTTGTGTAAAAGAACTTAACAAAACAGTTTTGTTTATTTCAGAATTCCTTGAAGTAATGACTGGAGAATAAAAGTTACCTGGACTGGAACTTTAGGATAATTATTGATATAACAAATTGTAAATAATAGTGCAAAATAATATAAGGCCAATCAAATAAGACAACGACGGAACACAATTTGAAGGGTTTTTGCCATGGAAACATGTTTTAACACCAAGAACAAAGGTCCCGCGAGATATTTATGTGTTTTGAAAAAAGAACCAAAGAACTTATAAGTTTTATAAATTAAGAAAAACTAGGTGTTAAATAACTGCGCGCAGAGTTTTTATTAAAAGTCATTTCAAAAACGTTGTTATAAATATATTTATACATACCTTCCTACGTACTGTTAAGTGACATCTAGTGGCCGATTGTAGAACTATGGACAGGCAACAGTTGTTGGAGTTATGTATTATACTTACTAGGTGGCAGTATCAGAATGGAACTAGCCCGAAATGTTCACAAGTTGCATTCCTTATAAGTCTAGTTTAGTATCTCCTGCATTACCTTCGCATTGCAGCAGCAGTGCTATTGCGTATCTCTGTTGACAGTTCATAGTGATCATCACTGGGCGCGTTTTGATATACAATGACCGTTCTTGTTGGTTTCAACTGACGCTACCCGTGCAGAACTGTCATTGTGTAACAAAACTCACCAAGTGATGATCACTATGAACTGTCAACAGAGATACGTTTACGCAATAGCCCTGCAGAAGCCCATTCAGACTATCCGAACACATTAGTTACAAAGCAACGAATCAATGTTGGCTGGTCAAATGTGGGCTTTCTACTGATACACCTACGGGTGCACCTATAATAATTATCTAACCTTTTGGGTACAGCAGTTTCATTTAAAGTGCATTTTACAAGATGCTGTTGCCTGCTGATTTGTTAACGGGGAAACAAACTAAACTAATTACTTACATTACTTATTACTAAAGGAGCAAAAAAAATACTGCTGTACCTATATCTGAAGGAACCGTTTACAAGATTACAACACCTTGTAAGTTTATAAGAATAAACCTGGGAAATTATTTTAAATTCTGTTGTTGGTCAGAAGGTACCCTGAAAACTAACCCAACATAGAATGAATACAAAAAATAAATAAGGAGAATTTGACAAAGACACATTCAAGAAATCGTACATTTTGCACAACGTTACTGGCTCAATTTTTTTTAAGACAGTTTCGTTTAATCAGTGAGGATTAAAATTGAATCATTGTTCAGAGTAGAATGGTACTCCATGACGAATTCTGTTTTCTAAACAAAATTAAGTTAGGTATTGACAAAGGTGTTAGATTGGAACAAGACTCAACGTAACTTGGTTGAATTTCTTCATTAATTGTATAACATTCTGTAGCAATGCTTTTACTTTTGTTGTTTAGCTTTACGACACTGAGGCAATAACTTTAATGCCTACTAGTGTCGCTATTATCCCCTCATTTAGACGTTTTCACATTCTAATAAGTTACCCTTTTACTGTAAGTTAGCGTAGGCTACGCAATTACGCATATCGATTGGAAATCGAGCGATCGACATAGTGTGGTACATCAGAGTAGCATGGTTATTTATTAGCTATCATTTAGACAATTGATTGATATAATATTTAATGGCGTGTAGCCAGAAGTACCTATATAAAAAAGAAAAATAATGTAATTAAAGAGACATGGGTACCTACACACAACGCATAGGTACAACATCTTTGAAATTATAGCATAGTAAACAGTTAATAACAATAATACAAGCCACACGATCCAATTGAATTCTTGGCAATCTAGATGACACATTGACAGTTAACTCCCTCTTTGGCTAGAATACAAGTTCCGCTGTCGTGTGAGGCTATAGAGGTCGTGTCAGCCGTAGGGCATTTAAAAGGTCAGTCCATAGGTACTTACAGGTAGAACCGAACTGATCTAATTTGAAAGCCTGAAGGTCCGTATAAACGTCACTTAAGTTTATGACTGTCTTGCAAACATAATCGACATGTATGGACATAGCTGATGTCTAGAGCATGATTAGAATATTTATGAAATTTCTCCTATCTTTATGTCATAAATATTCGGATTGGAAAACGTTTTAAGTTAATGATTCTGATGACATCAGGAAAACAGGTGATACCTAGTTAATTATAGAAGAAACTGAGTTATTTATAATGTAGGTAGTTATATATATAATTTATTTCAAAAATTAAAGTTGACCTCTATTTGTAGAATAATGAAGGGAAACTCGACCGTATCTCATTAATTAAGCATGAAAGAAAAGGCCCTGCATGTTGACACCACACCAATTTTGTCATAAGTATAACATTCCTATCACTTCCGTTTCATGTCATAAATATTTATACTTGCTGGGTTAAACCAAATACGTAACACGAGAGAATTAAGAAGTAGCACACAAAGAGCAAATTTCACGACATACAGAGTCCTTCTGGGTAGCAACATTGCGGAATGCTCTGGTGGAGATGGCAGGATGAGCTGAACTGCTTTAATAAAGAGTGGTCCTTAGCAGCTTTGGACAAAGAGAGGTATCATTGAAACAATACGGGAAAAACAATTGACAACGCAAAAAAATCATAGAATTCTGGAGGTTTGCCAGAAAAATGTAGATAACTAGAACACAGTCTACTTCTGATCATGTTTGCATCATAATTGCAAATGACCAATTGCTTACAATTGCTACGTACGTGACAAGCTAGACTATAGACGCAGCTAAATCTAAAATGTATAAAAAGAAAAACAAATAAGTACTCAGTTTGTGGTTGTCCTCGTTCACGTAGTTATGGTATTTTGTTTTTAGTGCTAATGGTACTGAAATTTAGTGTTTTCACTCGTTTAACGTTTTGTTACTGTACCTACATATTGGGGGGTTTTAAAAGTTACGGCGAGAGATCTTAAGACGATGCAATAAGTATATTGCATCGTCTTAAGATCTCTCGCCGTAACTTTTGACACAAATAGGTACTTTAAAACAGAACAGATTTTTCAGACGAAGTACCATATGTACTGTAACTACAATAACCATTCTCACGAAACTGTCCTTAACTTTTTGAGCAATTGCTAATTGCATTTACAGATTTCTATGTAATTTCTCTTTTTCTAAGCACGCTTAGGTACCTGAAGCTATCCAAAAAATATAATAGACCTACTTTTTGTTTGCTCAGTGTCAAGCCATCACACCTGTCAAATCCAACCTCATTTCATAAAAATCTACGTTTTTGTATTGGGCAAAATTTTTCAATGATGACGGATTATCTGTTTCCTGTGCAAATTGCAAAACGCAAACGTGAAGAAATGAAAGCCCAACAAGATTAATGCTTCATTATCTTCAACGAGCGACACATATTAGGGCCAGTTTTGCGGTCCAGTCCTATCTCAGAAAATTTCTTCCTGCTACTAAATAAGCTTGTGTGATTGATATACTACGATGGAAATTACGTTGAGAACAAATTGTTCATGTAACTTTACAAATTAAGTCGTAATAGATATGTTGTTATGTGCATGTTTAAGGTCGTTACTTAATTAAGGTCGGGTTGTAATTCTTTCTAAGTAGTGTTTTTTAGTCATGTAAAGTTGGGCTAACGATGCAAGTCGAGTAATATGATACCTGCCTACTGTGTTTTATTTAAAGATTCTAAGATAACATCTAATGCTAGCTTGCGAAACCTTCGTGTAGTTTATTATTACTTATTCTGACTGTAAAATAGAACTATGTATATTCAATCGCAACCAAAACCTCGTGAAAACGATCGTGTAAACTGGCGCATTGTTTTAATCTAACATTGATTGGACCACTATACATGTATACACTACTATTAACTTTGGCATTTGAAATGTAGTTTTTCTAATTTACAGATTTAAATTGTCAAGGACTGGTCTTAGGTGGTGCCTGGAAACATCTTCCCTGTACGATAGAAGCCTAGAATAGGCTAGACATTTTCAGATATCGACGAGGCGAGGCAGTCAATAGTATCATAAAGAATTAGGATTCTTTGCTAAATTCGTGACTGCAACATAATTACTAGAGTATTACTATAACCAATGATATACATTTCAGTATATCATTGGTTCCCAACGTATGGTCCGCGGACCACCGCTGGGCCGCAGTACCTTCGAATATGGACCATATATTATGGCGAAAGCTTAAAATGTTATTCATACTTTTTGACTTGCACAGAAGATACAAGCAATCTAATTGAAAACCTGTCAGAGGTGAGGTACTAAAATTTTTTGAGCTCCTGCACTGGCTCTTGCAATATTCATATGTATTTCTGCAAAAATCTAAAACTCATTCCTATTTCTGTATGAATGATTGATAAATTTTTCGAACTCACTTCGATCGCTTTGGTATCCTTCACTAACTTAATTCTAAACTTTCGGTTTACATTTCATTTTTCAATTTTTGCATTGTATGAGTTCAAGATTCACTCCTCCTAGATATAACCCTGTCGGTGACCATGTTTATCTGGACCTAATGGCCCCTGCTAACAACAAAGTCAGCAAAGTTGTCCCTGGTCCAAGAAAGGTTGGGAACCACTGCAGTATATCAATACTTTGAAACAATCTATAATGTTGTTTATTTCTATTAAATGTGTCCTGATAACGACTGCTCGGGTATTTTATGTATATTAATATATGCTAATTGTTTGCAATAAAAATGACTAAACTATTTAAAACATAAACTTCAAGGTAACTTACTACTTTAGAGCCGTTAAACTGTCATAATAATTGTGTCAATCTAATTCTCTGTTATTATTTATGATTTGCATACGATTTATAAACCCATTATTAAAAGAAAGGTTAATAACGCACCTTGGAAATCGGGCTGAAACTGGTATACAGGGCTTATAAGATGGTGACATGTAAATATTTTTCCTTTTGCTTTTAATAGGATACATGAAATACCAAGTAAACACCCCTTGTGTTTCAACACATGCCACCGAAAAGGACTTTGCTTAACTGGAACAGTCTGAAACGACTAGGTACTTGATACACATAACTACTCCAGGACGTAATATAATATCTCTGCTTTAAAGTAGGTTAAGTATATTTTAATTGCTCAACCACATAACTTATAATAAATTATGAAAAACACTTTTGAAAATAATTCCTAATTTTAATTAGAGTTTATTTCTCCAATTGTATTGCCAAACGAACCGCGTCATTTAAAACAAATATTTATTTTAATTAATTCAAAATTCATTACTGTTGCAATTTGTCTGAACATGAACACTGAACTGGAATCTTTGGAAAGAGACCGTTGACTTAATAGTTACCAATGATTTATCGCAGGCAAGATAAGATAGATAACTGGATCCTGTCATCTGTTGCAATTAACATGCAAGTTTGTTGTATTGAAATATGACGCAAACTAATGAATGCACAAGTATCAAATTAGTAGGACTTGTTTTAGTTGATATAGTACATGAAGTTCTACCGCGCTCACTGACAGTCGACCACTTTGCACCCTTATGACCAAACCCAACCTCAAAGCATTTATTTCAAATAGGCACTTTTGCGTAATCAAAAATAAGCTACCTACAGTCCAGCCACAGGCATAATAACTGTGAATGGACCGTAGTTGCCCATTCGAAAATTCTAGATCTCATGGAGAAGAATGGGCAAGAAACTCCATGGACACTCTTTTCAAAACAAGTTAGACATTACATAGTCCTGGGTACAATATTGTTGCTTCTTTATGTGAGCACAATGTAGAGATAGAAAAGAAAAAATAAAACATAATTAATACCTAAAAGATTAGGATAAGCCCTACATAATAGAAAGTCTACATGGTACTCACATTTACAAAAACTGACCTAAGTTATAAAGTTGAAAGTGGCCGACCGTCAGTGAGCATGGTGGTACTTATCTAAGTCTTAGCTACGTAGGAACATGACATAAAGCTTGGGATTAGTTCAGCAGCGGCGAGACAGCCTAGTCAAAGAAACATACTATAGCCATAAAAATGGTGGAAAAGTAAAAAATGTATAGGATTGAAATCAACGCTTCCTAAAAGCTCATGTATAATACCTACAGTTAAAATTCATCATCATCTGCCTAGTCTTTTCCAAAGTATTTTGGGGTCGATGCAGCGAATGCCAGTATTTTACAAGAAGTAACTGACTATCTGACCTCCATAACCTTGTTAGTACTGTGTAATACGATACTCCTTGGTAAGACTGGTTGTCAGACTATCGGGTCACTGACTACCTGTAACGACTGTCAAAGATCTACAAATCGCAGCTGGAACCTACGGCTCAACGTGCTTTCCGCGACACGGAGGAAACTCAGTATGCAATGGGTGTTCAGTGTGGGCACCCATCCACCATACTTAACCCAGAGATCGACCCGAACTGCTGCTTAAAGTCAGTGTAGAAAAACGATTAGCTGAAAGCGGCTGGCTCTTGTCTAGGAACTCAGTATCAAAAATATAGTGAGCTTTGTTGATATTAACTTGACGCAAATGTGAAATAATAATTGATACTACATTTCCTATACCTATGACTAAAATGAATGAACAAATTGATAATAATGATTTTACGAGTATCTAAAATAAAATATATGAAATGATTGATTAATGTTTAGCATAATTAATTAAATAAATTGTAATAATTCGAAACAATATAATATGTACTTAATTAAAATAATTTACTAGACAAAATTTGCAGTGCCCTTACAGGGTGCATGTCATAATACTGTGTCGTGAATTGTTAATGCATGCCTAACCAGTGTTTTACATGTTAGCAAATAAATAAATAATATATCGGTTTTGAGCAAAAGCCTGACTGTGTAAAGTCAATTATTATAAATAAGCATTTCAACAACTGACTAAAGTTATTCAAAGGTTTTTCCATAAGTGCCACGTTAAAACCACAAAACAATTTCGTCAAAACTGATACCTTGTACTTGCGTGAAAGTATACCAATTAATGGTTCAGACATTCTGAGAAGTTGCAAGGACATTAGGTCTATTTCGCTTTTAAATTTAAAGACACCGGTTCTTTCCTTATGATCAAGGACACACATTCTCATGTCATAATTATTTGCTTTCTTATAAAGTTTTTATCTTTTGAGGTTCAAACAGGTAGGTATTTGTTTGCAACCACATCAACTGCAAAATTACGAGTGACTTTATCTTTCTTTCCCGTGAACTACTGGTGTCAGAGTTTTTATGGTGCCCATGGGCCTCTGACTTAGCTTTACATAACGTCGAGAAATTTCTCTCAAGCCAAACAAGCCAAACCAAACGGTTTTTTCGCGATGTTTTCATTCACCGAAACAGGTGATATTCAATACGCACATGAATCAATTAATCCTCAAATGCTCATAAAGCAAGGCATTTTTTTTAGATACGAGTAATGCTTAAGCATTTCTTTTCCGGCGTATGTGTTTTGTTTATCTACAACTACCTAATCTTCGTAAACCCAAGACATTTAAATATTTATTGATGAAAATAGAAAAAAACAAGCATGACATTTAAAAGTGACATAACAGCAACATTGACGGACATACTCGTACTGCCTAAATCAACGCCCTTCAGATGCCTGGTTATTTCAATATATTGCCATTAAAGATTGTAATAAACCTGGCATTGTCAGCATTAAACGCTTTTATAAATCACTTCATGTTCCGGTTCGAAACCCCACCGTCATGTAATATTGTATGCCGTAATTAATTCTAAAAGCATTGATAACGAGACGCCCATTATATTCACGCTAACGGATCTGATATGAAAAGGTCGGGCAGTGAGTTGTGAACTGTTTTCTTTTCAAGGAAACTTCGTGTGCAAGGATATACCGTCATTATGTTAAGAAGGGATAATTGCTTGAGTCAGGTATCTACACGTGGCCGACTTATAGAAATAAGGTTCTTTTATAATGGTGATTCTCGCGCGTATGTATCTGGGAAAAGTCTTAGAATATAGAATATCAGTGTCTTGTATCTTCCTTGTAATTTGTTTTTTTGCCTCGGCTTAGGGCGTCGCTGGGGGAGGACAGCAAAGGGACAGGTTGGATCTGAATGGTATCGTTATTTAGGGTCTGATTTTGGACTACGGGCTCAGCCACGTAGGCTGGCTCGAGCAAGGGTCGGAAAGGGCATGGAACATGATGTCGCAACGGGATTCTTGAGCGTACGGGTTACTACTCTCCTGGAGGGGCGTGATAGCGTCATCGGGGGTATACATTTTCGTTGTGGAAACACGCGCATAAATAATACAGCCTTAAAAAAATTCTCGATAATTTCAATTAGGTATAAAGGGTATAACAAGACCCATAACGAAGCCGAAAGGTACTTGTTCTCCTCGTCATTGAGATCATTTTTTTGTTCTAGACCATACCTGGGAACCTTCTAGTTAAGGAGATATTGGGGGCCCAACTTTCAAGTTCCAACTTTTTCATAAGTTTTTTTTTAAATACTTGTTTTTATTGTAAGATTTTTAACACATTCGAGTCCACCCCAGTTTCATAGTGCGCATGTGCCATCCCACCATACATATTGCAAGTGGACCCTCCAGGTGGGTCACTGGCATTACGTTTGCGGTAAAGTGAACCCACCTGGAGGGCTCTCGGCATTAGGTTTGAGATTAAGATTTAAAACCCTAAAATAAGTGGTAAAATAGAATTTTCAGGGGGTATTATCGCTATATTTGCTATCTGTGGGGGTAATTTCATGCCCTAGTAGGGTAGGGGAAGTGCAATAATCAAGAAATAACAAAAAATTGAAAAGTAAAATCGCCCGCTCTGATCCCGTGACAGGGGTGTTCAACCTTTTGTGAGATTTTCATGCATTTTTTTTTAAATTTAATTTACGTAGTCGCATTTATTGTTACTTTTAGATTTTAATAAATAACATTTTAAAACTTTTGAATGATTACAAACATTGCATTTGTAGGTAGTTTATTTGACAGTTAGTTTTGTGTGAACCACCCAGTAACTCTTGTAATACCGGATTATATTAGCTAGCGATACTCCGCAGCTGTGATGGATATCGATATCTTAACATAATAAATCAAACAAAAAACGGATTTGATGACATTTTGTTAGGTTAACGACCATAAGTAGTGCAGTTATTTTAAAAACAACATCGATTTAAATCATAGATGTGCCCTTGCCGTACTTCGCGCGACCGTGTTCACACTGAGATGAGCTTGCTCGCTTAAACTTCACGGCATATAAATACGATATACTAATAACATGTTGCAAAAAAAAAAACGAATTAAAAACAGAATACAAAAAAGTTAAAATTACCTTCGGAAGTCGGTGCTTTTGCTTGTTTTATCGACATTTTGTATGTTTGAGGTTTAAAGAAACCTAACACGAAGGGGATCGTAGTCTAGGCAATTTAATTGAAAAATGCTAAGCATTATTTATTCCCAATGTCAAGTCTGTAGCGATAATGGTTTCTGAAATATGTAGTTGTGAGTGCCTGTGAGAGATAAACGGGCAGGCAGACTAAATCTCACAGTAATTAGTTTTTGTCTATTTTGATGCCGAACACTAAAAAGCCTCGATTGTGAACTCATTTTCGTGTCCTAAAATGGAAAAATAATTATTTTTAGAAAATATTAAAATCGTGCCTATGGTTTTTCATCCCTGAAATAGGACCCACCACGGGTTCTCGGCATCTAGGAAGAGGTCGAAAATTGATTGAAAATAAAAATGCTTGTAATTTGAAACCACGGCGTATTCTTATTAATCTTGTTAAAACATACAACTGTTTTTATTTTTACGTTATTTGATGCTGTATTCGCTAAGAAAAACGTACATTAAAAATGAGCCCACGAGGTGGGTTCTCGGCATCCCAAGTGCGACTTGAGTGAACCCACCAGGTGGGTTCCCGGCACTGAATGTGTTAAACACCTCCACGACGCCCCCTACTATTCAATCCATCCATCAGCACAATCTTTTAAGAGCGGCCAACCCGTCATACTTTTCATACAAACGCTCGTACGTGATTATGCCGATGTTACACATGTATCTTTGTTTTTTTTTTAAGTAATATGTATGTTGTGCACTATATCTAGGTTTCTATGGTTGCAAAAAATTTAAAAAAGTAGAAACAAATTCAGTATAAGCCTCCAAAAATTGCGGTTTTGCGCAAATTTTACCTGAACTTTGGCCGTTCATAATGTACTCATACACTGTAAAAATAAAGAAAACATCTCGATAGAAACCTTGCAAATGTAATGAAGATTCTTAATAACAAATATTTATTTCACACACTTGTAAGACTTATTAAAAAACACGTATCTCCTGGAACAAGTTTAAGAAATTTTCGAACACTATTTTTCGTTCAATGTCATCGCGTTAGGCTGTATGACTTGCGCGGGAGACGAGTTGTGCGGGGTCGGGGCGGGGATAGACGGGGGAGTTGAAAGAAAATCGCCGCTGTGGCTCTGGATGAAACAACAAGCTTTTTGACCATGCTCGCGTTGACGATAGACGGGACGGGAAGGGCCCTCTTAAGTCCGTTACATTCAGTCCTACCGTAAAACGTGATTTTTTCGTACGTTTCCCAGCAATTTTTTTTGCGTACTTAATGTTACTTAGTTTGATGTACATAATGCTTGGTTGACGGCTTCGTGAAGGGTCTTGTTACACCCTGTATAGTTACCGATCATAACATAATTATTGACACAGACAATATAATTAATAGAGAAGTTGAACTCCGAAAAGAACAAAGGTAACAATTTGACGCATAAACTCGTAGGTACCTGCGTGAGGCCAAGCCGAAGGTCGACCGATAGTCCGATAAGCTGTCAGCATGACATGACCATACCCTGACAAGGTCAGATGTCAAATCGCACACGTCTTATTGTTCTAAAAATAAGGTCGAAATTTCTTTGATTATGGTGACTTAATTTGGCCTGATATGTTTATTAGACCAGTGGGTTTGAATGATTTGTATGAGATCAGATTAGACATAATGCATGGTTGCCAGGCATGTTGTATGTGGTTCATGGCGCTAATCAGTCACTTTGTAATGGAAAAAGTTCAGGCGGAAACAGGAAATTGTTGAAAATAATATGTAGTTGTACCTTCCGCGCTTTTAGTATGACGTGGGTATTGGGTAACGTAATAATAAAAAGCTTTATTGACGGATTGCTTGAAATATATTTGTTAAGTGCTTTTTGAAAATAATTGCTGATCCGGGACTAAAATAAAAACAAATACTTAGTTTATTTTCACTCATACCGTTGGATAGAGTAGTTTAGCTACGATTATTTATCAAGCAGTGTAAATAAGGTATAGTTACGTCATAAATCCTGTACCTATCGGGGCTCCACTCCCACATGCTATTCGAGATGATTCGATTATACCCCATCTAGCTAGATTGGAGCTCCAGCGGCTAACTTGAGCCCTCAGTCGGTTACCAACAAAAGGAAGGTTTTCAGTTACTTAAATTATACCTTTTAGATCCTTTTGAAGCTAAAGCTAATGCTGTTGTGTATTAAAATGAACGAATAAACCTGTCTCAGCTATAAAATATGTTACAATGAGCTACCTCAAAAATATCCGCGTTTTCATTCACAAATAATGTATGCATAACAAACCAAAATGCAAATGCAATATTATGCATTCTTTATAATGATATTATGAATGTAGAGTTCATTGTAGAGAGTCAAGTGTGATAGAGTCAATGTTGCGCAGTCACCTTTGACCCAGATAACACTACGTAGAGCTACTTATAGTACATTCATTGTATAGATAGAGAGAGAGAGAGAGACTAATAGTTACAACAAAAAGTTTGTTAATGGCACAACAATGTAGCTAGTAAATATTTTGACTTGAATAGCGATGTTTGTATTGCTATTTCTTTACTTCAGTACTTTACTAACTCGCTTACAACTCAGCAAAATTTTGTTATTTTTATTGCTCAAGACTTTATGTGGAATACACCGACGCGAAAACCACGTATTCAGTACATCATCCACAAAGTTTTTTTTTTTTTTGGCGATGGCATCTCGCATTTCAGCCTCTGAGGCTGGCTACTGGTTAACCGTACAAATCCTATGGATGCCTTAAAAATGAATGTAAGGCACCCAGCCGGTAGAATTTTATCATAGAATTTTTATTTAAAAAAATCAGCTGTTCCATACATTTTGACCATATACGAGTAAGTATTGCACTTTTGTAGTAAACATATGTTTTTTTTTTTTAATAACCGATGAAAAGTTTCTATGTGGGGGGGGGGGGGGGGGCAGAATGATATACTGAATACGTGGTAACTGTTTTCTCTTCGGTGTCCCTTTCACCCCGTATAAGAAGCCCACAATGTTCCCACTGCTGGAGCTCAGGGCTCGTCTCTGTAAGAGGAGGTTGGCCATAATCTATCACGCGGTTCTAGTACAAGTTAGTGGGTGACCCCCACGAATGTCGTCGAATTTTTAATTATACGACGACGTGCCGATTATCTCACGATGTTTTACTTCACCGTTTTGAGAGCAGTGGTGATGAAATCAATTAAACAATGTGAAGTGCGGGTGTCATCGAACTTACTACCGGTGACTAAGTCGGGCCGATAACACTGGCCTACCACTGGTCCTTTAGTAGCCTGACATTAAGTTGCCCAATCCAATTTAGTGCTCGTAGCTAAATAATAACAGCCGCTCGGATCGATCCTTAGGTTAAGCCGTGCTTGCCTAGGTTGGTCTTTGGATGGGTGAACACCCAACACACCGAGCTTCCTCCGTGCCTCGGAAAGCATGTTAAGCCGTTGGTCCCGGCTGTCAATCAATTGTAGATGTTTGACAGTCGTTACAGGTAGTCAGTGGCCCGAAAAGTCTGACAGCCGGTCTTACCAAGGGGTATGGTATTACCCGGTACTAACTGGATTGTTGAGGTCAGATAGGCAGTCGCTCAATGTAAAATAATGGTGTTCAGCTGCATCCAGTTAGACTGGGAGCCCACCCATGGTTGGGAAAAGGCTAGGCAGATAATGATGATGTCACTTTAGATTGATGTGATTATAATACTCTACATATGTGTGATGTGAATATAATAATGTGATAATAGATAAGTTACACAACGTGAATAGATATTTTTCATCATATTAATGTATGAGCAGGATATTAAAAAAAAGGTCGTTATTACATTTGTGGTAACACATTATACTTCATAATAGTAATAATTATACCACAACGTAAAATATAAAAGTGTTTGTTTATATCCGGGTAAGACGAGTAATAAAAAGTGAAATTCGATACCTATATAAATAAATATTATCTTCACTACATAGTATAAAACAAAGTCGCTTCCCGCTGTCTGTCCCTATGTATGTTTCGATCTTTAAAACTAAGCAACGGATTTTGATGCGGTTTTTTTTAAATAGATAGAGTGATTCAAGAGGACGGTTTATATGTGTACCATTGCACCCGTGAAAGCCGGGACGGGTCGCTAGTTAGATCTTAAACTATAGGTAATAATTCTTATTTTGAAATTAATGAACTCAGGTAATTAGTTCTGCGGTAAATTCTTTGTTTATTGTTGATTTGATTGAATATAACTGAAAAGTTCTACTGAATTCTCCAATAGGTTTTATTGTTATTTATAAATGAGCATAACATAACATAACATCACGCCTGTGATCCCCGAACGGTTAGGCAGAGGTGTACCTAATAGCACAGCCACATTTCGCCAGTAATGTTTAAGCCCCATGTAATAGAGGGCGAGCTTATTATCCAACCTGGCACAAATCCAGATTCTGTGGTGGCTACTGAGAAATTCCTGATGGAAAAACTCAAGAACACTGCTTGACCCGGGAATCGAACCCACGACCTCATGCTCAGCTGTCGCACTTGCAACCACTAGACCAAAGATATAAGTGGCTCGTGGCTCAATAATAACAGCTATACGGATCGATTTCAGGGGTTAAGCTATTCTTGTCGAGTTCAATCCGTCGATGATTGACCATCTATTACTTAACGAGAGTTCTAGACAGGGGTCAATGCCTCGGAAAGTATGTTATGCTGTTGGTCACGCAGGTCATTTGCTGATATTTCACAGTCATTACGGGTTGTTAAAAACCCTAAATTTTGACAAGCAGTCTTACCAAGGAGTATAGTATGGTAACTGTGGAGATCGCACCATGTAAAATACCGAAAAATACTGATATTCTGGTGCATCCGGTTTCACTGGATTCGACCCCAAGATAGTTGGGAAAAGGTTAGGTCGATAATGATACATGTCATAATAATTTATTAAATCTTTGTAAATAATAAAAAAAAATGAGTTATAAATGTAAACTAGTTTATACATTATTTTTTTAATAAAAACACTAATTCCTAACTATATATCCAGAGTTTGTGTGGCCATGACTCAGTCATGAGATCAGCTGCTAGTGAATGATAACTATATTAATTTTAACATGTTAAGTAGGGTGCACAAACATACAACTTAGTTCTTATCTCTAAGCAAAGCATGTACTACAAGTTACCTACATTATTATCACTGAATTTACCATGTTTGCTATTTGTTTTGAGTTACTTATCGGTTTATCCGTGATCTTAATCCATATAAACCCATCAGGGACAACAGGCATGATGATTTGCACATCTGTAGATCAGAGGTGTTCCTGGATTAGTCATATTGATATGATATGTGGAAAACTCAGTAAGTTTGCTTATGTTCTATGGCGTATATCTAACCTAACAAGTAGACAAGCCACATTGCAGGCTTATCATGCATATGTTGGATCAATAGTGCGTTATGGGTATACTGGTATGGGGAAACTCGGTGTATCTCGGAAGACCCTTCGTCACACAAAAGAGGTGTATACGTGCGATTTGTAATGAAGACCCACTTACATCCTGTAAACCACTGTTTAAAAAACTTAGAATACTTACATTAACAGGTATTTTTTATATTGAAGAAATATGTAAATTTACCAAATCTCATTCTGATATGTGTGAAAAACTGGGAGATAACTGTAAGTTCAAAACTAAATATCCTAATAGGTATATAGCACTGTAACGGCTCTTATAAAGGTTACTGACGATATTCGCTGGGCTATGGACCACAAGTCTCTTACCTTACTTGTACTTTTAGACTTTAGCAGCGCCTTTAACTCTGTTGATTTCGACATCCTTCTGGGGATCCTTAAATCTCTCAATTTCTCCTCTTCCTCTATTGGTTGGTTTGACTCCTATCTTAAAGGCCGCTCACAGCGTGTTCGTCTTGATGAGTCTTCCTCTGATTGGTGCCCTCTTAGCGCGGGTGTGCCTCAGGGTGGCGTTCTCTCTCCTCTCATTTTCTCTATTTTCATAAACTCTGTCACCAGAGTCATCTCTTCCTTCTTCCATCTCTATGCAGACGACTTGCAGCTTTACCATCATTTCTTAAGGGAAGATGCGGAAGCCGCCGTGTCTCTCATGAACGAGGATCTGGATTTGATTAGTGAGTGGTCGCAGTCCTTTGGACTGCAAATCAATCCTAAGAAATCTCAGGCCTTGATCATCGGCGGCAGATATATGCGGAATAGGCTCGATGTTGCGTCGCTGTCTCCACTCAGGCTGAATGGAGTTCAGATTGATTACGCAATTAAGGCTAAAAATCTGGGGGTGACTATGGATTCCTACTTATCTTGGACTGCCCATGTTGCTGAAGTTAGTCGCAAAGTGCACTACACGTTCCACTCATTGAAATGCCTCCAGAGCTTCCTGCCATTGAACACCAAAATCTCCCTTGCGCAAACTCTCATTCAACCCATCATAGACTACGCCGATGCCTGTTATTTGGATGCCACTGAGGAGCTCTTAAATAAACTTGAGCGCTTGCAAAACATCTGTATTCGTTTTGTATTTAACCTTAAAAAGTATGATCATGTTTCTAACTCAAAATACTCAAGTGGCTCCCAATTCGACTTCGCAGGAACTCTCGGATATTGTGTTTGCTATTTAACATCCTTCATAACCCTAAAACACCATCATATCTGCGGGAACGCTTTTCCTACTCCCGTCCTTCTGATGCACCTTGCAGGTCGCATCTTAAGAACCTCCTTAACCACTATGCACGACAGAATTTTGACACATGACACATCAGCTGAATCGGCGGGGTGATGCGCATTGTCAAGAAATTCAAGAATTTTCGTGAACTTTCAGCATTCGATTTTATAATGAAAAATATGTCGCGGCAGCTGTTTCATACGATAAGTTTGTGGTTAATATCTCCAAAAACGTGTTGATGTCGGTAAAATGGCGTCAGTCTATTGCCAAATATGTGTAAATTACATACCACTACACCCTTCCGAAAATAGGTAACTTAGATGCGCTTGAAATAATGTACATAGACAAGTTTCTCGTTCGCTAAAAAAACTCGAAAGGGCAAAATAAAGACAGTAACATTCTATCTGCGTTCTTATTTTTACCATTATTCATACAAAATTTCATAAAACAACACGTTCCAAGTCTTGACAAATATTACTAAAACCTCTTAGTGCTGACCGTAAACCCAAGATTCAACATTCGATTAAAAAGTTGAAGTCAGCCTAATCGATTACTCGCAATGAAATCAAGTTTGGAAAAAAAAAGTTGAAACGGAATAAAAACTCCTTGGTATAATTTCAAATAATTATATCATTTTAAAATTAACATTTATGCTATCTTTTAGAATAATCTTATTTAGTAATTATTCGATGCTTTTGGCTGATTTCAAGAGAAGGAGAATAAATCTCCTCTCCTCCTCTATTCTATACTAATATTATAAAGAGGTAAAGTTTGTGAGGTTGTAGGGGTTAAACTCTGGATCTGCTGAACCGATTTTGAAAATTCTTTCACTAATAGGTAGCTATATTATCCGCGAGTGCCATTGGCTATATTTACAATGTGCCCGTGGGATAATTTTCGACCAAAACGCTAGCGAAACCGCAGGCAACAGCTAGTAAATAGACAGACGGACAGATCGACAGACTGACTGACAGACAGATTGACAGACTGACGGACCGACTGACAGACAGACTGGTAGACAGACTGACCGACAGACTGGTAGTAGAGGTGGGCGCCGCGCCGGCGCGGCGGCACCGCGCCGCGTTTTGGGCGCCGCCGCCGCCGCCGATCATTTGAAATTTGGCGCCGATTGAGGCGGGCGGCGCCGAGGGCCCAGGCCGCTGTGAACCCACGCCCGCGCGGTACGCGCCACCGCCAGTCGTCACGGCACTTTCGCGCTAGTTGCCACGTACGCTCTTGACTTGCAACCTGACTGACTTTGACTCAAAAATGAACCAACTGGTGACGATGATGACGTTTTACAGAATTTTCAAACGTTCAATACTGAGTTTGGCGATATAAATCGCTTGCAAAGCATCAAAACTGCAATGCCGACCCGTTGGCATAGTGTGCTAAGCATGTTAGAGAGCTTGGTGCATTGTTGCAATAGGAATCCAGTAAACAACATACTCACAAAGATTGGCCAGGAAGACTTGAAACTAATACAATTAGAATGGAACCTGCTGGAAGACCTTATTATATTTCTTCGAAAGTTTCGCGAAGTTGTCGGAAGTTTTATGTGCGCAAAAGTCTGTTTCTGTTAATTTCTGCTCTTGTGTTTCGCTCCGAATTAAAAGAGATTTTATATTCGATCTCAGACAAAGGAAGAGTCACAATGATATCGCTTAAAAATAGAATACCAAAGAAATTTCATCACAGATTTCTTTTGACCAAAAACGTAGTAGTGGCATCTCTTTTAGATCCCTGTTTTCAGAATTAAAAGAAATCGATTCTTATGTAGAAGAAAGAAATACCAATCGTGTGGCTTTTATGGCAGATTGCATCAATGAACATGTAAATACTTCCCGTGATCTTACAGAGCATCCTATCAGATCCAAGGTCCTCTTCGACTCAATCTTTGCTGACAAAATTATATAAGAAGCATAGTAGTTTCAGCGACATTGAAGAGGTAACGCGAACAGATTTTTCTTTTCGAGATGCTGGAGATACCTAGCTTCGGTCTACCCCAAAGAAGTGGAGATTTTGAACGGAGATGTGCTTGCCTATTGGCGAGAGAAGAAAAATGTGATCCCAGGACTTGCTGCGCTTGCCAGGACTATTCTTGTAATTCCTGCTATAAGTACGCCGAGTGAACGTGTTTTTTCAATAGCAGGATTGGTTTTGAGCACTAAAAGACCGCGGTTCAGCCCTACACGCGTCAATAAAATAATTTTCATCCATGACAATTATAAATATTGTAAAAACTTTAAAATATATATTTTTCTGATTTTAATGTTTATTTCCTTCCTTTGATCGCTTTATAATATAACACTTAAACCAGAAATGGTTCTTTTTTTTTTTAAACACCCGCGCCCCGGCGTGGCGATGCCGCGCCGACCAGTTCCACCAGGCGCGCCGCCGCCGGCAAATTTTTGGTCGGCGCCCACTTCTAACTGGTAGACAGACTGACCGACAGATCGAGAGATAGACAGATAGACAGACTGGCAGACTGATTAAAAGACAGACTGACAGACAGGCCCACAGACAGACTGATCAACAGCCTGACAGACAGACTGACTGCAGACAGGCAGACTGATAGACAGATTGAAAGACAGACTGATAGACAGACTGACAGACGGACAGGTCGACAGACTGATATACAGACTGGCAGACAGATTGACTGGCAGACTGGTTGAAAGACAGACTGACCGACAGACAGACTGGTAGACAGACTGACCGACAGACCGGTAGACAGGCTGACCGACAGACGGACGGGTCGACAGACTGACTGACAAACAGATTGACAGACAGATTGATAGACAGACTGATCGACTGACTGACAGACAGACTGACAGATTGACAGACCGATTGATACACAGACTGATCGACAGACTGACAGACAGACTGGTATACACTGACCGACGGACTGGTAGACAGACTGACTGGCAGATCGAGAGACAGACTGACCGACAGACTGACAGACAGACTGACAGATTGACAGACCGATTGATACACAGACTGATCGACAGACTGACAGACAGACTGGTATACAGACTGGCCGACAGACCGGTAGACAGACTGACTGACAGACTGACAGACGGATGGGTCGACAGACTGACAGACAGACCGGTTGACGAATGATTGATAGACGGACACGACAGACTGACAGACAGACTGGTAGACAGACTGGTAGACAGACTGACTAATAGATCGAGAGACAGACTGACCGACAGACTGACAGACAGACTGACAGATTGACAGACCGATTGATACACAGACTGATCGACAGACTGACAGACAGACTGGTATACAGACTGGCCGACAGACCGGTACACAGACTGACCGACAGACCGGTAGACAGACTGAATGACAGACTTACAGACGGACGGGTCGACAGACAGACTGACAGACAGATTGACAAACGGATTGATAGACAGACTGATCGACAGACTGGCAGACAGACTGACTGACAGACCGGCAGACAGACTGACTGACAGACCGGTAGACAGACTGACCGAAAGACTGACAGACAGACTGGTAGAAAGACTGTCTGACAGATGGAGAGACAGACAGACTGATCGACCGACTGACAGACAGACCAACAGACTGACTGCAGACAGGCAGACTGATAGACAGATTGAAAGACGGACTGGTAGACAGACTGGCTGACAGACTGGTAGACAAACTGACCGACAGACTGGCAGACGGACGGGTAGACAGACTTACTGGCAGACAGATTGACAGACGTACTGATCGACAGACTGGTAGACAGACTGACCGACAGCGGTAGACAGACTGATCGACAGACCGGTAGACAGACTGACCTACAGACTGAACTAACAGCGTGAGATTTGGCATTTACATTTACATTTTTTTTAATTTTTTGCATTTACCCAAGGGGAGGCTGTTGGCATCCCCAACATTTTATAAATTATATTTGTTGTCTTGCAACACTTTAACTGTCAATGTCAATATTTTTATGTCAGATCAACGTTCAGTTCAAAAATATAGCAACTCGATTGTCTCCATGAAACAAGTCACGGTTTTTTATTTCCACCAAACCTCTCTCTCAATATTCCAACCACAAGCCTTAACAGAGGCCTTGCTTGGGAACCAAATAATTTTTTTTCTAAGGGCCCAAGACCTGGGTATTCTATATCCAACCACAGATAATATAATACTTCGTCCAATCGACCAAACAATAGAACAATATTTATTTTTAAGTAATTCTACAAAAAAATACTTAAGTCTCTTTTTAAAATTTTTAGTTTTGCCGTTTACTGAAACGGCAAAACTAAAAATTTTAACAGCGGTAGCAGCGGTATCAGTATACCGCATCATTATATTCTGCTATTCAGCGTTGAGTAGTGTCATCCTGAAAAGATAATTCTGGCTGAAGGATCAAATACGATTGAAATTATGTCTGTTCATCCAAATTGAACGAGTATCTATACAAAGTTTCGTGTCTGGGCTATTAACCGCTGAGGAGTTCTCTCGTGAGGAGACGATCCTGGCTGCAGGACTAAGTAATGTTTCTCATAAGAATGTATTGTCACCAGAACCAAAAGTGTGTACAAAATTTCAGCTTAATCGGTATAGGGGAACTGGTTTGAAATTCACTTTCAAGATTTGGCCAATACTTACTAACAAATTATGTAGATAATTTAAATACAATATAAAATTGAACAGCGAATGCATTCATAATTTAATTTTTTATAAGTATAGAATAAAAACGGCGCGAATTTAGCCATAGTTAGTCTGTGCTGTTTGTTGTGTCGGTTTTAGTACAACAATGTACGAAAAACTATTAAAATGACTATTATAAACTTAAAAAAATAATTAGTGTTTATTTATTGTATTTTACGCTTAAAACAAATTTATTTTAATTTCAATCTATCAATTTTTTAAATTCCTTAATTTAATTTCTCGATTTGATCGAAATTTACAAAAAAAGAATCGATTGAAATAATCGCTTCCACACATCAAGATAACAAAAAAAAACAAATAGTCGTCAATTTCGAATATAAATTGAGGAGTGGTAATGAATATTACGAGTTATTGGTCCCGCATTAGTAAACTACTCTAAGATCAGGGCATTTTCATGTTGTTTAGAATAATTGGAATGATATTTTGTCATATTTGTTATCGAATTAATACGCGTCTGTGTGATGTAATGTGAAAAATAAAAATGTAAACACGCAAGTTTGGCGCGAAACTTCGACTTTTGATATCAAAATTCGTCATTACCACTGCTTACTTAAATTGAACCCTGGATTAATTCGTCACATAATTAAATGACAAGTTAATCATTCTCAACATACTGGAGCTTGGATGTCCGAAAACCACTATTTTCATGATTTTTAGCCTCGGCCAGCACTGCCGTCAAAATGGCGATGACCGTATTTACGCACTTGGATTTTTTAAGGGTAAATTAAGAAACTTGCGCGCTAAAGACAGAAGTTTTAATGGCGAGGACATATGAACTTTTTATCCAACTCTCTTAATTAGCGCACACTCATAGCATTTGATAATTGGAATATTAAATATTTACTTATTTAATGAGGATGACGTACGACTTAAACGCTTGCCCCTTTAGGGGCCGGTACCAAGTCAGCGGAGGTTTGTGTGTCGCGCCCCCAAAGGTACCCGTACCGAACTTTATGGTTAAATCCCCTCCACATTCTACCGACTTCTACTCTTATTCCTTCACTGTGCATGCCGTGCGGTTGTGGAATTCACTTCCGCCTGATATTAGGGACTGCCAAACTGTTACAGTTTTCAAGAGAAGAGTGAAAGAACATTATCTTTCCATTTCGTCATAGTTGCATAAATTAGTATGTATTATTAGTTATTTTATAGTATTTATAGTATTTTTATATGTTTGTATTTATAAGTATGTTAGTAGGTATATTCTTATATGGTATGAGGAGGTATTATATTTAAATAGGTCTGCTTTATGTTTTGTATTCCATTTTCTTTTCTGCTTTTACACACTGTGTCTACATCTCTTTTTTAAATTCTCCTTTCGCAGGTATGCTGGAAGAGATTTCTTTAGAAATAAGCATCACCTTTGTACTATTTTCTGTTCCTTTTTTCTTTTCTGTATTTACTGTGTACATAAATTGTTAAATAAAATAGGTTAATTATTCCTGGTACGAAAACTGAACTATATAGGCGGAGTTGCTATCCTATGTGTAGTCAGATATACAACAAGATTCCAAACCAAATTAAAGAACTTCCAATGGTCCGCTTCAGAAGGGCTTTGCACAGGCGGTTAATTGAGAATCCCTTCTATAATATAAAATAATTCTTCCAGTTTAAATGTAAATGACCTAATTGTAATTGTACCAAAATTTGCAGTGTAAATGGTAATTTGAATGACCATGTCAGTCTACAAATTTATAGTTTATACATTGTTTTTCCTCTTCTACCATTTCAGTGTTTGCAATCGAATCTACGAGTAGGGTAATACTTCTCTACAAGATTCATACTTTTCTAGATCAAGCACCTCAAGCGCTGACCTTTTCGCCTCGACGATAACCTGAAGGTCGTTGTCGGCCAAGAGCAATTCACTTTTCGGTAGAAAAAAGCGTGACATAGCAGTTTTTTTCGTACATTTTACTATGCACTACAAAACTAGTGATGGTGGTGTTTTTGAGTGGAATAGATTTTGAGCAATCGAGTTTATATCTTGCCCTACCTATCGCATGGTGCTTGCTCAAAGTCAAGTTAACCCAATTTATAACCCTTAACAGGCTCGTTAAGGGTAATTATGTATAGGGAAAAAGCAAATTCTGCTCTGAAACAATTAATGGGTTACCCGTTAAAATGTACTTCTGCCACAGATTAATTTTAAGTAAACTTAATTATAATGTTTAACTTATGTAACACAACAGTAAAGTTACCAATGTAATCACGAATAAGCGAGCACCTGTGACTGAGCAATTGATATTAGCCGTATAAGGAACTGGGAACGCGTGGAGTCGTGAGCACAGCTAGTTTATAATGGCAGGGTGACTAAGTAGTAGCCATCACGACCCGGCAGATCTTATCAGCTGTCTTGTAGACAAGACTAAGTTTGACTTATCTACGTCTTGTGACACGATACGTTTTAGTCACATGAGAGAGTGTTAATTGCTGAATGGAGTTGTTTTAATTTTGCCAGCGAACATATGGTAGTTATGTAACTTTTTGCATTGCAGTTACTAGACAGTAATAATCAAATCTCTAAGACAAAATAAGTCGTCTATCTTGGCCGATATAAAAATATGATCAGAAGGAACTAGACCCCAGCGAGGAAAACAAATCTCAGCACTGGGAACATTACCAGCAGCATGATTAGTCATAATTATATCTTCATTCGCCATATATCTCGATTCTGGGCAACTCTTTTCCCCCTGCTATCAGCCACCCCTCGAAGATCCTCGCTCTACCTATCATGAGGGATCTTACCTTACGTTTGTTATTTGTTGATTATTCTTACAATAAGCCTAATAACACAATACAAAACAAAATTCAATCTAAGAATTACAAAATACAACTCAATACTTTTCAACCTGAAATTGAATCCAAAGAAATCTTTATTAAGAGATACTACAAAAGCGTAGTCTCTCTTAATAAAGTCGTAGCTTATCATAGTAATGTTGCTTCTAGACTCAGATATGCAATCATATTCTGGGGAAATACTAACAACTGGGATAAAGTTTTTAAATGTCAAAAAAGGTGCGTGCGAGCTATGTGTGGCCTCAACAGAACTGACACCAGCAAGGAATACTTTGGAAAACTAAAAATACTTACCGTGCCATCTTTATATATTCTTGAAATGGCCTTGTTTATTATACATAATCCATCACTGTTTAAATTAGAGCTCAGATCGCGAAATAGAAGTCATTTGTATAATAACCTTACCAGTCAATATAGAACTGCCCTCTTTGGGAAAAGTGTCTTTGCTATGGCCACGAAGATCTACGATAAAATTCCGAATGTCATAAAAGAATGTAGCAATATTCATGTATTTAAAAGTAAATTGTTCCAACTTCTTATGGAAAATTGTTTTTACTCTGTTGATGAATTTTTGACGACTAGAATTTTTTAAATGTTTCATGTCCGCTTGACGATAATGTATTGTTTGTTGATTGTCTTGTGTTTGTCATGCCATGCATGACTAATAGTAATAATGTAATTTATATTGAATGTGAAATGGAATTTATATCAAATCATCAGAATTTTATACTCATTTTTTCATTATGTTATTTAATAATTTGTATGCCCAAGTGGCTGAGCATGGAAAGAACATTATTAGTATGTAATGAACACCTGCATGTTACCCATGATCACAAATAAACGATTTGATTTGAAAAATATTTTTCAGCTTTAAAAAATATAAATTATATTATTTTACCAAAAACCAATAAACAAACCGTGAAATATTAACCCACCTTGATATTAAGCTATATTTATTACAATTGAAATCGCAATAAAGCACTGTTATATCTTTCGAGATCATTTCGGTAGTTATCGAGAGCACAGAATATGTCCATAATGCCTTATAGATTTAACCTACCGAGGCATAAAATGGAGTTACAAAGCTATTAACAATGAAATGTATACAGAGCGTTAAGCTAAAGTCAAGAGTCCATTGTAAGAGACAAGGTGATATTACGAAACGACAATAGGGTTACTAAAGATTGCCACTGAAATAATTGGATTGTGATGAAAAACATTTCTTAATTTTACGATTCTGTTATGTTTTTTTAAACACTGTACCTAAGTGTAGTTTAATAACTGCTTCTTTCAGCTCAAGACTACAAAGCGGTATTTTTATAGTCGTTACATAACAACAGAATATGTCTAGAAATGATTTTCAGCAGAGACTTAATGGCAGAAGAGCGTTAACAAGATTAAAGTAGTTATTAAGTATCATTTAATCTCCATAGTAAAAGAAACCTTATAAAAGCGTGGTAGCCCTGAATTTGCAAATTGGAAAACATAACCTGAATAGTATGACGACCGATTATAACGCGCCTTTGTTATGCTTTTTATCAAAGGTCTGGGTGTTGTGTGCTAATGCTTAATAGTTAAAAAAACTAGAAATCTTAAATACAATGATAATTTGTTAAGTTTTGATTACACGCCATTCAAAGGTCATGTTTGAAGTGCGTAGAGTTTCCCAGACCAATCACACAAAACGATTTTTACTGAATTTCTTAAAGGTTACTATCGGATAATTGAATCAATGGATGAATTTAGCCTTTTCTTACGGAAAGCCTCCAGTTGAACTTACATAACTGCGAAAACAAACGAAACTTCATTGGGTACATTTTGCTTTTTCTTTAATAGCCATTGTTTTGACTCAACAGAAACAGAATTTAGATTTATGTATCGAGGATCCATTTTATTTTCTTTGTAAAATTCATCATAATTCTCTATTTAGGTATTTGGTGTCGGTACTACCATTACCTGAAGCTTCCATTTTTGTTATACCTGCTTTGTAGCCATCTAGCCATATCATCTTTAAAACATTTTATCTATCGTTAATCCAATGATGGATTGTTTTCTTTTTCAATTTGCGTCATCGCTCCCAACATTAGCTTAATTTTACAAACGTCAAATCAGACTAAAAAAGATGTATAGTCCACTTAATATGATATACGAGTAGTAAAACATATTATTATATAATTATTAATAGTTGACGTAAATTCATATACTTGTGACACTAATTAGCATTATAATCAATCAGAATCGCTGAACAACAAACGAGACAGTAAGCTTGCATAAGATGACGAATATAGTTAATTAGAATTCGGTAACTGTCGCGATTTGTAGAGATGTTTATAAATTTAATGCAAAGTGGTTTAGCCGGCAGTTTCGTAATTAAACAAATATTTCAGCCGGAACGAAAGTGATAGTTCTATCCTTATTTGGAGAGACAAGTGCCTACTATTTTGATCTTATCTAATCAGGAATTAAAACTGTAACACCACAATTCTCAAGTACTGGAATTGACTTAAAGAACACAAATAATTAGAACAAGGAACATAATTATGTGAGTAGGTACTCAATACTTTATTGCATTCCATAATATGTACATATAACAGTTGGTATGTATCGAATCAATTATGGAGGGTGGTCGGGCACAGCAAAGTGATTTTTAATAGGAGAGAGAATGAAGGCGCTTTTTGTTAAGAAAAAAATAGATATTAAACCAAATAGTATCATTAAAATAGTATTCTTTGCTTTTATGGTATTTATTTAAATATTTAGTTTTAAGTCAAATTTGTGTATTTTTGTATTATATTGCACGATTTACATTATTAACACTATACAATACGAAGAACAAGAGCACAACAAGAATGATCGTCAATTGTTCATATATTTGGGGAGTAGAAGCAGCAGTCTGTCTATGAAAGTGAAACAACTATATCGTCTTATGTATTGGTATCATCTAGTAATAGATGGAAGATTAGCAGGAACTCCTGGCAAAATACAGAAGATATTTCGTTATTGTCGAGAGAAAACTGATCAGGGGCCTTAGTCTGCTATTGCAATAGTGTCAGAATGGTCTATCATTGATTTAATAAGGCCCCGCGCAGACGAATTACCCTTTGTACGCACGTCAAACGAGTTTCGAACGCGCTTCAATACGCCGTGGGCTAGGGGCCTTATTAAATCAATGATAGACCATTGTGACACTATTGCAATAGCAGACTAAGGCCCCAGGAGAGAGCTAGAATCGATAGAGATACATTGGTGAGCCATATATTTCTTTCTTTATGTGCTTACATCGAATCTATGATGGTAATTTACGAAACATTAATCTCTTGTCTACGTCATTAAATGTGTGGAGACTAAGATTGTCTGTTCAACTTGAACAGACACATACTAAAAAGGAACATAAACTCAAAAGCTGTGATTTGGTAATTCAGTTTAAGTTACGACTTTACGACACACTCAGCAGATTTATGGCTAACTTCCTAAAACAGGAATTAGAAAAGTAGACCACCAAAGTAAGGTAATAAACGAAATCAAGACAACATAGATCTTTTTATTGAATTAAGTGCTCAAATCGTGAACATCCGGGAAGTCCACATCCACGCTGTGTCCTAAACCATTCATCAACATGAAATAAATCAATAAATTGGAAATAAATCAAAATAACGGTCGTTAGATTACTCGATTGACAGCGCTGATTACACTTCTACACCTTCACACTTCAAATTGAAAATATATGCTCTCATTGTATTCAAATATTTCTGCACTCAGTAATCAACTTTAACTGGAAAGAACAGGGTTTATTTTTGATTAATAACAAGCACCACTTTATCAAGCTCATTCCACCTGTGGGTTTGTGAGCGTTCAAATTATTTGTTCACAGGATATCGTGATGTTGAGAAAGACTAACGACCTTATTGTTATGGAGATATAGGTCAAGCAAGAGCACGGGCGCACAGAAATGGTCGGCAATACAATGGCGAGTTAGCCATTTAGATATCACATTGGCTGTATTAGTTTTGGTCCAAGGATAGGAATAACTGAGGGAAATGTGTTCAAAGATCAAGGTATGGCTGGTTATAATTTAAATGAAAATAAATAATTAGTGTGGAACAAAAGCAGGTGTGTAAAGTTAAGGACTAGTATACAGCAAAAGATAATCAATTAATTCTTTTTTTGATTATCTACAAAATTGCTGTCATAAAACCACAAACCTCGAAAGATTATAGAATTTAGGACCATCATCATCACTCTCCTGCCCTTATCCCGATTTGTTTGGGGTTGGTGTACTCGTACTCGTCATCTCAGCAGTCACCTCTTCCCTAGCCATATCATCCTACACACAGTCCATCCATCGTCTCTTTGGTCTTCATTTTAGGACCTTAGGATATCGAAACTTATCATTAACAACAGTACAAAGCTAAGCGATCATGCTTATTCACATGATAATTAGTTGGACTCTACGTATAAAACATTTTGCCGTAATTAAGTATAATTTCCACGCTTCATAGGTACTTGATTTAACTGGAAAAAAAAGAATTCATTCTGAATGCGCTTAAATAAGAGAGAAGTCCGTAATAATGTAAAAAAATAATAAATAAAATAAAAATTTGTTAAGTAATCGATCACTTCCAAAAATGCATGATGGCTTCCAGGTTCAGTGAATTTTTTTTTGTTACTTTTGTGCACTATTATGTGGCTATGGTTTTACATTCTGCCTAAGTCATACGTATAGTTACCATTCATTAATATCTCTTTGTGTTCATTCAGTTTAATTTAAATCCGCATCTAGCTAAGTTCAATCTGAATAATGACTGGGATCTCCTTTTTAAAAGGTCGTGAAGATATTTATGGCAAGTAAAATAAGGAATATCTTACGAAAACGTCGAAAGACTTTGGAGTTTGTGATAATTGAATAATTGTGATGTTGATTGTATTGTATAGCGGGCCGGTGTCCGCAACTCCACGCGTATTTTGCGTGCGGTGTGATGTTGATTATTATATTGTCTTTCCGTCTATCCATTTTTAGAAAACTTTACAAAAAAGAACATAAACGAGGCACAAATCTAAATAAAATCCTACTGTTGGATTTTAACTGCTCCTTCAGAGTCGAGATTTATACAAGAGAGTAAAAAAAAAAAATGTAGTACACCGGTATCGGGAACAGGGTCCAAGCTACCGGCGGTCAGGGCTCCAGAGAGAGGAACCTCCTAACAATACGAGCCGTATCCAGGAGTACCGCTTTCTGAATCAAGCCCTTGATCCAGCTGCCTAACGAGAGCCTCCTTTTTTTTTTTTTACCGATGGTAACTCATCAAATAACCCCTCCCGCTCTGGGCTGAGCAGGAGGGAGTGTCAGACTTTTACTGACTAAAACCCATCCATGTTCCTTCTTTTGCCCTTTGTGTTCCAGGGCCGCGGTATCTCTTTCGAACAGTCCCGCAACCCTGGCAGGCATCGGTCCTTACGGACCCCTTCCTGTTTGCTGACTCTCTTTGAGGCGCGCGTGGAACACGAACGCGCCGTCGACACGGCCTGTCGTCATAAGACGGACGGACGGCGAGCTAGCCCATAGCTCACCGTCCACAGGCCCGCGCCTACGGTGGACGCCCGGTGCGTCTCCCGCGGCGGCTGAGACGTGAGGCAACGAGAGCCTCCTTAGGTATTCATCGTGGCTCTTGGCAATTAAGCCATGGGCTGATACGACTATCGGCTCAATGATCGCTGAGTCCACATCCCACATGTCGACAACCTCGCGAGCCAAGTCAAGATACTTGATTTGCTTATCTTTTTCGGCGTATATTTAGGCATTCCACGTAGGTGCCTTTTAGCGTTAGGAAACGGGCATTAGTGATATGCACAACGACTTCTGACTCTTGAATATCTTCCACCGACAAAAGCGACTCTTACCGGTTATTTAATTCGTGTAATCATTTGCATTCCGCGACTAATAGTGAGTCGCTACCCGCCATAATAAGGAGTATTTACTTTCTTCGATCAAACAGATTAAGATTTCATTACACGCGTGCATAATGCAATGATGGGAGAAAGTGCAAGCTATAAGACTGTGCTATAAGACGGCTATAAGCATAAAAGATCACCAGACGTATGTCGATGGATTATTGTTTAAGTTTCAGACAACCGTGAATGATAATGCCGGGTGCATTATATATGGTATTAAATTGATAGTTGGTAATATCCTTATCATTTGAATATGTATATGTATTAGATCATCATCTTAAATGGGACGAGCGGGCCATAATCTAGCACGCGGGTGCCCAGTGCTAGTTGATAAAGATGCTTTGCAATGCTACAGTGCAAAATGATTTAGTAAAAACGATTTTGTACGTGCCCAAATTACAATAGTGACTCATTTTTCAGAATCTTGACAAATAATGGTCTGCTTTTGTTGTTTTGTAATTTCTATTTTAAATTAATTTTGTAATGCTATTTTAAGCTAACAATAACACTAATCTTATTTATTAGCAGCCTGTTTTGAAACGCCTTTTCGATTATTGTATCGAAAGGAAAAACAACAAGCCGAGCTGCCCGCGGTACAAATTGGCCCAGTTTTATGAAATCGATGACATAAGGTGCAGTCAGGACTCAGATAGCTTTAGTCCGACAATTGCATCTAGGGCTGGCATCCCTTAATTTCACGATCCTTAAATTAAAAGTAAGCCTGATTTCATTGAAAATGTTACTCTTAAATGGGATATGTAAATAATTGTCGTGCTAAATTACAACAATTAAAATAATTGCCTACCTGTAATTGCTCGCAGATCATTCTTATCATCACTCATCCAAAATCGAAAAGGAATGAAAATTGACCAAAAGGTTTCAGTGATCCGTTTCTTCGCGATGATTTTCTTCACCATTATAAGTTGGTACATGTCCAAGATTCAGCATTCACAATATTTAACCAAAGCTTCTTCCGCATGTATGATGTTATTATCGTATGCTGGATACTGCGTCTGCGGAGTATAACCTGACCACACATAAAATAACGTCAAAAATATCTCACATGAGGAAAGAATATATAAGGAGACTGATGATTATAAATGACCATCAGGAAGTTTTAGGTTCTTCAGATTTTCTTCCTAATGACACTGAGAATCTTCAATTCCAATTATGTCACTGAAACGATTAAAATTTTCAGGTCAGCATCAGCCCTAATCGAGTGCAGTGTGGCAACCGCCTGTTTCGTGACCAAACACGAATGCCCGGAAGTCAATGGCCCACTTACAACTCATTTTTCGTGGCCACGATCACGTTATACACAAATAATTTATTTGCGATCAATAAAACCGATCGTTTTGCAATATTTTCTATGACGAATTTTCACTGACAGATCATTTCAGATGCATGTACCTAATTTCTTAAGTGCATAATGCATATATATTTGGTTCGTGCGTCATACGATTGGTAAGAAGATCTTGAGATAAATTTTAGACGTTATGTAGCTAGGCCATGTCATAATATGGCAGACAACGAAATAGTTAGATATTAGTCAACTTTCCAAAAATCTCTACCTACAGATTAGCAATTTAGGACCAAGAATCTCATACACATCTACAAGCTCCTATTTGTAAATAAGTTAGTACCAATGTTTGCAAGCATGAGTGATCGTTAGGGTTTTTGTTTATTTATTTTTATTATTTAACAACACTTACGCCTACCATTTCAGCTCACCAATGTGGTAAATGGGCCTTAACCTAACTTAATCCTTAACTTAAACTTAGAACAGACAGCCTCACCTGTCTGGCATGAATGCTGAAATGGACCTTTTTGGCGCAGCCGTGTGGCACACAGCACATAAGTACAATGTATTTTCTCTTTGCTTTTTTTTTCTTAGTTTTTAATATGTTTTATTTTTTTATTTTGTATCTTTTTTTATTTATGTGTGCTTAAGGAACTGTCGTCAAATAAACTTTATTCTTTCTTTTTTTTTCTTTAGAACTAATTTCTCTAACTAATACATTATTATTTGTAGTTAAAAAGAAACACTTTTTTATATGCCTATACTAAATACTAGGCTGTTGCCCGCGACTTACGTCCGCATGAAATTATTATAAAAATATGACTTATTAATTGAATCGGATTTTGTTAGCAATTTCAAGGGTTTTAATTTTTTGCTCGTAACCCTAATAATTTTCTTTTTTTTTTTTTACCGATGGAAATCATCAAATAACCCCTCCCGCTCTGGGCTGAGCAGGAGGGAGTGTCAGACTTTTACTGACTAAAACCCATCCATGCACCTTCCCGCGGAATCTCTTTCGAACAGTCCCGCAACCCTGGCAGGCATCGGTCCTTTCGGATCCCTTCCTGTTTGCTGACTCTCTTTGAGGCGCGCGTGGAACACGAACGTGCCGTCGACACGGCCTGTCGTCATAAGATGGACGGACGGCGAGCTAGCCCATAGCTCACCGTCCACAGGCTAAATAAAAGTAGCCTAAGTTACTTCTTATAACATCAGCTATCTGTCAGTTAAAGTCCCGTTGAAATCCAATCGGCCGTTTCGGATATTAGCTGGAACAAAAAGACAAAAAAATAAAAAATAATTTGTTTGACTTAAATTTTATTTATTTGTATAGATTACTGTTCATTAAGTTAGTTGACTAACAAACAATCTTACGAAGCACCTCGGTTGTGAGCCTCGGTAAAAGCCGATGTCGCGTCAACTATTGTCATCAAAATTGTGCAACGAATAGTTTTTCACCATTATACTGTTGGCAGGGTCGGTTAACTTAGCTCTTGACATAATTACACCGTTTCGCTTACAATGGTGTTACGTTAATTATGATAGCAACAAAAAATAATAGGCTTCATTTTTGATATTGTTCATATTTTCGTGAACTTAAAATGGTTATCAAGGTTTCGCTCAGATATTTCTATTGTTTTTTTTTTTTGCTGTAGTTTTTGTAAACTTAAAATGTGTAAAGATTTTCGGATGCATATTGGTAATGTTATCCTTAAGAAACAAGAGACTTGTAGACCAGGGAAAAATGCTTTTTTTGTTTATACATAGCAGTGGACAAGACTATCGATGATGACGAACAAAAGCGCATCTACAGTAATCTTCAATGGTGCTTAAAAAAAATCTTTTTTCAGGCTAGAACTTCAGTCGACGTTTGATTCTTATTCTTCTTATGTTACACCAATTATCTTTGATACAATATAATGTTACCAAACAGAAAATTATTCAATCTTTATGAACGCAGTATATTTACTTTGTTAGTGTGCCTGAAAAGTTTCGCAACGTTCGCTTTGCGGTCTTTATTAAAATGTGCACATAAAGCAAATTAAATATTTGATTTTTGAAAATAGATAGATTGTAAAAAAATGATGTATTCTAGATAACAAGTGTGAAATTAGTTATTGCGAAGTTCGCATTAGAATAATGTATCGGGAGCGGCATGAAATTCGATACCATGTCGTGACATTTTAAATTTTTTGATTTAATTGATGAGGTCACGATGAATTCGTTATAAAGATGTAAATGTAATCAAAAAAAATATATTTGATTATTCAATCATTTTGTCATAATTGACAATGATCATTGATCACCTACCGATTATCAATAGCTCCACAAAAAATAAAAACGGATGTAATAAAATAAATCTTACATTAAACAATATTACTTTCCAAATATCTAATAGAATTTACATACGGAGCGCCGTTTTTTTTCCCACGATACCCGTTGAATGTCGAAGTATAGACGGAACGCGTTGGGCACGTGAGCGCACGCGCAACAAATTGGCATGCCACGCGACACTTGAGAGCTGATTTATGTGCCACCAATATGTTTTCTGGGAAGTTAAGTGAGTGAGTGTGTGTGGTTGGTATTAAGAGGTGTTTTGGTTGATTTGTATTCTTTCAACTAAGTCTATCTCGTTGACCTAGTGGTAGCAAGAGATACTGATGAGCATAAGGTCCTGGGTTCGAGACACAGGTCGGGCTAAGTGTTATTAGGTTTTTCCATCAGAAATTTCTCAGCAGCAGCTCAGAGTCTTGATTGTAGCAATAGGCTCGCCTCCTATTACAAGGAACTTGTGACATGTGATTTTGGTACCTCTGCCTTCAGGACAAGCAGGTGTGATGTTATATTATTAGGAAAGGGTTACAAAATTAAATTAATATGGAAGAAAAAGTCTGAACGCAAAGTAAACTTTGCTGATTAGTGATGTTTATGTCGGGGAATTATTATTTAGAGCTATCAAAGAACAGTACCATAACAACACTATGCCTGAAAAACGGGCAGGTACAAAATATTGCCGTAGCGAATCAGCGTTCTGTCCTTGTGACCGACGTAATTAGTTATTGATGTAGATCAAATTACAAACGGCTGAAAAGAAATAACTATTAAATGTTAAACAAAACCTTTTAATTAATACCTATAACAAATACAATAGACTGCCTGTAAATTAATTTGTAATTTAAAAAAACTTCGCATCTGGTCACGATATTTGTATCGCGATTCCATTGGCAGCAAATTATAAATTAATATAAAATACATATAATTACAAAAAGTTATCAGTAATTAACGGCTGTGATTGACGTTGTAATCATGTCGTGAAAGTTCAATTTCATATGAAATGGTACGCGTTTTCAATGTTCAATCAGACACGAGAAATCAAATAACATTAACATTTTAACATTAACATTAGCTTAGTACGGTACGATGTAATGGGCAGACTCCTGTAACATTGTTTCTTCCTGAAGAATAAATATTCATATAGGTATATTTCATGTTTGGGTTAGATTAGAGCGCGCGGTGTAAACGTAACATCTTTATGTTTTCAAAATTCAATATTTTATTAAAATACGGGGTGAAGATGAGGTAGCGGTTACCACATATTTTCTAAGCCCCCACATAGAAAATTTTCATCGGTTATTAAAAAAACAGCTGTTCCATACAGTTTTGATTTACAAGTATTGCACTTTTGTAGGAAAATGCTGTTTTTTTTTTATAACCTTTGAAAAATATCAATGTGTAATGATGTACTGAATACGTGGTTAACGTTTTCGCGTCAGTTTCCTTTCCACCTCGTATAGTGATGAATGGAGACAGGAATTGGACAGATTTTTTATTAAGTCTGCCATCTATTTGATAAAAGATTCAAAATTACACGGTTGAAAGAGTCTGCGATGCTTTTTTTATTGCAAATCGTCGACCGATATTCGCCAATGAAATGTCTCTGCAGAAAGGCGAGTAGTCTGCATTCGGCATGTCATTATTACTGTTGCTGATTCATGACAAAAAACTTACTTTTGAGCGTCAGCTGGCTGTCTTTAACTTCTGAAATTTAAATAGTTCTAATGTTCTAACTAAATTGAATTGTTTTATTTTTATTTTAATATACATTTTTGATTTTCTATTTAACAGATCCCTGGAGCAACGAAGAGACCTGACTCACATAAAATAGCTTAAGCTTAATGTCAGGATGCATTGAAAGTGGTAACAGGAAGTACCTACATGGAAATGGCTGTAGCCATTTCTACGGTTGTTTGTGGTAAAAGGCCAGTGCAATGGTTACTGTTATTTGAATAATTATTTAAATTGTAGGCACGTAGCTACATAAATCAGCTGTCAATTATCGTTGTTAGAGTATGGTGATCGAACCGTTGATTGAATGTTAAACACTCGATTCGATAGCAATCTCTACCTTGTATTATGATGATGAAAAAACCATAATTTATTTAGAATATAATTTCAAGCAAAAAGAGGAATACGGTTAGCATGAAAATACAATTTCTTACAATGTAGTTTATCTTTATATGTACATTACATACAGACTACAAATAGAACTAAAAGAAGACTAAAAGTAAGTTCTATACAGGGTTAGTTTCCAAACACCAGCCAAATTCTCAGATATGATGCAGTACGACATTCTGAGCCCCCCCACATAGAAAATTTTTCATCGGTTATAAAAAAAAAAATCAGCTGTTTCATACATTTTGACCATGTAGGTATTGATTGCACGTTTGTAGGAAACAGGTAATTTTTTTTAATAACCTAAGAAAAATATCTATGTGGGGGGGCTCAGAATGATGTACTGCATTATATCTGAGAATTTGGCTGGTCTTTGGAAACTAACCCTGTATACAACGGCGACAATAGGACAGTAGGTACTCCGCCCCATCGATGTTTATCTTGAAAAGTTCAAAATCTATCACCTTGTATTATTTAACATAACATCACGCCCGTAATTAGCAGAGGTGCACTATAGGGTGTGACAGGGTCCTGTCACACCCTATAGTGCACCTCTGCTAATTCACGAAGCCGACAAACAAGTATTATGTATACATCAAACTAAGTAACTTTACGCAAAAATTATTGCTAGAACTCAATGTGACGGTCTCAAAACATTGTGCTGATGGATGGATTGAATAGTACGCGGGTCGTGGGATTGTTAAAATTAAAAATCTCACATTAAAAACACGTATTTAAAAAAAAAAAAACTTCGAATTTTGACCCCCAATCTCTCCATAACTAGAAGGTGCAGGTATGGTCTATACAAAAAAAAATATCGCAATGACAAGTGCCTTTCGGCTTCGTTAAGAGGGCCCTTCCCGGCGCGTCTATCGTCAACGCGAGCATGGTCGAAAAGCTTGTTGTTTCATCCAGAGCCACCGCTGCGATTTTCTTTCAACTCTCCCGTCTTACCCCGCCCCGATCCCGCACAACTCGTCTCCCGCGCACCTCATACTGCCTAACGAGATGACATAGAACGAAAAATAGTGTTCGTCAATTTCTTAAACTTGTTCCAGGAAATACGTGTTTTTGAATAACTCTTACAAGTGCGTGAAATAAATATTTGGCATTAAGAATCTCCATTACATGTACAAGGTTTCTATCGAGATGTTTTCTTTACTTTTACAGTTTATGAGTACATTTTTTTTTTGCTCCTATAGAAACCTACATATAGTGCACAAAATACCTATTAGTTCAAAAAAATCAATGATAGATGTGTAGCAACTGCATAATCACGTACGAGCGTTTGTATGAAAAGTATGACGGGTTGGCCGCTCTTAAGCGTCTTATTACACCCTTTATATTACACCTTTATTTCGCCAGTTATGTTTAAGTCATGCAATAGGGGCGAGTGTATTGCCATCAACCGGACACAAATTCAGACACCGCGGCTGCTGCAGAGAAATTCCCTAAGGAATAACGCCATACCACTATTGCCCGACTTGGAAATCGAACCCAAGACCTCACGGCCAGCCTTCGAGCTAGCGATCACTAGACTAACGTTAAAGAATTGTTTTTGTAAAACTAAAATAAACTCGATACTTACTGTGCCTTATATAACAGGCTTTTTATTTTTAAATTTAGATGAAATTGCCAACACTTAACACGGCATTCGGCAACAACAGCACCAAACTGCCTGACCTACAAACAAAAATGTAAATTCGCAATTTTACGGCACAGAAATCGTAGTCTCTAAACAAAAACCATAATGCCATGGATGACTTTAATTACACAATTCATTTGTTCTTTGTTTCACAAGTTTGGCGATTGTTTATTTGTTGTGATAGTCGTCGGCGTAATGGAAAAACGAAAGATAGGGCGCCCCGTTGATTTGTCATTATGGTATGACATGAACTTGGTAAAAACGTAATTAAGAATTAATATTTCACGTTGCTGTTACTGTAACAAGTGGTACTTAGTCGGATGTGGCTATTCCGAGGAAGCAGAGTGTGATTGTGGACCCACAGAAAACGATGCCCCATCTATTATCCTGCTCTTTGTATAACTCCACCTGCACTTTGAGTGATCTGTCCGAAACCACTGATAACGCAAAGTTTGGGTCGAAGCTTAGCTAAGGACATCGGCACAACGAAAAATATAAACAAACAATCTCACACAAATTGTAAAATACAAGCTTTCTGTACATCAAAGTAACTCTACTCTACTAGATACTAAAAAAAATACTGGGAAACGACTTTTTTTTTTGGGTCAAAAATATTTTCGTTTTACGCTAGGACTCATTGTAACGAACTAAAATCATTGTGCTGATTGGATGTATTGAATAGTATCGTGGAGGAAAGTAAAGTTGTAACATTAAAAACTTATTTAAAATAAAATAAAACTTGTGAAAAAGTTGAAACTGTGACCCCCAATATCTCCGGAATTCGAAGGTTCCCAGATATGGTCTATAACAAAAAAAAAATATCATAATGACCAGCACCTTTCAGCTTCGTTAACTAAGGGTATTTTTACAAAGATCAGAAAAAAATAATTGTTAAAGCCTAATAAGGTCGTAAGTCCAGGTAGTGAGTAATACGCGGGCCTGTGGACGGTGAGCTATGGGCTAGCTCGCCGTCCGTCCGTCTTATGACGACAGGCCGTGTCGACGGCGCGCGGCGCGTTCGTGTTCCACGCGCGCCTCAAAGAGAGTCAGCAAACAGGAAGGGGCCCGTAAGGGCCGACGCCTGCCAGGGTTGCGGGACTGTTCGAAAGAGATACCGCGGCCCTGGAACACAAAGGGCAAAGGAAGGAACATGGATGGGTTTTACTCAGTACAAGTCTGACACTCCCTCCTGCTCAGCCCAGAGCGGGAGGGGTTATTTGATGATTTCCCATCGGTAAAAAAAAAAAAAAAAAAAAAAGGTAGTGAGTAATTACTACAATATACATAAGTATTTATTTTTGTGAAATTTCACGGTTATGTATAGGCAACAATTAATAACAAACTTTATAGGTACTTTACCTACTAACTAAAATAATGTTTCACAAGATGTTATCGTGAAAGAATTTTAAGTATTAAGTCAACACCTAATAAGTAAATGTTAAAGTGTGTTGTAATTAACAGGAAACTCGTTATATATCAGTACCTACTTATTATCTTACTTCCAATAAATTAAGGCTTATCTTAAGTAATATCAAGTAAATACTTGATAGTTGCTTGTTTTGTGTAAGTGTTCCGAATTAGGTAAATAGCTCGTTGTTCAAAACGGTGCTGATATCGTTTAATTATAGTCTTAAGACTAACGTTACTTTAAAGTCGTTTTATTAAGGTTCATTTACATTTTACAAGTATTCCGTCCTAAGCTATTATGTAGATAAGTTGTCAATTAAAAAGAATTGAAGAGAAAAGTGAACGCATGCAACAAGCACCTTTTTCTTAAGGATACCTATATAACACACGCTCCAATAAATAGTATTTAGTTTAAAATGAACAAATAGTTATGATAAAAAATACAAACTTCAGACGTGAGACTGTCCTGCCAGGGTTGCGAAAGAGATACCGCGGCCCTGGAACACAAAGGGCAAAGGAAGGAACATGGATGGGTTTTAGTCAGTAAAAGTCTGACACTCCCTCCTGCTCAGCCCAGAGCGGGAGGGGGGTTATTTGATGATTTAAAGACGTAAGACTCTAACCAATACCTACATAGAATGTTTTTAATTTTACTTTTGCACACACGGCTACACATCAAGCTATACATTGCCAATATAAGCTGACCTCGCATTGTATGGAAATCCTATACAATACGAGATCAGCATAAACTGGAATAATATAGCTTGATATGTAGCCGTGTGTACTACAACTGAATACCTACTCGCAAACTTAACTAAAATTTACAATAGTTGTCATTGTAAGCAACAAATCTTACCTAATTGGAGGTTCTCGTATTTAATAAGACGTTTGCAAAGCAATGAGCGCGTATGTTTAGGCCATTTTCACGCATTTAGCAGCTGGTAACAGCCACTTAACTTCAATTTATAATGAATGCAGTGACTGTAAAGTTACACATTGTAAAGTACACGTTTGTCGCACACGTCTGCGATTACCATTTATATATGTAGTTAGAAGTATACGATAAAGCCATGAATATGTAAAGAAGTTACATTTTAACACTTTCAGCTATCAATATGACGCATGTGGGGAAAGCATAGTCAACTGCTGTGGGATTTAAAAGATTAAAATAATTATGAATTACTTAGTAATACCTAACGTGAAGCCCTCATCCATGATAAAAATAAAGCAAAAATCGGGAGACGAGAATTTTCAATACAATTTCTGAAGTAGGTAATATTTTAGCTTCGTATGTACAGACGGCCAGCACATTAAGCTACTACAATCTACTACGATGTTCAACTTTATCGCTATCTAGCGACCCGCCCGGGCTTCGCACGGTACGCGGTATACACGTATACATAAAAGCCTTCCTCTTGAATCACTCTATCTATTGCTAAACTGCATTAAAATCCGTTGCGTAGTTTAAAAGATCTAAGCGCACAAACAGCGGGAGCGTCTTTGTTCTATAATACGAAAATTCAAAATTTTACAGTTTCGGGTAGCTTAATTTGCTAGCGTCTGAACATCAAAAACCGTTCTAAGAAAGGTAATCAACTTAAATTAATAACTCATGGACGAAGTACCACTTGAGAGTGTGCCGCAATCGGAAGCAATACTAATTAAAACATTTGCGTTAAAATAACTCCCAGCATATGAGACATTATTTTTACATTGATTGCCTCCACAGTGTCAGTTTCCACGGCCTAATGATCAGGTATGTTCCGGAAACGGAAATCATAAGTACACAACTAATGACGTATTTTGTAACCATGGATAAATTAGCTTGCACACTTGCTTAAAATCTAGTTAGGCCTTAATTACTAAGACACCTTTTTCTTTTTCATGGGTATCAAACATAATTATAATATTTGATTAACTTCTTTTCCCGATATATACCTTGGCTAGCTAAATACTATAACAACTGCCTAGCAATGTGTGTGTGTATGTATAATAAAATACCGAGGCATTTTAAAATATTAAATACAAAATTATTTAAAACTAAATTTTATAAATGGTTACTTGAATATAGTTTTTATAGCTTAAAAGAATTTATAGATAAAAAAAATTGTTTGTAATTCATTGCTGATGCCTCATTGGTTACCTAAATACCTGTCTTTTAAATTTTGCATGCTTGGTCTTATCCTAGCTAAACATGTTTGTGCCATTTAAATTTGTACCTAAAACCTTTGTATACCATGTTTTACGCAAATAAACATACTATTACTATTACTATAGTAAAACAACATTATAGCTAACCGTCAAAGAGAGAATTATGAAATTTTTCTTAAACGGAAAGGTAATATTGTATTGAAATCGGATGAGCAGTTTCAGACACTTACACATTTTACCTTTTTGGAACATAATATTATATAGAAAAAATATTTGTCAGATGCATGGGGTCGGCTTTTAAAGATGGGACGGTGCCTTTTTTTTTCTATTTTAAATCATCAAATAACTCCTCCCGCTCTGGGCTGAGCAGGAGGGAGTGTCAGACTTTTACTGGCTAAAACCCGTCCATGTTCCTTATTTTGCCCTTTGTGTTTCAGGGCATCTCAGGTTCAGGGTATCTCTTTCGAACAGTCCCGCAACCCTGGCAGGCATCGTCCTTTCGGTTTGCTGATATCTCTCTGAGGCGCGCGTGGAACACGAACGCGCCGTCGACACGACCTGTCGTCATAAGACGGACGGACGGCGAGCTAGCCCATAGCTCACCGTCCACAGGCCCGCGCCTACGGTGGCCCCGGTTCGTCTCCCGCGGCGGCTGGGACGTGAGGTTCTCTCCCTCTTACGTTCCGCCACCTCCTTCGCTAGCATGACTGCTTCGCAGAAGGAGGTCACGGCGTTCCATTCCGTCTCGCTCCGGACCATGGATTGAACCAAGGCCGGACGCGAGAGGTCGCCGCCGCCGATCGCCGCTACGAGGACACGGCGGTGCTCCGCCCACGCGGGGCAGATCTCCACCGTGTGCTCCACCGTGTCCTCCGGTCGATCCTCACAATGGTAGCACCCGGGCGTTTACTCCCGCCCGATTCGGTGCAGGAACCTCCCGAAACAACCGTGTCCGTTGAGAACCTGCGATAGGACGCTGTCTCTGATCAAGACATAATCATAAATACTAATTATCCGCACGCAAAATACGCGCTTAGACGTGGAGTTGCGGACACCAGCCCGCTATACAATACAATACAATACAAATACTAATTATTTCGTTTTATTAATCGTCATATTATTATTACACCTGTGGGTGTCCCACAGGTGTAATAATGTTTTTACCATTTCCACTCGAAAAAGGGCATATTTTATACATCGATCGATAACAGTGAATAAAACCCTTTTTTTTACTCACTGAGTGAATAAAAACATTTTGAATTTGGAACAAGCACGAATTAAGAACAAAAAATAAATAAAACGTGCCGCCGACAAGAAAATAACACTGAATGTCGAAAATTGTTCTAATTTTACTACAAATTTTTAATGTTTATACTAATCCTTTGTAATATAATGTAGTAGATTATACAACAAGTGAAAAAGGGGAATTTAATTCGAGGGTCTAAGTTGGATCACCAGAGCAGCGAAGGATTCTAGAGTAGAATCCTGAGCGGACCGAGGGATACGAGAAACGACATGTTTTTTTTTCACGAGTTGTGTATTCTACTTTTTACCATTGACTGCGAGAAAACAAATTAAAGTCAAAAGAAAAGAAAGAAAAGATAAAAGTAAATGAAGAAAATGATATATGATGTTTATTTTGCAAATAGGTTTTTGAAAAACACTTTTACATGTCTCTTTTTTTTAAACTAGATGGGGCCGGTGTTTCGTACCTGACTGCTCTGAGAAGAAATAGCCGAAACAAACTCAGAGGTCATAGTCTCTTTTAAAGTCCAAACATAATCTTGGTTAACTCACATGAGGACTATGCAGATTAGTGTCTGAGATGGTCTCTTGAAGAAAGAGTCACACAGATTCGAGTGGACCTATCCAGTCAGTGCAAGCATTTGTCAGTTATCGTGTAGCTCGACTTATAACTCAAGGAGCTCAACGACACGACGAACAATACCAAAGAAAGGACATTTGGGTAGGTCGCTTATAGTACTCAAACTGCCAGACAATCGTGGAAAAAATAAAAAACGAACAAACAAAAAAAAATACCGACATGGTCCTCACATTCACAATAATCAAATAAAATTAATACACAATACTTTACAAAATAAATCTCAATAAAAGTCATTAAATGTGACCATAAACAATAATAAATAAAAGTAAAATACTTAAGTTAGTATTCATGTCAAATCGTTAAATCTAACAATAAAAAATAATAATAAAATGATTTTTCCGGGCCCTACATGGGCCCGATGTAGACCTGTCAGCGTCCGTAGCCTGGCTACATTCCGGGGACCTTTTCGGAGAAACCGAAGGTTTTGTCTGTGCAATTATGGATGAAGTTATGATGACAAATAACTACCGGAGATTTATTGTGAAGGACGGCATGGACGTTTGACATATGTCGGGCATGTTACCGTCCAGGCGAATCAATACGTCACATTATCTCTAGGTGTTCTCGTCTGGCTAACGGAGAGTACTTGCATAGACACACCTTGTAGCCAGGATTATCCATCAGCAACTTGCTCTAAAATACAGCCTTGTGGAATTGGAAGTGCCGTACTATAAGTATGTGCGCGACCCAGTTCTCGAAAATGGCAATATCACATTGTACTGGGACCAATCCATCATCACCGACAGGACTATTGTAGCCAATAAGCCTGATATAGTGGTGGTGGATCGATCAGAGCGGCGCGCAATGATTATTGATATAACGGTCCCACATGACTAGAACCTCATGAAAGCCGAGAAAGATAAGCAAATCAAGTATCTTGACTTGGCTCGCGAGGTTGTCGACATATGGGATGTGAACTCAGCGATCATTGTGCCGATAGTCGTTTCAGCCAATGGCTTAATTCCCAAGAGCCTCGACCAATACCTGAGGAGGCTCTCGTTAGGCAGCTGGATCAAGGGCTTGATTCAGAAAGCGGTACTCCTGGACACGGCTCGTATTGTTAGGAGCTTCCTCTCTCTGGAGCCCTGACTGCCAGTAGCTTGGACCCTGTTCCCGATACCGGTGGGCTACTATTTTTTTTTATATTTTTAAATGTTTTTATATAAGTTTTTTTTAAAGAAATATTTAAAAATGTAAATTAAATAAGTTAAGAAAGTGAATAAAGGAGATAAAATACTAAAAGTATTGATGTCAAATAAATTAAATGTCACAGTGTATATGAGAAAGGAATCAATAATAAACAAGCGAAGTCCGACAAATTTCGACATTCACAGAGTAAATTTAATTGGAGCAGCTTAATCCCAAGCCTTTTTGTCTTCGAGATAGTGATTAATGTTATAGTAGGCTTTCAGAAATAGCTTCCGTTTTATAAACGATTTGAATTTATTTAGGCTTAGTAATTGAATATGACTCGGAAGTTTATTGTAAAAACGTATACATTGGCATTCTGAACGTACCCCCTATTGTTTTTAGCCTCGTTGCAGGAACAACAAATTTGTGTTTGTTCCTCGTATTTATGTTGTGGATATCACAGTATTTTTTAAACAAATTAATATTTTTATGTGCGTACAAAAGGTTTTCATAAATAAATTGAGAGGGGACAGTAAGTATATTAATCCCTTTAAATTTTTCTCTGAGGGTGTGTCTAGGACTTAATTTATAAATTGAACGAATTGCCCTTTTTTGCAAAACAAATATTGTCTGAATATCGGCGGCATTGCCCCACAAGAGAATACCGTACGACATCACACTATGAAAATAACTAAAGTAAACTAAACGGGCTGTCTCTAAATCAGTTAAATCACGAATTTTTCTAACGGCGTATGGTGCAGAGCTAAGTTTTTTTGACAATTTGTCTATATGGGGGCCCCACTGAAGCTTGGCATCCAAAGTTATGCCTAAGAACACTGTGTTATCTTCCGGTTTCAATTCTTCATCCTTGATTAGTACACTGGTTTTCACTTGTCTTACATGGGGTATCGTAAACTTAATACATTTAGTTTTATTCTCATTTATGAGTAGATTGTTAACTAATGTTAACAATCTAGTCATAAATGGTTTAATAACCAATTAATGACTTTTGCCAGGGCGCTATTAACATCGTCCGTAACTAGCTGCTGACGTTTGAGGTTAAATAAAAGAGAGGTATCGTCTGCAAACAACACGATGTCATGTAGTTCTTTGACAGTTGTTACAGGAAGTCAGGGGCCCGAAAGTCTGACAACCAGTCTTACCAAGAGGTACCGTGTTATCCACCAAGTACTAACTGGGTTGTGTTCTAGGTCAGATAGGCAGTCGCTCTAAGTAAAATACTGATATTCAGCTGCATCTGATTAGACTGGAAGCCGACCTTAATGAAGTTGGGATAAGTCTAGGCAGATTTATCACATTAAATCGAATCGAGTTAAATTCCCTTTTTTTCACTTGTATAATCTACTATTATGTGGATAAAACCGATAATTAATGATCAGATATGTAAAAATATCTAACATTTTCTCTCACTTTTTCCTTCAGAAGGCTAAAACTGTGATGAAATTAAACCTGCCCTAGATCAGATATTTCCATTTAATTAAAACTTACGGTGAGAATTTCACAGCCTTCAAAATAGGTAAGTATTAACGTCATTAACGTATGAAGGAAACTATAGATACTTAATACGACAAGATCAAGACTGTAGTTCAAATCGGCATTGAAGGGTTATTAAACTATTCATAGCCTGGGGTTTTATTTAAGAAATAATGTACGTGCATTAATTATTCTGAATTAAAAAGTGGTTTGTAGCTATCCTATTGAGTGAATTTATTATGACTACATTACTACAAGAACGTATTATTAGAATTATGTAAAGCTAGTGTTTAAATAGATAGTTACTTATTATTATTTACTGTTATGAAAAGAGCGGACGCTGAGAAGGATCCGGTAGGATATTATAAGAAATAATTTGATTCTTGATGCATACGTACCTACCTACCTGTTCAGGCAACGTTTTGTCTTCAGAGTGGAAACTATTTGCAGCTCTATTATATATTTTTCAAAATAAAAAGTCTTCTTCCAGAGCGTATGCAGGTCTTTAAAAGATAAAGATTTATTACCTATCTCTCTTTTGCAGCAGCAGATCACATCATTCTTTTTCCATGAAATCTTCTCTTTACCTTCTTTTCAGGAGCCACGCCATTCTCAGTTCCCTCTCCTGTTTTGATTGATGCGGTTTCATTGTATAACCTGCAAAAACTTATGGAAGCTAGCCAGTCTCATAACAAAATGTTGATCAGATCCTTAAGCTTTTAATCTTGACTTTGAAATCTGTAGACTTAGCACTGCTAATTGGCAGTGTTTAAGCGCCGTAAGCCCTATCCATTTGCAAACAGGTTTTATGATGTTATCACTGACCGTTTGTGTGGCGACGCGACGTTTCAATGGGATTTTGATGTAGAATTTGTAACATGCTGTGGTACCAAGACAGTTATTTTGTATGCCCTCCGGCTGAAATCGTTAACCAGTGTGATGGGAAAGTTATGTAAATATTTGTGTAATTCTCTGTTAGATAAACGACAGTTGTCCGTTGGAATATGCTTTTCCATCTTACAATGAATGGCGTAAGAGCCTGTTGTAGGGTTTTATTGAACATGCCATCCGCTTGTGTAGTCGTAACATCCTAAGTAGGTATGCGTAAACCTGGATTCAAAATGATACTTTGCATAATGTTATAAAGCCATCGCAACGTAAGTAAAGGGAGTTGACTGATGCGTTTGCTAAAGAGAGCGCATATGCAATGAGCCCATTACGTTGACTAGTATCATTAGTAGGAAAGACTACATGAAGCCGACGATGAGTTTATAGTGACTGCAAGCAAGGTAAATCAATTGAGATGTTTGAATTTTAGCTACAAAGCTCATGGTTTCTCTGATTACTACTTTCAGAGTCCCTAATTGCCCGCGATTACCTAACTTGGCAAAATTATCTGCAATCGCGGATCCTATTTGGTATTCTATGCAAAATGACTCACTATAAATTGAAGTTCCAATGAAGACAGGTCCAGTTGCGATTGTGATATTTATTGGGTCAATTATGTTTCGACAGCGCGACTATTCGTGTAAATACTACTGTTACAGTGCTAGATTCTTATGTAGATCGGCTCCCCATAAAAGGTATTTTATCAGCTTGGCCCATTGAAATGTTAGCCGTTCCAACTACTTCCTGTCAGAAATGTTGAAGTGAATTATTTCGCAGCTAATTGCAGTTCCTAAATGAGACGTGTTGATTTAAGGTTTTTACAATACATTCCAATCAGGCTGTGGTTTTTAGATTTATTCATATTGAAATGTGTAATATCAATACAAATTGAGGTATTCATCAGTCATTTATTAAATCAGACCGAATACCTGATGAAAACAGTGAACGAAATTGCTTGTTAAAACAGATTGTTCGTAAGTTTCCCAGAGACATTAATTTTAGCTAATTTATTCGTTTTTATGCACGACCGATGTTGTACCTCAAGTAACTTAAGCAATTAGCTCAAACTGGTAAAATATGTGCATGAAATGCATATAGTTGTGAATATTTTGTGCCAATTTGGCATTAGCTAGTTTAGTTCCGTTAGTACATAATATTTCTGCTGGTCGGTCTGTTGGTTGGTCGTATCTGGTTGGTCTTCGCAAGTCCTCGAATCTTTAGCTTAATAAATTGCTATCTTCATTGCTTCGTGAAAAATACATTACATTCGAGTAAGCTAATGGGTAACAAAACTGTGAAATAAAACGCAACAGGGAAATGATTATCTTACTGCAGTATTTTTTTTTAAATATTTCACAGAATTGTGTGCTTCTGGTTTTTACCTTAAACAGACTTCCAGTGAACGATATTTAGTGATTGTTAAAAAAGAAACAAAATAAATTACTTTTCGGACATAGAACTCTAAATACCTGTGCTAAAACTGCATACTAAAAAGTGCATTGACATTGAAAAGCATTCTAGTCGCATTTATAATTCGACAGCAAATTGCACTCACTTTAACAGTTAATATAATTGAATAGGAGAAATAATTATGCAGGCGCGAAATTATTCAACATGTCGGCGTCGTTACAATGTAATTAGGTATCGAGATTTAAATTCGTAATAAAATTACTTCTAGGTATGCAACAGCAGTTTAGTCACGTCGTAACTTTCTATTAGTTTATAATTTCCGACATTTACGTGTGCGAGAAGAAATAAAAGCCATTTTTAATTACTTTCCATATTTGAAAATCCATGGATAATGAGGGATAATGTTACATTTTTATAGATCGTTGCTTTTCGCGCAATCCTACAAGTACATACTATCATACGAGTACCACTTGATGTCTTCAGTTAAAAGTAAATCTACAGGCATTGATCAACACTATTATGTGTTCTTAAAGAGGAAGCACTCAGCATAGGTTGAATCAAACATCGTTACTGCACCACAATCCCCTTTGTCGATACGGTTCTTTCTGACAGACAGCAGAATCGAACTTGCTGATTGATGTCTTTGACCGGTGACGAAAACCCACCTCATTGTAGAACGCAATATTGCTTAGATATCAACAATGTAACACAATTCCAGCTGAAGACTGCAATGATGTTGAACTATTTTAGTTGAACGAATAAATTAATTGTCGTGAGGCAAAAATGGGTCAAATAAGATGCCGTTGAGGGTTTTTTTTTCTGATGTTTCCCTGAAAGGCAGGTTGTCTAGTCGCGTGGTGCAAACCTAGTTTCAAATCCATTCCAAGAGTGTTAACTTAAGAACGATCACCACTACATTTTATAACGTTGTTTCACGTGATACGTAATTGGTTTTTGATTGAATTCTTCCGCGATATTGCGATAGGTATGCAGGCTATTCAGATTGATCTATTAATTATACCAATAAACACTGTCTTTGGTCTATGCTAAATAGTTACGTAATAAGGTAGAGCTTTTACTTTCAGGCAATCTGGAGCAATATGTTAATTTTCTAGTCGGTTCTTCCTTTTTTTAGCAAGTTAGTTACAAAATTAATACTCACTCAGATGAATGGAGCGAAAATTGATTAGGCAGATTTGAACTTTCTGTTTTATTTTGTGTCTGGCTGAATGTAAAATTACTGGTCTATAGGTGACAACTGACAACTTGTTCCTATGTTTATTACTAGGTAGGTTGGTATTGATTTCGTCGCGTTGTTTATGGTGTTCTGCTTTTGATCATGCTTCTAATTGATCACATAACTAGTGAGATGTATAGTATACCGAGTAATCAAAGCTAATTTTTATATAGCTGAAGTAATATTCCAATGAAACGTTTTAATGCAGGAAGATTAAACGTGTAAAATTGAAAATAATTATTGTTTCAGATGCTAAACGAGTGTCTTAAATGTTTTTTTTTTTTAATTTTGATTATTCCTTTCTAGGGGCGAGATAGTGATGAATTTTAATTCCGATCAACTTTTTAATATTTTAAAACATAATACCACTTTCATTTTATATTCATGGCACTTATCAAGTACTAACGATAATAGAATTAGTTACGTTGGTATCCTGTCAATATTAATAAGTATTGATTTATATGTTCGAACTAATAACTGAGCTCCGAACCTGCACTTAGGAGGAAATGAATTAAAATTTATACATAATAGTCAACAACGAGACATTAATATGGCCGATAGTTTAGTCATACAGCGGTGATTGGATTTACTTAATTTAATAAAGTGATATTACCTGCAGCAGTTATTAATGTATACTGATTCTATTAGCCTACGTCATCCCACTGCTGCAGCGGTGGCCCAGTGGTACCGGCACCAACTTACGAACAGTAAGTCGTAGGTTCGAACCCAGGCAGGCGCATTACTTTGTGTAATTTGTTTCATCACCATTGCTCTCAAAACGGTGAAGAAAAACATCTGAGGAAACCGGCATGAAAATTCGAAGACATGTGACATCTACCAACACGCGCTGGGCCCGCGTGGTGGATTATCGCCCATTCCCTCTCATAGAGAGGAGGCCGTGTGTCCCAGAAGTGGGAAAATTATAAGCTGATTATGTATCCCACTGCTGGGTAAAGGGCTCTCCCCATGACTACCAGTTGTTTCCATTAATGTATTGAACTAAATATTGTCGCTACGTGATGATGATGATTATTAATCATCATCACCTGCCTAGCCTTTTCCCAACTACGAGTAAGTTTGGATCGGCTACCAGTCGTACCCGATGAAGCTCAATAAAGGTATTTTACATGGAGCGACTACCCATCTGGCCTTGACAACCCAGTTACTGAGTAATACGATCGTACCTAAACATGGTAGTCAGACTTTCGGGCTACTGACTAGCTATTTGTAACGACTGTCAAAGGTCTAATAACGCAGCTGGGACCTTTTACCTGCAAAAGAAATAATAACGAACCTGTTTAAAACAACAGTAAAATCTCTCAAAGAATAAAAAGAAAAAGAGTGTCCGCTCGATACAGCAGGAAAAATACCTTTCCCCAAGATTTAGTTACTCACCCAATTACCACTGTCCTTAGTTATAGGACACAAAAATAATTAACAAATTGTAATAGTAGCATATACTTAGCTGAGATCCAATTATAGACAGTAGTACTATATTTGTCTTCCCACGCACTTTTAAAAGAGATTGAGTAAAATGGATAACCAATTTACGCATGCCCCTGAGCGTTTTAAACAACCTGTCATTATTTGATCAATTGGACAATGATGCAATGCATAGAATCATTGACTTTGCCTACTAGTCTACTTTCAAGAAAACAGGTCGCATTGGAGACTGTCATAAATAACATAGACTGAATGATTAGCGAAAGGCCTGAGTAAGGAATAAATGTTGAAATATTTGATGACTGATGACGGTAACTTGGATTTAATTGTTTTTGGCTAAAATTGAATTTTTGCAAAAACTATCTACACAACGGTATAGGTTTATGTACTTTTTAACGGTAACCAAGCTAGCAAAAAACAAAAACAAAACTATATGCACAATTCCTTTTGTATTCCTTAAAAATATCTATGTTTCAATGTTGCCAAACTATGCGTAGGTAACACCCACCCACGGCAACAGAATTGATTGAATTTGTCCACGTGGTCACATGGAAGGTTTTTCAATTACTAATCACACACATCTATGGTTTAATGCCCGGGGATATTTTAGGCAATAAAAAGTCGATCTAATCCATAACTTTAACACTGACGAGACGCTTAAGGGCAGAATTAACAGTTTCTTAATAAAATAAAACGTCAATCTAAAATAATTGTTTTAAATAAACGGCCATTAGGCCAGATTGTGTCAGGTAAGGTACTTTGATTTATAAATATTGACATTAACGGCAATACTTTGAAGTAACTTCGTAGCCCGAAGCAATATTGGTGTTAAACCAAATTAACACTCAAGCCCAGTTTTATAAGGCAACAACTTATGCAGATATTTTATGTAACGTATGTAGGATGGGCCCAGAGTTCGAAAAATAGTCAAACAATCAAGATGACGTCACGTCAGGTAAAACAAGACCCTCAGTGATGGGAACACGACGAGAAGAAGAAGAGGATATCATCATCAATCACTCACTGCTGTGTTATAGGCCTCCCTTTTTTCTGCCACACTTTCCAGTTCCATGCGTCCCTTATCCAGGTGTTTCCTGCGACTATGACGATATCGTATCGTATCGTTAATACCGTCATAACACCTGAACTATTAACATTTTAATTTCGTTTGTAGAAGCTTGTAAATGGCAATTTAAGCGCTAATTGTATGCAAGTAAATTTACTTACATTAAATTTTTTGCCATTATCGTACTAGGGCAATACCCATACATAATAAATGGCGATGCTTGTTAAAAATGATATATGTACTAAATTAATCAGTAAGATAAGCCTATAGTGAGCAATAAATATGAAAGCGATACGTTTAGATAGATGGGGTATACCGGTTTCTAAAACCTTATCTAATCTCTGATCAGAGTTTGCAATCAAATGTAACGTTAACTTTATTGTGTTGATTTTGATTGGTTGCTGGCATTTTGGCTAACCAATCACAGGTGGTTACCAAGAAATTGAACTGCAATTAAATGATCGGAAATTTGATAAGGCTTCAAGAGATGAAGAAGAGATTCACTGATTGGTGTGATCTCTTTATGTTTTACACTCGTTAACATAAAACTATTAGGCATAGGCCTAACTTCTCCAAATTGGGTATCTTTTTGATATATGGCAATTTGAATATTTGGCATTTTTTACGAGATTCTTATCTTTACTTGAAGTTATTTCGATAAAAATTAGGCATAAAGTTAGTGGGATCCTGATAGCAATTGGTGGCTGGAAGGAATACCGGTTTAAACCTTATCTTCTTTGATGGAAATGAGATACCAAATCCTCTGGATTCACGATTCATGGATGTTTTGATCAACCAATCACAACACCTAGTATAAGAGTAAACGACAGATTTTTGACCAAGATTGCTGATTGGTAGATTTTTTATCGATACAGATTCATAATCACCGATTAGGACTTACAAAGTTACAAGGATATTTTGGCGGCCGAACGACATTGACAGCGGGGCTACATTTCACTTTGGCCACGCGTCAAAATGTCCTTGTGCTGTTATAATTTGCACAATTTGTATTTTATCATAATATGTATGTTAGTTTATAAAGTATATATCTATTGACCAAAGTAGCCTGAAAATAAATGGATATTGTTGTTGCTTAGACAATTTGGAACAATTCACTGCATGGCATCAAATTTTGGCTGTATGTATATTTGATACTTTTACACGCAAAACCTTCTCAACGAATTTTCATATTTGGTAAAGAAGAAGCCTGATTAATCGACACATGGATTAATGTATAACCGGTTTCTAAAAACCTATTCTAAGTAATCTTTGATCAAAATCTGCTATCAAATTACCAGGCTTTAAAAGAAGGTGGTTGACGGTGGTTTGGTCAACCAATCAACAGCTAATTTACTAATTAGTGATTAAACTAATTTCTAAGTCACGGAGGTAAAGATTGCCGATTGGAGCATTTCTTTTATCGGTTCAAATGATTAATTGTGGCCAGTTGACTATGCGGACGTAACACTATATCCGTGTCGACTGATCTTATAGAAGTAAAATAAAACAAACATAAATCTGATTAGAAATGATACATAGATAACGAGGCATACTTATGTAAAACTGGTGTAACACTGTCGTGTCTAATACTATTAATCTTTATGTCAATATCTATTAACTGGAACATAAAAAGTCGTTGGTAAAGTAAATAGTGTCATAATTGAAACGTTGACATTAGATTTTTTTGATATGTTTTTACTTTATTGGTTTATTAAAAACATAATAGCTCTAAGATCTTCTAGTTTTACGTGAGATTAAGTACAGCTTATCCTATTTTTGCGCAGGGGAACGAAGCGGTGTTCGTTGCGATACGTCCGCATCCTGTTGAATTAACCTTTTTTGTGGCCAAACCCATAGCATGCGCCCGCGCTGCTCATACTATTTTACATTGCAAGCTCGCATGCGCGTCCACTACTATCCTGTTCACTGCCTACTTACTCTAAACAATGCCTAAGATGAGTACTTCACAGAGTTTTTTCACGAGCTTCTCAAACATGTTGAACCTTGACCCCAACAAGTGCCTATTCTTATGTATCTCTATTATGGTAACAACAGCGCGTTACCATCCGTGGGTCAGTGACATTGACACTGTTAGATATGATATATCTCCCATTGTGATACTCAAAATGATCAATCAACTTGAGAATCAGAATTAATTTTTACATACATAACGTAGGCCTAGATAACAATAGTAATGCTAATGATTCTTATTATGATAACTATTATTAAATTAAGTTTATCTCTCATTTGGGCTAATAATGTATGATGTGAGCCAGATTTGAATGATAAGAGTATTGTTTTATTGAACGTCACCTACTTCGTTAGTTATTTTTAATTACAGTGAAGTGTTAATTGTTGGTGCGTATTTTTTAAGACCTATTGTTAGTTTCAATATGCAAGTTTGAGCTAAAATGTCTACAAATATTTAAAAAAAAATTAAAGACTTATCAATATTAATCGTGCCAATAATCTTTCATTAAGGTAGTGCGTATTGAATTGATGGATTACATAGTACTAAATACAGCTATATAGCAAAGTATAAACTTCTGACATTTGAATTACTATAGTAAAATAAAGTGCTTAAACTCGTAGTCTTCAAATTCGACTTGACAAACTATATGCACTTTTCAAACTATATAGGTAGATTTATTTATTAGACGAAATTTAGATATTTTTCCCGCTTAAAGTTAATTTGTGTTCAAATATTTTTTTGAACTTTTAATCCCTGAAAAATCCCGCACGGCTCTGCTTTGGTGGTAACAACTGCATGTCTTGTCGAACTAAGAAGAGTCTGGATGTGTGCCCGGTTGATAGCTTCCCTCCTATTAAATAGGACTTAACGATAACTAGTGAAATGTGGGTGTACTGTTAGGTGCACCTCTGCATAACACTTCGGGGACTTCAAAACCTATGTAAGAAGGTAAGAGCTTTATAAGAACAACAAAGAATAGACGAGTGATGCTAAACTATGGAAAGCACGAAGCTCCAGGGCATTAACACATTCGAGTCCACCCCCGTTTCATAGTGCGCATGTGCCATCCCACCATACATATTGCAAGTGGACCCTCCAGGTGGGTCCATGGCATTACGTTTGCGCAAAAGAGAACCCACCTGGAGGGCTCTCGGCATTAGGTTTGGGATTAAGATTTAAAAGCCTAAAATAACTGGTAAAATAGAGTTTTCAGGGGGTGTTATCGCTATATTAGCTATCTGTGGGGGTATTTTCATGCCCTAGTAGGGTAGGAGAAGTGCAATAACAAAGAAATAAATAAATAAATGAAAAAGTAAAATCGCCCTCTCTGATCCCGTGACAGGGGTGTTCAAACTTTTGTGAGATTTTCATGTTTTTTTTTTTTATTATTTAATTTTCGTAATCGCAATTATTGTTTCTTTTAGATTTTTATAAATAACATTTTAAAACTTTTGAATGATTACAAACGTTGCATATACATATTCTATTCCTTCACTTGTAATACTGGGTTAAATTAAATTAGTTAGCGATACTTCGCAGCTGTGATGGATATCGATATCTTAACACATTAAACCAAACAAAAAACGGATTTGATGACATTTTATTAGATTAATGACCACAAGTAGTGCAGTTATTTTAAATACAACATCGATTTAAATCATAGATGTGCCCTTGCCGTACTTCGCGCAACCGTGTTCACACTGAGATGAGCTCGCTCGTTTAAACTTCACGGTTTACAAAAACGATATACAATCATAAATGTTGCAAAAAAAAAAACGATTTATAAACAAAATACAAAAAAAGTTATAATTACTTTCGTAAGTCGTTGCTTTTGCTTGTTTCATCGACATTTTGCATGTTTGAGGTTTAAAGAAACCTAACACGAAGAGGATGGCGGGATCGTAGTCTAGGCAATTTAATTGAAAAATGCTAAGCATTATTTATTCCAAATGTCAAGTCTACAGACTTGACATTTCCCGCTTGACACTTGCGATAATAGTTTTTGAAATATGTAGCTGTGCGCGCCTGTGAGAGATAAACGGGCAGGCGGACTAAATCTCACAGTAATAAGTATTAGTTTTTGTCTATTTTGATGACGAACACTAGAAAGCCTCAATTTTGAACTTATTTTCGTGTCCTAAAATGGAAAAGTAATTATTTTTAGAAAATATTTAAAATCGTGCCTATGGTTTTTCATCCCTGAAACAGGACCCACCACGTGGGTTCTCGGCATCTGGGAAGAGGTCGAAAATTGATTGAAAATAAAAATGCTTGTAATTTGAAACCACGGCGGATTCTTAATAATCTTGTTAAAATATACAACTGTTTTTATTTTTACGTTATTTGATGCTGTATTCGCTAAGAAAAACCTACATTAAAAATGAGCCCACCAGGTGGGTTCTCGGCATCCCAAGTGCGACTTGAGTGAACCCACCAGGTGGGTTCCCGGCACTGAATGTGTTAAGAGAGGTTCATTCTAAGTACGAGATGATGCCGTAAAGAAAATAATGAACCTGTATACGAAACTTATACTGTCATTTATGGGATATCTTCCGTGATTATTAATTATTTTGGGCTCCCCATATTTTGACGTTGTTGCTATAATTGTAAGGTCTAGACAAATCTGTCTACCCTATATCTTAGATATATCCCGTAAGTGACAGTATAAGCAGTTTAGTTTGAAACCGTGAAAGTTTAAAACAGTGTCTGTAAACATTTTTTTTAAGGGTGAGAAAGAAATCTGTGCGAAGAACAACCAGACTAAAACTTTCGCAAACAGTTTTTCTTTGTTTCGCAGTTATTAACTTGAAACAGTTTCTTCCTTGAAACTCATTTATTTTAAACTATGAGAGGTACTAAAGGTACATGTAGGCAAGTTCACTCACGCGAGTGCAGTCACGATCAAAAGTAATGCTCACACGCCCACTTGATAATTCAATTTGACGCATTAAAGCTCAGTACTGATGTTAATAAAGTATTTATTCAGTGTAGCCCATTAAGTGTGAGATATGAGTACGACGAACACAGAATTATGTTCACTTTGCACCTGATAAAAGACATATTCTGTCAAACGTAAGGTAAAGCCGCCTACCTTGTTTCAATCATCGGTTGCGCAAGCGCTGTGGTTGCAATACCATTGATCAATTTTTGTGTTACGTGTACAGTCAGCTACAGCAATGTGAATTAAAATATTGTAATTTTGGATAAGTCAGGATTTACTACGTTAAGCTTGTACATCATGTGGGTAGCAGTTGGGTTTCGTGCAATGAAAACACACTAGGTGCGATACACTGTTTTTATCAAACTAACAAATTACTTGAAATTACAACTTAACCTTAACACAATAACACGAGGCACAACAAATTTGATACAGTTCCGGGACGTCTCTACTCCGCTGCGATCAGACACTCAATTTTGTCCTCGCCGCGAGCTGCAAACACCACGACTCTGTAGAAGCACGCTGTGTTGTGGGTAGACATGGTAAGTAGGTCACGTGATATCACCAGTGCACACTGGCGCGCTTGTCCATACATTTTATGTCCGTAATAACGAGCGGATCCCACATATTTATATGAATACTTTAATAATCATAAATGCATATTTTAATTATGTTCAGAACAAGCTAGGTTTCTTACAAATATCTAATCAATAGTAGTCACGAACAGTTAAAAACTTAAATAATCTCGACAATCAGCTTTAATCCTAAACTACAGAGTTGTTAAACTAATTAAATCGGATATTACCCATACGTGTACCTCATACATCTTCAAATTATAGGCAGAACAATTATATTGTGCGTGCAAGCAAAAGTTTCAATGACATGTGCAAGGAATATGATTTGGACCCATTCACAGTTAGTGTAAATTCGGCCAGAAGGTGCTTAAACCTCAAATTTTTCAAGTAGCGGTAGGTTATTTTGTTTGTTTTTACTATTTTTTCTTTTATTTTAGTCGTGTAATTGCAAACCAAGTATCTTCAAGTATCTTCTTCCAAGTTTCTTCTTCTTCAAGTATCTTGTATTCTTCTTGCTTTGATTAAGCGGTGAGTTTTCTGTTTTTGTGCTCACACTATTTTTTTTTTATTATAAGTCTATACGTCAGGATTAATTATTGGCTTTCTGGTGACTATGGTTCCCTTTTTGTTTGTTTTTATAAGCTGTAAGTCCTCCATGTACTAAAATAAATAAATAAATATTAACTAAACTATGCACAAGTTGCAATTGCGACATGCAATACATAAAAAAAACACCCTGCAATGAATAAGTACCTAATTTAGTCAATGTATCTTCTGTCATCGAATGTACATTTTAGACACGATCTGTGGGTCAACATGAATCAATTGGTCAATGTCTAACTAGAGCTACCTGCAAGTGATAGCCATGCTTATTAAAGCAGTTAGCAAGGTCTTTAAAGGTGTTGACAACCAGGGGGCGCCGGATGTACATACGTCAAAAGAGCAATAAAAAAAATACAAATAAGCGTGTTTGCATGGGGACTCTATTAAAGCACTCAAACGTTACCAATAGCGCTTATAAATGGTTTTTAACCATTTACAGATTATAATTAACGAATAATAAAATCAAATATTAATTTAGTTCAAGATAAGAAGGCCTCAGGCTTACACGTGAAGCTGTCATCACCTGCCCAGCCTTTTCCCAACCAAGCTGGGCATGGGGTCGGGTTTCAGTCTGTCCGGGTGCAGCTAAACTCTACAACTCAGATACTGGGTATTACGGAACCGCTGGTAAGACTGGTTGTCAGACTTTTCGGCCACTGACTGTTACGACTGTCAAAGATCTACAAATCGCAGCGGGATCAACGGCATACCGTGCTTTCCGAGGCACGGAGAAAACTCGATAAGTACTGGATGGTCCATGGACCGACTTGGCAAGCGCTGCATGACTTATAAGATCGACCCGTGCGGCTGTTAATGTTGAAGCTATGTCCATTACAGGCCACCTCTCGATGAGAAGTCCATAATAATATATCAAGAAATGAATTCTCAGCTACTTAAAATTAATAGCAAAGTTAACAATACAACAACATGCATTTATTTACAACAACAAAGCAGGCATAGCAGCAACAAGCAGAACTAAAGCAGGACAGTACCTTAAGCAGGTACTTCTTCCTATCAAATGGCAAAAAGTTCAAATGTGCGTGGCTCAAAATTTAGCTATGCGAACTTCGCAATAAGGAGCAAAGGCGAAGATTTCATACAACTCGATTCCTACCGGATTCCCTTTGAAAAATGGCATAGTCAGTATTCTATAGACAAAATTATATAATCACATTAAAGATATGTAGGTACTCGGCTTACTTCTTATAAAAATTGACCCTTCGCTACTGATAAGGACTATAAGGCAGGTATACTGACTCGCTGACATGTCATTGTGCTTTCAAACTCTTGTTTACATTATGTATTGAGCTGATGTAAAGATAAGCTGACAGTGCTGTCACGTTTTAAATATTAACTGGTCCGCGCCCATGGCCACCCACTGACCCATTTAAATTACAAGATTAACAACATGTGTATGGTTCAAACAGTGTGTCTAATCCTAGGACTTCTCTTAGGTAATAGAAAGTAATTGAGGACTCATTTATATTATTTATTTATACTAGAAAGGACTGATTTATATTACCTCCTTAGTCTAGTGGTTGAGCATGAGGTCCTACCACTAGGCATTTTTTAGCAGGCCTGGAGTCTGGGTTTGTGCCGGGTTCATGGCAAAAGCCTCGGCTCTTATTAAATGGGATTAAAATTTAATTCGCGAAGACTGGGGTACACATCTGCGTAAGCAATCAACCCCACTGCAAGAGGGTCCTTCCTCACACACTTCAATTATCTGCTGATATGGACCAATCCTTTCAGTAGAATTGACAACCATTGACGCCGAAAGACGCAGCAGTTCTATCTGATTAAAAAAAAAACGATCATTTCATCATCAATTCAATTATACTTCATCGAAGCAAAGATTACAATCTTATTCAAGCTTTAAACAACATAATCTCAACGATATTATCGTTACCATCAAGCAAATTTACCAATGGAATTCTTTATGGAGTGTTTATCACGTGGGTGGTGCGCACGCGAACGATACCCTTGAACTGATTATTGTATCGACTATATTCATCAATTTTTGGCAACAACCATTTAGATAGATAATTGAGATTAACCGGATACGTACCTATAGTTAGAACTATTAGTTGGTTACAAAATAGCTGTCTGTATTATAAATGAAATTGATTTTATGTCAGGGTTAGGGGCATGGCAACGGAAGACGCGGTCTTGTAAGCAATAATGTAATTAGTTGAGTTAGTACTAGAGGTGCAAGTATGCTGGTCTAAATAGGTGTGCGGTTATTTCATTAGCATTTATAATGAGAAACATTGTAAGGTTTAAGCTCATCGTTGTGAAAAAAAAACATAAGGTAAAAATTTGTGTTTTCTGATCATGAAGGTAAGTATTGCAAATGGCTCCAACATTGCCGAGTAAAATATAATAAAATTGATTGATCTGGATCAGTCACGTAGCAAAAATTTATGCCTGATGCCTGCACCTCGTAATTAGGTAGACTCAACGATCACGTCCTACGTATAGACAAGAAATACGACTTCCTTCTTAATGAGTGCATGAATTTAGGTTAAAACTGCCCGTGAAGTGTGCTTAAATCAAACCGTCGTCCTTGCAATATCCCTGCAACACACTATTAAACTCTCATTAAAACAAGAATGTGACACTTTTACATTAAAATTTAAACAAGGTCGTATATAAAAAGCAAACCATATACGTACTCTTATGTTGCAATAACGTTTTTAATGATTTCTTTTATTTTACACAAGCAAGTTGGCGGCCATGATGAAAAAAATTAATAACGTAATTGTGTATTACAATTTATACGTATACATTTAATACTGGGCGACAAATCTGGTCCAGTTTTATTGCAGCACTAGATAACTATAATTTTGAACCAATCAATTTTTGACTTGCAAACTAACTAATAAAAACCTTTGTATTTTTTTTCTGTCTGTTTGTTTATTAATCGGTATTTAATTAAACAATGTAGGAACGAATTTAATCAAATGTCTCGACGACTGCTTTGTTCAACAATATACATACAACTCACTTAGTATTTTTTTTGTTTCAGTTTAACTAATAGCCTCTTCTATAGAGAACGTTTGCTATCTTAGTAAATTGCAATAAACAATCGAACTCTGGATTTAGAACTTAGACATCTTTACTTATGATCACTGAACAATACTCTCACAGATACTGCCCACATGTCAACTTCTTTAGAAATCGATCCTTCACGCGTGGGAAAATCCGTGGGGATTCAATGCATTCTAAAACAAACAAACACTAATTAAAATTTTGCAACTAAGTGTATGGTGCAGACAAAACACTACTGTTACCAACTTATTTAATTTATCATTCACTGCTCTCAAAGAAACTTTTTAAAGCACAAGTCTGTGATTTGAATGTCGAATAAGTCAATCAATCTGTATTAGCGGCTAATCTTTTAAAACCACCTGTTCATTACATTCACAGATAAGAATTTATAAGCACTATTATCCGTTTGCTACGCTTCTGACAGAAAGTATAAGCAATGAATATGCTATCAATCAATGAGGCAACACTATAAGGGGATTCTATTGCTGAATTCAAAAGCTAGGCTAGGTATTAAGTATGTTGTTGTAGTGGAAACGATCCTAGAATCATATGCAAACTAAAACTCATATTTAACAGAGGGTACAATAAGTTGGATTAGAATTTCAGCATGTCAGCAACTTGGATGTAGCACTCGGCGGCCGCTGCCGCTGCAACGTACGGTTCGCGCGCGTTTGGTAACAGTTCTAACTTGACCTAACCCATTTGGTCGTGATGCCCTCGCTTCGTTACTGAGACCATCTCAACCAACATTTAAGGGCAGAACAATGTTGTTGAAATTTGACAGGGATAACAAGATTTTAAACTATACAAATGCCACGCTAATGCTAATAATAATGGTCTTTAACAATACCTGAATTTTATCGCCAAATGAACCAAAGCCTATTAGCAAATATCTCTGTCGTCGTTAGGAAAACATCTATGAAAATAAGAACTTCACAGTTCAACTATGAATAAGTAATCAATCCGACCGGCAATCATATCCGAATGAGCTTACTAAGTAATGCGGTAAGCTGATTGCAAGTTACGCCAAGTTATGAGATATGTTTCCTCTACGCGAGATGCTTTTGAAAATATTAAACAAGATCTAACTGACATAAGCCGGGTTTATAATCTGACAACACTTTTTGGTCTTATTTTTAAGTGAAGCAACTTATTGACAGGCACATTATTAATAATAGGCTAATTATATCATGACCACGTGTTTCGATTCAAACAAAAACTTATGAGGTTTTGTTCAATCAGAAAATGAGATGGAATGTGATAAGCAAGGTTGCGATAGAGTAGGTAGAGGTACTAATGCAAAATAAAAGATGCAATGCGCAATATTCTTTAAGAAATTAAGATAAATTGCTTATGGTATATAGACCCGATATGTCAAAAGAGCCTGCAGGGCGTTCCTTATCTTAACTTGATAAAATGCAACAATGGACCGAAATCAAAACCCTCAAATCTTATCTCCTAAAAAATCGAGCGGAGCCGCGGGCAGAGCCATTAATGTACCATAACACAGTTATACCATATGGGGAAGCAATGTTTGCTCTAGAACTATCATTTGGCGGATCAATTATCTTCAATCATATCGCAATCCACGCGGGTTGGTACTCGTGACGTGATTACCAAATGGGCTGAGATGTGGACGCCGCACGAGTCGTGTGCCACCCACCTCGTATCGTAACTTACACGTAATTTACGTATTAAATATTAAAGGGAAGTTTCGGTGTGCTGAGATATTTTTTTATTTAAAAAAATGTATCAGATTATTTAACGAAAAACAAGAATATGGGCTGTAAAAAAATATATCTTTCTTGTCCAATTTAGTATTTTTTTTTTGCGATATTTCATACAGATATACATTTAGCCACAGTTATTTCATTATTTTGTAAAATATTAAAATGATAGCCTATTAACATATAAGACCAAATTTTATCGTTGACCAAAAAATGATTGATAGATATTCTTACTTTCTTAACATTAATTTACGGTAGGTAGCTATGAATATGTTACGAAGACACGAACTTTATTGCGCTTTTAAATAAATCTAGATTTATAGTAACCAAATAAGGTATGAAAACAATCAGATCCACGCGCGCCTCAAAGAGATGTCAGCAAATAGGATCCGGGGTCCGAAAGGACCGATGCCTGCCAGGGTTGCGGGACTGTTCGAAAGAGATACCGCCGCCGCCGCCGCCCTGGAACACAAAGGGCAAAAGAAGGAACATGGATGGGTTTTAGTCAGTAAAAGTCTGTCACTCCCTCCTGCTCAGCCCAGAGCGGGAGGAGTTATATGACGATATCCCATCCAAAAAAAAAAAAGCCTGTCCCTTTGCTGCCCTCCCCAGCGACGCCCTAAACCGAGGCTCGTACTCCCGAGGGTGGCCTTAGTCTATACGTCTTTTGCCCCTGGCTGGAGGCCTTACACTCAAGGCATCCACAGAAAAGCCAGCCTCATAGGTTGACTTGCGAATCGTTATAAAAAAAAACAATCAGTTTTTTTTTTTTAATAGGCTTCGCCTTAACTGTTTATTCAAATATTCCGTTATACTTATAAACCACACCTTTTAAAAAGTCTTATAATATTGCGGCACCTATTTTACCTAACTTATTGTGCATATTTTGTTTACATAACCTCACATTTACAACATACTCAGTTAATAGTTGTCGTATGAACTAATATTAAGTGGGGCAAGATTATGTTATATTTGAACTTGGTTAAAGCAAGTAATTGAGTATTCTTGTTGATGGACTAAGACTATAATAACTCATCTGGTACTCTTAAATTGTATAATTTTCTTACAAACATTATGTAAAGCGCTCAGTGTTTCATGTAATGGACTTAGGATATAAAGACATCAGAGACCGAGGACCCAATGTTCAACACTACACCTTGCTAGGGTCAGCCAGAATAAGACAGTTATCAATCTCATTAGCATGACCAAGCTACCATTACATTGGTAGCTATCTCTTCTTTTGGAGAAACCACTTTAACTGTAACCATTTTATTCCATGGTTGGCGAGTAACATCAATAATTAAAATCTACTGGAATGTCTCGATTAACCAGCGGTTTCAGATTCCTACGCTACGTCAAAAAGAATTTTGTAAAAACAACTCGAGCTGAATACCTCGCTCGCAATCTTGGATGCTTCCCGCAGCGTAACGCGGACGTTGTTCCTATAAGAAATCTTTAAAAACCGACTCTGTTTCCTAATCAGTTCTATCACCACACCATATCTGCATACGCATTCTTTAACAGAAAGTTGTTTGCAATTACTGCCGAGAGGCGTCACGTAAAAGATAAAAACGACAACCAGGAAAATGCCTACCGTAATGAAACAATCAACGCCCTGCGGTGTGAATCAATTAGAAATGGTTGATGCGAGTATATTAAGGTAGATGGCTGAGCACATAATGTTGTGACTTCATTCAGCTCAACAGCTGCGAGTAATGACCCTCGGCAGTTGGCAAAAGTGTAGTAGATAAAGAAATGGTGCGCACGGCGTGTGTTTATTTATAGTTTTAGGCACACAGGCAGCACTCAGGCAGAAGAAGCAGAGTCAAATCCTATAATCCAGGTAGCAAGCAGGTAGAAGGCGCTACACCAGTGGGATACCTTCGCCAATGAGGATATTAACATGAAAACAAATGAAGAAACGATTAATCTAATTCAACGGCTCTTTAGTCAACTCATTTGGGACCCGCGGGATGAGTTTATCTAATTCTACGGACGGCACGGTTGGCGCAGTGGCTGAGAGATTGGCTGCTGCGCTGCGTGTCGCGGGTTCGGTACCCGCATGGAACAAATATTTGTATGATCTACAGGTAGTTGTTCCGGGTCTGGCTGTTTGTGTATGTGAGTTTAAATGTTTATAAACGCACCCTCGATACAGAAGACATTCAAAGTGTGGAGCAAAACAAGAAAAAAAAGTCAACAGTCTGACGATTTGAGATAGCAACTATAACTGTCTGATAACGTCAATAACATAATTGAAAACGTAGTTTTTTTGTTTGGTAATCGCAATTAGAATCAAAAATACTTTTCATTAAATATTCTGTAATAGAAATCCTTTATACTCATATATCTCATAGCAACTGCGTAACACAAGAATGCTCTATTTTATATAACAATACACATACCTCTATCAAATCGAACCACTTGTGTTGCCTTTCACTCCATTTTTTCCTCAAGTTTTTATTCTTTTTAACTTATGCTAGATAAATAATATCGGTGACAAAGACTTTACTTTCTATCGATAGAACGGGTTGGGATATCTAGGTAGATAAAATACATAATTGATTGTAGAGATCTAGGCTTTGATAAAAGATTCATTTGCATGTTGATGGGGCCATTAATGCGTAGCATTTCAAAAACAATGCGTTGAATTGAATAATAGATGTGAAACTATATAAATTTCGAATGTCCTGATGAAATATTTAAATGCTGATCTTGTAATTTTATTTGATGGACCCAGTTCCTATTTTGATTTAGAATGGAAGGTCAATTTATGAGCATTTAGTTAATTAACAAATTTTCGCTCATTACTTAGGAGGAACCGAGGAACCTACAACTATGATTATTAAAATGATTAATTAATAGACGAGTGTTTAGTTACAAGAATGTTTGCGCCATAGCATAAAACAAATATGAGATCTCTGATTAATGATTCAGTTATTGCATAACTTGAGGAGCTGTACTTACTTACTAGCAAACATCGTCGGTGTTTTTAATTTCAATTCTTTATTTCTTTTTTTCTTTTTTATTGATATGATACACTAGATGAAGCTATCATTATTTTAAAAGATGTTTTATAGAGAACACAATCTTTGTCTGTGAGTTAGAATGGGATAACTTCCAAAAAGATTGGTGCCTACGCCTTTTCATAAAAAAAATATCAAAATTAATAAACGTAAGATGAAATGGTTTGGTTACACTGCCTTTATATCTTGGCTAGCTGTTGCCCGCAGCTTCGCTCGCGTTTTGGTCGGAATTTATAACACCGGCAGGTTTTAAATATAGCCTATAGCACTCGGGGATAATGTAGCTTTCTAATAGTGAAAGAATTTTCAAAATCGGTCCATTAGATCAGAGATTACCCCCTACAACCTCACAAACTTTACCTCTTTATAACATTAGTATACATTTAACTATACGCGTAGTTTATAAATAAGGGTCTTACACGCCCACTGAGGTACTACTCTACGCTAGTAATATAGTTCAATGCATACGCCACTATTACTTGAAAACCAACAAACCTATCTTTTCCTTTAGACCCCTAGCGTCTACGTCGTAGCTGACGACAGTTTACAAATCAATTAACAACATACGATCAATGGACCGTTAGCAGACGGCGCACGCGCACCGCTACGCACGACTAGCTACCGGCATGCGCATAAAGCCTTATTTACCAACTGTTAGGTTACACAGTACATCATAACTTTTACCTAAGGTATTAAAACTGTATAACCTTAAACGCTTTTACGCTACGCCTTATAATATATTATATCAATAAAAGCCTCTGAAATTAAAGGTGAATACCCATTCACTTACTTTTTTTCTAAACTTTAATAATAATCTACCAGTCAACTCCATTGAATGTTCAGGACACACAAGTCCATGCACAATTAAAGCATCCTACATACCTGCTTACCGAAAATATTTTCTCGGAAACCCAAAATATGCCAGGTGAAGTGGAATTTACTAAAAAAAACTTTTACTCGGCTTTATGAAAAGCAGTAGACCGTAAGGTTGTTGATAATGTCTCTATAGGTTGCGGTTACCGAAAGGTCACAGGTTAATCTACGTTTAATTTTGGGTTATTTACTCGTTGTGGTTAATTGCTGCTACATCCGATTAGTGCTTTGAATTCAGTGAGTTATTAGGTTGTTGCAAAATACAGAATGAAATTGCAGATGAAAATTAGTGATTATGATTGCCGTGTGGTCTGACATTCAAATATTAGTTACTATCACGCTTAGTTTCGAAAAATTCCATGCCATCGTGATATTTTAAATTAGATCCCAAGGGAGGGAGATGCTTGGAGTTTCCCTGCGCTTTCAAATCAGAAATGAATATTTCCTCGAAAGAATCAAGGTATTCAACAGATCGCGAAGAATTGTGGACAGGGACTGAACTGAAGCATTGTAGGACCGCAATCTTAGATCGCCGTCTATGATCAACAGTGGACGTATTTCGACTGATATGATTATAATAATGAAAAAACTTTCTGCGAAAACAAAACCGACTTCTAAAAAAACACACAAAAAAAGTCTAAAATAACTTTACTTTCGGAAGTCGATATCTTTGTTTGTATCGCAGAAAGCTTTTTTTTATTTTACCCTTTTTAGTTGTTGTATACCACAAAAATTCTTGTCATGAATTAGTTTTTACATTGTAACTAGAGGTTAGTTAAAGTTCTCGTCAAAAAGAATCATATGAGCCCAAACTCGATGAGGTTTTGTCGTTTGTGTTTTCAAATCGGTTTACAAATGACGGAGTTCTGAGGTAAAAAAACATAAAAAAGAAAAAATACAACCGAATTGAGAATCTCCTCCTTTTCGGAGAAAGTCGGTTAATTAGTAAAAGAATTAGAGTATATATTGTTAGTGAAATACCAGTAAAATGTGACTTATATTATGCTGTACTCAGCAGAACTATAATTTATACTAATATTGTAAAGAAGTAAAGTTTGTGAGGTTGTAAGGGGTAATCTCTGGATCTACAGAACCGATTTTGAAAATTCTTTCACTAATAGCAAGCTACATTATCCCCGAGTGCCATAGGCTATATTTACAACGTGCCCGTGGGATAATTTCCGACCAAAACGCGAGCGAAGCCGCGGGCAACAGCTAGTTAGAAATAATTCTAGCCAGCCGACGCTTATCAACGAGGAATGTCAGTAAAAACGTCAGTTATGGTGGTCAAGTCGTTAATTCAATTAGCTAGTTATTTAGTACATTATGCAATTATAATTAATAGCTCAAAGTACCTGAGTAAGAGATCGCCGCTACAGATCCATTATTAAGTATGGTACTGTTACTAACATAGTTACATATAATAGAGACTTTCAGTACGTCTGCCACGATTGTATGAGCTATTAAACTAAATTGTGTAATACAGGTAATTCTTGTATTCTGATCACATGCAGTTAACTTGAATACTATCTAATAATATTTACAAGGAAAATAGATAAATATGTATGTTAAACGCTCTTGCTACAGGCTTTGCGCCTGTAGCAAGAGCGTTTAATGAGATGATAAAAATCGAATGTTATAAAATTATGTTAACCAACACCTAGAACCTAGGAACATTTATTTTGTGATGAAAATACATAATTATGTGATGCACATTGTGATGCTTGTTATCTACATGGAAAGTAAAAGTAGTAGTATTTTTACACCGTGCTTAGGGGGGTTGGTCTGACTGGAATACCAATACGACTTTTGACTCGACTGCATATAGCTCCAATTAATATTGATTGCTAATGCCAATTTTCCTGATTGACAACAGTGTTGTATATTAAGTGTGTATTAAACAGCTATCAGTAATTAATGAGCAGTAATTAAAATCATAAATATTCAGCAAAATGGTGTTCAATCCAGTACAAAGAAAATATTTTTTATTTCAATAGACTTGTTGAAACTGGGCTATAAACGCTTAATGGGGCAATTTTCCAACAAAAACGTTGCAATAAGGTGTAAACGTTGATTATTATCTGAGCACTGCAGCCGTATGCACATAATTATTGAAGTTACTAATGATTTTTTACGAAATATTACCCCACGCAAACTGCATTTTTACACAAACGTCTTTACAAAAAAATAACAATACTAAATGCTATTATACGGAATTGGTTTTGGGTAATTAACTATGAATGAATTAAAAGTGCTATATTTTTATTTGAAGCGCAGCTACCACGGAGTGAATAAACCAGGAAGTTACAAAAAACATTATAAACCAAAACTTTAAATTGAGGCATATAATAACTAAAAAGTGGAAACATAAACTAATATTATAAGTAAATGTCTTCTCATTTACTTTTCATTAAATGCTTGTGCCGGTGCCATAACTAGTCTTACGTGATGCAATGGCTGTCTACCATATTAAGAGCGATTAGTGACTCTATCAACTGAGGAAATGTGGAAATTCTATAAAATGTTATTTGACGCCTCCGACCAACGCCATACGAATACCAAACCATTTAAATTAGTTAATTACAAAACATAATTTTAAACATTTCATCGCACAATTTGATTCGCTTATATTTGCTTCGATCCAGTTGCCAAACCGTTTCCTCAATTTAATGTAGTGTTCCGTTGATAACTTGTTAAATAGACTATACAGATTGATTAAAATCAGATTTATATGGCGTATGATACTGAACGTCTTCCCATTTTGCATTAGTGACCAGTTTAACAAGTAGTTATTTCCAACAAAGCCTATTAATATTTATCAATATTGCCTCTATTTTGCCAAGGATTCGTAAGTTTACATTTGAGAAACAAGGACACGAGATAAAGATAACATCATTGAGAACAATTCAGATACTAATGCTCAAACGCATGCCAGCAAGCGTGCCTATCTTAATAAAATAGAACGCGGAAGAATTACAGATACCTCGCTAATAACATACTTAGTGAGTATATTCACACCATGAGGCCTGTAAATGGCTGGAGTGAGCGACTGTCGCAACCCCGTGCAGGGCACGCCACAATAGTGGCGATAAGTCCCCTCTTTGAGGAGTGGCTAGAGAGGTGCCACGGCGCCCTCACCTTCCGCCTGACGCAGGTCCTCACCGGACACGGTTGTTTCGGGAGGTTCCTGCACCGAATCGGGCGGGAGGAAACGCCCGGGTGCTACCATTGTGAGGATCGACCGGAGGACACGGTGGAGATCTGCCCCGCGTGGGCACACCACCGTGTCCTCGTAGCGGCGATCGGCGGCGGCGACCTCTCGCGTCCGGCCTTGGTTCAATTCATGGTCCGGAGCGAGACGGAATGGGACGCCGTCACCTCCTTCTGCGAAGCAGTCATGCTAGCGAAGGAGGTGGCGCAACGTGAGAGGGAGAGAACCTCATGTCCCAGCCGCCGCGGGAGACGCACCGGGCGTCGGGGGCCACGTGGTGGCCCCCGGCCACCGTAGGCGCGGGCCTGTGGACGGTGAGCTATGGGCTAGCTCGCCGTCCGTCCGTCTTATGACGACAGGCCGTGTCGACGGCGCTTCGAAAGTGATACCGCGACCCTGGAACACAAAGGGCAAAGGAAGGAACTGGATGGGTTTTAGTCAGTAAAAGTCTGACACTCCCTCCTGCTCAGCCCAGAGCGGGAGGGGTTATTTGATGATTTCCAATCCGAAAAAAAAGGCCTGTAAATGGCACAATGAGACTAAACGTGTTGAATAACGTACTCAAACCTGAATTAATACATAACTAAATCTTTGAAGTCTTTTACTACATTTTAAGTGTTGTTTCGATTTCTCTTGCCAATTTTATAGGCCGACTATTTAACCGACTTCCAAAAGGAGGAGGTTATCAATTCGTCTGTTTTTAGGGTTTCGTACCCAAGGGGTAAAACCCTATTACTGTCCGTTCACTGTCCGTCTGTCTGTCACCAGGCTATATCTCATGAACCGTGATAGCTAGACAGTTAACATTTTCACATATGATGTATTTCTGTTGCCGCTACAAATACTAAAAACAGAATAAAATAAATATTTAAGGGCTAATATTAAAGGGATTCCCATACAACAAACGTGTTTTTTATTTTTCTAGATAATGGTACGGAACCCTTCCTTCGCCAGTCCGACTCGCACTTGGCTGGTTTTTGTTGTGTATTATGTTCAGCGATATTTTTGACCCACGTTGGTCGATTTCGAAGCTACTTTTTTGTTGGGTAGGAGGTACCTCAGGAGTCTCATATTAATTCAACATGGTCAAGTTCTGATGAGTAGTATAAATATTTATGAGGTAGTTTCAATAAAGAGTATTTGATCTACTTAGGGTGATGATGTTATGATACCATTACTTGTTGCTGTACAATAATCCCACAATAAGAAGACCAGATGAAGACCTTTGGAGGTAGACAATGGAACTCTTAATTAAATGACAAAAATCAATTAAACTATCAAAAGTCACCGACTTGTGTTTTTTTTGTTGATAATTTCTCTAATTGGTGAAATAACTCACATTTTGGTAGCTTCGGCTAACTGAATGTTTCTTTGTTTAGTGAACTCATCACAAAGGATCATAATTATACAAGTACATGTTTTGCCGGAATCATCACCATCATTCATCACTCGGGTTAGTAATAGTAGAATTGACGGCCGGTACTGCTATAAGTTGGATTCCGCTATTGATGTACACACGGCTACACATCAAGCTATACATTTCCAGTTTATGCTGATCTCGTATTGTATAGGATTTCCGTACAATGCGTGGTCAGCTTATACTGGAAAATTATAGTTTGATGTGTAGCCGTGTGTACTCATGATCCTCCACGGAAATTTGGTCCGCCATATAATCTAACACGTTATATAAGTTTTCTTATTAGAAATCGAGTCACCATTTTCGAACATTTTGATCATATTATGTTATAATAATTTACACTTGACAAGTGTTTGTGTCTGACTGTGTAAGTACTATTAGGTTTAAAGTTATCTTGTCATATTATATCTCCGTAGATTCCTTAATACTTGGCGAAAGTACATATTATAATATCTACCACGTGCGATTATTAAACGCTCGATTGTAGAACTGTTCAAGATTTTGGTCTCATTTCTCGTCATGAATTTCAATTTCTCGAATAAAACCGTGTATTATTTGATATTTGCAATATTGCCCGAAATCTAAATTGAAATCGTGTATGCATTCTATGAACTCATTACTTGTTACGCAAGGTTTATATAATATTGGTTCCGTATATCACGATATTGTGTTGATTACATTGATATTGTTTATTATAACACTAGTTCCAATTTAATAGAATTTGTTTCCAACTAAATTATTTAAACCAAAGTTATTTTTGTAAATATTTTTATTATATCGATTCAAAATCTAGAACCTAAAAGGTGTCACAAGACCCTTAACGAAGCCGAAAGGCACTTGTTCTCCCCGTCGTTGCGATCATTTTTTTGTTCGAGACCATACTCGGGAACCTTCTAGTTACGGAGATATTGGGGGTAAAAGTTCCAACTTTTTCACAAGTATTTTTATAAGTACATCTTTTTAATGTAAGATTTTTACTTAAAACGCCCCTATAACCCCCATACTATTCAATCCATCCATCAGCACAATGTTTTGAGTCTATTAAATTGAGTCCTACCGTAAAACGTGATTTTTCACCCGAAAAAAAAGTTCGATTTCCAACCATAAGGTTCTCAATTCGGTTGTATTTTTTTTTTTTTTTTTTATGTTTGTTTCCTCAGAACTTCCGTCATTTGTAAACTATCCTGAAAGGATATGCTTCCCGATTGGTCCCATAGAAATTTCATCAAAATCGGTTTAGGTATTTGGTTGTTTTCCTCACGTTAATTGTCACATCACGCGACGCCGCGTGCTGGCGCTCTGATGTACATCACGCGACGTCGCGTGATACTTGCTAGTTAAATTTGACACACTTCCCGATTTCTGATTGAGCTGAAATTTTGCACGCATGTGTATATCGCGAGACAATGCAATATTATGATGACATGGAGCTGATCTGATGATGGAGCTGGAAGGTGGCCATAGGAACTCCATTAAAACGACCTAAGCCTAAGAGTTTGGGTTCGTTTAATTCATCTTGTCGAGTACTTTGTCTCTAGATGGTACCTAGGGTCTGGTGATGGAGCTGGAAGGTGGTCACAGGTAGTCTGTAATAAAATGACACAATCCCATCGAGTTTGGGCTCGTATGATTCGTCTTGACGAGTATTTTGGTCCTAAATGGTATCCTGTGTCTGATGATGGAGCTGGACGGTGGCCATAGGAACTCCGTTATAAAACGAAAAACCTCATCGAGTTTGGGCTCGTATGATTCGTCTTGACGAGTACTTTAACTAACTTCTAGTTACAATGTAAAAATTAATTCATGACCTGAATTTGTGTGGCAAAAAAGATACAAACAAAGACACCGACTTCCGAAAGTCAAGTTATTTTAGACTTTTTTAGTGTTTTTTTTAAGTCGGTTTTGTTTTTTTGCGACAAGTTACTTAGTTTGATGTACATAATGCTCGGTTGACGACTTGTGTTATTTCACAATTCCTTTTCTTAATTGCCTCATTTTTATGGAACTAACCTGAGCCTAGATATAAAACTGTTTTCGTATACAACTGTTGTATATCAATCAGATTATACATTTTTTATTTAAACGTTCAAACTGGTTATTTAAGAGTGTTTTTATAGTAAAAATTGCTGTTGACATTGTTAACCAAAATAACAAACAGAGATAATTTAACTAAACAAATACCTTCCATTAGTTTTGAGGTCGTGAGTAAAAGTTGCAACAATCGATTACATTTAGATCAAATACAATTACGATGATTGATTAAGCGAATTGATGAAACAAAACGAAGGAGCCAACGCCTGTGCGTAGATTACACAACCACATTCTTATGTTGAAAGCTAGAAACTAAAAAAAAACTGCTTACCTTTTTGTCTGAGCATAACTTTGGCTTACCACCTCAATAGTTAAGCTAGTATTCAGAAAGCTCTAGTATTAATCATAGACGCAGTTGTTCTTCTATAAGTCGAACAAATAAAATCATTAACAGCTGTCATTTCAACATCCTAAATAATACCGAGTAGAAAAGTTAGTGAAATACTAATACAATTATGTGTGAATGATATTATTTAAATCGAGTCTAACAGGCTAAGGCCAACAATTACCACGTTTGAAACTCGACATAGTTTAGACGGAGTTTTTATAAACCGTTCTTGGATAACTATGACGATCGGTTGTGAAACAAACAAATGTACTTATCGATTTTTGTTTTGTTATATTGACTTTGCAAGAATGGGAAAAGTAAACGTTATATGACCCCAAGTAACTTGAGCAAGACAGTTAAGATGATAGTGACTTTAGTAAAGACTAGCTTTTGCCCGCGGCTTCGTTCGCGTTGTGATCGGAAATTATCCCACGCGCACGTTGTAAATATAGCATAGCTATGGCACTCGGGGATAATGTAGCTTACAGTAGCGAAGATTCCATACAACTCGATTTCCCTTCCCTGATTACCTTTGAAAAATGGCACTGTCAGTATTCTATAGACAAATCATATAATCACATTAAAAATATGTATTCCGGCTTAACTCATACAAAAATGTACCCTTCGCTACTGGTTCAGTAGAACCAAAGATAAACCCCTACAACCTCGCAAACCCACAAACTTAACCTCTTTATAATATTAAATACAGATTTGATTAAATATCATTGTCTTTAATATTTGCTAATAGGCAGTTCAAAAGCTTAAGAAAATAAAGCTAGTCGAAAATGATAAAAAAGAGAGGAAGCAAAAGGTGAAGTGAGAGGTTATCTAGAGATGAGATCAATAAAGTGTTAAGCACCCGCTTTTCAAGCTTGGTTGCATCGGATAGGTAAACATTTATTTGTTTAATATCTGTAAATGGCAAATCTAGATTTACTACTATAAGAAATACAGAGTTCGCCATATTAGCAGCACATTTAATTTTATCGTTTCGTTTTGTCGTTGTTTTAAATAAAATATGTAGTTCAAGCTGATTTTCGGTATTTCTAACAGCACAAGCCTCCACAGAATTTTCATACTCTATTACAACCATTGGAGGATTGAATTTTCAAAGAAAAAATGAAATCTAAGTTTGCACTAGAGTTCCATGCTTCTGGATCTAGAGCTTTAGGCTGCGCGTTCTCAATTTAATTTCTACCAATTTTGCCACAGATTTTTTTAAACTTCATAATATTTTCATACTAGTCTGTAGGGAATTTTATGGAGAATCCAAAAATATTTATATCTTGATATATCATACTTCTACAAAATTATGGACTTGATTGATTTATTACCCCTCAGGGTACGAAGTGGATGGTCTGCACCAGACAAGGGGGGTGGGGGCGCGCGGTATGCGCCAGCTGAGAGGCTATACAAGTACTTACTATGACTAAAAGCACCTACTTATCTAAGCAACTATCGCTAGCACCTAATACAAACTTAATAATACGTACCTTTAGGAGCCCGCTGACGGCATATCAATTTATCATTTACGCCGCTCGAGGCAAATGTGTTGTTTACTTATTTCAAATTCATGTTATTTGTCTTATTTCATTAGTCGCTATTACTCAGATGAAATCGAATTTACAGATCGTTTTCTTAAGAGTATCATTTGTTATAAAGTTATGATATACATACATATATGCCATTGCAGTAATGCAGACTAGTTTGCAATTTTGATGAGCTTAGTAGAACTGTGGTTTAGTGTCTGGAGGATTGCCAATACGTCCTGCGATAATACTTTTTCATGTTTGAAAATTGAAACATGTAAGAGTGCAAGGAATTCACCATCATCACCGGCGTATCTCGTTCTTGTTTTCTTCTTCGGAGATAATGTCTACTGCATATCCACCGAGTGTTTCTCGCACCCACTAATAACTCCGCCGTCTTTGCTAACAGGAGTACTGCGTTGCATGGCGTCGCAACCCCTCAGCGGTGGCTTTCGTTTGGTGACAACGATGTCCTCTGACCAACCCCGCCAGACGACCCGCACTAGTCGAAAGACATTGTTATTTATAGATATAAAGAAGCCTTCTTGAATCAAGTATATAGAATATCATTGGTAAATACAATTAGACTATGTTCTCACAAAAATTACATTATGTATGCGATACAAAAACTGCTTCGTTCATTCATACATTGACCGAGTTTCACCTTCAATTAAAAATTATGCGTTTAACAAAAAAAAACACCTAAAAACTTAAAAAGTGCGTCTAAAATTATAAATATTCAATACCACAGCCTTTTACACTCTGATTAGCACAATATCATGAAATAACCAGTCCTTTAAATATACTAATTTAGACCGAAACTATTTCAAGAACGACCTGATAAATCTTAAATACTATACTTGAATTCGTTTTTTGGAGTTCCGTAATCCGTGCCAGAATTCCCTGAAGTGTAGGCGACCACCACAGTGGTCACAAATTATGTACTGTAGGCCGTCCGTTACTGGTAACACAGTGACCTTGAGCTGGCCTAGCGTAATACGGAGTTTTAATAGAATGCGAGGCCAGATTATACTGGTTTTGATACACGCTTCTTGTAAATGTACATCCGTCGGCCTGCTATTTTTACCTTCGAATTAGCAAGTGATCGATTACTTTCCAACCTAATTATGTGCAATGAATATCTGAAACATGCTGAAGAAATTTTCAGTGAACTGAGTTAAATACCAACCACCCATTATACTACACCAATTCTAATTTTCATTTTTTTTACGTTAATTATGTGTAATTATGTCTGCTTTTTTCCCTTCTACAATAATCATTTGTCTGAATATTCATATTAGCTATTGTATTGTATGTAAACTACATTTAATTCAAGGTGAGAGCCTGGGGATCCGTCACACAGGGTATCCTAGTATGGACGCCAGTCTCTCACAAAGGAACATATATTATACATTTTGTTACAACGTTATTCTTACAGTTCTATTCATTATAACTATGTGAACCTTTGTGAAGAGAGAAAATAAAGATATTGTATTGTAAATAATATTCTATTTATCTTAAATATGATAAGTATGATTATGTACTGAAGTTTTAATGGTGCGGAACCCTATTTCATCCGTGGTTAGAAACGAACTTGACTAGTTTTCGAATACTTTTTGCATCGTATTCAACCATATGTTGTTCTTGATTCATGGACTTCTAAGTTATGTACATAAGTAGATCGCGATCTGTTTACTGAGATTATAATGTAAGTCTTAGATATTTATAAAATCGACATAGGACAAGAAAATTGGAGTGTTTGTGTGTATTTCCACAATTAACACGGTTGTCAGCTGTCGAATATAATTAGACCACCTAACTTAGAACTGGCTAGACATGTTTTGAAAACATGTTTTATGGGTGAATGAGACATACGACAGTCTGGCATTCCGGTTAATAAATTAATACCTACACAAAAATGGGATATTGGCACTTGTCAATCCGGAAAGTCCAAGTTTGACCGGCTAAGTTAGCAATGACCTGACCATGTTTCAAGTACCTAGGTGTCTGAAGAAGTCAATGAAGAATGAGTTTAGCCATTGAGTTTGTTAAATAAGTCAAACCAAGGCAACTTGTATCGCATTTTCTGCTAACAAACAAAATAACTAATAAACAGTTGAATAATCGGCTAGTGAAGGCAAACATGAATTCAGGATATACGAGATTGTTTGAAATAACACTAAATTCATTTGCAGACATTCAATTAATAATTTAGTTCCAAACTAGCAATTGCAGGGTTTAGTTTTAACTAAAGACTCAATAGAACTTGTCGTGAATGGAAATGATTTATTTAAATAGAAAGGTATTCGCATGAAAGGACACTAAACGCGATCGATTCTTGCGCATTGATATTATTACGCTGAGTGCAAATTATATAGCCTTGTTTTTGGTTTCTTGGGAATTAGGTGGAGGCCGTTTAACCTGGAACTAAGGAACCTATCTATTTATTATGTGCTGGTATTATTATAATATGAGTTTCCTAATGATGACAAGAACTATAGTCAGAGGTAAACACGAGTCCGAAATTCAGATAGGTATACTACAAATAAACGGAAAAGGAATAAATAAACTAAGAGTTATGTAGACTCTGGCAAAGTGGCAACCAACTGGAAAAATACATGTATTGCAAAGGAAATCATGTAAGTAACTAGGTACAAAATAAACAGATACAAAAATCTTTAAGTAAAATGTTGATTCACTGAAATTGCCCGGTATACCTATTAAGTACACAATAATGTGATTGAAGTTCAATGCTTCAGTTATTAAAATATGTTTTTGTTACAACATACTACCCCTTAAAATAAACATTAAATAACAAAGGCAATTTAATAAAAATATCAATAAATTATTATTCAAGTGTCCATTTAAAAATCAATCTAAATTCAATTAAGTTTTTGTCAAGAGCAATTTAGAAGATTTAATTAATTGAAATGTTGTAAAAAGTAAGGTCCCATAATTCATTGCTGATTGGTACAAAACTTTATATACACTGCTCTGATTGTCATATTTTTAAAAAGTATGCTTCAACAGACAAAGTAGCAGGTGTTGCTAGTTAAAAAAATGCATAGTAACCTCTTTAAGTTCCTAACTAACACTGTATAAATGTTTATCAAGTCCATATAAAAATAATAAGTAACAAAATAAACATATTTCTTGCTCATTACCTGAAAGTGATCGGGTAGGTTCCAATCGGGCGTTGTCAAAGACCTTGGTTAACTGTGGCAGTGTCAATGGAGCATTTAGGTAGGCATGTGGTAATAATGACCAGTTTAACCGCGTTGTGCACGACTGAGGACAGGCCCCAGTGATAGCGATGCGTTTTTTGAGCTTATGATAATAATAATAATAAGGTGAGGAAGTTCTTGCAATGTGAATCATCAGACAACCCGCACCAAAATATCCACTTAAACATTTACCCTCATCTCTCTTTAAAGCTACAACGCAAAACCGTATTGTACCTATTACTACCTCTTTAACCCCTAACCCAGCTGATAATCACTTGGCTTAGGCCCGTGCTATCAGTACTTTCCGGCTACCCGTGTCTATAGTAAAAATCTTACATTAAAAACACGTAATAAAAAAAAACAGCTGTGAAAAAGTTGGAACTTTGACCCCCAATATCTCCGCAACTAGAAGGTTCCCAGGTATGGCCTAGAACAAAAAAATGATCGCAATGATGGGGAGAACAAGTGCCTTTCGGCTTCGTGAAGGGTCTTGTTACACCCTTTATGGTAGATATAAGTAATATTTATACAAGTTTTTTAAACGGGAAATCCCAACTCATCAACCCATCTTCATCCCAACGACGACACTGGTAAAATTATGATCCAAAGCGAAGATGGGTGCACGTAAGTACTTCGAAATTGAGACAAGGTTGAAAAAATAATAATTTTGATTGTGTATCCTGAGCCGGTGCTAATTGTTTCATAGCCAATTCACTACAAAACTTAAGCTTACCCGGATCTTCCAACGAAAACCTTATCACATTATTTAAACCCAAACTAAAGAACAATAACATAGTACACACACACAATAGTACAATACAACAACAACAACAAACACACAATAGCATACAATAACAATAACATAGTACATACACATAATAGTACAATACAACAACACACAACAACACAACACACACTTGTGTGTAGTACAATAGTAAATACGTATTTTTCATTGTTCAAGAGAGCATTACACAAACAGAATGTCACTAGCCTCCACACTAGGATTTCCTGTGTCGTAGGGACTGGACTCCTTTTTTTTTTTTTTTTTTTTTTTTTTTTTTTTATCGATGGGAAATCATCAAATGACCCCTCCCGCTCTGGGCTGAGCAGGAGGGAGTGTCAGACTTGTACTGACTAAAACCCATCCATGTTCCTTCCTTTGCCCTTTGTGTTCCAGGGCCGCGGTATCTCTTTCGAACAGTCCCGCAACAGGGACTGGACTCCTTCGTCTTACTAAAGATAAATAGGTAGTAAGGAGTACATACAGGCATAGATGAAGGTTATACTGGTTGTAACGTTACTCCACGTTATTAATAAGGGGGTAAACGAATACAGACTTTTAACAAAAATGGTAACCTATTCGAATCGACATTCGCAATTAGTTTTTAATTATTCCGTGAGACACAACAAATAATAGACCGTTTACTTTATCATCAAATTGCAGCCATTCAAGCAGTTAATACTCCGCTGTCAGTGAGACCAATCTCTCAACATTAAGAAACGCTCGCATTAGAATTCCCACGCGCCACCTGATGACCGCAGCACCACATATTCGGGAGCTGTTACGTCACAACGTCTCATTAATTATGACGCATATAGAATTTCACTTTGATTGAAGTATGTGTGCCAATGAATAATCTAACACACACTTACTTACACAATCGGGAGCAACTACCTTCAATTTAACGGAAAAAACAACATAATTAACGCGAGATGAACGACGTGAAACACATACTTTTTAGTTAATCATTAATATAATAAATTGATTATTGTGAGATTATATGAAAATTAAAACAAGGCGACTTGATAAATAATCAGAAATTTAGGTTATGGGGCACAAGTTCTTTAAATTGATGGGGGCGTTACAAAACTGCCATATTTAAAGTAAATTAATGGGCTTATAAATATCGTGTAATGTGTTCTATGACCCCGGTTACTACCTTTCCTCATAAATGAGTATTATACGGTAATAAAGAGATTGCCACATATCGACAGGTTCTAGTATCTATGGGTACAAGTGATAACATCTAAATCACAATAAAGTATTGCTCATTTTTTATGTCTTGCCTTGGTTTTAAGGCGGGCCACCATAATGGTACAGGAACTAGTTATGGTTATTGGTTTATTAAAAATGGATAAAGGTAGGTATTTATTTCTATGTGATAATTCAACGGTGTAAATTATCTTAGCGACATAGTATTAGCTAAACAGTTTTAAGTCTGTTCAGAGGGCCTAGAAAAGTAGCAACTGCTTTCAAAGAGTTTCCTACACTTCGACCAACTTCTGTGCAGGCGGGAAAACACCAAGTTTGACATATTGATGCATTTTTACTTGACAAGCAGCGCCATCTTGAACTGCAAACTCTAAGTGGTCATACTATACTTCTACAATGTCTTTCAACAGGATTGACAAAAGCCACCATAGTTTTTGTCAATCCTGTATATTTTTGATATTTCCATTATTGCTGATTGCATGTCACTTCTAAGGATAGGTCAGGTCTTAAAGTAAAGTACATCTATCTACCTAACTGTTTCATTCAGAACGACCGATGTTTTTGCGTTCACCTATTATAGAGGCTTCAGCCTGCTAAAATTAGACTGTCTGACTATTTTCTAATTGACCAAAACAATGGCCATTGTCATTACTTGTAAATACAGATTGGAACTAGGCTAACCTGAAAAAGAGACATGACATGTACTCAGTTTTTGTCAGAATTTGATAAATTACATCCTGTGCGGGCTGTAAAATGTAGCTAGCGGTACACGTTTAGTTTAAATTAGTGCATATTTACCTAAATATCCAGCATATAATAACTGTAATCACTAGTCATTGAATGTATCTAAGTACCTAACTATACAGTTAATTATGACTAAGTTCAGCTCGCGGCAATGCTCGCATTTACTTAGGAACGGGACAAAAATATTTACGACCCGTTTGTGATAATTTATAATAGATTAGATTTCGCACGCCTTTAGAGTCGTAAGATAGCTAAAGCAATAAAATATGTCTGGTGGTTCATATTGAACTACTATTTTTGCGTAGCAACTAAATAGAAACAAAAGTAACATAGTAATAGTCGTATTCTTTTAAACACATCACAAACTCACAGAACCGTTGCTGAAAACATTGCATTTTTTGTTTTCTGTTCAGTACAGAACGTTGTAGATTTCAGGCTACGCTAGGAGTTACCTAAACTCTTACCTAAACCATGACTATTAGAGAGACAGCAAACTGCAAGCACTTTTTTGCACTTAATATCAGTACCTGCAGGACTATTGCGTGTCTCTGTTCCACCGTTCATAGTGAACATCACTTGGCTAGTTTTGATAATACAATGACCATTCTTGTTGGTTTCAACTGACACTACCGTGCAGAACTGTCATTGTATGTCAAAACTCGCCAAAGTGATGATCACTATGAACTGTCAACAGAGATACGCGATAGCCCTGCATACTGGTCGAGTGGTCGCAATCGCGACTGCTGAGCATGACATCCTGGGTTAGATTCCTGGGTCGGGCAAATTGTTATTAGGTTTTTCCATCAGGAATTACTCAGTAGTAGATACGAAGTCTAGATTTGTGATAGGTTGATGAACATAACTGGTGAAATGTGGGTGTACTATTAGGTACACCTCTGCCTAACCGTTCGGGGGTCACAGGCGTGATGTTAGGTACGTTACCAGTACCAGTACCAGGAACTAAGTGACAATAAAAGAATTGTTTTTTGGAAAGAGATTCATATACTTCAGCATCCTTTTTTACTAACATCAAGCAAATAGTACATAACGCGCCGGTGTAGAACAAAATCATTTTGATAGAACTTGTACAAAATGTAATAGTCCAAGTATGCATGTCAGATTAATAGGCAGGTATAACCAAATGATTAATTAATATTTTATTAATTTATATGACGAATGCGTAGCCCATTTGTCATATAAATTGACAATCGAGCTGGAACTGTATAAAAACGGCACTACTATAAAACATAAAGCCAAGTTCGTACTGTGAAATATTTCGCAAGTTAAACCTTTAAATTGAAAGTAAGTAAACAATATATTAACACAGTTATACTTAAAGGATTGTTACTCAACAGTGGCTTGGGCCCTACCATTGTTTCAATACGTTCACTGTTTGTAACTCGTTAAAACAATGTGGTCAAAGCTTCCTAACTGTCGTGGCCTACCACGGATTTGTTTTTGAGCGGACAACTGCAACAGTTGTGCAATTGTCAATTTAAACGTGCTTGGACACTGAATATCTTGTTTCTGGATTTGTTCTACGTGTTCGATACGGTCGGTGGCTAAGACCTAAAGAGTAGGGTTCGCAAAAAATAGATTTGCATTAAACACGTGACGATTTGATTGAAATTTCTGTGACATAGTCTTGTATTTTATAAAACTATCAACGAAGTTTTTACATAATGTTACCGAAATTTCAGTAATACTTAGAATACAAATTTTCATACTAATTTTTTGTGATGCTTATTTGTTGTTACGCGTACGAGTGAAACTTTTATTTATTGTCAACATAATAATATCTTCGTAATCTACTTCTACTAGAAGTTTGAGCATTGGTGAGTCTTTACTCAGTATACCCAAAGATCCGTACACGCATTTTGGTTTTATTACATCTCTGTTTGTCGTTTCATCTACTAATATCTGTTTAAATATTCTGAGCGCTAACATTAACAACTCAATTACGAATAGTTTGAAACACGATTCAATCATAACCGTCTCGATTCGATATCGACGAATCGATCGACTTTGGTAAGCGCAGAATATTTGCGAATTGTATTATTGAGTAACAAATGACATGGATTCATCTGGACTGTGATCAGACAAGTGACTGGGTGACGAGACGCGCCAGCCTTCAGTAACAATAGACATATATACTTATATTATAAAGAGGTAAAGTTTTTGAGGTTGTAGGGGGTAATCTCTGGATCTAGTGAACCGATTTTGAAAATTCTCTCACTAATAGGAAGCTACTTTATCTCCGAGTACCATAGGCTATATTTACAACGTGCCTGTGGGATAATTTCCGGCCAAAACGCGAGCGAAGCCGCGGGCAACAGCTAGTAGAATAATAAATTAAATAATGATTTACTGGTACGATATTCGCAAGGTCTTTTTTAGCCTAAGACGTCCTCAAAACTACGAAGTTTGATCGACCTTGTGTTCCACCATTATATAAGTAGTATGGCTTAAAATTAATAACAAAAGGAACAAAGATTACTCCGTTAATGGATTATACACTTAAGTATTTTAGAGTCGAAGGTTGGAAAGCGGCTTAAAATTTTTATAAGCCTTAGTTACAGCAGTAACAATCACTGGCAAAAGAAACAAAATCTAAAATCATATTGTGTTACGTGGCCAATGGCCCGGGGATCCGTAGACCACGCTAAAAATGTTGATTACGGACTTATGTCCCTCGTCTGCGCAGGACCTAAATAGATCAAAATAGAGAATAAATATGTGTGCAAATATTATAAAGAAGTATAGAAGGTATAGGTTTTTTATGTAGGTTGTGATCTTTAAAATTCCTCATCCGATTTCAGAAATTGTTTCACTGATGGAAAGCTACACCATAATCAAGTGTTAGGATATGTTTCTTTAACGCGTGACGCGAACAAAGTCGCGGGCAGAAACTAGTGATTAATAAAACTAACTCATTGTGGTCGCGTTGATGGTGAAGACACTCAAATCTGAAATTATCGAACGAAAGAGTGATCTACTATTTTTGAAAGTAACTAAACTTATGATTATGTTATGACACGAAATATTTAACGGGAAATGCGTCAGAGGTATCTCAATTACGTGGGCGATTCGGATGAGACAACCATTAACCGATCAACCTGGACCGGGTTACGGTAGGTTATGACGCTCGCCCACATTATATTTTGCATATAGAAATTCCTTATAACTGGTAATTGACCCGATGAATATTAATTTTATGACTTTCCTGATTTTTGGGGTACTAATTTAATGCATATATTGAACTCTGTTTACGTTCGTTCATATGAAATTAAGTGATAAAATCTCTTACGTGTCAAGTAAAAGTCGGTCGATATTCAAAGGTAAGAAAGTGATAGATGAGCATTGCACAATATTATAAATGAAAACTTCTATTGCTGCTCTATCCATAGCGAAAGTCTTAGAAGGAATTTAAAAAAAAAAAAAAACTTTATGGATTGGCAGTAAGACTGAGGGCTGCATAAAACATCCAGATGAAAAAAAAAAAATTTGCTCATTTTACATGACATCCATCTTCCCCTGGCTGGAGGCCTTAAACCCCTGGCTGGCCTTACATTCAAAGCATCCACAGGATTGGACCGGTCAAGCAGTAACCAGCCTCATAGGCTGATACTGCGAGACGCCATTAAAAAACAAAAAAAAAAAATAATGACATCGATCTAAGAGCAATCTGTACAATTCCAAATGTTAAAGGACGAAAGTTAGAGTTGCAACTGAAACTTTAATGACTTTAATAATAAGTCTATTCCCGAAGTAAAACTAAAGAAACTTGTTCTTTACATGACAGATATTTCAAAAACATACGTTCCGACAATTATGTGAACTAACACATAATTCAACAAAGGGTTTAATGACAGCATATTATTACGTGTCCCGTAACATACAAGGCGTTGTAAGGTAAAACAAATGAGTTATATTATCGCCAATATGTCAACGCGATTTCGTAAGGGCGCCGAACAAATGCCAAACGATACGATACCGCTGTAAATGGCCGACCGAACAATACCGACTGATATCACGGTTTAGGCGCGGAGACAGGTTGCATTCAATATTATTTACCTTAAAAATGTATGTTTAGCAAGAACGGATTTGTCATTCATATTTTCGGTATTCTGACCCAGTCCCATCGGGCTATGATAGTGAAAGAACAGAACAATACACAATGCACCTGTGTTTGCTTACCGTAATTTCTCATAAGAGTTCTTTCAGCACTTGCATGGTTTGATTCAAATATAGTATTACTGCAACCAATAAATAAGTACGTTGTAGACACTAAACTTAAAATTATTGCATCAAATGAAGCTGGCAATTATTAGCAGTAGGTATTTAAAAGTATTTATCTATAAGCAAATCTGATTGCCTACCAAATTAAATAGCCAAAAATAATATCGTAATTTGACTGTTGATTTTTTCGCTTCGTGTACATGATCAAAACGTTAATGACTCCTAGACTATTATATCTTATAATTTATTGTCATTCTATAATAATAGTAAACGGATAGTGATTAAAAGCTTTCGTTTCCTTTACAATTGGACCAAGGACTATTGACTTGTAGCAGTTGTTCAGCTCAAAACGTGTGGGTAAACAATGATTTTAATTACAGATTACGCCTAAGAATTTATTTTAACTAAGCAGAATTATATTCATGTCATGCTAGGTATTATATAAACGCCTTTGTTTTATGTATAGGTAATGAACAGGACGCAAGTCCAGTGAATGGACGAAAGAGTGTGGCGTATATCGTGTCCGTAGAACCAAGCAAAAAGCTCTATAGAAACCTCCACTACATAAAGGCAATTTAAGTATCTTTAATAGCTATTGACTTCTGAATTACCACCTCTATCCGCTACTTAAAAGTTACTTATTGAAAACGGACTTAGAAAGTGAAACTCCTGACGTTTAGCTCAAAGGGAGCCGATAGTCGAGACCAGCGGAGGACAGTCATGAGCCACGATGTTGATTGAAGCTTATTTGCCATAGATGATTCCTGCCTTTCTATTACTCTCAGATCGAAGATAATAACGGCAATCAAACAAAATCATATTTTCTCAGAGAAATATCTTTCTGTGGATCATAGTAATTTACTCTTTCCCAACACTGACAGCGTGACATTGTCGATCATATTAGCACAAAACTGATTGGTCCACGTCACTTTTACATGAACCCAGTCACGATGTAAAAGTTATTGTTTCTCTTGTAAAACTGGCTATTAGAGAAATTGCTTTATTGATTACAGCTTAAAGATATACACTGACACGATAAACTGAGTTCAGCATGGTTCAGCTTTCATTGTGAGCCTCCCATTGATTCCGTAACGTGTAAACATGGCATTACCGGCAGTAATACTGATTTATGTTCGGCTTCTGAGTAAATAACCCGTTGCCGGAACATCATCGTGATAAATGCTTTCATAAATCATGATATTCTCACAAATCATCTTATCGTGGATTGCTACAGATGTTATCATAGTTAATTCTGGTAACTTAGAACTAGAGAACTAAATGAGAACATTAGACTTCTGATACATCTCCTTGAAATCTACAAGCCTACTAGAAGCAATGCCTCTTTTTAGCACCGTCCACAACATTTTGCGCAAGTGTACACTTTGTAGCAATACAGTGACAAACATACAAGTCCATTTAATTTGTATAAAGCACACGTAACATCATCTAGATCCGTTAGAACTTTCGTTTGTATCTGAATGTTGAGCACGATCTGTACTATTGATTAGAAATTGCTACTCGGCGGGCTGATGTCACCAGCATGCAATGCGATTATGTTGCTCCGGTTACTACACATACAGAAAAGAAATGCTCAAGTTGCATAAACACGTAAGAATGCACTCTGAGGATATAAACAAATGATTGTGCAGTGCGGTTTGACCATCTGTTCAGAACTTCAGATGTTGTACAACGTGGTAATTAGGATTCTTAAAGGGTATTTTATGCTAATGCTATGTTTTAACTACTTATTTATAACCTCGAAGAAACTATTTCTACTAGTCGATGTTCGATCAAATCGACACTAATTTGCTTATGGAGAGGTTCAGAGAATTTATTTGTTACGGCTTTAATTTGATGGGAAGTCCTAATTCAAAATACTCCTGATGTAGAATCTTTGCTAGTTTTATATTATTTCCAGTAAAATGTAACTGAGTGAAATAATGTACCATGACATGAACATAATAACACTTTCCTTGTTAGTTGGCTCTATAAAGCAGTAACTAGTGTAAAAGGTGTTCAAAGGTACTTTTATGGGGAGTGTAACTCACAGGCATGCCTTCGTAATAGCACCTATTGTCATTTAATATTCTAATCAAGTCATAGGGGAGAAAATGTAGTACTAATACATACCTTCACGTTACGCGTTTCCTTTTTCTTATGAATCAGTGGCTCTGTGCCTTTAGCTACTATCCAAAAATGTTGCAGTTTCCTGTTTTTTGGTCTGCCTTATGTATTGCACCATGTGATCCAAAAACTTTATTCAAACAAAAACTTTATTAATTTATCGAACAACATAAACCTGAAATAGGAATATTTGTTAAATTGATTGAAAGATCTTTAAAAGGTGGACATAGATAATGAGACCGCTGATGCCTCCGATCTAGAGCAAAATTTTGTTATTGGATTTTTCCATCTGGATTTTTAAAGTAGCAGCTCAGAGCCTGGATTTTTATCCCGTTGATGGCAATGGGTTCGTCCCCATAATACTTTCGTAGGATTTAAACATAACTGATGAAATGCGCGTGTACGATGGTACACACGACAATCAAAGTTACGAAGACACAAGCTACAGAAAGATACAAGCTACAAAAATTCAGTTTGTGCGGAGCTATATTGTACAGGAAATCTATACAAAGCGATGAGTCGATGAAATTGATTTGTCGTCATGTGTACCTACCACCTCTGGCCTTCTATAATCCTTCGGCGGCAAAGACATGATGTTACTTACGGTGTTTCCAAAGTACATTTCGACACAAACTTAACCATAATCTTCTACAATGATACTCTTGAAATGATATGGGGTAATCTGTTTCTGACATCCTACTCGTGAAAGTCTATATTTAATTTATGCAACACTTCGTCGAATCAAATGTCCCTAGTTAGGTATTTATATCAAAGAACGTATATTGTAGGAAACTCGGCCCACGTGCAGCTAGAGGGCAAATAGAACTAGTTTGAGATAAGATACATCTTTTCGTATTAGTTGTGTCACTCTTGCGCATACCGTCTAGTATGCAGTGCACACCTCATGATTTAATCCGATGACGACAATATTGCGTAATACTGAAAGTATTTTTGATTTATTAATAGTACATAATGTAAGTATGGTAATTAAAAAGTGTCGTGAATGCACGTCATCGGTGTCTTTCCTCTCCTATTACCGTTGATTTAATGATAATAGGGAGCAGCGGTGGCCCAGTGCTGGCGGCTCCGACTTACGAACAGTAAGAACCCAGGCAGGCGCATTACTTTGAGTAATTTATTTCATCACCACTTCGCTCTCTAAACGGTGAAGGAAAACATCGTTAGGAAACCGGCATGTCCTAGAGCCAAAAATTCGAAGACATGTGACATCTACCAACCCGCACTGGGCACGCGTGGTGGAACCATTCCCTCTCATAGAGAGGAGGCCGAGTGTCCAGCAGTGGGAACATTAAAGGCTGATTATGCTTATGCTAATGATAATAATTATAATAAATGATAATTATTTAATTAGAAGTTTATAAAAAACACTTTTTCAAGTGAAAAAATGAATTTGTTTGTAAACAAGATAATGTGGGTTTTACATACCTTTCAAAAGTCATGCTTGATAACAGCCGAAAGTTTGTATGTATGCTTGATAAGATTTCAATTAAACTTCTTTGCCGTTTTAAATGGATTGCATTAGCCTTGCCCTGAAAAAAAAAAAAAATATGTGAAGTTTTCAAAAAACCGAAGTTTAAAAACGAATAAGCCTCGGGCACTGTTGGTACGTTGTGGTTTGATATTTTACTTAAGAAATAATTAATAGAGGTAGCTAACCTCTATTAATTTACAAAATATGCCAATACCTTTTTAGTTTTTAATTACAATATCAAAAACTTGATGTTATCTCAGCTATCTGAACTACCCACAAGATTATTAGTACACTGTATTTAACCAATTAATAAATGTTTAAGGAATTCATTCTCGCTAAGGAAAATAGCTCAAATGCCAACGGAAAGTGATACAATCTCGCTGAGCATGCCTTTTTAGGATGATTCGCGGGAGAATTGGTGCATTCACAAATACCGCGGTACCATAAGAGTTCTATGGTGAAATTCCACTAGTGCGTAATAATACAGGCTTAAAAGGCAAATAAAATTTGGTTACTTACTTACACGGCAGCTTAAGTTCCGCAGAAACACGTGCTGAAATCGAAACGTTCCACAAATACTTTTTTTATGGTTGTGTTTTGTGACTATAAATTTTTTTCCAACATTTCTTTTGTTGTAGTCCTAACATCCTAACATTCATTTGTTTTTTTTTTATTCATCTGATGTCCTATGTTTAAAATTCGAATGTCTCTCATTCAAAATAACATTCAGTGAAAACTAAAAACGGTTTCTGCAAAAGGAGGTTGTAATTTAAAAAGTCGCCATTTTTGACAAACTGACAATTTTTTGTTACGTTGCTGACAAAAGTTTTTTACTGCGCATTTTAGCATGCCTGACACAATTCATTGATCTACATAGAACAGGTTAACCCAATGGTGACCTTAAACGCAATCAGTTTCCTATACTTGCTTTCCTTTGAACGGCTTGCGTAAAAACAAGTCAATCATACACTCGAATTATGCGTGCTTTGCATAATAATTAGGCAGGCGGTGTAAAATTATATCTAATTATATTGCGAATTAACATAATCACCTAGGCCTTAACTGTGGATTAACTTTAATTTGTGATCGATACCTTGCATTCGCGAAATTGATGCATACACACATACGCTTAGGTGGTTATGATACCTTGTAGAAACTTAGAAGAGTTAAATGTTATTGTAACCATAACGTAGAAACAATAAATCATCTTTTACGAAAAGATTTCTATTTATTGACTCCAACAATGAAGAGTTAATAAAATTGAGATCTTTTATCAGCGTATCTTTTTTTTTAAATTCATTTTAAGCACGAAAAATCAAATGAGCCGAGAACGAATGAGCCATGTATGTTTAATGTTCTTTTTTAAGTGCCCTTAGGCAAACTTTAAACAAAGCTTTCAGTACCGCTTTGGCGATTTGTGGGTGTGGGAAAAAATTATACCTACTTAATCTGTGTTTAAAAGTTAATTACAGTATTTCTTGCTGGCATAACATTTAAGTAAGTATTACAATAATCATGTTTGACAAGCTTCCTACTTAAAGATCAGTATCAATTTAAAACAACTAGGAAAGACTCCAAGGTCTGGGCTTTCGAGCTATATCCGTAAGCGATTGGACAAGATTGATATGACGACTGACAGTTTAGGGAACGTTTAGTTAAGCCTACCGGCATTTGAATTGCAATGTACAGTAAAAACCGGCCAAATGCTAGTCGGACTCGCGCATGAAGGGGTCCGTACTAAGAGACGGAATGGGACGCCGTCGCCTCCTTCTGCGAAGCAGTCATGCTAGCGAAGAAGGCGGCGGAACGTGTGAGGGAGAGAACCTCACGTCCCAGCCGCCACGGGAGTCGGGGCCACGTGGTGGCCCCCGGCCAACGTAGGCGCGGGCCTGTGGACGGTGGGCTATGGGCTAGCTCGCCGTCCGTTCGTCTTATGACGACAGGCCGTGTCGACGGTGCGTTTGTGTACCACGCGCGCCTCAAAGAGATGTCCGCAAGGGCCGATGCCTGTTGGGGCTGCGGGACTGTTCGAAAGAGATACCGCGGCCCCGGAACACAAAGGGCGATGAAGGAACATGAATGGGTTTTAGTCAGTAAAAGTCTGACAATCCCTCCCTCCTGCTCCGCCCAAAGCGGGAGGAGTTATTTGATGACTTCCCACCCAGAAAAGAAAAAAAATAACCTTTAATTTAATTTGCCTTTAATTTTTAATTTAAATGTCTACCTATTACGGTTCATGAGATACAGCCCGCTGACAGATAGACTGACGGACGGACGAACAGCGGAGGCTTAGTAATGGGGTCCCGTTAGTTACCCTTCGGGTACGGAACCCTAATCAAAAAAGTTATCGAGTACTTTATTGTGTGACACGCGTTCGTTAATGAGGGTTATTTCCCAAATTGATCATACTTTATCAGCATAATTTTGATTAGGTACTGAGTTTTATCATTGCTGTGGAATATTCACACTCTTGAACGCAGTTTTAATATATAAGCTGATCGTGTTAAGTTTAATTAGTGATTTTCGTCCTAGTATTTTTAATTGTGTAATGTGTAAAGGTAACTTCAAATAAAGTTAGACTATTTAAAAAACTGTACCTACCCCTAAAACTAAACAATTTTTTTTTTCTCTGACATTGACGTTACTTTTTTAACGTTTAAAATGTGGTAACGTTATTTTTTTAACGTTAAAAATGTTTCATAGTCATTATACCTACAGAATTTAAAAAGTAGGTGGTTATATACTACGTAGGTGTGGCTTAGATACCATGACAACTTTTGAAAGGCCTACACGCTAGATTGTTATCTAACTGTATATCACATATCATATTTCGACAAATATTAATTTAATTTTGAGCTATTTTATCTAGCACAATACATAATATTCCAATTAATGAGCCGGTAGGCGGTTAGCTTAAAATTTGTAATTTTATTTTGATTTATTTATTATATTCATTTTCTAACCATTTCATTATCATTACTCATAATAATATTTTATGTGACGGTATTATCTAATCTAACTCCTATAATACCAAGGGTTCCACCATTTCTTTACGCCACCGTCCGTATAATTTTACGATATAAAAAGTTATTTTTAATGCGAACAAGCCGAAATGCGTCAAAAACATTTACGTCAGAACAGTCCAAATGTAATATGGTGCAATTTTATTAGTTTTGAATATGTTTAGAACTCTAGATATCTAAATCTGATAACGTTTGGAGAAATCGTTCGAAAACGAAGTTGCGTAAATACGCGGCTATTTAAAAGCCTCTATAAATTATTCTGGTAAAGACGTCATGCAATTTCGACAATCACTTCCTGAAAAAGTAAGAACAAGATAGTTATTCATAAGGAAAGTAATACGGCCCAGAAAAAAATTGTTGATATTTTGGCTCTGAACTGGCCGTCTCTGTTCACAAGTTCGGATCATATTCCGCTGCTTTAAGTGCAAAACAATGAACTAACAACTTAATGCATGATAATAATGATGACCACCGAGCCAAATGATGATCCAGGAAAACCACCAGTTAAGGTAGGATACAGGTACATCCGTCAGGTAAGCTTGAGCTTCGTAGGGGAAAAAATGTATAGTTTTGCAACATACTCTCTCCGGCTTACCTGTACAAGTGGCCTACCATGACGGCGTAAAGAAGGAGTCATTCCAGTGTGGGAAAGGGATGGCGCTAAACAACCTGTATAGCTCTGTTTCCTTCCCACACTGGAATTACTCCTGCTTTAAGACGTCATAGTAACTCCCCAGGTCAACTGTACAGGTAAACCTGCCAGTAACACCCTAGCGACTAGCGTGTATGACAACATTAATAGCAAAGAACCATGTGTGGCCATTAGAGCAGGGAGAAGAAGCCATAAAATTAAAACGGCTGAAGAATTTCAAAATCCGGAAAAGAATTTGCGTACAAAAAAATGTTAATTGCACTACGTGCGTAATGCGTAAAAGTTGTACAAAAACTTATTTTAGTTAAGTAAATATTCAGCATCCTCATAATTAAATTGCGATATGTACTGGTAACGAGCTCCTTAAATTACTTATTTTTATTCAATTAGCAACTTAGATTCATGGTTTGAATTGAACAATTAAAAACTGCACAACGCTGGTCCAGTACATTGGAATTGGAATAAATTTTATGCTAGTTAATATTCTGCTCTGTAAATTCGTAAGTGAAGCACTTTATAATAACTTAATTTTGAAGTGTAAGGGCGAGTCTCATTGCAAGCTTAAGTTGCATTCTTGCGGGATTTGTAAGAAACCTTGTTTTTGTAGCTTCTGTAACAAGTAATATACACAAGACATAATTATATTTAGACAAATAATAAACAATTTACCTTGAAAATATCACACACAATTACGAATTTACTTGTACTTGAGTGACATTTACTTGCGTTAGGGTTTCAAGGGTTAAATTATTTTTACAGAAAGTTAAAGTTTCATACGTTAACACTAGTGTGAAGCACAAGTCCTGAACTTCCATCACTACTTCAAAGATTTTCGTTTACCTCCCATATTCTCCGCTCCGTTTACAGTAGCGCATTGCCTTACCATCCGATGCGCTCTACAATTTTTTGATGAATTCCAAATTAAACCGAATACGTAACAGAATACGTAATTTATACCGTGCTGTGTGATTTCGCTTGCTATAATTGTTAGGTAGTAGAGATCCATCTTGATACCCTGGTGATGATGGTTTTATTATTGTAAGCCAGTTGAAGTGTTATAAGCCGTAAATTATGGAACTGATAAAAATAAGCCGTTGTTTTTAAAAATAGTACAAGATTAGTAATCTACGGCCGTTTACAGTGCCGGCAAGTGTTTTTGGATTTTTTCTTTAAGTGTCGCCAAAGCTGTAGATTGTTTAGATTTTCTCTTTCCTTCATAATATGCGCTTCAGGAAAGTGCAAAGATCTACAGTAGAAACATCTACAAAAACCGTGAATTCAATGTAAAGCAAAAAAAAAATAGAAATAGAATAACAAAAACAGAAAGCAAATTCACTTTTAAAAGAAAAGTTCGTAACCACTATTTACTCGTAAGTCAGAATAAATAGTTCTCAATTAGAAGTCGAGTCACGGTAATTATTATTAGGTTAAAAAAAATTATTTTGGTATTTGTTAAATTATTTATTCGATTATTTTATTTGTATATGTGTATTAGTATCAATATAAGTACTTATATAAATTTTCGAAAGCAAGAAGTTATTTTTTTAAATATTTATTTTATACCCTACCACGTTTTCTTATGTAACCCAAAGGTTGACTGGTAGATAATGCATTATGGCATTAAGTCCGCCTAGGTACCACGATTGCACATGAAGTTTAAATAAATAAGTAGTAGCCTTCACAGACAAGCTTTATGAGTAAAAGTAGAAAATATGCAATAAGAGCCAAAACTTGCCATAATGAGACGAGACCAAGCATGACATATTTCACGTCATTAAAATACATAATTATGGAACCACTCGAAATTATGTAAGGAACCGTTGAAATGCAGCAAAATATTATGAAAATCATATAATGCTTATCTAGAAATTATACAAGTTATATTAACCATAAATATGTATATAAATTACAAGTAATTTTGTAACGTGACTGATTGGCGATTACTCTGTAACTCAATATGTGACACAAGGAAGCGATCAAATGTACCTATAATATAACTAAGTATCTAATGACATGTATGGAATATTACAATAGTAAAAGTTCTATTGTTTCCCATGCAACTAATGTAAAAATATATTTGGTAAATGATATCCGAGGTAAAGTTGCGAAGGTTTCCGTTTGCCGCCAAGGAAGCATGTGTGCCACGATATGCCTATGTATACATACAAATACATAAAATTGAAGTGTCTGTCTGTTTGTAATATCAAAATAAAAACTTTTTACTGAATGCATATAAAAATATATACGGTACCTACAAAAACACATTTTTTTAAATTTTTGTCTGTGTGTCTGTGTGTCTGTCTGTTTGTTCCGGCTAATCTCCGAAACGGCTGGACCAAACTTTTTTTTTTCAAATCAGAAAAATCCCTTGAAATTGGTAACCAAATTCGATTCAAAAAGGTAAGTAACTTTTTTTATTATTAATTTCACGCGAACGAAGATTGCGGGCAACAGCTGGTACATACATAAAGGGTGTAACAAGACCCTTAACGAATCACGTACAATGGTCCACTTTAGGGACTAAGTGCGGAAACCAAACCCTTAACATAGAACATAGACCCTTAACGAAGCCTTAACGGCACTTGTTCTATTATTAATTTTTCATGTAAGGTTTTTCTTTAAATACCTCTACGATCTCCATATTAGTCAATCCAATCAGCACAATGTATTGAGTGCGTTACATAGAGTCCTACCTTAAAACGTGATTTGTCACCCCAAAAAAAAAGTCGTTTCCCAGCAATAATTTTTGCGTAAAGTTACTTAGTTTGATGTACATAATGCTTGGTTGACGGCTTTGTGAAGGGTCCTGTTACACCCTGTATAGCATGTGTGTATAGCTGTTATAGGGTGTTTCTACCAGATTTTTTTCAGTAAATGCCAAGGAATCTGGATTTGTGCCTGGTTGATGGCAATAGGCCCACACCCTATTATATGGGACTTACACTTCCTCTGCCTAACCTTTCCGGGATTAAAGGCGTGATGTTATGTTATTATAATTTATATAATAAATATTTACACGTTACATTTATGAAATGTAACGTGTAAATAATTATTATACAAATATCCGATTCACGAAAAATGCATACATCATCATCATATTCTGCCTAGCGGTTTCCCAACTATGTTGGGGTCAGCTTCCAGTCTAACCGGATGCAGCTGAATACCAGTATTTTACATGGAGCGACTGCCTATCTAACCTGCACCCTGCACAACCCAGTTAGTACTGGGTAATACGATAACCCTTGGTAAGACAGTAAAGATCTACAGATGACAGCCGAGACCAACGGCTTAACGTGTTTTCCGAGGCACTCGGTGTGTAATGGGCGGTCACCCATCCACAGACCCACCTAGGCAAGTACGGCTTAACCTAAAGATCGAACCGAGCGGGTGTTATTATTTTGCCAGGAAAATATAAAAAATGCATACATGCTTTGAAATTATCTGTCAACTGTTGGGTGGGAATTTGTTTTTTTTTTCAAGAATAGTAGGTATACTCACCTTCTATAAGGATACGGGTGACCATATTGCCACCCTTATATAACGTGTTACCTAAGTAAGTAATAGGCAGGCCTATTGCTATCCCATTTCAGGATAAAGCCTTTTCCCGTTTATAGAGAAGGCATGAGCATTGATCACCACGCTTGCTCAAGGCGGGTTGGCGATTTCAGACTTATGACTAGAACTATAAGTCCAGGCTTCCCACGATGTTTTCCTTCATCAATGTCAGTAATGTTCAAGATGGACGTAGAATGTGAAGACTGACACACCGTCTGACTGACTGACTGTGTGTGTGTGTGAATTGAAAAAGTCACATTGGCACTTGCCCGGATTTCAACCCACAACCAAATACTTCTGAGGTGATTTCTAGGCGTACCGTCACGACCACTGCCAAGAGTAAATTATTCAATTTTAATTGTTAGTTGCTAAGCTGTTTATGGCCGGCCATTTATCATTCAAACGTGGAACAGGTGCTAACCGTGATTGTCCTTCTGTAATTGGTGATGTAGTTCAACTTGACCGTGTAGCTATCGAGTTTAACGAGCGGAGTTGAGATGAAATTGAAATCTGTGCCATGGAATAAAGAAAATGTTTGAATGTTTACTTCAAAATATTGTATTATGTTGACTAACATCGTGAAAAAAAACACGTTAATTGATAAGGAAAACAATTTCGTTGAATATATTATTTTGTACCAATTATGACAATGAGATTTTTTTGTGTTGGTAATACTTAAAGTAAAATACCACCAGACCACTCATATTGAATTACACAAGTAATTGTAGGTATTTTCCTTGTAATGACAATTAGTCGGTAGGTAAAAAGTAAAGGACCCAAAATAAATCAGTACAACAACAGAACAAAAAAAAAACATATAGTTCTGACAACTCAACGCTCTCCACATCCTTCGAACTTCGTAGAAATGCTACTATAATAACAAAGAGTTCAATAAAGCGATCAAGACCGGACCGAACTAAAACGCACTTCACCTTGATTGCGTAAGAGCAATCACTCAGTTATGTTGACGTAAGCACTATACCCTCAGGCCTCAAACTTACGCGCACCAATTTGGATTCATTAAAGAAAACTGTAGCAGACTTGGTGGTTTCGTAACATGAAATTATGCATTTTTAAAGTAAAAATTTTGAATTTAGTTTCTGGTTGTAGGGACTTTTACTTTTTACGTAAACGTTTACAAGAAAGTGTGACGGATAGCTATATTTTATGTAAAAAGTAAATACATTTTTTTTCAGATTCTCTTGAAACAATTTGCAAATTTTTCAGAATTTTTGTTTTGTATAAAATGTTGTGTATTATTTTATAATAACATTTCATGATGTCTCAATGAGCTTAGCTGTAAAAGAAGCCTTAAAAGCTAAACAGATGAAAGTACAGCTACCTACAAAAATGTTAGCTCATAATTTACTTTTATCAAAAATCTGACAGCACCGAAACAATACGAGCAACTGTCAAAATATTTCGTGAAATAAAGCGGCATCAAAGGCGTTTTCTAAATTTGAATACAATAATAATGTATGGCCGGTAGAACAACGAAGTCCGCTCGTTCCGACCACAGATAACATCAGCCACATTTCTATTTACACACAATACAGATAATGTGCAAATAAAGAGAGTAATGTGTTTTGTCATTTCGTGGGAAATCAGCTCACTGTGTGAACTATGGCGGTGGCATAGTCCGCTAATGTCATGAGCACGAAATACTGTGACGAAATATTTTATCTTTTCATTTTTGCTTTGGCACAGTTATTGTAAAAGATTAATGGTAAAGATAAAAGTTTTATGAATTTCACTTGACAGGTCGTTCTTAATTTTTAGGCTTCGAAATGTCGTTTCGATTAGGCCTTTTTTACTACAAGCTTGTTAGACAGTTGGCAATTGACATTTTAAATAGCCGTTTTTGTGGCATTTTAATGTCATTAAAAAACAAGGCAATAAAATTTTGAGGTTTGATTAATAATTGAATGCCCATCGTAATAAAAGGTAAATTAAACCGTTTTGACAAGAAACAGTATCTATTAATTAACATTTTCATCACTGATCCAATAGGATTAGTTATGAAAATGTTATTCGGTAATAACCGATGGATCTCCAACTTTACAAAAAGATGGCTGTTGACCAATTTCAAACAGGTCTACATGGATTTTTAAATCAAATAAAATCATTTATTTTGCAGGAATATGGGTACCTATACATTAAGGATGAAACATACAAACAATAGAGCTCAACACGATATCCTACCCTAAAAGGTGTGCAAAAGTACAAACTATAATAAATAAAAAAACTCGAGTTTGGGCTCGTATGATTCGTCTTGACGATACTTTAACTAACTTCTAGTTACAATGTAAAAAATAATTAATGACAAGAATTTGTGTGGTATACTACAACTAAAAAGGGTAAAATAAAAACTATAAAGACTTTCTGCGAAAACAAAACCGACTTCCAAAAAAACACTAAAAAAATCTAAAATAACTTGACTTTCGGAAGTCGGTGTCTTTGTTTGTATCATTGACTTTTTGCCACCGACTTCCGAAAGTCAAGTTATTTTACGAGCCCAAACTCGATAAGGTTTGGTCGTTTTATAACGGAGTTCCTATGGCCACCGTCCAGCTCCATCATCAGATCAGCTCCATGTCATCATAATATTGCATTGTCTTGCGATATACACAGGCGTGCAAAATTTCAGCTCAATCAGAAATCGGGAAGTGTGTCAAATTTAACTAGCAAGTATCACGCGACGTCGCGTGATGTACATCAAAACGCCTTCACGCGACGTCGCGTGATGTGACAATTAACGCGGGGAAAACAACCAAATTCCTAAACCAATTTTGATGAAATTTCTATGGGAACAATCGGGAAGCATATCCTTTTAGATGAAAAAAGAATTTTTGAAATCGGTTTACAAATGACGGAGTTATGAGGTAACAAACATTAAAAAAAATAATAATAAAAACAACCGAATTGAGAATCTCCTACTTTTTGAAGAAAGTCGGTTAAAAATCATTGGGAATTAGAATTTCATTACTTAAAACAAATGACAATTTTTTTTTTCTGATGGGAAATTATCAATTAATTCCTCCCGCTCTGGGCTGAGCAGGAGGGAGTGTCAGACTTTTACTGACTAAAACCCATCCATGTTCCTTCTTTTGCCCCTTGGGTTCCAGGGCCGCGATATCTCCTTCGAACAGTCCCGCAACCCTGGCAGGCATCGGTCCTTTCAGACCCCTTCCCGTTTGCTGACAACTCTCTGAGGCGTGCGTGGAACACAAACGCACCGTCGACACGGCCTGTCGTCATAAGACGGACGGACGGCTAGCTAGCCCATAGCTCACCGTCCACAGGCCCGCACCTACGGTGGCCGGAGGTCACCACGTGGCCCCCGACGCCCGGTGCGTCTCTCGCGGCGGCTGGGACGTGAGGTTCTCCCCTCTCACATTCCAGCACCTCCTTCGCTAGCATGACTGCTTCGCAGAAGGAGGTGACGGCGCGGCGTCCCATTCAGTCTCGCTCTGGACCAAGGATTGAACCAAGGCCGGACGCGAGGGGTCGCCGCCGCCGATGTGTAGCAAGACCCTTAACGAAGCCGTCAACCAAGCATTATGTACATCAAACTAAGTAACTTCACGCAAAAATTATTGCGGGAAAAGACTTTTTTTTTGGGGTAAAAATCACGTTTTACGGTAGGACTCAATGTAACGCACTCAAAACATTGTATTGATGGATGGATCGAATTAAAAAAAAAAAACTTGTGAAAAAGTTAAAACTTTGACCCCCAATATCTCCGTAACTGGACGGTTTAGAACAAAAATAAATTCGCAATGACGGGGATCTACCACCTCTCGTTACACCCTTCATTGGTCGGGAAATAAATAATTATCTGTTAAAAACAATCGTAAACTTGTCAATTGCCATTCATAAAACTATTGCATTTATTTCTATGGTCAAATATCTTGCTCAACATCACCGAGCCACTATTTCACAGAATATACAATTAATGACACTGTATTATTATTTTTTATCGTCACTAATTGCGTACAAGTACATTCGCTTGCTCAAGACATTTAACTTACAAGTGCTCTTAATTTCATTACACGATTACACTATATTCTAAGTGCGTATTAGCCTTAAATTTATAGTTTTCTGAAATTTAAATGGGTAAAGAGCGACCAGCGGACTGTAAACAATTATTTAGTAAATTAGATTATTCAAGATTGCGATGAATTAGTGAGCTTGGGGATTTACTGTGTTAATAAAGTTGTTAAGTCAATTAGCTTTTGTTCAAACTGTGGGTTATTATTAGTGACCGAAACTTTGTTGTTGGTTAAGTTATTTTGAACCAAAGTGTTGCGTTTTCTAAATTGCAGGGTTAGGTCCTATGTTCTATCACGCAATGCATATAATTATCGCTGAGTTCCCTTCCTGTACACTCAACACAGCAACTGTTAAATACGAAACGTTTTGGACCATTTGAAATGCCTTCTTGACAACAACGTAGATTTAACGACAACAGTTAGGTGTGGTGCCAACTGCTGGTGAGAGATACCTAAGTACGATTAACTAATCTGTTATCACCAGGGGTGCGTTTTAGTAAGCCGGCGAAATTTTCGCGGATAAAAATTAAACTAGCGAGGACTCGCTGAACGTAGTTATCGGTCTAGATCAATGTTGACTGTCAAATTCAATTGACAGCTCAGCTTGTATATCATTCTGCCCCTTTCGTCTACAACCTGTAATTTGAATATTTTGTTTGGCGTACACACGGCGACACATCAAGCTGTACCTACATTTCCAGTATAACATGGCCTCGCTTTGAATAGATTTCCCGTACAATGAGAGATCCGCATAAACTGGTTTTGTATAGCTTGATTGGTCGTCGTTCGTACATATTAAACAGTATATTTCTAATAATTTCTAAAGCTTTCTGAACGAATAGTAGTCGCATATACATAGCTTCAAATAACCACACCATCAATAATACAATGGCGATTTTATTTTTGCATAACGGAACAGGATCTATTGAAACAAAGTTGAAATGTGGTCACGACATCGCGGTATCAAAACGGTTGCACTAAAAATAATACGGATTTGCCTGCGGCGACGCTTGCGAAGTAATTATAGCTTCTAATGACAAGATGTGATAAATTGCTGATTATCTGATTAAATAAAGATTTGTGGTTATGAGTAAAGAAATTAGGCCATAAACATTCATTATCGTGGATGTCAGAACAGGTGATTCAGAAGGTGTTTGGAGAATGTCTAGACAACTTCATTTTAATGAGGGATAGTAGTTTCTGTAGTTGTTAGCAGTCCTAATTTATAAAAAATGATTTATATCCGACACTTCACTTTAGGTTTAGTTGAAAACTTGTGATCGTCTCTAAATTTGTGGCGTTTTTGCTGAACATTCCAAACGTTTATTACAGCGGAATACCTTGATGTTTTTTTTTTTCAATTATGTTAAGGGGATCATTCCGTGCCGAGGATTTGCCGTACCTACATACATCTGCCGTTAAGTAACATTGCAGTGTTGCAGTTACAAGTGTTGTGTCCGATACTATAACACAAGAAAAAGGAGGTGTTTTTTCGCCCATACAATTGTGGCCAAACAATGTACCTTAACAATAAAGGTACGAAGTTATAGGAAAAAAATCGCAGATTCTGAAAAAAAATATATTGGATTTATTCATGCATTTGTACCACCTGAAATTATCGATCAAAGATGCTAAAACTTGCAACCCAAGAATTTTAATCTGGCAATCTCGTGATTCATTTCTCCGATGATGCGTTTCGTTACTTCATTTTGTACACGTATGAAAACCTAAAAATATGCTATTTAGAATTTAGTTTTCTATTAAAGATAGGTTATTTTTCCCCGGCACACTTTTTTGTGAAACATTATGGGATCAAGAATTTAAAAAATACATATATTTCACATTTCAGATTATTTTTTGCGTTTGGTTAGCTACTAGCCAAAAGACAGAGCTCCGGGGTCGATCATTTACTATTTTATTCCTTTTGTTGTTGTCGTTGTCAATATTGTCATTCAGATTATTCTAGCCCTTGTCAGACGATCGATCTCATTATCGATCTCGAAAGAGTTTAATATTTTGACAGATGGAATAGTTTGACATCCGCCAGCGCTGTTATGAACGTTTCTTTGAACGCAGTTACGATTCGAGTTAGTGTTTTTTCATATTCTTTTATTTCTTAACCTATCGAATATTGAAGGATTTAAAATACTGCTAATAACACAATATATTGGAAAGAGTTTAAATAGTAATTTGTACCTCGGTACATGTTTGGGCCGAAAAAAAAACACCTCCTTTCAACTTGTATTAGCTGACATGATGATTGGACCGCTTTACTCGTAATAACCAGGTGGCCTAAAAAGGAAGCTTTATCAGAATCATAATATGAATAACGTTAAAAATTTTAAATTCTTAAAATGTTCTATATGGTTACGACTACAAAGTCCATTATAGGAGTTTTACTTGAGAGTGCTACCTACTTATCTGCCAGTCAATAACTCAAAAAGTTCAGTTAAGCTATTGAAACAGCAGATGAGATTTTAAAAAAGGTTTTTTTTAAGATGTCAATATAACATTCATGAAGAAGATTCCACCACGAGAACACCTGAGAAATCAAAAAGCCCACTTCGTACCGGTCTACTGCATAAAAAGCGAACTAAAAAGATGGAAACAATTAAGATTATGTAAACGATAATCATCAATTAATCGTACAGTCGGAGGCTACATATTATATTATGGTATTGGACTATCAGTTTGCGAATAAGCCTCCGAATGCACGTCACGTTTTTGTTCATGTTCGTATAACGTAAGACACGGCCCGTCAAACGAGCATTGAGCAGTTTCCTAAGAGTTCAGCAGAAAAACGTCACTATGTCACACAGAAAAGCCAATCACACCATCATATTCTTATTAGCATGTGCATGATATGATCGAGAGCGGTATTGTTCCCATGATTCAAATGATGTAGAGATTATAATGACTAGACATAAATCAAATTAATTAGGTTTTAAATGTTTTGTCGTATTAAAAACCAGCAGAAAAACTAATTGGATGCAGGCTATGACCAGTGTTTAGTTTTAATAGACAGCGAAATAAGAAACTTAGGGTAGAACCAGACAGAATTGATATCTAAGTACATCAGTGGTAAATGAAAATGAATGAATTCACGAAATTTGAACAATAAAGGGTGTAACAAGGCCCTTAACGAAGCCGAAAGGTACTTGTTGTCCCCGTCATTGCGATCATTTTTGTTTTCTAGACCATGCCTGTGAACCTTCTAGTTACGGAGATATTGGAGGTCAAAGTTCCAACTTTTTTACGTTTTTTAAGTTTTTTTTTTTTAATACATGTTTTTAATGTAAGATTATTACTTAAAACACCTCCACGACCCCCGTACTATTCAATGCATCCACCAGCACAGTGTCTTGAGTGCGTTAGATTGAGTTTTACGGTAAAACGTGATGTTTGACCCCAAAAAGAAATATCGTTTCCCAGCAATAATTTTTGCGTAAAGTTACTTAGTTTGATGTACAGAATGCTTGGTTGACGGCATCGTGAAAGGTCCTGTTGCACCCTGTATGTACCGCAAACTGCAATATCTATTGTACGACACTCAATCGCCTGATGCGTAATTTTGGCAACTGATTTCGGTCACTGAAAATGACTTTTTTATTTCCGATCCTACCCTGTTCAATGGTTTGAAATGTTAAGCTGAACTCGCCATATTAAAGGTACGTGTAAGTAATTAAGCTTCTATGCCTAATAACGCCCACATTATTTTGATTATCTACCAGCTGTAATTGTTCTTGACTAATAGCTATTATTTATCTAGAACAAAATGGGTGGCATATTTGCATTGCAATTTGCAAAGCCTCATATCCTGGTATGTTTTAATAACCAATTGAGTAATTATTTTAAGTAAATTGCCGTTATTTCACCTGAACTCTACTTTTGAATCTAGGTAACTATAGAAACGCAGTTACAAATGCTTTATTGTGGACCTAAATTATATTATTTTATCGTTTATCCTGTATTGGCCTACGCTAAAGTGTATGGCTTGTATCTATACTTTAAAGAGACAAAGAAAGAGAGGCAGGCCTTCAATCAAATACTATATTTTTATACTATAATATTGAAATACTAATTCCTAACACAAGCGTCAACAAATTGTTTGGCATGTTATGTAAGCTTAGGCCTACAAAAGTTCAAAGAGAAACACTTTCTATAGTACCTATCTGTTTAAAATATCAATTTATTCATACCATTTCATTTCGTTTTAAGTCCAATTCTTATTTTATTCAAACTGTACGTTTTTACTATCATAATTCGATAGTTGATATGTGGTTTTGTATATATGCTGAATGTTTCGTACACCTGTAATACCTATGCCTATAGGTGGTACGCCTAGTAAAGGTGTAAAGTGCTGGTATCACCAGCACCTCTTTTATATTGTTTCTCATTGTTTTCCATAAATTGTTTAGTATGTACTGCTGTTGCTGTTCCAAATAAATAAATAAACAGTACACCGTGCCTTTATAATGCAGATTAACTTCGTCCAATCAACAACTAGATCTGCAAATTGTAAGGGCCGCGACAAATCTACGGCACGACATTGGTTGACAACCTAACTATGATATAACTCCTAGCAACAATTAAATCATGTTTTATAATAAAACTGTTAAGATACTTCTAAATATGCTTCAACATCCGGCTGGCCTTAAAATGGCCTTGTCAACACACTTTCTATGATAACAGAGCGAAGCAAAGTAATTAGAAATAACGCGACACCCAATTTCAATATTTACGTTACCATTTGTTCGGCTTTCAAACTCAGATTAATTTCAATTAAACTGTTTACAGGTAGCATCTACTTTAGTATTGACAATAATAAATCAGTCTTACCGAGGGGTATTGTATATTAATTACACAGTAACTGGGTTTGAAAGTCAGAAAGGTCGTTCCATATAAAATAATGTTGCTTTTTTTTTTTGATTATGGCATCTCGCTGTTCAGCCTAATGAGGCTGGCTACTGCTTAACCGGTCTAATCCTGTGGATGCCTTGAATTTAAGACCTCCAGCCAGGGGCAAAATGAGCTTACAAACTAAGCGACCACTCGCCAAAGGCACCCCCTGTGGGGTACGAGCCTCGGCTTAGGGCGTCGCTGGGGAGGGCGGCATGGGGACAGGCTGGATCTGATTTAGGGGCTGTTTTATTGCTACTGGCTCAACATCGCGGGCTGGCTCATGGTTTGAAACGCGACGTCGCGATGGACCACGGCGGCGGGGTCGGATAAAATACTGACATTCACAGCTTCCCTAACATAGTTCAGTAAAAGACTAGGCAGATGATGAAGAAATCAAGTAAGGCTAGTTGCTCGTCACAAAGTGCAACTAGATATTCTTAAGCAGAAAAACGGCTAAGAAACTCCGTTTATACTCATAGAGAAACACGATCCACAGAGAAAAATATTAAAAAAACATATTTAGAATTAAAATTAGCATTGCCATTCAACGTGGCAATGACGTGCGAAAGAGTACTATTTGTCGCCTAAGTGTCCTATTATAATTGTCGTCGTTGTAACAATTGTTAATTCTTAAGACTTACTCTTAATTTTTATTACTTTTTTAGATATACAGGGTGTAACAAGACCCTTCACGAAGCCGTCAACCAAGCATTCTGTACATCAAACTAAGTAACTTTACGCAAACATTATTGCTGGGAAACACTTTTTATTTTTTGGGGTGAAAAATCACGTTTTATGGTAAGACTCAATGTAACGCACTCAAAACATTGTGCTGATGGATGGATTGAATAGTACGGGGGCGTGGAGTTGTTTACAGTAAAAATCTTACGTCAAAACATGTATTTAAAAAAAAAACTTGTGAAAAAGTTGGAACTTTGACCCCAATATCTCCGTAACTAGAAGGTTCCCAGGTATGGTCTAGAAGAAAAAAAAAATCGCAATGACGGGGAGAGCGAGTACCTTCCGGCTTTGTTAATGGTCTTGTTACACCCTTTATAAAACCTTATTTTAAGATTTAAATCGAAGACAGTTAATTGCTCGGAAGAGTGTAATTTAGCGTTATTGCACACTTAATAAATACGTCAATAGTACGTAAGATACGGCTGGCGTTTTACTCAGCTAAGTAGTACCTTAATTTACAATTAAATTAAGTATTACGACTTATAGTGCCACACTCACAGATACCCATAGACATTAATTACCCATCCGTTATCTAATACTCAAGAGCAATCAGCATTTCTAGTCAAGTGAAATGAGGAACAAAATTAAAGTGTACATAGGTAACAACTTAACGGTAATTTTGACATTTACTCATATAATTAAGTTACAAGAAATACCTTACACATGACACTTAAGTAAATCTTAGTTTATTAACTTTCATAAGTTCAGAAATTATTTATTTTATTGAACTAATTATATGCGTTTAGAGACTGTTTCTATTATTCATTCAATTAAACTTAATAGGAATTGTATGACTTTTCTAAAGATTTAACTTTTGTATACGCAATATCGAAGCTTTTGTAACGAATCACGTTTTCTATTAGTAAAGTTATGGTACCGTATAATACGCATTTTTCTTTTTTTAATTTCACTGAATAAAACTTTCATCTTCTGCTATTATCAAAGATGGTTTGATCTACAAAAAATACGGCTGTGTTTTATTTCATTTAAGCCATTTAATTGTTAGAAAGCTAACTGGGAAACAAAAAAAAAACCAGTACTTGGGCTTCAGCTGCAGAAAATGCACAATAGTTTATACCTCAGTTTTAACATAATCTTATGAGTGGTAGAAAAGAGCCGAAATTTAAATTACTAACTTATTGGAGACTTAATAAATTCCATGTTTTTAAAATAACATGTTCTTTTAAAAACACGGAATCTAATCCAAGTCGTGTTTGAAGTGAACTTGACCAACAATTTAACAAAAGATCTATCTCAAAACTATCAGGACGCAGATCTAATAGATCGACTGAAAAAAGTGCACTCGGACCTTGGACGCACGAAAGTAAACACTTAAATTACTAAAATGGTCCTTATTGATATGAAATAAGACACTGTTACAATGAACGTGTGGTTAATTGTAAACTGTTACGTGAAACAAAAGCGCCTGAAATATTTGTGCCTATCATATAAGGCAAAGTGTTTCGGCTTATTTTACTTACGCAATGCCATTTAAATTTCTTGTATACTTTACGTTTTCTTCGATTATTATGTGTTACTTAATAATAATAACTTTAATTTGATTGTAATGACAACAATTTAGAGCAGTGATATTAAAATCGACCCAAATATTATGTATTATACGTTACCGATAGCATTTATTATACTAAGAGCTCAGTCATATACAAAAGTATCCGGTTGCCAACATTATTAAGAAATTGAGAACAGTGTTATACCTTTCTTACTAACTTTTAGTCTTCTTTTTAGCATTATTTTAGCTCTATTTGTAGTCTGTTTATAATGTACCTAGTACATAATATAATTATGTACATACTAGATATACTTTTCTTATTCAGTTGACAAATAATTGTGTGGAAGATAAGATAGCTAGCTAGAAATAACTGTGTTAAAGATATGCTGCTGTGCAATTCTAATTTCTTTGCAGTTTGTCTCCCATGACGCTACAATTTTTTTCACAACGAATCAAACTGAGAAACGGCTCATTACAATTAATAAAACGAGCAAATTCTGCACTTTACTAGTACAATAATGAAGTCAAGCTCGATTTACCTTACAATAAATATCTAGATACGCAACGCGATAAGGACATAGCTTTAAATGATACTAACTAGTTTAAAACAGGCGCTGTAATATATCACGCAGTGCTCGCGATCAACGGGCTTGTTATAAAATGAACCCGCTCCAGATTTACACGTTATTCATGTCACTGAGTTAGGAAACCATTTTGAAAGTTGGATATTTCCAAAAATGGTGGTTTTCTCGTAAATTGTTCAGGAATTTCCACTTTAATGGGGCATAATTTCTAAGTAAGGTTAATAATATTAAATCTTAACTAATTTGATCAAATTTTTGCGTGTAATAAAATTTAATTTAGTATGATGATAATTGACAGTTTAATTTGAAACAGTCGTGCCGGGTATTCAGAAACGCTTTGATTCGATTTCGATTCGAGAAGTCATATATCTATCTCGCTCGATTTCGTAATGCCAAAAAAAGATAGACATACGACTTCTCGAATCGAAATCGAATCGAAGCGTTTGTGAATACGGGGGCTGGTCCCCGTAAGTATATACTTCTCAAAAGTTGGTAAAAAAAAGCTCACCTAAAAAATTTTGATAAGTAAGTAACCTCATGCGTATTTGCTGAAATGCTAAGCATTTAGAGCTGAAGGATATTCTATTTATATCATATCATCATATCACACTGATATGACTATCCATCCTCGAAATAACTAAATGACACCTTTTTCTGTATTTTTAGGATTGTGCATATATGTGAACCAGAGCCTGTAATCCTTGATGGCGAAATAAATAAGTATTTATGAGTATGATCCCCCATTTGATTTTATTTGATGAAGAAACATGCCGTTTTTAGTAAGTACAAAGAAATCATCTGATACAAATTAACTACCTGATGGTTTAATTTGTTTCAGATTCCTCCTTTGTATATCAAACAAAATAATAATAGAAAAGGCAAAACAGTACTTCAATAAGCAGTAGATACTTCTGGACACGGCGCGTATTGTTAGAAGGTTCCTCTCTCAAGAGTCCTGACCCCCACTCTGTTCCCGATGCCAGTATGCTACTACTTTTTAATCTAAAAAAATGGTTGGTACTATGGTTGATGAATGAATAAAGGAAAAAGTCATTTTGAAGTAGTCACATTTTACGCAAATTGCATTCAGTCCATCATCACTTCATCAGCCAAGTTCCAGTAATATTTTGTCAAGCATCACTGGTTCATTTGATAGAAATCTCACGGCGTATTTTTCCATAAAGGGTCCGGCCCTTTAACCTTGCTAACTAAGTACAAGGCCGGAAAGTAAAAAGTCGTTTCTTCATATAAGTTTTTATCTAAAATGGTCCACTTCTTAAAACCAGCATTGTTTGTTAAGACTTATATAAACCAAATTAAGTTGCTTGTTATAAAATAAGAAATTGTAAAATTAATCAAGCACGGCGATAAGAATTAAAAGTGTCAATCAACGTCATACATCAGATTTTACTTTTACGTCGCGGTCGTGGCGAAATCAAAATCCTTTTAGCCAACCAACATAAAACAATTCACATCGTATTCAGCTTATCACTAAAAACCCAACCGTGTCTCTACAATGAAACTCCCAAGTGTGCTACAAATAACGATCAATCAATTATTCCTGACGATACGTCTGAGAAACACGCTGGGTACACACATGAATGTGTCGAACACGACCATGTGTTGTCAATTTCCTCAACGAATGTTCCTCAAATGTGTCGTGCATAAGCGCGCGCGCATTTGCGTGTAAGCATGTATGTTAAATAAACACCTGTTAAACAACAATATTGATCGCTACATGAAACAAATTATCGGTTTTTGTCACAACACTTATGCTAATGTCGTGAGATGGTCATACTTCATATTGATTTAATTCCAGAAGCTCGTGCGTGGTTTATAATGACTACCGAACTGTCCGATTTATTAGAATGTGGTCATCTATAAATTCTTCGATGGTTCTGGGTAACCCACCAAACGAAATTCCTCCTTCTTTCGTAATAATCACGAAATGCTCTATCTCGTCATATGACCTCGGTTTGATTTGTGGATGGGATTCAGAGATCCCAAAATTAACCTGCATAATTATGAGAGAGTCCGATACAGAAGGCATATTAGAATGAAAAATGAATTTAATTTTCTTAAAGGTAATTTTCCTGGAAATAGGAAGTGTTTGTTCGCAAAATTATTAACACTAGAATTAACTGCATTTTTTGGAAAAAAAACTGGCAGCAAACAAGTTCAGGCACAGCATTCGATCAGAATGGCCAGTTCAAATATTACATGTATGATTAGTAGCTCCACGTCACCGGCAATTTAGCGAATTCAGTCCCTATTACCGACCAGAAGAAATTTATCACTACCGCTATGGTTATTTAAATCACATACTATTACCTCCCAGCCACACGGCATTGGGTAACAACTATTGTGTGTTACATTTTCTTTATTGGATGGCGGCCTACTTTACCTGTATGTAGGTATCTGCTTTTTAGTCGAACTAAATAATAAGAGATAGGTAATCCACACTGGGGTCATGGGGTCCGAATGCCCACCTAGTATTTCGAGATATCGCAAAACGGTTGGTCGATTCGTCTCGTGACCAGAAGGCTGGCTTATTTCTTGGCCAAAGAGTCAGCATTCCAACGAAAGAATGTTAATATCACTACAGTATAAAACAAATTCGCTTCCCGCTGTCTGTTTGTCCCTATGTATGCTTAGATCTTTAAAACTATGCAACGGATTTTGATGCGGATTTATACAAAATTAAATAAAATAAAATTAGTTTATTTCAGACTACTTAATGTCCATATTTTGATAGTAACAAATTAATTATCTTAAGAATGTTAGTAGCATTTATGTAGTCTAGATGAATTCGAAATATATAGACATGTATTCGATATTATTAGTTACCGACGTAGCCCGAAGAATTGCCAAACTGAAGTGGCAGTGGGCAGGGCACATTGCTCGCAGAACGGATGGCCGATGGGGCCGAAAAGTTCTGGAGTGGCGACCGCGAACCGGAAGACGTTGCGTTGGAAGGCCTCCCACTAGGTGGACCGATGACCTGGTGAAGGTTGCGGGGATCCGCTGGATGCGAGTTGCACGGGACCGGTCAGTGTGGCGACACTTGGGGGAGGCCTATGTCCAGCAGTGGACGTCTTTCGGCTGAAATGATGAATGATGATGATTCGATATTATAGAGGAAGGTTCATATTTAAAACATTGGACCCGTGCGAAGCCGGAGCGGGTCGCGAGTTCAAAAATAATCATCAGCAAATGCTGTCCTCTGTGATCTGGTACACAGACCTCCTCTCGATGACAGGAAGTGGGCCATAATCCACCACACGGGATCCAGTGCGGCTTTGTGGATGTCACATGGCTTCGAATTTTTGGTTCTATTTCGATTTTCTAACCATGTTATCGTTGCCGTTTTCTGAGCAGTGGTGATATTTTTCTCTGCTATCCGCTATCAGCCCTTGAGCTTTTAATCAGTGCAGTGGTGATATAATATAATAATACGTTTTCTCGGTTCGGTTTCGGTTCCATCGCGGGTATAAATAAATAACTAAAAGTATAGTTACTAGTTATTAAACGGATATTGTTATTTAATAACATTTTTCAAAAATGACACAATTTTTTGTGTGGTTTTCAGCCGCTATACCACTAACACACAAAACAAAATAATAATTGCTTTATATCATTATTTACTAGTCAAGCAATAAAATAAATAGGTTCATATTTAAACCCTGTTTATTTAATTAGTGTTTAGTTCAAATAATACCTGACTGAATTAAATGAAAACCTAGTACATAAATCAACAACTAGATTGTACAATTAACAATAAAGTATACAGTGTTAACAATTATTTGATTAAGTTGAATACATTACAATATTGATTATTATTTCATTCGCGTTCATGATTTCATTCCTGATTAGCTATTTGATAAAAATGATAAAGAATCAAAGACAAAGCTACTGCAGATAGTTACGTGTCATTAATTTAATTTTTATTACAGTCAGTTTTTTATTCAGATTTTCAAAAATCTGAATTCAGAACTTGCCTTGCAAAAACCATTTTTATGGATGACCGTTACACATCGTCTGCCTAGCCTTTTCCCAACTATGTTAGGGTCGGCTTCTAATCTAACCAGATGCAGCTGAATACCAGTATTTTACATGGAGTGACTGCCTATCTGACATCTACAACCCAGTTAGTGCTGAGTAATATTTATAGATCCCTTGGTGAAACTGGTGACTGGTGCATTTTTTGTGCTTATGTAATAATATATTGCAGGTGTTGCAAAAGTAAGTTTAAATGATATATGGCACACAGCATCAGAACAGGATCTGGGTTAGGACAAAGGATTACTTATCCTATAGCACTTGAGTGAAACCAGAAAAAGTTAGTTTTCTACAATACTTTCATCACTTAGGCAAAGAAACTTTGCGTAAGTGACTCTTGCTATGCATCATGTAAGATTACGACTATAATCCAATAAAAACCCCCTAACCTAATCTTATCAGTTCATCATTAACTGTCATAATTAGTCAATTAGCCACACCCATTAAAAAACAACGGAGCGATGAAGTCTTTACGTGTAGCATCACATAACATCTCTTCGTACCGACTCGCTGGACCATTTAATAATCGATTACGTTTGCTTACCGCTTTGTATCGAGTTATCAAGTTAGTAAGTCATTAATGGAGCGTATTATATGTATCGCTATGTGGGGGAACTTTTGTTTGATAAATAAATCAAAGGGTAAAAGTAATGCAAAATTGTACGCGAAAAAGATCCCTGAGGCCTGAATGCAGGATGCAGCATCGCCGTCCCGCCTGGTAAAATATTCACATGCAAGGAAGCAAAGCAATTATAATTAGCATACCATGTACCCAAACCTATATCTGTACTTGTATACTAATATTATAAAGTTTGTGAGCTTGTGAGGTTGTAGGGAGTACTCTCTGTATCTACAGAACCGATTTTGAAAATTCTTTCACTAATAGGAAGTTACATTATTCCCGAGTGCCACCGGCTATATTTACAACGTGCCCGTAGGATAATTTCCAACCGAAACGCGAGCGAAGCTGCGGGCAACAGCTAGTTCAAAATAAGTCATGGTTTTCTGCAAGGTAACGCCTGATTCTATAACTTAATCTTAAATTAGAGAGAGCATCATCATTCTCCCGCCTGTATCCCAATTTATTTCGCGTCGGCGCAGTAAATCTTCTTCTTCCATACTTCTCTATTATTCGGGAGCATCAATAGGTATATTACAATTCTCTAGCCTAACTTAAGTCGTAAATTGTTTTGTTTCAAACAAAGACTACCATGTTAGCCTAGTAGTCGCTAACGCTATACTTCAGAGCAATGAGATCTTGGATTCGATACTCAAGTCAGGCGAAAATGTTAGTGGGTTTTTTATTGCTATTTGGGCCTGCTCTTGACCTCGATCACGCCTGATGGAAAGCGATGGCTGAGGTCTATGATGGAACGAGCGTGCCCAGACAATGCCTGTTCACTCTTGCTTTGAACGCAGATGGGTTAAATGTGGGAGGGAGCACAGAAAGTTCCACACTCTGGCTGTGCGAATAATAAACGTGGAGGAGAAGCGCTGAGTATGACTCGTCGGGATATCAACCAAGTGTGTACGACGCGGTACGTTTGCTATCGGAAATATCCTATTTTCCGGGCTGGAATTCAGTCCGGAGTCTAACTTTTTGCTTGGTTGATGGCAATAAACTCGCCTCCTAATACTTGGAACCCTAATATAACAGGTGAAATGTGGGTGTGCGATACTTGCAGCTTTGCCTATCTCTTCGACTATAACAGGTGTGCTCTAGTGATACTGCCTGAAATTTTGCAGTCCCTGACAAATCTATTTGCCCCATATTAATTAACCGCGTTTAACTTCGCTCTTGTCAATTTCATGCTTGTGTCAAGTAAAGATTTATTGTTCAAGTCAGTATATCAAGTTTAGTCAAAGGATCAATCTCAATTAGGAGAACTGAGAAGTGGTTGATTAATACAGTCCCGTTGGCAATAGAAATACGCCAACAACGGTAAATTATGCTGGTAGCACTCGAATATTTGAACATTGCTAATAGGTGCTGGAATAACAGAAGTCTATGATCAATTCTTGACAATTTCTGCAGCTAAGACCGAATTACACCGATGAAACTGGACGTGATCAGCCCATCTAAATCACGTTCAAGAGCTGTCAGTATCAACATTCCATAGAAATGATGACATGGACTAAAAATCGAGCTCACCATTTTTTATTCAACTTTGCCTCACACTAGGAATTTCGCCTGTATCGTGACATGATGACATGATCGTTTACAAACATTTAAACTCACATGCACAAAGAGCCAGAACAAATATATGTAGGTCTTACAAATATTTGTTTCGTACAGGGATCGAACTCACGACACGCCAACCGTGCCGTCAATTGTAATATTGCTGCTCTGGTTCAGTTTGAGGGGTAGGTATGATCGCCAGTGTAATTGTGGAACTAGACTTGAGATATTCGTATTATTCTAACTTGTCTGTGACCAGTGACCACTCCTTATTAAATTCCAATCCGCGATAAAAAGAGGTTTTATTTCACTGCCGAAACAACGTAGTCGTAAAAGTAAAGCAGTTTTATTACGATTATTTAATAAGCATTACATCATTACGACAAAGTAGTATCTACCTGCATTATCTAGGAGGTAATCGAACACTCGAGTACGACTGCACGACCGAATAATTGACACTTGAACTTTTGATTTGACCGCAGAGACTGTGTAACACTTGAGTTGCTATCTACTTTGTGAATGCGATATTATGTCGTTGTTACGTGTATTATTGTATGGATAGGGTTTCATGATTTTACGTTTTATTGAACAACTAGTTGTTGCCCGCGGCTTCGCTCGCGTTTTGGCCGTAAATTATCCCACGGGCACGTTTAAATATGGCACTCGGGGATAATGTAGCTTCCTATTAGTGAAAGAATTTTCAAAATCGGTTCTGTATATCCAGAGATTACCCCCTACAATTTCACAAACTCAAAACTTTACCTCTTTATAATATTATATCATCTGCTGGCGGTACTTTTAGGCTAAACTGACTTTCAAATGAGTTTATCAAGAAAAAAAAATCGGGGTCCTCTGGGACGGGGGCCTCGGGGATCGAGGTATTCTGGGAGTAACCCAAATGAAGAACGTTTCTTTTGAGTTAGACGACAAAAGCTATGTTTTTTTTTTTTTCGTTGGCCGACACCAGACTAAAATCAATTCATCATCATCTCTTAGTCTTTTCCCAACATATGTTGGGGGAGGCTTCAAGTCTACCTGGGTGCAGCTGTATACCAGTATTTTATATGGAGCTACTGTTTATCTGACCTGCACAACCCAGTTAGTAATGAATAATACGATATTCTTTAGTAAGACTGGTTGTCAGACTTTCGGACCGGATTATAATCATTTTTCTGCTAAAAAAAACTTTAACGTCTTAAAATACACAAACGACAAATTACAAAATGGTTTGTCAAAATGATGAAGAAAGAAACTAAAACACAATAGCCTACGCATTCAGTCCGCCACCCGGGATTGCATACACTTGAGCAACTAATTAGCTACGGAACCCAATCCTTCACCTATATTCATAGAAATCAGATTTCAACGGCGTGACTAAAAGGGAGACAGTGTTTCATTGTGAGTATTATAAAACATTACAGCGCTGGCGCTCTATATCTGCCAGTTTCGTCAAGTTATGATTTCGCGCCGTCGCACATTTTCGTGTCGCCAGCGTACCAAGGCCGATATAATAAAAGACGGAATCAGCAAAAAAACTGTAGCAATAGTTATGTAAACTAGTGAGAAAGTTGGGTGTGAGATTGGGAAGTGAATAATCCACACACACTCGGCCGCCCCATTAGCCGTCGGAGTGGAATGGCCGCGTGAAACAATACACCGGACAACCGGCCATTATAAATACATAATGTTCACCACTGTGTGCGGAACTAATATTTTAATGAGCGTACCAGTTAGTGTTGGGTTTGATTCACGTCGAGAGTATTTACAGAATGAGATTACGTCAGGCTATCAATTGACAGCTGGTTTGATGTATTTACGTTTTTGCATTGTTATGTTAGTGACATTAGTTTACATATAAATTGGTTTCAGTTACAATTTATGATGGGTGGGAGTGTTGGCTACGTAATAAAGTTGTAGTAACGCATCGTACTAAAAACACTGTGTAGCTAATGCGAAAATAAAAACCGCGTACTTATATATTCATAAACTATTGACAGTCCAGTGTTTTACTAAGTATAATCAATACACTATATCCAACCGAAAACCTCGGAGAAAATCATAAAAAGGTTTTATTCAGGACACAATCTGAGGCAGTCATAAAAGTAAAGTTTCACAACCAACAGACTGGTCTAGCTATATAGACACAGCTTAAGCATTGCCAAGTAATATAAATAAACTTTATAACCCGAATGTTTGATTAGCTTCCCTTGCAGTTCTGACATTTTGTATTGCACAAATAGATATAATTATGAATATCAATGTACAGTCAGTAGCTAGCATATCAAGTTACCACAAACTGTCAAATTTCTCCAAGTTATTTTAAACCATAAAATGTTGACGGTTAAGTTCAAAATCGAAAGAGAAAATTCAATAGTTTGTACTGCGTTGACAGTTGTACGCACGACGGAATATCAAGCTATACAAAACCATTTTATGCGGATCTCTCAATGTACGGAAATCAATACAAAGCGAGGCCACTATAAACTGAAAATATATAGCTTGATGTGCCGCTGTATATATGTTTCACTTATAAGTTATTGCGTACTTAACATTTATATGTTTTGCTGTATACTTGTCTTTAAACGGCACCGCTGAAAGCCTTAGGGCAGGGACACAGTTATCAGTAAAAGCATCGATCCGCGTTTGGTTACGATGTTTTTGATTACGCTTATATATGCATATCGCTGGGTAGAGATAGGTGCAGCCTACATCATCCTTAGGTACATGTCTGTAAAGATAAACGATAAAAGTTTGAGACTAAGTTGAAAACACTCAAAATGTAGGTACTTAATCATCATCTGCCTAGCCTTTTAGGCTTCCAGTCTAACCGGATGCAGCTGAATTCAAGTATTTTACATGGAACAACTGCCTGTCTGACCTCCACAACACAGTTAGTACTGGATAATACGATACCCTTCGGTTAAACTGATTGTGAGACTTTCGAGCCACTGATGACTACCTATAACGAATTTCATGTCAGCCGGGACTGTCAATATGTAATGGGTCGTCTCCCATCCACGGACCAACCTAGGCAAGCGCGGCTTAACCTGAAGATCGACCCGAGCAGCTGTTATTATTTAGTCACGATCTCCTCAAAATGTACTTAATATACATATATAAGAACATTAATCGCCCCACACAATTGATACATAATGCTTACTGAACCTCGCTAACCTCATACATAGATCATACAACCTAAAGGATCAAGGGTGTTTAGAATTAATTTCATTGTTCTTTTCAGCAACGTATCATATAACTAGCTGTTGCAAGCGGCATCGCTCGCGTCAAATAACTCCTCCCGCTCTGTGTCAGACTTTTACTGACTAAAACCCATCCATGTTACTTCTTTTGCCCTTTGTGTTCCAGTACCGCGGTATCTCTTTCGAACAGTCCCGCAACCAGAGATTACCCCCTACATACATTTCATTCTTTATACATTCATATTATATATTATATATTTTACATTCTTTATAATATTAGTATATAATAGATAGATAAAACTTTATTTGCTTCAAGATACTTACATCTTTAAATATTTGTTACAAGATTGGTACCTGAGCTAAATTGTGTGAGAAAACATTAGCTTAAAACGGACAGCTAAGTAAGCAAATAACTTAAGTTATCCTTAACCTTTTCCATTACTTTATAACTTTAACAGTCTAGACACAATTTTTCATGAGGTTTCTTAGTTATTAACAACTCAAGTTGAATCTAATTGCTATCTCACTGAATGAAATTTAGCTGATGTTTTTGTTTAACTTGATTAATTTTGTTTAATCTTTCTTGTATAAAAGGATGTTTGGAGGAATTAACAAAAAAGTGTTAAGTTCAATGAGTGTGTGCGCATCTTAAAACAATCTTGCACCCACTAATGTGTTCTGGCGCAAATTTTTATGAGGAAAACGTACAACAATGACTACTTAGTTTATCGGCATTACATTTGTAAGCATTAAATATTGCGACATGTAATGATTGTTGAGTGTTCTAAAATAATACATCCCAAAATGTGTGTGTTGAAATAAAACTTAACAGATTGTTTCAAATGTTCTGAACGAAAAACGAACAAAGAAAAAAAAAACAGACAATTCAAATGCTAACATGACCAAAGCGCATTATCAAAATACTGAAATAAGTGATTTTCGAAGTGTCTGAAAAACACTGCAAAAGCCATCAGTGTAGTCGGGAGTTTGGCTTTAGTTTGGACTATCACTTAGTTTAAGATATCTGCAGGGCGTTCTTTGTGAAATTCTGGTATATTTTCGGATACCTACAGGCTCAGAAGTTATGGCTCATAATTTTAGGTTCAGATACGATTGAAATGACAAGCAATGACAGTTCAACATAATCGGTCGGCCAATAAAAGTGAATTGGGCACTTGGCCACTTTAGCAAAATATATTAAAATAACTTTATTTTGATACAGGGTAATGCTGCTAAAAGCAGCAGCTGCTGCTGTTAACTGTATAATAAAGGCAGGCAGCCATGAATCCTATCTACTAATTATAAATCTGAAAGCTTGTATGTGTAATACTGAATTAATCTAAGGAGATGATTCATTTTCGGCCATAAGATGTAAATTTATTGAAAAAGAGGAAAAAATACCACGAATTTAGGAAAAATATTCTTTCGAGAAGCCTGATTTGTTGTGCATGAAAAGTAATAGTTTTTGAATGATTGCCATATTCTATTCACGCTGGCGTCTTACTGTTTGCATAGTCTGCTTTCGTTCTGAAATCATGTCACATAAAAACATAATAGGTACCACGTCTATGTTAAATATGAAAAGTACGTGTTCTTGTAATAAATAATAATTATTATACTCTTAAACATAATTTTCGACTAATTGTAAGCAAGAGTGATGATTTCATTGTTAAAAAAATGTAATAGGTACTACTTTTTCTATAGTGTACTTCTGAAGGAAAAAATCAAAATGACACTTTGTTTGACAAAACCCATCAGTGTCTGTCAGTCGAGTCTCGTTTGTCTCGACTTGGTTTCGACTTTGGTGGCCTGCGGTTTTACGAGTATTTTACGTTCTCTCATTTATGTTTTGTGCCTACGACTTTTGCTTTGTACAATTATTATCAAATAACAATTTCTAGGTTATGTAAACGTCATCTCTACAACCTGTCATAGCTGTCATAACACTCACGACAAACGTCAAACATTTTTTTTTTATGGTGTGCATAAAAACCATATTGTTTTTTTTTATTAAATGTTACTTTATTCTATTCAGGGGTTTGTTTCCCAACTTTTTTAAAAAGGTACGTGTTATGGCCGGACTCCCATACAAAAATGGAACATCGCATCGCATACACACATACTTTTTATACCGGTAAATGAAGAAACAAAGTTTGAAGAAAAATGTATGCTGCGCCGACCCCAAACAAATTGGAATATATGGCAAGAATGCTGATGATGATGTACGAAGAAACAAATTCACGGGCAGGAATAGTACTAAAACTATCGTAAAACAAAATGCCAATTGTAGTTATTATAGAAATCTAGTAAATATTGTATTATTTCCGCCATATAACAATTACGGAATTCCAGAAACCCACTCCAGCAACATAGACCACAAATATTTTTACGTTCCTATACATGTTAATATTTAGTAAGTAGGATATAAACGCTGTGACACAATTATTCTGTTTTGTTTCGTGCGACTTAAGATTTATCTGGGCACCGGTGATTGTAACAAGTATTACCATAAACCCAATCGACCTTACTTTGTACCTATATATTACCTATGTATATATATTATGTAACTGCAGCACCTATTTTAGCGCATACTAAGTTTTTATCAAGTGTGACTTTGAGATTTATTAATAGCATAAGTATCTATATTTATTAATTGCTTTCCTTTTTAACTGACTTTCATCAAAAAGGGAGATTCTCAATTCGACTGTATTATTATGATTTTTTGTTTGTTACCTCATTACTACGTCATTAATAAACCTATTTGAAAAATATTTTCTTATGTGAAAAGATAAACTTCCCGATTGGTCACACAGAAATTTCATCGAAATCGGATTTTTTCTGGAATATTTTATTTTCTTATTGGGCTATCTATGTTGATGACATGATGGTTCCTTAATAACTGCTGGTTACAATGTAAAAAATTATTTCGTGACAAGAATTTGTGTAGTATAGGTACTACTTACAACTAAAAAGGTTAAAATAAAAAAACATTCTGCGAAAAAAAAGACTTCCAAAAATAAACTAAAAATGTCTAAAATAACTTTACTTTCAGAAGTCGGTGGCAAAAAGTCAATGAAAGAAACAAAGTCACCGACTTCCGAAAGTAAAGTTATTTTAGACTTCTTTAGTGTATTTTTGGAAGCCGGTTTTTCTTCGCAGAAAGTATATTATGTAACCTGTTGCTTTTTGTTATCGAGTTTATTGTACTGGCCCAGATTTAATATAATACTGTTTATATAAAACTGTAACATGGATTGGTTTCATAACGTACTTACTCCTTGTATCTCACGTTGCAAAGACTATATTGACTGAACAGTGTTTCTGCCTGTATATCGGTTTGGTCTTTGGTAGGCTTTTACAGCTAAACCTCATAATTTATCTAAAAAGATAGAGTTAGCACTGGTATTGTGATTCTCGAAACTCGCATACACCACTTTCCATCATGAACAGTCAACTTACATTATGTATTTCAAAGTTTTCTCGGACAGGAACAGTGTGTCTGTGATGAAAAATGCCGTACCTATATACAAGATGTAACAGGGCCTTTCACGAAGCCGTCAACCAACCTTCCGCAGTCCTTATGTAACTAAATAACTTTACGCAAAAATTATTGCTGGGAAACGACTTTTTTTTTGGGGTGAAAAATCACGTTTTACGGTAGGACTCAATGTAAGGCACTCAAAACATTGTGCTGATGGATGGATTGAATAGTACAAATTAGTAAAACATGTATTAAAAAAAAACTTGTGAAAAAGTTGGAACTTTGATCCCCAATATCTCCGTAACTAGAAGGTATGGTCTACTACATAGAACAAAAAAAATATCGCAATGACGGGGAGAACAAGTGCCTTTCGGCTTCGTTAAAATCAAAATCAAAGCATTTACTTCAAGAAGCCTAGTTACAGGCACTTTTGAACTGTCGAAACAAAGATAACACTGAAATATAGCTACAGTCCCAATCACAAGACATAAAAACTGTGAAAGTACTGTAGTTGCCCATTCCCTAGCGTAGATCTCTATGGAGAAGAACGGGCAAGAAACTCCATGGGCACTCTTTTAAATCAGCATATTGTTACAATTCCTTGGTACCATCATTCATGTTGAGATGGTACACTATGTGAGAACGATGTAGCAAGATGTGCACTTTAAAAGTGTCCATAGTAAAAACAAAAAAGACAATTCAAAATATAAAAATAATTATTTCAAATAGGCCGTGGCAACTAAGAGATGACCAGTCACAACTGGCAGCGCCCTTTCACGAACATGACGCATGGATCAGCACCATTCAACTCAACCATTTTGAAGGGAACTAAATGATCCGACACACGCGCCACCATCAGCGAGACATTTTAGTGAGCATGACATACTCTCAACCGCCAGGGCATATTCAAGTCAAGAACGGACGTAGGTTTCCAGTGAATTATAGCTTTCTAGTACATAATACTCACACAATAAGGGCTATGCGATTTTATATATAGGGGTATTGTTACGCCCTGTATATAAATAAGAGTTAAATTTGTGAATTAGCAATAACCACTCCTTAAACGTAAAAACCTAAGTATAGGAAAGGGAGAAAAAAATAGATCAAAGCTTTATTGTTATTGAAACAAAGAAATAACATTCTATTGCCTTGGTCTTAAATAACATGACTTTATTAATCTACACAAAAAATACGTTATTTCATCGTAGCCAATGCACACAAAAACATTTTAAGTACATTATATAAATTAACTTGTCTAAAGTAATTGAGATTATTGCCTGATGACCTAAGCTGTTTGTAAGTTATTAGTACTTATTATGATGCGGTCATTATCTTGATAAAATTTTTCAGGCAAAATGAGGTAGGTACTTGGTCAAAAGGCTTTTTAGACAGACCTGAGAATCTGGGAAGTAAACAGTATCTATCTAGCTTTATCTGTGACTTAGTTGCATTGTCTTATCAGTCAAAGTTGGGTACACCATGAGTGCTCTCATTCATAGAGGTATACTTACTCGGGAAGCGTATTTATTCAAAATAACTATTAGTACTATCAACTCGTATGGAATGATGGATACTTATAACTGAATAATATCAGTAAACTGATGAAAATGTTCCAGTTTACTTTTCTCTACTATATGCTAAAAATAAGCATTGAATTTAGTACTTAAAGTCATTTCCATGACTTTAAACTACAGGCACTCGGGTTGTCATTCGCGCCGTTCGCGCCCGAGCGGTTGTCGAATCAACACACCTCCTAAGGACGCCCTGCAGAGGGGCGAAACACGTGTCGAGTATAGGTTTTGGTGCATGTATGCTAATTATAATTTCTTTTCCTGCATGTGCATATTTTTGCGGTCTCCCAAGCAGGATGCTGCATCCTGCATCCAGGCCTCGATCTTTTCCGCGGAATGAACACTAAATATTTTGAATAACATTAATGCCATGAATATCCACTTAGAGGACCACTACGGTAAGTTGTATCCAGCTCAGAAATAAGATGAATCTGCCCATCGCCCTGCATAGGAGAGTTCCACAGAGATAGATTCCTAATGTACAGCCATTAATAAAATCACTATGCCTACAAATCATTCCTAGGACACCCGCTATGTTTTATTTTGAAGACCTTTGTACTTCCTGGGTCAACATGACATGGTTCTAATGCTTCCAGTAATTTACTGTATGAAATACGTACAAAAGACCATGAACTCAGAAAGTATGAAGAAAGTGTACATTAGATTCTTGCGTGTTTGTGACAAGCCTAAAATTATCTGACATGTCAAAAATCGCGTTACGTGTGAAAATTCATGTAATTACTATCTAATTATTCAACAAAAGAAAGAGTTCACTATCACATCATTTACATTATTTTAGACTGATTACATTGTGACTTGTCCCACGAATAAAAATGAAATCTTTCGACATTAAATAATGCGCCATTTCTTCGAAGTAAAAGCGTCTATGTTGTGTGGCTCCGAAAGTAGCGATAAAATAATCATGGCGATCATGGCTAGTTTCACATTTCATTACCATGACTCTGTTTATGAGATGAGTGTGAGTTGCAGATTCAACTTCTCTGAGCTGTTGTTACAGGTACTGAAATAACAACAAAGAAGTTTGGCAAAATGTAAGTATAGATTAGTTTGCATTGTGTGCGACACGAAAATTAGGTAGGTAACCTTAGTCATATTTTTAACAATCAGAAACTAGATAATAATTTGCAGATAATCTAGATCAGTTTTTTTTTCTAGTATGACATTTTTAGTCTAAGGTCAAAAGATCTTTGTTAATATTGTTATTGTGCAACTTTTATTCGAAGGACACGGGATAATTTAATCATCATTGACATTATTTTTATTTGATGATTTTTGTTGATTTACATTGTAAATTTTTCTTTGCATGGTTCTTTTTTTACGTTTTTTTTTGTTCTTTGTAAAACAGATTGAGGTTGAGTAGTGGGCTGTGTGATTTACCAAAAGACGTTTAGGTGTGCAATTTTGAACTAAAAATAACCAGCATTTTGAAACGTTCTTTAAATCCAACCGCTCGCCGCGGGGCTGAACACTAAATAAATTTATAACGTCTTTGTTTCCGATTTTCCTAACTTGTACGTCATTAACTACCTCATGTAATAACAAATAACAATCACAAACGTTTACTTACATACTTCCTCGTACAAGTTTCATAACTAGATATGAAAGAAACTATGTACAACTTACACGACACGACGCGGGTTTAAACGACGTTCGGCTGCTGTTTATTGTTTTTATTATTATAATAAGTTATCAAGCATTTTTTAAAGCTTATTTAACATTTACGGTTATCTTAAGCAGGATGAAACAGCAAAAGATATTTGATTTTGCGGAGTTAAACGATTTTAAGTTGGTAAGTATGATAGTGTTGAACAAATATTGGCCTTATTTGTAACTTAGTATGGCTATCATTGAATATACAAACCTGTACTGGGTAGTGTAACTTTTATTTGACAGAAGCCTTTAGTAGCTTCTTACACAATATTTACCTATTTCTGCACAAGTCCAAAGAGAGAGCAATAGTCGGCTGTCCATAGCCGCATCCATAACACAAAACATTACACAACTTCTACTTTTATTTTTCATACAAAACAACGCGAAAACAAAGCGAAAACGAAATCCAAATAACATTCATCAAAATGTCAGAGAACATTCCTTAAATTCAAACAAAACTCGTAAATAATATAAATCTGAATGCTGGTCTAAGAACACGGATTTGGTATACATTGCACACTACCCACGACAGCTTAACAAGTCCAATAAACTACAATACGTATTGTAAATGTACATTTATTGTACATATCCAGTATATCAGTACATTTACCTTTAGACCTGTGAGAGAGATCTCACACAAAACAATATACCTTTGTCTAATAAAAAGTTCACAATTAGTTCATTATTTAAACATAGAGATTGTACGATTGCATCTAAACGAAACTTTTCGAGTGAAATGTTTTAATACATCACAGTTAAAAACATTTGTAATCATTTTAATGTGAGATTTTTTCGAGAAGAAAGATATTGTGTAAGCTGAAAATGGCGGCAGATGGTAATGTTTGGAGCTTGTGTTATGCGAAAAAAATGGTAATTTAACAAAGATCTTAGCAGGATAATGCACTCACAAGTATACGTAGAAAATTATTATTGTCATTGATGTGAAAATTTGTACCAAGTGAAAGAAGTGTCGTTCTAAACCGACTAACTACAGCTAAACTCTAATAATGTAGTAATATTGATAAGCCCATTATTGCACTCAATGAGCAAAAAGTGTTTACAAATCTAACAACCTCAAGGGTATTGTTGCGGACGCCGATCTCAGGATCACGACCAACATAAAACTTATGTATAGATAGTAATAAAGACACCGATCTCCGAGTCCTAAGTAGAATAAGACTTAGATATAATAAACGATAATAATAAAGACGCCGATCCCCGGGTCCCCAGTAGGTTAAGATTTATGTATAATCAATAAATAATAATGATTAGGCACATAGAAGCCAGAAACCCTTGAACCAACAGGTTCTGACATGTTGAAATGTAACAAACACTCTGATTGGTCGACCAACGGACCGGCATTCATGTTCTGTTCAAGTCCCGACAGGTCGAAACCTGTCCAGTACCCCTCCGTTGGTCGGCGCCATGTTATTGATCATTTGGCGGGAATAATGTTGGGCACCGCCGCCCCGTGCGCTTTCGCGTTCGTGTATAAAAGACCGAACCAGGCGATGCCAGAGCACAGTCGATTACAAGCTCTCTACAATGTAACTTAATAGTGAAATAAAACTAGTGATTATCAAGTAAATGTTTTAATATACAGTCCACTACGGAAATATTCAGTCTAGGTGCTGTGAAACAATACAGTCCACCTCAGTTTTGGTCCTTCGAGTCGTGATAATAAGTTTAGAAACTAAACCAGTGAATATGAAAGTTTTAAACTCAGTTTTGGTCCTTCGAGTCGTGATAATAAGTTTAGAAACTAAACCAGTGAATATGAAAGTTTTAAACTCAGTTTTGGTCCATCGAGTCGTGATATAAGTTTAAAAAGTAAACCAGTGTAGCTATTTGAAAAGTATTAAATTCAGTGAAAAAGTAAAGTATATACTTGTGAACTTAACGTAATGTGTAAATGAGAGAATCGACTGTCACGGATCTGGGTAAACGTCGGCCAGATAATAAGTAGTGCCGCCGTCCGGATCCAAACCGAACGCCTGTGTGCCTAGCTATCTAGGCAATAGTAACGAGTGCGCGTACCTAGTGCTTCAGACGGAACTTACAAGTATGTACCTGTGTCTATAGACCGATAGACAGATCGTACAAGTGCGTACCTGTGCCTGTAACCTAGGAGAACTAACGCGTGAGTGTATCAAGTTACCAGGCAGAAACGTTGTTAAACAAAAAGAACATTACGTGAGTAACAGTGCAAAGTATATAACTAGTAACCAAGTGCGCGTAAAGTATATAATACAAGCGCGCCTGTGCCTGCTATCTAAGCAATAGTAACGAGTGCGCGTACCTAGTGCTTCAGACGGAACTTACAAGTATGTACCTGTGTCTATAGACCGATAGACAGATCGTACAAGTGCGTACCTGTGCCTGTAACCTAGGAGAACTAACGCGTGAGTGTATCAAGTTACCAGGCATAAACGCTGTTGTGTTGGACAATGAACATTACGTAAGTAACAGTGCCCAAGTATATAACAGTGACAAAGTATATAACCGTGCCAAAGTATATAAACAAAGTATATAACAGTGCCTAAGTATATAAGCGCAAAGTATATAAGCGCCAAGTATATAACAGTGACAAAGTATATAACAGTGCCAAAGTATATAAACAAAGTATATAACAGTGCCTAAGTATATAAGCGCAAAGTATATAAGCGCAAAGTATATAACAAGTGCCAAAGTATATAAACGCAAAGTATATAACAAGTGCCTAAGTATATAAGCGCAAAGTATATAAGCGCCAAGTATATAACAGTGACAAAGTATATAATAGTGCCTAAGTATATAAGCGCAAAGTATATAAGCGCCAAGTATATAACAGTGACAAAGTATATAACAGTGCAAAAGTATATAAACAAAGTATATAACAGTTCAAAAGTATATAAGCTAAAAATTATAAGTGCGTGCCTGTGCCTACTAGCCAGGCAGAATCTGCGAGTACCTGTACCTGCCAGTCAGGCAGAATCAACGTGTGCCTGCGCCTACCTATATAGGCAAGGCGCCAGAGTCAACTAAGTCAAGAACATCGAGGCAGAATCAACGAGTGCCTGTGCCTACCTATCTGGGTCTGTGACGAACCGAACTAACCTAGACTAGGTAGACAGTGCCTGTAAACGACCGTCTGCGTGTCGACTCGACCGCTTGTACCGAACCACTTGCGTGTCAACCCGAACCGTCTGCGCGCCGACCCGAACAGGAAGTGTGCCAACCCTAGGCACATTTTCAAAATGGTCGTAACAAGAAGCCAATCAGACTTAGTCGAATTAGAAGAGCAGCGACGCACACAAGAAGCCGCACGCCGCCGAGAGCAAGAAAACATTGAAAAAGAGCGACTTCGACGAGTATCTTTAGATCCGCCGGCCTCACCCTTCTCAAGGCTGGCGGAAACGAGCACAGCTGGGCCCTCCGGGGTCAGAACAACGGTGACCACGCAACAACGAGCAAGGTCACCAGCAAGGTCGCTGAGGTCACACCGATCGACCACAAGCATCACGACGCGACTACGACAAGCGGAACTAAACGCCGCAGAGAGACTGGCGGTTCTACAAAGAAAACAGATGGACGTGGAAGCGGACCTAGTTAAGAAGAGACTAGCCGCAGAGGTGTCCGCCATCAACGACGAAGAAAGCATCAATGATGAGCCCATAACAGAAGAACCTCATCTAAAGGTAGACGAGTGGCTACGAACGAACCCGCTCGACTCACGGGGGGAGGAAGCAACCAAGGACGCCAGGGAGGAACCAAGACAAATAAGGTTCGAGGCGCCCAGAGCACGATCGCCAACTCCAACCAGAACGAGAAATAGCATCGAGCAACTAGCCACGACCCTCGAGAAGATGGCCAGACCCCGTCCACGATATACGGACCTGCCGACGTTCACTGGAGCCGCCAGCGAGTGGTTGCCCTTCAAGGCAGCCGTTCGAGACTCAACCAACATGTACCAGATTCCAGCAGCAGAGAACATTCACAGACTGAGGAGCTGCCTGAAGGGAGAAGCTAGGGATGCTGTGGCCGCACTACTACACACGGCCACAGACCCTGACATAATAATGAAGACCTTGGAGCAGTGCTTCGGGCGACCCGAAATTATCATCGATCGGGCGCTCGAGGATCTGAAGAAGCTCCCTAGACCTGGAGCATCAGCAGCCGACCTCAACAGTTTTGCTGTGAAACTACAGAACATTATCTGCGTACTGAAGACCATCGACCGAAGGGGTTACCTATTCAATCCCCTGCTGACGAGAGAAGTGCTGGACAAGCTGAGTCCACATCTCCGCTCCCGCTGGTGTGACTACGCCTATGATAACGAAGGGACGGCCGACCCAGAAATCGTCGTAATCTCCCGATTCCTAATGAGGGAGGCGGACAGGGCACTACGCTACACTTATGCCCCATCCACGTGCACCACCGCAAGCCAAAAGAAGGAGACACGACCAGCCGTAACCCTAAAGAAGAAAGCAACAGTTTACAACACTGTCGCCGCAGCTGATGACGAGAAGATACCATGCCCTGGGTGTGAACAAGCACACGCCCTGCCTCAGTGCCCCAAGTACAAGGCACTAACGATTCAACAACGATGGGAGTTTCTCAAACAAAAGAGAATCTGCTTCAAGTGCGCCCAAAGACAGCACCGGCGCATCGGATGCAAGTCAAGACCCTGCGGCGTGGACCAATGCCGCCGACCACATCACGCGTCCCTGCACCAGGCGCCGCCACGACCAGAGGCGGCCAAAGCAGCAGAAGCGCCGAAGGCAGAGACGCCGAAGCAGGAGGCCGTTCTATCAGTCACGCCGCAACCAGCTATGAGTCAAAGAACAGTACTGCTGAAGATGTGTCCGATCATCGTGTCAGGACCACAAGGGGAGGTGCAGACCTACGCACTCCTAGACGAAGGAGCAACAGTAACTCTCATCGACAAAGAGTTAGCAACCAGCATCGGGGCAGAAGGGCCATCACAACCGCTGCACTTGAACGGCGTCAACATGTCACAAGAGGAAACCGAGAGCCAGCTCGTCACAATAGACGTCAGAGGCGTCAACGAAACCGAAAGGTACAAAGTCAGAGCCAGGACCATAAAAGACCTGCAGCTGCATCAGCAGGCCATCTCCGAAACCCTTCTTCAACACGAGCACCTGAGAGACCTTCCCAGAAACGAGGTGTGTTACGAACGCGCACGCCCCGGGCTCTTAGTGGGGACAGACCACTGGGAGTGCATCGTCTCCAGGGAACTCAGGACCGGCAACCCGAACGAGCCGGCCGCATCGAGAACGAAGCTGGGATGGGTGGTGCACGGAACCGCACCACGCAGCGCCCTCATTCAAAAGGGTAGGGTGCTGCATATATACGAGCCCGACCGAGAGTCGAACGTGAGCAATCAGGAGCTCCACCACTTGGTCGACGCTCACTTCAAGATAGAGGCTCTCTGCATAGAAGGGAAGCCACGAGTACGAGAGGCAGATCAGCGTGCCATCAAGATAGTCGAGGCGACCACAAAGAAGACCGAAGCAGGGTACGAAGTAGGGCTGCCGTGGCGAACAGACGACACCGTCATGCCACCCAGTTACAGCCAAGCACTCCGTCGCCTCACAACAATAGAGAAAAGGATGGACGCCGATCCGAAATTTGCCAAAGAGTACTCCAGCCAGATCGACAACCTGTTGAAGAAAGGCTACGCCACACCGTGCGACGGCTCAGAACGTGCGAGCCCGGTGTGCTGGTTCCTGCCACACTTTGCCGTGCAGAACCCGAACAAGCCCGGCAAGTGCAGGCTAGTGTTTGACGCAGCCGCGAGAAGCCACGGAACATGCCTGAACGATGAACTGTTGGAGGGACCAGACCTGCTGCTGTCATTACCGGGGATCCTATTCCGATTCCGTGAAAGGGCAGTGGCAGTAACAGCGGACATTCAAGAGATGTTCTTAAGAATACAAATAAGAACGGAAGACCAACCAGCGCAGCAGTTCCTGTGGCGAGGCGACGAGAGAGAGACGCCTCCACTCAAATTCAAGATGATAAGTATGCTCTTCGGCGCCGCGTGCTCCCCGTACATGGCCCATTATGTTCGCAACCACAACGCAGACATTCACGGGCAGGAGTACCCGCGGGCGCTGGAGGCAATCAAGGAGAGCCATTACATGGACGACCTGGTGGCAAGCTACGACGACCCAACGGAAGCATGGAAGACGGTGGAAGAGACGAGAACAGTACACGCCAACGCCGGCTTCACATTGCGGGGATGGAACGCCAGCGATAAAACAGTGCTGCGCGACATACCCCCTGAGCTGTACGCCACTACACCTACACAACTGGGGGGAGAGCAACCGGAAAGCAAGATCCTCGGCCTGTTCTGGAACGCGGAACGAGATGAACTCGGGTTCAATACATCCATGAACCGAGTGCCAACAGAGGTACGAGATCGAGCTCGCGCACCAACCAAACGCGAAGCCCTCAGCGCCGTGATGTCCATCTACGACCCTCTCGGGTTGTTGAGCCATTACACCATCCGCTCTAAAATCATCCTGCAGAGCTTGTGGCGCCTCCAGACAACGTGGGACGAACAGATACCGACGGAAGAAAACGAACTCTTCGCATCGTGGTTGGCACACCTCGCCGAGATTGCCAAGCTCCGACTGCCACGCTGCTACACGAAGAAGAAGTACGAGAGCATCGACCTCCACGTGCTATGTGACGCCAGCGAACAGGCCTACGCGACCGTGGCCTACTGGAGGATCACAAGCAGCGACGGGAGTATCACCGTGGTATTGGTGGCCGCCAAAGCCAAGGTGGCCCCAAGACAGGCGCAGACCATACCTCGGCTCGAACTTCAAGCAGCGGTCATCGGTGCAAGACTCGCCGACACAATCAGACGAGAACACCGCATAAAGATTGGTCGAACGACCTACTGGACCGACTCATCCACCGTGGTTCACTGGATACACCACGACATGCGACGCTACACACCTTTCGTCGCGCACAGACTGGGTGAGATCGCGGAACTCACAAAGAAGGAAGACTGGCGATGGCTGCCCACAGAACACAACGTGGCAGACGACGCAACAAGGCTCAGCGACACTCCTCTGAGCACAACGGATCGATGGTTCCAGGGGCCTGCCTTTCTGTACCAACCTGAAGCGCAATGGCCCACCATGACAACAGTAGAAGACGAGGTCGACGAGGTCCTGCATACCAGGGAAGAACCGAGACGAGACAGCTGGCTACCCGACCCTGCCCGCTTCTCAAAATACGAAGTCCTGGTGAGAACCACTGCACGGGCACTCGCCTTCATTGACATTTGCCGACGTAAGGCAACCAACATGGAACATCGGCACATTCAGCGCGCCGAGATGGAACTAATCCGGCATGCGCAAGAAGAAAGCTTCGACGAAGAAATGAAAAGGATCAAGTCGGCTCAAGCATTAACTAAGACGAGCCGGCTGTACCGCCTAGATCCGATTATAGAAGATGGACTCCTGAGGGTGCGAGGACGAATCGAGGCATCTTCGGCACCCACAGAGACAAAGCGGCCCATCATAATGGACGGCCGCCACCCGCTGACCAAACTCATCGTGCTGCGGGAACACTGCGCTGCGGGACACGCCAACAGAGAACGCGTGACGAACGACCTACGGCAGCGCTACTGGATCATACACCTACGACCCACCGTGCGCACGATAGAGAGAAACTGCGCTTTCTGCAAGAGACTGAAGGGAACGCCCAAGACGCCGGCCACAGGAGACCTGCCGCACGCCCGCCTAGACCCTTTCCACCGCCCGTTCACTAATTGCGGTGTGGATTATTTCGGACCAATGATGGTCAAGGTGGGCCGTCGCCGAGAAAAAAGATGGGGAGCGCTGTTCACCTGCCTGACCTCCCGCGCCGTGCACATCGAGTTGGTAGCGTCCCTTTCAACCGACTCCGCCATCATGGCACTAAGAAGAATGGCCGCCCGCCGAGGATGGCCGCGGCTAATGTACTCCGACAACGGAACTAACTTCCGCGGGGCTGACCAAGAGTTACGCAACGCCTACACCGAGTGGCTGCCCGCGCTGAGCGACGAGGGACTACAGCATCGGATGGAGTGGCGCTTTATACCTCCGGGCGCGCCCAATCAAGGCGGCGCGTGGGAGAGGATGGTCCGCTCAGTCAAAACGGCCCTCAAAGTCACCCTGCGGGAGAAGGCACCAGCAGAGGAAGTACTCAGCACACTCCTCACCGAGGCTGAGTTCTCCATCAACGCACGACCATTGACCCACGTCAGCGTGGATCCCGACGACCCCGAGGCCTTGACCCCCAACCACTTCCTGCTAGGGTCATCAAACGGCCTACCAGCAACGGGACCCTGCGAGGAAGCCGACCGACGAGCATGGCGAGCTAGCCAAGCGCTTGCCGACCACTTCTGGCGGCGCTGGCTCCGGGAATACCTGCCAACGCTGGTACCACGCGGCGAACCAAGAAACGACGCCCGGCCCCTGCGGGCTGGAGATGTAGTCCTCGTGGTCGACCACACGCTGCCCCGGAACACCTGGCCGATGGGAGTCGTCGAGAGAACGCATCCAGGAACCGACGGCAGCATTCGAGTCGTCGAGGTGCGGACCAGAACCGGCATCTTCCGACGTCCGGTGAGCAAGCTCGTCGTCCTTATGAAAAAGGAAGAGGCTACGCAGGCTGCGCCGGGGGGAGGACTGTTGCGGACGCCGATCTCAGGATCACGACCAACATAAAACTTATGTATAGATAGTAATAAAGACACCGATCTCCGAGTCCTAAGTAGAATAAGACTTAGATATAATAAACGATAATAATAAAGACGCCGATCCCCGGGTCCCCAGTAGGTTAAGATTTATGTATAATCAATAAATAATAATGATTAGGCACATAGAAGCCAGAAACCCTTGAACCAACAGGTTCTGACATGTTGAAATGTAACAAACACTCTGATTGGTCGACCAACGGACCGGCATTCATGTTCTGTTCAAGTCCCGACAGGTCGAAACCTGTCCAGTACCCCTCCGTTGGTCGGCGCCATGTTATTGATCATTTGGCGGGAATAATGTTGGGCACCGCCGCCCCGTGCGCTTTCGCGTTCGTGTATAAAAGACCGAACCAGGCGATGCCAGAGCACAGTCGATTACAAGCTCTCTACAATGTAACTTAATAGTGAAATAAAACTAGTGATTATCAAGTAAATGTTTTAATATACAGTCCACTACGGAAATATTCAGTCTAGGTGCTGTGAAACAATACAGTCCACCTCAGGTATATTATAATTCCTCCCAGTTTCAAAATCATAATAGAGGCTAAGTTAGGTGCCGAGTCTGCGGAATCAACAACTTAATAACAGTTCATTCAACAATGTACGTTCTTACTTCAATGTCACATTCGAGTAAGCTGTGAAAATTAAAAAGTTGTTGACACAAATATTTTACACAATCAACATTTTTCCAAATCTACATTTCTTGCGTTAATCGCGAATTCGCGACTCAACCACAAATAATAATATCGATCATTTCATTAATTAAAAAACTTGTTACTTTACTTTATTTTTCGAAACACGGTGCAAACTAGGGCAACTTCACTGCGTAACACCTGAAAGTTTTTACGTTGTTTTTGAGTTCACTTTGCTGCAATTACGACACTTTTCTTTTCAACAACATCGGCCATTTTACTTTACACTTGATGAAAATATTTCTGAAATGAGAGCGAGCTAAATTCTTCCTTAATTATGAAAACGATTTAAGAACATGAATATTATCAGCTGCCTGTCTTATCAACTTCTTCAATTCTGCTTCTTCTTTGCGTGTCGATAAACTCAAATAATACCCGACCAGTATATTGCCACCTGCACAGCTCTGTCGTTGGCTTCGTTTAAATCCTGGAAGGTGCAGGTGACTGGGCAGGGCGGGCAAGAAAGGAGGTGGGGCATATCCTGCAGAGGAGCTCCATACTAACATTGTATCTGGGATGGATCGATGATACCCCAATTGGCCAGATTATTTCTACCGCGGCCAACCTGGGCCCGCAAACGGTTAAGAGATTTCCAGATTAGCCACTGCAGTTCCTATCAAGGAGACAGATGTTCTGCTGGATTGATAAAGTGCGGAGGGGTGGAATGTCTGTTCCTCCACAATTCGCATCTTTAATTTCTTCTGGACACTAATCTGTACTTATCACATTGTAATCATAGTTGTCAACCAAAAGCATTATTTTTACTATCATTTTTTTTGTCTCATAATCTCAAAAAGCTGCAACAAATCCTGGTAATCGTAGTCCGCTGCATCCAATATTTAGTAAATAGATCAATGGTTTTATATATTCGTTGAGTTTCGCACATGATAATGCTTCTAGTATTTTTCAACTGCTGCTGTTCGAAATAATTACCTAATTGGTTTATACGACGATTGACATAAGGAAAAAATACTTGAGTCAAATCGAACCTATCAGTCACCATCATCTCCATAACTGAACCGCTCAATAACCCCAAGATTCCAAAGTAACGAGCCACACGGTAGAACCAATTTATCTTCAATACAACCGCATTCCGCGAAAGTGTTGGAGTATGAAGCCCCCGCGGCTTCCAGTCTCTGATACCATCAGTGGACTAGGAACAGCGCGCCGGGTGGTCTCACACCTACCGCTTTGCGAAAAGGCAATTTATGTGATAATAGTTGAAAGGCAGTTTATTGGTGACGTGAACTATTATATTTGGAGTTAAGATCAGTAAGTGTGGCTTGAGGTTCTATTTATCACGCTAGAAAGAGTACAGCCACGATTGCACTCCGAAAATCACCCTTACCGCTACGACATAGGTACGGTACTGTTAATATCAAATTTTTACCAGTGATTTACGATTGACTGTGCAAACTTTTACTGATTGACTAGGTCATCTTTTAGCTATTGTTTTTTTCTTTTACGCTATTTTAAACAGAGAAATTCCTAGCCTAGAGCAAAGTAAAAACAAAACATTATCGTTTGTACGTTCAAAACCCAAATATCACATTCAAAAAACCCGATGACGCATGCAAAAAAGTGTTTCTTTGAATGAAACATAAAATATTGACGTTATTTAATCAAAAGCAATGTAGCGACAGCTGCAATTAACGTGTCTCGCCGAACCAAAAGTTGTTTATACCTCACGAAATTGTACTAAGGAAGTAATATAACTTTGAACAGAATGTGCTTAGCAACGAACGTATTCCTCGCAACCTCTAAACTACATATTACGTCGCATGATAATTGCAAAAATCGTTTTTTAGGCAAGGACCGGATTTGTAGAAACAAAGAAAGATTCAAATCTGCTCGTTGGTCTAGTGGTCGCGACTGCTGAGCATGAGGTCCTGCGTTCGATTCCCTGGTCGGGTAAAGTGTTATTCGGTTTTTCCATCATGAATTTCTCAGCAGCAGCCATGGAGAGACTAGACTTGACTTGACTAGACTTGTGCCCGGTTGATGGCAATAAGCTCGCCCCCTATTACAAAGGACCTAAACAACTGGTTTAATGGGGGTGTACTTGTAAGATTATAAGGTACATCTTTGCCCAACCCTTCAGGGATATCAGGGCGTGATTTTATATTAAGAAAGGTTTTATAAAATACTAGCTACTTTCGGATTTTTTGTCTCCCCAGAACGATTTCAAACTTGATTACTAATTGGCTCTGACTCGGTGTGAAAAAATCTAGTATTTTCGAAAAATGCGGTTTCTCCAATAATCCCGCAACACATATTAATGTTACAGTTGCCTCTGTCGATATAAGTGCGGCGGTCACGCGAGCCGCCGCGAATTGGCTAAAGGTTACAGGTATTTGATTTTTTAATAACCGTTTCAAGAATTTTTATTGTTATTTCCTTGGGGATCAATGTTGAACAGTTTAAACTATAATTTAAATGTTTGCAATAAGACAATAGAAAGATATGAAGGAGATTATACGGTTGAGACTTTAATGCTGGGAATTTAAACAGCAAAACTTATAATTTCTTCATGTACCTTGGTATAAGTTTAGTGAGCTTGCAATTTAGCTGTATACCTATTACACTCAGTATGCGGTGCATGAGCATAATAGCTCAAACATTGCATCACATTTTAATAAATTAATGTAGTGCAAAATTTACATACTAAATTTGACCACCTTAGTCGAAATTTCACCGGGGGCGGTCATCAACTCATACATATGTGATAGCTATACTAGACGACAATATCATCTTATCCCAAAAACCTTTAGACCTAGATATAAGCTCCATATTTATAACCTTAACCACTCACTTCTGTGTATACCCAACTAAACCTGCTTACAAAACCAACTGTAGGTCCGCACTGCCCGATAAGGGGCAAGTGTACACGGTTTACAAATGTCAATACCTGACCCTATTATTGACCCCACCACAGATTATACCCCCTTTAGGCCAGGATATGTTAATGTGGAACTAATTTACTAATGCTAACCGACTTTATTTGAACCAATTCCGCCATTGTCGGCAGTGTTAGCACCATGGTATTTACATTATCGGAATGTTTCGAGTTTCCAAGTGTTACAGGTAAACTGTAAGAAACAGAGCATAGATAATTGTAATTTCGTTCTAGGTAGACTGGCTCTGTACTGAAAAAAAATACAAAACGGAGCCTCCACTATAATTTAATAACAAAAAGAGGTCGTATTGCTAACTTTCTCTCGGTATGAAAAATTTGATTCAGTGTAGAATTAAATGACGGGATTATTTGAATGAAACCTACATTGTGGTACCGTATAGTTTCGTTAACAGATAAATGACACTGACATATGACACAATGGATTTCATGGGTAAACTGTAAATTACACCTACCATAGATATATTGAATTTGCAGCTAACACATTATTAATTAAACCAGCGTTCCATGAGATATAAAACCATGTGAACTCCATCAAAAATCAAGCGCAGGGACTGAATTACCCAAAAATTAATGTACCATTAAATTTCTGTATGACGTCATACCGTTAAATAAGGGTTACCGAAATATTTCGGTACCGTTTTTTTTTTCAGTAGCGGAATTTGTGAGGTTGAGAATACTTAACGGTATTTTTCGGTAGCAGTACCTTAACCTCTAAATATCGGTGGCAGAACCTAAACTTTAATAAATAGGGGTTTTCTTTGACGCACCGCCTCGCCACTGTCGTTCACTGCAGGCCCTGTTTGCACATTATTATGACTCAGTTTTGGTTTTTATTTCCTATCGGAAGGACGCGACGATAAAAGCCGGACTAAGCCGAGTGCCTACCTAAGCTTTTCTTATCTTTCTTCTTTAGGGTTCTCTATCGTTCTTCTTATCGATCTGGTGTTATAGAAAAATGTTTCCTCGTAAACGTAAGTACCTAAAAGTCTGTGAAGTTTGATAACAGCTGAACATCCAATCACTAGGCAAGTAGAGGCATTATTTTCCTTTGAAAATGAAAAAAATGCGTAAACTGCGTTTCTACGCTTTCTTCCTATTTTAATATTAATAACTATAATATTCATATGAACGATCAGTGGTCGACAAAATAAAAACGTATTGCGCTGTCGCTAGTCGGCACGGAACAAAGAGAAGTAAAGAGTACAACAAACAAAATGTACAAAATAGGTAAACAAGTACACAAGTTCTAACGTGTTCTAGCCCACGCCGCGCCGCCTCGCATATTTTTCGGTACCGAAATCGTTTATGGGTTAAATAACGGTATAGCCCAACCTTTATTTATAAAGGTATCGGTATAGCTCAACCTTTATTTTAAAGCGGTACAGATATATTTTTGAGGTATTTTAACCTCTAACCGTAACCGCTTTCAGTCCCTGATCAAGCGCTACATGCCCACGTTTTGACATAGAAAATTATAGATGAAGAACTGGACTTCAAATTCTCAAACTATAACACAGCCATAGACAGCATACAAGCGATAACCATATCTTTAGTGGTATAAAATTTGTTTTAATTCGACCAATCTTATTAAATTGAAGATAAAATGCACAATTTTAGCATGCTTTTTTTTTTGCTTGTCGTTTATATATAGGTAAACCTACCAATGTTTGTCTCTGCATCACCCAAAGGTTGACTGTTAGAAAATGCCTATCGCATTAAGTCCGCCTCTGTACTTTGTGCTTGTAGTGTTAAATGTATTTATTTTTCAAAATATTTATGCATATATTTTGTTTCTTAAAACATTAGAAAACATTCTATACTATGCATATGCATATGCAATTAGCATATTTAGTTCCTGTAATAAATTACTGAAAAAAAAAAAGCAGCCATTCGTTATAATTACGTAGTTTATCCTCACAAAGACTTGTCTAAGCACGGCCGGCCATTAGCGAAACAATGTGAACTTGACAAGCTATAATTTTACGTTATGACGTCATAATTCAATCACTTTAGTCGTGCTAATCAATTGCTAGCTCCAAATTGATCACATAGATCATGAAATCGGGGCAAGCGCAGTTGCCAAGTTTAAGCGATCAATTATACCGTGGGTTTGGAACGGCAATTTTCTTGGCTACGGTAAGAAAATGTGGGTAATGAATCACTGATAAAAATCTTAAGGGTTACGTAATAAATACGGATATGGCAATATAAAAAGAGATTATATTTACATTGACCGCCTATCGATGTAAAGAACAAGGAGAGTTGAATTAAATGACCCAACTGACTTCATTGTGCTTTGTAACCCATGAAAAACTCTCATTACACAATGTTTCCCGATGTCATTAACCGGGCACAGACTTCGGGCTCCTTCTGAAAAAGAAGGTAACGAAAAAACTCTTTAGAAGACTTACCTGAGGATAACCACTGTCCAGCAGTCACGCTTAAAACCACCAGACCAACGACGCTAACAAACTCTCATAATAATACCAGCCTATTAGGCAGGGCATAGACATCTTCTTATACAGGGTGTAACAAGACCCTTCACGAAGCCGTCAACCAAGCATTATGTACATCAAATTAAGTAACTTTACGCAAAAATTATTGCTGGGAAACGACTTTTTTTTTGTGGTGAAAAATCACGTTTTACGATAGGACTCAATTTAACGGACTCAAAACATTGTGCTAATGGATGTATTGAATAGTACGGGGGTCGTGGAGGTGTTTAAAGTAAAAATCTTACATTAAAAACTTGTATTTAAAAAAAAAAACTTGTGAGAAAGTTGGAACTTTAACCCCCAATATCTCCGTAACTAGAAGGTTCCCAGGTATGGTCTAGAACAAAAAAATGATCGCAATGACGGGGAGAACAAGTGCCTTTCGGCTTCGTTAAGGGTCTTGTTACACCCTTTATACAAGGTCTAACACAGTAAACGCAATACCTACCGTGTGGTTCCTCAGACCATGAGACTGAACATTGAACAACTTTAGTTCCACAAGTTATTGAAATTCGCAAAATAAAAAAAATTGACGCGATTAGCTGGCCAACATGTTTGGTAAAACTTAAAAACAAGTAATGATTTCTTAAATTCAGTTTCATGGTTTGAGACACCACACGATAGGTCTTGCGTTTATTGTTTTACATTCGTTATAGAAGGCATGAGCATTGATCACCAGGCTTGCTCAAGGCGGGTTGGCGTTTTCAGACTTCTCATAGTAGATCCAAAACTATTAAATTTCACCTCTAACTGCCAAAATACCTATCTACCAGTTAATCGCTGGCAGTGGCACCGACCTTAACGTCAGTCGGCCTTTGTTCCAGTCCATTGCCTTACATCACGAAACGATTCCAAGTATGTGACCTTATCAAAAATATAATGTGTGCATACTGTGCAAGAAGTGTCTTAGGTCTTCCAGAATATAGTCACTTTTAATAGGAGCTGACGTGTTCATTTAGTTGATTAATTATACTAAACTTGACGAGCATTTACAAGTAACAGATGTAATTATTTTCTAGGTAGCACAAACATCTTCTAGGACTATCGTTAAAAAGAATAACGTAGGAGTATAATTTTTTTATAAAAAAGAAAGTATTTTCACTAAGCGTAACGTCACGAAGATACATGACTAATCATTAAAAATTTGTACCTTGCGTGTAAAAAGGTACGTGAATAATAATTTAGCTAACTGAATAGTACTTTCTAATTCAGTTGACAACAAGGGTCTTGTCATAAACACGCACTCTAATACATACATGAGATTCGCAAATTAGGTACTTGTGCCTCCCACGGGCACGAAAATAAGCTCGGTTTTTCCGTTTAAAGAGATAACAGCCCACATTATGCAGGAGCTGCCGCCGTATGCAACCGTTTCAGCAAAATAGCACTGCGCAAATCACTCACCTGGACGCCTGTAGACCCCACTTCTCCTGTCACTGCCATGCAGACCTTAGCACTCCTCTCTTTTATTGCGTTCTTAGGTCTAACTAAACATCATATTATCTAACCTTCTTCGTCTTCTTCTTTTCTTCGTATATGGTGTTGGTAAAAAATGAAGTTTATTCAATATACTCGTATTTATCTGTTTTCTCCTTTATTTATATTGTTGGAGATGGCATCTCGCAGTTCAGCCTCTGAGGCTGGCTACTGCTTAACCGGGCAAATCCTGTGGATGTCTTAAAAATGAATTTAAGGCCTCCAGCCAGGGGCTTAAAATTATTCTTAAAAACTAAGCGACCACTCGCTAAGGGCACCCCCTGTGGGGTACGAGCCTCGGCTTAGGGCGTCGCTGGGCAGGACAGCAAAGGGACAGGCTGGATCTGAATGATATTATTTAGGGGCTGGTTTAAAACTACCGGCTCAGCATCGCGGGCTGGCTCTGGCAAGGGTCGGGGGGGGGGTTCGTTGAACGGGGGCGTCGCGACGGGCCTCGACGGCGATTACGAATTACGACGGTGGTTTACGAAGTGTGCTGGTTTCCCTACTGCTCTCCTGGAGGAGGGTGATGGGGTCATCGGGGGTGGTGAGGGCATGTCGCGGACGGCGAATCATGCTAATACGCGAGGGTCGGTACCGGGCGGCCGATGCGATCAGGGGGTTCCTATGCTTGATAGCGGAATCGAAGAAACGCTTGGAAAGGCGTTTCATAAACTGAGTTAAGGTAGGGATCCTAAGGTCTAAGTGGAGACTCTCATTACGGACATAATAGGGGGCACCAGTGATCTTACGGAGATAACGGTTCTGAAGGGTCTGCTTCCGATGCAGGTGACGCGGGTGGGCATGAGCAAAAGTGACACAAGCGTATGTCATTATGGGACGGATGACGGCGGTATATAGACGCAACTTGCACTTAAGTGACAATTTGCTCTTTGCCGTGATCATTAAGTGGAGCCTAGCCATGGCAAAGGCAGCCCGGTCGCGGGCTGCTCTTATATGCGCTACAAAGGACTGGTGGTTGTCGAGAATGACTCCTAAGTACTTGGCTCGCTTCTCCCAAGGGATCGGTTTGCCGAACATTGTGATTGGAGAGGGGGGGGACGATTGAGACGCGCCTTATGGAAAAGAACTGCCTGGCTTTTATCGGGATTAACCTCGATTCTGTTTTCTCCTACCAACCAAGTGTGTTTTTAAACAAATTGTCGTATACCGGCTACAGTCCCATATTGTGTTGAAGGACTCAATATTCAACATTTCAATGTAGACAATCGCACCATGAGAAGTAGTCTATCTAAACAAAACGGTTGTATAATTGTCTGTCATATACCACCATTGTACTAAATCACGCAAGTGAATATAAGCAATTGAGTCGGTAACCTTACCATTAACAACGAGCACGACAATTCACCTTTTGGTCTCCTTCGATCGACTATGAAGGTGTCCAAGACATAGCTAAGAAGCTAACTAGCTAAGAAGTTAGCTAAGAACGATTTCAGACTCAAAAAATCTACAGTGTGCCTACTTTATAATTCGGTTAGCTTGCATCGCACAATTGTACAAATTATACGACTAGAACTATTTACACTACGTCTTTTTATAAGCCGTTTTAGGATGAAAATCCTCAAAAAGAGTAGTCAGCAATGCAGTGCTAAGATAAGTGACATAAAGAAACGGCTCCAACTCATAAAAATATTTATTTTTAACTATTCTTTTTCCGTGGTACAGAGAGGAAGCTTGAACCCCAGCAGTGGGCAAATTAAAGGCTGATTGTTTATGGTAAGTTCTGTCAGGAAATTCTTATTAGAATAATGTTAAACAACGACATTACAAAGTTCAATATGTAAAATCTATTAATTATGTTATAACATACACTAGTAATTAAAACACATCCTATACCATAATTTCTACAGATTTACCCCGGATCACCTACAAAGACGGAACTAAAATACCTGACACAAAGAACGCAAACTTAAATCCGCGGCCAACTATCTACGGCCGGAGATCAAAGCCGGGGTCTTACCTTGAAGTCGTAACAGCGACCTGTGCCGTGGACAACTGGACACATGCGGACCGGTTATCAACAGTCGACATGTTGTACAACTGTAACATGTTTAGCTTACGTTACTAGGGTCACGCAGACGAAAGTTGCAGATAATGAATCTACTTTGAGTACTTACTGAAAAGCAAACATAAATGAGAATTCTATTCAGCTACAGTCAAGCTACTACATTTAAGAGGGCCCTTCCCGGCGCGTCTATCGTCAATGCGAGCATGATCGAAAAGCTTGTTGTTTCATCCACAGCGGCGATTTTCTTTCAACTCCCCTGTCTTACCCCGCCCCGAACCTGCACAACTCGTCTCCCGCGCACCTCATACCGCCTAACGCGATGACATTGAACGAAAAATAGTGTTCGAAAATTTCTTAAACTTGTTCCAGGAAATAAGTGTTTTTGAATAAGTCTTACAAGTGTATAAAATAAAAAATTGACATTAAGAATCTCCATTACATGTGCAAGGTTTCTAACGTGATGATTTTTTTACTTTTAGAGTTTATGAGTACATTATAAACGGCCAAAGTTCAGGTAAAATTTGTGCAAAACAGCCATTTTTGGAGGCTTATACTGAATTTGTTTCTACAATTTTTTATTTTTTGCTCCCATAGAAACTTAGATATAGTGCACAAAATACCTATTAGTTCAAAAAAATCAAAGATAGATGTGTAACAACTGCATAATCACGTACGAGCGTTTGTATGAAAAGTATGACGAGTTGGCCGCTCTAAAGAAATTAACTAATTGATATATTTGAGTTATTTTATATTATACATATAAACAGCGGTTTCTTTATCAGAACATACTTCTGACCTTACTTATCTTCTTGTTCTTCATGTCGCTTTCACGGCAGTCATTATCATCAACCAAGCCTTTTCAAAACTATGTTAGGATCGGCTTCCAGTCTAACCGGATGCAGCTAAATCCCAGTATTTTACATGGAGCGACTGCCTATCTGACCCCCACAACCAAGTTAGTTCTGGGTACTACGATACCCCTTGATAAGACGGGTTGTCAGATTTTCGGGTCTCTGACTACCTTTAACAACTGTCAAAGATCTGGCACAAAAGTATGTTATACTTATTGGCCCAAAGCTTCACTTTAAAGACGTCGTCGGTGGCAGTGCAGAGGTCTCTTTCCCTGTATATTTTAGGACTTAGAGAGTAGGATAGGAGTTGGAGCATCCACACCTGCATTCTGCTGCTTTGTGAGTGGAGCTCTATCTCCAATCTCCATAGTCACTTACCTAAACGCTTATCTGTACGCTGCTTGAATCGCGCCGCAACGTCAACTTTAAGACGTTCGCTTTGCTAGTACCAACATTACCATCTGCACCTCGTCTTGGAGGAGGACTTTTGGCCGCAGGGAATGCAGTTCCGTCGCTTCCACGGGCAAGTGCCACATGAACTCACAGTGGCATAGTGCACAAGTGAAGTGTTACTAACATAATTTTAAGGTTCTATTTACTAAAAAAAATTGTATTTTATCATATGTATGTTAGTCTGTAAGGTATATGTCTATGGGCCAAAGTAGCCTGAAAACAAATGGATGTTGTTGTTGTTTAAACGATGGAAATATTTACCTATTATCAAGTACAAAACCGGCCAAGTGCGAGTAATAATAATACATAAATAATAAATAAATTCTTTATTTCACCAAAAGCCATCAGTACAAAATCCACAGACTAAGACCATATAAGGCTTATCACTAGGTCACAATAATGTTAATGACTCCTAAACTAGGTGTATGTGCCTGTGTCTTAGGAGTCAGTGATTCTCCGTAACAAACAAAGCCATAGTATACTAATACGGGACGTTACAACAATAAGCAAATGGTGTAAAAGAAAACAGAATATAATTTATGTAAAGAAAATAAAAAACAAAATAAAAAAAACGTTTAAACTGAGTGGTGAGGTGAATAAATGTATGTCTGAGTGTGTGTTTGTGTGTAGTGAGTAAGTATAGGATGTGAGTGTGCGTATGTAGTGTGTAGGTGTAGTGTGTGTGTAGTGAGAAAGAATGGGGCGTAACCTGTACACATCTGCTGATGGTTTTGGACTTAGACTTTTATTTAGTACATAATCACTGTAAATTACCCAGGAGAAGATCCTTAGTGTCATCATAACTTAGTGTTTGGAGATAATCTCTAAGTAAGTTTTTGCTTTTATATTTAGGGCACGAATAAATTTTAATCTTTTTATTAAGGAGGTTGTACATGTTAATGCTATTAACGTAGAATTGGCGTTTGGCAAAGGCATTTCTATGGCGTTCGGGGGGAAAAACATTATGCTTAAGTCTGCCAGTCGGTTCCTTTGGAGGGGGGGCAGAGTGTTTACGTAGGGTCGACAGGAGCACATACAGTTGCCGACTGTGAGTACCTTGCAGTCAGAATAGAGCTGCACAGTGGGGTACCTACGTGGAAGAGAGAGCATAACCTTAAGGACAGCTCTCTGGGCTCTCTCAAGGCGGATAAATACATTTTGGGTGGCACCACCCCAGACGGGCAAACAGTATGTTAGGACAGACAGATAGATAGGGCAAAATATACTAATTTTAGCGTTTCGTTATCAGCAGAGTTTCGTAGCTTCTTAAAAACATATATTAGCTTACGTATGCGGGCGTGACTTTGTCTATATGGGGGTGCCAGTTGAGATGCTGATCGATGAGTACTCCTAGATACCTTACACAAGTGGATTTGGCGAGGAAGAGGCAGCTACACTGCGTTAAGGATCCGCAAGCGTGCGCTTTTCGGGTAAGGGAATTAGAGGGACACAGATTCGACCGAATGGCAAAGGACAACATATACCGATTTATCAATGTTTAAAGTGAGCAAGTTATCAGCCAAACATTTCATTACGACGGACAGCGCCGCCTCAGCATTTTGGTATGTCTGGGGCCAGTCATAATCATCTACAACAAGGGTAGTGTCATCCGCGTATGTAAATATCTTACAATTTTCGAGAGGCAGTTTGCAAAGTTCATTAATATAAATGAGAAAGAGAGTATGCCCCAGTATGCTACCTTGCGGATCGCCGTAAGTGATTGGAAGCTCATCACTTTCGTGTGGACCGATTTTGACTATTTGGGTACGATCGCTGAGATAATCTGCGAAGATTTTCAATGGGTATCCACGTATTCCAATGTTTTCCATTTTACTCAATAAGGCTCGCGCAGAAACTGTGTCAAATGCCTTTGACAGATCAAGGAAAATTCCTAGGCACTTGCGTTTTTTATCTAGAGTCCTAGCCACGGGACTAGACAAATCCATGACTGCGTCTTCAGTACTAACTCCATTTCTGAAACCATATTGGTTATTCGCTAAGATGTTGTTTGCGTCAAGAAAACAGGTCAGGTTCTTATTCAATATTCGTTCTAAGATCTTTGACATTGCTGTAAGAATTGAGATGGGACGGTAGTTATTGACATCCTCTTTGTGACCAGACTTGTGAATGGGGTGAACTACTGCTTTTTAAAACTAGAGTGTGTGAGTCGTACTCACACGCACATAGGGTTCCGTAGCACCAAACAATATAATAAAAATATTTTGAAGGCATTCGTTCATATGTTGTATTGTTTTACATTCATCAACAAAACTAAATTTGTTTTTCATAGTATGTTAATGAAAAACAAAGTTGTTGCTGCAGTTTGATGAAAAAGTCCCATATCTCAAAAAATTAACTTTAAATCTTATTCAAACCAATTTTGGTTGAATTTTTTTTTTACGTTCTGTAATCCTATATTTTTTTCAGAATTTTTCTAGTCTTACTTTAGAAATTAGAGGGGGGGGGACACATTTTACCACTTTGGAAGTGTTTATCTTTCAAACGATTGACTTTGAGAGAAAATGGTTTTAGGAACCTCAATGTCATTTTTAAAGACCTATCTATAGACACCCCGCACGTATAGGTTTGATGAAAATAATATTTTTTAGTTTCAGTTCCATGTATGGGGAGACCCCCCTTAATCTTATATATTTTTATTTTTGTATAAAAACCTTATAGCAGCTCACAGAATACATCTACCTACTAAGTTTCAACTGTGTAGTCTTAATAGTTTCGGAGTAAAGTGGCTGTGACCTACACGGACAGACAGACAGACCGACAGACTTGGCGAATCTATAATTTTATTTTATTTATTAGGGACATATAAGGGTTCCGTTTTTTTCCATTCGGCTACGGAACCCTAAAAATTGAATTATATGAGCTGTTTTTGACCAATTGATTAGTGTTAATTAGCTCCATCAAAACTGGTAATCAGCACGTGTGCTCCATAGCAACTACCGTCAAAGCATAACAACAGATCCAAAGCTCATAGATCACTTATTATGTAACAACACAGCCTTGTAACACAAGCTACATATAATTCATCGCACAGTATCAATGAACATATCGGCATGACTCTCAATACGACATTAATTACTGTTTTTAACTATTCAAAACGCATACCTTAAAGGCACCTGTAATAACGCCTATACGATAATTTCTGAACAGCCTTCGAACAACAATAAATCGAAATGGTTCCTTTAATTCGACCTACGAACATTATCAATTTATAATTAATCGGCTACAATGTCGGTTGCACGCCCACTTATGTACGTATGTCTGTGTACTTCAGTACTTCGTAAATCCGTGTGAGTCATGTAATTTCAATTTTAAATTAATTGTAGATTATACTTGCATTTGTACTTTTTCATAAATTATCTTACAAAACCATGTTCATATTATTATCTTGTTTTTCTTAATAGAAATCTAAGATAACTTTACGTTGATATAGCAAATGTTTACGACTACAGTACAGTACAACTGTATTTGAAAACATTATCTAGTAACATGCATATTAAATACATTATGCTATCATTTCTATTTTCTAGACACAGCTAAAATTGTCTCACATGCACCAGTCCTCATCATCTAGGTACTCGTTTTTTTTAACTTTGTGGGTCTGGGCCTCCATACAATCTAACCGAATGCCGCTGGATACCAATATTTTACACGGAGGGACTGTCTATCTGACCTCCTCACTACTACTGGATATTACGATACACCTTAATTGGATTCGTTTTCAGATAAGGGGTTTTTCGACCATATGTAGAAATAACTGATGATAATATCTCATGTATATCATTACATGAGGATCTGTGTATATTATGTGATGATGGTCTGAAATAAAATTCTTATACAAATACCGGGTGTAACAATACCGATAACGAAGTCGTCAACCAAGCATTTCACGTTTTACGATAGGACTCAATAACATTGTGCTGATGGATGGATTGAATAGTATAGTATACGGGGTCGTGGAGGTATTTAAAGTAAAAAGCTTACATTAAAAAAATGTATTTAAAAAAAAAATACTTGTGAGAATGTGGAACTTTGACCCCCAATATCTCCGTAACTAAAAGGTAAGGTCTAGAAGAAAAAAATGATCGCAATAACGGCGAAAACAAGTGCCTTTCGGCTTCATTAAGGGTCTTGATGGAGGGAGCAGCGGTGGCCCAGTTGTGGCGGCTCCGACTTACGAACAATAAGTCGCGGGTTCGAACCCAGGCAGGCGCATTACCACCACTGCTCTCAAAACGGTGAAGAAAAACATCGTAAAGAAACCAGCATGTCCTAGAACCAAAAATTCGAAGACATGTGACATCTACCAACCCGCATTGGGCCCGCGTGGTGGATTATAGCCCATTCCCTCTCATAGAGAGGAGGCCGAGTGTCCAGCAGTGGGAACATTAAAGGCTGATTATGCTATGCTTATGCTAAGGGTCTTGATACATCCTTTATATATTACACTGAATATTACAGTACATAAAACAATCAGTGGCTGACTGACTCCTGAGCATGAGGTCCTGGGTTCAATTGCCGGGTTAGGCAAAGTCTTATTGGGTTTTTCCATCATGGAATTTCATTTTGAAGTGGCAGCCATGGAGTCTGGATTAGTGCCCGCTTGATGGCAATAGGCCCCCTATAACATTGGACTTTAACATAACAGGCGAAATGTGTGTGTACTTGGTAGTTACACCTCTGCCTTACCGTTCGGGGATTACAAGGTTATTGATGATAGGTCATACAACAATTATTTTCTTTTCAAGTTATTTAAGACTAGAGTATTGGTTATAAGAAAACTACCTGGAAACTGAAAATATCCTAGCTGTCTCGGTGTAGTTCATTATTTGAGTAAATTATTTACGAAAATTATTTATTAAATTATTGTATATTATCATCCACATTAGCCATCAATATTATGTATGTCCAGGCAACTGAAAATTCTACATCCTCACTCACTACATATACACAATCCACCCTACACTTTCCTTCATCCTCACACAATACTAACCATACTAACACTATATTGATTCAGGAATCGCATCTTAAATTGATAAATATTTCGCGACCACTGTTTTGATAAAGCACTAGAATGTTATATAACCCAAGGGTGGAGACCTGGTGTCCTGAAATACAGGCCCCAAGCCTAGTTTAGGCACCAGTCTCCCACAATATACTTACTGTATCCACTTGTTCCCTTAGAAATAATGTTTTTAATGTGTATTGTGGCGAGAAAAATAAAGATTATTATTCCCTTTATTTAACTTTTATACAAATTATTTACATTTTTAAATATTTCTTATAAAAAAACAATATAAAAACATTTAAAAATATTAAAAAAAATAGATTATTATTTCCTTTATTCATATATATACATATAAATTACATTTTTAAATATTTCTAAACAAATTAATATTAAAAAAACATTTAAAAATATAAAAAATAGTGGTCCGCCGGTATCGGGAGCAGGGTCCAAGCTACCGGTGGTTAGGGCTCCAGAGACAGGAACCTCCTCACAATGCGAGCCGTATCGAGGAGTACTGCCTTCTGAATCAGGCCCTTGATCCAACCGCCTAAGGAGAGCCTCGAAAGGTGGTCGTCGAGGCTCTTGGCCATAAGGCCATTGGCCGTCACGACAATCGGCACAATGATAGCCGAGTTCACATTCCACATGTCGACAACCTCGTGTGCCAAGTCGAGATATTTTATTTGTTTCTCCTTCTCAGCTTTCACGAGGTTCTCGTCATGCGGAATGGTAACATCGATTATCATTACGCGGCGCGCTGATCGGTCTATCACCACTATGTCAGGCTTATTGGCGACAATAGATTATTATTATTATTATAAAAACAAAGGTAACAAATGCTAAAGAACTACTAAATAATTTGCAATATTATTTCGATAATAAGCCTTGACGTACCGAATCCTGTTTGAATAGCATTTCCCTCATAAACTAGGCTCGTCCGCGTAGACCGAGGGCGTAATGTACGTAACATATTTACATAATTAAAACAACTGGATGTTATGATAAGCGAGTTGATTACTTAATACGCATACGCCTTTACACTTCACGAAACTTAATTAAAAAGAATGATTTATATTTTGTTTGTGATTAGTGATTTACGTTCAAATAACTTGATGATTTTCAGCGAGGATATTGATGATACTGGAATCATTAATTCAGATTTTAAGGATATTTCAGCAATCCTCCCATTGCTGAAATATTCAGCGTTCCCTATATGTTGTTAGGTAATCATATCTATTGATGACAACACTGTTTCAATAATAAGTTATTATTTCAAGTTGAATATTAAGTTCCTTTCATGGAACACGTTAAGCTCTCAAATACTTACTTATAGGTCGGAGTTCGACTTTTCGAAACTTTATCTAAGTCTTGCAACGTTCATGTACTCGCAACAATTTGTAAGTAATATAAGTTTCATAATTTACAGAGGAAATTAAAAGCTAGTTAGTATGTGCAATAACTTGTGAGATCCATTCACAAAAAGCAGATAATTACTCTAGCAAACGTTACTTTTAACACTAGCAAGACTTACGGTTCATGATGGTACATTCTGGAAAGAATAAAGATATTGCAGGCTTGGTAGTTTACCTGTTGCGACAGTCAGCCACCTATTATAGGGTCCGCTTCAGACTGAGAGAGTGTTCCTCTGCACTGCCACAGATGATGCCGTAAAAGTGGTGTAGTTTTGAGGCCAGACAACTTAAAATACTGTCTTTCTAGCGACACAAACAAAAAGAATCAATAGTAAGTACAGGCCACAACTAAACCAATTCATCTATCACGTTACACGTTGAGGTTAAACGTCAGACTTCCTCTTAGTTGCTCAACAGAGGACCACTATGGAACGTAGCGCACGCCACCTCGCGTGCCATCATGGCACAATGCCTCCATTGAGCACTGTGGCGACATCTTTAATAGCTGATGTGCTCCTGAGTTATTGCACCTTACTCGTCATTGCGACGTTCACATGTATCGGTGTCCCTAATTTATATCGATGTGCAATGAATATTAATTGCAAGTATGGAATTACCCTATCAAGCCTGATCTATAGGAGACAAGAAATCGTAGGTATTGGCAGTGTACTGTTCGTTAACTTGCAATATTGATATCATTGAATAACGAATTTCGACCCATAGACTTTCCCATAGAAGAGAGCGCAACATAGCTATTTTTAAAAACTTGTTTACAGCCTCGTTAAGGATGTCTTTATCTTGACGTATTTACACCGGAAACCAATTCACCTGCCAGGTGAAGCTGACTCACTGAAAAAAATGTTTGTCTGACGAGGAAATACATCTGAAGTTGACTCATATTGAGGAGAATTTCGTGATTTGTTTTACTTTTTAACCGACTTCCAAAAGGAGGAGATTATCAAGACGACTGTTTTTTTTTTGTGTTTTTGTTCAGCGATATCTTCGCCAATTGTGAACCGATTTTGATGATTCTTTTTTTGTTTAGAAACATATTATTTCGCAGTGGTCCCTTTTACATTTGGTGAAGACTTGGTGCTGATCTTCGGAGATAAACAATGGAACTCTTCAATAATAGACAGCAAATCTGCCGTGATTGCTGCAATCGCTTGGATATTTATTGTTAATACAACACCGTAACATAACATCACGCCTGTATGCTCTGAGGGGGTATGCAGATGTGTACAGTATACCCGGATTTCGACGGTTAGATAAGTTAAGTTACATTTTATTGGGGATAAGCCTAGCATGACATGTATTGTTAACGGTTCAGTAATGTTTCACATAAACTACTTTGAAAATTAAAATAAAAAAAGTTTCTGTATTCGAATGTATGTATTTTTTTTATGTACCTATGTTCATCGATTCTCCGCCAATTGTGGACCGATTTGCAATATTCTTCTTTTTATTCGAAAGCCTATACTCCTGAGGTGGTCGCATTGTTACCAAGTCAGAATCAGATGAAGGGATCCCAGGGAAATCGAGGGCAACCCTCAAATTTTATAGGCACACTTATAAGGAAGCTGCATTATTCCCGAGTGCCATAGACTATATTTACAAAGTGCCCGTGGGATAATTTCCGACCAAAACACGAGCGAAGCCGCGAGCAATAGTTAGTATATTATTATATTTCCTTTATTTATCATTATTTTTTCAATTAATTACATTTTTAATAATCCTTATAAAAAACTACATAAAACATTTAAACATATAAAAAAATTGTTGCCCACCGGTATCGGGAACATGGTCCAAGCTACCGGCGGTCAGGGCTCGTGAGAGAGAAATCTCCAAGCGATGCGCGCCGTGTCCAGAAGTACTGCTTTCTGAATCAAGCCCCTTCCAAGCGAGAGCCCCCTCAGATGTTGATCGAGGCTATTGGCTATTAAGCCATTGGCCGACACGACTATCGGCACAATGACTGCCGTATCCACGTTCCACATGTCGACAACCTCGTAAGCCATATCTAGATACTTGAACTGCTTATCTTTCTCTGCTTTCACGAGGTCTGCTTTCATGCGGGACCGTAATATCAACAATCATTGCGCGACGCTCCAATCGATCTATCACCACAATGTCAGGCTTATTGGCAACAATAGTCCTGTTAGTGATGATAGGTCGATTCCAATACAAGGTGATACGCATACCGCACCTACCTACCAGTACCTACCTACTAGTGATTACCAGATGATTACCTATAACCGGTGGCACATACTTATAGTATGGCACTTCTGATTCCACAAGGCTGTACTTCAAAGCAAGTTGCTGGTGGATAATCCTGGCAACGAGGTTGTCTATGCAAAGTACTCTCCGTTAGACAGACGAGAACACCCAGAAATAATGTGTCGGATTGATTCTCACGGACGGTGGTATGCCCGACATATGTCAACCGTGCCATCCTTCACAATGTATTTCCGGTAGTCATTCGTCATCATAACTTCGTCCATTATTGCGCAGACAAAACCTTCGGTTTCCCCGAATAGGTCACCGAAGCGTAGCCAGGATACGGACGCTAAGAAGTCAACGTCGGTAAAAGCTTCCGTGAAGCTCCTTGCACAGCCGTACCTCCCTGCGGTCATTAGTGTCTAATACTCTAGGCTTGCGCCAGTTCTCGTTAGCCAGGGACAGCGGGGCGAGGCCCTTGTCCACTGAGACCACATCTGGGTGCATCCGCACGTCGGCTTTTAGGAAGTATTCCCTGAGACTGTATTCCTCACGGTTGTGCAGGGTCTTAGCATTTAAGAAGTCACGACCCCCACACTTCCGCGGGATATATTCAGTCTTATCACCGACGATCGTGGGTGATGCATTCGATTTGCTGTCTGCAGTGCGTGGACCCTCTTATCCAGGGCATCAAGCTCAGTCTGTGTCCATTTGAGTATGCCGAAAGAATACATCAAAACCGGCATGACCCAACCGTTGAAGGCGCGCACCTTGTTTCTATATTATATTATTTTCTTTTTGTTTGTATATCTATCCTACTAACCACATATGTATTAAATAGTATTTTAGGAACCAACTAATATACAATGTAATTGATTCCAAAAAATACAATTTCATTCGAGAAACAGGACAACTCTGAATTCGAGTTTTGAATAAAATAATTCAAATCTAGAATAAAATAGAATAGAATACTCTTTATTATGTACACCATAAAAATTACAAATACAAATGTAAACATTATAAAAGGGGTGACGCTCTGACGAATCTACATTTTACTTTTTATTTTTACACTAAAATACCTTAAGAAGGAAAGAAGTTACTGGAATGAAAAACAATAAAAACTTTCTAATAAAATTGTCACAGCGCATATCAATTGCTTTAATTACTTGGCTGATGTAAATTCAGTCAAGTAATTAAAGCAATTGATATGCGCTTTGACAATTTTATTAGAAAGTTTTTATTGTTTTTTGTTACTTGACTGAATTTTCATCAGCCAATCGGATCATTACACTTGCATTTAGTTTACCATGTTGATAATTTATATTACAGAAACCGGTTTTAGTTTCTCTAAAGTGTAAGTATATTTAACTTAATTATGGACCCAAGAAGTGCCTGCCAATCTAATCATAGAGTTTCAGTATTAAATGAATTTATACTCAAATATAGACAGTATTAAAACGCTTAAACTAATTAAAGAGATATTACTAAAATTGCAACAATTCACAAAAGTATGTTTTACTAAATAAACGTAGTAAATATCGCTATTAGTACTAGAACTGGCTAATTTTCATATTTCTTTAATGTCCGAGTTTCCCGGAACATACTTTAATACAAAGTAGGAATTGCAACGATATAAAATAAATAATTTTAAATGGTAAGTTTCTCAGTAGTACCCACGGTTTGGAATTATGCCTGGTTGATGGAAATAGGCTCGCCCCCCATTACATGGGACTTACACATAACTAGCGAAATGTTGGTTTACTACTAGGTACACATCTGCCTTACCCTTCAGGGGTTGCAGGCGTGATGGTTTATACGATACAGAAAGATACTAGGATACAGAAAGCAATTAAGCAAAAGATTAATCGTGTCAATAAATATTGTTTCAGTCTGAGTTTTAATTTCAGCACAAAAATTACGACAACCTTAATTCCAAAGATTGATTTTGAAGAATTATGAAATCGACCGTTCAAAAGCCCTTGCACTTTCATGTCACCTCGTTTTGATATTTCGTAACGTACATTCATGTTTTTAAATAACAATTCGAGCAAAAATCTCGAGCAGTTGAAAGTTTTGTTGCGTTGTCGAAAAACCGGGCACTACTACATTCACTGACTTTTGTTTAATAAAGCTAATTACACCTACTTACTTATACACCGCATCCTAACCAAAGCGATCTGTTTTGCGAATACGAGACTGACACATGACATTCATATTTTGTCACACATTTGTTCGGAAAATCGCAAGGCGCACTCTGTTCGCCGAAGAAAATGAACGCGACGGTCGCGTGTTCGCGATTGATCGCTTTGGTTAGATGCGGCCGTATGCTTTTATTACGTATGTATTAACACGCGATTGTTATTGATCTGATTTTATACTAAAATGGATTTTTCGCAAATTGTGAAACTTATTTCATCATTTTATGCAAGTAAATCGAGCAATATTATTATAAACGAGCGATTGAGACGCATAATCAATCAGCCATTTATTATAATCACTCAGGAATCCTCTATGTGTGAGGGAAGGGATAACCTGATTAGTTCATCATCATCATCATTTCATCCGAAAGACGTCCACTGCTGGACATAGGCCTTCCCCAAGTTTCGCCACATTGACCGGTCCCGTGCGACTCGCATACAGCAGAATCGAGTTTTATGACTATGAGTAATTCACTTTAATCTAATTGAGTGATTTTTCTGTTCGATTTCGTAAAAGGCTGTCTGCAGATATCTTTTCGAAAACGTACGTTTACGAAAACGTACCACGTAAACGTACGTAACGTATCTTCAAGACGCAAACGACGGCGAAGACCAAAATACTTTGTTGTATTAATAATAAATTGTAATGAGATAAGGATAACCTCTTAAGGCTTTACATGCGTCATCGTTTATATGTTTTAAAGCTATCTTCAATGCAAATCACTGAATTCGCTTTCACCTAAACCAAAACATCTTCTTGATATAAAACTGCATTACACAACTTACATAAAATGCACCAACATATAAAAACGGCTTATTAAATTACTTCTTTAAAATGTTTGACGACATCTTGAACTTGAGAGCATTTATGACTAAAATATTAAATGTGTATTAAGCCATTTTGGGTTTTGGAAAGCAGCCAAAGATGGCATAAGTTGCATTTTTATATTACAAGTCCGTATCATCATGAAATTTTTATTCTAATCCACTCTCCCATTATAACTTGAGAAAGAAAACGCTAGAAATAATGCTATAATAGTCAATTTGTCTTGGTTTGATTTATTGCTATTGCATTCGACGACGTGCACCCAGAAACACAACTCACAACTAAAACAGGTACAAATATGAAACTATACTTGTTGTTGTATTGTCCTCGATGATTCAGAAAACTATTGTAGTCTCGGCTTTAATTACCAGCGAACTTCACTTACAGGTAAGTTCGTTTGACAATTCAAATTCTCTTTATAAAAATTTAAAAGAAGCAGATAAGGGTTATAGAGCTTGTATATAAATCAATGTTGCGACTTAATATTGCGACTTCTGAGTACTGAAAACAAGTGTATGTAAATTATGAGGTGTTACTCCGTAGGTGGTGATTTAAGTCTAATAAATTGCTCAGTAATTTATGGCGTGATTGCCCTTTAATATGGCAGCGGCACGTTCCTATCTATTTCTCGGATAACTGAGAACTCCCCGTGAGCTTCACACATTGTACTCTTATTCTGGAGACAGGTCGTGTTACTAAAGATAATATGGAAATCAAAACGTCCGCAGAAGTCACTCCAGAAAAAAAATACAAAGGGTTCAATGAAACGTTTAAATTGTGCGCTTTCTCGCTAGCTTTCGCTTTCCTCTACCCCAACAGGAACACCGCTATCAAGAGATGTGTTACTATCACTGCAATCGTCACGTTCTGCGGTGGTCAGCTCTTCTGGTTCATCACATACACCTTCAAATGTCTCTACACCTTGGATATTTACAATTTCGCCAGAAACATGACTTTGGCCGTCGTTCTTGTTCTTTTCTTTATTAAAACGTATTACGTTATCTATGCGACGAGCAAATTCGCACCGTTGCTAGACAAAATATCTGAAGACCTGTTAGAGGCTAACAATCTCGAAGAGGAATTTCAGGCGCTGTACGATGAACACATTAAGATTGCAAAAGTTGGTGAGATTTCTTGGTTGCTGATCCCGACAATCTTGAGCGCTTTATTTCCCATTTATGCTGGAAGCTTGATGACCATAGAGAGTATTCAAACTGATGACTATGAGAGACGCATGGTGCACGATATGGAGTTGCTATTTGTGGAGGATATCCAGAGTGAATCTCCTTTCTTTCAATGCATGTTTGCGTACAATTGCGTGCAATGCGTTGTTCTCGTGCCTAATTACTGCGGTTTCGACGGCTCCTTCTGCATCGCGACTACTCATCTCCGACTCAAATTAAAATTGCTGACCCTAAAAGTAGATAAGGCCTTTAAAACTTCGCGGAGTTGTCACGAGTTGCGATTGAAAATGAATGAAGCAATCAGAGACCACCAAGACGCGCTTGATTTCTATGTTCAACTGCAAAATGTGTATGGGCCGTGGTTGTTTGCTGTGTTTTTGCTTACGTCTTTCATGATATCGTTTAATTTGTACCAAATATATCTGTTGCAACGGATAGACCCAAAGTATACGTCATTCGGGGTGGTTGGCGTCTTACACATCTACCTACCCTGCCATTATGCAAGCGAATTGACGAAGGTAAGGTGATTAATTTCTTTTCTTAATTAGTTCGTGTGCCGTTTGTATAATTGTTGGCCGTAGGCAAGTGTTAATCGGCGGAAGCTGCACTGTCTATAATAATCTATATAATTTATAATTATTGATTTAATGTAATTGCTACCGTGACCTTAGAAGTTTGTTTGTTGTAGGTGGGTAGATAAAATGTCCTTGTGTTTCCTACTTTCCGGTAAAAGAGTGATTTTTGAGCATGCGCATGCGTTTGGATGAAATTGACTAGAAAAACTAAAATTGTGTGACAGCCTAAAGATATTATTTTAGCTTGTTCTAATATGGACATCATAAATATTATAGAAATAAACAATAAACATTCTAGTTATTAGCTATGCTATTCATCATTTCCTATCACTGCAAACCCTGTCAGACTGACAAGGATACCAACATCATAACCCGGCTCAGTCGCTGTTAGATCAAATAGATAGTGTTTATCAAGTAGCTAATGATTACCAGCTGGTAATGAGAACATTAGCGAGACCATAAGCTATGTGTTCATAACGACTATCAAGATGTGAGAACGAGCTCTATTCGTGCCGTGATTTATTAAATTAGGTACTGTTTTATATGAGCTTGGTGTTCGTGTTTTTTGTACGAATACCTGAGATGATTAGGAAATTAATTCTCTCTGACGACTTCGGGAAACGGTGCCAAATAATTTTCGGAAAGTTGCTTACGTGCAACCAAAAAAGATTGACCCGTAACTACAACATATTTCCGCCAGTTAAAGGGTTTACACATTACAATCAATTTACGCTTCCGTCGAAAGGAAAATATCTAATCACCATGCACCACAGACTTCTCCATGAGAAATCTAGTTACTCTCTTCTATCGAACATTCTATTAAAAAATCTTGACGAGTAATGTTAATTATATTATATTTTTCCTGAATTTAGACAAGTGAAGAGACGCCACTGGACCTGTACGTGGTCCCATGGGAACGCTGGGCTGACAACGAAGTGACCAAGCTCCTGATATTCATGATCACGAGGGCTCAGAAGGGAATGATAGTCACCGGCATGGGGCTAGTCGTCTTCAACATGGAACTGTTCAAGTCTATACTGCAAACATCGTTTTCGTTCTTCAATTTGATTACTGCTTAAATACAACATTTCAAGGCACTATTTCTAAAATTATCTTGTCACACTAATCCTGCCCTTTTTAGTTAGACATACGTAAATAAAAGTCGAGTACAATCGGGAAATACTTCACAGCCTTTTGTTTAATAAATTAAATAAACTTCCTACTACACCTACAATACTAAACCTTGTTCTTATCATCCTATTTTCCTTGTCCTTGGTTTGCACGTTGTAGTAAGCAAGTTAAAATAACGCTTTTCAAAGTTTATTGCCAAGTATTGATTACACGTGCAGCCTGTGGGCCAATTATACTCAGCGGACCATCAGCGCCTTACGTATCCAGTGTAATAATGAATTCAGGGTGTTGATGGGGCTGTCCTGTTTCTACAGTGCATCTGATATGGTCGCGCAAGCATACGTCTACGACTTTTACGCGATCATTAGGAAGAAGTCTGCAACGTTACTCTGCAAAGTATGGGCCAGCTCCAACTCCATCCTGAAGACTATTATAGCAGGGAGGTTCGACTCCCCGACATTTGGTGCTATTATTCTTAGGTGCATCTCGAACAACAAGATTGTCTAAAAAAAAAAAAAAAAAAAGTAATAAAAAGTTAAAAAAATATATATACAACCTGTTTTTTTTATATCCCATAACTCTAGGGTTATATTCTGTAGGTAAAAATAATACTAAAACTCCTAGAATAGGTGATCCAAAAATGCATCGTTTCGGAGATATCATCAATCATAATTAAATTAGGTCAAAAATTATCACCAGTATGACGAATCTTTACTTTTGCGAGGTTGCCAAACTTCGAAGTAGTGTAGTAAAATAAATAGTAAAATAAAATATGTAGGTAAGTAATTCATTTTTATTCAAACCAATCATTCATATTTAAAGCTAAGAAAATGCGACGTTGTCATATTTCACGTAAGGGTGTTTTACATTAATAATCGTGACTTTGCCGAATTATTTTGTATGAAAAATGAAAAAGAAAAATAACGAAGGATTGGAACATAACTCATATGCCAGTTGATTCTTTGATATGGCCTCAATCATACCCTAGAGTTACAGGATATCAAAAAAAACACGTTGTATAATAATAATTTGTATCATAGTTTGTAAGAAATAAAGGTATTTAGGATATTTTATTTTTATTATTCCCAAGTTGCTTTATCAACACCTGCCTTGCCTTTTCCCAACTAAGTTGGTGTCGGCTTCCAGTCCAACCAGATGCAGCAGAATACCAGTATTTTACATGGAGCGACTGCCTATCTGACCTCCACAACCCAGTTAATACTGAGTAATACGATACCCCTTGGTAAGACTGATTGTTATAGTTTTGGGCCACTGACTACTTAACGACTGTCAAAGATCTACAATTGACAGCCGGAACTACCAAGTTTATATATTTTGTTTATATATTTTTTATATTCTATAATAAAATATGTGTCAACACACATATTTTATTATAGTCTCTTACTGTTATAATCAACAAGCAAGTCAACAAAGCAAGAGGTGTTAAATATTTCTAGAACAGTGAGCTAGCAATATTCTTATGCACAAAAAGAAACAAAGGTTAAGCCATATCATAATATTGTTATGATCATATTAATGAGTGCATTATTCGGGCACATTATATGTATGCTAGTGCATTATACGAGAGCTATGAAGGCTAATTGCACTGTCATTACGAAGCTGATTAGATCACAACAGGCAATGAGTGATGTTGTATAGAGCCTTTTGTCTGGCAGCAGCTTTTTGGCTGCTTCTTTTAGCTCTATTTTTCGTGATTTTAACGCCTGCTAACAGCAATGAAAAGATGCTCTGGTGGAGATTCTTTGATGACTCAAACGAAGAGGCACACCGTTATTAAAATCAAAATCATTTATTTGCATAAATAAGGTACAGAAGGTTGGTAAAAAATTACAGGATTGTTCTCTTATTCTGCTTTTAATTTCGGCGTGCAAATATAAAATTAAATTACATAATTGATTTAAATTAATTATTTTTATTATTAATTATGCATGCAGTCTTTAAACCGATAATCCCATTAAAATTGTATTATTGAATTAAGTAAATGTCAATATGAAAATAATAATATTAAAAAAACCTAAATATCAATAATAATCATGTCAATAAATGGGAGAGATTCGCCACACAATAATAATAACAATGAAAATTTAAAATGACCGTGCAATTAATTGCAACAAAAGTTACAATTTATAATCTAAAAAATCATGTACACTATAAAAGCATTTTTCAATTAAAAACCTCGTCAAATTATTTTTAAATCTAGGAAATGGTATCGTCTATGACAACTGATGGACGCTAGTGACAGTAGCAAACTCGTAACCCGCTATAGATTGCCATAGACACGCTAAGAAGAACATATAATATTTGTGTTGAGCACAACGATTGGGTTACAACATTTTTTTTCTGTTTATCTCTTGTTTTTCTGTTTAGTTTTAGGTTTTTTATTGTGTAGTTTTCAGTTTTATATTTCATTTTTGTTATTTTTTCTTTTATTGTTGTGTGCACTTGTAGCATGTGCCAAATAAATATGTTTCTTTCTTTTTTTTTGCAAAATACATATTGGTGAAACTGAGTCTAAACGCAAACAGGGGTAGGAACAGTGATGTGGCACAAATAATCTGGGAGTAAATCCTATGCTTTTTTTCATGGTTACAGAAGAAACTCCGAAAAATTTTTATCCGGTAGGAGTCCGTCATGGCCCATAATCCTTCCTACACAATCAATCACCTCTGCCTATCACAGTGTAATGCTGGACATAGATGTCTGCCAGCTGTGCTCCACCTTCGGCATCCAGGTCGTCGGCCCATCTATCATGGGGGCGTAACACGCTACTGATTTACTCTAGCGGCCATCTTCTTTACACGGAAGGCATCAACGAGAAATTTCCAATGAAAACTTTGGAGCATGGTGATCAATGGAAAGTGCACTGTCATGTTTGCTCGCAGCTGCATTCCATTTTATTCGCCATTCTTGCCCGAAAAAAATCTTTGGTGTTGCAGTAGACAATAACACGCTGATGATCTGATATTGTTATGAACTTATACCAGATATGATCTGAACCCATCCATTATATTGTTATTAATAAGACGGTGACGCAGCGAGTTTCATATTAATTCAATTATAACTGGTACTATCAATTAAAAGCATCGCGGAAATATAAACCATTGTTATGAGCTTAAGAATAAAGATTAAAATTTCAACCAAATAGAAGGAAAAATAAAGAATAAAATAAACCGTGATAAGATGTAGCTATATTATACAGGGTGTGAGGAAAATCATGACAGAAACTTTTACCATGGATTCAGTTCATGATTCCAAGATCTTAATCTGCCTAGCCCTTTCCCAACTATGTTAGGTTCGGCTTCTAGTCTAGCCGGATGCAGCTGAATACCAGTATTTTACATGGAGCGACTGCCTATCTGACCTCCACAGCCCAGTCAGTACTTGGTAATACAATACCCCATGGCAAGACTGATTGTCAGACTTTTGGGCCACTGACTACTTAACGACTATCGAAGATCTAGAATTGCTTTCCGAGGCACGGAGGAAATTCGATATGTAATGGGTGGTCACTCATGCATGGACCAGCCTAGGCAAGCGCGGCAGCCTGAAGATCGATCCGAGCGGCTGTTACTATGTAGCTACGAGCTAGTATATTCATGATTCTTAGATACCTTCTGGTATCAGACAGGTGCTTCTGGGTTTCTACCCAGAAGCACCTGTCTGATAAGAGAGTCATCACCTTTCAAACGATGACCCGTCAAAGATACTCAGTTGTTTCATAAAGCTGAGAATAATTGGTTTAGTCCCATCTCGGCACCCATGAATTTCGGCACCCTGTCAAAAATCATTGTCAAAAATGGAAACACAGTATCAGTATAATAAGTAAATCAACTTTATTATTTATTTAGGGCCCAGTCCAGCAAGATTGACAGCCCGTCGAAATGTTCCTCCGCTCAGCTAAAGACGTGTACTGATCAGTAAAAAATTGGTGAGCACCTACCAGGATAACTTTCTATAAATTACCGTAAAGATCACTTATAATACGTTTGTCAAAGTAACTGCGGAAGGGGATATAAGATATATATTTTTCCTCTTCAATATCGAAAATTGCACCTAAAACAAAACTTCAGCTATGTAGGTTCGTCACTTTGTGAGCAATGACTGACTTATCAAAACGTGTAACTTTCAATTGTTCCTGTCTACTGTAACAGGAAAAAGCGTGAGCTTATGTTTCATTTACGACGTATATTATACGCAAGGTAACTAACTGATAAAGATTTATGAAAATAAAAGTAAAAACTTCTAAATCGCTCACAATCCATTGTTATAATAACGAAGATTACGAGATCAAACTATTTTGATTAAAATAATTCGCTTCGTTTCTGTTTAAAAGTATAATTATATTGAGGAGACGGAGCATCTCACCTCACTTTGTGCATACGCATTTTACGCTTCAAATTACGTAAAAACACTTCCTGGTTTTTGTGTTTTTACGGTTTTGTGTACATCGCTTTGCGAACACAAATTGATATATAAAATATTCACTAAAACCAGTAGGTTCCGTATTTTTTTAATCCATGTGGGAGACATTAAAGTTAAGTACTTTTAATTGTATAATTTAAAGAATGTAATCAGAGTTTTGAAGCCTAGTAAAGTGCCTTTAACTTTTACAAACTTCTAGGGTGAAATTGGACGACTCCAGTGATATTGTAGACTACCCATTTTTATTTTTATTTTATTGTAAATGTGCCTCTTTTTATATAAAAAAAAAAAAGATTATTATTATTATCCGTCCTAGCAAACACCTCTCGTAATCAAGTATTACGAGAGGTGTTTGCTAGGACTTCTACATTTATTTGCATCTTTCTTAGAAAAGTATGTAAAGTTTCTTGGCCTGAACCACTTTTAAGACTTCTCAGAGTTCTATGGACTTCCCGTCAGGAAATTCTATCATGAAAGGAGAAAGATTATGGTTCTTTAACGGTGTAAGCTTACATAAAATATTGTGGCATTCACTTAAGAGCAGTAGAAAAAAAGTTGACAAAATGCGTTATGAAATCGCAAGTCACCGCGCAATTTCACCAACTCAATTTGTAGACTTAACGGAGACAAGAAGTAGAAACGATTCTTCATTTTCTTTAGTAGTTTCATCACTGATTAGGGATCACTTTTTGTTCCTATTTAGATGCCTCAATCAATCCGTATTAGCACGTCAGCCGCGCGTTCGAGTGACGTAATAATCGGAGCACAACGGTACAGCCTCTAGAGCATGATAGCTATCGCACGCCGACGATAGCAAAAGTGTCTGCCGACCCTGGCGTACCCCCTCTACAGGTGGAGGGGGCCACTCCAGCTCCCTTCACCTTCGAGCCGCACGCCGCGCGCGACCAATGACCGCCCGCCCCGGCCCGGCGAAAGGTTTTATATACAAGTGGAATTCGCACTGCCAAATTGCTATAAGTCAAAATATAGGGTAGTCGGGCGGTTGACTCGTTCGTGGAGCACTCGACGCGCTTGAGTCCGTACCGACGTCTTCAGAAAAATTAGTGCTACGTGCGCGTGATCGCGATCTAGGATTATACGCGTCCTGAACATTACAGCCAACGGGCCAATGCTCCGGCACTGGAGGCCTTTGTAGTCAATTGTTATAAACAGGCATCAGACTTTGTGTGATAAACATGGGGTGCAGTGGAAGATATATTTTTCTGACTCTGGTTTTGTGCGTAGTGACTGAACTTGCGATCGGTGTGAGGGTGGTGCCCAAGAGAAAGAAAGGTAAATTAAAATTTATTATTAATATTTATAAACAAAACTTCCTAGTAAAATTATGTCCTCATTGTGTAAAGTTTAATAATATAGCTGTACGTAACCTTTTATTATGAGAGGCTATAAATTCTTCGTTATGCACTAAAACGTATTATAAAGCCTTACCACATGTACTCAGGCTATAGATAAATGTGCAGATTTCATATTGCAGCTCTATGAACCAAATGCGGCCAGTCTTACTCAATGTTTTCGTTCGTTATTTAACTCTACATAATATTTGTAATATACATTTGAAGTATATGTACAATTTCTAGCCTTAGATCTAAACAGAATATTTATCTCCAAACTTTGCTAGAAGAATTGTTGAAATCACGTGCATTCTTTAAAGCATAATTATAAAAACTCATTTGAATGATAAGGAGATTTCCTATGCTAATGTCCTCGTTTCCAAAAATATTATGCGCGAACTTAATCTTTATAGAGACATTAACTGTTTTGTTTTTATAGAACATTAAAATAAAGAACAAGCAGTCATTTATATTAATCGGTAAAAGTCGTGCATTAATAAAAATATTTATTTTAGTAATCACGATTTCTTTTCCACGTTCAAGAATAAATAAGGCTATGACTACACACTCTTCAGAATCAAACCCATGCAAAACCATGGCATAATAAAACTGTAATAATTGCGTTGGCATTTTTTGCAAATGGAATTCATTTACAGCTAAAATAAATAGAAATTCACCTCAAATGGCTTGCTGAAATCAACACCACAACTGGCTACTTTTAATTCATTTATTCTGAATTGTAAAAAGAATACTTATAAAAGCTATACACGAATGTGCCGTTATCCGCCCGAATTATACGTGATTCAAATTATGTGTGCTCACCTTGACAACTAACATTGTTTTTTTTTCACATTAAATTGCTCTAAAACAATGCTCATAGTAAATCACCGTTGTATGAACAGCTGTTGTTTAGTTCTTTTTACGTTTAGAGATTTTAACTGGACTTCTGGCGGTAGTAAAAAATTAGGTTACTGAATAAAACGGCTGCTCCATGCAAGGTATAGAAATAACTACAATAGGCTTCTTTCACACGGAATGCGTGACTAACTGTCACAGTTAAATCCTCAATTCCGTAGTTTTTACCGACAGCTCTTTGAACTTCTCCTGCTAATAAAAACTGCTGCCGAGGAACTGATTTCCCGGTACTTTAAAGAACCATAAAACTAATTTCTCTTCATGCAATATTTAAGTACGTTCTAAAAGTTATAATATTTTAAGTTTTAAATTCCTTATTAATTCGAACGAAAAGCAACAAGTAGACCAAGAAAGTGGTTTCTGTGTTTATTTGGAACTAAAACTAATTTGCTCGTGCAGACGAGCCAATTAATTTCAATTCGTCTCCAAATAAACAAAGAACATGTAGAATTTTGCCTACATTAATTTTCTTACCGCAGTACCTAGTCTAAAAACTAGCGTCGAAATTAACTCCAAGATAAATTAGAGCACTAATTATTTACTTACGGTAACTTAGCGAAATTAGCGTGAAATATGCAAAAACTTTGCTAACATTATAATGTTTTTGCTCTAAGCAAGAAACTCTGCATACATAATGTAAAGAATGCACGCGTGGCGCATATGTATTGGAACGTGGAGGACCTCAAACCATGTTTGGTATTTGCGCTAAAAGAAACATTCTAAATAACACATATAGGTAGAGGAAAGTGCATTTAGATAAAATAATAATAATATAATATTTAACATTTAGATGAATGGCAAAAAAATCTTTTTTTTTGCCCGAAGAATACGCATTGCCATCCAACGTGGCAATGTTGCTAATCTTCTGGGCACTTTTCCTATTGACAGCGATGTGGACGAATTTTCGACAGCCTGTAATTCTTTTCCCATTTGGATACTTGTACATATTTTTATTTCTGATCTATTTGTTGTTTGTAAAAAATGTACATACTGAATTAAAATGAAGTTCTTATTGTTACATTAAAAAAAAATAACAAAAATACCAACATTACTTAACAAAGTATCATACTTTTACAGACTTTTATCCTAATTTTTCAGAACAGATCTACTAATCCAACATTTCAACTCGTGTATGATCAGATGCAATATGACTGTGTACGACTTGTGTATACTGTTCCCTGATAAATCGCCCGCGGAGAGAAAAACGAAATATTTTGTTTTTCCAGGTATTAAAACTTATGCAAATTCTGATCAATGTTGCGCAATAAAACAGAAAACTGTGAACACCACTTTGTGTTAATCTATTACAAAAATATGTGAAAAAGGAATGGATACTCCAATTTTGTGCATCGAATCTAAAGGAACCACAAAATAGCAGCCCATACCTGCACCAAAGGTTATGCAAGCTACCACCCACAGCATAGCATTAAATAACGTGTCTTATTCACTCAAGTCCCACCATAATTAATGGTGAATTTTTGACGTTACTCCCATTTTCTCACTGCACTAATGAACACTGCAAGGTTGCGCGTAAAGTGTGGTAACTCAGATTTCTCAAGTTCCACGGCGGTTCTCACACATCCTGTATCGATTGAACGTTGCTACATGCTCGTGAGATTCGTAATTTCCGATTTAATTATCAGTTTCTCGGTATAATACCTGCGAGAGTACCTACCTACTCACTAATGAATGTAGTTAAGCTAATTCTGCGCGAAATTACCGGTCCTGTGTTCAATATGGTTCACTCTCGCTTTTATTGCGAAACCAAGGCGGCCTTAACTGTTATATGCTACAATTTTTATATTTTGAGATGGCTTTTGATAATAAAAGGCTTTTTTTATTAACTTCAGATATTTCTGACTACGTGGAGTCGCACTTTACATCTTTTGTAATCGACTCACATTTCTTAAATTCCCTTAACCTGCTTTAGCCTTAAAATAGCACAGAATTTCCTATGTGTGTATTCCATACACTCCATACTCAACATTATTTCCTACCACTTCTGTTCAAACGCTTTTTATAACCTCGCGACAATGTATCGTAGAAAACGTCCTTCACAGACAACTGTGACAGGTATTAAATACTAGTTTTTAATCTAGTTTCTAGAGCAGACTGTGGTGGGTATGCGTCCGGTGTCCGGAGGTCTGTATCCCGTGTCCGGAACCTAGCATCCGGCATCTAATCTTGCGCCGTTTTCGTCAAGCCGTGACATCTCTTACTTTTCTTAACAAACGTATGAGACAGAAAACGTTGACGTCATCAACTTACGAAGTGAGATTTCAAACATCTGTGAGAGTATCCCGGGTCTCGGGCGGCTCTCGCGTGCTTCGTCCGATTTTCCACGTTTTCCAAATAATTAGTCTCAATTGCATCTTCGCAATGCAACTACTGGAAAATTAGTATGAGACTAGATTTTAAAATGCCGCCATCTAATATGTTCTAACTCTCCCCTTAAGTGATTAATGAAAATTTATTGCACATCATAGAGGATATTCATCTTAGCCATGATTGCACACTTTATCTCAACTAAAGGGTCTCTTACATTTTGCATCCTAAGATTCTATGAAGTTAGCTATAGTCGGCCTCGTAATTGCTTTATCACTTACTAGCGGTTGCCCGCGGCTTCGCTCGCGTTTTGGTCGAAAATTATCCCACGGGCACGTTGTAAATAGCCTATGGCACTCGGGTTTATTGTAGCTTCCTATTAATGAAAGAAATTTCAAAATCGGTTCAATAGATCCAGAGATTACTCCCTACAACCTCTCGAATTCACACACTTTACCTTTTTATAATATTAGTTTAAATTAGTATTATTATATAAATATAATAGTACAAATGATAATAATTACCTCTAAATTAAAACTTTAGTAAGTTTAAAACTATGTAACAATAACAAATAGTTGTCCAACCTTGTCGTTTTAATACGTGAAAATGATATTCAACCTTAAAGTGTAAAAACAGTTACGAGGTAAACCAACCAACCTACATTAAATCAATCCTTATCACAGTTTAAATTTAACTTCCAATTACCGCTCAAACCGACAGTCTCTTCTTCTAACACTATGTTATGCTAATCATGAGGGCGTTAGCGTACCTCAAACGATATTATGAAATCGCTAATGTATTCAAATATAAAGCAATCACTAGTTCGGCAGCCGGAAGACGAGTTCGCAATAAAAGAAGTGCGGCCCGCATAAAATAGCCATTAATGTGCTATCTGTGCTGATGCCGCTAAATTCAAGCTAATTAATATGTTTAAAAATAATAATTAACGAACTGTTGATTGCGTTTATCTTTTACACTGTTACCCTGAAGTTTTAGAGGTTTTTAACTGGGGTGAAATTATAAATTTTGGGCATTTCCTGATTTGGTTTTCATGGTTTGATATGTGTTTTCTTTTTGGAAAAACGTCAGGTAGCATTTTCTTGTGTCATCTTACTCACAGATTTTTAACTCTCAGTTAGTTAACTAATGCAAAAGATCTTACAACATCGTCACAAATAATTATGCATAGAATTTTAACCATAAAACCATGTTCCACATATAAATTTAGAAGAAATCCTCTTTCCGCATTATGCCATGGGCCCATCATTATTTTAATGAAGTTACCAATGCATCAATTGTGTAATCCAAAAGAGAAATTGAATGAAAACGCGTCTCTAAGCTACTTAGTTACGTTTTCCATACATAAACCGGGTAGTAAACATGAATTTACATCGTATGACAACGTCGAGGAGCGTGCTTCTAATATTATATTATATCATTAGTGTATTTATTTGCGGTGGATTAACAAGTAACTCATCGGGAGAAAACTTGTTCTATAGGTTGGTAGTAAATAAGTAAATAAGCGTTAGATATAAACTAGCAATTATGACATTTAACGCAATGAAGAATTTTACCACGTATATCACAAAACACAGCAGTAAAGAAAACGTACTGTGCACAATCTTCCATTCCTAAGTAAGCTTAGGACGACATCAAAGCCTACAGTGGGACGATACCTGCTGAAAATAATTATTTTTAAACTTTAATTGGAAGTCCTTACTATCATGATGAGGTTAGCTTCCAGTTATCAACCAGACATTTATTTTACTGCTTCAACAACTAATCTAGTTTAACAAGCTAAGGTCGAAGCAACAAAACGTCAACATTCTTTCTTTCCTGTCAATATCAGCGGTCATTTGTTGATTCGCTTCAGTTTTTTGCTCTTTCCGACGTGTCGTAACAGCCAGGTGGCTAATGTGGGTAATGTCATTATCTGGTGTGACTACGTGTGTGTTAGAGAGCGGCTCTATTGGATTCACTTCGGAAACTAAAGATGGAGTCGTCTTTGTTGATAAATATAACAATTTAACTACTGTTTGGTTAGTTCCTGATTTTCCTCATGCTTCTGAAGTATCACTTAGTGTTTTCCTTTTCAGTAATAATGTTTTTAAATGTGTTACGGGTTCTACTTTCAGATATATCAGTTCGGTCAGTGACTCACTATGTCCTAGTTTCGCACTATCGTTCAGATTTTCAACTGTTTTTTTTATTTTCGATAAAGAACGATGGTGAGTTCTAGATTCTAGATATAAATTAAAAGCTACATTTTGATTGAAAGTATTCATAAAATACAACGACGGACTTAATAATAGACATGGAGTTTACTTTCTTGTCATCGTTTATTCGAATATCAAAAATAACCGTACTACTTAGTAATTTAAATTATATTTTTAGTAGTTATAATTAACACTCAGAAAGCCGATTACTTTTGACGTAGTTCAAACAAAATTCACAAAGTTCATAGGTCCATACTATCAGTTTGAATTCTAAATGCAATTGCAAAAAGAAATGACTGAAATTCATTGACACAATTGGACTGACACGGTTAAAGTGTGCATAATGTAAATAAAATAGAAAATAAAACCCTACAAATTACATTTAGATAAGTAAATAATAAAACAAATTGTTCAATTATTTATACTGAACTTTAAATTAATTATCAAGACACGTCATATTACGACAACATTTTCTCGAGTAAAATCAGGCAAAACACGTTATAATAACGGTACATAGTGAACTAACGTCATTATTAATGTGTGCCGATCGGTAATCGAATGGTTTTTGCTGATATTTGAGCAACGTCCTCTGCATCCGCTAGAACCGGCCGCGTGCCACAGATCGCCGAACCGACTAGATTAGCCTTACTGACCTACTTGCACGATCATTGATGGCTCCCGCTATGTCAACGAAGTTGAATTTTAGTATATATAAACATCTGTATCAAGTATCAAGATCTTTTAGTGCCTCTACAAAAAATCACTATCGTCTTCCTGCCCTTATCCCATTCTCATCTGCAACACGTTTTTTTCTTCCATTCTCCCCTGTCAGACGTCACGGGCATAATTTACTCCTTTCTCTTTCATATCACACACACACATACTCCTCACACACATACACACACACAGAATCCATCAATCGTTTCTTTGGCCCCTACAAAAAATATACCCATATTATTTTTTGCAGCATTGATCAACCAACAAACAAAAATCCAGTCACATACCTAATTCTCTTCTTGCACTGACGTTTACAAATTTATGTTCCATAAGCTGATGATTCAATATTTTCCTTTATTTTACCAGTCTAGGAAAGTGAATTTATTGATCGTAAAGTAATCTTTAAATCGAGTTTAAAAAACGATTACGTTTTGGCCAATCGATCATATAATATTAGATAAGCATCAAGTAAATTAGGTTTAACGAATGAATGGATGGTTCAAAACCTGAACTTATGTTTTGATGGGTCGTGATAGGCTATAAATAACACAACGGGTTAGGTAGGTGCGCAAACGCAAATGTGTGTGCCCCGTTAATGCACGATTTAGTATAGAAGTATCTACGTAACATTTACTTCTCGTAGAATGGAATAAATAGCTCAAAGAGATCGTAATAATCTTAGCTTGCCCTTGCGAATTAACAAAGATTATCTAAATGTGAAGTGAATTACTGAGATGAAATTAATCTACATAGCTAAACAAAGTAATAGATGACTCTCATCAGGCAGTTATTAGGAAATACCTTGAAAATTGATATATAGCATTGGAAAAATCCAGTGTTCTTTAAGCATCATATTCTTAAGCAATTTAAATATTATTATCTCAAGTCTTGTTGGTTTGTTTGTACTTAATTAGGTTGAGGTTATTTAATTTTAAATTATCTTATCTCTAATATCTTCAGTACCAAAATTTATTAAAGGACACTATAAACAAACTTAAAATAAAGCCAAATATTTGAACAAGAACCCTAAAAATAAAAAAAATATAAATAATTACGTGCCTTAAGATGATTCATACGAATTTAATTGAGCTATAAAGATCACTGATAACACTATCAGCGATCTTATCACGTGGTTATAGACTATAGTATCTGATAGTTATCAGCAGACCACCTGGCGGAAGTCATAAATTATAAATTAACGATTTCTTTTATAAAATAATAAAACATTAATTCAGTGGCTTCAACATAAGCAGAAAACAATCGAAGCAGATAGATGTCTTTATAATACCCAGTTCAAGGTGTCCTTTCATGTTTTCTTTATTTATTTTGCCATCAGATTTAGGCTTCCCGCATGTTGTGTACTCAATGGTATTTGATAGTTAAGGTCGTAAGATAAAATAAAATGTCCTCCAGGCAAAACAAGGAAGAGAATATTTCATTGAGAAGATAAGAGTTTTTATGAAGGCTGAAATGATTAAAATCTTGACAACAAAATAGGAAAAAAAATATTGTTACGTCAAGTATTAGTTGCAATTTATGTTCTCCAGCCAACCGCGTCGTAATTGATCTATTTGATAATTACATGTATTGCTATCAAGCTATATGTACGTTCATCATTCATCACATGTTTTCCTACCAAAGAAACATGCAATTTTTGTGTAATTTTTTAATTCTATATTTTTTTATTTCCAATTAAGTTATTATAATAAATCTTCTAATAACAAAAAAAAAACAATTAGTTTTATTTTAATTACCTTCTTATTTATGCATATAGAACTTGTAACTAAGCGTATTATTTTAAATATAAATTTAATTAATTTCTCGAAAAGAAAAGAAAAATAATAGAAAGTTCTGTTCACTCGTGTATTCAAATGAGAAAGAGAGACATTTTATGTGCATTTAACGATTGTGTTTTATCTCACATTTAAGATTATGTCATCATTTTATCGATTAATGCAAAAATAATAATCATAAAAAACACTCTGAATAAAAATTTATTATACTAGTTTCCGTATTCACTGTTCATTTAGTAATGTCGTAAATTAAGAAGTAAATCAGTAATAAAATTCATACTAACTCCAATTAACATTATTATTTAAACATTAGTAACACTTTAATAGATATATTTGTATTACATTAATCAATCATTTTATATTGACGAGCGGGATTGATAAAATTCTAAAAGCTTATAAGAAAATGGTTGTGTAATCATCAACTAACTAGCAGTAGATTACTCGTATATGTTACCAACATCCTCTAAGCAGGACATAATCAATCATCAATGTTGCCAAAAGTTTGTAATCGAACATTTTGTAAAACACAAAACACTGAAGTGGAATCTTAATTACTAGCTACATGATCATTACCAACACTTCAGTTAAAATCTACGTGCATGAAGCAACCAGCAATTATCAATTAATTCTCAAACTATGCAACATCAACCTGATTCACTATATTTTTCTTACATTCGCACTGGACATTACTTCAATGACTACTTACAACATAATACCACTGTAATTATTGTTCTTACAGTTCGCAACTGGTCCACAGAGGTGGTCAAATAAAGGCCTATGTCTTACCCCACACACGTACATGCAAATAAGCTATTAGTCTGTATGTTCGTCTGCACGAAACTCCAGATTAATGGCTTAGGCTTGTCTCGTCACGTAATTCTCGCAACAAGGAATTAGACACTTTCTTTTGATCGATGTCGATATTCTAATCACATTTCGCGTTTTCACCGAAAAACTGATAAAACACGCCTTTCTAGTAATGGTTATTCATCGCTCGTTGCCGCTAACGATATGTTGTGAGAGAGCTTTTACAGGAAATTTTAAAACAGACGAAAAAAGATTCGAAAACGTATAATATATTGAGCAATAGACATAATAACAAATGCTTCAACGCTTTCCTCAAATCCCCAAGTGGAGTAGTGGACCAATATTTACTCACTTGATTTTATTTAGTGAAACAGTTTCGTTTAAATTATTTCATTTAAAAACATAATAAATGTTTTATCAGCAGATGAAGGAGTGACCCGTTCATGACCACCATTATTATGAACGGAATAATTAAATAAAGATTGAATTGAAGGAAAACGATCGGAGAACCACGGACCAGCGGTTCTTTTAATTTTTTTTTGTCAGTTATACTTGTCGTACACAATCTAATTTAACCCCTTTTTTAATCTAAGCTAATTGTTTGTGGAAATAGATAAATAGTACAAAATAACATTTACTAAATGCTAATTTGGCTGCAAATAGCTTCGTCTTGACACCTCTTTGATTTCAGTATGTGAAGAACATCTACTTACGTAAATACATTATTTATTACCAACTAGTTCATCGCTTATCGGAATTAATTAGTTTTTTTAGACGATTTAACATGCATTTCACTTATATAGCTGTGATAAATAACAAATAGATAACTGTGTAATTTACAGACTTACTAAATGTTAAGCGCAAAATTGTTAATCCGCAAAAGTCAATTACTATTAATCTTCTATATTTATTTTAATTTAACATTTAAAACTCATGTGTTTCATACACGATAATCTCCGACGACTTTTGTGAATGTGTATGGATGATTGCCACCTTATATGATAGTTTTGAACCTGATAAGTGGCGCTATGCGAAGCAGGGGCGGGCCGCTAGTATATTATAGGAAGGTAATATAGTGATTCCATTACGCCAAAATCTATACAAAATTATATGAAGCTGAACAAAGTTGCGGTACTTATTGTATCGTTCCTTCCGATTAATCTAAAGAATTTTCATAGATTTTAATTAGGATAACAATCAGCTTTTCACGGCTTAATAATAAATACGAATACCTTGTAGATAAAAGCTAATTGGCGTGTCTAATATCTGTGAAAGATTATCACAATACTGATCAATAATATCCTTCCTAGGTTACGAATTAATTACTTTAAAAGTACCTAGCTACTAGGCAATAGATAGTAATCTTCGATATAACTTGAGACTTTACTACATTCGAATAGGTCCAGGCAACGTCGGATTTTTAATATCTCTGCCAGCCACATTTTCAATAGTCGTTTATGTCGGTCAGCGCAGTATGTGTCGTCTTCTTCCGTACTTTTTAACCAATTTTCTTCAAAAAGGAGGAGGTTCTCAATTCGGTTGTATTTTTTTTTTATGTTTGTTACCTCATAACTCCGTCATTTGTAAACCGATTTGAAAAATTCGTTTTTCATCTGAAAGGATATACTTCCCGATTGGTTCCATAGAAATCTCATCAAAATCGGTTTAGGAATTTGGTAGTTTTCCTCAAGTTAATTGTCACATGACGCGACGTCGCGTGATACTTGCTAGTTAAATTTGACACACTTCCCGATTTCTGATTGAGCTGAAATTTTGCACGCATGTGTATATCGCAAGACAATGCAATATTATGACGACATGAAGCTGGTCTGATGATGGAGCTGGAAGGTGGCCATAGGAACTCTGTAATAAAACGACGCAACGCCGTCGAGTTTGGACTCGTTTGATTCGTCTTAACAAGTACTTTAGTCCTAAATGGTAACCAGGGTCTGATGATGGAGCTGGAAGGTGGCCATAGGAACCCCGTTATAAAACGACATAACCCCATCGAGTTTGGGTTCGTATAATTCATCTTGTCAAGTACTTTGTCTCTAGATGGTACCCAGGGTCTGGTATTGGAGCTGGAAGGTGGTCACAGGTAGTCCGTAATAAAATGACACAATCCCATCGAGTTTGGGCTCGTATGATTCGTCTTGAGGAGAACTTTGGTCCTAAATGGTATCCAGTGTCTGATGATGGAGCTGGACGCTGGCCATAGGAACTCCGTTATAAAACGACAAAACCTCATCGAGTTTGGGCTCGTATGATTCGTCTTGACGAGTACTTTAACTAACTTCTAGTTACAATACAATGTAAAAAATAATTCATGACAAGAATTTGTGTGCTACACTAAAAAGGCTAAAACAAAAAACTTTCTGCGAAAACAAAACCAAAAACGGTGTCTTTGTTTGTATAATTGACTTTTTTTGCCGCCGACTTCCGAAAGTCAAGTTATTTTAGACTTTTTTTGTGTTTTTTTGGAAGTCGGTTTTGTTTTTTTAGACTCATCATCTCAGCGGTCCTCTTCCACATTTTTTAAATATTAAGATAATTCTACGGCCTAAAGGGACACAAACCAATGTTTATACTCTATCGTTGAATAATTATTACACAAGCTACTGAATGAACGTACAATGGCGGCACTGCGGTCAGTGCAGGGCGGCGCTGACGCAGGCGGACCGCGACTCTTGCGCAACGCGCGTAATCACATCATAACACATGTCAACTTATGTAGATCGATGGAACACTCGCTTGATTAATTAAATCCCATTCTATTAAACCTTTTATTTTTATTTTTAGAGAAAATCACATGACGTAACATACGTAAATTATATATCTAATTAAAACATCTGCTTTCCTTATAAGATTTACGAGCGTTTTTGAATCAAGTTATTTGTCTCAATTAACATAACTAACTGTTGTAGGACGTGGTGCAATGTAACCCGCGTTTATGTAACTAACTAGAGCTGGTGACAACAATAGAATTATCACAGTAATTACTGCCGTTTCCTGATTTAACTACATCGATAACATCAGGACTGGTATTAAAAGAACGAACCTAGTTAATCTATTAAAGGAGATTTACTCAAACACTGTTGCTTCATGCTTCCGAAGCAAAAGACCTCAAACATCGTCATTCGGGCACACATTGCATAAACGATCTTCAATCAAGTGCGGCTCACTGTCACTGACAAACAACACATCAATCAATCTCACTGTCACATCGGATTACGTAACAATAAACACACAAACATTTTTTGTCAAGTTTACAACGCAGCAACTTACTCGTGACGTACACCCTGGCCTACATTAACGCAATATATCATTAAGTTATACAACAAAGTCAATATCGCCAAAAACGTGTCTATTCGGATACTTAATTAATGTTACGGATCGATACAAGTCATAACTCTAACGCGTGTCAAACAGAGCACTTCTTGAAACAGAGAACATGTTGCGTAACATCGAAATCTCCACTTTCTATGCGTTAATAAACATCACCAGCTTAGAGAGATATAGTGAAATTTTAATATTGGATTACGCATCGGTTTTGCGAGCATTGATCATGTCCTTATTACGAATTTGCATTCCGTTCCACTTGATGAATAGTCGACTAAGTGATATGCAGTTATTCCGGTTTGAAATCTTTCCGGGTTCAGTAACAAATCGTTGATTGACGATCGACAGACAGCCTAGATTTTGTATATTGATAAAGTAATGTTTAATCGACCCGACCAGCGTGAAATCATTGATATTGAATTTCATTCACATAGCTGGGTTACCGAATGAATAAAGATATTCTTGGTCGTTCATTTTCTTGAACGATTATTTTATGGAGTGTCTCGAATAGTTATGAGATTCGTATGGTGTTGCGGTGTTAGCATCCGTCGCCTGAACGTGGACTTGTCGCCGTCAATGTTACCAGTTTACTTACGTATAATTTAAAACTTTCTAAAGAGACCGCTCCAGCTAGGTAAGTAGCTGCCATTGCCTCGGTCAGATTTCCCTTTCGTACGAAGAGCTTCATCGGCTTATTATTATAATATTAGTTAAGCGTTAATCCGATATTCCCAAGTTAGTATCTTAGCAACCGGTTATAATGTGAATAGTAGCAAGAAACTAGCAAATGAGAAAACCTTGCACCAATACGCGATAGGCGGGTTATTGTAGGTATGACTCTGCTGTTATTTCTAATGTTCGATATTGAACTATACCTAGGTACTTATTTTCTTCCTACACTTAATTATTTTGATTGTCAGAGTAGTTTTTGTAATTGGTGAAATCGATTAACTAATTGATTGAATGCAAGTCACAATAAAAAAGTGTAAGTTATTAAAGAAATAAATAACACCGCGGAAGTTGAACAAAAGACTTCATTCCTAAATTAATTTATCAAATGAAATACAATATAAATTATTTTCGAGATAATTCTTGTCTTATTTATTTATTGTGTACATGCACGCGGATATAAGCAGACATATTCCGTATTACATGCGTTCCTTTTGATTGTAATTCTAGGCGCATTCTGAAATAGTTTGTCCAGAAGCATGCCTATCATGATTATGTTTGTTTTAAGGTTAGACTTTAAAAAAAATTAACATCAATGGTTTCCGCATTCCGAAACATAACTTAACTTTTAGGCCTAATTCCTTTTGAAACAGGTTTTCTATTACAAGTTTAAGTTTTTATAAGTACTTATTTAGAACGTGGTTTTGAATTCTAAATTTGAATATTCAGCTTATTGGAAGTTTATATTTATAAAAAAAAAAACATTTTAACGGAAACTTAAAATAATCAGAGAAAGCAAATGTCAAGTTGTTGAACTTGACATTTGCTTTCTAACCATCCATCGAGTTAAGCATCGATTACGATTATGATCATATTGCGGATTGAATCGATTGTTTACGATCGGATGGTACGATTCTTTCTGTGCCTACGCATCGGTACAGGCGTGGTGTAGGTCAAGATCTTCACTCGGCCGTGGCATCGAAAACTATAGTTCTCATCGCCTCGTCTCGGCTGTCATCGAACTCGATTCGACAAGATAATTGCGATTGCGTACGTAAAGTTGAGACTGAGTCGCAATTTGTGTCGGAAATTCAAATAATTATATGCATGTAGACCAGATTTTATTTAGGATAAATATTAGTTAAGGTAATTTTGTGCGAACTGTTTATATTTAGTTAGAGATTAAGGCTCACGCAATGCGAATTCTTGTAGCGTAAAGGCATGTGTACATTAGAGTTCTGTTTTCAGAAAATCACTGAATGCCTCCTGTGAATCAAGTATTTGTGAAATAAACAATGTAAAGGCCAGTACTACAATTTTTCAACCAAAAAGAATGATCAACAAAAAATAAAAATATTTGATGCACTTATTGGGAAATTCAATAAAAATACAGCACGTTTCATAAGCGTTTAAAAGCAGTTTGAAACGAAATCGACACAAAATGTAAAATTAAAATTCAAAGATCGTGATGTTTATTTGTTTGAACGCAATAACATCCTTAAAACGGCACTTATTCCCGCTCGATACAACTTCGTGCCTACGTGTGTTTATTTCGTAATTGGCATCTGGTCACATAAAAGGCATTAAATTCAATTCAGTAATGCGATTCGGTATTTATTGGAGCGATCTACTTGCTTTACAATATTGAGAACAGCTGGTGCGCTAGAACGGCGTTCCCATGACTACTAACTAACACACATTCCACACAATCTCCTGATGAACTGTACATTACCTGCTGAGCTTATCAAAAGTCATAGACAAGTCGACAACAAGCGGTAATGGATAGCGAACATATCTTAAATGTCTATGGGAACTTGTAGATAGGTTTCAAATGTAGGTCTTGGTGTTGCGTAGAAACAACCTACGACAATTCGTTGGTAATTCAACTTGTACTAAGGATTATTATTAACGCTTTCACTACATAATGTTTTAATGTTCTAGAATTTGGCGTACATGTGGTAGCTAGTGGTATCTAAAGTAAACAATGGAAATTCGCTTTTATTAAGTGTTTATTTAGGATATATAAAACGGTCAAGTGTTTGTTTGAGGAAGGGATACACGAGCTCGAGTGTTTGGCAAATACTTGACACTTAAGTTAGCGGAACATGTTAACACTTATATACGAGTACCAAAAGGGAAACAGATCAACTACAACTCCTTCATATTGTCCTCCTTTATTAATAAAATTCCTCGAAGAAAACTAGTTCAACGTCCTTTAAAGGAGGTTATTACGTAGATAACAAGTACTATAATATGTTCCAGTTTTGTTGACCTCTTTCCATAACGTATGACGTCACCTGAATCGTTAAGCGAAAGTGGTATAAAAAAAAAACTCAGAAATAAAATGTAAGGTGTTACGAAACGTAATTTTAAGATAAAATTACTCGATTGTTGAACATGAAACGTTTTGTTGAAACGGTTTAATAGCTTTTTTTTTGTGTAAACAAAAACTTAAAAACCAATTTGCATTTGAACCACTTTTTGCTGGGACGTGTTGAATATATTTGCTTGTAAAAGAAAAATCATACCTGGATATCTGCCAGTGTGGCCATGTCTTTCCTCAGTAAGAATTGTAATACAAGAAAAACATGGCGCCTATCAACGCATTTTTTAAAATTTTCTCATCATAAAAACCTATACATAATACGCACAATTATTAACTCATGCCATAGATAACCTCACTAGAGTTATCCTAAAGAAACAAATTATAGGTTTTATTCATAATAACGTTTACTCTTAATATTTACATCTTTCATCAATCATATCCATAATAATCTCGGAATGCAAACACGTTTCGTTTGCAAGTTCAATTGAAAGTTAACATTGAGAAAGTTTAATATTCTATACAAGTCTTATAAGAATTTCTCATAATTTTAACAAACAAGTAATATTTTGTTATTGTTTCGTAACTTTCACAGCCATTCTAAAAAATCATAGGCATTCATTATTATTTTTAATGCTTTGTTTATTCTGAAAATATTTAATTTGACTAATTAATTATAATGTTATTCAAGTTAGTTTACGACGCTTTCTTGTAAAATTATAAAATGACGAGTTTGTTTAAATAAATAAAATTTGATATTACTATTTCATAATTACCAATTCGTTCTCTACGTTATATAAATTATAACCTATAGCCACAAAATTCAGCCATTTAGTTTTTTACTTCATTATCATTTCATTTTACTTCATTAGATCATAAAATGTAATAATTTATTTGTAACGCTGGTATGAAACAATGTCCATAGTGATTATAAAAACATTATCGCCCATTGATACCAAATAAATCAGCCTTATTTATTCAGTTTTTGAAAATATTATTCAAATTCGCCTACTAAATCATTTTTATGTTCATTTAATATCTTATACATCGGCTTCCAAGAGCTAAAACCATCATAATCCATCTAATTAACACGTAGATGTCTCTAATTTCCTATACTAAGACTACGAAAGTGTCTAATTTACTGGTCTGGCTGCTTTTTATTTTCCATCTACGGGGTACTAGTCTAACTCGTTGCACCTTAGGCATGAAAGTTGCAGTACATTTATTTTAAGGCGTTTAATAAATCAGTTTTTTTCAAATCTGGTACTGGCAGGTGAGAAACAACGGGATACATTGTGATCTACTAAGAATACCTTTTCCGTGTTAAAGTCGAACGAAAACTGCCTTACTTCATACTCCGGCTTCATTCCGTTCCAATATAATTTCTTATTGTTTTTTCTTAATTCTTCTTATCATCATCTAGACCCCGACTTCACCCACTGCTGGGAATAAACTATTGTTTCCGTGTGTCAAGCTCCACGGTCCTATTCCAGACTCATCCAAGATAGACATCGCGATGGCAGAAATGTCCTCTGCCCACCTCAATTTAATTTCTACCAACGAATAAGCTTAGGTAAATGATTAAAACTAACTTTTTGGCTCAACCAATTCATTCATGCAAATAACTCTCTAATACAGAGTCAATGCACTATTTGGATGCCATATCTAGTTTCAACGCAGCGGTGAGACCGTATTGGTTTCATAAGCCATTATAGTCAATGTGTAGAGTTTACTAGTCAACTGTAGAATATCCATTTCCTTTGCAGGTTTTGTAATTTATGTAAGACTATCCTAGATATATAGTCCATATATAGTCGAAAATTATTCTACGGGAAGGTACTAATACAAAAATAAAAGTACTTGTAGATCATGGTATATATTATGTGTGCTAAAAGTTCATACAAATCCGTTCAGCCGTTTAGAAAAGGTAAACAGACAAACAGACCAGCAGACAAATAGTGCTCTTTCGCGTTTATAATATAATATTAGCAAAGATCATGAGTAGGTAAATAAGGATGTCCAACACGTATTTTGAAATCGACTCAGTAAAATAAAAAGCATTACAACGCTAAGTGCAGTGGACAGTTACAGTACTGGTTCAAGAACGAGTGTGTTCGCAGTGACTTTTACTTTCGCCAAACTGGTGCACTAGAGTGCAATGACTGGTGGCGCAACGGGTTTGAGCACTGGATCACTGGTGACAAGGTTGAGAAATAACATGAAACTGGTCTTACGCACGTTACGGACCTACGTAGGTACCTTTACATTTACTAATTCCTAACGCAACCAACAAAAAGTAAGAACTCAAGAAATGTACCACTTTTTCTGTTCCATTAAAAACCCGTTAGAATTTACAGAAATAAGTTATTATCTAAAACATTTAGTGTTGACATACTTACTGCTGTACTTTAAATGAAATTCTTACTAATTCATTTTAGTTCTTAATCTATTAGCTAACTAGGTTTTCATTTGAAGAATTCTCCTCCGGTGACTTACGATCGCTCTAAAAAAAGTTGATGGCTTACAAAAAGTATGCTAATGATCAGTATAACTGGGACACACTCGTACAATTATTCGTTCAGTTACGAAATCGTTCACCTATCCAATTCCGGCGGCGGACGGCGCGGGAGCAACAATAACCGCAAAAACCGAAATTATATTATACCGAATGTACAGTACACGACAAAAGCTTTATAATTTCCGGACCATTAATGGTGTAGCTCATTGTAGACAAGGCCACGTACCGTGAATGTGCCGGCCGCGGTTCACGACAATTGCATTCCACATTACTTCTCCACGAACGAATTTAGCAACTCGGCCTCAGATGTTAAAGTTAATTTTATTACGACACGTCACGGTATCGAAACCTTTCGTTGTATGACAATTTTTAAAGCGAATCTAATCGATTTAAGATCGCAAACAAACGTCAGATACGGATGTCGACAACGCCCTTGTCAAAGTAATATCGATCAGACTTGATAGTCTGATAGCTATTCAGATCAGTCGCCGTTACTGACAGTCATTTAGATCATTGATACGCTAGTTTTGCAACTAAATCGCCGTGATATGTATCGGTACTTTTTGAATATATTAATAGGATATACAAGTAACTGGCGCCACCTGGTTACCGCAAAAACTTAACGAACCATAATATACCGTCTATTCGAAGCCTACGATATAAAGTTTTCGAAAAAGCTTTATTTTAGAAACACAAGATTTTATATGACTTTGGAATGTTTGGTACCAATATCACCCACTCGCTGCTAAATCATACTAGCCCTTTTTTTTTCGGATCGGAAATCATCAAATAACTCCTCCCGCTCTGGGCTGAGCAGAAGGGAGTGTCAGACTTTTACTGACTAAAACCCATCCATGTTCCTTCTTTTGCCCTTTGTGTTCTAGGGCCGCGGTATCTCTTCCGAACAGTCCCGCAACCCTGGCAGGCATCGGTCCTTCCAGACCCCCGGATCTCTTTGAGGTGCGCGTGGAACACGAACGCGCCGTCGACACGGCCTGTCGTCATAAGACGGACGGACGGCGAGCTAGTCCATAGCTCGCCGTCCACAGGCCCGCGATCATACTAGCCCTTAATTTCTATTCTAGCACCTCATACATGAACCAAAGTAATTCGATTCCATTGTTATTCCAATTTTCAAACATTTCAACGATTATTCAAACCACTTTTAACGGATTTATTGTACTAGAATTAAATTCAATTAAGTGGAAAACCGGAGGCTGGCTGATAATTGTAATGATTCATTATGGAAACGGAACGTTCGGTCGAGTTCAGTAGAACGTGATCGCGGCCCACCGATTGTAATTTATTCGACGCTGCGCCCGGCGCATTCTCATTAACACTTCTGAGTTCCTTGATGTGATTATGGCGATAGTTCCTACTGAATACTACCTGGCTGGAAAATACTTTGTGGAAAATACTACGTGACTGCCAAGTCATAGGTTTCGAGTTCGATCCCTAGACCCCAAAACCTCTGATTTTTGGGATTCATGTGCGTATTATATATTTATCACATGCTTCGGTGAAGGAAAACATCGTGAGGAAACCAGTATGCCTGAGATATTATAGCCAAGTCAGTTTTTTTTGTATTGTAAAGAAGTAACGAAAATTGATAATTTTTTTGTTTTTTTTGTTATCGTCATTAGTAAAAGAAAAACTTGACTTTTGCAACGTTCCCATCCATTTAAGTTTTGCTTGCGATCACATAATATTTCAAATTATAAGGTCTCATTAAATATGCATTCAAAGACTTCAACACAGTTAAAACAAATCAAACGGCTAATATTCTATTAGCAAAGGGCCCCATATTTAATCCCATTCTGACATTCTGATTAAGATATGGACCATTGTTTAGTATAAAATACGCCATTGGGAATGCAATCAATCGTTTTTGTTTACCTCGCTCTGGCATTTATTTGCATAAATTTTATGTTATCCAGTGGATAACGCGGTCATCTGTCTTTGAAAGATATTTGATTGACCACATGAATAACTACAAAGCTATCATAAAAGTATAATAAACATTATACCTACGTGACGGAAATACAAGTTTAAATATTTCGACATTTGCACATATCAATAAAACGTACAAACGTACATTCACTCTAAGCTTCAAACCTTTTGTACACCTTTACAATAATATGGCAAGCGCATATACCTAGTTATTATACAATACAAGCATGACATTAATAAAATAAATAAATCAGCCATGTCAAAAGTTCACCAAACCTCAAGGTGCGTCGCTACACCCTAACAATCAACTTCACCTCGAATACAATGCTCATATGTTATATCTAAAAGCACTTCGTAATCAAATGGCACATGGGTTATAAGTCACAGTCATACAATTGCGCCATACATAAGTGGCAGTGCCATTGCTCACTGACATTCATATCTCATGATGAAGACATCTGAATCGCGAATTATCCGAAATGCGTTCACAAGTTGACGTGAACACGACAAACACACAATGTGACCAACTTTCTATGCTATTTCACAAATAATAACATTATGTAGAAGACACGTAATTAGTGTTACGTCTTTACTGTGAAAATGTTAAGAAAATCTATTCGATATTTCTCATGAAGGTGCTAAAACAGTACATAATAACGTAATCTTTGACTAATTGCTACATTTAGAATTATCTCAGCAATATATTTTGCTTTTATTAGTGAAGTAATTTAATCAGCTATTACTAATTTTATGCATTTTAACAATACTACTGTTTCTAAGCCTGTATACACTTTCTAATCTATCTTCATAATATCTGTTTAACAAGCATCTATGGTAACTTGCATGTGAAGCATTTCCATATCACAGTAATAATTGGCCAGTGTAGTCTCAGCTTAAAGAAGCCACATGCTCATATTATCAGGAAGAATGTAAGCAAGAAACGTTTCCCAGCCATGCATAACCGATTATGTCAATATTCCGTAATGTTTAGTTATTCAATCTTGTGATGATAAGTATAAATTATAAGTTGCTTGTATGCTATGATTCGTTTAATAAGCGTGGTTGGATGAAACAACAATCGTGGTCGTATCTGATGCGCTGCGTACCATGAAAAACTGAGACAACAGATAACCATAAATCATATGAATTTACAAGCCATATACTTCAGATTTAAAAATACGCAAAGTATTATTCAGACTCGTCTTTGAACTTCATTAGATAAATTTGATTTTATTTCTTGGTTTGGATTATGGCATTTTCAGATTTGGCCACCGAGTTGTCTATGACATAACTCCACAAATGCAAATACGGAGAAATCTTTGAATGCAAAACAAAAGACTGATGAAAATGCAAATTTTGAAAGACTCTTTGATAGTGTTTATAGTTTTGTGGTACTTAAATGAAAGCAGAAAATCCGCATATTAAACTCGTATATGTAGATTATATATAAGAAATAAGGCATAAATTACCTCGCAGCAACCACCACCATAATCCGTTCAGTTAAATTCCTCACAAATGTAACCTTGACTTATGATCGAGATAATACTAAGTGTAAACGACAAGACATGGAAAGGACTGCACGCACAATGCAATGTTACACAACAAGTCGTGGTGCACAGCCTTATGGACCTCACCTATGATCTACTTACTGAGTATGCAAAAAACTTAATCGAAACTTAAACTTAAATGGTAGATATTTTCGTATAAACAAGAATACGGCACATATTCGTGTTTAAACCTTCAAATGCACATACGTGTACGTATAGAAAGTGTATATTGTGATAACAGCAAAATGGAAACGCCAGGAGTCCAGAACTATGACGATTTTATCTGCTTTATGGTCTCGTACCATAACTACTCGTAGATACCAAATTTTATATGAAAGCAGACTAACGAAAGATTGTTTTTAGTAATAGAAAATCAGCTCACAAAGAAATCGTGAAGGGAGGCCGCAAGTACATAAATACGACTTGCGTTGATGTCTTTTGTATAAGAGGCCAGTGAAAATACAAGAATTTTTAACTTCACCTTTATATTCGTCTCTAATGCAAAAGTCGAAGGTCTATCGTTCCCATATGATTAGCAAGTTGTTCACTAAATTAAGTTGGAAGAAAATACATTGGAATATAGGCGCTTTTGAGTGCATTAGTGAGGTGATTCATCATCATCTGCCGAGCCTTTTCCCAACTATGTTGGGGTCAGCTTCCAGTCTAACCGGATGCAGCTGAATTAGAGTATTTTACATGGAGCGACTGCCTATCTGACCTCCACAACCCAGTTAGTACTGGGTAATACAATACCCCTTGGTAAGACTGGTTGTCAGACTTTTTGGGTCACTGACTACCTGTAACGACTGTCAAAGATCTACAGATGACAGCCGGGACCAACGGCTTAACGTGCTTTCCGAGGCACGGAGGAAACTCGGTATGTAATGGGCGGTCACCCATCCACAGACCAACCTAGTCAAGCGCGGCTTAACCTGAAGAGGTGAGGTGAGGGGTGAGGTGGTGTTAGTGAGGTGATTATCATAGCAGTAATGCCAAATACAACATATTTTGACACTTTCTGGTCGTAATTGACATCGTGTCGTATGAATCAGTTGAACTAAATAAGTCCAACTCCTTCCTTATTTCCTAGCTACTCAAGTTTTTCAGTCTGATCGCAATTTCACCATAATAACAATAATTAATACGGACATTGCGCACTCAGCAACATGTCAAGCGACCTGTTTCGAGCCGATAGGTGACATACGAACAACTTTTACTAAAGCCACCCAAACTGGGAGGTGCAGGTCCATTTGAGCTTGTAAGTTGACTTAGAACTAATTAGTATTCTTATAAACGGCGCCTAGAACATTGGAACATGGTGACATGTTGGAACATGGTGACATGTTTGAGTTCTTGTTTAGATAGCTGATCGTGGCACTTTTTTTCCTGATATTTTGAGACGCTGTTCCGAAGTTTTCTTTTCAAGTTTTTGAGCGTTACGATAGTTTTATTTACGTTACGATATGTAATATTGACAAAAAGGAAACGTTTGTGTAACTACATCGCAGTGTCTCTATCAGCCATAGACGATTTTTTCAGAAACAATTTTATTGATTCTGTTAGACAGTATTGATAGACAGAAGCTCTTTTAAAATAAATAACGGAATTTCTCGAAACATTTGAGAATATAAAAGTAGATAAAAGTAATAAAACTCGAAATTTATTGTTTTGATAATCTAAAACATGATCATAAAATAAAGTGAATGAACCTGATAAATATAGATTAGCACTTAAGTATTAACACATAAGGTAATCCAGACACGATAAAAGAAGCAAATTGCATTCAAATCACTTTTTGATATTCACAAAGTATTGATTTATCAACAATTTATAATCGGCGTCTTCTAATTAGCAGAACAAGACCGGATCAATGTAGATGAAATAATAATGTACCGTTATCGAATAACTTTATTCATGTTTTGTCGTAAATAACATAATTTCATGAATATTCAACGTTTGCGTACGCGCCGATCGATCTTGTATTGTGTTCGAGATTTATTGAACTGTCAATTTAAGAACCAACAGCTGTTTAATGGAGCAAGGATTGGAAACTGTAATATTAAAATGGTGTAATTTAAACGTCAGTATTTAATCGTGTGATCTTGCGTTTAAGATAGTCCACTGTATAGGGCAAAACCTTCCCATTAGTGATAAAGGTAAGCGGCCAATTAGTTCAATGGTCTATGTTAACATGCGAAAAATTCACACAATGATTAAAGTGCAGAAAAAAAAGATTATTTTTTCTTTATATTCGATGCAATACCGTTGACTTATAACTAATTAAACTGATTTGTGTGAAAACACTCAATCAAGAGAGAGTTATGTATGACGGTTAAATTGTAACACAATTGACTACGACAAATTGTGTGAGACATTATAGTTTTTATATAAACGTACCCAGGCGCAACACATATAACATACAGGAATCAGTTTTTTTTTATGTCAACTCGTAATATAACCAGTAGCTATCAGGAAGAAAACAATGTTGCAACCGTTGCAAAAGTACAGAATAAGTATAATTTTTTAAGTATAATTTTAAGCCCCTGGCCCCTGGAAAATGAAAGTAAAGCCTTAGCCTTACATTCATTTTAAGGCATCCACAGGATTTGCTCGGTTAAGCAGTAGCCAGCCTCAGAGGCTGAACTGCGAGATGCCATCACCAAAAAAAAAATCACTTACGGTATATCTTCCGTGATTGTTTGTTATTTTGAGCTCCCGATAAATGAACAATCGCGGAAGATTGTATATAACCGTGAAAGCTTAAAACATCGTTTGATATAACGTAAAACATGAATACAGAAAGAAATAAATAATCTCAATACACAATACTAACTATAAACTGCGTAACATTAAATAAAGCAATCAGAGAGAAAATTTATAGATGACTGACATAAAATGCTGGTAATTATAAGTTATAACTTTATGCTCAAGTTTATTAGAAATTGTCGTTAAAAAGAAAACGTAAGACGTGCTTTAAATCTATTTAACGTAACAAAATCGTAAACGTTCGCACTACTCTGTGCGTCTGCGGTGACGAGTGTGTTCGTAGAGTATGAACAGTAGCATCCACATCCGTCCCACATCCCTCACGTCGTCATAATTTACATAATTCTGTTTCCCACAACATTAACTTCATGGTTTCCTTCCTATTTTCTAATATTTCAAGCCATGTTCGTTACGAGGAAATTGTACAATTGGTATGTGAAGAGACTCAGTTAAAGGAAAATCGTTTCGTCCAGGCCTGTTTATGGTGCCAGGTCGAGTGAAAGTAAAACAAACAATGCGCTTAATAAAATCTGATCTTCGTGGAGTTATTACAAAATGACCAAAAAGGGCCGCAGAGAGTCACCGCTCGCACCACACCAAATAAAGAAAAAAAAACTTTGCACCACTACTACAGCGAAAGTTAATACTCGCTCCAGATACAAAAATAATGTGTCTATCGAACAGTGAAACCACTTGGCTTAAGAACGCGTTCAGAAAACTAAACTATATGGTGAACGTGCCAGTCACGTGCAGCGGCTACTCTTGAACATGTGAACATGCGAATACGTGGCTAATTTACTAAAAGAACCGAGCCATACAAACTAATCTTTTCAACGTTCAGTATAGTTTACTGCACCAATCCACGATGCCATAAAATTCCTGTATTCATTCCGTATAAGTTCCATATTTAAAATGCATCCTGTTTAAGTTTTATAGGTATTTATTAAACTTGCAATTTATTGAAATCTGGAATACTGAATGCGGAATAGGAAATCTATTGTATGCAGCAACTAGTCATTTCGTTAGCAAGTATACCATTAGATACCAACTGAGTTAGCTTAAATGGTCACTGTAAACATAAATACGAGATATAAGGAAACAATAGGGTTAGTAGTTACTCGTACTGTAGACTGACGTAGAGGTGTAAACGATACATATTATCCAAGATTAACATGATAAGGCTCTCTAACTCAGCGCCATCATGTGGCAACTGAGGCGTGAAACGTTCATTATTTCGACTTAAGTAATATTAATTGCTATCCGACTTTATAAAGAAAAGATTGTGTTGCCAGTTTGCAACCGATTAGTCTGACGCTCGTTAACCGAACAGTTGATGCAACATCACAGTTTCGAAACGTTTAAAAATAGTGCAGTATAACAATGCGGATTTGAGGACTCCTGATCAAAAGAATGATCTTGTTAAAGATATCCCTCGACATCCTACAGACCTAATTACAGTGATCAGAATGCAGTTCTTTATAATCACCGTCACGCTGGTTACTTCAATTCAACAGTACTAGTACTTGACTCCTCGACACCGGAATGACATTGCATTGTATTTGTGTCTAATTGTTTCATTCGATTTTTCCTCTTTACGACCCGCTTCTCTAATTAATACCCACATAGCCAACCAATTTTGTTATCAAATAGATCCTGCATCCTTAATAATAAAATTGACTCATGTCATTTCCACATTTCAAAAATCGATTAAAGCCAATTTCAGCGCATTTAGCAAACTAATTGTACGTAACGTTTATGTTTTTACCTACGTGTTTATTGAACCGTCGATAAGTATTACGATTGATTCAAGTACATGCTTCATTAGTTGATTTCTAGCTACACTTATTATTTGTTGCCTTTTTATACAAAAGCGGCGCTTATTTCATAATACTTTACGCAATATCTTTTTTTACCTACATATCAAATAACTGGTTGTATGTTACTATTTTTACCGCAATTTTGTTCAGTTGATTATGTTTAGTCCGTTTTCAAAAGAGGTGAAACCATTAACGTTTAAATTCTATAGTTTTTATATAAAAGGAGGTGTTTTTTTTTCGGCCAAAACATGTACCGAGGTACAAATTACTATTTAAACTCTTTCCAATATATTGTGTTATTAGCAGTATTTTAAATCCTTCAATATTCGATAGGTTAAGAAATAAAAGAATATGAAAAAACACTACCTCGAATCGTAACTGCGTTCAAAGAAACGTTCATAACAGCGCTGGCGGCTGTCAAACTATTCCATATATTAAACTCGAGATCGGTCGTCTGACAAGGGCTAGAATAATCTGAATGACAATATTGACAACGACAGCAACAAAAGGAATAAAATAGTAAATTATCGACCCTGGAGTACTGTCTTTTGGCTAGTAGCTAACCAAACGCAAAAAATAATCTGAAATGTGAAATAAATGTATTTTTTAAATTCTTGATCCCATAATGTTTCACAAAAAAGTGTGCCGGGGAAAAATAACCTATCTTTAATACAAAACTAAATTCTAAATAGCATATTTTTAGGTTTTCATACGTGTATAAAATGAAGTAACGAAACGCATCATCGGAGAAATGAATCACGAGATTGCCAGATTAAAATGCTTGGGTTGCAAGTTTTAGCATCTTTGATCGACAATTTCAGGTGGTACAAATGCATGAATAAATCCAATATTTTTTTTTTCAGAATCTGCGATTTTTTTCCTATAACTTCGTACCTTTATTGTTAAGGTACATTGTTTGGCCACAATTGTATGGGGGAAAAAACACCTCCTTTGAGTCGTAAGTCCTGAATGAGTCGTGGTTGGGTTTGGAATTGATGTCAATGCAAGTGTCACGTCTTTAAAAGGTGAGACGAGTTCATTTAGTTGAGTATCTTGAGGGAATAGTGAATTAAATACATGTATTGCCAAACTAGTTTCCGCTAGTAGTATCCGTGGCTACCCACACCGCCCGTAACATTTACGCGGTGGTATCGGCCGAATGTCGGCGACATGAAAGAAAGAAAGAAAAAATGTTTATTTGTCGCAGGGACATGACGTGCGTTCAAGAGATAAATTAAAAATAATCATTCAATACATAACAAATATTATAAATACACAGGACATATAGGTACAAAGAAAAATAAATACAAAATTAACAGCTTGCACGTCGTGACCGCGACAAGCAGGTTACCACTCAGCATTATGCTGTGCTATGGGGGGCCCACAGCACAGCGCTGGTTTTCAGTGGTCACCCGTGAAAAATCTCACCATCTCACGTGACTTAGTAGACGACATGATTTTCAATGAGATTTGCTTTGAATATGTTAGATAGCTTTCGATTTCCACGCGACGAATGAATGGATGTAGACTAACTTTGCAATTGCAAGTGATTCTATAAGCACCACTTTGTGAAATACTTATAAAGTCCATTAGCATAAATGCCTCATTGTTAATCAAAGAAACTGATACTGAATATCACAATCATTAATTACTTAATATAGCCATAATAATTAAAGTTAAACCAACTATGTCAATAGTAAAAGACATTATCTCATTCGAATCAAACGGCAGCCCGTCAGACGACTTTGGAACTAATAAAGTTATCAGTCTTAATAGCAACGTTACAACACTTTCCCACGCTCCAAAGGAAAAGGAAACAACAAAAACCACGTGAATTACAAATATTACAATACAGAAAATGGCCAATTACCATGTGTAGGTAATCATTTCATCACCTTTAATAAAATTGGTCGGCTAAGTCCGGCCTCAGTCCGTGGCCTTCGAAGCCGACTTATGGTCGCTTTGTTTTCATATAATACATAACGTGTGAATGGCTTTGCAACTTTGTTATTGTGCGTTCTTCAAGGTGGTAGCATGTCTACTGCAGATTAAGGGCTAGGAAACATTCTGAACTTTAATTTGTACTCATCTTCTGTTTTGCTGGCGAAAAGAGTGCTAATTGGTAACCTTCTGCAATTTCGAAAACATGTAGGTCGCGCAGATCTTTAAATTAGCAGTTGCAAACTTAGATACACGTAATAAAAGAAGTATAAAACATTACAAGTTAGCGTCAGTCAGTCTGTCATTTCCACTTCCAAATATTAAAAACGTAATTTCCTACGCTTCCATCTAACATTCCGACCTCTTATAAACAAGCTTTTTATCGTGATGCGTATCAGCGAGCACGCTTCAAAATAATTCGTACTCCTATCATATGCCTTCACCAGCCAGCTTCACGCGTAGTTAACCGCCATTACTTCGATGGCCGTATCGAGCAGATTAACTAATGTCTTCACAGTGTTTCGCTGGGGAGCAAGGAGCCCACGGCCGGTCGCCAGCGCAAGCGCTTGACAACGTTATGACATCTTCCGCTCTTGCTATATCGTCCAGCGATGCGTGCGCTGTACGCAATGCACACCGCCTCATAATTCATATTTGATCTGTAAGTTCGTCATTATCATTATGTGTTTCTTCATGTTTGTGTCCTTTGGACGCTGCATTGTCTTGGTCTATAAACGCGACGTCATTTACTATAACAATCACTAGATCCTTAACTTCGCTTGTATCTACGTATTTTTTGCGTGATTCATGACAAATTGTTTTGGACTAATGTGACAACTGTTTTTATTAATATCCGGTCAGTGAGTCAGTGGCTAGAAAAAAGAGCAATCTGATATATGTAGCTATACATCATGGTATATATTGATATTGCGTAGGCATGGCTATATCTACGTCCGCGTCTGACCTAGTATACATCCTGTCCTGTCCGTTGTCTTATTTGGTGACATATAGGTATTATTACTTAATAATTATGTCACTGGCGTTCTAGATACTCAAATATGAGCTGGATCGTGGCCATAAAATCGATACAATTAATGTGCTTTCGCAAAACTCCTACGTTGTTTGCAATGTATGTCACGTCATAATGACCAGTGACACCATTTTTAGTCTTAGACCATTTGGAATAACCTGTAGTTATATTTATTTGGATTGACATTTCGTTTTGTTTGAACCATGACTCAGTTTATTTTGTTGCCAGTAATTTCACTTAAGTATATCAAGACAAATGAATCGTTTTTTTTTATGACAAATGAACTTGGCACATTTTTGTAAACCCATTGTTGGTAAACGAGGAAAACTGCACACTACTTACTTAATCATTATGGCAAGTTCAAGATTTTTCCGTCATACCATGACCACTATTGTTTTGCTCGTTTCGTCACAGTTAAAGTGTTATCTTTACACTTTTTGACCCTCTTTCATAAAACACATCTTACATTTCATTGTTCTACAATATAACGAAACCAAACATAAAATTACATCATACTATCTTATAAGGAAATAATTCTGTAGTTCATGAGTTGAAACTTTTGTTGCAATTTGAAGACAATAAATGAATTTCACACCTCACTCACTGTTGCAGTGATTGTGTTTACATCAACGATGACATTTACTTTATGCATTATAAATTAGAACTTCTGACCCAACTGTGTGCAAAAAAGGCGACTTTACCAAGATAATGGAATGTTGTGGTACACAAATGAATAGTAAATAATGATTCGTTCTGATGATGTAGATATAATGTTCATATATATAATTTCACAAAGAGTGTGCGCAACTAAATGTAATAGCAGTTATGTACAATGGGTAGAATATTTAACTTATTGCGTCAATTTACATCATTAGGTCAACATTTCAATTTTACCTACTTATTAAAACACATTTTAATGTGTGCAACAGAGTAACGACCAATTAATTACTTATAGCTGGGACAGATTAGATGCAGAAATTGAAGAATTTTGTGTCTTGGCAAAACCACAATTAAGTCCTATAGACTCGCAGTACCTCACTGCGAGTTTTTGACAGATTTAGTTGATTAAGGAGCATTCCACCCATTTCAATACTCTCCATCTATATTCTATCTTCACGATTAATCGCTCCAATATATAACGAGACACACAATACTGCATAACTCGTGCTCTTCCATACAACAGGCAACTAATCGTACAACCGATAGTAATCTAGGCTCTTGATCACCGTTTTCTCTGTTTGAGATGTCATATAAATTCCCATTAGTATTGAAGTATACGTGCGCAGGCGCAGTTCCTTTAAGGGCCAGCTAAAATAATAGTCGATAACTGTATATCACAGACAAGTGGATATCAACTCTATTTCGATTGGCACTTATTACTGTATTTCTTTTAATCTTAATTTATCTATTCTATGCAATGCAATTTCATCAGCTGCGTACACGTTACATCATAGTATTTTTTTCTATATTAAGTAAATAAATGGTAGCTAGAAAAATGTCTGAAAACTTGCAAATAAAAAGCCAGAACATTTGGCAAATCATGTGGTAACGACTTGCAAAATATAAAAATAACTGACCACCGCAATTATTACGTACTTACTTTTATATTTCAACCATATCAAAAATGTTAGTCTACTTTTTGAATTAACTTGTGTTCTTTCCTAGTCATATAATTTAACCTAGTAACTTTGAAAATATACTAACAAGGTTATAATGAATAACAGTGTTGGTTCGTCCACGCTTCACCGCCACCAATCATTTTAGTATAAAATGATGTTAGCTGCTTATAAAATGAATAATATCTAATTACTATTTTGCACTACATTATCTACGAGATATGAAAATTATGTATATCCGTATATTCGACGATGTATCCGGCTTTTAAAAGAAAATAAAAATGTAGTTGTTCAACGAATTAATTTAGAGGACAGCCGTTAATGCACGGTAGGGTTATTGAACAAAAAGAAGTTCTTTGAAACGTATTATTTATTTTATTTTTTAAATAATAACCAATACCACTGCTAGATAGAGGCCCCTCCTAATAAGAGCAAAACGCTTAATTCAATAGTCATTATAGAACTTGAACAATGGCATAAAATAATAGTCTTCTCATTTATTTTCAATAATTCCAACACAGACGTTGTTATAAATCTAAATTAGAACGTGTACCCACACTCATTATATCAAAGTAGCGGAAGCGAAAACCAAATTGTTTATTTGTTCTTAGTTTGCCGACGGCAACGGCCGATACCATGGGGTTGCTGGCTATGAATCACTGCAAAGGCTTTCATATTGGTCGCCAGTCCCCACAGGTAATTGTTGGAGGCCTGCTAGGCGTAATTGTGCGAACACAGACCTGCATAGCTAAGGTTACCACCCACTGACACACAGCCAAGGAACTTAGTGTTTAGATTTGAATATTTCCAAATATCTTTCAAAGGCAAAGGAGAATTATGACCTATTATTGTATAAGATAATGCTATACCAAATCGTAAATCTAAAATTCAAATATGTTACCTCAAAACTGGATCAAACCCCACAGACCAGAGGCAGTGGGCAGGCAGCCCTGTACAAAGGACGTCTAATATTATTATGTCGTTACACGAACACTAAGGCGCTCATTATTTTATTATCGTGCTAGGGCCGTAATTTATATCGATAGCCGAATGGACTAAAGCTGTGACGTTAATTTGATATCGACTTATCACGACTGAATTAAATATTTCGCTTGGGGCGTGTCGCTACTTATAGAATTGTGCTTTAAATTAAAATGGCCCGAACACTGTCCGATACAGATTCCCGATACCGATAGCAGGTGAACTTTATATCAAATTGCTATTAAATGTAAACCGTTTTCTAACACCACTATCTTATTATGTATTCACTCTAGTTTGTGGGCGGATTCAATTAATATCGAACACGGCTCAGCATTTCTCTCGATTATAAATGGATGACGGATAAAACGCAAGCTGTCAGAGAAATCGATACATCACATAACAATTTTATTTACATTACGTCAATGAAATATGTATTTTTAACTGTTATGACAAGCAATTTAAACCGAAGGCGAATAGAGATACATGATATGCATATAACATTGCGAATAATATCCTCAATGACTTGTGACTATAGATTTTGACACGCCTAGTTAGTTTTATTCAGACAGTCAGCTTCGTTAAACATCTAAGGTTTACTCATCGATATTTTTTTCAATTTCTCTTTTCATTCTCTCAAGTGGAATATTGGACATACCGCACTTCTTCTTTATTACACAAGAAATGTTTTCTCTTTTCACAAAAGGAATATCCAAATAAATCGACAATAATTACAATTATCTTGTTTTTTTTTTCTTAGTCTTTTCTACACACTGTGTCTACATTTCTAATCCAACTTTCCTCTCGCAGGTCTGCTGGAAGAAATGTCTTATGAAATAAGCAGTACCTTTGTGCTCTTCTATGTTAATATATAGTCCTGTTAAGCATTTTGTGTGAACTTAAAAAAAGTTTATATTTCAATTCTGTCCCATTTGACCCAAAGGTTCGCCTATGTACCACTCTTGTACATGAAATTTAAAATAAATAATTCTATTCTGGAGTCTAACATATAATTATTTATATTAAATTTCATCGTCATCAATTTTCGGTTACTGTCTAAACAGTAGGTTAGGAATCTAGACAGTAGGTATCCAGACTAATCTGCATGAAAGGTTACAGAAAACGTAAAATTTGTAGACAAATTATAGGTACACTAGCGTCATTCCTGATCAGATATGATAAAGGCGTTGTCGCATGCCACTCACATTCCTATACATTTCCCATGCAAGCGTCGAGGCCGCGACGAATCGATGGTGACCATAAAACAATGCCCATGAACCACCGAACCGTGTAATTATTAATAAGCTACGTCACTAATTGTATGTACTGTATAAAACTGGCGCAAATATAAGGGTGACCGTGAGTTGCGAAAGCAATGGCCGCCGTGTCATGGCCGCGATACAATCGATATGACAAACGATTGATACTAAACGAATATTTCGATTCGATATCGTAGCGCTTAAACGTTCGTATTGTAAATTAATTTGTCCGACACAATATCATAGTCATCCGAAACCAGGAATTGGTCGGCTAAATCCGGTTTCTATTTATTTCATTTATTTTTTCTTAGCCTATATTGTCCCACTGCTGGGCAAAGGCATTCCCCATAGCCTAGTATTCTTCTCTCTGGGCGGTTTTCTCTGGCCAATCTGTGACCAACGCTTCTACGACCTCACGCCAGCGTTTTCTAGATCCCCTCTCTGACGACACCCGTCTTCTGGCACCCACTGCGTGACGACTCTGGCCCAATTTATATTCATAAAAAAGTTTATTTCAATCAGCTCACAATACGTTTTTTAGGGTTCCATACCCGAGGGGTAAACACGGAACCCTATTACTAAGACTCCACTGTCCGCCCGTCTGTCTGTCTGTCTGGCTGTCCGTCAACAGGCTGTATCTCATGAACCGTGTCAGCTGAAATTTTCACAGATGATGTATTTCTGTTGCCACTCTACCAACAAATACTAAAAACAGAATAACATAAATATTTTAGGGGGCTCCCATACAGCAAACCTATTTTTTTAGATAGTACGGAACCCGTCGTGCGCGAGTCCGACCATCACTTAGCCGATTTTATACAACAAAACACCCGCCTGGTGTTGTCTTTGAAACGTTATTCTTTGCAAAACTCTATCTTTATATCACAAAGCACCTCTAATAGCACGCATTGTTTCTTTAACATATATTATCATTGTTTCCCTGCGAAATCGCGCAGAGGTGAGCAAACACCATACAAAATCCTAATCTCATTTAATCAGAGCTTTTATATGGCGTCCTAAAAATACTACAATGTATGCGGCGCCCGCGCAACCTGCGTTATTTGCATAACGCAGTCATTTACTGAGTCGGCCACCGCAGCACTGCTTCACGATTGTTGGGGTGGGAGCTGTTAAATATATCCTACATATACGAAAACCAAATTAAGGTTGAGGACGGTGGTCACTTACGAAACGCGAGCTTGTTATTTTTTGTTAGTTAAAAAGTAGTCGACCTCAAACTCACGAGCTATTTTTAACAATATAATTATTGTAATTTAACGTGATTTTTGTGCACCTTGGGATATTTGGATGAAACTAAACGTGCGTGCTATGCCTCAGCTGGGCCGTGTTACAATCCTCGGCAGTTTTCACACACGTTATTATCTTGACATGCAAATAAATTTATTTCTTCTCTGTAATGAACTTGTTAAACTAAACGCCTTTTGTTTTATCTAAAACAATTGCCAAGAGCAGAAAGATCACGTTTCGTATACTAAAAAGGCAGCCGCCTACGCAAGATTTGTAGATTAATCCTCATAAGTCTGCAAGGTACAACAATGTGTCGAAATCTGTTAAAAAGTTGGCAATTATTAAGTGTTCTTATTACAAAGTAGAGCAATAAAATTGCTAAGCGCCATAATGGGTTTAAAGCTCATTATTTGATGCAAACGCTTCCCTTTATACTTATGTTTCCAAACAGTTTAGCTCCTTTGTTTCTGTACAATGCGGGACAAGATAAAGGTGGCAAGCGATAATGTATAAATTAATCATCTCTAAAGAGCTTACATCTTATCCTTGTCAATTTCGTAATGTTAGAGCAAAAGATTTGGTAATTGTATTATTTATGTTGTAGGTGTTATGATAGAACCAAACCTTCGCTTAATTTTTAAATCTGAGTATTTTACTTATTTCGACATGAATCCTAGTCTATTTTAGCAAAATATAGTGTGAAGATTTTTTTAAACATTAAATGGGCCTACTCCTGGCCTCAATCTAGTCCTGAGGACAGAAATAAGGTCAACGACGGAACGAGCTAACCCAAAAGACGCCTATTAACTCGCGACTAAAAAGCAAGTATGGTATAGTAATTTTGATGTCATGTCTAGCTGTGACATCAAAATGACCGTAGTTGCTAAATGCTCGAAGTAGTGCACCTTAATTCAAATACACCAGATGTGTATTCAAAATACTATTTCCTTCCAATCACACACCTTCCTGCATCCCGCTCCCGCTGCCTCATATGCCTCGCGCCGCTCGCTCGGCCACAGTACGCGACCACCATTTCACGCACGTTACGCATTACCGCCGGTCGTTACAAAATATCATAATACCCTCCTTTAACACCTTAAATAAACATACAAATTAACACCTGAAGTTAATTTATGAATTTGGAAATCAATTTTATTAGGCCTATTTCATAAACGCACAAAACCATTCACTATTTATTACAATAAAATGTGTACTTGAAGTAATTAACGTAAAATTTGGAATATTTAAATAAAATTAAGTAGTGATCTGACCTTTGCTGGTCTACTTCAAGTGTGTGCATAATTATGGTTGGAATTGTCTGCGAATTCACTGTGTTAACAAAACAACAAACAACTTTGGGAAGCTAAATATAAAAGCTAGTTCACATTATACTAATGAGTTTAGCTTACCTATTTATCCGCGCGATAGTAATCTAAACTATGAATTGTAACGATTTTATGAACTATTCAGCCATGAAAATAATTTTACAACTTGTTTACATTTTTTCCATTCAGTTTGCTAGAGAACAAAGTGCTGCGAATCTCATATTTTTATCTATATACCTTTGTTCGGTCTAAACATTTATGATGTGCTAAATATGTGTGGTAAAAACTATATAGTTTCTGGTAAACTACCTATTTATCTAATGAAGTTTTATTATTTTCCAGGTACGTTGATGGTCAACATTTCAACTCGATGCAGCTTTTGGTGAGATTCCACTATGATAATAGCAACAGAAACTTGCATATAAACTGTCATTTACGGGATATCTTACATGATTGTATGTACTTTTGAGCTCCCGATATTTCGACGCTGTTGCAAGCGCCATGATCGCGGGTTGACTGGAGAATGCGGGTGGATGGAATAGTTATTTATCCAACATGTGAGGAAAGTTCGTTTTTTTTAACCGTGAAAGTTTAAAACAGTGTTAGAAACTTGCATTTTGCAAATATTTACTTCTTCTTCGGATCGCTGGCCCGACAAATTTTATATTTTGTTATCTCAACTTCGCCACTTCCACCGCGTCATCGAAAGTTAAAGTGTATCTACTAATTACCGTTCTGCAAACGACAGTCAAAGAAAACTTTTGCAGGTAGCCTGTATTAAGTGCATTATGGCTACGAAAGTAAAAACATTAACTTCACAAATACCGCCCAATCATCATTCACTGCACAACTTCATTCAGAAACTCACAGACATGTATCATTCATTCTAGTCGCTCCACAGCGCATAAAATTGACGTTAGCCGCAATAGAGCGCCTTCCGAGAACTCACTCAACTACCAGGTTCTCATAGGTGGGTAGGTACCGACATTTTCATTAACTTAAACAGTAGCAAGTCAGACCAAATAGGCGAGCATTAATTCGACGTATCCCTGCTAATTGTTGGGCCCGTGAGAACGCAGCAGTGTGGCCAAATACAGAGTAAAATATTGTACTTGTTCCAAGTTTGAATTTATTAAGAGCAAACTTTTTAAACATGGCTGACCCAAGCTAAAATACTATAATGCAATTAAGCATGTCCGTAAATTAGTCGAAAATATTTCAAGGTGCCCCTGTTTTCCTTTGCCGTTTTTCTTCCTAAGGATGTTAAATGTCCTGTGGTTTATATTAATAATTATTTTAAAAAATCTAGGTGGTCCTTTTTGGTCACTAATCGTCGAGAGACATTCGGTACGTGATTATAAATAACTTTGAAATGACTTGCCTATGAAACAGCATTCTGGTAAATTAATCTAACAAATCTGTGGTCAAGAAAAAAATGTGAGTCAACGTATCCTGTAAGTAGGTTTATTAACTATGCGGCTTTGTAGGCGGAAGTTTTAGCTAAAACACGATAACGAAAATTGCTTTCAATACTAAACTTGTTCAAATTGACACACCCAAGTTTCCGGATTTATTTTATCAATAAAGTCGACTGTTAGCTAATCGAAAGCAAGGTTTTGCAAGCTTTGGAATTTACCAAAATATTTAACTGCAATTGAGTTTGAAAACATTAAGTTTAGGTGAGCAGAATATTGCAAGTAGGCCATTTTATGTTACAATATTTTATTATGTAATTTACGTAATAAAATAGAATATGTTAATTTAGTAGACCATGAACTACTCTTAGACAACACATAAATACTTTCGTTAGCAACATTAATTAATTAGGTACATACAAACTAACCCGATTCTATCATCAATAACCAAGTTAAGAATTTAAGTAAATCTTGAAAACCTGTTATAAAAATAAACTAAAATAAATAAGTCTATAAATAAAAGCTAATTCTTCAGCAATTTTCTACCCGGAAACGAAGTAAACATGTTTGCACATAATTTAAAGCTCCAAGCTACGGCGTGGCGTGAAATTGCCCGTCAGGCGTCCGGACCTGCCTATTATTGAGAATAAATATTTTCACGACCTTAAAATTGGTAATAATAGCAATTACTGAAACGGAATTAGGTACAACACCAGAAGGAACATAGCAACAGTGTTTTTTTGTAGTTCGACGTGGTTTAGTTTGTCTTAGGGAAGCCTGTATTGACGGCATTGATTCACTTATATCTACAATACTGAGCAAACTGGTGACATTCATTTCATTGATCGCTATGATGCACCAAGATAATGGTATGATAATTTCTAAGTAAAGGCGTTGTCACAGTTATTGACATATGCTAAATAATGAAGATGGTGCTTGCGGATAAGTTTGCTTCGAAGATACGAAGGTTGTTAATCTCTCTGTCAATGATTCACTCAACAGAAATGCACCGACCCGAGGAAAGAAGCTAGAGCATTAACTTAGTCTTCAAAATACTAGATTTCATTGAGCTCAGCGCGTGTTAACAAGCATTTATAACATTTATATACGTTTATATTCTCAGGAACCTTGCTTAAAGGTTATTTGTACACGATCAATGTGGTACTGAATTCCTTCGATCTGAAGATTAGATCTTGTGAATGTCTAAATCTAAATCTAATCGTGAATCTAGCATCAAATATCTGTAGGCATATATTATGATGGCATTAAACATATTTCTTATTGGATCAATTATATGAATAAAATAAGGATTTATTGAATACAGCTACTACGTCGTCTCCATATTGTGTCAGAAAAGTGATATCCCTAAATTAATGCTATAAATGAGCAAGTAACTCGGTGTGTCTGTTAAAAGTAATATATTCCTAGGTTTTCAGTATTCCCATATTGCACCTTAAAATTCTATCCATGATGACACTTCCGTCAACCAAAAAAAACCTTTTCGACAAAAAACACTCACGCGCACAATCTATGCTTATTACAGATTTGTTCTGTATATTTGGTTCCTTGGTAGTGTTTATGTATATGTATTATACCTATGATCAGTCGCTCTAGTGACCACGAAGGTATAAATAGTGCATAAAATATAAATGAATTGACTTGCCTAATGATTGTGATTTACTCACAGCTGAATTAAAGTATCGCGAACTACATGAATTTATTATAAGTCAAATTATTTTATATGCCACAGAAAATGTTTGATTTATGTTAAATGTCCATCTATTACATAAGCTCATATCTCATTAAACAACACTTTATTTCACGGATGAAAACCAGTATAAACTGATTATTCATAAGAAATATGAAACCATAGCGAAACTTCGTCATGAAATCTATTTGAAATGTGGTCCAAATATTAATAGAATATTTCCAAAACAGAACGTAATTCTGTCCTAGCTAACCACAATAGTGTTGCGTAGTAAAAATTAATAATATTTATACTTACAAAATAGAATGCCTAACAATTCGTGCGTACGCAGTTCAGATTATCTTAAGAAATTATTTTGCAACATTCAGTTAAGATCGGATCAAACTTAAGTAAAACTTACTTAAGGAGGCAGGCGCTACTTTTAAGCGTTATGCATAATCAGCCTATAATGTTCCCACTGCTGGGACACACGGCCTCCTCTCTATGGGAGGAAATGGGCTATAATACACCAGCGCGGGTTGGTAGATGCCACATGTCTTCGAATTTTTGGCTCTAGGACATGCCGGTTTCCTCACGATGTTTTCCTTCACCGTTTTGAGATCAGTGGTGATGAAATAAATTACACAAAATGATGCGCCTGCCTGGGTACGAGCCCACGACTTACTGTTTGTAAGTCGGGGCCGCCACCACTGGGCCACCGCTGCTCTCTGGCAATGTAGGCTCACTCTCAATTACATAAGACTGAAACTTAACTGGTTAAATATGGATGTACGATTGGTACATACCTGATGAACCCGTTTAGAAATAACAGGCTAGAGCACGCCGGTAATTTCCGAATGTAATGTTAGGTTACCTTAAAAAGACTGCTCAAATGACATGTGTTTGTACGGTGGGCTGCATCAATTGGGTACCCCATTTGTATTAAAGCTTTCATACAAATGAAGTCCACTGAGCGTGATTTTTCAGGAGTCGGGTTTTTTTACCCGACTGCGCCAGAAGGAGGGTTATGTTTTTCGAGAGTATGTATGTATAATTGTTTGGCACGCTCTGTGGCCTGAACGGCTCGATGGATTTTAGCTTGAGAGGTGTCGTTAGATTCGTATTTACTGTGAGAGTGACACTGGGTAAATCAAAAAAAAAAACACTGTAATTAAAAAAATTAAAAAAACCTGACTGCGTAAAAAATAAAAATAAAATAAAAAGCATAGAACATAGCGACTTAACAGTCGGGACCCATTAACATATATAGACCGGCTTAAATCGTCCTAACAATGGGTCCCGACTGTTAAGTCGCTATGTTCTATGCTTTTATTTTATTTCTATTTTTTACGTAGTCGAGTTGTAGTTTTTTCTATTCATGGTTCTTTAACAGTTAGGTAAGGAGGTTAGGTCGAAGTACATCTACTATTTAGGAGCAGGTTTCGATCCACCGTTGCGGTCAAATTCCGAATAAAAGACCAACTCCGTCAGATAAGTGACAACAAAAGCCCACGTGCCTCCAAATTAGTAACGTTTTCCTATCGATTTATTTCATTTTGAAAGTCACTTTCATTAGCTTTCTTTCAACAGTCTGACGTCTGCACTAAAGTACACTAACTTTCTATCAAAAATGTTACGTTTAATTTGTTGCAATGTATCTGTGGCGTGCTTTAAGTTAAGTTTATATGCGCTAGACACGACACAGACACATAAATTGGACGAAAGAGAAACGTGCTTTATAAAAAAACTGCAGCTGATACATGTCATACTAGATTTGATGCAGCCATCTGTCAACTATGCTTGAGAAATTTAATGGATGAGTGAACTGGAAATACTTGCTGACAAGCAAAACCAGAATTTAAAACAAACTGTCTAGACTACACTTTCTTTATTAAATATATTTTGATGTTCTTTTGTTTTAAAAATATTAAGTTAGTGTGTTCAATTGTAATTCAGTGGCATATCAAATTAATGTGGCAACTAAAATCAGCCAGTGTACAACATTTCTAAAATCTTACATTTAACGTAACATTACGCCTGTAAAGGCAGAGGTGTATCTATTAGTACACCAACATTTCGCCAGTTATATTTTAAATCCCATGTAATAAGAGGCGAGCCTATTGCCATCAACTGGGCATAAATTCAGATTCCTTGGCTGCTACTGAGAGATTCCTGGTGGAAAACCCAATAACACTTTGGCCGTCCCGGGAATCGAACCCAGTACCTCATGCTTAGCAGCCGCGCTTGCGACCACTCGACTAAAGAGGCGTCCGAAAATCTTGTCACTTGAAAACTTGCTACACCGCTACGCCGTAGCAAGTACCACCCGTCATTGTCAATAACAGTCAGAGTTACGTCCAGTCTCACCGAAACTACCGCCACTTAGTTCAAAGAAAAAAATAACTAAACTAATTACTTACTAAATTAAGTGATTCGCTTAAAAACACGTTCAAGCAACCTTACGCAATTTGAAGGAACAATGTGCTAACAAGAAACGTTATTCTAGTGAAAGTACGGTGATGATAGCAAACCGCCACCGGGTGCGTGCGCGCAGCGAACAGATCGCACTCGTAATTATGCGCCATGCTGTTCGCGTTGAATATTAATGGCGACATTAAGCATGAAGCTCTTAAACACATGATATATTCACCGACAATTAATTTGAAGATAATAAGTCGTAGACAGCGGATTTGGAAGTTATTTTTTTACTTTTTTTTATTATTTGGGAGTTTTCTATTCTCTTAATCTTTGTGTGAATTCTCAAGATTTAGAAGTTAGGTAGTTATATAAATAAAAAAGAAAAAGAAAAGCTTTTCCCAGCTGGCACAGGAACAACCTGGTTGAATTCGTAGTTCAATGAGATATATTTTGATGTTCAATAGTTCTGCTTATCCGATGACATATCCCTCAAAGAAATCTTACTATATGAACAAAATTACCAGTTATTACTCCTATCTTGAACCTTTAAAACTAGCGTACACATACAATTTAAAACCATCTCACTTGTGGCCATATCGGAAAAAAAATCTCTTTATGTTGTATCTAACCGATTGTACAGGCACGAGCACAAATATGTATACACTTTCCTAATGAAGAAGTATCAAAATCCACCCACGTCCAACAGCTAAGAGAAGTATTTAAAAAAATATATAAAAATGGATATAAAAAGATGGCATACTTCCAAACTCCATTCTTACAGTATAAAATAATTAAAAATGCTATGAAAATTCGTTCAGGAGTAGTAATATCTACAATGTACTGGACTGTACATTATCTTTTTATGCTATCTTTTTATACCCATTTTTATCATTTTTTTTGAGATACTTCTCTTTGATGTAGAACGTAGGTTAATTTTGTGTGAACCGTGCCCCTTCTTCTTTAAAAGCAATTTTTGTGAGACATAGCGATTGTAACTTGGAGATAGGATCTTTTTTTATAAAAATAAGACTTTCATTATACTATGTTCGTAACAACATGAAATTTTAATCAGAACAGTAGGAGAAAAACGCTTTTAAAAGTTGTTAAGTGTTTACATATTGGTGCTCGTGACTGTACGCAGTAGAAGCACTAGCACAATTATGTAACCAATAATTCTATAATATCGTTTCATCAATGTTTTTGACGCCTATACACTATGAGATAATATTCCCATAATAGTTTAACATCAAGCATGTGGCATAGGCGATTACTGACTCTTATTAATAATACCACATTACATGAACCACAATGTAATGAAAAAAGAAAAACTATTAAAAAGGAAAGTGGCCATCTAAACTTTCACTCGATTGTGATCGGAATCAATTTAATTGTTAACTTGCATGAAATAAGATTTAATGTAATCAAAGTGTGTCAGCCCTGTTTGATTTCACCTGTCGTTAGCGAAGTGATAATTACATATTTGCGCAGTAACCTGGCGTTTATTATGTTTATTTAACTCTCTGTTAAATAATGCTAATGATTTTGCTGAATCATTGACGCGTATCCGTATAAATATTGATATTTTAACAAGACAACCGACAGTATGCTAAGCGAATTGTTTCTCAAGGTTGGTTAGAAAAAGTAGTTAGTCTAACTTACCTAATTTTAAAGTTCTAGGCAACATTTAATTGTGAAATTTTGCGTCACTTATACGAAATATAGTGCGTATTAGTTAAGCTCTAAATATTTTAGAAACGCAAGTGGTGTAAAAAACACATCGAAAAGAAACGGTCAGTTTATAAAATCCGACTGCATAATTTATTGAAATCACACATTCGCAGACAACTAAGATTTTTTTTATTTGCTGGAAAACGGGATTAGCTCATACCACAAGTGAAGTAGTCTTTGTGAAGTGAAGTGTCTTTGAAGTTTATTGACAGGACTGACTGTCGAAGATTCTATAATTATTATACATTGAGGAAACTTTGTGAATATTCCCGATTACCAACAATGTGATCTTTACACATATTGGGTCACATAAAAGGCTCACAACAGCATGTTTTTGAACCTAAACTTATCAGTTAGGCCTTGTTGCACACGATCTGACGTGTGAACTTGCCCAACGTTGCTCGTGCGCAGATCATGAACTTACTCGGCTAAGGTCGTCTCGTATCAGATTACAGAATTCCACGCTCAGATGAAAGATAGAGTTAGTTGAAAGAATATTGTGTTACCGTACAAAGTATTACTTAAGAACTGTCAATCATGATTGGTCCGATATTGTTTAGATAAATAAAATTAGAAAAACTTTCAGCTTCTGAATTAAATTATGACCTTACATTGTGGGGTGTAAAACCTTGGATTCTAGAATGTTCAATAAACCCTATAATCACGACGTTCGCGCTCGAAGAATTCAACAACAGATTAATTAAAACCTACACTTTTACGCAACATATAATAGTGAAAATAACATACAATCGGTAACGTTAGGTTATAAATACTAACATACAATTATATTAGGATATGCCAAATTAGTTTTTCCTTCAACGCGTGCAATTAAAGTTAAATATCGGCTTCCGTAATTGTTACTTATATGTCTACATAAATGAAGGCACCAATTAGCGCTAAGAAACTGATTACATATTCATAATTGGAGCATTCCTTCAAGCTACCTATCATAAACAAACTGGAATATTATGCCTCTTCCAGCAATATGCGTGCGATTAAGTCGTATCCACACATACATAATTTATTAGCTACACCTCGTAGGCCCACTAATAAGGGTCGCTGAAGGCTGTCTATCAGATTATAATGCTGATTTTGACAGCCGCGCTCACTAATAAATTGGCTTCTGGTTCTCGTTTATTTTATTTTATTTCGACAGAAGCAATCAAGCAGGTTATATATAAGTGAAGGAACTTAGTCTTTCTAATACAGTCTCGATTGACTTCATGGTTTTCGTAATGACTCTGGTGCGTACAGCATAACTTTAGAATATATATAGAATATTACACTGAATAATAACATTTTATCGATTTCTGTAAATTATTTCCTAAATCTACCATCTAGCATGCGCATTTAATTTTTCCGAAACGCAAGAACTTGAATAAACGGACAAAACAAATACTAAAGTCCCCGAGACGTGATCTGTTCTCTGTTACATAAACCGATCTAAATACACCTCTCGCTAGTGAGGCTGTGATTTAAATCGTTTATTTGTAATCGATACAGTACTTGTGGCCAATCGGCGTGACAGTCTCTTGACATGGGACAGCGAACAAATATATCACGTTACGGACATGTCATTAAGCTGAGAGTTACTCCGTTTGCGTCTCAAGCGACTGTTAAAGTTAACTTTCACTGTTTCCGCACCAGCGAGCTCGATTGTTAGGTTTCAGGTGGGTAAACTCCTACTCCTTACTTACTTAGTAATAACATTTAATCCTAACTCAACGCTTATCAGCACAACGAGGCGTTTGCAGTGCATAAACATTGACTTTCTATTAAAACTTGGATTTTCCAAGATGACTCGCGTTTAAAGAAAGACATCGATGTTGAACTGTAAAAGAAACCTACTCATTGCTGTCATCATTGACTAGTTTCATCTCCGCACAAATTGTAAATCTATTTGTAACGATCTTTGCCAAAAGAATCAATCAAATGCCGTGTACTTTGAACTGCTAATAATTTCTTTAATATTTCATAAGAAACTAACGAGAAAAATATATGAACTCAATGCGCGGATCATATCTCACTTACCTTTTCATAACATCAACCAGTAATTAACAATCTGTTCAAATCAGACACAAGTAGTGCACTACCGCCATGTTGTAATAAATACCTTATAAATATACAAAGTTTCAATGTGTTTCAACGTTAAAGCAACCCTTTAATTACCGTTTGACGTTATCTCGCTACTCTGGTTTTAATTTCTGGTTTGGAGGATAATCATTGATCTCAACGCGAGCGAAGCCGTGGGCTGAAGAATAGCGATAATAAGAAATGACAGAATACTACGGTTTCCGAGCTTTATCGTCAACGCAATAAACATTGAAAACAAGGAATTTATTTTACTAACATAATTTTCTATTTTACTTGATATAAAGCAAAATAAAAAATTGAAAAGCTGAAATTACTTTGGTTAATTACAATGTTAACAAAGGAAAAAATGGAAAGTTATTTCAACGCCCACATACTAAATTAGTTCTTTACAATAGCCTTGTAAGAAGCATCTTGGAATACTGCAGTGTGATATGGAGGCCTCACTACGCAACCCACTCGCTGCGGATAGAACAAGTCCAAAAAAGGTTTATCCGATACCTGGGGTACTCAAAGGGAAGGCAATTTAAATATCTCGCCTACCTTGATAAACTAGGCTGCTACAAAATGAGTACCCTGGAAACACGAAGGGAGCTTCTGGATTTGAGATTCGCACATAAACTGCTCAATAACACCATCGACTGCCCAAAATTGGTATGTAAGTTCAATTTCAGAGTACCCCGTAGACCACCTCGCAAACCTATAACACCCCTAACTCCACCTCTTCGCCGTACAGTGTTTGGTGCTAATTCACCTATACCCCGCATGTGCAAACTTATAAACGAGCGCAGCGACCTGGTTGACGTCCACGCAGACTCAATATCAAAGTTTGTCAGACGTAATTAGTATTTAATATAATATAATTTAATATAGTCATCTAGCATTTAAGGTCTAAATTTAAGTCTTTAAAATTAAATTTATAGTTACATAGAGCATCTTGCATGTGGTGTTTGCCTGTAATTGGTTGTGCAGTCAGACTTAAGACACAATTACTTGTATGCTTATCTATATAATATCTGTAACAACTGTTGGTGAACCTGATTAAATAAATAAATTAATAAAAAAAAAAAAAAAAAAAAAAAACAAAAGATTAAATAGTAAAGTGTCGTTTGAAGCTTAACAATTACTTATTTCATTATGTTCTATTGTAATCTGAGCTAAAAAGCGTGTAATAAAATGTCCAGCGGTACAATTAAACAGCTTAGTAACTGCCAAAATAAAGCTAAAGAATAAATTGACGTAATGTTGCAAATAATCAGTAGCCCGTGGACAGTCTGGTGAATTGACATAATCTTATTTCTTCAAGTGATGAAAATTCCGGGGTTCCTTCACCCATGTTTTCACCGAGACACTCGTCTACTGCACTGCACTGCACTGCACCTTAGGCAAATAAAGACATAACTTTTATAGACAGAACCACTCACTAAATACGGTTTCATACATAACCTGAAGCTCCACGTCTACCACTATCTCTTAAATACTAATAAACTAGCTACAAGTATTCTTTAATTTTATTTAAACAAATAAATAAAATTTAAGGGTCTTAGGTACCCTTAAATTTTTGTAATTTCAAAATAATAGAGATTTTTTCTGAATGCTTAATATGAAAGTATATACGGTACTTATAACAAAAAACATTACTTTCAATTTTAGTCTGTCAGCTGTCTGTTTGTTCCGGTTGATTTACAAAACGGCTGGACCGATTGTGACGAGACTTTTACTGACAGATAGCTGATGTTATAAGGAGTAACTTAGGCTAAAATAAAATATTCATCATCATCATCATTTCAGCCCCTTGCTGTCCACTGCTGAACATAGGCCTCCCCAATCATTTCCAAAGTGTCCGGTAAAACGTGTCTAACATTCAGTAACTTGTATGTTTTTTGTCGTCACCGCGCCTCATAAACCATCGTGGTTAACGGCGTACATAAAGGGGCTGATCGAAACAATCGTGTGTAACGACCGATGATTGATTCATTGCAAAAACTAGACAAACATATTGTTCTATCAACAACTAGGTTGCACACAATACACGCCACATGCGTTTTTTCAACATACGAAGCACTAAGTGGACCGCTAATTGAAAAGCGGTCATATGGAGTTACGACCTTTTATTCTTAAAAACTGATATCAATCAATTTCTGCCTACGAATTTATACACGCGGTTATGGCACTTATGATCATTTTAATTGATAATATTAATGATCTTAAAAGTGTGAATACGAAAATATATTGCCGATTTAATCGCAAATTTTATAGTAACACTTTTGAGATCATTTATCAACTAGTTTTGCCAAATACTATGTTGCCTTAAGGCTGTTTAAGTAATGGGTCTACTTACTTACATCATTATTTTTATATAGACGACAATATTGTATTGAATATAATCTATTACTGCAAACTACTGTCACTGCTACTATTAGCACATAGTTGGTTTAATAAATTATCGAATGCGATACCAACAAACAATGTGCCTAGTGTCTGAATGTAAAGTAATATTTTGTCATTCCGTATCTATCTAACATAACATTGAGATCTCAGTTTTAGTGTAACAAAGATGGTGCCTACATTATGTTCAGTGTGAAATAAAACAGAAGTACTTCATTTAAACTCATCATGATGACCGTTCTTCTGCCCTTATCGCAATTTATTTATGATCAGCGCGTCATCTTCTTCCATGCTTTTCTATTCCTAGTCATCTCAGCAGTCACCATCTATCTAGCTATATCATTCTTCACACAGTCCATCCATTTTGTCATAGGTCTTTCCGTACTCTTATAGCCCTCCACATTCGTACTTCTTATAAAATTTAAATGGTTAAGCCTCATTTAAAACTGAGCATTACAAAAACATTATATTACGTCAAAAGATCTAAATACGTAAAAAACTAAACTGTGGTTACACGCACACGTTAATGTTGCCATTTAACTAAACACATAGTGTAATCGTGGAACGGAACAGTAATAATACTACTAATAATCAGGTGAACAGATGTGCGCACGAAGGCGATTAGATGAACGGAACGAGTCATCGCCGAGGAGAATCGCAAACAACATGATTTAATGCAAACACGATTCTCTGAGCACCCATTAAGTTGCACCAACTTGGCCAATACGCCAATTTTTGGTACCAAAAGTCAAGTTTTTGAAGTGTTGAAGATTACGAAAATGTTTTACAGAAAACTATAAAAAATATGAAACAATTCAGTTACAGATTAATACATTTTTATTTCAGGGATTTCATTATTTTAAAAGCGCTTGTTTCAAAACATCACCACAAAGACCCAAAATTTTGCAAGTTAGTCCGACCTAATCAATCGTGTTTTAATCCATTTAGTACTGAAACGAATTTCTAAACTAGAAAACAGAAACAAAACAGATTTCAAAAACGTTACAAAACTTGAACATTTTTAAAAACACATTTCACTGAAAATGTGCGATTACACTGAAATGTGTGACGTGAACACGTAATATGTTTGAAAACTACAGATGTTTAAGTAACTAGAGTATTATAGATTGGTCATGTGCAATTTTTCCGTAATCATGCCGTAATCATTTTAAAACATTTCCGCGGTATGTTTTACGCACATCATGCTGCTACACATAACATCTACTGTTTTACTTGAAAAGAGAAATCCTCAGGGGCTGATTGCAAACCACAGAGCGACCGCAGCAGCTGCTGCTAAATTAATCTGTGATTAGATAGCAACAATTTATGGACCTTATAAATAAGCAATAAACTAGGCCTAAGTAGCGACAACAAACTTATTGGGTGGCATATTTATGCAGCTAATGAGCGGGTTTGTGGTCCATAGTTTCAGAAATTCTTATATCTTACTTTCAAAAGGTGTAAATCACTAGGTAGCGGTTCATATTTTCTGCAACGAAACTCCGCGAGCAGCACCGTATAGGTGTACTTTAAAGAGTAAGTGAGTTAAGTGCTAATACATAGCGTTCATGTTTAATAGCTAGAGATGAATGTTTAAAACATCTCATTCATTGAGAATTAGCTACGAATCGGACGTTTTCACAAACAGCATTTAATTGCCTATGCAATACAAGAAGTAATCTTCACTAACATTGCTACAACACACACGATCCACCGATTTGGAAAACCAAACACGCGACTCGTAATTTGAAATAATAACCCTTCTGATAACCCGCCTGTAATCTCCGGCGCCGTAACGAATCGCTAGCCAATGTTAGTGTTTACCAATAAGGAAATAAAAGTGTATAGTCACCTCAAGGCTCTCAGACCTAAACGGTCTCACAAAAAACGGCCAAGTTCGTATCCAACACGTATTGTTATGTTCCGCAACCAGAATAAAATTGAATACTTTTTGTTGCATATCTACGAGCTAATAGCCTATAATAATGTTGTTGCAAAATGCAAGCAAGAACAACGCATTCGTTGTGCAAACAATTTTACGAAGCACCCATTTGCAGAGGGACCCTAAATGGTATTGTATCCAAAGCCGGTATCACAAAATATTGAGTAAGCAATTATAATAATGTGGTAAACTGGTAACCGTGCGATCATATAGGACTGCGTAATATTCAATTAACGCTTTGAGAAAACTGTAACAACCGACAAGGAAGTAAAAGTCCTTTAATTTAAGGACGCCGCCGTCCCGGGTCCAGTGTTGCGAAAACATCGTGACAACACCGTCTTGTAACCATTATACGAATGGCTACAAGGTGCCTGCACTACAGAATTTACATTAACGCACCTGTCGAGACTTACTGCCGACTTATCTAATAAACTAATCGTTAGTTACTTTCAGCTACTGTCAGTTCTTGGGAAAATCGTTACAGATTCGCGATCGTTCGTTCCACTTGAAATAACTTCGGAACGTTTGTAATTTACACATCTTTTATCTTTATTGTGTAATCTCGATTCATGAGTAAGTTTGCCAGTCATTTATCTTTCGTTCTAAGGTTTGATTTTATGATAGCTTTACTTGGATATTTAGGTTTTGGCGAGTAGGCTGTGAGAAATAGTCGTGTAGGATTGTATGCAATTGTGGTATTCGTCTTTGACCTATTTTCTTTCACATTGTACTTGCAATTGCACTTGTGAACTTCATACCTAAGATTATGGTGTTATTAAACGTGGCTTATTTAATGTTTCTCCTTGTAAAATATTTCGTTTCGAAAGTGGCATTGACCTGAACCTCGACCTTGATTCTTTATCTGTTAAAAAGTGGAAATTGAGATCTGCACCAATTTCTATTGTGGTCACTAGCCGAAAATTGAAACTTAAAACTGTTACGTTCATACTATTCTGACCACCGAGTAGAGACAAAAAATGGGTAATTTAAATGAACTTCCAAACAGACCGAGACGACCTCCACCCATCAACCTTGTGCCCAACTTTCAGGCCAAGTATGGAGATGACATTATTATCTACGAATCAACAGAAAATAATAAGACCAAGTAAAAAAAAATTAGGCATCGATCTTCTCTTATTTCTTCGTCATCATTACCACAATCCGAGTTCACCTCCTGTTGGGGATAGACCCATTGATGTCGGTTTGTGCCAATTTCCATGATCTTGTGTCAGCTCTTTTGTATCATACCAGAATTGAACCAAAACTTACCAATATTTTTTGTTTGGTCCACAGAAGCCATCAGCACAGCCGACGACCAGTCGACGTCGGCGTCATGGTGGCAGGCGGGCACAGCCACACCGTTCCGCGAGGGCTCCAGCAGTGCCTTCTCGTCGACCCACGGCCTCGTGCAGACGCACCCCTCTAGCAGCGACCCCTTCTCGTCCTTCGGTAGCATCGGCAGCACCTCCGGACCATCACCCAACCCATTCGCGTCCAGCGGCAGCGGTCCGTTAAGCGGTGGCGTTCGCAGCAACCCTCTGCCTTCTCTGGCGAGAAACGCTAATGGAAAACCTTCCTTGAAGCATCTGGACTTCACCAGCAGTGCCACAGCTGAGCTGAGGAGGAACCCAGCGCTGTCGGCCCCTGACGAGTGCGCTCGTGCCTGCAGGGAGAACGAACCACCCAGGATCTGCTATTACCACTTCACTTTGGAATTGTACACGGTTTTAGGAGCGTAAGTAGTGGTTTTTCTATGTTTATCGTCGTAGGTATATGCGCTGTGATGGTATTTTTCAGATTCCGTCTTTTAATCATAAGCAGAGCCAGATACATGTTCAGATCACAGATTATTTTGAAATCTAAACTTTTCAATTAAAGGCATGGTAAATGATTCACCTAAACATATAAGGAAAAATCGTAGTAGATTTCCCAAGTAGGCCTTCTCTGATGCTAATGAAGTTTGTTTCCTGCGCACCTTCGGATACAAACGAATCATTGTGTTTTTTCGAAGGAAATAGACTAATTCGAAACCCAGCTGTGAAATTGCGATAGATCACAGGTGACATTGAATGAGTCATCTTTCATAACAGTCATAATAACAAGCTCTTCGATTCTCATTAAAATTGCAAGCTGCGGCTAACGGAGTCGGAAGTCTATTCAATTGTACCAATATAATTGCACAGATTAGACGTTTACTTTACAATCACTGTTATCGACTTATATCACAACAGTTCAAAAAAAGCTTAAGGCTTGAGTAACTCCTTACCTCACTGTATTTCGTAAGAGCTACGCCATCCGCGCCAAGATCCAGAGATAGTCCAAATATTTTCGAGATGCTCACGCAAAGTCGTGCCGAAGAAAAAACCGACCCGGCGACCGACTTTTCCATTTCGCACATTTTACGCTTTGTTTCACACGAACTGTTAGCGGCATCGGATTCAATGCCGTACTTAAATACAATAAGTGATCCAAATTCCGTTAGGCCACGTAATTGATGGGTGACGACAGGACTTATGCAAACTAGTTATTTCATGATAGGGGCTACGTGTTGCCTGAAGAAATTGTGGTGTAAGATATATTGATAAGGAAATAGAGCATATCTTATGTCATACTTAAAAACATACATATGATTGCAGGGCGTGTCAAGTATGTACACCGAACGCGACGAACGTGGTATGGTCTCACTGCCAATGTGTGCTGGCCGATGGTGTGGAGCGAGGAATCCTCACAGCCAACAGAATGTTGCCCGGACCATCCATCCAAGTGTGTGAGAACGACAAGGTAGTCATCGACGTAGAGAACCACATGGAGGGTATGGAGGTGACCATCCACTGGCACGGAATCTGGCAGAGAGGCTCTCAGTACTACGATGGCGTACCGTTTGTGACGCAGTGCCCTATCCAGCAAGGAAATACGTTCAGGTACACTAAGCTTTCAAATATATGTAGCTCTAAGTATTTGCATAAAACTTCTATCAATCAAATAGCATTGCTTAATATTCTACAATTTATTACAGATATCAATGGCAAGGTAACGCAGGTACCCACTTCTGGCACGCTCACACTGGACTCCAGAAGCTTGACGGTTTATACGGCAGCATCGTCGTCCGCCAGCCTCCTTCCAAAGACCCCAACAGTCACCTGTACGACTACGACTTGACTACCCACGTCATGCTACTCAGCGATTGGCTGCACGAAGACGCCGCTGAGAGATACCCTGGTCGTCTGGCCGTCAACACTGGTCAGGACCCCGAAAACGTACTGATTAACGGAAAGGGTCAGTTCAGAGACCCCAACACTGGCTTCATGACCAACACGCCCCTGGAAGTGTTCACGATCACGCCTGGCAGGAGATACAGATTCAGAATGATCAACGCTTTCGCGTCTGTGTGCCCCGCGCAGGTCACTTTCGAAGGCCATAATTTAACCGTTATTGCGACTGACGGCGAGCCAGTGCATCCGGTACAAGTAAACACCATCATCTCGTTCTCAGGTAAGCTAAGCACAAGGAAGCAATAAACATACCTGTTTACGATTTAGCTTTCGAACAATGGCAAGTTGTAAGGTGTGGAGGACGATTCGTCAAGATTCACTGAAGCGGGTTTTTGAAACCAACGCTCATATTATTTTGATACATAAGTAAAGCATAGTAGACAATAAATTCATTTGTAATAATGGAGTGGAAGGGACTCCGACGCGAAAACGGTACAAAACAGTTTTTATTTTTAATAACCGATGAATGAAATTCGAGGGGGGCTCGGAATGATGTACCGAATATGCGTGGTAACAGTTTGCGTCAAGATTTCTTTAAAAAAAAAATGATAAAGTATTCCAAAGAATCTCCCTAATCGTAATAATAGGTGCATAATATAATTTATGATAATCGGTTACGATTTTTATAAGACACGCCTATCAATGTGTTGTAATAATGTCTAATTAGGTAGTGCGCCCAGTCGAGCAAAAACATTGTATAACATACGTGCTTCCTCTTTTACAACATTTGCAAATTATCTAGATCCTAATGAAATTCTAACAACAAAAATTTTATTACGCGTGTTACAGGCGAACGATACGACTTTGTAATCGAAGCGAACAACATTCCTGGAGCCTACTGGATCCAGGTCCGAGGTCTCGGGGAGTGCGGTATTAAGAGAGCTCAGCAGTTAGGTATCCTCAGATACGCGAGAGGACCCTACCAGCCGTCCTCGCAGCCACCCACCTATGACGTCGGCATCCCACAAGGAGTGGTGAGTTGTAGTGGCTGGTGTAACATACCGCGATACTGTAATGTATTATATCCCACCAGTAGATTCAGTAGAAGATTGATACTATGATCATGTAAATACTCTTACATTTCCTGTATGTTGGTAGTAATGTACCTGAGTCGAATGAAGACCACGTATTTATGGTGCTGAGTTCTTTGGTGTTCCGTGCGAGGTGTATAGAGTACGTAGCCCTGTCACGAGACTACTCGCCTCAATTATTAAACAGCGGATATTGCATACTGAATTCTTGGTGCCGACACGACAGCCTCGATTAAACATGGTCGAAGTGTCGACTTTATACCTGCTCGTTGCTCAAACATAAATACTGGTATAGAGCCGATATGAAACGAATTTCGCAGCGGCGAATAAATTAAAACGAAAAATCAAATTATAGCTGTTGACGAATTATACCATGTACTGTCAGGTGAAGTATACCGGTATACCGGTACTTTTACCGGTTCTGTAAATATATCAATACCAACTTGTCTCTATAGCAATTTTAAAATGGACTACATACCAACGTAACGGTTTATTATAAGGTGTGTGTTTGCACTTTGATTGAATTTCTGCAAGAGTGCAAATAATTTTCCAACTAGTAGTTTTAGTAATCGTAGTCTATTGAGTAGTGAATAATGTATATTTGCACGTAATATTAGTAATTGCACGAACCTTTCTCCTCACTAACTATCCAGGTGATGAATCCGTTGGACGCGAGGTGTAATATAACCAGAAACGACGCTATTTGCGTCAGTCAGCTGAAGAACGCCAAGCACATCGACCCGGCCATCCTTCAAGAGAGGCCTGATGTTAAAATCTTCTTGCCTTTCCGTTTCTTCGTCTATAGGCCCGAGATGTTGTTCCAACCGAATACTTACAACAGATACTTAGGTAAGCTATTCGTATAAATGGTGTTTGTTATTAATTCAGTGAGATCAAAAAGAAACGACCAACAATAACTAATGTCAACTTTCCAGTTGCCCCTGGAGGAGATCACGTAATCAGTTTGATTGACGAAATTTCATACATGGCCCCACCTGCACCCCTGATTAGTCAGTACGATGACATCAACCCCGAACAGTTCTGTAACGGCGACAACCGCCCCGCTAACTGTGGACAGAATTGCATGTGCACCCACAAGGTCGATATTCCGTTGAATGCTGTTGTTGAAGTTGTACTTGTAGACGAAGGTATGTACATCTCTACGTCACTTTTAATGACCCGCGAAAATTGACTTATACAGCTTGGTATAATTAAAACCAACCCACTTAGATATAAACAGTCTTTAGATCAATTTGAACCTTATTTGCCGATGTTATCATCACGTAAATCGATTTATTTCTTCGGTAATTATACCAAGCTGAATACAATAACGGGAAGTTATGCATCACGTATAGATTACAGTAATTATAGATGCAAATTCTTGATTGTACTTTCCATTTTCCAGTTCAAATCGCAAACTTATCTCACCCGTTCCACTTGCACGGATACGCCTACAACGTCATCGGTATCGGCCGGTCGCCCGACCAGAACGTGAAGAAGATCAACTTGAAGCACGCTCTCGACCTCGACAGGAGAGGTCTGCTTGAGCGTCACCTGAAGCAGGGAGACCTCCCGCCAGCGAAGGACACCATCGCCGTCCCCAACAACGGCTACGTCATCGTCCGTTTCCGCGCCAACAACCCCGGCTTCTGGCTGTTCCATTGCCACTTCCTGTTCCACATCGTCATCGGCATGAACCTGGTGCTGCAAGTCGGCACCCAAGCTGACCTACCGCCCGTGCCCCCCAACTTCCCCACTTGCGGTGACCACCTCCCTCCCATCACCCAATACTAATTGGTTCCTAGACAAATTGCCCAGTTTTTGCATGATGTGCAAATAAAAGTACAGCACACAGCTATGTACAGTTGATTTAAATATGTTAACTAAGTGTAAATTTATGTTTGTTTTGTGTGATGTGTCGGTAGATTCGAAGTGCTCGATTCTGCCGTTTGTGTTTTTTTTTTTACAAGAATGATTCAATGGGAGTTTAATGATGGTTTGTGATGTTATTTAACGATGATGCACTTTTTCTACGAGTTGACTTCAATTTTAATTTTATGCCATATTCGGTGATATTTTCTTAATTACGTTTTAATTATTGATATCGCCTATAATATGTACTTTGAGGCTCTTGAACCAACAATTTATTTTCGCGTATAGTTTTAACAAGACTTGTTCGTCCTGTAACTAACAACTTGCCATTATAATTTTATTTTCACCAATGATATATTTATTACTTGTATATATTTAAAAATTACTTATTAGACCTACTTGCTTAGAATTTTAAGACAATTGATACATTCCCAACCCAATTTTGCATGCACTACCATTTATGATAAATGTAAATATCGTACTGCGGAACTTATGTAAATACACAGTAGTCTCATCACTCTGTCTACACTCCGTACACAAACCAAGACTGTATATTATTATGTAGACTATAGATATACAGAGAAGCACACTTGAGGTTACCATTAATTAAGAGATGTTAATTGTTACGGCTACTAGAAGTCAGTGTGATTGTGCCAACGGAAATTCCAAAAAGTTTATGTCGCCGTGTCCTAGTCGGCTGAGAACGGCAACACAGCTTACAACGAACATATCGCGCAGCGAAGTATGTATATTTTGCTATAACGTAAACAAAAGCAAACGTTACGATTTATCATAATAATATTATAAAATTACTATAAGAATGTAAAATTTTATACCTTTAATAAAATCTATGAAAAATAGTGGTTTATTTTATTTGCTAGCAAGCATGATTAGTTTGATGATTTGATTTTATAGATTATTATAATTAGTCGGTTCATCGATATTATACGCATCAGTTGAAAGGCTGTTGTATATACTTGTATATAGCACAATAGATATAGATATTTTAGATATTATGTAGATGATTCGTATAAGACTCTTGTGCATGAATTTGGAGGGCATCGTGTAATCCTACTTGGCACCAAACATACAGGTTGTACATCTTTTCTATTTCCTTGTGTACTTATTCTTTTTTTTTGTGTACAAATTCATTTCGTGAAGCTTTTCAGCACAAGATTCAAAATTTGCTTTAAAAAATTCTGCTCTGAACTAACGAAATATACGCGCATTGCTTTATTACTCCAAAATTTCAAAACAGCAATGCATTTTATTTACATAAAATCTGTCTTAAATTCAGCACACATTGCTTGATATGTTCTTTGTTATTGAAATGTGTCTTTAACCCTACGACATGTTATAGATTCTTAACCCACTGGATGCTATCTGCAATGTTAAACGAAACGACGCCGTTTGCGTCAGTAACTTGAAATCTGCGAGGCCGGTAGACAAAGCCCTATTGGCGGAGAGACCCGATGTCAAGATCTTCCTACCGTTCAGGTTCCACTTCTATAAGCCAAAGGACTTGTTCAAGGAAAATACTTATAGGAACTACTTAGGTAAGATCTTGAAATCAATAGCTATACCTTTGATATATTTTGCAGGATTAAGTGTTTTTCCAATACGATTGTAAAGCTTGTGTCTATTTCAGCCACCTCTTATTAATTGTTATCTATCTTTCTTTGTCCTTTTGTTTTTACCCAAGTATGCCTTCTGCTTATCTACCATGCATTTTGTCAGACATCAGCATATCCATCTGAACAGAGGTAAGAACAGTCATCCCTACTCAATCTTATCCTTTTCATCAAACCTTCCGTGTAAAGCGCATAGATGTTAATCCTCAAAATAAAACCATTTTACTCTTTCTAACTTCAGTTGCTCCCGGCGGTGACCACGTGCTCAGTTTAGTGGACGAGATTTCCTACCGAGCGGCCCCCTCGCCCCCTCTCTCGCAAATGCACGACTTGTCCCCTGATCTCTTCTGCAACGGGGACAATAGACCCGCCAATTGCGCCGTCGACTGCCGCTGCACACACATGATCGATGTGCCTCTTAACTCCATCGTTGAAATCGTGCTGGTTGATGAAGGTGTGTACTATTATCATTATAGGAAACAGACACTGCGAGATCTTCTTTTCTAACAGACTAGCAGAAGATACTGGACTACTATTTTTGACATGGAACACGAATTAACAACTTTTTTTACACCAAATTTATTTCTATACACATTTGTTTTTTATTTCTAAAATCATATTGCAACAAAAATATTAAAAAATATAAATCATTACACATTTACACCAATCTTCATTACACAATACAACCTACAATAACGCCAATGGGTGTGTGGACGACCAACAAAAGATCGTGGATCTTATTCACGACCTAGATGAGGCTCATAGACGACCAGCAAGGCTATTGCGTATCTCTATTGACAGTTCATAGTGATCATCACTTGGCGAGTTTTGATATACAATGACCATTCTTGTTGGTTTCAACTGACGCTACCCATGCAGAACTGTCATTGTATATCAAAACTCGCCAAGTGATGATCACTATAAACTGTCAACAGAGATACGCAATAGCCCTGCTGGACCAGACCAAGTTAGCATGGCCAAATAGGGAAGAGATTCATACTCAGCAATGAAAATGACAACTTAAGACATTCAACACATTTTAAGTTGAAAAAAACGCCATCTAGCATTTTTACAACAATTTTTTTCAATTCCAGTGCAATCGCCGAACTTGTCCCACCCATTCCATCTTCACGGTACTCCGTACAACGTGATCGGTATCGGCAGATCTCCTGACAAGAACATCAAGAAGATTAACCTGAAACACGCTCTGGACCTGGACAGGAAGGGTCTACTGCACAGGCAGTACAACCTTCCACCCTTCAAGGATACTCTTGCTGTGCCCAACAATGGTTATGTTGTTTTGAGGCTAAAGGCTGATAACCCTGGTAAGATTCTGAATAGAATACCTACTTATCTCTATTTTCAATTTAAGGTCTATCCACACATGAGGGCCGTGCCCGGGACGTAACAGAGCCGTAGCCGAATGTATGCAGCCACTGAAGCTTCGTCGCCGGTCCGGGCACAGACGTGTGTGAACGAGTTCATATAAAATGAACACACCAATATTTTTTTGAGGGCACGGCCCGTCCACTTCCCTAATATGTGTGGATAGTCCTTTAGAATTAGGTTGTAATATTCAGAACAAACGTCACATACCACAGTAATGTGTCACAACGTAACATTTAATCAAATGATGTTCTGCAATGTTTTCTTGATTCCTCAATTTCACATTTTCTTTTCAGGATACTGGTTGTTCCACTGTCATTTCATCTATCACATAGTAATAGGAATGAACTTGATCCTTCATATCGGCACGCAGGGGGACCTGCCCCCCGTGCCACCGAACTTCCCTCGATGCGGCGACCACCTCCCGACGATCACTCCTCCGTTCTTCCCGATACATTGACACTATCGAGAATTCATCGTAATCGATATTCGTAATCGATTTGTGAAAACCAAACAAGAGTGAAAAAGCATCGCGTACTGCCATATTTTGTTCTGTTGTTGAAATATGAACAACGTGCGAATGGGATAAAAAAATATTTTGTAATGTTATCTTGTAAATAATTTTCTAAACTTAAGGTGCTGTTCTAAACTAACCTTCAAATGTATCGCATTAGAGACCAAAGTATTTAATCAGATCACTATAATAATGTATAGTTTTAAGTATTCGACCAGCCGTGTGATCGAAATGGCGACTAGACTCGCCATTCAATTTAATTCCTTCGCGATAGTTAAATGTTATTGTTACTCGTTTTATAATTTTGTACATAAAGTTAGATTAGTATATGTTAAGCTTTATATTAGAAACGAGACGATCGTATTGTAATGTTATTCCTAAATGAATTTAAACGTAAAGGGGTTAAGTGCAAATACGTAATTACCAACTCGCAATATTTAGATTGATAATCGTAATTAGAGCTCCTTCCGACACGACTGCACAGTTTCTTTTGTCTGGACCTCGTAACAACTACAAACCACTTTGCTTTAAATTGTTTATTTCCATCATGTGTCGGAAGAGGTTGATCGACCTTTTAATTGTATATTAACATCATTTTACCTCAAGTTAGATAACATCTTTCTGACTTGAGACCGTAATTCGTGTTACGGTATAGTACGTATCTATCTGCCACAGTTGCAATGATATAGTAAGTCTGTATCGTCATTCATAGTGTTTTAGTTCGTGTACAATCCATGTTCACTCTTTGAGATGGATGCAATGTGCTCACGAGATAGTCTTTCACTTAAGATAAATCACACAGTTGAAAAAAAGCTTCATGATTAGAGTTCAGCATAATCAGTATGATTTTCGACTTTCATAGCATAGTCAACAATGAGTTAACTCTGATGAGTATGTTTTATTAAAATGTGATAAGTAAATTATAAGGTATCGTGTGTTGTTCAATTCAGTTCCAATTGTTCCTATTTGCTTAGCGAATATTTAAGTACATTTTTTTTTTTCGTTTTTCTTTATATTTTTTTTTTTATTTTCATTCATTTCACTACAACCTTTGTTAACTCTTTTTTTTAAACTTTTACCTCTTTAATAATTTTCACTATTTACCCAATTCTATTTCCTAAATATTATTATTTATTTATTTTAATATTTCTTTCATACCATAATCGTATCTATTTCGTTTTACTTTCAAAATTTTCTCAGATAAAAAAAAATTTTGTTAGATAAGAAGGCAGTTAACAACCAACACACAATAATAAAATTTAAAAATGTACCATTTGAAAAAATGGTAAGTCATGTTTATTGTTTATCAACCATTTGGTTCCTAAACGAGCTAGTTTTACTCTAACGTATTTATCTTAATTGAAAGATGTACTCTAAGCTATAAACAATAAGGCACAGGGTAATATTTTGTCGTAAAATATACACCTGTGTTTGGTCCGTTACATGGAAAGACTCCACTCTTTTCCATTTTTACTCTTTTAAATTATTATCATTAAACTCTTCGAACACAATCTCGTATATTTAGGAAACAGTCATTTTATATTGAAAATAAACGTTTTTATAAAATATTTAAAATTGTTGTTCTTTATTTTTCTTTTACCTTTAGATATATTTCATTAACTTTTAACCATTCGTATGCCGAGTATATAGACACAATTAAAAACCTATTGTGTCTCGCGTGGATCTACGTTCTACGCACACGAAGGGTTAAACCAATCGCAGTTCAGAGTTGGACATCTACCGGCCTGTCCCAAACAGCGGCACAACACCCGTCCTTCCGTCTTCTACATCCAATCTGTACCATCCGAATCACGTGATAGCCATGGCCATACTTCTCCCGACTCCGAAAAAGATTACCAAGAAATAATTGAAAGTTTGCGTTGCCTAAGCATGTCACATAGTTTACACCTTAATAATATCCACAGTTGGCTGTCGCCATTACTAAAAACGGCCCATTTAAAAATCTTTGGTGTCTTTCAAAAGAACAAAACGTAAAATTAAACAATATGGAGCACTTGAAATTATAACTTACTTTCCATAAACTCAAAATCTCCAACAATTCATGTGGCCTCAGTTTCACATAGTACAGTTTAACTACCGTATGTATGTACCCATTTACCCTACTTACAGGTGCAAATATAGCTTTAGCTGGTATGGCTTCTAGGAACTACTAATTAGTTACATTTTTAAACGATTATCAGAGCATAAATCTACAAATCAGTCCACTCTGACAACGTACAGAAACTCATTACCCGTGTTATGGCGATACCACGACCTGTTCCAATATTGTAATAACCCGTATGTATGATGAAATACTATTGTCAAGGTACATATACCTTTTTCAGGTGCTCTGAACTAGACATTGTTTAGATATATCCCAAAATACATAATAACATTGTAGGTAGTTATTTGTTTACATTGAGTTACTGCTTCAAAAAGCATATGAATAAGTTACTAACAAATAGTAACGAAGTCATCGCCATCTCATTTCTTTTTTTTTTTTCTCATCAACTATCTCCTCCCGCTCTGGGCGGAGCAGGAGGGAGTGCCATCCCATCCCTCAGAATAGCTTTCTCCTAACTAATCATAATGTGTTGGGGTTGGCGGAAAGCCTAACCGGATGCAGCCAAACACCAGTATTTTACATAGAATAACATTTTTTTAGATCGACTGCCTATCTAAGCTCCACAACCCTTGGACAAAATAAAAATGACCTCTGAAATGAATTATATACACTGTTAGTTACCATGATGTTTTTTCGTCCATCGGTTGCCACGTCTATCCAATACTTCTATCGTCTTCTCAGCGCCAAGAATAACGATACTCACAATAATAGAAGACCCTACCTCTGCTGCTACCTTGCTGGCTGCGTGATATTTTCACCACAGTATTTACTTCTTGCAGTTCGTGCAAAACTGTTGAAAAAATCAAAATCACAATATTTCAGTTCACATAGGCCTACATGGGTAAGTGACGTTTTATAAGTTATAACGTCTAGAAAACGTGCACGGTTCGGGTTGGTCGTTTCCTATGGAGAAGAACCGGCAAGAAACTTCATGGTTACAAATTCTAAAATGATTTGGTTTGCATTTTACAATATAAACATGTTACAGCCTTTGATTATATAATGTCATTACAGCATTAGTTCTTAAGTATGGAGGGACGTAGTAGACCCGACAATAAGTCGTTGCTTACTACACAAAAAACGTAAAACAAGATAAAAATAAATGTCTTGTCTGGCTGGTATTCATGAAGATTTCAGGGTGTTTGGAAATCTACTTAAAATAAAACAAACAAAAGGTTGAGCTTCTGTAAATATGAGCACAGATAAGGATTTATCTAAGCTCGATGTTATATAACATTCAAAGAACAATATTGCGCAGGAAAACTCATCCGTCGATTATCGCAATGAAGTTCAGTGTAAAGCTCCTTCTGATATTAATGAAATGTTCATTTCTTACAACAGGTAGGTCAGCTATACTTATCATTTATCCAGTTTTTAATTAAATACGTTAAATACATACACCAGAAAGCATATATGCCAGTATATATTAATAACTTTCGATTGACGCTAAAATCATCCATAAACACATAAACGGCGTAGTGTGGGTTCACATAGATTCATATTCGGTATTTGGAAACTAATAAATTTAATTATATTCAAACCAAATAAAGGATGAAAAGGTTTCCCTTGGACTTTTTAGCATTTCTAGACTAAAATATTACATAAATTTAATAATGTTTCGTAATCATCATAGTGAGCACAAAGAGTTTGAAACCTGAAAGTAAAATCGTGGGTGGTCACGAGGCCAGGCCGCACAGTCATCCCTACCTTGTGTCACTGCAGACCAGGTTCCTATGGGTACGAATACACGCCTGTGGTGGGGCTATACTCAATGAGAGATGGGTAAGTTACTTAAATGAATATTGTATAAAATTGTTTAAGGTGGATGCGCAAGGGTAGCCCGCGAAAGAAAAGTGGCGAATAAATTGCTGATTAAATTATTAAGCGTCTACGTATGTCACTGTGATAGACACCGACGAAATAATTTACAAAGTTTTATCAAATCAAGCTTAAGGCCTGTGAAAGTCTGGAAAAAAAGTCGTCATAATTAAGAGCTTTATTGACTAGATTATTGATGATAATACTGCCGTCATACGGTGAAAGGAGGTAACTAACATTTTTATCAAAAATGAGTTAAAATTGATTCGGATTTAGCAAGAAATTCTCTATCTTTCTGTCTAGCTAATAAAGCTCCAATTCGCTCGTAGCCACAGTTAAATTATCATATAAAATAAGACAAGTAAAGACTATCGACAGTGCTTTAAAACTTCACTTCAGACAAAATTGTCATTTACGCAAAATATACTTTAAAGTAGTTACGGCCATTCACCGTTTGACGGCAGACTATATAATCATGGCTTAGATTTTTTCATTAGGGCTTGAATTCATGACTTTTGGCTCAGCTATACTTTTAATGTTGCCATGGAATATAAATCTTAGACAAGTTACATAAAATGCTTGGATATACGTATTTCATTAATTTATACTTTGTAAATACATTTCTGCATCAGAATACAATTTATGTTATAATAAAAAATATTGTTTGTGCTAAGAATATAGCGGTTATAATTTTTTAATTCATAAAAATGACACCGTATCAAAATCCCCAACGAAAAAAACATGCGTAATGACATGTACTGTACTGAACTGACCACTGAACTTTTACAAAATCTTTTTTAGTTTATTTAGTAATGAGTATTCTGGCTTATTAAGGCTGCATTTCAGAAACAATGACTTTGGCTTTTATTTTAGGAGGTTTTAGAGATAGCATTGCTTTGTTGAAAGGATGTGGCCAAAAAACATTCATACCAGAATCATTGTTAAAAGGCGAGCACCAGTTAACTACAGCTGAACCAAATATCTCAGCACCCGCAGGTTTTCTTGTTGACACTGTGATTAGAGAAGATGAGGAATAAATATTTAAAAAAATACGTTTCTTTTTCTATACCTGACCTACCCTTACCATCGTAATAAATCATACTAATTGCTCTTATGATAGTTGACTAAGATTATTAAATAAATAAGTACCTACTTACATCTCATGTGGCCATGTGGGCCATGTGCCAGACCTGTCGGTTGGACTTAATATTCTGAATACGCATTGCGTAGTTTATTTTGTATAAATGTATTTCTATAATTCTTTTTCGATTAGTCTGTTGTTGACAAGAATAAACATAACCTCTAAAACTTCAAACTGGAATATCTTTAATTCCTGACTTCCTATAAAAGTATAACTGAAGACAAAATTGTTCAGGAATTCAAACTCAATATTTTAACATATTTTTCATAGGCAGACGCCAAAAAAAAATGTCAACAAAAATTTGTTTGAGAGTTCGCCACTATCCTTTAAATTTTCGTACGTTTATTGCAATTTGCAGGTCAGTGTCAGGTTGTATGTTGATGAAAATATGAATCGCGCCAGTAACACGTATGGAGTTACAGTATTATAAACATTCAAATCATCAATACAACCCTCCAAGTTCATATAATCTCAAAGAGTGACTTTTTCATGAAATAGCTATTGAATGTGATTATATGAACTTGGAGGGTTGTATTGATGATTTGAATGATTATAATTCTGTAACTTCATACGTGTTACTGGCGCGATTTATATTTTCATCAACATACAACCTGACACTGACTTGCAAATTGCAATAAACGTAAGTAAATTTAAATTTCGCGGGCTACCCTTGCGCATCCACCTTAAATATGTCTATTCTAATGTGTACAGCCACGTGCACTAGTAGCTACGAATATGTATATTATTTTGGAATCCATACTGATAAGACAAAGTTGCAATTAATATTCCAAGAAAAATCGCTTTTGAATTTTGCTAAATGTTAACATAATAAGTGTTTCGTGATCGTAAATCCATTTTGGTGGAATCCTCGGAAGCTCCTACAAGCCAAACTGAGCAAATCACTAAACGGCAACCGAGCTCGAACATTTCAGAGCGTGGTCCACCATCATCTTCCCTTGTCCCAAATTACTTGGGGTCAGGGTTGCCATTAAATGTTGGGGATCCTAGGGATAGACCCTAGGACCCCAACATTTCATGGCAACCCTACTTGGGGACTTTATACAAATGCATTACTTTAATCAAAGTGAGGTGCTCGTGGTAAAATTATAACAGCCGTCGGGTCGATCTTTAGGTTTAGCCGTGTTGCCTAGGTTGATCGTGGATGGGTGACCTCCCTTTACATACCGAGTTTCCTCCGTGCCTCGGAAAGCACGTTAAGCCGCTGGTCCCGACTGTCATCTGTAGATCTTTGACAGTCGTTACATAGTCAGTGCCCCAAAAAGTCTGACAACCAGTCTTACCAAGGGGTATCGTATTACCCGGTACTAACTGGGTTATGGAGGTCAGATAGGCAGTCGCTCCATGTAAAATACTGGTGTTCAGCTGCATCCGGTTAGACTGGAAGCCTACCCCAACATAGTTGGGAAAGACTAGGCAAATGATGATTACTTTAACCAAACCACTTTTACCAGGTCTTATCAGCTGCTCATTGTGCCATCGAGTCCTGGTTGATAAGATGGCTCCCACTAGATGTAGTTGCTGGTATTCATGATGTCAATAACTTCGGAACTCAGTCGCAAGTGCTCAAGATCAGCGAACGTATACACCATCCTTTATATGAAGGGTAAGAAATAACATTATTAATAATCCATTTCCTCTGTCGCCCAGACACAAAGACAGATCAGCAAAACTAATGCGGACGATGGAGGACCGACTGCGGACACCGTACACTGATAGGTAGTTCTGTTAATGCTTGTCCGCAATTTGTCCGAACTGGTTTGACTGAACCTAAACTCATTAATGAATCGCCACTTGTTTAAAAAGAAATTCCTTCGATGTGAAAATTGAAACATTGTTTTTTTTTCTTTATGTTCAAAATATTTCTACATTTGCAGTGGTATTGGACCATACGATATAGCTGTATTCAGAACAGAAAAAACTATTTTATTCACAAAGTGGGTCAAGCCTGTACAACTGCCCAGTAACTACAAACTTGGCGGAGGGCAAATGAAATTAGCTGGTTGGGGTGCTTTGAAAACAACCTTTTTTATACCTGACCTACCTAGCAGACTACAAGAAGTTAAAGTGACATACATTCCTTACGATGGTAAGTCAGACAGACACAATTATTTATTTTGCGAAAATTTTAATCATCATTATTTCAGCCGAAAGACGTCCAGTAAAGACGTGAGCAAAGAGTATAGGAGCAATGGACACAGAGGGGGCCCTGGACTGGTCACTGTGGCAACGCGGTTGGGAGCCCCACCGTTGCTACATTGACCAGTGCTATGCTTCTCGTTTCCAGAGAATTACTGCGACCCTAGGTCGTTGGTCCACTACACCTACCAACTCACGCTTGAAGCTAGAATAAAGTTTACTGAAGAAATATAAAGGGTGTAACAAGACCCTTCACGAAGCCGCAAGTCACTTGTTTTCCCCTTCATTGTTTCATTTTTTGTTCTAGACCATACCTGGGAACCTTCTAGTTACGGAGATATTGCGGGTCAAAGTTCCAACTTCTAGTTTTTTTTTAAATACGTATTTTTAATGTCAGATTTTTACTTTAAACATCTCCACGATCCCCATATTATTCAATCCATCCATCAGCACAATGTTTTGAGTGCGTTACATTGAGTACTAACGTAAAACATGATATTATACCCCAAAAAAAAAGTTGTTTCCCAGCAATATTTTTTGCGCAAAGTTACTTAGTTTGATGTACATAATGCTTAGTTGACGGCTTCGTGAAGGGTCCTTTTACACCCTGTATTAAAAATTTATCTTCACAGAATGCTACAACGCAATCGAAAACTTAAAAGAAGGTTATGAAACAAACCCATTGAACAAAGACGCAAACATATGTACGGGACCCACTAGCGGAGGTGTCGCAGCCTGCAGCGGTGACTCAGGAGGTCCTCTCATACAGTACGTTCCAAATGACCTGCTCGAAAATGACCCGGTAGAGGATAACACTGAGAAGTACAATGCAAGTAATTATATTTGCTGTAATGAAGAAAGTACTGAAACCATTGAAGATGTAACTACTCAAGACAGACAGTATGTCGAAGAATTCGTTCCAATTGTAATAGGCGTTGTGTCGTGGGGTGTTTCTCCTTGCGGAGAAAAAGGTGCCCCCACAATCTATACGAATGTGTCCACCTACCTTGACTTTATCAATTATAATATACGGGATATTTAATAAAAGCAATTTTGGTTTTTCTATCTTTTATTCCTTTCAATAAATAATTACATTTTATACATAGCTTCGATATCTTTTAGATCGTTCTAAACATAATCTGTTAGGTTACGTTATTCTATTCTAACTTCTCGGTGAATACAATAATTTAGAGATAAAAATTAAATGGGGCTATTTTATTTAGAGGATTTCTTCTACCTAGCTACTTATAGTAAAATAAGCCTAAGTTTATTACGATCACAATTGTTTCCAGATAGGTTATCGATATGCTATTGAGTATTATTAGTATTGCCATGTGTAGAATGTTTAGAAACTTCTTTTATAGGCGTGTTTAAGTAAGTATAAGGTTTAGTCCAAATGTTGGTATGAACCATAGTAGGTATACAGTCAGCACTAATACTTGATGCAGGCGACTCCCAAAAGTCTCTAATGAATTTATCAACTCATTTCTATACATTAGTATACTAATTGAGTCTCCATACTATACTTAACCTAAGCAACGTATTCTAACAATATCTTACCCTAAAATCACGAGACCAACTGTATACTATCAGTCTATTGGAATATTTAGTTGAGCAGGACATCAGGCGGCCTGTAGTTCCCGCACTTCGGTAATGAGTCGACCACAGCCTTGGGTATCGTTTCGGGTACGCGGATCATGATGGCCGCAGGCACCGAGGACAGGGCACAGGACCTGCACTCCAGCAACCAGGTTCCACCACGGTCTATTTTTATCCTCACAATCGTATAGCCTTTGTTTGGCACTGTGATTGTGTCTTTTACTGGAGGATTTTGAAGATTTCTGAAATAGTTATAAAGATTTAATCAGTATTGTTTCAATAGTATGTTGGCGAAGCTAGTCTCAGGACTAACTAAGGTAGACTTAGTACTCCCACGCATGGCTCGCTTTTCATTGCAACATCGTGCAAGCATTACTTATCTATTACTACATATTTAGATGACCGTGAACCAGACAAATAACTCTGATACTTAATAATTGTTAGATTAGGTTTGAATTGATTCCATTAGTGAAGGAATGAACATGAATGGTTATTAATGGCACTGGCTCTCTAAGTCTATCATCATTAATTTTTTTAAACCCACAAACCCGTAGCAGGTTTGACCACAACGACTTAATTTATTGTATAATAATTACTACTAGTATTAACGCTAATTGTTGCTAACAGACCACACATTATTTTCCCACAATTGACCACAAACTCTCACAGTAGATAAGTCCATAACACGTGATTTTAGAAACTCTTGAGTTATAATGACTCGTTCAAATCGCCACGGCTCAGCTCCACCATAAAAGAGAAAGTGTTAGAAATCAGATGCAAGCTTTAGAAAGGTTTATAATATCTTCATTCATTATTATGCGTGAAGGTTCCATTTAATGCTAATTGGAAAATAAATTGGCCGTAAAGGTTTTCTTTTAAGTAAGTAGTTGCTTTTCAAGAAGCGTTAGGCCGAATATTTATAACAGTAAACTGTGACTGGGTGGGGTTAATGTGCATAATTGCCGTCATTAATTTTCAGCGTTATATCTTTACTGATCAATCCTCCTTTGAGTAAAGACTAAGTGAATCACACCTGTAATCCCCGAAGGGTTTGGCAGATTTGTACCTAATAGTACACCCATGTTTTGCCAGTAATGTTTAGCATAATCAGCCTACAATTTTCCCACTGCGGGGACACACGGCCTCCTCTTTATGAGAGGGAATGGACTATAATCTACCAAGCGGGCCCAGTGAGGGTTGGTAGATGTCACATGTCTTCGAATTTTTGGTTCTAGGACTTGCCGGTTTCCTCACGATGTTTTCGATCACCGTTTTGAGAGCAGTGGTGATGAAATAAAATAACACAAAGTTCGAACACGGCCCTGCGGCACTGCCCGGGTTCGAACCCACGATATGTTCGTAAGTCGGGGCCGCCACCATTGGGCCACGCTGCTCTCCGTTTAAGTTATGTTTAAGTACCATGTAATAGAGGGCGAACCTATTGCTATCAACCGGGCACAAATCCAGACTCCATGGGTGCTACTTAAAAAATCCTGATGGATAACCCCAATAACACTTTGCCCGACCTGGGAAACGAACCCAGGACCACTAGACCAACGAAGTAACAGGCTTATAGATCTATAAACAATAACACAGATGTTACCATATTTTATTTAAGTCATTTTGAACATGTACTTGCATGTGTTATTGGGGATTTGAACTTTGTTTCTACCGGCACTAACTTACTGTTTGATTCCCAAAGAAAAATGAAGTAGTTAGTTATTTTTATTTACCTTTGTATTTTGCCATCTTTGTTTAGCCTCTGGAAGTCCTGTTTTGAGATCGGCTTGTCTTTGGGATTCTGCCACGTGGCTATAACCTGCATGTTGTAGCCATGCATGTGGAATGTGTACGAGTCGTTGCTGCCGAAACCTGGAAAATAGCATAACGAATCAATAACAATCATTATTATTCGTGAGTGTCGCCGATAAGCTAGGTGGAGCAATGCGATGGTCTTCGAGGGGTAGCTGGCACCAGCTAGACGAGAGTTGGCGACAATCGAGTTCAATGGCGTGTGGTTGGGGAGGCCTACCAGTGAACTGCTGCTGGCTGATGATAATGATGATACGAGTACAGTACGTGATTGAAACTCGAACAAGAACTTGATTGATGAAGTAAATATTGCACGATATTTTTGAATCCTACTTCTCCACCTTGGTTGATCTTAATGAAAAAGGCCTTTTGTTTATGTCGATCGTAACAGGCTCACACAATTGCCTTTGTCTTGGCTTAACCGCTGCAACCACACCACGGCTTGATTCTGAACACAAAAATGATACTGACCTTCATTAACCAGCGCGATTTCCAGCACGTCTCCTTCGACAGCATCCAGCACCTGCACACACTGTGACTCCACCTGCTTGTCCTCCTCCCCCACCTTACAGTACATGTCCTCTCTCACGTCCCGCGGTCTCAGCAGTATCGGTACGTTAGGGAACAGGAAGGTCTTGCCGTTTATCTGGACCACTCCGTTTTCTTGTAGGGCTGTAAATTGGTATGACAAATGAATAGTTTTAAAAATGAGATACTACAATTATTAGGAATGTGTAAACAAGTGGTGGTACTAATATTAACAAATCCCTTCAGCGTGGGAAGTTCAACAATAAGAAGCTATTAAGAATTTATCCAATGCAATTGTTTACAAAGCACTTAAGTTGCTTACTGCATGTTTGACTAGCATTATACGAATATGTGCAAAACTTAGGCACCAGATCTGCCTTTTGCAAATATGTAAAACAATTTGATGAAATCTATGGAGTTCTGTACGATGTAGGGATTCTACGTTAACTAACTGACTTACAAGGAAATCAGTAAAAAAGTGCAAAATAAACTAGCTTCAGAGGTCAGAGATTTTTCGTCACGACGAAGCTAAAGTTATATTGGAATTGGATTATTTTTCTTTTTGCCAAAAAGCTTTTTATTGCACAGACATAAGCCTTTTTCTGACCGACTCGAGTCATCTGTTGCATGTTGTTAAGTGTGTTCACTCCGTAAGTTAAGTTCATAACACACTCACCAAAAGCCGCAGGGAAGAATGGCTTCTTAGGGATAGCATCACTAATGTATCTGAAGTCGACATCACCGTCCTTTACTTTGACAACATTTCTGTCTATGCCCAAATACACTGACGTCACCTCTGATGCGTGACTCTGATCTTGTAGGGACTCCAGCATTTGACCTCCTACTACCAATTGCTCTTCCCAGTTTGTTTTGATATATTCATTCTGGAATAAGAAAACGGAACTATAGGTCAAAGTTAAAACAAAAATCTTATGTTCAGGTAGTAGTTGTCTTTACGTATTTTATTTATATCACGCATGTAATCCCCCAAGGTTTAGGTAGAGATGTACCTAATAGTACACCCACATTTTGCCAGTTATGTCTAAGTCCCATGTAATAGGAAGCGAGCTTATTGTCATTTACGTATAATAATTTATGCAGATCAAAACGATCAAATGGGAGTGAGGTCGTTTAATAATTTATTATCTCCAATATCAAACTGTAGTTTACAGCAGTGGGATTGTCCTTGACCAAAGAGATTGAAAAGAATTAAAGAGTGGTTTGGTACGACCAGTGGTCCACATGGAACCTGGACGAAAGATTTGGATGTCATGGGGGGTGAGCAGTGGGATGACAGGCTAACAGTAACAGTAGAGTGGTTTTGAATGTTGTCATAACAAAAATTTTGAACTCGAACATTTTCGATTTTGACACATGAATGCTACCTGACAAGCGGGAGTGTGACACTGGACAGACCGACTTTTAATAAACAACAAGTATTGGATTACGAGTTTTTTCGTATTTTCCCTTCTATCGTTTGTAAATATTTGAATGTTTTTGTCCATGACAATAACAGAATTGCAGTTCTTCCAACATGTTCAAACGATTGTGAAACTCCTAGTTACCTGGTTTTCTTGCAACATAGCGGTATAGTTATAGCCGGAGTAGATGAGCATTGCGTTGGCGACGAGTCCTGCGCAAGCGCCGGTGCCGTGTGTCCTCAACCAATAGCCGCCACCCTCTTCGGACGCGCGAACTACCACGTCCATACGCTCCCCTGAAATTTTTAAAGAATATCAAACATTATCTTTTATTTTTACCGCTAATTATTAAAAAAATAAGTTACACAGCAGTGGTTTAAGGTAAATATACCAACACAAACCATTATGTTAAACTCCCATGTAATAGGGAGCGAGCCTATTGTAATCACACAATCACACGGACAGACTACAAAAGAATTCCACTGCTGCTGAGCATGAAGTCTTGGGTTCTATTCCTAGGGCGGGCAAAGGAAAGGGCACTAAAGATGTAGTAACAAAAACAACTTGAATGATTCGGAACACTAAGTAATTATACCATAACGAGAGCCAACAGTTACTTTATAATGAGGATAAATTAGAAACAATAAATCTTCTAATGTTTTATGCATTTTGTGAACTTGAATTTGCTTTCAAACACTACCTACGACCTCGTTTTCATTTAGTTGAAAACATATATTTTCAACGTAAAATTATACAGGCGACATCTAAGTCACTCATTAATATTTATGATTAATAATATTAACACCGACAATCAAACGTCTAACAGAAAAATCCACACTCAGGCGACTAGTGTTTTAATTAATACTTTTCATGACATTTATTTTGCGTCAAATTATTTCTAAGTAAATAGAAAGTGAAATCATAACAAAAGAAACTGGTTAGGGGCGACCTTAAACTTAAGTGAAAAGTAACACGAACAAGAGGCACACCTTTCTCCTCTAGTACCAAAAAATAAATTAACAACTATCTCGACCAACGCAACGCCCGAAAAATAACTTCATCCGTATTTTGACAGTGACAATTGGTTTCTATTTAATAAGACGCAACACTTTCAATGAAGTTGACCAACCAGTCTTAGTAATGTTAAGATGATTTGGTATGCGAATGTAAAATTATTAATTTGGTATTCAGCTGCATCGAGTTAGACATAATTGGGAAAAGGCTAGGCACATGATGATGACGAGCACGTCAGCTAGATGAATAAAACCAGCAAATAATCAATAATAAAAAGATTTTATACTGGTCCTATAGACCTTTTTGGGTTTTACACCGACCCGACCATAATAATAACAATTTGACCAAGACCAGTTTCATTTTTTTTTTTCCGTATCGCGCATCTTGTTGCCATGTAGAATTTGTTTATGAGCAGACGCAAGTCATAGTAATGAATAAACCTGTAAGTGATGAGATTATTAAATCATTGTTGTTGGATTTTGCGAATCATGCAATTTAAGGGGGAGGAATGTATCATGTTGTAATAAATGCAAATTAAATTAACTTTATACAAACAAATGTCAAAAGAATTTCACTCCCACATAACCATTTGTCTCACAAATAAATCAAGTGGTGATAATTTTTCCATCATTAGAGATAAAAAGGTTGTAGCGACTAGCATATCATCCATCTAACCAATTGTAGTAGATGCCACTTTCCCCGAAGTAAAAGCTTTTTATCGTATAACTAGATAGCTGGTTCCGTTCACTCTCTCGCTATTAAAAGTTTACATCTTATAGTAAATGGTCCCTGGACTTTGCATGGGCAGTAAAACATGTAATAAAAGGTGATTTCCTATGTTATGTAAGGTCAAGATGCATAGAAGAAAATATATTATTGAATTGTTATGGTATTTGGGTTCGGTTTTTGTTGTAGCAAGCTGTTGAGGCGAACTCAAATGAAGGGTTTACTCGTGTTGATCTTCGTGCCGTGCCAGAAATAATTCATACTTTAACCCCTAAACTTAGAGTTGATGGACGTAGACTGAATATATAATTTGCGAAGCCAATGAAAATAGTAAACTGCAACTGCAAAAAATAGTAAGCTGAAGGTCAACTTGCAGCACATTTGAGCAACATGTGTCGACATAAAACGTGTTTAAATTAGACAAAATTTGTATTATTTATATTAACATTTAGGTAATGCTAAGATTTAATGTTATAATATTTATGAAGATGATTCATCAAAATGTATGCGTGGTAAAATCAATGTCAAATATTATAGCTATGATCGAAAGAAACTTGTAGTATGTTAATACATTTACGCAAACCGAATATTATAATAAACGTGCATGCAAAGTGTTCTAGACAATGTTGCAACTTCCATCCAATGCTGCTGTGTTTACCTAGTCTTAAATTATGGCGCAGCCTTACCTGGGTACAGTTCTACGTTTCTAGCCAAAACTGGTTTGGTTGGGTTCCCGTCGGACGCAATAACTATCATTTCATGGTTTTCTATGTTCACTATGATAGGACACTCGATTGCAATTGCGTTGATGAGCCTCAGTCTGTAAGCAAACCCTGCCATGACGAATATCCTGAAATAAGAAAAAACACATTTTACGAGTACTTTACTATAAATAAATACTTAGAAGTTATTACTGAAGACTTGAAAGAGGATTTTGAAACGAAAACTTACAAGGAGAAAAACGACTTTCAAACGGATTTCTAAACGACATTCTTTAGTTTGGGATATATACATTTATACGAGATAGGGAGAGAGAGAGAGATTTATACGAGTACGGGTCCGAAAGGACCGATGCCTGCCAGGGCTGCGGGACTGTTCGAAAGAGATGCCGCGGCCCTGGAACACAAAGGGCAAAAGTAGGAATATGGATGGGTTTTAGTTAGTAAAAGTCTGACACTCCCTCCTGCTCCGCCCAGAGCGGGAGGGGTCATTCGATGATATCCCATCCGAAAAAAAAGGGAGCGAGTACTCATGAATACCTCCTACTCTTACTATGTACGACGTACCCTAAAATCGCGAAAAAATCTTCGTGCACATAAATGTTCGCGTGACTCGCCAAAATGCAAATTTTCTTTTTAATATAGTATGTTAGCCTTATTAATACCCTGTAAAATATGATTGTAATAGAAAGGCGAAGTGTTAGTAGACACTGAGCACAAGGTAATGTGCAAACTGCAATAATTCAACGCCAAATGTACCTCATATACTTAATACTTAGTACTTATAACAACGTCGTGGTTGTGAGCATGAAATACAAAATTCTAATGAGTATCACTCACAATAAAGTGGTATTGTTATTCACGGATGGATTCTTCTACTCTTTTTTACCGAAAGATAATTTTATCTATACTAATACTTTAAAGAGGTAAAATTTGTTTGTAAGTTTGTATGTTTGTATGTAGGGGGTAATCTCTGGATCTACTGAACCGATTTTGAAAATTCTTTCACTATTATGAAGCTACATTGTCCTCGAGTACCATAGGCTATATTTACAACGGGCCCGTGGTTTAATTTCCGTCAAAAACGCGAGCGAAGCCGCGGGCAACAGCTATTGATTAATAGCTGTTGCCCGCGGCTTCGCTCGCGTATAATGGCACGATGATTCCAGAAAAAGTTTTTAGTTAGAACTATATTGATCGATTTATAAACGTCATGAAAATAACCTGTTGTACATACAGGTTGATTATAAAATTACTAGCATTTTCAAACCTGTTAGCTTTCTTTATGTACAAACTTAGTTTCGTTACGAACCATTTACACTCTATTATTTATTAACATTAACGTAATACTGTGCCCGGTTTTCCTTCTGCACGACTTCTTGAATAACCGCGGATTTTTGTCACCATATTGAGTTCAGATCTTCAAACATTAAATACAATTCTGTGTTCTTACTTCGTAGCCCATTCCATTCATATTAACGAATTAACAAGATCATCTTGATCGTAGAACTATATTACAAGTATTAGTATTTTTATTGCATGTCGTTGGCTCGTGATAAAGTTCGGTCAATAAACTCATACTAGGCCCGTAAGGGTTTTACGTTTAATGTCATAAAATTAATTCAATACTTACTTTGAGGTATCTCCATCGCCATTTATTATGAGGGCATCAGGTTTGAGCCGGCTTACATCTTCAAGTTTTGCAGTCAACAGCTCAGGGAATTTAGCGCCTATCGTTAGCGTGTTCTCGCCACTTCTGTCGTAATCATACAGAGATGAATGGGGTTCCAGTGGCTGCGGCTGATTGATTATCAGCGACCCGTACACACCGTCACTTTGATGGGACACTACAACAAAAAACTAAGACATTGAAAGGAATGAATGTAGCTCTTTGACAGTAGGTACTTAGGACAAAAGGAAGCAAAAGGGCGTATTAGGAAACCTATGGATTGATGGGTCGCCATCCAAACAAAAGGGCTAGAACAAACTGAATGTAGAATACGGAGAAACGGATGTTGTGCAACTTGAGAGTGGTATTAGTGTAGTATATAACTGTAAAAGCTGACTTAATTTACTCATTACTCATAAGAAACTACAATCACGCCCAAAAATAAGAAGAATATCTATACAGGGTGTAACAAGACCCTTCACAAAGCCGTCAACCAAGCATACTGTTCATCGAAATAAGTAACTTTATGAAAAAAAAAAAAATCTGGGAAACAACTTTTTTTTTGGGAGAAAAATCACGTTTTACGATAGGGCGTCATGTAAGACACTCAAAACATTGTGTTGATGGATGAATTGAACAGTACGGGGGTCGTGGAAATGTTTACAGTAAAAATCTTACGTAAAAAAACATGTATTAAAAAAAAAGTTGGAACTTTGACCCCCAATATCTCCGTAACTAGAAGGTTCCCAAGTATGGTCTAGAAGAAAAAAATGATCGCAATGACGTGAACAACAAGTGCCTTTCGGCTTCGTTAAGTGTCTTGTTACACCCTTTATATTTTTCGATTAATTTACAAGCAGTTTAAAGTTGAGATTAGATCTGTGCCAATACAAAATCAATGACACTGTCATATAAGTGACTGACTATTGAGCAGATAAATCTACGGAATTTATGGAAGGATTACAAAACAAATTTAAAAAAATACCTGAATCAGCATGATAAAAGAATGTTCCCGGAGAACTCGCTACAAACGCATACTTAAACGTTTGTCCATATCCAATGGGGCACTGGGTCACCATCGGGACTCCATCCATGTACGGGGTCCCCTTTTGCTCAACTCCGTGCCAATGGATACTGATATCCTGATTCAGGATACTGTTCTGTACTTCAACAACTATGATGTCGTTCACACAAGCTTGTATAGGTGGTCCTGGAGTCATGCCATTGATGGTAATGGCTGGTCTACCATCTTCCTGGATAGTGGGTTCCACTTTGAAGCTGTAGTGGCATCGCTTCGGCTTCACGTTGAACTTGCAAGGTCGGTAGCATGTTACTTTGTCTGCAAGGTGATCGTGTTCTATGATAAATTGGTCATGTTTGTTCGAGGTAGATTTACGAGTGTCTAGATATTTTTTAAATAAACTTTTAGATCGATTTATGATCTATTATTTATGAGTGAAGTTAGGTAGGAACATATTTTGTTTATTTCTTATTTTTGTTTTCAGTAGTTGTTGTAATTCAATGCAATAGATCAAGTTTACTGTTTATTCAGTTCCAATAGTAATGTGTACTAATAATAAATTAATGTATCGCAGCAACACCGCAGTACAAAATATTTAATATTAAGTAATCAAATGTGTGACAGTCCATTGTTGACAAAATTTATGATTTCATAAGCAAAACAAAAGTATCCTCACCTAAATTTTTCGTCGTATCCTCAAAGAGTATATTAGCCCCACTGGGCGCAAAACTCTCAAGGGACGCCTTTCCATTATTGCTAATGTTGACTATGATAAAAAGGCAACAAACAATCACTTTCATTTTCACTGAAAATTTATATCGTCAGCTACCTGAACATTTAGTTATTGTAATAAATAGTTCGTGACACAACACTACGGGTCGTGGTCCGCGCACGGACGGTACGACAGACGGTTTGTACGCAACTAACCAAACGACTACAAAGCGGTTCTGCAGACATGTGCTCTCGACCTCTTACCACGAAAGTTTAATCGGTGCTCGCTGAGTCGTTGCTCACTTTTCGCAGTAATCAACTTACAATAACGGTACAAGGGCGAAATGTGTCGTTTCGCTGTAAATGTTTATAGTAGGAGGGACAGGAACTGTTTGTAAGCCGTTCCGTTTGCTTGCACCGTAGACCCAATACGTTGCCTTTGCTATTGCTGAAATATGAAACTAAAGAAATAGTAGTTCAACTGTTTCATAGTACCAATTAGAAGGTAATGGTTAGGCTTTTCTATTTCTATCAAACCAGTTAATTAAACACTTGCAATGTCTGCAAATACACTTTTTAACACCTTCCGAGATTTAAGTTTCTATCTATTTGATCTTCAATTAGGAATTCCTCCTTTCCATTATCTCATTATATAATTCCGGTAGGAATGAGGTTCTAATTTTTTCGACAAACAATTCAAGCTATTTTATGCAAGCTTTTTGATTATATAAAATAATACTACATAAGGAAAAGCATAAACACAAACATATTGGATCCAGATGGGTCCTAAGTATCTATCAACAGGTTACAAATTCCAGTAGAACATAAAATGTAGCCAATTTTGCAACGCTCGTTCCGCACTTGCAATCTTCGAAGGAAACCATTTCAAAACGTTCAAAGTAGTTTATAATGTGAGTTAAGGTCGAGTTAGACTGCTAGAAGGAGAGATATTTATGTTTCTGGAGATCTGTAGCTCGGAAATCGGAAGGAAACTGTAGAGAAACATTTCTTCCTTGTCTAGGTTTATCTGTGGTCTTTGCATGTTCAACCAAGCTTTCTGTCATTGGTTTAAGGTTGATTTTGGATCTACCATTTGACTAAGTACCATTTTTTTTACACTCGCTTATCCCCTTGTTTATCAGCGCATAAGCATAATCAGCCTATAATGTTCCCACTGCTGGGACACACGGCCTCCTCTCTATGAGAGAGAATGGGCTATAATCCACCACGTGGGCCTTTTTTTTTTTTTACCGATGGGAAATCTTCAAATAACCCCTCCCGCTCTGGGCTGAGCAGGAGGGAGTGTCAGACTTTTACTGACTAAAACCCATCCATGTTCCTTCCTTTGCCCTTTGTGTTCCAGGGCCGCGGTATCTCTTTCGAACAGTCCCGCAACCCTGGCAGGCGTCGGTCGTTACGGACCCCTTCCAGTTTGCTGACTCTCTTTGAGGCGCGCGTGGAACACGAACGCGCCGTCGACACGGCCTGTCGTCATAAGACGGACGGACGGCAAGCTAGCCCATAGCTCACCGTCCACAGGCCCGCGCCTACGGTGTGGCCCCCGACGCCCGGTGCGTCTCCCGCGGCGGCTGGGACGTGAGGTTCTCTCCCTCACCACGTGGGCCTAGTGCGGGGTTGTTAGAAGTCACATGTCTTCGCAATTTTGTTTACCAGCGAATGTTGCTAAATTTAAGGACTCCTCAAAAATGTATGGTAAAGTTTTTAAATGAAAGGATTGAAGTACTTATGTCGCTTGGCCTTAACACCAAGTTGGGTAAAGTAAATCTATAATAATCACGTTGTTACTAATAGGCTTGAAACAGATCGTATTGTGGTGGACTTATGTTGCTGTATCATAAACGTGGGATCTGGAAAATTCGATTGCGTCATCAAAATACATATCATTCTATTAATATTGAAGACAAAAAATATGGTACGCATGTAGGAACCTACTTTATAAGCAACCGTAGGTACAGAACCGTGACCTCAAGTTCATTATTGTGTTGTGTTCATTTTATAATAGGAATAGTAGTGTGTTTGATGTAAAACAAAACTTTTGTTTTGTTTGAATTTGAATTTAGTCATCTTTGTTGATGTATTCCCGTTGATCCCACTGTCATGGCCCCACGGTGGGGTAAACGGGAAAAATCAAAACCATAGTTTCGTTGGCCCCACTACCGTGCCCCACTACCATAAGATCAGAAAAATGAAGGAATTAAACAAACCTTAATGATGTCAGTGGGAGTTAATAGACATTCCGATCCATACAATACGACAGCTCTAATCACGGTCTTAGTACAGACGCCAGCACATCAAGCTATCTGAAACTGACAAATTACCCAATCAACCTTTGAACCTAATGATTTAGCGATAAAGTTTAAAAAAATCTATTAAAGAAATTTGACAGATTGTAGTAGCTTGATGTGCTGGTGTCTGTACATTTAACGGAAAAAACTACAAAAAGAGATACCAATATTGGCATCAAAATAAAACCAAATTTTCACAGATATTCACATATTTTTTTACAATAAACCACTTTACAAATAGACTTAAAATCTTAATTTTATATTTCATTTGATGCGATACGCAGTGTAAAAGGAATCTATAAGGAGCGAGGGCTGCATTTTGTAGTTTCTGCTGTTTTTGCTGTTTCTGTTTATGTATGAATTGAATGTACAAAAGACACCTATGTTAGTAATTAAAGCATTTTTGCATTGTGTTGTAAATGTCAATCATTTATATGTAAAACTAATGATAATTTTCCTTCACAGTTTAGAATGAATGATTAAATGTATTCACACAATCGCACTACAAAAGACGACCTAAATAATACACATACTTATAGTAAGTGCAAACTAAGGGCTCATTTACGGAGACGCGGCAAGTCGCGCGGCGCGTTGTGCGGTGCGGGCCGCTTTAAATTCAAACATATGGCGATGTATGAGAGCGTTTAAGGAGAAGCGATTATACGCGCGTTTGTTTGAAATGCAGCGTTGCCCGCAGATGCCCGCGTCGCAAGGCGGGCTCGCCGTGCAACGCGGCGGTGCACGCGACATCACACGAGCAAATACGAACATAAAATGGCAGACTACACCGCTGCTAGTCACGCACAGAACCACGCGCTGCGTCACGCCCCGCGTCTTCGGAGCAACAGCATACATTGCCATATGTTTGTGTTTGGGCATGTGATAATGCGCGCGCTGCACGTGCTCTCCGTAAACGGAAAAAAGCGAGACGCGCCGCGTCTCCGTAAATGAGCACTAACATCACATCTGTGCAAATCTTGATTATCTTACCATTAGAAAGTGCAGGTGATTTCTCCATACTTTCATCATGCAGTAGAAACATGGAAATAATGTGAATTTAATATGCCTCTTAACGTCACCAAAGCTAATGCTACTAGAAATTGTACCGTGCTTTTTTCTTTAAATATAATACCTTTTTTCACGCTATGTTGGAAATGAGATAAATACACACATCAAAAGTGTCTAGGGATCAACATATATTTTTGCAATAACTTTTCTCCTGATTGATATTAATTAAAATTTTCTTTAAGGATTCATCAAATAAAGTGTTTTCGTTTGTCACAGTAACGATAAACCAAGTCACCTTTGCATTAATAAAGAAATTTGCCATTTTCCTAATAAAGGGATTTTTGACATTTGAACCACTAACACAAAAGTTCGAAAAAAAGACTGAAATAACAGTTTTCTTTAAAATTTTATTGGGTAACTTAAACAATTAATAATCCGTGTTTCTACCGCGAACACTAACAACACAAGAACATCGGTTTGGCATACTCAAAATGAGTTCATCCAAATCACGCTGTGGAATGGCCGCCCATGTTCGTTGCAACAACAAAAAAAGGTCTTCTTGCGACTGGATACCCTCCATATTCGGCAGAGCTCTTCTCTGTAGCATATCCCATGCATGCTCAATCGGATTCAAGTCTGGCGACTGAGCAGGCCAGGGCAGGACATTGATGTTAGCTGCGGCGAGAGTCTGTCTTACAACTCTTGCGGTGTGCGGTCGTGCATTATCATGCATTAACTGAAATAAGGGACCGATTTGCACTTGTAGAGGAACGATGACGTCTGATACAATCGTCTCAGCATAAATTTGAGCGTTGAGGTTGCCTCTGATCCAAATCAACTCAGTTCTTCCGCCGATCCAAATACCCGCCCATACCATGATGGTTCCACCACTATAAGGATGGACTTCCTGGCAGGATTTTAATCGCTGTTGGCGTCCAGGGGTTCTCCAGTGTCGTATACGTCTTGTATCCGGTCTCATACCAAAACGAGACTCATCAGAAAAGCACACGAAACGCCATTGTTCTTCTGCCCAATTTCTGTGTTCAAGAGCCCATTGATATCGTATCCTACGATTGTGCATTGCTATAGGTGGTACCCGTAGCGGTCTTCGGGAATGAAGGTTCACTTCATGCAAGCGGTTTCTGAATGTTTGGTCGCTAATTAAGTTCCCTGAAGAGTGATGAAGCCTCACGGCTAACATCATGGCGGTTATTGTTGGAGCTCTTCGAGTTAAGATTTGAATGTATCGGTCTTGTCTCCGTGTGGTGCAGCGATACCGTCCTCCATGGCGCTCAGCCACGGTACCAGTGCTTCGGTAACGTGTCCAAAGTCGACTGATAACACTCTGACTTGTATTCAGAGCTAAAGCCACAGTACGTTGCCGGGAACCAGCTTCTATCATTCCCACGGCTCTGAGCATTTCTTCCCTGCTTAAATGACGTCGCCGCTCCATAATAACGTTGGTTTTAATCAGTAGTAGGGAAACAGTAGCACTAATAATGTCTTCAATGCGTTGTATGTTTTTATAGGGAAAATATTGACAGCTGATTTTCATCTTTTACTCGAATTTGATTCACAGTTCCTGATTCAAATTATGAAATGCACCAAAAAGGATCCATATAAATTTATAAAATCATAAATTGATTACAAAGCCACATCTCAATCTCAAGAAATCCACATAAAAATGCTTGATCCCTAGACACTTTTGATGTGTGTAGTTGTATTATTATATATGCCATAGAAAGACTAGCTTTGTTTTCATTATTAATTTCCTTTTTGTTTTTTACTTTTGTTGCCACATTATTTGAAGTTGTTCAAATTCATTAATCGCTCTTTACTTTCTTTGGTTTTCTCGTCATCATTTATTTCATCACCATCAGGCTCACCGAATTAGAAACATGTACATATTCACCGTTTTGTTACTATTAGGGCTTATTTTTAACTTAACCCTATAACCAACCATGACCTCTAATATTGATGTTGCTGTATTGCGATGGCGTCTAATTTTGTTCGTTTAATCAAAACTGTCTCTCAAAGCCTTGTTTGTAATAGTATTTTCATATTGCAATACATAACAATCGTGCTAATAAACACGAGGTTCTCACGATGTTTGCTTAGGTATTAAATTGTGTGAAAATATGCAGGTTTTTGAAACAGTCTTTACATGGGAACTAACTTAAACGTTACTAAATCGTTCTATATATTGTGTACTACATATAAAGACTTCTTTTCTGTTAAGTTCTTTAATGTATTAGACATTTTCTCTTAAATTTATTAAAACTTTACTACGGTTACGAACTTGAACATTGCTTGCAAAGTCGTTGCGAAAGTACGTATATTGACTGGTATGATATCCGCTGCCAACAGCTCCACCTGCTTCTGTGACTGTCGCAGCATCACGAACACCATTTTCTTCTCCTTTAAATCGAAGTTCTCCCACCCACAACCGTACACTGACCTTTCAAATTTCTCCGAAGAGTTGTTTAACCTCTGGCCGAGGTAACAATACAAAAAGAAGACAGTAAAACAATAAACTAAAATGGGCATGAACTGAAGCCATTCCCGAAGCGGCAAGTAGAAGAATAACAATATGCAAACAGCATTTGAACCAAAGTTTACTCCTAAGGGGACGCTGTACAGAGCTTTCAGTTTATCGACTAGGTCTAAGAGTAAAGCATGTCTGTTAATGACTGATAATATTCCTGTTTCCTTAGCCAGTTCTTTGTTCTCCTTTCTGTTATAGTTGTCATTGAGGAACGTCATCTCGTAAGCCATCATTTGGTACATGGCGGCGGTGTGTGCTATGAGAAACAGCAGTAGAGCTTGGTAATTGAGGACAACGATCATGATACTTAACTCTTGCGCACCGAGGAGCATGAGGCATACCTCCTTGTTTGGTGTAACCGTCACAGGCTCGAGGCCTAGAACAAATTGCAAAGCCGACGTTGAGTTGTTGGTTTAGATACCTATTGTAAAAGATAATGCACTAAGAAAGGTAAGCGATAGGTATGAAACAGTTTTAAAATTCGTCTTTTCTAATTTTCAGTAAAATGCAGTTAAAGCTCAAATGATAGCATCTTGATAAAACCTATTATTTGTTTTTTAGGGTTTCGTACCTCCAAAGGAAAAAACTAAACCCCTTATAGGATCACTCGCGTGTCTGTCTATATGTCCGTTTGTCACAGCCAATTTACTCCGAAACTACTGGACCGATTGAGTTGAAATTTGGCACACATATGTAAGTTGGTGATTTTTAGGGGTAAATTAGAAAATGATAAAATTGCAAACTACATCGTGTTACATATCAAGGCTCATTGGGAGCATCCCATTTTTTTTTGTTTTATAGTTACAAAAACAATAGTTTTGAAGTTATATAAGCAAATGGGTGAAATTTTACCATTCGCCCTTAACTCCGAAACTACACGGCCGAAAATTTTGAAGTAAATGCAAAAATAGTTCTATGCCTACAGATTACATTAAAAAATTATAATAAAACTATAACCGTACGGAACCCTCTCCACGCGAGTCAAACTCGCACTTGTCCGGGGTTTTTTAGTTAACAACATAGTGTGTACCAGAGAAAATCATTTTTGTAGTTATGCAACCGAATATCTCAAAGACGGACGAATCTAAAATTATTATGTTTGCGAGACACAAGCGTGACTAGGAAGCATTAAATTTGCTTGTAAACAAAACGTCAACAATTTACAAAGTACTAGATATTATTCTGAAAGACTAATTTCTTAATTAATTTCTCTTCCGTAAAATAACATAACTAAGGGGATTGGGTAACATTTGTAGTAAACATTATTTGACACTGAAACTAAAGCTGTCTGAAAACTATTATTATATTATAAGGTCTATCTATACTTACACGAAATCTCTTATGGGGTCATTGTATCATCATCATTATGAACAACTTTTCCCATGGGACCAAACACTGAAGCGTGAAAAAAAAATCAGCTGTTCCATATATTTTGACGAGTTAATGCGAACATATTGTAGGTAGGAGTACAATGCCTTAAGAAATTTCGTGTATGAACAGGTAGACCTTATTAATAACTAGCTGTTGCCCGCGACCTTTGTCCGCATGAAGTTATTATAAAAATACTATTTTTACCATTGCCACTCGAAAAAGGGCATTTTAATCATCGATAATAGTGAGTAAAACTCTCTTTTACTCACTGAGTGAATAAAAACATTTTGAATTTGGAACAATCACGAATATCGAAAATTGTACTAATTTCACTATAATAATTTTTTAATGTTTATATTTAAACGTTTGGTCTCTTATTATATTACCGATTAGTATAATATGTTATAAGCACTCATGTGCCTAGACTTATCCTAACTTTATTGGGGTCAGCTTCCAGTCTAATCGGATGCAGCTGAATATCAGTATTTTACATGGAGCGACTGCCTATCTGACCCAGAACGTAACCCAGTATTACTGGGTGGGTGATACGGTACCCCTTGGTAAGACTGGTTATCAGACTTTCGATCCACTGACTTCCTGTAACGACTATCAAACAACTACAGCTGGCCAAACGGTTTTACGTACTTTTTCCAGGCACAGAGGAAACTCGGTATGTAATGAATTAGTGGTCACCCATCCACAGACCGACCTTGGTAAGTTCGGCTTAACCTTCGAAAGATCGACCCGAGTAGCTTAGCCCACAAGAAATATAAATACTATACTTCTATTTATTTTCTCGCAGACAATGAAAAGAAGTAGAGTACACAACTCGTGAAAAAAAAACATCTCGGTTCTTGTATCCCTCGCTCCGCTCAGGATTCTACTCTAGAATCCGTGGCTACGCTCGGGATTCTACTCTAGAATCCTTCGCTGCTCTCGAGATCCAACTAAGTTCCTCGAATTAAATTCCCTTTTTTTTCACTTGTTGTACAATCTACTATTTCCCCGTTTTTGCAACATTTTTCAGTAATACTCCGCTCTTATTGGTATTGATATACCTGTCGTAATAATATAGTCTATAACCTTCCTTGATAAATGGGCTATCTTACACAAAAATATTTTTTCTATTCGAACCAGTAGTTCCTGAGATTATCACGTTCAACCAAACAAACTTCAGCATTATAACCTGGGCAACTAATAAAAAAGGGTGGTCTTTATTAAGTGTCCATTGGGAACACAAAAAAACATGTAATTTTTCCTACCTGTTGTTTTGGATTTTTGATTGTACTCAGTTTTTAATATTGGCTGTAATCAGTACTTCCATGCGATCGGTTTGTCAATTTATCGGTCCATTTCTATAAATAAATTGATTTCCACATCATGTCTTCACCGCGAAGTTCTACACTACAAGTGTCTATGAGTCAAATGTGTTTTGTTTACATATTTAAAAAGTATAGAAAACCTATAACAGATTTTGATAAAAAGTTAAAGACGTGCCAAGGCCGATGGGATCGGCCATATGATGGCTGACTACTGCTGGGGTATGCAACGTGATTGTCCCAATGCACCTCATCATTCACGAAAGTCGCGTAAAAGAAAGGTTTTATGCACATGATAATTTAATCAATGCTGTTTTTCTTTGTAAATTTGTACAAGTCAAATTTAGAAAACTACACATAGGAATCCAAAAGTTTTGGTATGTATGTTATACAAAATAATTAGCATACGGTCCTATTTAATAAAAAAATACAGTTTCTTGGCACCAAGAATAGTGTTGACCAGTGATTAGTATAAATGACTGGAAGGAATAGAAATCTTAGGAGATCTAGCCAAAATAATATAAGATTTTTTTTTGTAATAGTTCAATCAAATTACTTACCAACGCAAGGGGTCATAGAATAACTATTCAGAACATCAATTCGGTGCGGCAAGTATATGAAAAATCCGTCAAAATAATTGAATCCGTAGAAAATGAACACGATGCGTTTTACGATCTTCATCAAGTGTTTGTGTTTCTGCTGAAGAGAAATTGAGCGTCGAGCCATTTGATCACTCTGTTCGAGTTTTTTCAAGACTTCTAGCAACAGAGGTCTGTGAATAAAAAAAAAGATCATGAATTTCCAAAATAGTTTCAGCGAAAACATGGCTGAAGCTACAAATCCTTTGCACACAAATATTTCACTAGAGCCTAGATTATTTAAAGTTAATTATCATCTGGTTAGCGTTCTCACAATTATATTGTTAAGGTCAGCTTTAAATCTGATCGGAAACAGATGAATTATAAATATTTTACATGAAGAAGAATTGCTAAACTAAAGTGGAAAAGGGCATTGCTCGCAGAACGAATGGCCGATGGGGCTGAAAAGTTCTTTTTCTTTCTTTCTTTAAAAAAAAAACGTTGTCCCACACTAGGAATTTTTCTTGTATCGTGGGTACGTTTACAAACATTTAAACTCACATACACAAACAGCCAGACCCGGAACAACTACCTGCAGATCATACAAATATTAAAAAATATATATAGTTCTGGAGTGGCGACCGTGAACCGGAAGACGTTCCGTTGGAAGGCCTCCCACTAGGTGGCCCGATGACCTGGTGAAGGTTGCGGGGATCCGCTGGATGCGAGACGAACGGTACCGGTCAGTGTGGCGACACTTGGGGAGGCCTATCTCCAGCAGTGGATGTCTTTCGGCTGAAATGATGATGATGATGACATGAAAAAAATGCTTATCTGATCTCTACAATCCAGTTACTGGATAACCGGTCTTATCTGTTATTTACTTAACACTTTAGGCACACATAATAATAATGTACAGAGGTGGATTTAATGCCAATTCTCTACCAGTCAATCTTTGAGTGATGTAGAGACAAACTGTTGTATGTGAAATACAGAAAATTATGGATTTAACATTTCTTTAATATAAAGTTTACAAATACCAATCATAAAGTAATATATCTAAAAAGTACACCTAGTAAAACCTAGATATACATAATTATTCAAAAAAAAACTAAATATACATATATAGTTTTTTTTTATCATGTAGGTACCTATATATCTAAAGGGTGTAACAAGACCCTTAACGAAGCCGAAAGGCACTTGTTCTCCTCGTCATGGCGATCATTTTTTTGTTCTAGGCTATACCTGGGAACCTTCTAGTTACAGACTTGTTGGGGTCAAAGTTCCAACTTTTTCACAAGGTTTTTTCTAAAAACTTGTTTTTATTTTATTTTATCCATCCATCAGCACAATGTTTTGAGTGCCTTACATTAAAACGTGATTTTTCACCCCAAAAAAAAAAAGTCGTTTCCCAGCAATAATTTTTGCGTAAAGTTACTTAATTTGATGTGCATTTTGAATGCTTGGTTGACGGCTTCGTTATGGGTTTTGTTACACCCTATTTATATTATGTATAATATTAAACAAATATATTTTAAACAAATAAAAAAACAATGGGAAAATATTAGCTACCTGAAGATACTGCCAGCTTCTTGCGAATGTGCTGGCGAACTTTGATTTTAAAGGATAAACGGTTGGTTGCCATCCTTATTTCCTGGGGGAGTACATTCCACAGAGAGATATTCTGAACGAAGAAGAACAGTGTATGATGTCAGTGCGGTGAGGGACATTGAAGACGATGATGTGATGAACGAAGATTCCAAGAGTGATCTGCGCAATTGTACTGAAAATGGGGTGCTAGATAACTAGGGGAATTACTTAACTTTTTGTTAACAACCTCAATAAAATACTACTAGGTATCAATATCAAACCTTTGCTTGATAAACCACCAGCTATTGTTTGTAGTGAGGATCAGGACGGAGACGTTGACGTAGCTCTTGACGAAGTCACCAGCACCCTGGGCGTACTTCCACTGATACCAGAAGCTGCCGACGGCATACACGTAGAAAAGAAGAGAAAGGTGGAGAATCCAAAACCAAGCTGTGAAAGATTTGAACGAAATGGTGAGATCGATAATATAAAAAAATATATTTAATGACACGTTAATTATGTTTTTCTTTAAAGTTATCTGTCTGGTATCATTATGAAACAGATGTGCACCAGACTGCAGTATGTTCATTTTCTTTTTCTGAACGTGAGGAGTGGCTCTTGCATGATGATATGGGAAAATAACAACGAAATATTATGATTGTAAAATATATTTTTACCATCTAAAAATCATTTGCGCCCGGATTTCCCGTCGGCCAAAATTGCGATTACTATTAAATTCCTTAGGGTATTTTATATTTATTTCAAGTACCAGTCTCTCACAAATGTTTACCTTCTACGAGTATATTAGATTAAATACTATCTCTTCACTATAACATTTGTGATGAGAAATAAACTTTAATTAAATTTAATTTACTGTCAAACATCCTTCAGTAGTGCTAACCTTTGAAATAATTAATTTAGGAGTTTAGATTACAGTATGGAGTACAGGATTGGAGTATTAGAATAGAATAGAATAGAATGTCTCTTTATTCGAGTATCCATGACTCAAAAGCTGTTAGTAAAACTTACGACTATGTTAGTAAGCACTGATAAAAGAAACAACACAACAAATAATGGTAGATCACTGCTGCAACAACCCATAAGAAATTGCGCAGCAGCGACCCACATAAACACAGTCCAGGCGACTGGCAATAATGCTTAAGAGCGGCCAACCCGTCATACTATTTTGAAAATGAAAACAAATGAAATGATTTTGAATGAATGATTTATTTTGTTTTTTGTTTTTTTTTTTTAAATATTATTTTGTCACAAGTACGCTACCATGAGAACAATCACAGAGAACGAGGAACACTGGTCCACCGTAATACAGTATATACTAGTACGGGGAGCAGAGTGAATCAGTTCTGTGTTAACAACCATAGTAAGTACCGACACGTAACACAAACAGAAATTGTAACTCCACCTACTGCTTATTTGTAACTTACTGAACTGTGCAAGGTTGTTGTTTTGATTTGGCAAATAAAGAATGTTTTTTTTTTTTTTTTTATACTTTTCATACAAACGCTCGTACGTGATTATGCAGTTGTTACACATCTATCTTTGATTTTTTTGAATTAATAGATATTTTGTGTACTATATCTAGGTTTTCATGGTAGCAAAAGCTAAAAAATTGTAGAAACAAATTCAGTATAAGCCTCCAAAAATTGCTGTTTTGCACAAATTTTAACTGAACTTTGGCCGTTCATAATGTACTCGTAAACTGTAAAAGAAAAGAAAACAAATCGATAGAAACCTTGCACATGTAATGGAGATTCTTAATGACAAATATTTATTTCACACACTTGTAAGACTTATTCAAAAACACGTATTTCCTGGAACAAGTTTAAGAAATTTTCGAACACTATTTTCCATTCAATGTCATCGTGTTAGGCGGTATGAGGTGCGCGGGAGACGAGATGTGTGGGGTCGGGCGCGGTAAGACAGGGGAATTGAAAGAAAATGCCATGCCGCCGCTGTGGCTCTGGATAAAACAACAAGCTTTTCGGCCATGCTCGCGTTGACGATAGACGGACCGGGAAGGATCTTAAGAGGGCCCTCTTAAGATACTACCACCACACGGTATATACGTACCAGATATTTTTCTATCTGTCCTACAAGAGAATCCAACAAGACCCGGTCCTATATTAACAATCCAAAGTACACTTTCGAAGCTGTTCTCTTTTATTAGCCTTTTTGCTTCCAATGCAGCTTCTTTCAGGGCACTGAAGAAGTTCATTGTTAAATCAACTTCCTTACCGGAATAAGAAAGCTACTTGGAATTTAGAATAAATATGAGCTATACAGCTAGCGAATGGAACTTTATAAAGAAAAATATACATGTAAAAGCAAAGGTGATAATCATAGGTGGTTTTTAATAACGTAGAATCAACGGTAGTTTTTACTTGGAAATATTTTTATTTTCTGACTACCTGTGTCCGCTACTCCGCCCGCGGTGCGGTCAAACCGAGCGGACTGGAGAACAAAGGGTCTACAATAGCCGATTTAGTAGAATCATAATAGAATAATAATATGAATCACGTTCAAATTCTTAAAATGGTCACAAACGCAGGTAATATTATGTATTGTCATAATGTGACCATTTTACGAATTGTAACGTAATTCACATTATTATCCTAGACCAACCTAGACAGACTGGACTACGGACAGAGGACTTGAACAGATAATGTACTGAAATGGTAATGTAAATGCATTCCGCCTTAACTATGCGGATAGTTAATTTATAGAGACAGGGTTTGTCAATCACGAATTTCTCAGTAGTGGCCACAGAGTTTGGAAAATATATAATTTTACAATATACATATATATTTAAAAAGACACGTTTGTATGAGATATAAACGCCGCTAGCCTTTCCTCTCAAGTGTTGCACTGTCAAAATGTATGTAATCCGTACCTAATAAGCAGAACGTGGTTATGTGCTAGATTGAAAATTTACATTATCCCTAATAAGTTGGCAACGTAAATCATTTTTGTATACGTAGCCGTCATCGTCAGCTGAATTATAAATGGATATCCGCTGAAGGAATAAAAATAAATAAAAAGGACCGTGGGGGATTTAGTACCCCACCCTCCAACAGTCACAGGATACATATATTATCAATATGCTCTAAACTTAAGAGCTATTGATAAGCAGGAACACAAAAAATTTTAGAATAATGTGCCCAATAACTGTAAAAGTTTACGAGACTGCGAACAATTTATTTTGGCAATCGCGTTTTGACAGCTGATAAAAATATGTCCATTAACTGGTAGTGTCAACTATATGATACAAGAATGTGCTGCCCGCAGTGATACCTCACATTGTCCTATGTGGTCCTTCACCAGAAAAGTGTGACGACCACTCCTATTAGAGAATCCAAAGAAAGACTTATCGCCTTTCTCAATTGCAAATTCGTTTCTACGAGGGTCACTGCCCCAGACGCATGTGTGCGAGGGAACACCGGTGTGGTTCTAGTACAAGACTGACAGACCCCTCCGCTCCCCCCAGGACGGAGGAAATCTAATGAGGATTTCCTAAAAGAGAAAAAAAGAAGGTTAGGCAGGTTAGGTTTCTACGAGGGATCTTCGAGGAGTGGTACGCTCTGCCGTTGAGGGCGCGTCCTTCATCGTGGGGCGAATCGAGGCATTGGGCCTCACGGTGGCGGAGGCCCTGATATTTCATGCGTCCCGACTCTGGCTACCGGCTAACTTACCAGAAGCTTCGAATGACACCTGTTTCAAATCTGTTGGAGGGTGCAATGGGGACGTTTTTTTCCAATGTCTTTTATTCAAATTAGAATAAACAGACAAACAGCTAGACTGCAAACTTTATTATGCTACAATGTGTTAAATACGGTTATTGTAATAAGCCGTGAAGCACAATTAATTGCTAATTACTCTGTCATTAAAATTTGAGCACCTTAAATGTTAATAGGTTTCTTGTAGTTATAGACATCGTGACAATTAGGATTACTTTTATATAAACTGAAATAACTAGTAGTAAAAAAAATTGTGGTGTATAGAAGATTATAAAAAATATTGAAGACGAACTACAAGAAGTATACATCTACTACAAGCGTTAATAATATCTGTTTTTACTCTGCTCTGTGATTTAATAACATTTGGATACTTAACTACTCGTATCTATGATGCTAATAAAGTGCTTAATTTAAATATTAACAAAGCAAAGAAAATCTCAACAATATATGTACCTTGCTTAGTGCTATATTATGTCTAACAAATACGACATTAGAGATCATTAACTTATACTAATTATTTTTAAGCTTCTACATCTTGAAAATGGTAACAAGCTTGTAAATAGACTGCATAGTGTTCGCAAAAGTATGGATACGAATCGGAATGACGCAGGCGGCGTACACTATGACAGGCTTCTGCGCTTGTTTCAACATCAGCAGCACTTGTCTCCGCTCTTTCACACGCAAATTCTCCCAACCGCAACAGTACACCGCCATTTCAAACTTTTCCGAAGCTGTCGTAAGTCTCTGCCCTTGAAAACAATACAAGAAAAATATGAAAAGACTGTGGTAAATCAGCGGAGCGAAGTTGAGACAGACGTCCAGTGGCAATACAAAGAACAAACACAAAGAAATGGCGTCCAAGCCAAAACTTATTCCGATAACCACGCTGTAGATGGCTTCTAGTTTTCTTACAGTGTGCAAAGCTAGAGCGTGACGAAAAATTATGTTCTTCAGACGATCTTTAATTTCACCATATGCTTCTACAGATCTTCGGCAAGTTTTTGCAATTTCGTTAAAGCTCGTCATGTCTTCATAAAGGATTTGAAATACAACAGTTGTGTGAGAGAACAGGAACAGTAAGATGACGTCATAACTACATACTGCCACAATAGCTGTTAGTTCTTGGAGTGCTAATATCACCATGCAGGTTTCACGGTTTGGACTAGCACTGATTGGTTCAAGACCTGAAAATAAAAGTATAATGATGATAAAATAATTAAAAGGACCTGAGATATGTCAGATATCACACATTATACTTGCCAACACAAGAAGCAATTGAAAAATAATCCATTCCAATTGTTCTAGTAGGTATAAAGATCAGGACATCATTGACGAAATGGAAGGTATAGCACATGATGACAATGATCTTGATGCTCTTTAACAATTTCTGATGCACATCTAGAAACCTGCCCGTTTCGATTATCAGGTCATCATTATTTTTTATCAGTTTCAGGAGTTCGTTCAAATCGTTTCTGCGAAACATAATACGGGTAAACCAGATTTTTTTTCGCTGTTTTACACAGGAATCTGGAGACTAGCACATACAAATAGAGGCCTATACCCAGGCAGTGAGGGAAGTTGGGCTCTAGACGATTGATGGTGATTAGTATAAGAAGCAAAAAGTACATTAAAATAACTGTAGAACGAGAAAGTAATACAAAAGATAGATTACCTTTTAGAAATTAGCCACCAGCTATTGTTACAGACGAGGATAAATACCGATATGTTGAAGAAACTGTTGATGGAATCAACAAAACCCTCAGCATAGTACATCTGGTATACTACTGTGCCCAAAATGTACACGTAGCACAGAAGGATCGTGAGGATTATCCAAAATGAAACTGCAATCGTCAAAAAAAGTTTAAATTTAACATTATCTGAGAATTAACTTATTTGAAAAATTCGCTCTTCGGTTTTGTTTTTGGAAAGCTTGAGCTTGATGTTGTTGAAATTTATTTTGCTACTCTATTCTTGCACTATTACTCTCTGTCTGTCTGTGAATTTATACTTCCTTTTAAATACTCTTATTTCCTCTGCATTGCTGGAAAATCGATTGTGACTTACAGCTCAACTTTTTACTCAGCACAGGGAAACCACCAAGAGATGGCAAAAAATTGATTAGCCAAACCAAATTCAAAAACGAGTTTTGTTTTAAACGCAGCCTAAAATTTTTGAACCACTCTGATAGACTGTCTGCCATTTTAGCTTAATTTAATGTCCGTTTTCGACGAAGTAAATGCACACAATGCTAATTTTCAGTTGAATGCAATTATGTCACGAGGTGCGAAAGTTATTATAAGCTGAATAATTAATGAGTCTTGTTAGTTGCAACGGAAACTAATAAGGGTGACAGATATGTGGTTAAACCCTTGCGTGAATCGTACCTGGGTGTTAGACAGAATATTAGATTCGTTAATCACTAACTAGAAGGTGTCGACGTAATGAGGACCATGGAATAAGAACAAGTATCACTCAAACTACGGCAAGACTTTCTGCAGTAATGTCTTATAATTTGTTAGGTAGATGATGGGCTTGAGTCTACACACTCGGTGGACAAAATTGTCGTAAAATTGACATGGAAACAAAAATATAGTATATATATGATCTTTGAAGACCTACCGCCCATTGAGTCACCCTATTTGAAATGTTTTTCTTTTATGAATGTTACTTATGGTTATGGTGTACATAATAAAGATATTATAATCTACTTCTGTGTCTCTAGTCCCTGGACGATACAAAACTTAATAACCCTAAGCTTCTAGTCCATTGAATTAAACATCGTGGTCAATTTCGATGCCTGTATAATTTGTAGTGTGTCTACGTGTTAGAAACGGACTGTTAAACCGAGTACAAGTGTTCTGTCTGAAGTAATGTAGCCTCTATATCATGTGCACTTCAGATTCTTTACATTGTAAACTATACATCATGCTGTCAATAAAATTTTCCTGTAATTATTGCTACAATGCAGACCAACGTTTGTTAAACATGCTGACTATCAACTAGATGTCTATTTATAGTATTATTTTAAGCTAAGATTAAATTTCAATACTGCGCAGTGTTTCCTTCAGCGTTTTGTAACAATTGTCGAAATAGGTAAATAATCATAACGCCAAGTGCAAGACTTGTTATATTAGCAAGTTGCATATTGCCATATATACCTAAGCAACTTATCTGAGATGTACCTATTTCTTGTAGCTTGCACTCGCATTGCAACATGCAATTCGTGCAACTTCGAAGCAAAATCTATTGATCTGTGTTGCCTTTATTGTCGTACCTACGTACAATTTTTTTCTACTTTTCGTTTCCTCATGTGATGAAAGCAATTATTATTATTTGCTTATAACTGCGTGTATCAGAAATGTATGGTTATATTTAAATTTGTGAAACAGACCTTCAAACTAAACAGCTCCATGTGGCCATCATCGTAATTGCAAGTTTTTCAGTTTAATTACCATATCCCAGCCTCAAATACGACCACACCATATGAGTTTATCGACGGGTTTAAAAACATTATAACCTTTTAAGACTATCCTGACATTCTTTGATGCTGGTGTTTGATTTTATAAAGGTGACAGGGTGCGACATGAAGATGCACATTCACCGCAAGTAAGAATAAGTTAGTCATTCAGATATTATTGCTGTTTACTTCGGTACGGAACTATGAAATGCCTCGTCCATAGCAGAGTAATGACGTAGTGACATCGATGTACGAGAGACCATTCTTATCACCAAAATGCTGTCAATGAGTTTAGGTATTGGTTATTTCCCTGAATCAGAACCGAAAGAGGAGGAGCGATCCAGTGGGATGTATTTATTAAAAAATATATATATGAAGACAACAAAATGCTCAACACTGCAGTCTATGTAATAATGGTGGAACTACCGTGTTTGCTAGCTTCGTAGCGTGGAACCGCGAGAACGTAGCGGATGATTGCGGACCGTAACATAGTGCACGAAGTTCCAATTAATTTCCAGAGATGGCGCTGTAATCCATCTACGATGAAGACAAAAACGAATATTTTTATGTCACATGACGAAAGAAGGTCGTCTGTTTTAAACTATACATAACTTATATCAACAGAAAACAGGTTTCGTGACCGTCTGTTTTCTGCGAAATGGCAACTACATATTTATTAAATACCTATTGTCGAACTATAGATACCCAAATTGACCCCTTTATTTTAAAAGGCGTTTTATCAAAGACTGCAGAATGCAGTTACTATGTAGCAAGGTTGTGTTTACTTCATATCTTCACCTTGCTACCTGAGTTTGAATCGTTTTACTCGGCGCCAGATAACTTTCCAATGAATACAAACAAAATAATTATGTTTTAACTCGTGTAGATTTCTTTTAATTTAATATTTCTAAACACACACTTAAGTCGACGCTAAAGAACACTAAATTATTCTTTCTTAATGTTGTTAAAGAAAAAACTATTATTTCTAAACCCGTAGGTACAGGTAGGTAGGTTGTCTAAAGAATTTAGAATCGTCTCCATCTATATATACACTTCTTAGAATGTCGAGTTTTTTTTCCTCAGTAACGTAACATAAGACCATTCAGATTCTTTGCACTTTTTATTGCTACTCAACACTTAGTTATGTAGGATAATTATTTTCTCACTACTCAATAGTATCGCGTTGGCAACTGTAAACGTTGTAGTTTGTTTTTTTTTTCTTCTTGGTCTATGTTGACAAGATGATCCTTAATAACTGTTTTTTTCTTTTTCTGATGGGAATTCATCAAATAACTCCTCCCGCTCTGGGCTGAGCAGGAGGGACTGTCAGACTTTTCCTGACTAAAACCATCCATGTTCCTTTTTTTGCACTTTGTGTTCCAGGGCCGCGGTATCTCTTTCGAACAGTCCCGCAACCCTGGCAGGCATCGTTCCTTTCGGACCCCTTCCTGTTTGCTGACATCTCTTTGAGGCGCGCGTGGAACACGAACGCGCCGTCGACACGGCCTGTCATCATAAGACGGACGGACGGCGAGCTAGCCCATAGCTTGCCGTCCACTGCCCGCGCCTACTGTGGCCGGGGGCCACGTGGTGGCCCCCGGCCACAGTGATCTCCACCGTGTCCTCCGGTCGATCCTCACAATTGCGGCACCCGGGCGTTTCCTCCCGCCCGATTATCCTTAATAACTTCTACTTAGTTACAATGTATAATAGATTTATGATAGTAATTTGTGTGGTATAGATACTACAGCTAAAAAGGTATAAATAAAAAACATTTTAAAATAAAATCGACTTCGAAAAAAACACTAAAAACTTTTAAAATAACTTTAATACTTTCGATAGTCGGTGGCAAAAAAGTCAATGAAACAAACAAAGTCACTGACTTTCGAAAGTAAGTCGGTTTTTTTTTGCAAAAAGGAAAGATCAAGACCAACCAACCTTCATCTTTTCCCGCCGGGGAGCTCCGATGCTAAAGTTGAAAGTGATTGGGAATCAGAGGCTGAGTTTACTGATACTGAGAAATACACTCTCGACCGAATTTCTATCATCACTATTGCAACTGAGAAATTTACTTTACACTTTGTCCAATGATTAAATGTCATCATCATTATTGATGACAATCTGGAGACGATATAGTTATTGAGAAAAACGATTTCAAATATTTAAAAACATACTCGTACGAGTCATAATTATGAAAAAAAAAATGTTTTGATTAACATACCTGTTTAAAGTAGTGTTTGTATTATCATTAACCGAGCTGCTTGCCTTTGTCTATCTGGCTTTTGTCTTTAGATTCAACACATTTTTCCTCCTAGGAAAATTGGCTTGCAATATCCACGGATCTGTTTATTTACCTCGTGGATCTGATATCACCGTTTGAGACACTTGATCGATTTTTGAGACACTTTATGATCGATTACTCTGATGTCGGTAAACTAAATTAGTCACACACATGTTCGGTTCCAGCGAAAATGCTTTTCGGTTCGTCTACCGAACGTCTAAAATGTCAATGACGGCAAAATTACCACATATCTTAATAAACTGAATGGGTCTGCCTCAAGGGCCGATCATAGGACCAATTCTGATATTAGTGCTGGTGAAAAAAACAGAACCCACATCTCACTACACACACACTCACTTTGCTCGACTTGCTAGTTTTCTCCAGTATGTTTTACTATCTTGGCTTATCAAAATGTATTTAAATGATTATCTTTGAGAATTCATTTAGGTACATAGCCACATTATTTACACACTTTTCTCATAACCACCTTCAAGCAACATCGCATTATCAATAAATTGATGTATTTTTCAGTATTTGTGTTCCAATAAAGATTGTTTTGATCAGCTATTGGCTATATTGATGTCAAGGGTTTGCTGGCTTATTCCAGACAGTTGTTGCACAAAATAAATTCTCAAGGAAGACATTGATATAAAAACATACAAAAATGATGTTAAATCAGAGTACCTACGTACTCTGATTTAACATCATTTTCTACGTATAAGGTTTTGCTCAACTCAAACTTAATTATTTTGTACGGACCTGTTTAGTGATAACATTGATAGATAGAATACTCTTTAATTTTTACACCATTCAAATTACAGTTATCAAATAAAGTAGACATATTAGGTACATATATAGGTTATCATAATGCAGGATCATAGATAAATCTTTAAATCTACTACGCAGTTACGACCTAGCTTTGAAAGTAAATAATCAATGTTTGTACATGTACCTAGTTATTACCACGCACACCTATAAGGTGACTCAAAGTGAACGTAAGAACTACGTCATTGCCTTCGTAGTTTCACTGGTTTCGCTTCATGATGTAAGTTGCACCTTAATAAAATGTATTTTGTTCATAGACTGCACTAAACCGTTACTCAAGATATAGTTCCTGTTTGGGAAATTAACTTAGTTACACTCTTACACTAAACCAAGGCGAATCTTGGTTTAATTCACCCCTAAGTAATTGTAGTGTAGGAAAAACTTCATAGCATTGCAATGATTATACAAATTGCGTCATGCCGGCCCAAACTTAGCTAATAATTCACAGGTCAACAAAAAAAAAATTGGTGCAGAGATAGCGTTAATGGTTTTTATTAAGTGTCCATGGATAACACTAAACATGTTTTTTTTTTCCTACGTGTAGTTTTGGATTTTTGGATGTAGGTACTTAGTCTTTAATATTGTCTGTAATCAGTACTTTCATGCGCTCGGTTTGCTAACTTTATATCGGTACCTACATTTATATGTCATGTTTTCATCACGAATAAGTTGTCTCAGTGAGCCAAATGTGTTTTATTCGTGATTATACAGTTAAAAAGTATAGAAAACCAGATTTTATAAAAAGTTAAGGCCGATGGGATCGGCCATATGATGGCTGACTACTGCTGGGGTATGCAACGTGATTGTCCCAATCCACCTCATTCACGAAAGTCTCGATAAATAAATAAAGTTTTTATGCACATGATAATTTAATAAGTGCTGTTTTTATTTGTAAATTTGTTTTTTTTTTCTGTACAAGTCAAATCCAGAAAACTACATATAGTAAGCCAAAATTTTTGGTTTGAATTTATTTATTATTTATTTAAACTTCATGTTGCAATAGGGGTACATAGGCGGACTTAATGCCACAAGGCATTCTCTACCAGTCAACCTTTGGGTTGAATGAGAAAACACTGAGGTGGGGTACAAAATAAATATCTAAAAAAATAGCTTCTTGCTTTCAAAATTTTATATAAGTACTTATATTGATACTAATACACATATACATATAAAATAAACGAATAAATATTTTATCAAATACCAAAATAAAAAACAAAAAACCTAATAATAATTACCGTGACTCGACTTCAAATTGAGAGTTTATTTTTTCTGACTTTAATAGTGGTTATGAACTTTAGAATTAAATGAATGAATGATTGAATGTAATTAGCATACGGTCTAAATTAATAAAAAAGATACAGTTTCTTGGCGCCAAAACTAGTGTTGACCAGTGATGCATTATGCGGTATATAAAGTCAAGCAAGGTGTCTAAGGAAGATTAATTGCACAAATTGAACGACAGGATGTTATGGTGCAGCTTAGAGAAGGCGATTGGCTGAAATGCTACGACGCGAGGTGACTATTTCATGTAAAAGTCATTCAACGGGATTAAATGAACTTAGAGGGTTGTATTAAGGATTTTAATGATGATAATTCTGTAAATACATACGTGTTACGGTCGCGAATCATATTTTGTTCAACATACAACCTGACACTCGCTGGCAAATTGCAGAAAAACTTAAGAAAAATTATATTCGCGGGTTACCCTGGTGCCTGGCTGTGTATCCCGGGTTACTTTAGGTACTTGTTATTTTATGATAGGCTTTCTATAAAGCGTTATACGCTTATAGCGTTATATAAAGAGTGCTAAAATAAAGTCTTTGGCATTCCCGATTAATAAAAAATCCTTGTCTAAATACTGCGTCAATTGCTACAAAACTGGAATAAGACTAGTCATGATCATTATGAACTCATCATCATGTAATTTGCTACTAAACGTCTGGTAAACATGGGCCTCTTAATTGATCACTTCAACTAGACGCAAGCGTACCTATGTTTGTACCGAGACTACAATGTTTTTGAATTCGGACTGTGACACCCAAAATATTGCATGACCTTTTTGATCTCGCGACATTATCAGCAAGTATGATAATTAAAGTCAAATGGATAATAAAATCTAGATGAATATTTATTAAATACATTAAAATATATAACGTGTGAGTACATTATATACAGACTAGGTACAAATAAAACTAAAATAATGCTAAAAAGAAGACTAAAAGTAAGTACCTACATAAATACAACGACGACAATAGGACACGTAGGCGTCAAAGTACTCCTCCCCATCGCTGTTATCTGGAAACGTGCCCAGAAGACTGGCAGCATTGCCACGTTGAATGGCAATGCTAATTCGTTGACCAAAGAAAGGGCCATCAGCCTTCTGGTCATGCGAAGTGTCGACCAGTCGGCGAGATATTTCCTTAAAATGGAGACGCGCAATCGAGCCCCATGACCCGAGCGTTTCGACCCCAAAAGGCTCAAAACTGTAGCTGCCGATAAGGTTACAGTATTGACGCCGCTTTGGGATCTCAGCAGATCTTATCTCTCAAATCTAGATGTAATTGTTTCTGAATATTATTTTAAATTTGAATCTGGATATTATTTTGGCAAAATCAGATAGGTCTGTTGGCAGCAGTAACATTTTTTTCTTATTAAGATTTTATACAACGAGTTAAACAGTCTCCAAGGGATACGATACGTATTACCAAGTACTAACTGGGTTGTGGAGGTCAGATAGGCAGTCGCTCCATGTAAAATACTGGTATTCAGCTGCATCCGGTTAGACTGGAAGCCGGCCCCCACATAGTTGGGAAAAGGCTTGGCAGATGATGATGAGTTAAACAGTCTACCCACTACAGTGTACTATACACGGAACAGAATAAAAGAGATAATATACGTTCATAGCACGGTCATGGTATGGTACGGTATAGTGGGCAGAACCTTAACTGTAATCACCAATAATGATTGCGAATACTTACAATACACGTGATCATAGAAATAATATCGATGCATGAAATCAAGAACCAATAATAACAGTACAAATACATCACATATAAAAAAATACAACATATCTTAATCTCGAACGCAGAATTCCACGAATCAGGTTCTATTTTACTTGGCATTGCAATGATTTTAACGCTCGGGAAATCCCCGTTACGGTTTTTGTGAGGAAAAAGCAGACGAAAAATAAAATAATGACACTGATATGAGCTAACTCGACGGATAAGACAAGTATAGTTGTACTTCTTAACAGACGGAAAAAAAAGAGATTAAATGTAATAAAATACAGGGTGTAAGGGGCATCCCCATCAGTCTGTGGAGGGCTCCACAGACTGATGGGGTGAATTCAGTATATCTCATTAAGATGACTAGACAAGAAATTATTTCAGGATTATTATGGGAATCCAATAAATTTGATTTGTTTTATTTCCCCATAGGCAATGTATCGTTACCTTCGCAAAACACACGTAGCGAACGACAAGCGCGACGACGAGTTCAATGAACTCTGTAGCTAGGTAGCAAGTGAACAGCTGATTTCACACGTAGTTCGTTAGATTATTTCAACAAGCATTGTTGGATTTTTTATTTTAGCCATATTATTTACATAAATGGAGTGCTGCGTACAGGGAATGTAATTTTACTTTGAAATAAAGGAATACTAACTGAAAAAACGTTAAAAAAATAAACTTTCCAGAGAAAAAATCCAGTGGAATTTGATTCAAAATTAGGGGGCTAAATGCACCCACCCTGTCAGTTTGTGGAGGGCTGTCCCTTATACCCTGTATACATGTCGAATTGAGAACCTCCTAAACTCGACATGTATATTTTATTATTTTTTGATGACCGACATTGTTTCTGCGAGATTCACTCGCTTGCTCCGTTCCTCTTTATATCCTAACATGCCACTACCCATAACTGGCCAAACATTTAGTTTCCAAAATTGTTAACCATATATGGACAATAGTTAATTAATTCTACATTCGTTCTTGTTCAATAATACAAATGGTGTCGCAGAATTGCGCAGCGAATCGTAAATATACTCCATGAATTAACACCTGAACAAAAATGTGTTCAGCGATGCGAAAACAGCATACGAGTAGGTACCTACTATTATTGTCTGTGTGTTTCTTCAAATAAATTGTCTAAATAATTTACAATTGACACAGTATTTTCCAGTGTTTTTGACGCCGTTTCATTCTTTTGAAACACAGTTTCACAGTTCGATTTGATCGAACAAATCCATTATTAGAGTACGTTTAAAAACATGATCGAAATTCATTACCTTGAGTAAATCGAAATGGTTATTACACGGCCGGTATTATACTACCATTGTTATCGTACGATGGCGGCTATTAAACTCTTCATTTTATATAACAATCGTATATAATCCTCTGGGTACCTATTATGCACACGGCATTGTGCATTGGTGTGAAATCTCTTTTACAACAAGTTTCCAAGCAGCGGCAACCGGATTAAACTTACTAATTTAACTATATTTATCTTCAAAAAGCAAGTCAAAGAGCACTATCTCTCCTCTTTACTGTAATATTCTGGATATTATTCATATTAAAGGTATATTTATTTGTATATTATGTGTATATATTTGTGCGTATGTTTATATTATAAAGGTATATTTTTGTTTTAAGTTTTAATTGAAATTTTCCTGTTGTCTTTTCTACACACTGTGTCTACATTTCCAATCAAACTTTCCTCTCGCAGGTCTGCTGGAAGAAATTTCTTATGAAATAAACAGTACCTTTGTACTCTTCTACCTTAATGTAATGTCCTGTTAAGTATTTTGTGTGTACATAAATAAATAAATAAACTTACAACCACTTTCTTTTTTTTTTCGGTAACGTCAAATTGTTTGTTCAGTGCTTATAATGTGTTTGCTGCATACACTTGCATGCCAGATCTACTTTCAGTGGAGGAAACTAAGTAATGTAGGTTTTAAATTTATCACTTTACAGTCTTATTTGGATAAACCCAATTTGAATTGTTTTCCTTATTTTCTCTGAGCGAAAGGGTTTTATTGTTCTTTAACCCAACTATGTTGGGATCGGCTTCCAGTCTAACAGGATGCAGCTGAATACCAGTATTTTACATGGAGCGACTGTCTATCTCACCTCCACAACCCAGTTAGTACTGGGTAATACGATAACCCTTGGTAAAACTGGCTGTCCGACTTTTTGGGCCATAGACTACCTGTAACGACTGTCAAAGATCTACAGATGACAGCCGGGACCAAGGACTGAACGTGCTTTCCGAGGCACGGAGGAAACTCGTTATGTACTAGTGAGGCGGTCACCCATGCGGCGGCGAGCTCTCGCGTCCGGCCTTGGTTCAATCCATGGTCCGGAGCGAGACGGAATAGGACGTGAGAGGGAGAGAACCTCACATCCCAGCTGCCGCGGGAGACGCACCGGGCGTCCTACTACTAGCGCTTACGGTGACTGCCTACGGTGGCCGAGGTGCTTGCCAGTGGACAGTGAGCTATGGGCTACCAGGCCGTGTCGACGGCGCATTCGTGTTCCACGCGCGCCTCAGAGAGATGTTAGCAAACGGGAAGGGAAAGGAACGAAAGGAAAGGACCGATGCCTGCCAGGGTTGCGGGACTGTTCGAAAGAGATACCGCGGCCCTGGAACACAAAGGGCAAAAGAAGGAACATGGATGGGTTTTAGTCAGTAAAAGTCTGTCACTCCCTCCTGCTCAGCCCAATGCGGGAGGAATTATTATCAGAAAAAAAAAAAAAAACGCGGCCACCCATCCACAGACCAACCTAGGCAAGCACGGCTTTACCTAAAGATCGACCGGAGCGGCTGTTATTATTTTGCCACGTAGGTTACTCGTATTATGAGCTTAATGTCCTCACATCATTTCCAGTCTATACGTAGCCGAGTTACAAAATTCCCCATATTCCATATTCAAATAACTTGCGGCGTATAGGAAGCGGTTGCTGCGGTTACCTCGACGCTTATTGAATTTTCCTCATTTTCCGATGCTTATGTAGCGTATGAGGAAGCTTGGTTACGGAGCTCGTCCGATGGACTCTGACGTAGCACGAGTAATTGATAACTTACGACTAACTGTGTGTAATCGGCTGAATACATAGTCAAAAACCATTTAAGGCCTGTTTACACATTGGGGATTTTATGCTTCGGAGTCGGCTTATTTTAAATTCATACCTACAACTCACCTCAAATTCAATGAGAGGCGGCCCGTATCCCAGTAGTGGGACATTATAGGCTGATTAGCTCAGACATTGATAAATCTAAACGTAACAGATATAAAATAACTATGAATGGATTGTAGCTGGATAACAAACAGTTTTTTTTTTTCTACAAATGTTACATAAGTGGGTATTACAGAAATCTTCTGCCAAACAGCAGGACAGTTTGTCGGCAGTGTTCTCGTGGATACAACTCTTAGTTTACATAAATTATTACTTTACTTATCATTACAAAGGTAAGGGAAAGTTTTATTATGATGATAAGGGTAAGCACATCGCCTTGTATCACCTTTTATCGGCTTGCCGGCCATGCCAGCACGCGCGACGAACGCAAATGCTAGGAGCAGGTCGCGTGCCGTCTCGACCACCGCCGCAGCACCCCCCGATGGGAGACGACCAACGCAGCGCGAATGAGACACCAAGGCGCGGCGGCCGCGCCGCCCGGCCCACAGCAGCACGTCCGACCGTGGCATGGCCGACCCATTCTGGCGTTAGGTACCTACATATGTACACTTCACCCGACGTAACTGCACATACACTCGTCCAACCTAGTCGCTAAAAAATAAACTTTATTTATTTACTTCGATAAGTACATCTATAGCATACTTTTTACGAAGAATACAACAATAAACCTAGTTCGAAATCCACGAATACTAACTAGCAAAGCATAGAACCTTCAGAATGCTAATTAGTCGAAATAGACACTCAGTTTACCGACCTTCTGAGTGATTACAAGTCACTAACATATGGTTTATCAGTAAGTATGCTTACATACAAAAGTAACTCACCTTGCGTACTGTAACATCGACATTCTGGTCACAACTTCACAAGTAAGCAGAGGAAGTGCGGAATAAACATTCGAATGAATATACATACGTAAATGCAATGCAAAACGGGTGTTAAAACGACCTTTAACGAAGCCAAAAGGCACTTGTGCTCTCTATCATTTTATTTTTTTTATTCTGGACCACGGAGGGAACGTTCTTACTACGTAGATATTGGAGGTCAAAGTTCCAATGTCTTCACAAGTTTTAATGTTTTATCTTTACTTTAAATACCTTCTTGGCCCCCGTACTATTCAATGCACCCACCAGCACAATGTTTGAATGCAATGAGACTTTTCACCCAAAAACAAGTTATTTTCGTAGTTACCTAGTTTGATGACAGAATGCTTGGTTGAGGGCTTCGTGAAGGCTCCGGTTACACCTTGTATACATACCTAATACAACCTAGTATACATCATTTCTACGGTAGTTCAGTGACAATAGAGAAAACTACGCTCTCTTCATTGTTGCTTCATTAAGTAGTTACAGCATGTACTCGTTCAACTTACTACTTAATCAACTCTTCAAGGAACTCACATTAGCATGCGGATCAGCGGTGGTACACTACTACTGATAAGAAAGGTACTGCAACCGCAACATCATCTAAAGTTTGTTCTGAATGACCTTGTCCACTGCATTGATTCCATTGCATCTCACCTTTCGACCTTTCAAGTTGCTAACATTTAGGACCCGTCAGACCTGCTTTGCTACAACACTTACATAAAAGAGAAAAGCGGTTTTTCTCATCAAATATTCCTATACAAAAAATCACGGCTACATAGCATTGTTTAGATTGACTGGCAGATACGCGAGCCGGCTAGACCACACAGCAATCGCAATTACATCATTACATCTAATAATAGTGTGAACGGTTTAGATGCATATGGGTCGCCAACCTTGATTTTCATTGTAGCATCATGTATAGCTGCTGATGACGTCACAGTGGAAAGCGCAACGAAGTGGACCGCGGACCGCCACGCTTGGTTGAGCAGCGGTCAACCAGCTTCCTGTCAATGGTTTTGAATCACAGTTTTAGTTACAACCATAGCCAGAGATTTACAGTAACTGCGTCGAGAGCTGCAACTGCATATTAATGTTTTTGTTTGATGCGATACATAATTCTGTCGTACTCAGTGGTGCTGATTTTAAACGGCCAAATCAATCATCATGACTGATACGAGGACAATAGATACATCAACCATATCTTCTGCTCATACAATTTGCACAAAAATAAGTAAACGACAAAACGTAAACGTACCCACCTTGTTTATAATATCTATGGTACCCTCAGAATATACCAACCCAACGACATTTCGTGACCCCCGGGGGAATAGAATCGTATAAATAATAGTTCATACATTTGGACAGCTCAAATCAAATCTGGATTGCGATTGCGAGCGACATTGTTACCATGACATTTTCACATACAAATTGACGGTGGAAGAAAAGTTGTAAGAGACATTGAGCGTGTTATGGAATTTTCACCTTTCAACGCTGAACCGAACGTTGATTCCCTGAGTTGTATGATACAGTTGTGGTAAATTGACATGGTCGCAAATTTCTGTTCATGTGTGACCTTTATGCTCTGTGATCCACAAAATATTTTATCATTGTAACACCAGTTGTGTTGTATGCTGTATAAAACATTCCAATATTTACGAGCAATCATAATCCAATACTTGTAACTTATAGTAAGAATCTCAGATAAACAGTTACATCAACTGTAAACCCTCCATGAGACAGATAAGTGACTTGGATAGGATATTCCTGTCAATTCATTGCTAACTTTGTCTAAAGAAACACAACACCGATAGCTAGGAACACCGACGCGATTACCACGTATTCAGTACATCATCATTCTGTGGGGGGCCACATAGAAATGTTTCATCAGTTCACCATCATCTGCCTAGCCTTTTCCCAACTATGTAGGGGTCGGGCCATTCTAGTTCTAGTAGTTCTTCTGTTAGTACTGGGTAATACTATATATACCCCTTGGTAAGACTGGTTGTCAGACTTTTTGGGCCACTGACTACCTGTAACGACTATCAAAGATCTACAGATGACAGCCGGGAACAACGGCTTAACGTGCTTTCCAAGGTACGGAGGAAACTCGGTATGTAATTGGCGGTCACCCATCCACAGACCAACCTAGGCAAGCACGGCTTAACTATAATAATAAAAAAAAAAACATTTATTTCAGGTAACAAAGACCCATAGATAAATACCTTAATCTAAATATAAAATCAAAATCAAAATCAAAGCATTTATTTCAAGTAGGCCAGTTACAGGCACTTTTGAACTGTCGAAACAAAGATAACAATGAAATGTAGCTACAGTCCCAGTCACAAGGCATAAAAACTGTGAAAGTACTGTAGTTGCCCATTCCCTAGCGTAGATCTCTATGGAGAAGAACGGGCAAGAAACTCCATGGACACTCTTTTAAATCAGCATATTGTTACAAAACCTTGGTTACATCATTCATATTGAGATGGTACATTATGTGAGAACGATGTAGCAAGATGTGCACGTTAAAAGTGTCCATAGTAAACACAAAAAAGACAATTAAAAAAAAATTAAAATAATAAATTCAAATAAGCCGTGGCAACTAAGAGATGACCAGTCACAACTGACAGCGCCCGTTCACGAACATGACGCATGGATCAGCACCATTCAACTCAACCATTTTGAAGGGAACTAAATGATCCGACACACGCGCCACCATCAGCGAGACATTGAGTGAGCATGACATTCTCTCAACCGCCAGGGCACATTCAAGTCGGGAAAGGACGTAGGTTTCCAGTGAACGATAGCTCTTTAGTACATAGCACTCACACAATATGGGCTTTATATAATACTAAAGATATTGAATCTATACAATGCAAAGATAGTTGTACAATCTTCAGCAGCTCCAACAATACTATTTAATGTTATCAATTTATGCGTCCCTGTCCTTGTGGAGCAGGACCGGCATTGAGCCAAGCATTTTTGTCAGCGATATAATCGTCCAACTTGTAATATGCTTGCTTACATAGTGTGCGTTTAATGCATGTTTTAAATTTCGTCTCATTCAGTTCAAGAATACTTTGTGGAATTTTATTATAGCATCTCAAACAGTACCCCATGAAAGATGAATCTACTTTAGCGAGTCTGAAGCCCGGCTGAACTAATTGGTCTCTATTTCTAGTACTGTAACTGTGTCTGTCACCTCTTTTACTAAAAAGATGCAGATTTTTTCTTACGTACATTATGTTTTCGTAGATGTATTGACAATGTACCGTCATGATGTTAATGTCCTTAAACAGTTCCCTTAGAGAATCGCACCTACGAAGATTATATATAGCTCTGATGGCTCTTTTTTGCAGAATAAATATTGACTGAATGTCTGCAGCTCGTCCCCATAACAAAATGCCATAAGACATTATACTATGAAAGTAACTAAAATAGACCAGTCTAGCGGTATCAACATCTGTAAATTGACGGATTTTTCTAATAGCATATGCTGCTGAACTTAGCCGCCCGGCAAGAGACGTTAAATGAGAACTCCATTGTAGCCTTGAATCAAGCGTAATCCCCAGGAAAACCGTTTTATCTACGAATTCAAGTTTCTCTTTATTCAATATTATATCACAATTACTACTTTTAACATTCGGTAAAGCAAATCTAATGCATTTAGTCTTTTTTTCGTTTAATACTAAATTGTTTGCTGTGAACCAATTTTGAACCTGAAGTAGGGCATTATTCACGTCATCTAGAATTTGGGCCCGTCTATTTATCTTAAAAATTAGAGAAGTGTCATCAGCAAATAACACCATATTTTGAGGTTGGTTTTTCAGTAAATAAGGTAGATCATTTATGTATACTAGAAAGAGGAAAGGACCCAATATGGAGCCTTGCGGAACCCCCATTTTTACTTTTAAACCCTGTGAATTGATACCATTTATTTGAACATGTTGAGGTCTATCACTCAAATAAGATTTTACCAAACTAAGTGCAAGTTTTCCTAGTCCGTAATGCTCAAGTTTCAAAAGTAATGTGTCGTGATTTACGCAATCAAACGCTTTGGAGAGATCACAAAAAATTCCTATGGCGTCTTGGGACTCTTCCCATGCAGTAAATATGTGCTTTAATAAGGTTACACCGGCGTCAGTCGTACAACGTCCCTTGGTGAAACCATACTGTTGATCGTGTAGGATTTTGTTGGTGTTAAAATGATTAAGCATTTGATTCAGCATTACCTTTTCAAAAACCTTGCTAAAAACTGGCAACACGGATACAGGTCTATAATTATTAGTATCTTTACTATCCCCGGATTTGAAAAGTGGTATGACTTTACTGTATTTCATTAAATCAGGGAAAGCTCCTTGGTCTACACACAAATTAAAAATTAAAGCTAAGTAAGGTGCTATAGTCTCAACTATGGATGTACAAGCTTTGATAGACATTCCCCATAGATCTTCGGTCACTTTGATTTTGATTTGCCGGAAAGCTTTGATAACTATCACAGGGCTTATGTGTTTAAATTTAAATTCAGCCGGGCATCCAGACACGTTGGCCCTTAATAAACCAATTGAGACTTCAGGTGAGGAATTTAGAGCTTCCGTAGTTTTTAACGGGATATCGGTAAAGAAGTTTACAAATTCTTGAGCTACTTCCAAATTAGAGCTTTTAGGACCACATGCTGTATCTAATGTGTAGCTAGTGTTACGTATTTTCTTCCTGTTTGTCTCGTTATTTATGACTTTCCAAACAGTCTTTATTTTATTTTCTGCTGTTTTGATCTTGTTGCTAATGTGCAGGGCTTTAGCAACCTTGCATGTATTTCTAAAAATGTTTGAATACTTAGCAACATACTTGTTGAAAGTTTCAGTGTTTATGTAAGGCTTAAGGCCATAAAGCTCAAATAGTCTTTCCCTACTTTTCCTGATACCTTTAGTAGCCCAATCACTAAATATAAATTTAGGGCAAATACTTTTTGTCTTCTTTTCAAATGTTTTGTTGAATTCAGTTCGAACTATTGAAAAGAAATTATCATACAATTGATTTATATTAATATCGTCCATGTGATGGCTCATAACATTTAACTTGTTCTGTAGGGAATATATACATACTAATAACATTTTGTGTTAGTATTAGAAACTTATAAACTATGTTAGTAACACTTCACTTGACGATGATGTGTGCGTTCTTGTGGAATTAGTCCGCGGAAGCGACGGAACACCAAATCCTGCGGCCAAAAACTTTCCTCCAGCACCAAATGGAGCATACACGTTGGTATACGCACCACAAACGCCTTGAAATTGACGTTTCGGCGCGACTCCAGTAGCTGTACTCTTGGCGTGTACTTCAACTTTTGGCACCCGTACTCCTCGATGTCCTCTGCCCTATTGGTGTAATGTAGGTGAGAGATGTACACCGGAGTGTTCGGCTTCGCGGCACGTAGCTTAACGTTGGGCTCCACAGGAGCCTTGACGGAGGGGAGCTTACATCTTCGCTGAACGCGTTTCCTCCTTTGCACCGTCAACCCGACCCGACCCGAAAGGCTGTTATTTTTTCATCATTATAAAAAAAACATCGTCATCTCTTTCCTACAAAAGTGCAATACCTTCACGGTCAAAATGTTTGGAACTTTTTTTTTTTTTATGACCTTTGAAAAATTAAATGTAGGCTGAATGGCTTAGAATGATGTACTGGATATGTGGTTACCGTTTTTGCGTCGCTGTCCCTTCCACCCTGTTTAGGCTATAACAAGACCCTTAATGAAGCCGAAAGGCACCTGTTCTCCCCGTCATTGCGATCATTTTTTTGTTCTAGACCATACCTGGGAACCATCTAGTTATGGAGATATTGGGGGTCCAAGTTCCAACTTTTTCACAAGTTTTTTTCAATTCAATTCATGTTTTTAATGCAAGATTTTTACTTTAAAGATCTCCACGACCCCCGTACTATTCAAACAATCCATCAGCACAATGTTTTGAGTACGTTACATTGAGTCCTAGCGTAAAACGTGATTTTTCACCCCAAAAAAAAATCGTTTCAAGTTACTTAGTTTGATGTGCTTAACGCTTGGTTGACGGCTTCGTGAAGGGTCCTGTTACTCCCTGTATTTTCCAATATCACGAATTTGCTTAAAATTGACGCTCTCGTTCATCTCTTTGGAACACACTTATTCACAGAATATTTTACCATAATCTAGCAGTTGACACCAAGTTATTGCAGTATCTAATGCGAGTGGCAACCGTCTAAGTAGGTACCAATATTTTTCTTTAACATCATTACAGCATAAATTCAAAGATGTTTCGTACTACTGACACATAGTACAATAGGTGTGTAATAACTACACGACACGAGTTTTATAAAAAAACATTCCCGCAGGCAAACCCGCGGGAACTTTCACCGCGATAAAACTTCGTTTCAAAAAACATTCAAACTTTTTACTATAACGTACAAGTTAGTAGAACCTAAATGAAACCTGTCCTTATACCATTTTTTTAATGATGTTTATTTTGTAAATTGGTCTTTACAAACACATATCCACGTAAAAAGAAATACTAGTTGAGGTTGGTTTTTGCTTCTTGCAGCTGAATCAAACTCAGTACCTAAATACTAAAAGTAATGGCCGTTCAGTTAAAAAATGCGATTTTAAAAGGATTTTCATTAATGACAACACAGAAGAACGCTTGCTTGGTTTAGCTCTTAATCCTGGGTTGGTTGATATTTGGTTGATTGGTTATGGTTTGGTTGTCGGTTTATGACTGGTTTAATTTTACGAAATTATTGGTTTATGGTTTATATTGAGACTGGTTATAAAATGGTTATTCTAAGCTAAATTAGCACTAAGATGGTTTGATATGGTTTAGTTGAGTTACGCGATTGGTTTCCGAACACGCACTAACTTGGTAGTACTTGCGATACATGCATTTATGGAAATGCATGAAGGCAAAAGTGCTGAGCTGTTCGGTTGCAAATATTGTACCGAACATTCTGAAATAAAGCTTTGTTTTACCATTACAATATAGGTAGGCTACATATACATAATGTAGGCTACGATAATGTGTTTTATAGTAGTGACTTCATTCGGCCTAGGCTTACGTGTCCTAGGTAAAGTATTCCTGCAATGAATGCCCAGTCAACCTGATAGGCATATTACTAGTAATTGTCTTTTGAAAGTAAATTATGGCGTGGGCCAGCCGTCTGGTGACATCATTCACCGATATCTGTAGTAGGTACATACATTCGTTCTCCGCATACGCGTTCGCGAATGGCAGGCTGACAGGAAAATGGAATTTCCAGTGAAGCATTATTGAGGACGAAAACAGATTGGTTATTAGAGGCATTAAAGAAATGATTCATCTTACTACTATATTATTATAAAATGCGAAGGTTTGTGAGGATGGATGGATGGGTCGATGGATGTTTGTTACTCTTACACGAAAAAACTACTGAAGGACAATTATGGAACTTCACGCGGGCGAAGCCGCAGGTATAAGCTAGTTATAATTATAAATGCTTTAAGTTTGGATGTGTGGATATTTATTACTTAAGCACGTCAGAACGGCTAAACAGATCTGGATGAAAGAAAGAAAGAATAAAGTTTATTTGACGACAGTTCCATAAGAACACATAATACAAAAAACATACAAAATAAAAAAATAAAACAAATTAAAAACTAAGAAAAAAAAAGCAAAGAGAAAATACATTGTACTTATGTGCTGTGTGCCACACGGCTGCGCCAAAAAGGTCCATTTCAGCATTCATGCCAGACAGGTGAGGCTGTCTGACGCTGGTCTTCCAATGAACCTTTGGGGCAAAAGGAGGTGACGGAACAACAGTTTCAAACATAATAATAAAATAAATACATGGGTACAAAATAATACATAACGAGTAAATTAAATAAATGTGTAATTTACGAGTTCGGTTAAAAAGTGAGTAATAAGTATTTTAGTGTGATCAGACATAAAATAAGATAAGATAAGAAGGATGAAATTTGGCACTGAGATAGATTCTAGACAGACATAGATTCTGGTTTTATTATTTTCCCGCAAGTTATTTCCCCTGGACAATTCCGAACTTCATGCGGGCGAACCCACGGGCATAAGCCAGTTTGTCATACGGTGTTTTCGGCCGTAATAACTTTAATCACCTTTTGATCAAAAGAACCTAGATTAAGCGACGTTCCACCAGCGAGATCCATGATGGAGAGTAAACAATACTTGGGATTGACAAAAGCAACTGAAAAGGATATGTGAAACCTGATAAAAAAGGAATTGCCACTGGTGGTGTCAGGTGTGGTTCTGTATTAATGTAGTTGTTTGTATCATTTCCTCATAGTCATTAAGAGACATAGTAACCATTCTGTTTAACTGTGAAGTCCTATTGGAGAAAACTATGACTTTGTGGGTTAGTTATAATAAAGTAAATATATAATTAATTCCTCAATTGTCAATTTTCCAACACATTTCCAACCGGAACATCGTATCTACAGTTATACCTAAGCACAGATATTATAATACGAGTACTTCGACCTAATTAAGCAAAACCTGCATGGTAACCTTTGATATATGAGTTGGTTACAAGGAAAATTGAGGAGAATGAGGACATGGAAAACTGATCGAACATGCAATGAACGCATCAAGGTGAACCTAATTTCATTTATAGGTAATAAACACGCCATTCACTAAATTAATTAAACTGAAAACTTTATTTTCTTTTTATTGCGATCGCCAAATCTAAATGGTTTTAATTATGTCCACCAAAAAACAAATTAAAAGACCGACAAGTAACGATTGACAAAAACACGATTATTAATTTCATTATTTTAAATAAATATGTTTCCTTTTTTTTCTATTTTCAACAAGTTTGATATTTAAAATGACTTGAACTTTAGATGAATTTGTATAAGTACTAAAGAGTGGAAAATACCTTTACTTCCGGAGGTCGGTGACTTTTGTTCGTTTCATTGCTTTTTTTGTCACCGACTTCCGGAAGTAAAGTTATTTTTAACCGACTTTTAAAAAAAGGAAGAGGTTCTCAATTCAGCTGTATTTTTTTAAATGTTTGTTAATTAATTAATTTTATTCACATTGCTTGAGTAATCTATGAGTTATCTTCTATAATAGGTACGTATATTTTCTTTTATGTCTATGTGTATGATCTGCTAATAACTGTTAGTAACAATGAGTCGGACTCGCGCACGAAGGGTTCCGTACCATTATCTAAAAAAAAAAAGTTTTTTTGTTGATGCGAGCCCCCCTTAAATATTTTTTTATTCTGATTTTATTATTTTTACAGAAATACATCATCTGCGAAAATTTCAACTGTCTAGCTGTCACGGTTCATGAGACAGACAGCCAGACAGACAGAAGGGCAGTGGGGTATGAAACCCTAAAAATGTACTGTACGGTGTGGAACGTAAAGTATAGCACCATCTCGTATCGTCCCGTGGGTGTCGTAAGAGGTGAATAATGGACTTAGCAGAGAATGGGCAGCAGCGTTCTTAGGGCTTTTGTAACAACCGTACTGCGATCGCCAACCCGCCTGCCAAGCGTGGCGATTATGGGAACACCTGCCCTTTGGGGGAGGCCTATGTCCAGCAGTGGACGTCTTTCGGCTGAAATTATGATAATGGTGAATGGTAAAAATTAAATATTTATGTTGTAATATCATACCACAACGCAATTGATGGTTCTATGGGTAGGTATCTAGCTAGTGTTATGATATTCAAACAAAAACTCTCCAGTGTTCTCAGCTTCTTTGGATTATCCACTTAAAATAAGCCATTGTTAAATCCACAGTTGTTATAGTTTTAATCGGAAAGCAAATAATAGGATTCATTAGATATAGCCATTGTTCACGAAGATTAATTATTGTTATCTCTAAACAAAAAGTGACTAAAACAAGCAACTGTATCGTGTAAAGTCAACAACGGTATGATGTGAGTGACCGCTATACGCGAATTCTGAACTAAGTACGCAAAATCAGCATCACGGTCACCTAAACATCACTCCTATATTTTACAAAGGGGTAAACTGTAACATACTTTTGCCTTTAAGTAATTGTGGCAAAATTACTAAAGGCAATTATTGCAAAATAATTTGAAAGAGTAATTTATAATAATTTATATAACTTTTTTAATCCAATAATATATTCACACATGAACAATTTGGGTTTCGTAAAGGCAAATCAACGAGCGACGGACTTGTTAAATTTCTAAAGAAAGTAATGACAGAACAGGGGCCTTAGTCTGCTATTGCAATAGTGTCAGAATGGTCTATCATTGATTTAATAAGGCCCCGCGCAGACGAATTACCCTTTGTACGCACGTCAAACGAGTTTCGAACGCGCTTCAATACGCCGTGGGCTAGGGGCCTTATTAAATCAATGATAGACCATTCTGACACTATTGCAATAGCAGACTAAGGCCCCTGGACAATAAACAACATATAACTGCAATATTTATGGACATGTCAAAACCATTTGATTACGTAGACCATAATATCCTCTTAAATAAACTATAACAAAACAAAGTTAGAGGGAATGCTTTAAATCTTATAAAATCATACCTCAAGGACAGGGTTCAGGGTACGGGTTGCCTTAAGGAAGTATTCTTGGTCCACTTTTGTGCACAATATATATTAATGACAAAATCCTTCTGGTCATTTGTGAAGTCAAAAAACTCCAAATCCTCAGTAATTCCTTCAGAAATTAAGCTTGATGACTCCACAGCTACTACGGGTGACGACATATGCAACATCTTTGCTCAACATTTCTCTTCAACGCTTAGTGTTTCCTCCACTAATAGCCAGGTACTACCTCCTGTGTCGCAGACGCAAGAGTTTCCTCAGACTACACTAACGACGATGAAATTCACCGAAAGACAAGTCCTAAAAGCACTGTCAGGAATTGATGTTTCTAAGGGAGCTGGGCCCGACGGGATACCACCTATTTTCATTAAAAAATGCGCTCGCTATCTGTCTCTGCCACTAACACTGATATATAACATGTCAATTGAAACTTCCCAGTTTCCCCTAGAACGGAAAAAGGCTAACGTCGTGCCTGTTTTTAAAAAGGGAGACAAAACTGATGCGAAGAACTATCGCCCTATCTCACTGCTATCGTTATTTTCAAAGATATTCGAATCCTTAGTCGTTCCCATCTTAACTTCACATCTCAGATTACATATAGCTCCACAGCAACACGGTTTCTGTTGCAACAAATCAACTGTCACTAACTTATCATCATATCTCAATGACATCTCCGAACACGTTGACGCAGGACAGCAAGTCGATGCATTGTATACTGACTTTAGCAGCGCGTTCGATAAAGTCGATCACCAGATACTACTTACCAAATTAGAGAGACACGGTGTTCATAAGAACCTTGTGGAATGGTTTAGATCATACTTATGCGATCGGAAACTAAAAGTAGTGGTAAACGGCTTCCACTCGACACATTATTGCGCTACTTCCGGTGTGCCGCAGGGCTCTCACGCCGGCCCGATACTTTTCATTGTATTCATCAATGATATAATAGACCATATCAAGCACTGCCATTGTTCAGTCTTTGCAGACGATCTTAAAATGTATCGGCCAATCGAATCCCCAGCAGACGTCGCTCAGCTACAGTCTGACTTGGACTCCCTTCAGGAATGGTGTATTGCAAACAAGATGGTGCTCAACGTCAGTAAATGCCAGCACATCACATTTACCCGGAAAAAGCAAATAGTGACATCTTCTTACTCACTCAATGGAACAGTACTGCAAAAAGTCGACATCATAAGGGATCTGGGAGTTTTACTAGTACTTTAGTAGTAACCTGTCGTTCATTCCTCACATAGATAAAATGATGACCAAAGCCGAAAAGATGGTCGGGTTCATAAAAAGGATCGGGCATGACTTCAAAGGAACACATGCATTGAAAGTACTTTTCAACTCCTTTGTGCGAAGTACCCTAGAATACGCTTCTCCAGTCTGGAATCCAATGTACAAAGTACACATTAATCGTATCGAACGCATCCAAAAAAACTTCACCAGATTCCTTCGGTATAAAGATCGTAACTGTCCTTACAGAGCTAACTACTCACAGCGATTGTCTCACTTTGGTTGGCATTCCCTTGAAGAGCGACGCATGTTGGCTGACGTCACGACTCTCTTTAAAATTCTTAATGGTCAAATATCCTCACCCGACCTTCTCGCTAATATGCACCTGAGCGCGCCTCGTCAATGTCCAGTCAGAACAGTACGAAAGCCCCAAATGTTCGTTGTCAAATCATCTCGCACAAATCTCGGTCGATCAGCACCATTAAACCGAATGATGGACACCACCAACAAGGTCATCTCCGTTAATACTGATATCGACATTTTCCGCGACAGTATACACAGTCTCAGGCAAAAATTGCTGGAAATTCATTTGTAGTCAGCTTTCCATCACACTTATTGTTTAAATATTCCATTTCTCATTTTTTATCCTGACCGCTTTTAAAATTTTTAGAAATGTATAGTACTTGTATAACATCTCAAGAATTATTTATGTTAATGTTAAGAATTGCATGTTTTTAATCTGTATTTATGTTAATGTGTATTTATGTTATAAATTGTTTTTTTTTTAGGATTATTATTTCAAATTATTTTTTTTATCATAGGTATTAATGTCAACTATAACAATTTAATTATGTCAATTAATAGAATTTGTTCAATTATTTCATTTATTCTTCTATGTTTCTATTATAAAAATATCTTTATTTTAATTATTAGGGGCTTAATTTATAACTTTATTGTGAATGTTGTGGTCTCCTATAAGTGAAGGAGTACACCTACCAAATACCTTGTGTTTTCCATTAACTAATAATGCTTTGTGTACATATTTTGTTGGAGATCCTTAAATAAATAAATAAATAAATAAATGACCTCCCAAAAGTCATAAACCATGACATGATATTATTTGCAGATCACAGTGCAGCTATTTTCACTGACGAGGATCTCGATAAATATGAAATTAATGGAAATAATTCCCTTTAATGCATCATAAATTGGTTGAATGTCAAAAATTCTTAAAATTAGCTTAGAAAAAACATGCTATTTTCTTTTGTATAGATTTTTTTTACCGATTGTTTGTGAATGTGTGAACATTGTAGGCTTTGTAGATTCCCAGATCCTTGTTAAGTTTTGTTAACTTTTTTCATGTTTTTCATTTTTTGTGTAGTCGTTGCTTACCGACTTAGTATCGGGCCTAAGCTGACTCCCCATACTTAAGTATTAACGCTGTAACACTGTAACACCAAATGATTTGAAAAGAGTAACCATGTAGTTTCTTGCCGTTTCTTCTCCATAGGAAGCGACCAACTCGAACTTTGCACCTTTTTGTCGATGTTTTATAAGTGCCCATCTAGGCCTATTACATGTGAAATAAAAATATTTTGATTCGATTTTGCTAATATTAATAAAAACTAAAGAACCCAAACATAAAATTCAAAGGTGAAACTGTAAAAGAAGTAAACACCACCAAACTTGGCATACAAAGAGCATATATTTGCAGAGTATATATTTGTATTACTCTGCTCTAAACTGCAAAATACAGTTTGACCAGGTTAGCAAAAAACTGAATCAGTTTTCATATGCCCCATCTATTTATTTATTTTATTTTCCATTTTGTTTTTTTTTTTGTCCCTGTGTGTGTTTATATATGTTTTTGTATGGTTTGCTGTTTTATTAAGAAAATCACAAATTAGTGTACTTTACTAAGTGTTTACCATGTATATGTAGGCTCCATACTAAAATATGGTATCCTATTCTGGGGTAATTCAACGAACAGGGGCCTTAGTCTGCTATTGCAATAGTGTCAGAATGGTCTATCATTGATTTAATAAGGCCCCGTGCAGACGAATTACCCTTTGTACGCACGACGTCAAACGAGTTTCGAACGCGCTTCAATACGCCGTGGGCTAGGGGCCTTATTAAATCAATGACAGACCATTCTGACACTATTGCAATAGCAGACTAAGGCCCCAGAGAGTGTGCTCTAAAAGCACTAAAAAGTGCATTAGAAACATAGGCGGACTTACACAAAATGATTCATGAAAACCAGTTTTCAAAAGATTGAAAATCTTAACCCTACCTTCCTAATACATATTTGAAGTGGTAATGATGATAAAATGCGATATAATAAGCATGAAACGTTGAGAACGTAGAACAGTAAAATTTAAATCTAGTGTATTTGGTATTGGAGTTAAAATCTATAACAAACTCCCAAACTGCATCAATAATATCTCCTCATTAAATGTTTTTAAATTAAAGCTAAAGTATTTTTTCCAGTATATAACATATTATGCAATTAATTAATTTCTAAATGACCGAATTATTGACTAAAATTGTTTTTCACTTATTTAATGATAGGACTGTAGTAATTATGTCTAATAATGAATGTAGTATGAGGTTGACTAAAACTTGACATGTTAAACTTATTTTTAATTTTTTAATTTATCTTTTTTAAATCGCAGTACAGAAATAATTATGTATTTTAATGAATGTTTGATGAGGTTAAGAAAAAATCGACATGTGAAACTTAGTTTTTGACTTAATAAACGTAAATTGTATGTCCCTAATAATTGTGTAATCATTAATGTAAAATCGTCGACGAAAACAACCAATACAATGGATAACAACCACCAACCAATATATAATAATCCCAACCAGCCACCAACCAAACCACCAAAACAACCAATACCAATATATACCAATATAACCAATACCATGTTAGGTATATGTAATATATTATTATTCATTATTTTTTAAGCTAGCCAATACTATTGACATTGGGTATGTTACAGTGACACAATAAGATGTCTTTTCACCTGTGACAAACTGTGTGTGTGTGAATTATGTTATAAATGCAATAGAAGTGATAGCCTAGTGGTGTTACCGTCGGACTGCCAAGTCATAGGTCTCGAGTTCGAACCCTAAGCACGCATTTCTGATTTTTCGGATTCATGTGCGTATTGTATAATTATCACTTGCTTCGGTGAAGAAAAACATCGTGAGGAAAACCAGCATGCCTAAGAGGCATTTCTTGGCGGCATGTACAGCCGAGCCAGTGGCCCATGGGCGGCATAAAAACTCTGACACCAGGTTAGGCGCTAACCGCGATAAAGTAATGAATGTATGCCATGCTTTTGATGGCAACATACATCACACTATCATAAATTAAAATAGAAAGCCATCAAAAAATGAGCACTTAACTCACCTAATTTAGTCCAAATTCATTTAGCTTCATGTTTAATTTCGTTACACTAAAATTAGACGATATTGCCGCCGGCTCAACGCTAGTATTTTTTTTTAGTTCATTCATGGATTGAATGGACCAGTGAAACCATTCATTTATCATGGCCGGCGGTAGATCTATTAAGTATATTTGGTGTAGTGTTTTATTGTTTAATCCTGTGTTCAATTACAACGGCCTCGCTATTGTATCCATGACTCGATTCATGTAAACTCCAATTGATCTAGTAAACCCAGTTTGTACTATAATCAAGCTATTGTACTGATCTCTCATCTCGGGGTCGACTCACTTCCTAGAACTTTATCCGCTCTTTATACGTCAACAGGAGGAGTTTATATGTATTCCAGCCTTGTTTTTCATGTATGTCCCTTAATAACTTATACAACGTGTAACAGAATAAACGCAAAACCTCTTAAGGGGTCATTGTACTCATCATCATGAACAACTTTCACTATGACCAAACCAGAAATCGCGAAAAAAATCAGCTGTGTGTCTTATTTTTTCGAGTTATGCGCACAGAAATCGGTTATGCAATTTAAAAACCTTTTTTTTTAAATAGGTGTTTTTGCAAATTTGACTTTTAGAATCTAAAAAGTCAAAGAAGCAGAAACACATATTTTTTCTAATTGCACAGCCGAAATGTATGGGACAGTAGAATTTTTTTTCGCGATTTCAGTGTTGGTCCCATTGTGAAAATTGTTTATAATGATGAGTAAAATGACCCCTTAAGAGGTTTGCGTTTATTCTGTTACACCTTGTAGTTACAACGTAAAATTGATTAATGACAAGAAGGTGGTACCTCTATTACAACTAAAAAGATTAAAATAATTATCTGATTAAATAATATTCAAGTAGCATGCAAACATGCAACATGCAAGCAAGCATGCAGCATGCAAGCAAGCATACATGCAACATGCAGCAGGCATGGTTTCTGTCACAGCTCTGGTGCTGCGGGGCTCCAGCGGTCCCACGCGATTTTATCGTCGCAGATATTTTGACGAGCGTTAAAACCACCTGCTCCTCAGCTCGCGGGCCGCCTCGCCCCTCCGCGCCAACGCGGGCTTAAATTACACTCTAGGGGTAGGGCAGACAAGACAGCGATTCGTTTCTGTCACTAACTTTTGTAGCAGAACATATTGACATAATAACACAATTTTTTTAATTTTCATTTATGGTTATAAATGCATATTTATAGAAATGGCAATATTCTATTATTCCAAATGAAACAACAATAAACGTTTCTAATCTTTAAATGTTGCATATGTCAAGTATCGATTAAGTAATGTACTTAAAGAAACTAATGATTTTAAGAGGGCCCTTCCCGGTCCGTCTATCGTCAACGCGAGCATGGTCGAAAAGCCACAGCGGCGATTTTATTTCCATTCCCCCGTCTTACCTCGCCCCGACCCTGCACATCTCGTCTCCCGCGCACCTCATACCGCCCAACGCGATGACATTGAACGAAAAATAGTGTTCGGAAATTTCTTACACTTGTTCCAGGAAATACGTGTTTTTGAAAAAGTCTTACAAATGTGTGAAATAAATATTTGTTATTAAAATCTTCATTTTTGGAGGCTTATACTGAATTTGTTTCTAAATTTTTTATATTTTGCTACCATACAAACCTAGATATAGTGCACAAGATAGCTATTAGTTCAAAAAAAATCAAAGATAGATGTGTAACAACTGCATAATCACGTACGAGCGTTTGTATGAAAAGTATGACGGGTTGGCCGCTCTTAACACATGACATTAGGGAAACTTATTTTATGGCAAATAAAAGTTATGAACTTATGACTAATAAGTTGATATGACTAGCGTTATTAGTATAAATGATAATAGTGCAAGTAAATATTATGACGGGGGACGATTATGGAAAATAATAATAGTACAAATAATTCCATAGAAAAAATCTTTTAGTAAAAAATAAAACCGACTTCATAAACATAAACCGTGGAAAAATAACTTTAGCTTCTTCGCCAAATTTTAAACGAGACTAGCGCAAAACAATATTCTACCACTCAAAAGATGAATCATCGAAATCGATTCACAATTGGCGAAGATATTGCTGAACAGACACAGAAAAATAAAACAGACGACTTGATAACCTCCTCCTTTTGGAAGTCGGTTAAAAACAAGACACTACCTACTAAAAAGGGTTATAAACTAATTTTTTGCATAAAAAAAATAACCGACTTCTAAAAAAACACAAAAAAAAGTGGGAAATACCTTTGGAAGTCGGTGGCAGTAAAGTCAATGAAACAAACAAAGTCACCGACTTCCGAAAGTAAAATTAATTTTTACTTCCTTTGTGTTTTTTTGGAAGTCGGTATTTTTTTTTGGATACTTTCTTATCATCGGATACCATCCTCTTTTCCCGCCCTTTTGAATAAAAGCCTATACTTTAAACCCTTTTCTTGTTATAGATACAAGGGATAAAGAAAACAATCCAGATCATTTTTTTTACAAAATTCAAGAGTATCTCATTTTCGTATCTCCATACACATCTTTTGACAAGCAACAGCTTCGTTTATACGTTTTTATCATTTTTTTCTAACCAAGAAGTGCTTGGGTTCCTGGAAGACCACCAAAATCAAAAGTCAATTATACAAATTGGACTAATAATCAGCACTTTTCGAACTTCTAAATTATATGAACCAGCCCCCAAACCGACCGCCCATGACCATCCATGACCATCCATGGTCCATTCATGACCTTCCTTATCTTGCCATCTGCCAATAATGTGCCATTAGTCCAATAAAAGATAATACCACCAGGCTTCAGTGAACATTTTAGTAATGTAATCATTCAATTTTATTTGTAGATTTGTATGACATTCCACCATTTCACCTACACAGATCATTGCCTGATAAAGAATAATTTATTTTATTAATCTTTCAAACGTACAAAGCACGCATTGTTGCATGCATTTCTGGTCATTGCAATGCTCATTAATGTATTATTAAAACCAACATGCAAGGATGATAAGAAATTAAGTACATATGAAAAAACCAGCCAAGTGCGAGTCGTACTCACACGCACAAAAGGTTCCGTAGCACCAAATAATATAATAAAAATATTTTAGAGGCTCATTCATAATTATGTTGTATTGCTTTACATTCAACAGCAAAACTAAAGGATAATGACCAAAAGTGGTACCAAAAAGTCTCATGCTTCAATATTAAAAAAAATATAGTCATTGTTTTCATAATTGTTTACGACATTACGCGTCATGGATTTTTGAATAGGAGATTTAATTTAAAGTATAGAAGTATGAATATTGTTTCACTCCCTTTACATGACGTTCACACAACCGGTCATAGAGATGTATAATGATATAGAAACTATTTTGATAAATCAACTAACCAGTGAATCCAACCGTTTCTTTTTAACCGACTTTCTTCAAAAAGTAGGAAGTTCTCAATTCGGTAGTATTTTTATTTTTTATTAGTTTATGTTTGTTACCTCATAACTCCATCATTTGTAAACTGATTTGAAATTCTTTTTTTCATCTGAAAGGATATGCTTCCCGATTGGTCCCATAGAAATTTCATCAAAATCGGATAAGGAATTTGGTTGTTTTCCTCACGTTAATTATCACATCACGCGACGTCGCGTGATACTTGCTAGTTAGATTTGACACACTTCCCGATTTCTGATTGAGCTGAAATTTTGCACGCATGTGTATATCGCGAGACAATGCAATATTATGATGACATGGAGCTGATCTGATGATGGAAAAATAGTGTTCGGAAATTTCTTACACTTGTTCCAGGAAATACGTGTTTTTGAAAAAGTCTTACAAATGTGTGAAATAAATATTTGTTATTAAAATCTTCATTTTTGGAGGCTTATACTGAATTTGTTTCTAAATTTTTTATATTTTGCTACCATACAAACCTAGATATAGTGCACAAGATAGCTATTAGTTCAAAAAAAATCAAAGATAGATGTGTAACAACTGCATAATCACGTACGAGCGTTTGTATGAAAAGTATGACGGGTTGGCCGCTCTTAACACATGACATTAGGGAAACTTATTTTATGGCAAATAAAAGTTATGAACTTATGACTAATAAGTTGATATGACTAGCGTTATTAGTATAAATGATAATAGTGCAAGTAAATATTATGACGGGGGACGATTATGGAAAATAATAATAGTACAAATAATTCCATAGAAAAAATCTTTTAGTAAAAAATAAAACCGACTTCATAAACATAAACCGTGGAAAAATAACTTTAGCTTCTTCGCCAAATTTTAAACGAGACTAGCGCAAAACAATATTCTACCACTCAAAAGATGAATCATCGAAATCGATTCACAATTGGCGAAGATATTGCTGAACAGACACAGAAAAATAAAACAGACGACTTGATAACCTCCTCCTTTTGGAAGTCGGTTAAAAACAAGACACTACCTACTAAAAAGGGTTATAAACTAATTTTTTGCATAAAAAAAATAACCGACTTCTAAAAAAACACAAAAAAAGTGGGAAATACCTTTGGAAGTCGGTGGCAGTAAAGTCAATGAAACAAACAAAGTCACCGACTTCCGAAAGTAAAATTAATTTTTACTTCCTTTGTGTTTTTTTGGAAGTCGGTATTTTTTTTTGGATACTTTCTTATCATCGGATACCATCCTCTTTTCCCGCCCTTTTGAATAAAAGCCTATACTTTAAACCCTTTTCTTGTTATAGATACAAGGGATAAAGAAAACAATCCAGATCATTTTTTTTACAAAATTCAAGAGTATCTCATTTTCGTATCTCCATACACATCTTTTGACAAGCAACAGCTTCGTTTATACGTTTTTATCATTTTTTTCTAACCAAGAAGTGCTTGGGTTCCTGGAAGACCACCAAAATCAAAAGTCAATTATACAAATTGGACTAATAATCAGCACTTTTCGAACTTCTAAATTATATGAACCAGCCCCCAAACCGACCGCCCATGACCATCCATGACCATCCATGGTCCATTCATGACCTTCCTTATCTTGCCATCTGCCAATAATGTGCCATTAGTCCAATAAAAGATAATACCACCAGGCTTCAGTGAACATTTTAGTAATGTAATCATTCAATTTTATTTGTAGATTTGTATGACATTCCACCATTTCACCTACACAGATCATTGCCTGATAAAGAATAATTTATTTTATTAATCTTTCAAACGTACAAAGCACGCATTGTTGCATGCATTTCTGGTCATTGCAATGCTCATTAATGTATTATTAAAACCAACATGCAAGGATGATAAGAAATTAAGTACATATGAAAAAACCAGCCAAGTGCGAGTCGTACTCACACGCACAAAAGGTTCCGTAGCACCAAATAATATAATAAAAATATTTTAGAGGCTCATTCATAATTATGTTGTATTGCTTTACATTCAACAGCAAAACTAAAGGATAATGACCAAAAGTGGTACCAAAAAGTCTCATGCTTCAATATTAAAAAAAATATAGTCATTGTTTTCATAATTGTTTACGACATTACGCGTCATGGATTTTTGAATAGGAGATTTAATTTAAAGTATAGAAGTATGAATATTGTTTCACTCCCTTTACATGACGTTCACACAACCGGTCATAGAGATGTATAATGATATAGAAACTATTTTGATAAATCAACTAACCAGTGAATCCAACCGTTTCTTTTTAACCGACTTTCTTCAAAAAGTAGGAAGTTCTCAATTCGGTAGTATTTTTATTTTTTATTAGTTTATGTTTGTTACCTCATAACTCCATCATTTGTAAACTGATTTGAAATTCTTTTTTTCATCTGAAAGGATATGCTTCCCGATTGGTCCCATAGAAATTTCATCAAAATCGGATAAGGAATTTGGTTGTTTTCCTCACGTTAATTATCACATCACGCGACGTCGCGTGATACTTGCTAGTTAGATTTGACACACTTCCCGATTTCTGATTGAGCTGAAATTTTGCACGCATGTGTATATCGCGAGACAATGCAATATTATGATGACATGGAGCTGATCTGATGATGGAGCTGGAAGGTGGCCAGAGGAACTCTGTAATAAAACGACGCTACGCCGTTGAGTTTGGACTCGTTTGATTCGTCTTGACAAGTACTTTGTCTCTAGATGGTACCCAGGGTCTGGTGATGGAGCTGAATGGTGGTCACAGGTAGTCCGTAATAAAATGACACAATCCCATCGAGTTTGGGCTCGTATGATTCGCCTTGACGAGTACTTTGGTCCTAAAATGTATCCAGTGTCTGATGATGGAGCTGAACGGTGGCCATAGCAACTCCGTTATAAAACGACAAAACCTTATCGAGTTTGGGCTCGTATGATTCGTCTCGACGAGTACTTTAACTAACTTCTAGTTACAATGTAAAAACTAATCACGACAAAAATTTGTGTGGTATGCTACAACTAAAAAGGGTAAAATAAAAAAACTTTCTGCGAAAACAAAACCGACTTCCAAAATCACTAAAAAAGTCTAAAATAACTTGACTTTTTGAAGTCGGTGTCTTTGTTTGTATCATTGACTTTTTTGCCACCGACTTCCGAAGAACTTTTAAGAATAAATACTTAGAACGTTTGCGGCAAAAACATTTTACGAATTATGTGTATTTCCTTTGCTTTCTTTTTGTTGAATAACAGTAACAATTTATCCATATACTCTATTTATCCATCATTCCATATACTCGTAGAAGCAAAACGACGAATGTTCCCCTTTAAACAAATAACAGAGCCTGTACCATGGAGCTACCTGGTACAAAATATGAAAAAAACACTCTCTGACTCTTATCAATATCTTGTCTAACACGACACAAGCGACTAGTAAATATTTACGAATGTTATCAGCAAACATTTTTAGGTGAACTGTGATAAAATTCTAGTGAAATGTTTAAGATAGCAGTTAAAATAAATAGAACACGAGGTGTTTATTTGGGGTCTTACAAAACACTTATTATATCTTGATTCATCGTTGGAACGTTCTCAGGCGATTTGTCAATAGATTTGTTTTTATTTAATTCTGTACATACTTATTTTCATTTTTAATATTTCTTAAAAAAACATAGGATAAAAAAACATTTAAAAATAGTAGCCCACCAGTATCAGGAAAAAATTACCGGAGTTCCTCTGAAGGAGAAAGCACAATTTGTGTACCTACCTACATCTATACTAATATTATAAAGAGGTAAAATTTGTTTGTATGTTTGTATGTAGGGGGTAATCTCTGGATCTACTGAACCGATTTTGAAAATTGTTTCACTAATAGGAAGCTGCATTATCCCCGAGGGCTATACTTAAAACGTGCCCGTGTGATAATTTCTGACAAAAACGCGAGCGAAGCCGCGGGCAACAGCTAGTAGTACATAATATCTTGATACATGTCATGTTCAATATTATTCTAAGTGTACAATGTTTACTGTTTAGATGTTTAGATTTAGATCTATATGAACTCAGCAGTGTCGCTGATGACGTTACCACTTTTAGGGTAAGTCAATAGACTTACCCTAAATGCAATAGCATATCACCTATTGGGAGCAATTCTGCGTTCCTGACTTGCAAAATACGAATCTCAACATTGAAACTGATGACAGCGATGCGGCGGAGTACTTTGACGCCTAAGTGTCCTATTGTCGTCGTTGTATCCTTATATGTAAATTGTAGGTACCGTCTAAGTGTCCTATTGTCGTCATTGTATCCCTATATGTAAATAATAATTGTAGGTAACCAACGGGTCATTATTACTCAGCCTCCGCTGTCCGTCCGTCCGTCTGTCTGTCAGCGGGCTGTATCTCATGATCCGTAATAGGTAGACAGTTTAAAATTTTCACAGAATGTGTATTTCTGTTGCTGCTATAACCACAAATATTAAAAATGAATGTGGCCTCCTCTACTACGATGGTACGGAACCATACGAAACCCTTCATGCGTGAGTCCTATTCGCACTTAGCTGTTTTTTTAAATATTTAGTTTAAATCCCATCTTATTCAAACCTTCTTGGAATTTGAATTGCATTGAAAGAAACAACACAACACCCATTTATAACATTCGCTATGGTTATACTACCGTTTCATTATTCTGCAATTGAAAAGGCATTATTACCTGTTCTGTAGTATTTACATAGTCAATGTATGTTCTAGGTTCATTGATATGCATGAATGAACTACGTTTATGGAGAAAACGTATAGTAAAGGGAATAATACGTTTGTTTACATTTCTTTTGCAGATCATAAATTGTGTTAAAGTGTTACTATTATTACATTATCTATCATTATTATATCTAGGAACAAAACATTTTATACAATACGGAATGTAAGAATTATTTATTATATCGAAGCTCTTAAATGATTTATTATGATTACATTGTCATAATTATATCTCTACTCAATTGATCGGACATAAATGATACTGAGATCATCATTGGCTTAGCCTTTTTCCGACTACGTTCGGGTTCCAGAGTAACCCAAAGCAACAGCCTATTTCACCTCCACAACCTAAAGTTGCTGGATAAAACGATACGTCTTGGTAAGACTGATAGTCAGAATTTCAAGCTTCTGACCCGCAACGACTGTCGCAGATCTGCGAATGATAGCCGAAATAACTTGCTTTCTTAGAGCACGGAGGTGTAACGGATGGTCTCCCATCCTCGGACGAACGTCGGGTAGCGATGCCTCAATGATCAACCTGACTGTTCCCTCTGTTTAGGTTACACCGAACACAAATAAATGTTTATTATCAGTCCAGTTAAGTACAGCAACAGTCTGTTTCCTAATCATCCCATGCGTCATCAAAATGTGGCAGTGAACCGCAGTGAACCAAATCGTTTGACGAGAATGAGTCAGACCCATTGAAGTAAATTGGATAGTTAAAAAATACCGTTGAGCACTGACCAAACTGAAATAAATCCCGCGCGGGATTAGAACGAAATTTTGCCCGCACCCAGTAGTGGATCATCTTGTCTGTTCAAACTGGTGCGAATATTCTTTTTTTTCTCTCGCAGGTCAACCTATGAGGCTGGTTTCTGCTTAAGCGGACTATCCTGTGGATGCTTTTAGAGGAAGGCCTCCGGATAGTGGTTTAAAACTTATTAAGTATACGACCGGGCGTTAAGACGAGCCTCGGCTTAGAGCGTCGCTGGGATGGACAGTAAAGGGACAGGCTGGATCTGAGTAAGATTATTTAGGGACTCGGTTTAAAATTACTGGCTCAGCGTCGCGGGCTGGCTCAAGCAAGGGTCGGGGGGCGGAGGAAGCGCGAATAGTCGAGTGCCTTCCTAGTATTTACACAATCTGCACGCGTAATTAAGTCCCGCGTCCCGCGCGGGGTTCGCCTGAGTATGGTCAGAGCTTTACTAAAAGATAAAAGCTGCTGAAAATAGACTGAGATATAAGTGTACTTTTATTTAAACGACTGGTTACATTGGTTACGTCAAAGATATTTTAAGAAAACCATACTGGCTGTTGCATCTGTTATTGCAATAGTTAAGAGGGTATTTATACGACTCATACTTGTCATATACTGGTACATTTTGAGAGCAATGACAAACAACACAAAAGTGAAAAGTTGATCGTGTTTCAACACGCTTCCAAAGGAAAGAGAGATAGAGAAAAACACGGTGTTCTGAACAAAGTAACTGACAAACTACTCATCTATTTGCGGACAACGCAATGTCCACTCGTTGACCACGCGACGTTTATTGGTTGACACGCGGCATCCAACCATGGACTGTCCGCAACGAGTGGATACCAAACGACGAGGTGGTGCTGGTCGGGTGTCGGATAGGTCTAATGAGCCGAACCTCTCTTCTCGTACTATACTAACACGAAAATGGGCGAATGCATGTATATACTGCAGTGTCGGGTGAAAAGTGCAGTTACCTAACAGAACTAAGAATAGTAGAATGATTAACCAATGGTTGACAGATACTGACGAATAAATAAATGATTGACAAATATCACTCGGGCTCTTGGCTCACTCGGCCATTGGATATTATATGTAGGGTAGTATTTCACGAACCATCAAACCGTTGGTATCAATATTATGTCTCTGCAAGAAAAAAGGAAATTCAGAAAAAGCTGCAAAAAGAAAACTATATTATTTAACTTTGTATGTATTGAAATCCCACGTAACTTTTTGCATGGGAATTAAAATATGACTAATTTAAATAACAGAACAAAAGAATATAATGAAGTGTTTATTAAAAACAATGCAGAGCTAAAATACCACGTTTGTAACTCAAAGAAGACATGACGGTTCATAAAATAAAAATTCTAAATATTGAGACTGTAAAATCATTTGTCACTTGGTATAAGCGTTGCCACAAGTGAGAGTGCTGGGATACAGTGAGCCATAACTCATCACGCGGGCCCAGTGTACGTTGGTGGATGACACATGTCGCGGTTTTTCTCTTTATAGGTTAGTCATGCAGGTTTCCTCACAATGTTTTCCTTCACTGTTTTCAGAGAAGTATTGATCGAATAACTTCCACAAAGTTAAGTGCCTCTGGCTTTGAAGTAAAGTTGTAACGGATGTCTTTTTAGCGGAAGCAGGGGCAGATGCGGAGGTAATGAGCCTGGCCTGCGCGGATGCGGAGGTTAACCGAGACGAAAGCGGAAGTGGGGAAAAAGATCAATAAGCATTTATTACCAGACTGTCCCAGAAGGAGGGTAATGTTTTTATTTAAATAAAATCTAAATAATCATATTTAAAAAGTCTTTATCCAAAATAGGCACATCATAGTGCCCTATCAGTTAAGTTTACTAGGTAAGTTTACTGGTAATCGAAATTAAGAAGAGACAACCTCCGTTATAACTCCGCAGAAAACTTAACTTAACTTAACTTAACACCAATCGATCGATCGATGGTAGAATAGATTAGCCGAAAGAGAGAAACTATCGATCGACGTCGACTAATACCTTCTTTTACCGTCGATACTTACGTGGGCGGAAGCGGAGGTACGAATTCTTACAGAAGTTTCGTACTTACGGAGGCGGAGTCGACGTCGATCGATCGTTTTTCTCTTTCGAGTAATCCATTCTACTACGGATCGATCGTCGACCGATGCCATCGATCGATAGTAGAATGGATTACTCGAAAGAGAAAAACTATCGATCAACGTCGACTAATACCTTCTTTTACCATCGATACTTAGGTGGGCGGAAGCGGAAGCGGAGGTACGAATTCTTGCTGAAGTTCCGTACTTACGGAGGCGGAGACAAGGTTCTGTTACATCACCACTTTATAGCCACGAACTACGTCACGTAGGTCGGAAGGGCCACTACCGATTGATCGACATTAATTGATATTTATTTATTAAATTAGGCTTCGGAGCCAATTTCATGTTAAATTCCGATCAAATTAATCATTATTAAATATAAACATAAATGTAACCTACAAGCAACAACTTATGTCTCTGGCTCCTCAGCAGTACATTATAATGTCTGTTTACAGCTGTTTATACATGAAATTCACAAAATTTCACATTATTCTGGTGACTCACTCTCTGAGTTGGCTAAGTATGAGTAAGTAATTTGTTTGACATAATTATCTTATTGTAGTGACAATAGTCTGTTCTCTATTTACTTTGATACTTTACAGTTGCTTTGTAAGTCGTTTAAAAGCAACTACTTCGGTATTATTACGGTCCAGCAGGGCTATTACGTATTTGTGTTGACAGTTCATAGTGATCATCACTTGGCGAGTTTTGATATACAATAATGACCGTTCTTGTTAGTTTCAACTGACGCAGAACTTTCATTGTGTATAAAAACTCGCCAAGTGATGATCACTTTGAACTGTCAACAGAGATACGCAATGGCCCTGCTGGTATGGTCATAGTATTCCCAGTATAATATAAATACGGTGTGATTTGTTTACTTTATTAATCAGTCCGTAATAACTACCTTTAAGTGGGAACAGTCACAGCAAACCACAACTAGCAAGCAAGCGCATGATGTTTATGGCGTTGTACGAAAATGACGTTTTGTGAAAGTGACAATAAGCGAAAGTGACCAAATATTTCACGATGACATTTTGCGAATTTGACGATCTGCGTCAAGACCTTTATTTTACCCACTACGCGATACTTTAATTTTAATTTGGTTGGTTGTCGAAATCCTAAAAATATACTTTAAGCATTCTTCGTCTTGCCGATAATTCTCTTTTTTTATGAATAAATTAGCTTTGGCTAGAAGTGCAGGTGGAACCGCACATAGTGGAGGACAGGAGGTGAGCCATACTTTGCGTTGAAGAACCGCAGTCACACACCGCTTCGTTCGACTGAATCAGCTTTGAACTTTGAGCATTAAATTGGTAGTTATGACAAAGCCGACTCACCCAAAATTGTTACCTGGAAATAATTGTCGTAGTTGTTATAGTGTGCGCAGACGCCTCGCTGACTCGCTGCGGGAACTCCACGGGTCAATGAATGATTCAATATAATGGTTGTGAATGTGAGTGGTCCCCTACGTCACGGCGCAAAAAACTTTCCCCTCGGGCAATAGTGATAGCGACACTCGTGCGCCGGTATTGCCACAACGAGTTGTGGGAAAATACCATTTGGATCTATTTGGCTTGCCTGTTTTAGTCACATAATATGACGCACCAGTTTCTTCTACGAAATTTATTAACTATTCGACGTAATATTACGTAACTTATTCCGCCTTAGTACATCTTACATAACCGAAATTGGAGCTAACTAACCTCACAAGGTCTGGCTAGCATATTTTTTTTTTTTCGAGAAACCTTAATGTCTATCTTGTTCTTACCAAAAACAGAATTAAATATAGAAATATTTTGAAACAATAAAACAAACAGGCCTAAGAGATTAATTCACATTTATATTTCTACATGCCTACATATTTAGAAAACTTGAGGTCAATATTCGAGTATTATGTGAACAGTCGTGTGAATGAAATGCACCGTTAGCGAGAACATGCACGACGTTATACAATCGCAATACGTGGACATTTTTAAATTTGTAGGATATCAAAAACATTTTGAAGTCTTATACATCAGCATTAAGCATTACCATTTGTCCATTCTTATTTTGGACTTTAAATTGATGGACGTTAAGGAGGACTGTTGACTCAACTGTCCTCTTTATCGTCCTTTCATTTCAGATGAGCCTACGTCCCCAACAGTGTTGTGGGACGTAGGCTTTGATTTCATTTGTTTTATTAAGTTCATGTGGATGGTCGTGATAAGTACAGATACTAGTCAAACTTTTTTTCATCTCCTTCTACATACCCAAGTCTTCGTTGGAAAATCCAAAATTAGTAATGGCCCACAAATGCGAGACAGACATGGCCCAAAATTTGAATGAGTAATGGGCCCTTCGCTAGCAATGTGCCACAAGTCACACTCCTTACGAGCCTGGTCTATTGGATATTTGTATCATAGACACAAAAAATAAGGTTTAATCGTGCACTAGGCGAATGGAGGTTGTACGAGTAAGGATCGTAGCCTGTGGCGTTCTATAGTTTCTGGTTACACGGGAAAAAGCCGTGAACTTAAGTAAATTTGTGTGTCAATATTATATCAATGCTTAAACTAATTTCAAATCAATGGTCATTTACGTGATTACGTCGTGTTATCTGTTATCAGCTTATCATAATAGTCCACTAAATGGAGATAAATAAAGCCGCCGCAGGTTTCTGTTTTAGATTTTTGCTTACAACTTTTTGTTTTCATTCATACATACATACATAAACTTACGCCTATTTCCCATGGGGATGGGTAGGCAGAGACCACAGAACGCCACCTGCTACGATCCTTACATACTCCTTTAACCTCGTCCACGTTCATACATCTGGGGGTTACTATGACGTCTTTAAGCAGGAGTAATTCCAGTGTGGGAAAGAGACAGATCTATACTGGTCGTCTAGCGCCATCTCTTTCCCACAATGGAATTACTCCTGCTTTAAGACGTCAGGTAGGCCAACAGGAAATACACGTTTTTGCTTTCAATTCAGAGCGTTAACGTAGTACGGCATTTCATACAAACTTTAAAGTAATTTTTATTCGAAAGGACTGCACCTTTTCTAGTGAAACTTCATACGCTTAAGCAGAATATATATGTCTACAAATTTTAAGGAGAACTTTTCGAAATATCTTTTTAGAAGAGAGATTGTATTTTAGATTTTCTATAGAAACAAGTTACAAAAAATCGGTTCAGTCATTCGAAAAAAATTACTTGAATGATTGTATGAAATGCCGTACGCTCTTAATAATGATTCTGAAAATGATTGAAATACTAGCCACACAGTCTGATTTCCGGCAGAACAATGGTGTTGCAAGTACGTTTACAGGTAAATGGCATTTTGCAGTAGGTAGGTACTTCACTAACGTATACGTATGTTTAGGTACTTTTTTTTGCTGTCTCGTTGGCTATGGTACTATGGTTGCAATCGCTACTGCTACAGATGACGAGGTCTTGTGTTCGATTTCCCTTCAGGAATTTCTCGGCAGTAGACCAGCCGGGCTATTGCGTATCTCTGTTGACAGTTCATAGTGATCATCACTTGGTGAGTTTTGATATACAATGACCGTTCTTGTTGGTTTCAACTGACGCTACCCGTGCAGAACTGTCATTGTATAACAAAACTCGCCAAGTGATAATCACTATGAACTGTCAACAGATTTATTTATTTACTATCTCTAAACATACAAATATCCTTACAGGCTAGACCCAATGCGATATTGCAGCACACTTAAAATTTAAAGATATACGCAATAGCCCTGCAGAAATTCGATTTGTGCCCCGTTGCTTGAAATAACCAACTTAACCATAACCGGCGAAGTGTCGGTTTACTATTAATTGAAATAAATACGTCAAAGTAAATACGTAGATTTAAAAATACCCGTATACAAGATAATATTTTACGTAACTACCCCAGCTTCGCACGGGTGCAATGTTTTGCTTAAAAACTTTCCTCTCGAATCACTCTAACTATTAAAAAAAGCGCATCAAAATCCGTTGCGTAGTTTTAAAGATCTAAGCATACATAGGGACAGACAGCGAGAACCGACTTTGTTTTATACTATGTAGTGACTAGCGACCCGGCCCGGCTTCGCACAAGTGCAATGACATACATTTAAACCTTACTCTTAAATCACTCTATGTATTGCTGAAAACTGTATTAAAATAGTTGCGTAGTTTAAAAGATCTAAGCGTACAGTCAGCGGGAGCGACTTTGTTTTAAACTAGGTATGTAAAGATTCAAACAACGTTGTAAGCTTTCACGGTTTACAACTAAACTTACGCAAAAGACAAAAAGAAAGAGGGTAGACAGATTTGTCTGCTCTTAACAATTTATTTTCCATCCGCATTCTCCAGTCAACCCGCGATCATGGGCGCATGCAACAGCGTCGAAATATCAGGAGCTCAAAATAATAAACAATCACGGAATATAACCCGTAAGTTACAGTAAAATATTATATAAAGATTATCTTTGGATGATACGGACTGTGCTTGTTGCAAACAATTTAACTAAAATGCTATAGATTTTAGGCTATAGGCTATTTACGTTAAGTTACGTTTACACCGAGCGCTTGTGCTTAGGGCCTTTAAACTTTGAATTGATGAGCCACCATACAAGGCAGTCTAAAGACAGTAGACCCCTACCACTCTGAGCGGAGCGGAAGGGAGTGTCAGACTTGTACTGACTAAAACCCATCCATGTTCCTTCTTTTGCCCTTTGTGTTTCAGGGCCGCGGTATCTTTTCGAACAGTCTCGCAACCCTGGCAGGCATCAGTCCTTTCGAACCCCTTCCCGTTTGCTGTCATCTCTTTGAGGCGCGCGTGGAACACGAACACGCCGTCGACACGGCCTGTCGACGACGCGGACGGACGAGGACGACGAAAAAGACGGTCGGAAGGCGAGTTAGCCCATTACTCACCGTCCACAGACCCGCAAAGATAGTAAGAGCTTGAGGGTAGATTTCAACCCGTCCTTTACAAATAATATGTCAACCCATCCTGATCAAGATTTCAACCTATAATATTTTACAGCTTCATTGATCGAAGAGTTGATTACGAGTCTGAAGCCAAGCGGGGAATGTTCGAACGAATACTAATTCAATTATTCTGTTAGAAATTACCTCGTTTGGACCGATTACCGACAGTGGACCTAAGCACCTATTGGATAAGGTTCAAATGGCTTTTAATAAGTTCGGTCAGACTTAACATTCTATGTGGCCAGTCACCCAATACCTAAAAGAAGGTATTTTCCTTAGTTGATTCATATTAAAGGAGCAGGATATTAAAGGTAGCTCTTCTGGTATTATCAAGATACAAGAAGCGTTTGTTACAAGACTCAGTAACTCATATATGTTCATGTTCTAGGTATGAAAACCAGAGCTGCATAACGAAACAACAAGTATATTTCAATTATTTTTAATTATAAACATAAATATCACAATTAATGTCTCTTACAGATATCACTTCGAGAATTGTTTACGGATTAATTTTAATAATTTTGGTATTAATGGTCTCAGATAGATTACCCCTGAAATAATGAATAATGTTGACTGTAAGTAACAGTAGTTGAGTTAAATAATAATGTAAAATGGTAAGGCCTCAGCAAGTTCAATATTAAATGTATAGGAAGAATTACAAAAAGATACACTCCTAAAGTATGACAGGAATCTTGATAACTTGATAACTTGATAACTTGATAACTTGACACGGCGACACATCAACCTGTACATTTCCAGTATAACATGGCCTCGCTTTGTATAGATTTCCCGTACAATGAGAGATCCGCATAAACTGGTTTAATATAACTTGATTGGTCGCCCTAAGTACAATCAAATAATATCTCAACATGACATTCATAAATCAGACACTTCTTATTTTCAGACATTCGTAATTTCTAGTGAAATAAGTAGCTTTCTACTTAAACATGTTTCAAATAAATCACATTTTTAAGAGCAGCACAAACAATGTTTTTAAGTGTTACGCTGACCAATAAGTACCAAATTGAGCAATTTCTGGCACGAACGTTCAACAAACAAAATTACTATAAAATGACTGCACCACAATTAAGGTACCGGCACACAAAACATTAAACTAGCAGATCTGTCCTGAGTTGAGTTTTCTTAATTCTTTAAGGAATTCAAATGTTTATAGAAAACATTCCTATGGTTAAGTATCTGTCTTTGAAAATTACCAAGAAGAAAGAAACTGCGAGTATGTAAGTTATGTTGTAAATCGTGGTGTATGTAATCATGTACTGCCATTAAAACTCCTTATAAAAACACCAGGAAATGCAATATAAAGTTCTTTTCACACACAAGTCAGACACAACTCAGCTGCTTGTAGATTCACAAAATATAACAATGTTGTGTCTTAGACACTATGCAATAAGTTAATACGCTAACTTAATACGCTATACAAAAAGCTAAAACCGCAGCCACTATCGTAAACATAGGTCCATTGCGAGCTGCCGAGTTTTTACGTTGTATCGACTTATCCGCGTATGTCTGTAATAGACCACACGGCACATTCTTCCTCATATTGTGTGTTGCACTGGTACGAATCACGAAGCACTTCATCCCTGGTGTCACGTCCACAGGTTTTCCTTTCACGTCCAAAGCATTCACGAGAGTCGTGTTTGTCGTAGTGGTAGTCACTACAGAAGAAGACACCACCCCGTTTTGCGCCTGCGCACCAGTCACATTTTGAGTCACATTTAAAGGATTTCCGGGCACCACAGGAACACCAGGTACTCCCGTCGCATTAACGGGCACTAACGTTCCGTTAGGTAGCATTGCGTACAGAACATTGCCTATTGCCGGCGTCACGGGTCCAGGCGTCGACGGCTGTTCGGGCATCATGTTAGTCATGTTCATAACTGTCGTGTTTGTCACGGTAACCACTGACGTAGATGTATTGGTGCCTGTAGTGTGAGATTGCTGCGCTTGATCTTGTAAAATAAAACTGCTTATAATCTGGCAATCAATTTTGGTCTGCTCAGAGTCACCGTTGTCTTTTCTTATCTCAAATTTGCACACTTCGCCCGGTTGTGGTGTGTAATGCGTTTTACCGTGCCCGCTGGCTGCGTAAGCGGCGACGCCGAGAGTTCCAAGGTTGAGTAACGCCAGACCGGCTAACAATGTGCCGTATTTACTGTCTGAGTTTTTGTATTGGTAAACATAAGTCGGAGGAGTACCGTGATACACCGGGTAGCTCACCGGTGCTCCGCCGCGGACGGGAGAGTACGAAATCTGTTGCGGAGGAGCGTAGTGATAGTTGTGGATGTTCGTTGTGTGATGTACAGCAGGTTTATTTTGTGGGTATCCGTGACTGTTACCAGAAAGACCGCTGCCAGAAGACGGGTAACCAGGACTTCCGCCAGAAGACGGATAGGCAGGTTTTCCTCCAGATGATGGATATGTATGAGCACCTCCCGAAGAGCCACCTCCAGATAAGCCGCCACTTGACGGATATCCGTGAGTTCCGCTGGAGTGTGTACCTCCGGACGATGGGTATCCGTGGCTACCCCCGCCAGACAGCCCGCCCGTGCGGTGACCTCCGCCAGACAAGCCGCCCGATTTAGGATAACTATGTCCGCCACTAAAACCTCTCCGACCCGATATTGGTTCTAATAGCACAGCTAGTAGAAAAGCGTACACCAACGCTCGCTTAGGGTTTAACATTTTGAAAGTCACACTAACTGCACAACACGTCCGCACTGTACACTCGTGCGCACTGAACTGAAGTCAGGCGCGGGTGCGCGGCCTGTTGGTTGCGCTTGGGTATTTCGATGACGACACGAATACAATTCATTTTATTTGTAAACAAAAATGTTGCCACATTTTAGATATAACCTCCCTTAAAGCATATTAAACTAACAATATTTGCTGCCCAGTTTGGTAACGATTCTATTCATTAATAATATACGTACCGATACCGGGTATCTTTTGTGTATGGTGTTCGATGGATTAAGAACAATTTGTAAATATGTATTGTTGTCCTACTCATTCTCCCCTTGTTATGACCAGAAGTACTTTCATTTGTAGTCCAAAATAAAATTGGACAAGAGCCTGAAAAACCGTTCAATATGCAGAATTTTTTCCTTTTTCCTATACTTAATTTTTAGTTCAGATAGTTACAACTCTAAAATTGTAATGTCAATAGATAGCTAATTTTATAAAGAATCCTGTGAAATTTAAAATCACAATAAAAAAAAAAAAAAAAAGCGATGCGCGGTTCTCAATTCGGTAAAGCTCCGAAATTCGTTAGTGCGCACAGAATTTGAACAAATCGTAGTCATCAATACGACACTTTAAAATAGAAAAATATTCCTAAAGAGTTACGACTCGCTTCCTGAAACCTTATGAAGAGTTAACTTCAGAATCAGAAGTTAACTCTTATAAGGTTTCGGCGCTGTTGTTTCTGTCAAATGAGACCCTTTTTCTACACGTCGTTCCCTGCAGATACCCGGAGATACCCGGAGCCTATAGGTGCAAGGCCGTAGACCTTTGTTGGACCGTAGAGAGCTACGCGCACGAGAACATCTGTTAGGCACACTCTTCCCAAGTTCCCACTACTCTCCGCGTTCATCGATCGAGCACGTCCGGCACACTGTTGTGTAGCAACAATGGCCCGAAGAGCAAGGCATGGGGCCAGATATATGGGACTTAAGTTCTAAGTCTGTACAATGGTTTTTAAAGATTTTTTCTGACATTCAAAATTTTTTGTAGATTAGTTTATATAATTTTGGCATTAATATCACAAAATAATAACGTAATGAATATGATAACAGTTAGTTAAAAATCTAAAATAGAAAGGCAAGTACAATATTTATTAAATAACAAGAAAAAATACTTGAATATAAAACGACACAATATCTACATGACATTCATAAAATTTCTCATTTTCCAGATACACACACACAAATCTTCATAGCACATTTATGGAAGTTTTTTTAAAGATTTTTGTATGTACCTTAGTATGAGAAACAAACTAAATCACAGTTTTATTAATGTCCTCTGTGAAAAAAATACCAGAAAATTAAATAAAAAATCTTCGCATTCAAGTCAGATACTATTGTTAACGTAGGTCCATTGCGAGCATTCAGTTTCTCACTATCTGATTGTTTTGCGTATGTCAATAATAGACCACATGGCACATTCTTCTCCATTTTGTGTGATGCAGTGGTATGAATCACATAGCAGTTCATGCCTCTCCTTACGTTCGGATCGCGAGTGCTCATCGTAAGAGTGGTCGTCGAAGGAGTGGTCGTCGTAGGAGTGGTCGTCGTAGAAGTGGTCGTCGTTGGAGTGGTTGTTATAGGAGTTGTCGTCGTAGGAGAGGTCGTCGTAGGAGTGGTTATCGTAGGAGTGGTCGTCTTATGAGTTCTCGTCGTAGGAGTGGTCTTTGTAGGAGTTGTCTGTTCAACATACGGCACTAACATTCCGTTAGGTAGCATTACGTACAGAAAGTTTTCTGTCGTTGTCTGTATATTGGCTGAAGGCATTACTCTCCTGTTGGCGACTGTCGTAGTTGTACTGCTTGCTTGTAATAGCGCTTGGTCTTTTAAAATAAAACTGCTTATAATCTGGCAATCAATGTTCGTCTCGTCGTAGTCACCGTTTTCTTTTTTTATCGCAAATTTGCACACTTCGCCCGGTTGTGGCGTGTAATCCTTTTTACCGTGTCCGCTGGCTGCATAAGCAGCAGCGCCAAGAGTTCCAAGGTTGAGTAACGCCAGACCGGCTAACAATGGGCCGTATTTATTATCTGAATATTTCAGCTTTTCAACGTAAGGTGGAAGTTGGCCTTGATACGCTGGGTAGTGCACCGGTGCTCCGTGGCGGACAGGAGGGTAGGAGACCATTTGAGGAGTTCTGTAACTATCACCAGAAAGACCAGCAGATAACGGATAACTATGACTTCCGCCAAAAGACCCATGAGACCCACTTGGCGGATTACTGTGACCATCGCCAAACATACCGCTCCATTTAGAATTACGGAGTCCGCGACCTCTCCGTCCCGATGTTGGTTCTAAAAGCACAGCTAGTAGAACAGCGTACAACAACACACGCTTGGTGTTAAACATTTTGGAAGTCGCGATACCAATACAACACGACTAGCCACCATCAACAATTCGTGCGCATGGAACTGAAGTTTTCACTGAATATGACTTTGGATAGTTCGGCGATGACACAACAATACAATTCATTTAATTTGTTTAATAAAATGTAAACACACTTTAGAATTTAACTTTTTACATGTTTTTAAACTAAACATAGTTTCTATGCTTTTTGATAAACATTTTGTCAGTTGGATGTTAACAAAGAGTATTTCAGAATACTTCTAACAGATTATACATACTTCTGTCAAGTCTTCATTTTAATAAAGCAGGTTGTATTACCTAATACTTTTTTATAAAAAGGTTGACAATTAGATTTTTTTAACTGCTACTTATTTAATTATGGGTAAACGCAAAAAATAGAGGCTGGCGGCCTTTGTAATCGATGCATGGACCTAAAAGCGAGGTAAATTAAAACAAACAAAAATTGATCAAATGTGCAGCCACTGTTATAAGGTTAAATCTGATTAAAACTTTGATTATTAACCTTACAAAATTAAAAATATAATTTTAGCAATTTGAGATTTTTTCCTCAAATTGAGGGAAAAACAAAAAAAAGGAATGGGGCAACGTTACAAAAACTGCCGCTGTGGCCAGGTAAACAAACGACGCCGGTGTCCAACGATCCAGCTTCTCTGAATGGATTCACCAAGGTACAGTGACGTAGACCCACCGGGTATTCGTCATTTCGAAATCCATTGTCGTGATTGGCAGTTACCGTGAGATGGATTTGGAACAATCAATTATTGCTGTCCTACTCACTCCCCCTTGCTGTAACGAGAAGATGTGATTGTTCATGATCTGTTTACTACGGACACCCCCTGCATTTATCAACAACAGGCAGTAGGTCATAGACTCATAGTGACATCTAGCGGCTTGAACGCGAATTAGATATGTACTATTCGCGGCGTTCATTGCAGAGCGTTCTTTCCATAATTGGACTAATGTCTCTCTAAAAAGAGCTGATAGATTTTAAAACATTTTTATATTCTTTTTATATTAAGTATTACTACCAGTATTAGTATTAGTAGTATTCTACTAGGTTTAGGTGGTGTGGTTTCTAGGTTTAGGTGTAGTCAGGTTCACTCAGAAAGGTTAACTCAGAAGTTGCCTAAACTAATTTTGTTATAATGTTAACAAAAGTCGTTAGTCGGTACAGTTACACAGCTGCGTAACTGTATCTTTTCTTCTAGAATATGTTTTGAGCTTCGCATGTATTTGTCTTTTCGCCTTCACTAAACACAATTATTATTATTAATTTGATGTCAGCCAGTGTCACATCACAAGTTTTCTCTACGAGTTTCGCGTCATCGTCATCGTCAAAATGCATAGTGAATGCACGTCTTTACATATAGCTCAAATTGTTTTGTTCTTATAGTGTTCTGGATTTAGGTCTACTAGACACACTTTTTATTTTTTCTTCTTATCTCTAATAACCAATAAGTAAATGTCAAGTATACCTGTTACGAGTATTTGCATGGTTACTGACATGCCGATTTTAGATGTTATTTTGTTTGAATTTTAAGTTACAGTGCTGTTGGTGTGCTTATTATAAACTTGCTGCTGCCCGCGGCTTCGCTCGCGTTTTTACCGGAAATTATCCCACGGGCAGTGTGTAAATATAGCCTATGACACTCGGGGATAATGTAGCTTCCTATGTATATATTATAGGCATTAGTGAAAGAATTTTCAAAATCGGTTCAGTAGATCCAGAGATTACCACAGATTATCCAGACATACAAACATACAAACAAATTTTATCTCTTTATAATATTATTATAGTACTTATAGAAGTATAGATAAATAAATAGAAGCTAATAAAATTCCTAACTAAGCACTCCCATATTCAATATTGTTACCTTTTGCCAGATTCATAGGATTTTCTCAAGTATCAATTCACCTCTCCACTTCTCGGTACCACAGGTAGCTACGCTGGATCGAAATAAACGGATATAGCTCAGATTAAAATTTATATTTCCATAGAAGCAACAACTTATAACTATCATACAAGCAACAAATAGGTACACATTCAGCACATTTACTTAAATAGTTATAACTTTAACATAAAAAATTCGTTCCATTTAACATCGTCTTAACAATTACAACATGATGGTATTTCGGGACACCGTGACTTTTAATGCTTAGCTAAATTCACTACAAGCGAATTTAAAATATTTACATTCAACAATTATTCTTTTTTTAGGAATGTTTGTTCTGTCGTCTCCTCACGTGACGCTGTACGCCGGGAAGCCCCGGCAAGGCTCCTGTCAGCTGTGATCCGCGCTGACGCTGCGCACACGCCGAATCAATTCCTCAACCCTTCTGTATGGACTTTGGCATCTCTCCTCGTTAGTTTCTATAAGGTACGGTCCAGCCTCGCTGTCTCTGCCCTCGGGGGTGTGACAGCCACTGGATCCGTCAGCTACTCTGTTTATGAAAGGCTCCACGTCGGGCACCACCGTAGTGGCTATTGCCACAGCTCTGCACTCCTCCGTGGTGCTCACTTCCTCTTGCTTCTGTCGTAGCCACACTGGGGAGTTGACGTAAACTTTTGGTCTCTCTCTTAGAGCGTTGCACCTTTCTAACGCTTGTCTTCTCACAGGTATAGGCGGCCTGTACGCTGCTTGTATCGTCACTCCTCTGCCTGCGATGGAGCAGAGGAGACCCTTCAACGCTGCTCTAAAATCTTTCAAGTGATATGCGTACAAGAAAGGATTGATGGCAGAGTTTAAGTGGGAGACTATGATGCATATATATGTGAGAGGGTTTGGAATGTCCAGGTCAGGCATGAAGGCTTTGATCGCATTCACTGTGTAGAGTGGGATCCAGCAAATTATGAAGAAGAATACTATGATGGCGAGATTCTGTGTGGCTTTGACTTCTCGTTTCTGGGCAGCTCCCAGCACTCGTAGCATAGTGCCACCACCGGGAATGCGGCCCCGGCAGCCGTCCACTGTCATCACCTCGCTGAGCTGGAAATGTAAAGAATAAGTATTCAGTTTTGTTTTTGATTGCAAGAAAGAACATGCAAACTTTCGCCTTCCCTAGCTTCCTCTGACAACCGCGAGAAACTGTCTCCTTTCCTCTTACTTTAGGAGCCTCCTTCATTATAACATTCCTTATTTGAAAGTGAATTAGTCTAGTGGTCGCAAGCGCGAGTGCGTGCATGAGGTCTTGAGTTCGATACCCAGGTTGGGCAAGTAGGTATATGGTTTTATCATCAGAAAAATTTCAGGTGAAGCCTCGGAGTCTCATCATTATATGCCTAGCCTTTTCCCAACTATGTTGGGGCGGCTTCCAGTCTAACCGCATGCAGCTGAATACCAGTATTTTACATGGAGCGACTGCCATCTAACCTCCGCAACCCAGTTTAGTACTGGCTAATACGGTAAGACTGGTTGTCAGACTACAGGCCACTGACTACCTGTAACGATCTGTCAAAGATCTACAAATGGCAACCGGGACCAACGGCGTAACGTGCTTTCCGAGGCACGGGGCAAACTCGGTTTGTAATGGGTGGTCACCCATCCACCCATGCACCCTGGGAACAGATGGCATCGGTAACGCAGAATCCAGCTAGCCAATATTCTCACCACGATAATTGTGCTCGGTCCCCCCAGGAACTTCAACAAAGGCACCTATCCTCGGATCAATCCTGGCAAGCGCGGCTTAACTTGAAGATCGACCCGAACGGCTTCGGAATGAACTACATTATTATGTACGCCTCAACCTAACCCTTTTGGGATTTAGGCGAGATTTTATCATGATGATGTATGATGTAACTACGTGTCTACGTGGTGCACTAGCATGACGACACTCCTATTAGAGGAAGAGCTACACGACCTAGGGCTGACGGTCCTGACGTATGGATGCGAAACATGGAGCCAACCAACGGTAATATACGCAAACTGGAAATTTGCCACACACAGCATAGAAGGGAGGATCCTCAACAATAAAATAAAACTAGACCAACCAAACTAAAATTACTGATTGTACACACGGCTACACATCAAGCTATACATTTCCAGTTTATGGTGATCTCGCATTGTATAGGATTTCTGTTCAAAGTGAGGTCAGCTTATACTGGAAATGTATAGCTTTATGTGTAGCCGTGTGTACTTCGAAGATTGTTAAATAAAGGCTATAAATAAAATATAATATTACCTGTTTAACTACGACTCGGTAGATATGCGCATAGAAGGCAGCGAGCAGCACGCTGGGTGTCACAATGGTGGCGAAGTACAGGAACAGCAGGTAATTGTAGTCCATGACCTCGACGAAGTAGCAGCCGGGCATGTTGGTGCCGGCGTGCCAGCCAAACAGCGGCAGCAGCCCCACGCCGGCGCCCGACACCCAGCACACCGAGATTATGCCTGCAATGAAAAATAGACACGTTGAAGGAAAGTTGAGAACTTTTGTTTGTAAAGTGTTATATCCGGAATTTCGATCTTTCATTTTTCAGTATCAGCCAAGACTCGCTCCTACGAAATGCGGGTGTACTTTTAGGTACACCTCTGTCTTACCCTTCAGGGATTACTGGCGTGACGTTATGTTACACACACAAAGTTGGACGTATGTGTGCGTACTTGGACACACAGTTTTCGTTGAAGGATTGAAACTCCAGCGTTCTGAAACCGAAATGGTAGTTGTAGCGCAACCATAGTCATAGGGAATAGACTGAACGTTAGCCTCCAAAAAATGACCAGTCTGTAGAAACAGACAGAGCTACGATGCGGCCAATCCTGGGGCAAACTATGGCCGGTCCATTGCTTTGTCTCTCTCGCACTTCATGGTCAATTTTATTTGACATTTGGCGAGGGAAGGCTCAGTCGATGCTCTTAATGTCTATGAGCGAATCAAGCAGGAATTGCAATCAAGGGAATCAAGCAGTATTCGTTTGGGTGTCAAGTTGTGAATTTACAAAAACTATGCCTACCTATTGCTTAGTGGCGTTGCTTAGTTGCTCAGTTTAACGATTTCAGTATACATATTGCGCCGTATTCCTAGTTTCTGATTAGGAATAGATTTAGATGATGATGATAATGCCTATTGACGGACGTTTTAATTTGCACAAACAACTAACTAAGTACCTAAAGCTACGATCACGATCATTATTCTGATCAGCACGATCAATATTCCTCATCGTGTACCTACCGTGATTGAGATGTTAGATAGCTTTTTATCTATGCAGATAGTTTTTATTTCTACTATTATTTTGTTTTCTTTTTTATATCTGTGTCTGAACGTATCAAATGCCAATGACTGATCATTTTTAAGGCTATAAAAAGTAAGGCTAATAAGTAATAACACTGTAAAAAACAACGTCTAGGTTTAGGCTCACGCCTAACATAATGTAATAACCTGTGCACACGGTGTGTTGCGACGCAGTGTGCACAGGCTCTAAGGTTAGCATGTCCTAAAATAATTCAACGTACCAAACATCTATCATAATTGAACGTTAGGCGCACCGCTTTAATGACAATAATGGCTATGGACATCATTTAGTGGATGTAAAAGGCTAAGGTCAATGTCAATATCTGACCGAAATTTGCAACGTTCGGGTTTCTTAGCATAAACCAAAAACTGTGAAAAAAGCTTATTTTGTTATGTCAGCACGTTCAAAAGATTTGATAAATTAACAGACCGGGGTAATGGAGCGAAAGGGCTTCTTAAGAAAGAAGATAGGAGTAAATCTCCTCAATAGATCGAAATAGTCCATTTCATAAGCATTTTTGATCGAATGGGATAAGTTTCTAAGAAAGGCGCCTGTCGGATTATTGTGAGTAATCGTTGGTTAAAACTTCGGTTGCTTGACTTGTTTTGCTAGGTTCCTTTGTATTTTTTTTTTAAATTGGCTTCATTTTAATCTCATAATCGAGACCCTAACATAGTTAAGATGTGTAGTGTAGATAGTTGGCGGAGATAAGATACAGCACACTTAACACACTCCACTTTTGTCTCGCCTGCTGGTCACAAAGAATTTTGAATACCTAGCCGTAGCCAAGAAAGCTTGGTATCTTGTTCGAAAATCTCAAGCGTTTAAAGTTATTAACTTGTTTATAATAAATCTTACCCGTATCGTATTATACTTACGTAAATTAAAAATATTTAGATAAAAATATCACATAAGCGTAAGTATAGCAGCACGGAACAGCTAGGCGCAATATTGTGATCAACGAAATACTCAACTGCCATGTTGTCATTATTAAATCATGAAATTATGATAAACATTTCAGTTGAAGCTTCTAAAAACCGATTCTTTTACACAAAAGCATTCTTAAAAATATCATCTTTTTTCGCATTCATCGAGTTCCTCTTAGTTTATTTTATCGCTTATTAACTGCTTGTCTGAATGTTCCGAGTCCTCATTTTTCAACACTTGGCCTTCATCCCACGGCAGACCGCGCAAGCGCATGTGACTGTTTAATAACTAACCCAGACGTTAACACGTGGCATCAAAATAAGAACAATCTTCTGTTCAAGGACATGCCGAACATCGGCCACTCACATCCAATTGAACTGTTTAATCTAACACTCTAAGGCGAATGACAGAAAGACGTTAAATATTTAGCATTTTTTCCAAGGAGACCACTATCTCTGTATAAGAATGTAGAAATAGTGTGAATGCCCCTTTTAGTGGCTAGAAACACCTACCGTTAGGTGTTAAGTTTTGGCAAATACAAATTCCTATGCCATTCATTTAGGATTTCCTGTTTGCTAAAACCTACAATGTAACCTATAACTATTGAATTTTATTTAGGTGTTACCTACTTTTAGCGTACATCTGGTGTCGATGTGGACGGTCATTTGGGTTAAAGAAGGCATTGATAATACAACAATTTGGATATTATTTTCATAAAAAGTGTCACTATCTGCTGTTTACATTCTTGGTAATATAAAAAGTCGAGTGATATCAATGTGCATGTTCAAAACATTTTTATCATTAAGTTACTCGTTAACAACGAGTGTTCTACGCATCGAGTTAATTATTAAATTGATGCGTAGAACACTCAAATTAATTGCAATCAATTTAATAGCTCAGTAATAACTGTTTAAATGTAAAGTATTCTAAACTGTTCTAGGCATTCATTAATAAACGTATGATTTTTCCTTGTATTCCTTGCAATTATTAGCGAAATCATAGAACTGCAGCCATATATTATTATTATTATGTAGGTAATTAACTTGGCATGTAATGAGAGCTTTGAAAATATTTTAACAAAGAGATTGCAGTGAAAGGCAAACAATATTTGATGAACATCTTTATTAACATAAAGAAAGTTTTCTTACAACGTAATGTGAGAGGTATCTACATAAATGCAGTAAATGGCACATCATAGAGGACTTATCTATCTAACTAAATTATTAATTTGTAGACAAAAATCCAAAAAAAAAATCTTTAAAAGTACAACATCAAAGTTAAAAGTTTGCACTCAGAAGCATGTCATGATATAGACTGTATTACGTGCTGAGATTAATAATTACCGACACAGTAAAACTAAGGATCTACTTTCTTGCTTAACAAACTGAGATATAATTATACAATAACAACATACTTTTTGAGCTTAAATTACACAGCTATAAATAAGGACATCCACCATGGCGGATTAGCCAACCATGACTTCAACTTCTCTCTTGGTGGCAGTATTCCAGTGTCTTTCTTTGGTTCAGGCATTTTCGCATAAGCCATTAGAGTGCTACAATCAATAACGTTACTCAAGAAAGCGTCTTTCGTTTGAATCTCTACGACGCATTCCAAATCTTTCGAGTTGACTGGCGGGCCTTTCACGGACAAAGGATCTACAAGTGAGGAGTCTGTAGTACATGTCGTGACGTTCACCGTAGTTGCATTAACTGTTGTCACTGTCTTCGTAACGTTAACTGATGAATCATTCACTGGTGAAGTAGTAGTCACGGTTGATGCAGTCGAGTTCAAAGAAGAAATCAAAGTACCGTAAGCAGATAACACATTAATTGGTGTCATAACGTTCGCACTGACCACTGTACCGTTTGCTGATATTACAACGCCTGTAGTAACTGGCCCGGTGCTGTTAGACGGCACTGTAGCGTTAGTAGAAGTACTATTAAGTGCCACGGCTGGCAACACTGTCAGCACTGGCGCCACAGGCGCTGCTGGCACTGAGGACACTGTATTGTTTATCGTTGTAGTCGTCGTTTTACACACTGTTTTATTCACTTGAGTTTGTTGTGAAGGAGCCACCTTTTTACCATCTTGGGTGAAAGTCGAAACGATTTCACACGGAATTTTTAACACTTCTACACGTCCGTTTTCTTTCACTTTCAATATGCAGTTAGCTTGGTCTTGAGGTTTGTTTTCCGGTTGCCTGTATGATGAAGAGCTCGGATTATCGTACCTGTGCCTGTAGTAGTCGTCATAGTAGTAGTGATCATGGTAGTGACTATGAGACCGACCAAGATTGTACAAAGACAAGCCTGTCAGCAAATCTCCATAACGGCTGTTGGAGTTCCTGTACTCATGGATGTATGCATACTGCGGTGAGCTGTAGTACGTTGGCACAGCGTAAGGTACCGAATTGTGGTAATAATGTGTTGTATGATGGACTGAAGTACCAGTGTTCGTATTGTACGTGTGAGTCGGCTTATAATAATTGTTGTTGTTTGACGTAGATCCCGACAATCCAGTTCCAAATGGATAAGAATGGGTTCCCGAGCCAGATCCATGACTAGATCCGGAGCCCCATGATGATCCTGAAGATGACGAAGGTTTATAGCTTGATCCAGAGCCAGACAATCCAGTTGATGATGAAGGGTAACTAGATCCAGAGCCCCATGACGATCCTGAAGATGACGAAGGTTTATAGCTTGATCCAGAGCCAGACAATCCAGTTGATGATGAAGGGTAACTAGATCCAGAGCCCCATGACGATCCTGAAGATGACGAAGGTTTATAGCTTGATCCAGAGCCAGACAATCCTGTTGATGATGAAGGGTAACTAGATCCAGAGCCCCATGATGATCCTGATGATGACGAAGGTTTATAGCTTGATCCAGAGCCAGACAATCCAGTCGATGACGAAGGGTAACTAGATCCAGATCCCCATGACGATCCTGAAGACGACGAAGGTTTATAGCTTGATCCAGAGCCAGACAATCCAGTCGATGACGAAGGGTAACTAGATCCAGATCCCCATGACGATCCTGAAGACGACGAAGGTTTATAGCTTGATCCAGAGCCAGACAATCCAGTCGATGACGAAGGGTAACTAGATCCAGAGCCCCATGACGATCCTGAAGATGACGAAGGTTTATAGCTTGATCCAGATCCTGACAATCCAGTTGATGATGAAGGGTAACTAGATCCAGAGCCCCATGACGATCCTGAAGATGACGAAGGTTTATAGCTTGACCCAGAAAGTCCTGATGATGACGAAGGGTAGCTGTGTGAACCCCAGCTTGAAGAAGATGAACTTGGTTTACTCCAGCTCGAGCCCCCCCAAGAGTGGCTGCTGCTGCCGTGGCTGCTGCTGCCGTGGCTGCTGCTGCCTCTGCTGCTGCTGCCCCTGCTACTACCTCTGCTGCCACCACGACATTCTATATAACTCACAGTTAATACCGAAACTAAAAGGCACAACAGAAATGTTCTGCTGGCCATTTTGCATGACGTATACATGCGAGAGCTCAGACGCGTTTGATCTCATGCCCGTTGATTGGTTTTATTTAAAACAAGTTCGTGCATCTGTGTGTGCGTGTATGACGTAAACGACTATTCAGGGAACCTCAGTTGCCGTCTCTTTTACTCTCGCAGACAAAAGATAAGAGAAGGCTAGAGGTGAAGTAAACATCAAACTAATTCTTACATTTGCTCTGATAAGTGTAGCACAACAGGCAATTAAGCAGAATTCGTTTAATATGGGACCGGTTTCATATTTATTTTTGTACGCAATGGGAAGTCCATAATTAATGTATTGTTGTCAAAAAGTGCCTTCAAATGTGTAGTTTAATGCGGAGAATAGGATAACATTTATAAAGAGTGTAGCAAATGTTCTAATTCGGGTTTTACCCCACTCGGCTCTGTTTTTTTTTAACGATGCACCAAAATTTCGTAAGAGGCTTAGTAGCTTCTAAGAAACTGGTTTGGCTCGGACGTCAGCGTGACTCATGCGCAGACAGATTGACGTACACAACAACAAGTGAGCCAGGTAGTTTGGTATGTGATAAGAGGCTTCCTAATCAATTCCATGATTAATGGAAGCTGTAGAAAACAACTGAGGAACATAATTGTACCTAGAACTCATACGCAATGCGTAAGTACATTTATCATTAATTTACTAATTACATGTGTGGTTTTACCAACTCGCACTGGGCCTTCGTGGTGGATTTTAACTTATGGCCGACTTCCACCAGCACACAAGAGACCGTTGTCCCATCATATGGGATAGGTACTGGACTAAACAAATTGCAGCACAAGTAGCCTTACTGAGGATCCCCCACCCTGGTTTGCGCAATTTTTTTCACCCTGGTTGTCAACGTATTTCGTAAAATTGTCGGTGGAAAATGTATTGATAAAACAAGTTCGTGGTGTTAATTCCGATTAAGGCCACGCGCCAAAAAAACCATGCTGCCACGCAATTCACCAAAACGTAACAATTTTAATGAGGATACTATTCAAATGAGCGAAAATAAATTCAAATAACTACAGAAATACTAAGTGGGCGCATGACAGTGACTTGAAAATACAATTTTGATGCCACTAACTTGGAAGTCAGCTACCGGGGACCGCTCTCATCGCTCGGCTCGCGCTCGTTTGTTCACATTTCTAACCTAACCTAACCCATTTGGTCAGGGTGCCCTAGCTTAGTTACTGCGACCACCTCGGCTCTCACAGTTCCTACTTAGCCCATTTGACCGGGGTCATCATCTGTCTACCCTTTTTCCAACCATGTTAGGGTCTTCTTCCAGTCTAACGGGTTGTAACTGAGTACCACAATTTTACATGGAGCGACCGCCTTTCTGACCTCCACAACCAGGGACTGGGTAATACGATACCCCTTGGTAGGGCTGGTTATCAGACTTTTGGACCACTGATTATACAGGATGTATGGGACCGCCCTCCACAGACTGATGGGGTGAATTGAGTATATCATACTAAGATGACCGGTACAAGAAATTATTTCAGGAATGTTATGGATTTGTTTTATTTCCTCATACGCAATGTATCGTTACCGTGGCAAAACTCTCGCTCGTAGCGAACGGCAAGCGCAACGACGAATTCGGTGAACTCTGTAGCTAGAAAGGAAGTGAACAGCTGATTTCACGCGTCGTTGATTAGAGTATTTCAACATACATTGTTTGATTTTTATTTTAGTCGTATTATTTACATAAGTGGAGTGCTGCGTACAGGGAATGTTATTTTACATTGAAATAAAGGATAGAGAAAATAAACTGAAAAAAATAAAGAAAAATTCCGGTGGAATATGATTCAAAATAAGGAGCTGAATGCACCCTGTCAGATTGTGGAGGGCTGTCTCTTACACCCTGTACGTAACGACTGTCAAAGATCTACAAATTACAGTCGGAAAAACAGCAAGACAGCAACAGAGATATGCAATAGCCCTGCTGGACGAAAAAAAAAAGCAAACAGCTTGCGCGTCGTGACTGCGAGAAGCAGGTTACCACTCAGCATGATGCTGTGTTATAGGGGCCCACAGCAAAGCGCTGGTTTTCAGTAGTCACCCGTGAATAAAAATTACAAACAGACACTGTTATTTATTTGTCGGCTTAACGACCCATTTGGCCGAGGTGCCCTCAGGTTATTTACTGCGATCAATTTCGGTCAAAAGAGACATGTCATATATTTTTAATAAAAAGGTACACCATTAGAAACACAAAGTTTTTAGACGACATGGAACAAAATTAAAATGTCTCGACTAGACGAGTTATTAAACGTTCTTCAACCAAGTCGTTTGGCTAGCTGTTTGATTGAATGGCTGAATGTAATTCAGACCGCTGCTGCTCAAACCGCGCCATTTAGTAAAAAGGCTATGCTGTTCATTGAAAGGCTTATTAGTATTACGCTTGTTAGCCTATTTGACCGCTTTAGTATTAAATTCGCTCGCCTACATCTTAAATAACCAATTTAGATTAATTTATGTCCCACTTTTAGCTGCTCATTTTTACCCGACTGGCGGCCAAAGGAGGATAATGTGTTTATTATCAGTCTATACAGTATGTATATTTGTTCCTATGTAGCGTTGTAGAGACCAAACGTGTAGGCCGATTTTGATGATTCTTACGTCTATCGATTTCTTGAAAAAAAAGTAACCGTTAGATATGGCTATTGAGTTTTACAATTTTACGTTTGACATTTTTTTTTTTTTCTTGAAATTTCAGCATCTATTAATGTTAAGATTTCGAATAGATACGAATCCTAAATTGTTAAGTGGTGTTCTTATTACCTAGACATTATTACATTAAATTTAAACAAACTGACGTTTCGTAATAAAATTCTATGTTTAACATGTCCTAATATTTGTATGTAGTAATATTTCTATGGCTAAACATGTAAGTTCACAAGCCTATTTATAAGACCTTCATGTACCATGTTTTTATACAAATAAAATTATTATATTCTATTCTATTCTTGTCTTAACCTTGCGAGTTTCACTAAAGACAAGACAATAATCAAAATTTACCACAGTGACAACTAGAATAATGTTGTCAACGTGAAAAAAAAAAACTCGATGAACTACGTCAAGTGGGGTATCGTTGAATAGGTATTTAAAAATAATTTCGAGGTTTCTTTCGTAATTTTTCATGTTGAATAACAGTTTAGAATATGTAACGATTTAAAGTTGTTAAAATAACCATTCTCGTTAATTTTAAATATACTGTAGTGTTTCGTTATTTCTTCCAATACCATCGATTGGGGTCTCAAAATGAAGGGTTTTAAAGGATGATCACACAAAAACATAAGCAACTTATAAGTTTGAGAGTAATTCCAAATGACAAATAGTATAAAAAAGGTAGAAAATCGTATACAGGGTGTCCCATGGCTATGCTGGGATAAGATTTTTTTTTGGGGGTGAAAAATCACGTTTTATGGTGTAACGCACTCATAACATTGTGCTGATGGATGGAGTTAATAGTACGGGGGTCGTGGAGGTATTTAAAGTAAAAATCTTACATTAAAAACATGTATCAAAAAAAAAGCTTGTGAAAAAGTGGGAACTTTGACCCCCAATATCTCCGTAACTAGAAGGTTCCCAGGTATGGTGTAGAACTAAAAAAATATCGCAATGACGGGGAGAACAAGTGCCTTTCGGCTTCGTTAAGGGTCTTGTTACACCCTTTATAGGAAGTTTTACTGAAAAAAGAATAGTATTTTCATTTAAATAATAATTAGAACCGCTTTCAAAGATTTTTAAATCATCAACTGCTTAACTTAAAGATTCATTTTATCCATCCTTAATTTATATTTTATAGTCCTGTTGAAATCAAATTCTAGTTATTGACCCAGCTATTTACAGTAATTAGTAGAATAATAACCACATGCCAATTAGTGCAAATAACACATATTTTCCTGATTGTCGGAACTTTGTGACGTCGTTTTAATGACTGATGATACCTCGGTGTTATATTTGTCGTCATAACTTAACAACTTAATCGTTACGCACACATATCGATAATGTGTCACTGTTCTAATTTAATGATTCCGATAAATGTATTACCAATGATAGGCAAGAATTTAACAAAAACAAAATCCTATTTATAAGTCGCCAAGCGGTTGGTCGAATCTTCCCGTGACCAGAGGGCTGGCCTAAGTTTTGATCAAAGAATCAGTATTGCCATCCAACCTGATATATCTGCCAGCCTTCTGGGTACTATTCCTGTTGACAGCGATATAGAGGATTTTTTTGACGCTCTTTAATGCTTTTCTTCTTTTATATACGGTAAGTAGTTACTTTCTTTCTTTTATATATTATTTATTATGTTTATTATTATTTTAAGTTTGGTCATAGATAATTATGTAAATTTAAAGTAACTTAATAGTGGTTGTTGTGGTGATGTGTTGTTTGCACTAGGTAGAAACCAACATCGAAAGAAAAAATATACTCAAAGACCTTGGATTTTGCAGGCCTGTAATATTGTGACTATCCTAGAAATATGACACGAGGTGCATATCGGCACAAAGGGGCCAGGTGATACACACCGTGGCACTTTCTAAGCTCTAGTATATTACAGGAAACATGATAAATGGTAAAATCACACCAGAATATGGCATTCCTCAAACACTAATAATATCCTCCCGACTGAATTTTCGACCACGGTCGCCAATCTCAACGGAGATCAGCCAAGTAAGCAGGAGATATTATAGTGCACTAGTATGTGTCAAGAAAGAAAATAAGTGTGCAAACATGAGTGCACTCTCTTTTACTTTACTATCATAGTCCGGTTGGCAGTCGGATGCAACCGGGGAGAGATCAGTCGCAGGACCAATTCCAACGCTTTACGTGATTTCTAAGGCACGGCGATGTCACACCAGCAACTTTCAAAATCTGAAATTGCCAATGACACTTTGCCAGTTAAGCGAATCGATCCCAGGATCCCACGCTCAGCAGTCGCTCTTGCGACCACGAGGCCAACAGAACAGCTAAATACTAAAATGTATACATATCACAATGGTTAAACAGGTCCAAAACTCATTAAAGGTCAAGAAAACAAGTCTAAACAAAGGTGATGGTGGCGTAAAATCAAAATAGAATTTAAAACTTTAAATAATTTAAAATTGGCTAAAGCCACACATGTAAGGTTATCCTTGAAACTCTTTCCTGATTCCTTTTCGAATATTAAAACCAGGAAAGAAATAGCAAGTCATTGGAAAGCAAGCAAGCAAAGTCAACAGCGTTTTTTAGGGTTCCGTAGCCGAAAGGCAAAAAAAAACCGCTTTACGTTTTATGTACAAAAATAAAAATAAAAAATGTTTAAGGGCTCGGGGATACAGGGAAATGAAACAAAAAAAGAACATCAAACCTATACGTGCGTCTATAGATAGGTCTTTCAAAATGACCTTGAGGTTCCTAAAACCATTTTTTCTCAAAGGCAATCGTCTGTACCTCCAAAGAAGTAATATGTGTGTCCCCACCCTCTAATTTGTAAAATAAGTGGAGAAAAATTTTGAAAAAATGTAGGATTGTAGAACGTAAAAAAAACTTTTAAACAAAATTAGTTTGAATAAAATTTGATGGTCAGTTTTTGAGATAAGGAACTTTTTAATCAAACTGCAGCAGTAACTTTGTTTTCCATTAACATACTATGAAAAAAAAATAGTTTTGATGTTTTGATGTACAGGGTGTAACAAGACACTTAACGAAGTAGAAAGGCACTTGTTCTCCCCGTCATTGCGATATTTTTTTTTGTTCTAGACCATACCTGGGAACCTTCTAGTTCCGGAGATATTGGGGGTCAAAGTTCCAATATTTACACAAGTTTTTTTATTAATACATGTTTTTTGTGTAAGATTTTTAATTTAAATCAATTAAATCCATCCATGTTTTGAGTGCGTTACATTGAGTCCTACCTGAAAACATGATTTTTTACACCAAAAAAAAAGTCATTCCCCAGCAATATTTTTTGCGTAAAGTTACATGGTTTGATGTAAATAATGCTTGGTAGACAGCTTCCTTAAGGGTCTTGTTACACCCTGTATGAAAGAGCCTTCAAAATATTTTTATTATATTGTTTGCTGCTACGGAACCCTATGTGCGTGTGAGTACGACCCGCACTTTAGCGGCTTTTTTTCTTTGGTTTTGTTTTTATTCGATTATTTGAGGACGGATAGTAGCATAGTCAGTTAAGTTTACTAGAATTGCCATATGGTCTGCTTCACGGGTTCATTTCAATAATGCAACATGCTGGGATTTAAGAGGAAATGCGGGTGGTCTTTTCCCCATAGAAACGCTCTCGCCTGTTTTCTTTCTGGTTTATGACTTTAGAGCTATGATTTTTTACAGTTAATTAAATATTAACCTTTTCTATGTCCCTATGTTTTCCTTTTTGATGATACATAATCTGTATCAGCACTAGAACCTTTACAAAATGCTAAAAAAGGCCAATTTGGACCGCTATCAACAGAGGCGTAGTGTACAAATTTGACAACTATTAATGAAAAAAGAAAAACATAGGGACACAGACACACAGTAAATATCCTTCTTTATTCAGTTTATGAAATATCTTTTAAATTGGTCTAATATTGGAGGAGTAAATAGTCGAGAGCCAAACCTCGAATTATGACTTTTTACTTGTCGGATCTGTAGTTGTCCTTATAATTTCCTTTTAAGGTAGAAGCGCCAGGGCCCGCCAAATTCAAATTTTCTTAATTTTTTTTTCAATTTGCAAGTCAGGCTGTATCACTGTATGTTGAACTTTTTCATGAAATAGTTTTTCAATGGGATAAATAAACTTAGATGAAACCTGTTAAACCATATTTGTTACGATTACGAATCATTTTTTATCAACATATAATATGTACGTGTCCTGCAAATTGCAAAAAAACGTAAGAAAATTAGAAATTCGCGGGCTACCTGGCGTTTGCACTTTAAAGTCACGACCCCTTGCTGGCCCCGCGTTGCAACTGTTGGCCCATTGGTCTATTGCCGCATTAAACTGAAACTAATTACGTCATCCTGCTTCACTCAAACCGCTTGCAACTCAGAAACATTGCAACACTGACTATAATGGCGTAGCAAGAGACGTAATTCAGAACCATAAGGAGCCATCGTCAATAAGAGTCCATAATTGTCTCTTAATGAATATGCCTCGCTTATTTTGCCAGCAATCAATATGTCTGCGACGTATTTGATTTTGAAGTTCCCATAAAATATTACCTACGTTGACTAGAAATATTGTTTTACAGGTGCACAGGTACGTATTATACAGTGCAATGCCAACCAACCCTATAGGAACAATCGTTCTTCTCAATGTTCCTTATAAGCACTGAAAATTCTCGTAAAGGAACAAAGCCTCCGCATATAATATTAACTGCGGAAACATCGTACTTATATGGATAGTACGAGTAGAACAATTACATATAGCCATGTTGTATTGTTTTAACTTATGGCAACAGTTCAATCACGTGGATTTCGTTCCCACAACAATGAGTTGTAAATTGCAATCTAATAAACGTTTTTTTAACCTGTAATCACGTTTATGAAGGCAGCTAGCCATTCTGCAACGCTTTGTAGCGACACCGAGCCGTCACGACCGTCGTTTAGTTACAATCATGACGTCGCCGCAGCAGCACATTTAAAATGTTACTCGAAGTCATCGGCGTCTCTGTGTTGCAAGCACTCGTGTTGTGCTCCGAGGTAACCGCGAAAGATGTGAAACCCTACATGTTCCCCATCCCTTTCGAGTTGCCGAACCGGAACGACCGCGCGAACCAATGCTGGCTCAGGATAGAAGACGTCGAGTTAGTGGAGACCGTGACCATATTTTGTGAGATTGCTCAGGCATTTCTCAGCAACTATATCCACGACTACAACACGAGAAAGATGACAGAGGACGGCGTCGACTTGAGCGTGAGCCTGTGGAGCGAGAAGCCTAGGAGTCGGGATGAGGACATCTTGCCTCCGGAGAGCCATCAGCACGGGATCAAAGACTGGCGCGTGACGACTGTGCTGGACCCCACTACCCGCATGCGGCTGTACGTCACGAAGAACGCGGACTGTAGACTCGTCATGTACAGTAGAGAAGCAATTACCAACTACCAAGTGGAGTGTGACAGGATTCTATATTTTGTTAATGTGCGTATGAGTGGAAGTGCGGTGTTTTCCCGAGAACAAAATCTAAGACTTTTACTAGCAAGTATTTTCCTGCTATATTTATTTGTCTAATGCTGATAACGCTCAGAGTAACTTATTTTTACGTGTTATTTATTATGTTATAGCTATGTTGTAGATATTAAATTATGTTTTCCGAAAGTGTAACATTTTCTCTTCAGTGCTATGATAATTACTTGGTTCAGAATTGGCACAATAAGACCGTGTTATCTGGTTCGTGAAGGTCGGAATGTTAACAATTAAATTGTTGAAATTCTTTTATTCTTTATATGTCGTCGTACAGAAATGAATGAAAATGTATTTGGGAATGTGCATGGGCATGCCCAAACATTGAGTATTCACTTGCCAATGATCCATTCAAAACATGTGTCGCGTAAGGTCCGAAATGCATCATTTTGTTTATGTACTTTTTTCACGAAGTAATTAAAGACGACCACCAACGCTTTGAAAAGTCAAGAAGACTGAGCTCAAAATATAAATACAGGAGCGTTTATTTTAAACAATAGGTACCTTACCCTAAGATCAGTAGGTATGACAGTTAGTCATCATATGAAAGACAATCGAGCATAAAAATTTTAAAGAAAATTCATAATAAGGTACTAGGCATAAAGTTAGGTACGGTCAAGATGAATATGATTAACTTCGTAAAAATAATACTAGAATTTTAAACAAGACGTTGAGGATACAAAATCACAATTTCCTTATAGCCTTTTGAAGATTTTCCTTATTCATTCATCAATACATGAGGTATTTTAATAAACACGTGGTTTTTCAAAAACCAATCGTGACAATGCCATTGCACTTTCAGAATGGTCATCCGAATTCAAAAACAAAATGGTAGAGGAAGTCACCACACTACCAACGTGAAGCGTTATATTAATTTGCTTGTACCTTGTGACTATTTTGTTTGATCTCATCAAAGTCTGCCTTTAGACCTTTTCCCGACTTTGATATGGTTGGTCCCAAATTGATAACTGGATGAAGCAGTATTTTACATGGAGCGACCTATCTGACCTAAGTCTTGAATTCGTAACACTGATATTCAGACTGCAATAGTTTCTTTGCTTTTTGCTAAATGACCATCAATTTGTGTCGTTGTCTGGCGACAGTGCAGTATACTTAAATGTAAAATACAGCAAATTAGCTCATTATTCATACTTTTTGTCTGTGTTTAACTAGCTGGCTCTACAGACTGCGACACAGCGGCCCAACGAACCGTGACTTCTCCATGTTTGTATTAAAACAGCTGCACTATTGTTTTGGAAAAAAATACCACGAGAATCTAACATTAACATTATAACCTGCTTATAAATTTATATGTAAGTTGGTACCTGTTCAGAAAAATGTACCTTTTTGTGAGTTGATTTTTAAATGATTGTCATAGCATCTCTGCACTCTGAAAATCTGTACAAATTCATGACCTAGTTTAACATTGTTTCCCGCAACATTGCTGCAACCGTGTCGCAACATTTCGAAGGTCATGACTATTGTTTTCCAAATCTATACCTTGTTTGTTGGTCAACAAGTCAATCATCTTAGTTTTATACATACAATGCCAGTGCAGAGCCCCTCTGTAGGATATGCCCCTCTGCAGGATATGCCCCACCTCCTTTCATACCCATCCTGCACAGCCAGCTGCACCTTCCAGGATTTAAACGCAGCCAATAAAAGAGTTGTCAGGTGGATATATAGGGTGACTGGTAATTAGTGAACGATACTTAAACACGTGATTGTGCTCATGTTATCCAACAACTTTTACTATGGGAACAAACCTGAAATCGCGAAAAAAATCAGCTGTTCAGTACATTTATGTTTGCCTAATGTACTGAACAGCTGATATTTTTTTCGCGATTTCGGCTTTGCTCCCATAATAAAAATTGTTTGTTATCATGAGCACAGTCACGTGTTTAAGTATCGTACACTAATTGCCAGTCACCCTATATACTGGTCGGGTATTATTTGAGTCCATCAACATTCAAAGAAGAAGGTACCAGTGGTTCGAAGGTTCTATGTAATTCGATTCCTACCGGCTTCCCTTAGAAAAATGGCACAGTTAGTATTCTATAGACAAATAATTTACTCACATTTAGAGATATGTACTTCGACTTACCCCTTACAAAAATTTACCGTCTACCCTTCCCGTCTCTACCCTTTGCTTTGCAAAATATACTCCCTGTTTGAATATACAGTATCTAATGAATAAAGTCATCACATTAATTAAATATAAACTGCGATAATAATATCGAAGATAAAACAGGTTTAATTATTTGCAGTCACGCGTTTTTCTTATTTTATTATGTAAATTATATCAGCAGATAGTCTTTACACGTGCTTACAAACTAAGGTAGCCATTTTAAAATAACATAAAGTGTTTCTTTATGTTATTTTTAATTAATGTAATAACGACACAGTGCATGGGTTTGAAAGCGCCTGTTCTGAATTCGAAAGTATATGCCTTATGGTCCATATACTATAGTACTAGATCGTTCCAAGTTCCCCCAAAATTTCCCCAAATAACATAGGACAAGGGCCAAGTTTCCCACAAATAACATAGGAAAAGGGCCAAGTTTCCCCCAAATAATATGGGACAAGGGCCAAGTTCAACCAAATAATATTGGACAAGGGCAGGAAGATGACTAGTCTTGATGACTGGTCTTTCCAAGTTGATCTTATGTAGATTTAAGTTTATTTTATTTGTTGTTATGTGCACTTGTGGCATGTGCCAAATAAATATGTTTTCTTTCTTTCTTTCTTCACAAACACTTTAAATTGACATAAACATAAAATGGGATAGATACTCGTATCTTCCGACTTTTCAAAATTTGCAGTGGTGGTATAACAAATTAATAATATATATAAATATTAAACTATCTGGTAGAATCATCATCTTTCAAGACCGGAACCTCCCACTGCAAAGCAGTATAGGTTCTTACTTTCTTCTGCGATACTTCTCAGTTCCCTACGACCCTCATCCAGTTTCCCATCAACCCACGCGCTTTTGGATGACCCTGGTTCCTTTGGCCTAACCTTGGCCACAACTGATAGAAAAAATAATATAATAATGACTTCGGTGTATTAGGAATCATCAAAAACTACATGATGAATGGGGAATAAAATCGTTAAAAACCTGTTTGGTTTTACTTGATTACTATTACGAGTTACTACTATTACGATTCATCTTTAATTACTTGAAACTAAGCATGAAACGAACGGCATTGACGGTAAATGGAGTAACCGTGAGCGATGAAAAACAATTGAACAGAGTAAATTACCTTCAATTCAATTCAATTCAATATATTTATTTGTGAACATAGGTATATAATAGATGTTACAGTCCATGCAGTCGATCACTATGCCTACCATTTAGTGGTGTACAAATGTTAATTAATTCTATTCAAATAATACATCAAAGAATATAATAAATCAATAACAGGGAAAGAGTCAATATGAATGTCAAGAACAATATGAAATATAAACCTCCACAAGTCTATTGGTCTTTTGCGATTGTTTTGCATTCTATTGAATAAGAGAGGACACGAGTGCATAGGCATTCAGTGAACTACAACGATAGAGTGAAGTAAACACACGTATTGTATTGAATTTACATTTACCACCGACTTGTAGGAAATGTAGGAATCTATGTCAAAATGTGTATGTCTAATTTCAAAGCATATTTTTACTGAATGCATTTCAAAGAATGTATATTCTGGTACTTAAAAACTTCTTTTTTTGTTTCTTTCTGTTTGTTCCGGTTAATCTCGGAAACGGCTAGACTGATTTTGACGGGAATTTACTTAACGTATGCTACTTTTACTTTTAGAAGAAGTATTAGGCTTCCGTGCAAAAAAATATAAAACCTCTTACAATTGTTAACAAAATCAGATTCAATTTAAATCATTTCACGCGGACGAAGGTCGCGAGTAATAGCTAGTAAACGATACTTTGTAAATGATTACAACTTGACTAGGCCCTATCCGATAGATAGGTCGTATGGTATTATGGCCGTTTTCAATAACTTAACAGTTAACGGAACGTTGCTATCTTAGATAAACAGTTAAAGAAAACATCAACCCTCCGAGAGACAGATAAGTTACGTGGATAGGATATTTATGTCAATTCATTGTCAACTTTGTTTATACATAGAAACACCGATAGCTTCTAGAAGTAAGGCATATTGACTAACCGTTATACGTAAGTAAGTTTTAGAAAACGGCCGTTAGTGTAAGTCTGACATTTCTTCAGATACGGCAAAGCTGGACAAAGTTATAACACAGAAGACCTGACCCAACAGTGAGCACGATATAGGCTGCATGATGATGTAAAGTTTGACCACAAGTCTTGCACATTACCATCCCGTCCAGTCTGGCGCCTAATTGCCGGTTTCACAATAACACGATGAAATTTATATTGTAAAAGTTTTCATCATTACAACTCAGGCTACATTTACATATATCTTATGATTACTATACCGTTGAGTTAAGATGGTGCTTATCCTGGTTCCTTGACGTACTGTTCCCAACGGCGCGACGCGGAGGCTCAGAAGTTCGAACCCCGGGTGGGGAAAGATTTTCTATAATGAGAATCACGTTAGTAGCATCACGGAGTTCGGATTTGTGCACAGACCTGCCTCTCTTCGTTCTTGCCTCTTATTACCTAGCTCAATAAATACTCCGCGTGGATACTCCAAAGATGCGATGACCATGTGACCTATCTCACGATTCAGCTCATAGGTGAACCTGACCGGGCTAGTCAGTTACCATCTTATAATTCTCGCCGGACCAGTTTCCGTATATTTATGAATGACTCTGACTATTTATGTTTTCCTCAATATCATTACGTATTTCTCGCGAACTCGGGAGCCAATTGTAAAGTCCAGAGTTCCTTTTACAGTTATGTGCGTGGGTGCACGCCGGCGCCGCTTACTTCTTGAGGAAACAGCATTGTACCTACACACAGAATCTAACTAGAATGTTTTAAGCAACTGCTGCCTTTTTAACCAAACAGTAAGTGTTTCAATGCTTTGCATTTATGATAGCACCTCTGAAATTATTCTGCAGACTGTAGCGAAGAGTCTTTCTTATGATTGAATAAGCGGTTATTCGGTGTTTATACCGAATTTCATTATTCATCCTACGAAAATTCCGGACTATTTAATTCTTAAAAAAAAATTTAAATAACACTGCGCACAGACTGATAGCCAGCCCTTCGTTGGCAACAGACTATTGTGATATTAGATGTCCAACCTTCACCGCTTCATCGCACACCATGTCCCTTTTATCAAGTACTAGAGCTACTTACTGGCAAGGATCGCCTTTGTACGAGATACCACCGATGACTTTTATAACCAGTAACGCTCTTATCTGGCTGAATAAGTAGGCAATCCAAGACAATTTTATAGCCTCTGGAAAAAAAAAAACTTGAAGAATAAATAGGTTAGTATTAAAATTAAATTGACCGTGGCCTTTTCGATGAGCTGAATTGATAACTACTTTTGATAAATTAATAACGCCATTAATGATACAGAAAAATACCTATCGTAGATACTTTGTTGAATATCCATGCCTAGTCATAACTTTTCTTTAAATACTTCCGCGACCACCGTACTATTCAAAGCATCCAACAGCACAATGTGTTGAGAGCGTTACATTGATTCCTTTTGTAAAACGTTATTATTTCACCTTAAAACCACCAGTAATAATTTTTGAGAAGAGTTACTTAGTTTGATGATTAGATGCTTTTTTTTTTTTTTTTTTTTTATCGATGGGAAATCATCAAATGACCCCTCCCGCTCTGGGCTGAGCAGGAGGGAGTGTCAGACTTGTACTGACTAAAACCCATCCATGTTCCTTCCTTTGCCCTTTGTGTTCCAGGGCCGCGGTATCTCTTTCGAACAGTCCCGCAACCCTGGATGATTAGATGCTTGGTTGATAGCTTCCTAAAGGGTCCGTCTACACCCCGTATAATCATAGTCTGAGTTTTGGTTCCCATAATTTGCATACAGCGAATCAGATTTGCAATACTTACAATATGCGAGTATTTTTTATTAAATCCCTATCATCGAGAAGACATCAGTAATTATATGACTCCCTGACATTACTCGATAAAATCCAGGGTCATATCTGCGTTAATAAGGCAATCTTCAGTTCATGCTCACCCTGGTTGATTCAGATAACCTTAAAACACACTGAAAATCCAAACGATAAATAAGTAGCTGATGTATCTTCTTGGTGACTTGTTGTTACCTAAGTCACTTAGTGTTATAATTTTCTTGACAACAAAGATAATCATGTTTACGGATGTTTTGCTTGTGATATTATGTATACTTAGTTTCAGGACACTATTACTATAGCAGGGGGCTATAGCTTAGACTATGGGTCTTTGTTATCTGAACATAAATAGATTATTATTATTAACTTCTGCGCAAATTTTGGGCTTTCTCGACGATTTGTTTTACAGATCCTACGAAACGACCTATTAAACAATTTACTAAAATGTATAAAATGAAATAAATTTGATATTACTATTATCGGAACGAATTTGTAACTCATTAGAACTTATCGCGTATCCTTTGTCCTAAATATCAACAATATCTGTTAATGACATGACCCAAACAATATAATAGGGTTACGCTCTCTTCGAGCACGTATTAATTATCATCCATGTTTTTTGACCTATTCCATTTTCGTTCGAAAATAAATAATATCTACAGTGGTCTTGCTTTCTCGGTTTTATTTGCAGATAAGGGTAATTGGTTCCGATTAGTATGAATCATTAGTATACTCAGAAAGATATTTTGTAAATAGATACAATTGTGTGGGTATACCCAACTCTTAGGACCAATCTTTCTTTATCGTGTGGTTAATGCCTAACCGGATGTCAGAATATTTATGCCGCCCATGATAGACTTGGCTTTACATGCCGTCAAGAAATATCTCTCAGGCATGCTGGTTTCATGCTTCCAGCTCGCTGTTCATCCGTCTTATGACGACAGGCCGTGTCGACAGCGCGTTCGTGTTCCACGCGCGCCTCAAAGAGAGGTCAGCAAACAGGAAGGGGTCCGAAAGGACCGATGCCTGCCAGGGTTGCGGGACTGTTCGAAAGAGATACCGCGGCCCTGGAACACAAAGGGCAAAGGAAGGAACATGGATGGGTTTTAGTCAGTAGGAGTCTGACACTCCCTTTCCCTCCGCCCAGAGTGGGAGGAGTCATTTGATGACATCACATCCGAAAAAAAATAAAGGCATGCTGGTTTCCTCACGATGTTTTCCTTCACCGATGCAAGTGATAATTATACTATACGTATACAGGGTGTAACAATACCCTTCACGAAGCCGTCAAGCAAGCATTCTGTCCATCAAACTAAGTAGCTTTGCGCAAAAATTTTTGCTGGGAAACGACTTTTTTTTTTGGGGTGAAAAATCACGTTTTATGGTAGGACTCAATGTAACGGACTCAAAACTTTGTGCTGATGGATGAATTGAATAGTACGGAGGTCGTGGAGGTGTTTAAAGTAAAAATCTTACATTAAAGACAGGTATTAAAAAAAAAACTTGTGAAAAAGTTGGAACTTTGACCCCCCATATCTCCAAACTAGAAGGTTCCCAGGTATGGTCTAGAACAAAAAAATGATTGCAATGGCGGGGCGAATACGTGCCTTTCGGCTTCGTTAAGGGTCTTGTTACACCCTTTATATAAATCAACTACAGTGGACCCCTGGTAATCCGGCCCCTGTCTAATCCGGCGCCCCCTGTAATCCGACATGCCTATCACTGTTGATTTCTGATCACTGTTGTAGTAGGTACACAAACCATATTTTGGCAAATCTTCAATAATGTAGGTAATGCATGTGATCATTTTGGTCTGTAATTTGTCGGATGCCAAAGTACTCTTTTTCAAAAAAATCCGGACTTTAGGGGGTCTTAGGCAGTACTGTTTAATCCGACAAATTCAATAGTCCGACACTGCCCTGCACAACGCTTGTCGGATTACCGAGGGAACAGAACTAAGAGCTGAATATGTTTCGCCTGCATACATGTGATTAAAAAATAAGTTTTGCTAAAACGTGTTCGTATATCAAGTTTAAGACATAATTTAGTGCCAAGTTATCAACTAGTTTTAACCCCTTGTAACCTTTGCCGAAAATTGTATCTTGACCTCTGCCCAAAATAACTTTATCGGTTCTGTTTGTGTGTGTTGTCCGACATAAGTGGACTTAAAAAGCAAGCTTATCTAAATGACATAAATATCATTGTAAGATATTAGTACTGAATGCTACGGGCGATTATAAATATTGTCAACTGCTTAAGTAAATATGTTAACTACACACTGCAATTAGTATGTATTCAGTTTGGTACTGGGTGTAAAAGACCCTTCACGAAGCCGTCAACCAAGTATTATGTACATAAAATTAAGTAACTCTACGCAAATATTATTGCTGGGAAACGACTTTTGTTTTGGGGTGAAAAATCACGTTTTACGGCAGAACTCAATGTAACGGACTCAAAACATTGTGCTGGTGGATGCATTTAATAGTACGGAGGTCGTGGAGGTACTTAAAGTAAAGTTATAACATTAAAACCGGAATTTAAAAAAAAACTTGTGGTGGAAGTCGGAACTTTGACCCCCAATATCTCCGTAACTCGAAGGTTCCCAGGTATTTATTTATTTATTTATTTAGGGATAATAAACAGCAGTACAAAAACATGTTATACACTATAAATAAACTTAAAATAATGGCACTTATTGCACTACCAACACCATTATCCACTGATCACTAATAGGTATGGTCTAGAACAAAAAAATGATCGCAATGACAGGGAGAAAAAATGTCTTACGTCTTCGTTAAGGGTCTTATTACACCCTTTATACCCTGCTGAAACAGGACACAGTTCTCATACTTGATATTATGTATACATAATTATTTTTGTTCGTGAATACAATCAAATAGTTTAGTAGAACGCCCTCAAGAAATCAAGAGCAAGAAATCATTAGCACGAGCTAGCAACAAGTATACGATATACTTGTTGCTATTCAATTTTTCTCAGTGATATTAACAAATGATTCGGGAATTCGTGGCTCGTAGCCGCTAGTCTAGAAAAAGTGAACAAACAGAGAATAAAGAGCAAAATGTTTATGTACTGTAAGTACTCCTGTGATTAACTCTTCTGTTAATTAGATGCGTGATATTATGGTACCTACTTTTACTTTACGGACCTACAGTAAATCAATCAAATAATAAAGAAAACACTTAACAAATCGATATTTATTTCACTGACACGAATACAAAGGACGATCTCAACTATTCTTGACCACAATATCAATGTATCCCCTCAAATCCTCTTGTTAGGGTATAATCTGTAGAAAAAAATAATGTAATAGTCATTGAATCCTACTTGTTTACGTAAGACCACCTCCCTACCCACCTACCTATGGGGTGGCAAGCTCAATGATAAGCTGAACAAGTGACGTTGATTAAATGAAAAGCTTTATAACTGACAGATGTTTAACGTTTTCCATTCTATTCATGAAACGGATACCGGCATGAAATAACCACAGTCCTGTTTTACATAACTTTTGGTATGTTGGTAAACACAAACGTGTGGTTTATTTTATTGAAAAATTTAAGGAAGCCTTATTTAATTATTGAACAAGAAAGAGAGAGGGTCTCTAGAGTTGATCAATGATCATCATTCTTTGTTTTGACGAAAAAATGTTTCGAGGACCATGCAAATATTTTTTAACGGAGAAACTGTTTTCTCCTAGAAATAATTTTATGCGTATAGTCATTATTCCTGAAACGTACACTGCACAGAGTACAGTATACGTGCATACGTGCATAAAGTAGTTTATTGAAAGTTAGGCCAGATATTGCACAGTATAGACAGGTTTGGAAGGAGAAAGGGGAGGCCTTGGCCCAGCAATAGACACTCAAATAGGCTAACAAATAAAAAATAAAGTTAGAATTCATTATTAAAAGTACCAGATAACTTTTTAGCAGGGATTTCATATAAAGGGTGTACCAAGACCCATAACGAAGCCAGAAGGCACTTGTTGCATTGGAATCATTTTTTTGCTCTAGACCATACTTGGGAACCTTCTAGTTACGGAAATATTGAGGGTCAAAGTTCCAAACTTTCACAATTTTTTTTTATATACCTGTTTTTAATATATGATTTTTACTTTAAACATCTTCTTGACCCCCGTACTATTCAATCCATTCATCAGCACAATGTTTTGAGTGCTTTACATTGAATCCTACCGCAAAACGTGAAATTTCACCCCATAAAAAATGTCGTTTCCCAGCAATAATTTACTTAGAGTTACTTAATTTGATGTACATAATGCTTGGTTGACAGTTTCGGTAAGGGTCTTGTTCCACCCTATATTTTAGATGCAACCAGTCTACTGTTTCACATTCTCGTAATTATAGCTGTTGGCAGTGCATCGAGGAGCCATCAGTGCCACCACGTGTCGCTGGCGGCTGCAGACGGCGCACAATTAATCAACGTTAGCGAGGACATTGGCGACCGACAATCTTATACCAGTTACTGTGGCCTGTGTAATTTATGTCTATTAACATTATTAAGCACTAGCTGGTGCCCGCTGCTTCGCTCACGTTTTTCTCGGAAATTATCCCACGGGCACGTTGTAAATATAGCCTCTGGCATACTCTGGATAACCTTAACCTTTCACCTTGCATAAGAGAGTCCCCAACACTATTGTTTGAAGTTCAAAAAGTGCTAAATCTCGGCCTAAGTTTAATAAATGTCTTTTGATTTTGATTAAGTATACACCAAAAGCCTAACCCGCCTGATTTCCTTGTATAGGTTGAGGTGCAGAGACTGCAAGCGTAACCGTAGTGTTGCCAATGATTTTCAGTACCTAGTGACACATTTTGCCGATCCTGCAAATAAAACCTTACTCTCGCTATGACAGCATTGATAGACTCCCTAGAGATCTGAAACTAGAAGTATGATTGACGTCTGTATATTTGATTGACGTCATTTACTCGTACCTAAACCACAATCGTATCTCTCAGAAGCCGCTTCAAAAGTGTCAGTTTCACTAGCATTCACGATCTTTATATGGGCAATTACCATGTAATTTCGGGCAAAAATAACGAGAACTCCCACACACTGGATGTCGTAAAAGGAATTCATTATCTGCGTAAGGGATAACCAGAAACGCCTTTCTGTCTAATGAAGAACAGCATGTGGCTCATCCCTACCCATTAATGAGGCCCTGATAATATTATACAAGGTGTAAAACAGACCCTTCACAAATCAGCCAAGCATTCTTTACATTAAACTAACTAACCCTACGCAAAAATGATTTCTGGGAAACGACTTTTCTTTTTATGGGGGTGTTAAAAATCTGCATCCGTTTTACAGCAAAACTGAATGTAACGCACTCAAAACATTGTGCTGATGGATGCACTGAATATTAAACAGGTCAAGGGGGTATTTCAAGTAAAGTTATAAACCTTAAAATTGGAACTTTGACCTCCAATATCTCTGTAACTAGACGGTACCAGGTATGAGCTCAGCAAAAAAAAAAGCTCGTAGTGACAGGGAGAACCAGTGTCTTTCGGCTTCGTTAAGGCTTTATTTACACCCTTTATACTACAGATGGATACTTACAACGATAATAAAGAGTTTGTAAATTACTACCATGACTATTATTTGTACATCTTTGACGGTCGTTATGAACAGTCAAAAACCCGAAAGACTTACAACGCGTATTATCAAGGAGTATCGTGATACCCAGTAACTGCACCGTGGACGTGGATGTCAGATAGGCAGTAGTTCCATATAAAACACTGGTATTATTCAGCTGCATCTGACCCCAACATATAGTTGGTAAAAGTCTAGGCAGATGAACGAGGTGAAAAAATAAAATGTGGTGACATCCTAAGCATTACAAAAGGTGTTACAGTATAGAAGAGTATATGAAAGAGGACAATTTTCTTAGTTTTTGAGATGACAATGTTGTATTTTTGACGTTATTGTAATCTATTGTATATTTTTTTAAATAATTCTAATTTAGAATTGAAATTTTAATGATAGTAATTCATATTTTCATTGACTAATTTATTTAATGACTACTTGACATTTAATTTTATCTAAAAACTGTGCTTGCTGAATTGTAATGATACCTTATCTATAATGAATAATGATGAATTAATAAGTACATACATCATTTATATTGTAATTTTGATGAATATTATCACGGTTTATGCACCATCTCTTCCTACCAATTTGTACGCCACGATACGCGGCTGAACATGTTAGAACTATTCTCTATTTCATTATTAACTTGCATGCAATTTATCATGTACACCATGTTTAAACAAATAAATTTTACTTACTTACTTACTTACTTACTTTACTTATTACTTACTTCTGCCAAACTGGAAAGCAGTTTGTTGGCAGATGTAGCTCCCATATACTATATAACCTTATATTTTATGTAACTACTCGTCGGTACTTTTCCATCAATAACAAGGATAAACATTAACTATATTATCATCTGCGTAGCCTTTCCCAACTATGTTCCCAACTAAACACAAATATTTTACAATAGAACAAAGGCTGACTAGTTGTGAATTGAAATGCAACTACGAAATTCAACGAATCAGTACGTAACTAACAGGGATTTTTAAATTGGCAAGGACTAACGAACGTAAATAAACTTATTTATGACCTCGAAGTTTTTAATTGCCACAGACTTTCCATTCAATGCATCTGTGCAAAACTTTCCTTGTTAGCAAGAGTAATATACTTAGTTACAGGTAAAATTTAAATAGGAGCTTTCTAAGGTCAACACACAGCTAGTAGCAGTGCACGGGATCTGCATGGTGTCAACTCTGACAGTTCGTGATTCTTTCTGTGAAACTCCAGATTGCCACGTACAGTTATCTGATCTTAAGACCGTAACGGCATCGCCTCAGATTGGGAACAGCTATATTAAAAAATTGGTGAGTTGATGCTGAACCTCAGCCGATATAGGTGTGCTATGAACTTTATCTGTGTCTTCAGTCCGGTTGAGAAAATTAGCGTTAAATCTTTAAACGTGAAACTTTTGTCGTGAAAATTATGCCAAATATTTTCAGCGAGCTTTTCCGTCCAGCGCCAGGTTGTTTTTCAGAACTATTTTCTTTAAAGTGAAAGAAAGTACCTCATCAATAAAATATGTCAATGATAACAGGCCAGATAATCATTAATCCATATTTCAAACGATCACAACTCATTTCGATTATTCAATACATAAATACTTTCAGACAGCATGACAAGACGGATATTCTAACCGAATAAAAACGTACAGCTCAACATGATATATTATGTGTTGGGACTCAAATTTGATGAATTAATGGATGAAATACAAGAATAAAGGCCACGGTCATGTCGGTGATATTAATCTGTTTTATTATCCGCTGTAAAATGTATTACATCAATTTGTATGTTTCAGTTATATTCAGGACAATGTAGATTAAAATGTGGAACGAGATTATAGAAAAACGGCAATATTTTCGTATGCCTTCTATGTATACGTTGTATTTGAAAAGGTTCGGCTTAGTCTATAAAGTTTTATCCGGTAAAAACATAGCGAGGGCTTAGATCAAATAGAAGAAGTGTTTGTAACTTCTCAAATACTTGAATCTCAAATTATTCTGGCACGCCCTCAGCAATAAGCCCCAATACCAACCTTTCAGACTGAGACAACACCTACTGGCAGACTCGCGATGAAAAGATTAGAAATCCTCCATGATGTCTACTGTTATCTACATGCCAACATCAGGCCACCGCTCGGCCTTTGACTTCCAGTTCTTTGCATCCAGGGCTAATGTGCCATTGGCCGTTGGTTTTGTCCAGCTCGTCCCGCCATCTTATACACGATAACTATGCCTATAAAATTTAAAAAACTCATACTTCTATAAGTACAACAATCCCACCCCTGGGAGTCTAAACAAGTGGCACTGGCTTTCAAAGCATTTAAAATTTTCCTTTTAGGCCTTCTGGTCAATCAAATACCGTCGAAAATTCCATGCACAGACTTCAAATCACTTAAATCCTCTCCCTAGAACACGACCTCACTAAGCACAACACCTAGAAAACATAATCTTTGTTTATAACCGTCTTCCTGTCTCAGTGCCGGGATGACGTGTGCAAAACTGTGTTCACCCAGGCGCAGATTGCTCGTCGTTCGGTTGAAGACAAACATTGCCTTGTCTGTTTGTTCTTACTTAGTACTGTAAAGACTCCCTACCATACCATGTATATGCCATGTGGTGCCTTCATAGGCTTCAGATCCGTCTGATCTGACAAAAATCCATACTGTATGTGGCTATAATAACGTGAAGGACGATCACCTATTAGAAGCAAATCGAAGAAACTGTGGCCTTAGAGCGAATAATGTTGCATTGCATCATTTTCATGTTGGGTTGCCAATAATTCAACTTTAATGTGCACTAAAATTAAATAAGCGCCATCTGGCGACAAAACTGGAAAGCACAATTAGACCCTATAAATTGATGGCGTTAACTTTAGCGCTATTATCGTGGATTTATGTAGAAATACTTGCTCTAAGCCCTTTCAACAGCAACAGACTAATAGTTTCGTGTTAGTGTACGAATGTACCTGTAGCCTTATGATCCAGTCAGCTCTACTTGATTTAATAAAAAATAAATAAAATAAAAGTACTAGGTACCTAATTTGTATACCTATTACGTAAATTAATGACCACTACCGAAATTGAAGTGAAGCGAAACGCTATCGTCTAACTAGTCGTCATTAAAAGAGCATTAGTCGTTTACTATCGTCACTAAATACTATATTTTAGGCAAGCAATGACGTATACGCACGATAATCTACTGCTCGATAGCAAATTGTTGAACTTAGGGTTTAAAAACAAGCATTAGCTTGAGTATAAAAAAGTGCACTTCTCAGCCGATTTAGAGATTTTGTAGTTAGTTTCATACTTACCTATCCATGAAAAACGATCTTCACTAGAAACACTATTTAGGGTTTACCACCAAATCATCAGTAAGTAGATGAATTACTTCAAGAGGGTAGGTGCACTCGCTGCCCGGGTTAAGTGAAGACTAGTCAACACGGAACCTTCAACCTTACGGTACGTTTATTAGTAATCACATCTAATGTAAAAGTAGTTATAATTACCTTATCTTATCTCGGTTGATTCGCCATAAAAGCTAAAATATATTTCAGAGAGTAAATTGCATATTTTATCTCTATATTCGAATTAGTGTCAATCCAGTACAGAGCATTACAACATCAATACCACAAAGACAGACGTCCGAATCGACTGACTGAACTACTGGAAACCACATTACACGCGTAAGAAACTTGCCCACTTCCTGGTTCATACCGTAAAATACCTCCGGGCGATCCTCGCCCCCCAACTCCGCAACTATTTCTAACATCCTAAGTAATTTCACCGTGGTAAACAATAATTCGTACTCTCAATTTGTAATTAATGTGGGTACAGTCACAACCAAATATTGCTATATTAAAAACTTAGCTAATTAAAATTTTCTCGTTGTATATGAAAAATATGGGCTCATCATAATATGGGCTCCTGAATAAGAAAAATCAAGAAAAGAATTGCTTTTTACCCGACAAATGTCGTATGAACCGGTGATATTTCATAAGCAAAAGCTTTTACGACGACAGGGTAGATTGTAGGCGATCTCTTGACGGGTTAAAAGTTGCTTTTTGTTTATTATTAGTGCTCGTGACTGTACTTAACCCTCTGGTGGCCGTACCCAACCCACCAACTGATTAAACTCCACGTCAGTCAACGTCAGTCCAAGGCGACGAGATAGCCTTGTCAAAGAAACAGTGTGGTTGACACGGCTGTTGTATACCGTATGCTAAATACAAATAGTTTTACGAGTTCAATCGGAAATATTAAACTTTGTTTACGTCCAGAGTTTCCTTTCCTAAACGAAAACTCAAGGGGAACACTGCTGATGTTGTAGCTTCTACAATGTTTTGTTCCGCTCGAATACTCAATGTTTCGCCGACAGAAAGATTTCAGAGAATGTCTGTGTTTTCAGTATATCACGCGGCTAGGAAATGCAATCATTCCGAGCACTCATCTGATAAATTAGTATCCCTTTTCCAATTACATTCCGCATAGATACAATGCAAGCTAAAGAGGGATGTTTTGAGATTACGCGTCAAATTAAGGATTTCGTGGTTAATTTTTCTTGGAGATCACCTATTTAGAGCCCGCCATAATTACGTTCACGCAATTTGTAGACTTGGAATGTACACGGCAGCCATCATTGTCGGAAAAGTTATTAGTGTGTAAATGTTTTTATTTTATTTTAATATTACAAAATGGGCCTGCTCTTGACCTTGATCACGCCTGATGGAAAGCGATGGATGAGGTCTATGATGGAACGAGCGTGCCCAGAAGATGCCTGCTCACTCTTCCTTTGAAGTATACCTCGAAACTTATAAACTAACTAGATCAGTCGTACAAAATAACAATTACTCCACTTTCACAGACCGAATTTACTGAAATAATATCCTTGTAATGTTACAGTCATACGAAAAATGAGAACGTGTCATCAACGACGTACTTATTTTTTATACCTAGTCGTCCTTGAATGGCCTTTATACCTATCTAAAATAAACGCCCTTCGAAGGCCTACCTTTAAGTTTAAAGGGCCCATTCCACGTCAACACCATTCCATCCATTAAATTAATAAAATAAAATTACAAAAGTACGCACGAATAAACCCAAGATTACAACGTCTCAACAATCATTTTGCGTCTCTACGTGATCAATTTCACTTTTTTTTAAGTTCTATGACCCAAAGGAGCTTTACAAATCACTAGTTTACGTAGGATTTCAGAGAAATAGCCGGTCAGTGAATGACACCGTAAACATTGAGTTTTATTTGACCTCTGAGACCCTGCGCGGGTGGAAAGGTCACGGTATTCGTAAAAATGGCGGACAAGATAAAGTTCTATAAAGAGAATATTAGGTGTCGACTTTGTCATCTAAATTAACACGCAATTAAACAGAATGCCAATCCTGAAGCGAGAAAATAATTAAAAGAAAGACAGAAAATCGTAGCAGCTTTATACGGAGCTTAGATTAAGTTTTGATTCTGAAATTCAAAGCTTTACTATATCAAGCATTGTCTTCCGAGAAATAAGTATGTGAACGTCTCTCATTCTGAGTTTTAAATCATATTTCTGCGTTTTTTTTTTGTGGACTGAAATTATACCAAGCGAACGTTCTATTAAGATAAGCAATGGTATCTCCGTAAGTTTTTCATCCAAGTTCTGGCGTGCAAAGTTAGAAGAAACTCGTTTTTTTTATGCTAAATAGGCAACTTGCGTATTTCCCAAACTCGCCTGATGTGAAGGAATGACGCAGCCTATGGCCGAGCACGCTTGCCTAGAAGAAACCGATTCTCACGAACTTTGAAGAGATCTAGATTATAATGAAACAAAACAGCCGGCAGTGAATTCCACAGACTGGCGGTTCGCACGATAAATGTGGAAGCATAGCGCTTTGTTGCACAGTGACGCGTCCCCGTATTTCTACTCGTTCGACAGAATAGAGATGGGGAGAGTTAAATGGATATAAATAAATACAAATACACAAACATCAACACATCGAAAAGCAATCTTCTAGTCATTTATCAGACTTACTTTAAAAGTTTTTGGACTGTGTGTACGTAACTTTTTAAAGATATGATGCTTTTAATATATTTAGCAGATGTTACTAACACATAGTTATTTATTTTATTTTTACTTTTAAGTTACTGGTACAATATGTAGCTCACAACTAACATAATTACTTAATATTGTTTTTTTTTTTGTTCATGTGGATTTGTTGCACTGTGTAGTTTAAACGCATGTTTTATTTTTATTTGTAGATTAGTGTAAACAATTGTTGGTAGACCTAATAAATAAAATAAAAATACTAAAATAAAAATATATTTTTTCCATACTTTCCCAGTCACGATAAGGACCGACACCACTCTTCCCTAAAGAAACTCAAAAGACGCATCTGTTCGAGAAGATAACAGCAACTGTCACAGCCTAGTTATTTATTGCCAGTCCACTAAACTGAAGCAGAAGTGAAAGGGTTAACCTACCGTGACCTTGAGCCCTGAACGTGACGACTATTTGTTATCCGGCGTTAATACTGAAATGATCACTTGGATTGGTACTTAGTGCGTGGTGATACTCTTTGGTCACTATTTCGTCATTTAGCTACCGATATTATTTGAAAGGGTCGTACTACTCATTATTAGAAGTATCTTAACATGAAAGCCCCTGTAATCCCTGCAGGGTTAGGCTGAGATGTACCCTTTAGAAACACCCACATTTCGCCGCAAAGTTTTAAGTCCCATGTATAATGCAAAAGCTTTCTGTTTTCCAACCGGGCACAAATCCTGCTACTGAGAAATTAGTAATAAAAAAACCGAATAACACTGGCCGAAATGGAATTCGATCCCAAGACTTCATGACCAGCACTAATGCATGCGAGCTTCAGCAGGAGTGAGTAACATAAAGATTGTGTTTCCTTCTGGAAACACTACCTGCATTAAAAAAGAAGAATTCCCACATAGTCTGTAAAATCATTGTGAAAAATAAGGCGTATAACGAAGTCTCCGCGACCTCGCGTGTTCTACATGATTTACTGCTCGGTCTACAGGATGTTACGTACACTATGTGCTAATCCAGGACGCATTCTACCTCTGGACCGAATTTTTGTAAAATCCGTTGAGCCTGTACGGTGTTGGCCAAGTAATAAACATAGGTACTCGTAACGTCTATTTTATACACGAATTTCACATGAGACTAATTATCGCTTTTATTAGCGCTAGCCGACTTAATACCTATCTACCTATTGCCTAATAAACATTTAATATTTTTATTAGATTTTCGGCGCTCGGTTCAGCGCAGAGAGTGCTTTAATATCTATCTATACAAATATCTGTAGTGTCTGTTTGTAATTCTAAAATAACAACTTTGACTGAATGTGTTTTGTGACGGAATTAAAGTTGTAGTACTTACTTCTGATTCTGATTCTTAAGGCAAAAAAAAAACATTTTTATTTTTTGACTTTTTTTTGTCTGTTTGTATTTGTTCCGGTAATCTCAGAAACGGCTGGATTGATTTTGACAGAACTTTTACTGGCGGATAGCTGCTGTTATAAGGAGTAACTTGAGCTACATTTATTTTAGAAAAAGGATTAGGGTTCCGTGCAAATAAATTAAAACCGTTGAAATAGGGAAGTAATATTCTTATAAATAATTTTACGCGGACGAAGGTCGCGGGTAACTGCTAGTGAATGCATAAAAAAATACATTTATATTTTTGTTCGCTCGGTTCAGCGCCGAAAGTGCTTTAATATTAATAATATTATTTAGACATTAGTACAGGTGGCAGTTAGTTTAAGTGACACTGTTAACACTTACACTAACTGACACCTGAGTGAATGGCTGTTGACACAGAACTGCTTATAACAACATAATTAATATATCTGTTTACAGGGTGTAACAGGACCCTTCACGAAGCCGGCAACCAAGCATTATGTACATCAAACTATGTAACTTTACGCAAAAAATATATTGCTGGGAAACGACTTTTTTTTGGGGTGAAAAATCACGTTTTACGGTAGGACTCAATGTAACGCACTCAAAACATTGTGCTGGTGGATGGATTGAATAGTACGTGATTCGTGGAGGTGTTTAAAGTGAAAATCTTACATTAAAAACATGAATTTAAATAAAACTAGTAAAAAAGTTGGAACTTTGATCCCCAATATCTCCGTAGCTAGGTTCCCAGGTATGGTCTAGAACAAAAAAAAATGATCGCAATGACGTGGAGAACAAGTGCCTTTCGGCTTCGTTAAGGGTCTTGTTACACCCTTTATAATTATGTTGTTGTAAGCAGTTTCGTGTTCATTTTTAAGTTTCATTATACAGCATTACGTTAGTTACCTAAAAACTAATTCAGTTTAATGTATTTTAACTTTATATTACTTTAAACGGCGGGGTTTAGCTTGCTCGACTTAATATTTTCTTTAAGCTACAACGTACGAGATTGAACGCTAAGTCCTAAGCTAAAGTTACCTATATGAAATCAGATAACTTAAAAGGGTAAGCGGAGTTGTTAACCTTCAAACCCTTACAGAACTTTTTTTTATCTAAAAACTTAAGTTAAGCTCAAAATCTAAGCTATATATCTCGATAAATCCTAACATTGTCATGTAGTATGCACTGATGGACTGCTGAGCATAAGGTCTTGGGTTCGATTCCCAGATTTGGCAAAGTAATATAGTGTTTTTCCATTAGGAATTCCTCAATAGCAGCCACGGAGTCTATAATTGCGCCCGGTTGATGGAAATAGGCTCGCCCCCTATTACATGGGAATTATGCGAAACATGGGTGAAGGTACCTACTATTAGATACACCTCTCCCTAACCTTTTTTTCTTGACACCCATTTCTATTTTTCTTTAACCCATAAACCTTTGCTTACATCATTAATCATGTTCGTATTAATTTAAAAGTGCTTCACACTCCTATTTTTCTTTTAAACTTTGTAAACTCCGATTCTGAAGGTGACCCTTACACACATTCGCCTTTTGCGCAATAGTACTCTTTACGCTTACGCTTACGCTGCCGTGGTCACCGTCAGGAGAGGATTAGCAGAGAGCTCAGATTCTTATTTTCTGGACATCAATTCCAGGATTTCAAGTTCCGGGTAATTTGCCCAACGAAACAGCTGCCGTAACATCTGGCACCACTTCCATCAACCCGCGGGTCCTCTAGCACCTAGGGTCAACTCCTCGGCTCCTGCGTCATCTACAGCTACGCGTAAAGCGTACTTGACGCGCCTACCTCCTTAGAACAGGGAATTTATGACGGGTTTTTGTACTCACGACCTAAATATAAATTTATAATTGAAGGTGTTTATTGAGTTTGTTTTACTTCAATATAGTCATCCTAACTCAGACGCTTCATTGGTGTCATGTTAATTAAAAGCGTAATGTTATGTTACGAGTATGTGTATCTAAACGCAACTCGTAAAAACGTGCCAATCACCTAAATGCGTATAGCTTCAGGCAATGCCCATATCGACGATTTGCGCTCAAACTAAAGTCACAGTGACGATTTCACTATTGTCCAAAATGGATTCATAGTGGCCATTCTCCTTGTTTACTTAGCTATAGAGTATACTCGTATCAGTACTTATTATGACTCCTTGTGATATGTTAATAACATCAACTGATATGAATAGTTCATGCATATTCATAGCCTTCATTGAACATATTTAAGACGCAAAGTCTATTAACACGATACAGTAATATTTTTCATAAAATATGAAACCATGTAGTGGCGGCAGTTTTGGCTCATTGGGTCTTTATTTTGCGTAGCTTTTACCATCAACACTGCTCTCTAAAACGGTAAAGGAATACATGACGTCCTTAAACTGATCTGTGCCTAGAACCAAAAATCAATCGATCTCGAAAGAAAGTGGTTTTAGTTCTCTCCCTATCACAGATACAGGGCCTGCATCCAAGCAATTGCGATATCTTAGACTTATTATGCTATGCTATGTGAGATAGGGGTCTTTTGGCCTCGTACAGGACCAATTTAGTTTAGTGTACGTCTTATTATTTTTTGTTTGTTTTCTTTTTATTTTTCTTTTTTTTATTATTTTGTCCTGTGCGAGTCAAATAAATATTTTTTCTTTCTATATTATAACGCTATTAGAAATAAAAACACTTCGGAAAACTAATATTTATGCCGCCTTACCATACATGGCATACGTTTTGGAAAGAAAACTATACAAGTATGCAAAACAACGCTACGACAGACAGACAGTCACTACTAATAAATTACACAACAAAAATATACTTGACCTATTCTAAACTAAAGACAAAACAGAATATAAATCACTAAATCGACTTCACAGTACCAACAAAAAGAAAAAAATCGCTGACTAGATTGCCGTCTATTGCACTCGACCGCAACTCCAATGAAAATGTTGCAGTATGTTTTGTAAAATAAAAAATGTAACTTCAAATACCACACCAACAGACCACTGTAAACCTGAAGACTCACTACAAAATAGTAGTAATGCAATGCTTGCAGCTTGACCCCGTGACTTCTCTCACGTGGAGCTCGGAAAGTACCCCTCGGAAACATACTATCATGATAAAAGTCTTCATATTCTATCCGTGTAAATTTCATCATCTGTCTAGCCTTTTCCCAACTTATGTTGAGGTCTGCTTCCAGTCTAACCAAATGCAGCTAAATACCAATATTTTACATGAAGCGACTGCCTATGTGACCTTCACGATCCAGTTAGTACTGGGTATTACGATACTCCTTGGTAAGACTGGTTGTCAGAGTTTCGGGCCACTGGCTACGATCTATCGAGCTATCTATCCGTCTAAATATATTCAGCGAAAAGTGCGAAAACGTAACAGGCGAACAGAAGTATTTTCGCCTTTATAATATAAGAACGGATATATTGTTATGGTTATAAAAGTTCACTATCAAGTTTGCTACTAATATCATAATATCATGAAAATTCACTGCGACGTGCGACAAAATTTTGCTACGAAATAGGTACCTACGAATTATCATAAAGATGGCGAATTGCTACGATTTAGTTTACGAGACAGTGTTCGTTACAAAAATGTACGTTACGGAACGCTACAAATTATCAGAAAGGTTCGTTTTTCACTAAAGTTTGCTACAGCTACAATGACCATGACAAGGCGCTACGAATTATCATACGAGTACTAGATTGCTACGAATTTACGTAGCGGATGCTACGCGGTATCGCGCAGGTTGTAGTCCTTCACGGACATTTAACAAAATACGGTAGAAGATTTATTTTTATTAGGGCTATAGCAGTTCAGTGTCCTAGAATGTTGAAGTTTAGAACTTATAAAATAACTAACGTAACAGACTGAACTACTATTGTAAATGCAAGATACGCGTTGAGTATTCCTGAAACCAGTATAGTGATTGATTTTCCCATATACTGTAAAAAAAGCTGCTCGGACGGTATGGCGGCATTAATCATTGGATCCATGACGGATGACTACTATAGTAGATAGTCTCAAGTCTGCCCTAAAGTGCTTTAGGAGTGCAGCGGGCGACGAACGAGGACAGCATTTGTATAAAAATGGAGAGCTTTCCTTGGATGTGGATGTGCTCTAGTTTTGCCAGTAATACTTCACTGAGTGTGTCACTTTAAGTGGTTATATCCAGGCAAAACTTAACCTTGAGAGAAATGATTCTCATCTAGTCAGTTGTAAAATCAAAAAGAGCCCCAATTTGCTTGAAAATACAGCCATAGTTCGAACTTACTTATACAAATAAATAAAACTGAAGTGTGTGTTAGTAATACCAAAATATCAGCTTTTTACTGAATGCATATGAAATATACGGTACTTTCAACAAAAACACATTTAATCAATTTTTGTCTGTCTGTCTGTTTGTTCCGGCTAATCTCCGAAACGGCTGAAACGTTTTTTATGGGACTTTTACTGGCAGATAGCTGATGTTATAAGGTCTAACATAAGCTACTTTTATTTAAGAATAAGAATTAGGGACCCGTGCAAAAAATTAAAAACCCTTAAAATTGGTAACAAAATTCGATTCAAAAAGGAAAGTTATTTAAATAGTTTTTATAATAATTTCTCACGAACGAAGGTCGCGGGCAACAGCTAGTTTATAATAAACAACCATAAACATGACCCTTCCCTACTAGGATTCGTGTTCCTACACGAATATGGTTAGCCATTTGTACTCAACCTATAACCAAACAATCAGAAGCAATAACGAGAAAGTGCAAAACCCTTCGAATCTCAGTAATAGTGGTGCTTATCAGTTCGTTGACCCCAAAAGGGTAACAGCAAGGGGTCTAGCGTAATTGATCGGAGCACACGTTACTCCCCATACCTGTATACCGCAAATGAAACTGGTATCGGTATCGAACAGCGTTACCGATGCTGGGCATCTCTCAAAGGTATCTAAATGTGTAGTTACAGCGCGGTTATAGCCTCGTAAGTATATAGGGTTACTGATAATTAGTGACCGATACTTAAACACGTGATTGTACTCATGATAACAAACAACTTTCCCAAAGAAACTTTTTTTTTTACTCGTTCACTTTTATCCCAATAACACAACAGCAGCATGTAATTCGCTGTTAGCCGCGTGACGCCGTTCTGTCTCCCATTGTGCTCTGCCTACCCACTGTTGCACAGTACGATATAATGAGACCGAACAGTGTCACGCGGCTAACAGCCGATACCCAGGTCAAAGGCGCGCGTGCGCGAATTTCATACGGTTGTGTGCTATTGAAAAAAAAAATGCTTTGAGAAATTTGTTTTCATGAGTATAATCTCGTGTTTAAGTATCGGTCACTAATTACCAGTCACCCTATATAGCCAAGTGAGCTTCGCACTTATGTAAGTTTCGAATACCAACAATAATCCAAACGATTTCAGACTATTTATAACGCTACCCGATTTAAAAAAGTGTTTGCATGTACAATCAATGCACCCGATAATAAAGTTAGGTTTAATACGGGTGCAAAATAATTACTCTGTTTTACTAAAAATCTTGAATGAAGTTTTTTTTTTAATTTGTAAAAGTAGTGACCTCACCATAGTGTTTAAGGCACGCTAGGTTGGTTGTGATATGAAATTTCTGATTAAAACATTATTAACTTGTAATCTTGAACTATCCTGTATTGCTCAGGAGTTCATGAAGTGACATTCTTAAGATTAACCACCCTAGTATTTACCCTATGATTTGCCAAACTGTCAGTTACTTTTTCTTTCTGTCATAGAGTTTCTTACTAGCTTGGTCTATGATGAATACTTTTTGGTTTATCTAATCTAAATTATATTTTTCAATGTTTAGCTAAAATATTGTACGAGTATTATATAGATAATAATGATTGTTTACTAATAACTTAATTTTAAATTATATTTATAAATTCTTTACGCACTCATGGTTTTATGAAGTAAGTCTGTTATCTCCTGGCCGACTACACTTGTCAGATGAGATGATTATATGGCCGCAAGAAGAAAATCTGATATTCAAAAATGGAAGGAGACTACTGTGGAAACGAGACGAGACTAGACTAGACCAGACGAGAGAGCGTTTCTTGAATGCGAGACTGAAGGAATTCTTAAAATTGGAGACAAGACAGATTCTTGAAGGTGATCCATCTAATGATACACCTGGGATTACTACTCCCAATCTTTCTATTAAAAACTGTCGTTGTGCCATCCCTGCTGTTCATCTCGCGGAGCTGCCCTGGGTCTAAAAGCTGGTGATCCAACTCAAAGATCCACCAGGACCTCAACTCCTGTTCTTCAGAACGCCGCCTTCCTGTGGAGCAGACCTGATAGAACGTGCATCGTCTTACATCTCCACCTCTACGTTTCATCGTGCTTCATTTACAGTGCTACTAATCGTGTGGATATACTCAGAAACTGCTTCCAGAGTGCGGGTTTGATACGTCTTTTTTGTAAACACTTGTATTTTTTATGTCATTTGTAAAACCATCCATATCTGTATTAAATTTTTAAATGTACAAGTCTACTTTTATCTTTTAATTTTCAATAGGATCTAGTAGATTTGTTACAGTACTAACTAGGTTGTGGAGGTCAGATAGGCAGTCGCTCCATGTAAAATAGTGGTATTCAGCCATCCGGTTAGACTGGAAGCCGACCCAACATAGTTGGGAAAAGACTAGGCAACATGATGAGTCTAAGTACGTTAAGTAGTGTTTCACACTTTCCTTACGTTCAATAAATCATGAGGCTGTCACCGGTTCTTATCTACAGAACACTTCAATGGCCACCAAAATTACACAAGATTACAGAGCTTACATAAACTAATAGTCACGTTTTATGTCACGCACGAACAATATGAACAGCGATTTTCTTCTTACAAAAACGTAATTTATCATTTTCATCTATCTTTTGTCCTTCGTCATTGTGGTGACACATTTTTCCCAAAGAATTGACTGTGAGGCGGATGAGGGGAATTACATTTCATGTGTGTTTTGTAAATTCTTTGTAGTGTGACTTAGAATGTAGAATTAAATAAAGTCCGCTGAACTCTGTTGAACTTTACATTTAAAAAGTTAAACCTTCTTAAGAGGGCCCTTCCCGGCGCGTCTATCGTCAACGCGAGCATGGTCGAAAAGCTTGTTTCATCCAGAGCCACAGCGGCGATTTTCTTTCAACTCCCCCATCTTACCCCCCGCCCGACCCCGCACATCTCGCCTCCCGCGCACCTCATACCGCCTAACGCGGTGACATTGAACCAAAAATAGTTTTCGAAAATTTCTTAAACTTGTTCCAGGAAATACGCGTTTTTGAATAAGTCTTACAAGTGTGTGAAAAAAAAAATTGTCATTAAGAATCTTCATTACATGTGCAAGGTTTCTATCGTAATGATTTCTTTACTTTTAGAGTTTATGAGTACATTATGAACGGCCAAAGTTCAGGTAAAATTTCTGCAAAACAGCCATTTTTGGAGGCTTATACTGAATTTGTTTCTACAATTTTTTATTTTTTGCTCCCATAGAAACCTAGATATAGTGCACAAAATAACTATTAGTTCAAAAAAATCAAATATAGATTTGTAACAACTGCATAATCACGTACGAGCGTTTGTATGAAAAGTATGACGGGTTGGCCGCTCTTAATGCTGTAAGCTCAAAGGCACACACCACATTAACGTGAGTTGTGTGAGCATTATACATTTTCTCTTACACCCTTTTGCAATTCTGTGTGAAATTGCATTTTTTATACCTACCTTACTTTATTATAACAGCAACATTGCACAAGCATAAACACAGGCGTCCTCCCTCCGACAGAGGGCGGGCTATACATAAACCACCACGCCACCACGCGGGCCCAATGCGGGCTGGTAGATGACACTCAACAACTACAGTACTTTCACAAGTTATTATGCCTTGTGACTGTGACTGCAGCTTGGCCTTCTTTGTTTTTTTGACATTCAAAAGTGCCTGTAATAGTCTAATTGATTCATTTTAATTGTATACAACGTTTCCTTACAACATTTACAATTATAAATAAAAACCTTTAAATTGGCTTTGGTAAAACTGTATTAAAAAGAATCTATACTTTCCATGTTAAAAATGTTTAATATCCGAACTGTTCCGCCAATAAAAGCAATAAAACCGGCGCGGCTTGCAACATGTGCACCAAACTTTGATATCGGCACTTACACAACTTTTCTGATAAACCTTAAATGGCAGCCACAGATGCGTAACCAAGGACTCGACTAGACAAGAGTTTCAGTTCGATTTCCATTTTCCTGATTGAAATAAAGCAGTCCTTTATAACATTAATTTAATACAGCTTTTTACATAAGATTATCATATTATTTTAATCAACTAGTTGTTCTTCCAATCGCCTGAAACAAAGGATTACTTAGTTCAAGCACAAATCATGAGTGAACTTGACATAGATTTAAGAAAAACTGTATTATATTATACTAGCTGTTGCCTGCGGCTACGCTCGCGGTTTGGTCGGAAATTATCCCACGAGCACTTTGTAAATATAGCCAATGGCACTCGGGAATAATGTAGCTTCCTATTAGTTAAAGAATTTTCAAAAACGGTTCAGTAAATCCCCTTACAACCTCACAAAATCACAAACTTTACCTCTTTATAATATTAGTATAGATTACGTTACGCTACGTTATACCTTATATTTTTTTTATTACCTATCCTGTTTCTGATAACGGTACTTTTTAATGAATTTTATGAACTTTATAACGAGAACCAAACACTATCTCTGAATTTTAACTTCAGTTGAACAAGTTAACCTTCTTGACAGAAAGAACAAACAAAGGATACGAGAACCTCAAGGTATACAAAACATAAAAGTAATATTGAAATGGCGCAATCAGGAAGGTGGAACTAATAAGCCACAATTGAATCTTCAATTTTCACGAAAACATCCAACATCAACACAACCCAAAACTAACTTAGTTAGTAACTTGGGAGATGAAAGAAAACATGCTCGATATAGCCAGGCGCGTCGTGTTTACTTCGTCAAAACGTTTACATCAATCATCGCGATGCCAAACATTCCGTTTGTCTATGATTCAACCACAAATACACTGATTTTGATTGATTAATTATTTATATCGGTTTGTTCTTTGATGGAAGAATATTATTTGAAAGCGTGGAATTTTGATTTTAGAACAACGTGAGCGAAATAAACATTTCTCATGGAATTATACGTCAGTCAGTCAGGATATGACGTGGCCTAACGGAAACATGAGGCATCCCATTCTTAGCGTGTTCTAAGGTTGTTACATTATTTGCTGATTGCCTGATAATAACTTAAGATGGAGCTTGTGGCAAAATTATAACAGCCGCTCAGGTCGATCGTTAGGTTAAGCCGCGCTTGCCTAGGTTGTCCCGTGGATAGGTAAACACCCATTACATACCGAGATTCCTCCGTGTCTCGGAAAGTACGTAAAGCCGTTGGTCCCGGCTGTGAATTGTAGATCTTTGACAGTCGTTATAGGTATTCAGTGGCCCGAAAGTGACAACCGGTCCTATCAAGGTGTATTACCCAGTACTAACTGGGTTGTGGAGGTCAGATAGGCAGGCTCCATGTAAAATACTGGTATTCAGCTGCATCTGGTTAGACTGGAAGCCGACCTTAACATAGTTGGGAAAAGGCTAGGTGAAGATGAAATGATGAATGTTAATAAGTTAACTCTCTGTACTAATAACTACATAGCATAAAACAAAGTCGCTTCCCGCTGTCTGTCCCTATGTATGCTTCGATCTTTAAAGTTAAGCAACAGATTTTGATGCGGTTTTTTTTTAATAGATAGGTTGATTCAAGAGAAAGGTTTATATGTATTACATTGCACCCGTGCGAAGTAGTAGTATATAAGTCGCTAGTATTATATAAGTAGAAAGTAACCTTTTCTTGCCGTAAAAGCTAAACGGATCTCGATAGAATTTGGCACACGGCAATCCACGGTCAACATCATAACCTGGGTCGGTAAATGGTTATTCTTACTGATTTCAATCTGTCAAAAACTTGTGCAAAGTTTGCAAAATACACATAAAAGTATCTGACGATTTTCAACGGGTCCATTTCTTTACCTGCTTTACCATCCTGGCCAGATATTTCTTCATTTGTAATGGAATAACAGTGAAAGTTATAAAAGTAGTTACATACTCATTACGTAAACCCCAAATTGCCTTTATTTACTCCAAAGAAAACGTGACCAGAGTATCTACGCGACATTTGAAATTCTTCGCGGCCCCAAATGTTCCAAAATGTTACTTTAAATGTGCCAAAATGATTATGGCAAAAAAGACGTAAAAGCTAAATAAAAACACGCAAATGTTCCACTTAAACAAAGATTAATGGTTCGAAGACGCGTTTTGCATGAACAAGTCCATATTATAATGATAGAAAACAAGTCAATAATATACGATTCAATTCACATTCACGTCTGTGTATCTATCACTCGAAAGGTATTTGAAACGTGCGATGACTAACTTCAAGTATTGACAGTATTGCCAAATGACTATTAGTAAGTAGAATTAGAGGTAGTACATAAAAGCAACTGCTATAGTACCTTCATATTAATTTACTCCGTCCTCTATAAACCCTCAAAATATAGTTATGTAATGTATAGTCACGAGCACAATACATTTAGCAAAGTTCAAAAGCAATTTGTCGTGAAGTAACGATTGTTACTTTTCGATAAGAGGTTCCTAAATATGTACTACTAGCTGTTGCCCGCAACTTCGTTCGCGAGGAAAGATGCGTATGATGTGGGAGAAAAAAGAAGGGTAGCCTGTGATTCCAGAGATTCTATCTCTGTGCCAAGTTTTATCCAGATCCGTTCAGCCATTCTGGCGTGATTGAGTATTAAACATCTATCAATCCATCCAAACTTTCGCGTTTATAATGTTAGTATGGAAGTATACATGGTCGTAACAAAACGAAATCACAATGATACCCACAGCAGGAGAAAACTGTACTCAAAATTGAAATAAATAGTCTAGTTGGCAATCTCTCTAGAGATGGTGGCTTCATTTGTTTGCGTTTACGATCCTTGTTATTATTACTGGTTTTACGCGTCGCGACAGAGCCAAGTAAATGCATTTTAGAGTGCACTCACTTGTTTCCCCTTAAATGTTCTCACACTAATGATAAGACTACTGCGTAGCGTAAGTGTTAGAGGGAGAAAAGTTCCATTCACTTAAGAAAATTGACATCATAACGATGTGACTGAAAAAGTAGTTAAAGCCTGATCTAAACATGTCGATATGTATCGCAAACACTTTTTTCTCAGAAATAAAAAACATAAATTCGCATAAAGTCTTAATAATGAGATAGTTTCATATATTTTTGGTTACTTTTTGGTCAGCTTGCAAAGTTACAAAAACATGATGATGCCTTCGAACGTGTAAATATCTTCATGTTTGAAACCTGATATCTTGTTTACATTTTCACTGTTCATGTCTCCCCACTCTACGTCTATATGAGAGTTCTAAAGGGTGTGTCAGACACTCACTGACTAAACAGCACTATTGCCGGGATTGACGCCCACAGTATTTAAAGAAGAGACAAGCAGTGAAATACACTGGCAAGATACTTGCTTTGCTAGGATTTGCATACAGAATGTTTCTTTGCAGTCTCTGCATAAGTTGAAGATCCCTTGCGAATTATTCCAACAGTACTTGTTTCATATCAAGCTTTTTTTCACGTCAACAGAACTTATGAATTTAACACATGTTACAGTGTGGTAATAGTTGTTTAAAAAGTGTATGATTTAACTGAGCAATCGGAAACAATTGACATCATTACCTTGGTGTGCGATTGCAGGGCGGTCATTCGCAGGATTGGAACTGATGTGACACGGTCGTAATACGGTTTTCATATTTACGAGTTTTTTTTCTTTTATTTTTGTTATGCCTGATTCGTTCTAGTAAACTATCAATATAGCTATACTCGCAAACTATCAAAATTCATATGTTAAATAGTACAATGTACAAAACTTAAGTGCGTTCGCACTAAAGTTTTCATCTGAGAATATTTTCGATAAGCTGTCGGTCATAAAATAACGAAATGTAAGCTACTTCTGAATATATTCATAAGACTTGTACAAAAGAATAATTTATTTGTCAAAAGTTTGCAAGCTTGATTATTAATCCTAGGTCCTATTTCAAAGACTGGCGAAAAGATAGATATACAGATATAGATACATACATAAAGATAGATGTATCTAGGTCTGTACCTAGCGTAGTATCAAACTTAACAGCCTTGTAAAGGTAAACAGGCCGTAAATGAGGAGTTTTAATGGTGCTTTATGCAAGTACTTGAATAAAGCATCATTAAAACTCCTCATTCAGTTTTGGTCGGAAATTATTCCACGGGCACGTTGTAAATATAGCCTATGGCACTCGAGAAAAATGTAGCTTCCTATTAGTTAAAGAATTTTCAAAATCGGAAACTTTACCTCTTTATAATATTAGTATAGATTGACAGCTCATCAAACAATTCACAAGCTACGAAGTACTGGTTACTTGTCACATAAAATACACCTTTAAACCGCGAAGATTGTACCAAAAGTACAGTAGTATGGTATGTCAAGACAGTGTACCAGACAACACGGTCTGGTGCACTTGCACTTTTTCTTGAAAAATATAGGTAGGTCAATAATACAGAATCAAGTGAACAAGTCAACAAAGTAACCGTCTACAAAGTTTCAAGTATAAAGTAATAAAACATAACTAACTAATAGCAAGTTTCCCGACATCAGTTTCAATTAAAAGTTACTTCAGACGGAAATTAATTAACATTTCGCGCTTGGCATTGGACGGCGGTCACGTTTCCCATTGTTTTCGCCATTAACTCCATTGGCATTCTTACGAACTGGGTCGTTACTTCGTTCCGGCTTCCGAGTAAACTTTTAGCATATTTTTTGGTAATGTTATTGAATGAACAACATGTGGCCTATGTTACCTTTTCAGCTTTTCAAGAAGTTACAATCAGAAATTGATTTTAGATCCGTATTATCCAACAAAGGTTTGGTTACCGGTCAGGTGGTGGGCTGACAGCGGCAATTTGACTCTAACAAATAACGTATTGAACTACACACATCAAAAGTGTCTAGGGATCAAGCATTTTTATGTGGATTTCTTGAGATTGAGATGTGGCTTTGTAATAAATTTATGATTTTATAAATTTATATGGATCCTTTTTGGTGCATTTCATAATTTGAATCAGGAACTGTGAATCAAATTCGAGTAAAAGATGAAAATCAGCTGTCAATATTTTCCCTATAAAAACATACAACGCATTGAAGACATTATTAGTGCTACTGTTTCCCTACTACTGATTAAAACCAACGTTATTATGGAGCGGCGACGTCATTTAAGCAGGGAAGAAATGCTCAGAGCCGTGGGAATGATAGAAGCTGGTTCCCGGCAACGTACTGTGGCTTTAGCTCTGAATACAAGTCAGAGTGTTATCAGTCGACTTTGGACACGTTACCGAAGCACTGGTACCGTGGCTGAGCGCCATGGAGGACGGTATCGCTGCACCACACGGAGACAAGACCGATACATTCAACTCTTCTACTTTTCAACTATTCAACTATCTTAACTCGAAGAGCTCCAACAATAACCGCCATGATGTTAGCCGTGAGGCTTCATCACTCTTCAGGGAACTTAATTAGCGACCAAACAGTCAGAAACCGCTTGCATGAAGTGAACCTTCATTCCCGAAGACCGCTACGGGTACCACCTATAGCAATGCACAATCGTAGGATACGATATCAATGGGCTCTTGAACACAGAAATTGGGCAGAAGAACAATGGCGTTTCGTGTGCTTTTCTGATGAGTCTCGGTTTGGTATGAGACCGGATACAAGACGTATACGACACTGGAGAACCCCTGGACGCCAACAGCGATTAAAATCCTGCCAGGAAGTCCATCCTTATAGTGGTGGAACCATCATGGTATGGGCGGGTATTTGGATCGGCGGAAGAACTGAGTTGATTTGGATCAGAGGCAACCTCAACGCTCAAATTTATGCTGAGACGATTGTATCAGACGTCATCGTTCCTCTACAAGTGCAAATCGGTCCCTTATTTCAGTTAATGCATGATAATGCACGACCGCACACCGCAAGAGTTGTAAGACAGACTCTCGCCGCAGCTAACATCAATGTCCTGCCCTGGCCTGCTCAGTCGCCAGACTTGAATCCGATTGAGCATGCATGGGATATGCTACAGAGAAGAGCTCTGCCGAATATGGAGGGTATCCAGTCGCAAGAAGACCTTTTTTTGTTGTTGCAACGAACATGGGCGGCCATTCCACAGCGTGATTTGGATGAACTCATTTTGAGTATGCCAAACCGATGTTCTTGTGTTGTTAGTGTTCGCGGTAGAAACACGGATTATTAATTGTTTAAGTTACCCAATAAAATTTTAAAGAAAACTGTTATTTCAGTCTTTTTTTCGAACTTTTGTGTTAGTGGTTCAAATGTCAAAAATCCCTTTATTAGGAAAATGGCAAATTTCTTTATTAATGCAAAGGTGACTTGGTTTATCGTTACTGTGACAAACGAAAACACTTTATTTGATGAATCCTTAAAGAAAATTTTAATTAATATCAATCAGGAGAAAAGTTATTGCAAAAATATATGTTGATCCCTAGACACTTTTGATGTGTGTATTTGTCAGTGTCTGCTGTTCAGCAGATCCAAAATCTGTCTGGTTTGATCAAACCTTTACACAATAAGTACATTACCCTCCTAACTCCTAAATTTGCTTATACTTATTAACGTATTTTATGTGAGTACAGGGATAACGAGAGTAGGGTGTTAAGTTCTTCATCTCCCATAAAAAAGGGAGGATCCTCCGGCTAGGCGAGCATTTTGTCTGGTGGGCTACTGCCCAACAGTTGTTGTCGGGTTTTGGTTCGGTTTTTGCGTCTTAAGTCGCGGATACCTTTAATAGCGCGATTTAGAATTTTTGATGTTAGTTCTTCATTTCTGTCATAGATGGCGCTGTAGTACTTTTTGTACTATGCTAAGTTATGTAGTGCCGCTAGATGAGTTACTCCAATTTAACGTATGGGGGCCTTAAAGTATTTTTTGGTCACCACAGGATTGCGCGATTAAGCAGTTTCAACCTTAGAGAGTTGTTGCGCTGCTAGTGGTAAAAAAAAAAAGTTTCTCCTCAAACTACAATTTATTGTAACCTCCTGAAAAAATAAACCACAGTTACTACAATAAATATCTGTCTGCCTAAACTTTAACACAGATAGTGTTGTCCTAAAAAGCTAAAACAAGGAATCTATGCAGCACATACCGCTATAAAAGTTTTACTGTTAATTCTTACTGACCAACTGATTCGCGGTTTTTTAGTTCAGAAATTCCACATAGTAGGGTAGGGCGGGGCTAATAGTCCCAATTTTCACTTTAAGATTTTCACTTAAAATCGAGGACATACCGTCCCCGTAGTGCGAAAAGTCATTAACTCGAAAAACCTAGTTTTGAGATATCGAGTGTTAAAGTTTTAGAAAATATAAAAAATCATAACTTCGGCTTGTCAATAAATATCTTTGTAGTTTTAGCTTTATTTTAAAAATAATAAAATAAAGTTTATGTTATAAGTGCTACAATATGTCAAAAACTTCTAGTAATTGAGAAAAGGAAGAAAATTAATTGTTTTCTATCAAATCATTGGCTTAGTTGCGAATTAGTGAATTTTCGACCGGAGTTAGTGATTTTGCTATCAGATTGGAAGTGTTAAAAAGAAAAATAACTAGAGTTAAGTAAAGTGGAACTAACTGTTAGGTGTGTCAAATGTGTATAGTTAATACTAACTATCTAAATACACGAAGCTTGTGTAGTTAGTTTAGTTTTAAATATGACATAAATAAGTAATGAAACTATTGTTATAAATTCAATTAAAGTTTTATTAAAGTTATATCAAAGTTTTATATGAAAGGAATAACAAAATACTACAATTATAAAATAAAAACAAAAGAAAGTGCTACAATCGCATGACACAAACTAAAAAATAATATAATAATAGTTGTTGCTTAAGAAAAGGAAATCAGACTTCACTCGCACTCTTGTTCACCTCCCTCCTCTGTGACGTCTGGCTGCAAAATTCTATCTATTACGTCTTTACTAGTTGGTAAAGACTGGTACCACAAGTGGAGCTCTTGTGGGATTATCCCTTTTGCACATAAATTATTAAGGTCTTTCTTTTTTGCCTCTGAAATAGGCAGTGGCGAGTCGTATGCATGCGGTATTTTATAATTTTTCAAGTCTTGTAATAGTTCTTCTGTCCCTTGTCCATCCGTTTGTTCCTCTTGTTTCCTCCTCTTCCTAGTAATAGTTTTTATCTGACATGTTCCTAAAATATTAAATTCTAGATAGGGACCATGGTGCTGGTATCTAAACTTGACGACACCCGGACCTTGTCTCTCAAATTTAAGACATTTAATTTTTAACCATTTAATTTTATTGCCTTCTTTATCTCTGCTTATATTTTTTACAATTTTGTCATTCAGAGCTCTTACATCCAGCATTTCCGTGTAATTTAATTCCTTAACTACATAAGGCGGTGCTGAATCCCTGTTTCGCTTAGAGCGAGCACGTTCCATGATCAACTTCCAATCAATCATGGAATAAACATTGCTATGTCTTTGCTGTCTTTCTATTGCGCTGTGCATGGAGTCCACTTTCATATGAGTATGACCGCTCTCTAAATATTTTTGTTCAATAACTTGTAGCTGCACATCCGATCTTTGAATTAAATGGACCAAAAATGCCGTAATGAACTGGTTTCTGTTTTGCCCAGCGCATGTGTCGCTATAAATAGTGACTTCTTTTATATTAGTTGGTATCTGTTGAATCCACCAGTTCATTGCACTGGCAATTTCCACACTGCCCCTTTTACCATTAATCTCATTCCAAGTTATACAAAATGCTTCATGTGGAGGTTTGGATGTGTGAATAGTATAATTTTGTACGTTTAATTTTCTGGTGTAATATAAAATACCAATACCACTGACTGGTATATGCAACGTAGACTGCATATCAGCCGTCACAACTAAGTAGTTGTCATCAGTAATAGATCGCTGCTTGTCGGATTCTTTCGCTTGTTGTGCTTCATTCTTTCTTGCAATGTGTGAATCATATTCGTCCTTTAAATGTTCAGGACGTCCAGAACTATCATAACGAGTACATGTTAAGCATAAGTCTTTTTTTGGGGTAAAAAACGACAAATTGAATTTAGACCCAAATATTTTTTTGTATACGTAAAAAGAACATGGTTGTTCATTTGCTGTTGTAACCTGGTCTTTGTACAATTCATACATTTTGGCTATTGTAAGTTTGCTATCCAGGTACTGTCTTTTACTTTTTTTCCTACAGTAGTGAGATTCTAGCCGGGGAAAAGAGTTGATGTGGTCAATAACCTTTTGTTCAGCCTCTAAACTAGTTTTGTTAGTTGGGACTCGAGATCCACGTCCATCCTTTCCTGTGTAATTACCCAAGTCATCTCTGTATTTTAAAGCTTCATTTACCGGACCATTTGAAATGCTTAAAGTTTTTTGAAAAAAGTCTTTGCAGACTCGCACTCTATTATCATTTTTATCAAAATAATAAGCATATGAAAAAGCCCGGTTTTTGTCACCTGGAATACCAACTTTCATTGTTTTTAGTGACTGGGGCACCACTTTTTGCAGTAAAAATTGCTTCTGCGCGCTGAAATCGTTAATTTTCCAGTAAGCTTCACATATTCTTATTCTGTCATCCTCAGAAAAGTTATTTTCGCATTTATACCTGCACTTTTCGAAACATTTTACAGGCTTAGGTCTTTTTGCAGGCATGACTTGGTCTTTTCTACCTAAATAAGGCAAACCGTTTTGTTTATTTGACTTCGCCATGTTCTTTTTCCACTTGCTGGGATCACATTTCTTCCAACGTGTAAGTGCTACGTCATTGATAGAAGCTAAAGCTGGCTGTTCAGTGGGTATTTGACTATCTGCAGCAACAGTAACATTATCTGTATAATCAGGGATTACTACAATTGGATCTTGGTCAACAGAGTTTTTATTGTTAATTTCTTGAAAAGACTCTTGATTATTTGCTGTATTTTTATGAAACACAGTACAGTTACTCTCTTTACTATCGCTCTCACTAGAAGATTTTGCAATATATACTCGCTTTTTCTTTTTGAATCTTGTATTATCCTCTTCACTATCTGGGAACCACGAAACACTTGAATCAGAGAAAACTGGAATGGGAGAAGAACTCAACTCTTCAATGCCACTTATCTCCGAATGTGGACTCGCACCAGACTTTTGGGCTTCGGTGTAGTTTTGGTGTTTGTTATCTGACAGGTATTTTTCACTTGTTATATCTTGAAAGGGAACAACATCGTGGTAGGTTTCAGCCAACAATGGAGCGGAACGTGGTAGAATAATAATTGGTTGATCTCTTTTAGGACTTAATACTGACGTGGATGGTGGAGCAGATTCATATAAGCTATTTTCGAACATATCAAATTTTCTCTCATCCAGCTGCTCAGTTTCCTGAAATAAACAATAAGCAGAACGTGAGGCTAAACAATAATAGATACTAAAAGGAAGCAATCTAGCTCGAGCAAATTGTATAATTTTGTATACGATGCCAACGTCCACAATGCGTCCACACCACTTCATGCAGTTTGTTTTTATCTTACACGCAAAAACTACTAAACGGATTTGAATGAAATTTGGCACACAGATAGTTTATAACCTGCATGTAGTATGTTCCCGTGGGACAATTGCCAAACTTCAGACAGGCGAAGCCGCGGCCATAAGCTAGTCTAGTCATCTATAGATATCATGTAACTTTTAAATGTTTTAATATTTTGTATACTTCGACAACCGGGATCACTAGCTTTTTACAAATTATAAACAAAAAAATATTAGTAATAGGTGGAAGCTTTTTATCATAATGAAGTAATGAAATAATTATAGAACAAAACCAGTAAGCTATTAAGTAATTTGTAACCCAAGCAGTGTAAGTCAGGCAGATCGTTTTTTTTTTTATATAAGACCACAATAATGTTAGATCATTCATAACAACACATCCCACAAAGTTTTCTTTAAAAACAATAAGTACATGTAGTTACATGATAAAAAGTAACAATAGTCTGTATTACGAGAGAAAATAATATAATATTATTGTTAATTTATAACTTCTCATGTCATTGAGTGTAGGTACTTATTGCATTTAAGTCAAGCATTATGAATAAACCGGAACAAGGCAAGCGACAAACGAAGAGCAATGTAACACCCAAACATTAAGAATCATAATAATTACTTTCCCTGTATATCTTGTGAAGTCATCAACTGAGCAGATTCCTATAAACAACAAAATTATTTATCTTTGTTTTTATGACGTAAATTTTATCACTTTGAAAGGTTAACATCCCTAAAAACTAAACAGATATAATTATAGTCAAACACTTACCTCTATAACAGTTTTTTCGTTTTGATTCAATAAATCAAGTATAAACTTAGCACGGCTCATTGTTACACAATTTATCAAAAATTTTATCCACAACAAAGCGCGTGTACGTCTCGTTTGACGTCGATGCCGCGAATGAATGAAAGTCACCACGCGCCGCGCACATCGCTCTCGCCGCGACAAACTCACTAACTCGCGAGTGAAATTTACTTTATTCTTAAAATGCACGTCGAAGTTGTATAAATAATAATTAAAACACTTTAATGATTATTCTCAAAAGACCTTATGTGCCACTTTTAATACAAAACAAATCATTAAAATGAGATGATGACTTTTCGCTTTTGGAGTATTGTACAAATAATTTAAAAATAAAAATTAAGAAATCACTATTTAGAGTTAGTGAGTTTGCGCATTCATGTGTTTTAGCAAACTATTGATGTTAAATCTCACTAAATCATTTTAGTGATGTTTGCGATATCTAAAGGCGTTTGCATGCATTAATAATTCAAAAGAAAAAGTCATCAAGTCGTTTTAGTTTCGAGTTTTGTACAATTTAGATAAATATAAAATAATTAACTAAATTAGTTAATTCTTCCATTGCGCTCTGGGGTCCAAAGGGTAGATTTGCTTACTTTTCACATTACGTAACTCAAAAACGGGAGCAGCTACATAAATGACGGTTTGACAGATATTTAGAAAAAAAAACGTGATTCTAATGGCATTGATAACTCGTTTTGGACATTTTCAGACTTAATGACTTTTCGCGCTAACTGTCAACAAAAAATGTTGTATGAAACCTTACACAATTCAGCTTAACGCTCAAATAGTCGGAAGGGTGAATATTTATTTGATTTCCAAACACTTTAGCAACAAATGCAAAATGGAATTCTGTACTTTTTACCCCGCTCACGGGGTAAAAAGTCCCAGGTTTGGAGTAAGAAGTCCATATATTTTAATGGCTAGCTAATTAGATATTTGTGGTCAATTAAAAATCAATATCTAATAATATACACATAAACTGTCACTTACGGGATATCTTTCGTGATTGTAATAATATTTCTGTTTATTAAAATATCAATATAGTCAACAAATCTTAATATTTTAGTATAATCAACATGACATTCCAACTTGAAAACAATTAAACAAAACGAAACGTGAATTATTTTGAGCTTTGCTTATACACAAAATCAGTATTTTATTATAATGGCAGTAATTTATATTCCCTGGGTCTTTCTTCAATCGTGCAATAAACCTTTTAAGAGAATTCCTGCAGAAATCGTTATCTTCCGCTGCTTGACATAGTTTCTTCTCACCCTTATTGACCTCATCTGCAGCCAACTTCATATGTAGCGGTGTAGTCCCTCTATCAATCCTTCTTTTATAATTTCGCATACTTTAAAAGAAAAAAATACACTATTTACTACATATCACGTCAATAAAACATATGGGGTTAAATAAGTCCTCTCACGGGCAAGAAGTCCCATCGGTGTACTTCTTGCCCCATACCTACGTCCAGTACAACAAGAACATTTTATTATCATGCATTACTTACGGGTATAATAAGACTGCAATATGAACTTACCTTAATCTTTTCTTTACAGTCAATGTAGATCTATGAAAGAAACGAGAACCAACACTTTTTTACTTTTGGGCGCGAAAAAATTCCGATAGCCATGTTTCTCGCATGTGCGCCCCGCGACGACCAGCGGCTCGCGTCTTCGTCGTCGCCCCTCACCCCCTTCAGGTCACGTGAACCATCTGTTTCTAGCGCGGATAGATACTGTGATATGTATGTTGGGACTTCTTAGTAAACATTCGAGAAATTGTTTTGCTAAAAATATTGAAATTATTTAATTTTATTAACGTATTACTATTTCGCGCCAAAAATCCGCCATTTTTTTTTTCAAACTCCTTTCAACGGACACTTGGATTTTTAAGACGAATGTAACGATACCTAGGTGTCGAAATCCATCCAGCCGTTTGGAAAATATGAGGTAAAGGTATGAATTTTAAAACATACTGTACACAAGATACGTGCGAAAAACATAACCCTTCCTTGGCAGTCAGGTAAAACACGATGGGATTTTAGCCACGCGCACAAAGATCCTTGTACAGTTATACATTCACTTATTCAGTTCGACAAATTGACAGATGTACTTTAATATTCCAACTAAACATTACCTTTTAACATATTAGAGACAGGTGGGAGAAAATACATCCAATTTTAGGAAGATCAAGCGTGTTTAACGTGAAATAGCGTATGAAGCTTCTGGCGAAATCTTCATATTATATTACCTTACATAGTAAAGAGGAATATTTGAATGAACATCAACTATTTTCATGCAACAAAGGCTCATGATATGACGCTTTGGGTTTTACCACGATGTTACCACTTCTGGGCATCTCTCACACTGATTTAGGATGATAACGAAAATGTAAACTCATGTTTTCAGGCAATAACAATGACTTGCCACAAAATAAAGATATCTAATAACATAAACCAAGGTACCAAAGTAATCAATTTAAAGCCTCCGTAGCGGCGTAGCTGTAGTGCTACGAAAAAAGTGTTGCTCGTAGAAACATTTTTATGGTGCTACGTGCTTTCAGTTTTATTACCATTTTGTTACTACTCTTACTCAACGCAATAATAAAAAAAGCCAAATATAATAGTTACAATAATAAACCTTTCAAGAGATGCTTAATTGAAATTGTCCAAATGAATAAAACGTCCAAAGAAGAAACATAGGTACAAAACATACTACCCACGTAGCGTTTAATGAAATTACGGTTGCCCTATAATGTTATTCATAGTGCCAAGCCTATGACTGGCATCCACCATGTATCATTCGAGCTTTAATTTATTATTGCACAAAATTTTTATTATTTGCCATAGAACGTGGCAATGCCTCCAGCTTCTTGGGCACATTACCAGCCGACAGCGTTGAGGAGGACTTTTTTGATTCCCTTTTATAGTTTGTTCAATTTTGTTATTTCGGTTTATTCTTTTATTTTTGAACCTTTAAAAATAGATGTTGTTATTGTACAAAATAATATTATATTGTTGTCTAAGGACTTTCTTGTCCAATTTATCGTATCACAAATATTTTCCTCAATCTTTTTAATCTATTTTCCTCAGTCTATTCAATGAAACCACGGAAATGCCAATTACAAGAAAAGCTTTTCACTGAAAGCTTTTATAAATACGTCGTAAAAAGTGGGTGTACTCCTAAAACCAGTACCTATGTATTGGGTAGCTATTCCACGAGTTGCGGAGAATGTAAACAAACAACGTACCTATACACTATACACGGTAGACTGGTGGAATCCGCAATATACAGACAAGGGTCGGACCTATTTTATTAACAACCATCAAACACCTTCTGTGTTTGTTTTTAAGCCGTTACAAATATAAGCCACTATTACTGTAACCCTCCATACGTCATTGTCGATAATGATCTTCTTCAAGCATCACCACGTCGGCTTTGTGCTTGTCGCATCCAGTGGGTTCCCCGACCTCATCAGTCCACCTTGTAGGAGGCCTTCCAACGTTGCCCTTGGCGAAGATCACTTTTATTCAAAAAACAAACCTTAATAGTAGCTGTAGGTATTCCATAACAGTTACTGTAGACTCACCATTAAGTGATTAAAATTCGCGTGGCTTGTCATGGCGCGATATCATAATTAAGTCTACTCCAATTGCTAACATTCTTGTTGTATGCCATATTATTTACAAAGTAAATGTTATGAACATAACTTATGTTATATCATTTCTGGTAAAAGGTCACCACATAATCACTTATAGGTTAAAGAAATTATTCATTGATACTGAAGCATTCGAAGATATTCTAGCCCATTCTGCACTGGGACCCGCGTGTTGGATCCTCTCTCCAGAGTCCCCTCATAAAGACGACAGCTGTCTCCCAGCAGTACGAATATTAAAGACAGATTATGCTACTCTCCACTGCCTTGTTCTTTAGTGTTTTTCGCTATTTTATATGACATTTTCTTCCATCAACAAAGTAACCGCGAAGCAGCGAACTATTGCGCATTTAACGACCAAAAGTTGAGAGGTCATTTATAGAGTATTTCGGTCAGCCCCCGTATTCACAAACGTTCGGATTCAACTTCAATTCGGAAAGTCGTATGTCTATCTCGCTCGTTTTCGTAATGCCAAAAAAAGATAGATATACGACTTGCCGAATCGAAGTTGAATGAATCCGAACGTTTGTGAATACGGGGGCAGGTCTCCAAAGAGACGGCACGGATCAAGTAAGTCGACACTTCACATGTCATGCATAAACTAAAACTGAAAATACTCTTCGAAATGAGACACCGAGCGTACCTTCGTAACTATGTATAATCTGCAAACTTACTGTTATCCGTTACTACTAACTGTTATAAACTTCACTGCTTTCCATTATATTAGTCTTTCTTTATCGTGTGGTTAGTGCCTAAACTAGTGTCAGAGTTTTTATGCCGCCCATGGGCCTCTGACTTGGCTTTACATGCCGTCAATAAATATTTGATGTTTTCCTTCACCGAAGCAAGTTATAATTTTACAAAACGCACGTGAATCCGTAAAATCAAAGTTGCGTGTCTTGGGTTCGAACTCGAGACCTATGACTTGACAGTTGAGTCCGATGGTCACACCACTAGGCGGTCACATCACATCACTTCTTTTTATATATGTTGATTAAAATATGATTTGTGATAGTAACAAATATGGCTGTACAGATTTATAATCATTAAAATCATCAAACAACCCTATGAGTTTATTTAATCCCATTCAATTACTATTTCGTGAAAATTCAATGGGATTAAATAAACTTAGAGGGTTGTATTGGTGATTTTAATGATTTTATCTAAATTCTATACTACATACTTGGTACGGTAGCGAATCATATTTTGTATAAAATACAGCCTGACACTTACTCGCAAATTGATTTATAGTCCGGTTAAGCAGCCTCAACCTCCGAGAGTTGTTGCGCTGGGAGTGGACCCTTCAAAAAAAAAAGCCCGCAAATTGCAAAAAACCTAAGTTAATTTAAATTTCGCGGGCTACCCTGGCGTTTTCGTCTTATTTCATTGTTCATTAATAACACTAGTCAGGGTTTACAATAAAACCACCAAATTATCAGTAAGTAGATGAACTACTTTAAGGGTACGTGCACTCGCTACCCGAGTTAAGTGAGGACTAGTCACACGGAAACTCAATGGCCACGGTACTATACATTTATTAGTATATCACATCTCTTCCTTACTTAAAATTACTTATTTAGAAGGTAGATACGTAAATAAATATACTAATTAGTAGTCACTCAATTTTAACAATGTTGTGGGTAATACTCCATTAAACTGTAACCTGTCCTCGAGTCAGATTGGGTTACACACCATTTTGTAGATATATTTTACGCCCTTTTGTGTCTATTCCCCAAGATGCCATTACTTGAGATTTGCGATGCATACATATTATACATAACATTTATCTTTATGATGCATAGACCAATTAAATAGCAAGCCTAAATGTTTGTTTGACTAATAAAACAAGAGCTATAAACTATCTTCTAAAGGTTTCTTAACGTCGCCGCGGTTTGGATGGCGCCAGTTCAAAGTTGTTAAATTAATCGCCCATTCAAATATCATTGATGTCATATATAGGACCTCCTGAGAGACATTATCAAAATTAAAGGAAAATTATGACAAACACGAGATTGCATGGTTACATAACATATTATTATCTTCAAGCTTGTAATTCCCATAGGGTCACGCAGCCTGTAGTTTACCAACATTTCCTTAGTTTTGTTTAAGCCTCATGTAATAGGGGGCTAGCCTATTGCCATCAAACGGGCACAACTCCAGACTTTTGCTTGTTCTGAGCAACTCCTAATGGAAAATCCCAATAACACTTTGCCCGACCTAAGAATCGAACCCGAGACACACGACAAAATTAGTAATCATACCAGTCTCACTTAAATAATAAATATTTATTTTATAATAGTAAAACAATATAAAAGTATGCTTCTTACTTTATCGATACTTTTAGGGATTACGAAATTACGATTATACATGGGAACGTTTGTGGGGATGAATGGATGTATTATGGATGTTTATTTACTCACTCTTTCAAGCAAAGCCTACTAAACAGATTCCAATGAAACTGCACAGAAGGTAGTATAGAAGCCACCGGCAGAAGCTATAGCAATAAAAATGTGAAAGTTTGGATTTTTGGATGTTATTAACTCAATCAAACAAAAATGGCAGAACGGATTTTAATTAAATTGTTCACACAGTTAGATTATAAACTGGGTTAAAACATAGGGAACTTGTGATCCCAGTAAATGACATAGCTAACCGACTTATCAATTTATGTTTATGGTAACTCTCTAAACCAGGGGCGTGCCGTCCATAGAGGCAATTAGGCCTAGCCTACCCTACCATTCCTACCAACAACGCAACAAATGTATTTATTATAACTATGTAATAAAATAATGCAAAATATTAAAAAAAAAATTAAAACTCCTGTTAAAATACTTATAGCAACTTGTCGCGCCCGTGTGACGTAACTGATAATAATACTACGTAACTACGACGCTCGCTCCCGGCTCTTCTAGGCAACGACGCCGCCGGCCTAATTTCCATTGATAAATTTACGCACACTGATGCACATTTTCGTGTGTATGAACGGCACACATGTATAGATCATTGATAGATTGGCGGCTCAACTCCTGCGAGTGTAGCTGGCCACTGATTGGCCACAAAGTATTATCCGGCTAAAACGGTATGCAGTGATGCAATTATATTTGGTAGTGTTTTTTATCGACAAAGTAGCAATTATGTTTTTCTTAGAAAGTTTTAAGCCATATTTGTTTCATGTGACAAGCAAAATTTATTTCGCGATCTTGAATGTTTTGCTTTTTATAATATCTGACGGTTGTAATTCGCTTTGAAACGTACAGTACTGTAAATATTATTTGTTGTATTTGTTTATTTACGTAAAATGGTGTTCCGTTGTGAAGTTTGCGCTGATAATGTGTGTTTGTTATAAGTTAAAAACAGTAAGTATTCACAATCGTTTAATGATAAGATTCAAGTTGTGTCTAAAGGTGTAGGTACCCGAATTACGAGAATTAACCCAAAATTCATCTCGTACTCGTCATTTCAAATGAATCTTGCTTCTGTTTGCATTGTCAGAAAATCGTGATTTGAACTTTGAATAATGTGGTGAGTTCTTGTATTTATAACTTTGGTTTTTACAGGCTTATTTCCAATGTTTTTTTTTTCTAATATTCCAAAAATCTACACTATACCATGGTAATTTTAGGTAATTTTATTTTTTTGTTGACAGCGCACTCTGTTTTATTTTTAAGATTTTTTTAACGAAGCTTGTACCTTCGTTTTTGTATTGACTGAATGCCATTGAAATTCCTGATATTTAAGCTAGATGGCGTTGTTTCTCATAAGCTTAAGTACTAAAAATACCAGGGGCGGGTGCGGGGGTCCCGGAAGGGTGACTGAATATATCAATAGATGTGACTACTTTGAGGGTCATCCTAAGTAGAGCGACGCTGTGATGTTGCCGAGTTTTTTGTTTTGGGTGTCAGTAATTCAGTATGCGTGGCCTGCCTTACCAGAAGAACTACTGCACGCCACTGCTATGTTCGTAAAAACCTCAAACTCTATTAAGCACAGTAGGAGAAAATCACTTTTGAATTTTGTCCAGTGTATACATTTCATAGCTCGTGACTATACATAACTGGCAAAATATCCTTTTTTTACTATGATCCGCCTCATGTAATTTTTGAGGATGTCAATAACAATAATAGGTAAATAATTATTTCTGACCTAGGTTGCACCGTTGTCGTAAATTCAGTAAAATCTCCGCCGTAAGCGAAAATCTAATTCAGAACAGAAACAATATGGCTGAAAGATACATGATCTATTTTAGGATTCGTTACAAAAATTGCATAGGATGTACCGGATGGAACAAAAGAAATAAATAAATATCTGAACACACCTACTAGTATTACTCGTATAAACATTTTCGACCATTTTGTTTTGACATTACATTCCTTTGTGCGCGAGCAAAATCAATGCCATGATTAAAATAGATTAGTTTTACAATAGCTGTGCATTTTGAATATTAATTAAAAATTAATCTATTACTTTATATAGAATAACCAATTTTGAAATTCATAAGTTATTCTATTTTTAACCGACGGCGACGTCTAAAAAAGGAGGAGTTATGTATTCCTCCAGAATCATTTCATTTCATTTTTTCATGTATGTTCACGGATTTCTCCGTGACGATTATTTTTTCATTTGGTAGAGAAAGCTCGCGCGGTGGTCCCATAAACTTTGTATTAACTTTGCTTCGGTAATTTATAACTTATCCTCAATAATTATGCATATTTGGTTTGGTTGGTGGTTATCAGGTCGACCGGTAGAGAATGCCTAATGGCATTAAGTCCACCTATGTACCACTATTGTACATGAAGTTTAAATAAATAAATATTTTCTTCTTCGTCAATGTGGATGATGTGCTCATAACTTCTAGTTACAATGTAAAATTAATACATGACAACGAATTTGTGTAAGACACCACTACTAAAAAGGGTAGCTTTTTGATGTAGGTATTTTATATATATTAAATATCTCAATGATTGTATCTTTGCCGCTTCACATCAACATACTTTTCATTTAGAGAATTTGATCTACTTTTGTGCTGAAACGTGACTGAAACCATCTTCTTTTTTCCATTCCCGATTCTGATTGACAACTAAGCATTCAACGTCATTGATTTATACTTTTTAACCACTATGCACGACAGAATTTTGACACACGACACATCAGCTGAATCGGCGGGGTGATGCGCATTGTCAAGAAATTCAAGAATTTTCGTGAACTTTCAGCATTCGATTTTATAATGAAAAATATGTCGCGGCAGCTGTTTCATACGATAAGTTTGTGGTTAATATCTCCAAAAACGTGTTGATGTCGGTAAAATGGCGTCAGTCTATTGCCAAATATGTGTAAATTACATACCACTACACCCTTCCAAAAATAGGTAACTTAGATGCGCTTGAAATAATGTACATGGACAAGTTTCTCGTTTGCTAAAAAAACTCGAAAGGGCAAAATAAAGACAGTAACATTCTATCTGCGTTCTTATTTTTACCGTTATTCATACAAAATTTCATAAAAAAAACACGTTCCAAGTCTTGACAAATATTACTAAAACCTCTTAGTGCTGACCGTAAACCCAAGATTCAAAATTCGATTAAAAAGTTGCTGTCAGCCTAATCGATTACTCGCAATGAAATCAAGTTTGGAAAAAAAAAGTTGAAACGGAATAAAAACTCCTTGGTATAATTTCAAATAATTATATCATTTTAAAATTAACATTTATGCTATCTTTTAGAATAATCTTATTTAGTAATTATTCGATGCTTTTGGCTGATTTCAAGAGAAGGAGAATAAATCTCCTCTCCTCCTCTATTCTATACTAATATTATAAAGAGGTAAAGTTTGTGAGGTTGTAGGGGTTAAACTCTGGATCTGCTGAACCGATTTTGAAAATTCTTTCACTAATAGGTAGCTACATTATCCGCGAGTGCCATAGGCTATATTTACAATGTGCCCGTGGGATAATTTTCGACCAAAACGCTAGCGAAACCGCAGGCAACAGCTAGTAAATAGACAGACGGACAGATCGACAGACTGACTGACAGACAGATTGACAGACTGACGGACCGACTGACAGACAGACTGGTAGACAGACTGGCCGACCGACTGGTAGTAGAGGTGGGCGCCGCGCCGGCGCGGCGGCACCGCGCCGCGTTTTGGGCGCCGCCGCCGCCGCCGATCATTTGAAATTTGGCGCCGATTGAGGCGGGCGGCGCCGAGGGCCCAGGCCGCTGTGAACCCGCGCCCGCGCGGTACGCGCCACCGCCAGTCGTCACGGCACTTTCGCGCTAGTTGCCACGTACGCTCTTGACTTGGAACCTGACTGACTTTGACTCGAAAATGAACCAACTGGTGACGATGATGACGTTTTACAAAATTTTCAAACGTTCAATACTGAGTTTGGCGATATAAATCACTTGCAAAGCATCAAAACTGCAATGCCGACCCGTTGGCATAGTGTGCTAAGCATGTTAGAGAGCTTGGTGCATTGTTGCAATAGGAATCCAGTAAACATCATACTCACAAAGATTGGCCAGGAAGACTTGAAACTAATACAATTAGAATGGAACCTGCTGGAAGACCTTATTATATTTCTTCGAAAGTTTCGCGAAGCTGTCGGAAGTTTTATGTGCGCAAAAGTCTGTTTCTGTTAATTTCTTGCTCTTGTGTTTCGCTCTGAATTAAAAGAGATTTTATATTCGATCTCAGACAAAGAAAGAGTCACAATGATATCGCTTAAAAATAGAATACCAAAGAAATTTCATCACAGATTTCTTTTGACCAAAAACGTAGTAGTGGCATCTCTTTTAGATCCCTGTTTTCAGAATTGAAAGAAATCGATTCTTATGTAGAAGAAAGAAATACCAATCGTGTGGCTTTTATGGCAGATTGCATCAATGAACATGTAAATACTTCCCGTGATCTTACAGAGCATCCTATCAGATCCAAGGTCCTCTTCGACTCAATCTTTGCTGACAAAATTATATAAGAAGCATAGTAGTTTCAGCGACATTGAAGAGGTAACGCGAACAGATTTTTCTTTTCGAGATGCTGGAGATACCTAGCTTCGGTCTACCCCAAAGAAGTGGAGATTTTGAACGGAGATGTGCTTGCCTATTGGCGAGAGAAGAAAAATGTGATCCCAGGACTTGCTGCGCTTGCCAGGACTATTCTTGCCTTGATTATTCTTGTCTTCTTCCTGCTATAAGTACGCCGAGTGAACGTGTTTTTTCAATAGCAGGATTGGTTTTGAGCACTAAAAGATCGCGGTTGAGCCCTACACGCGTCAATTAAATAATTTTCATCCATGACAATTATAAATATTGTAAAAACTTTAAAATATATATTTTTCTGATTTTAATGTTTATTTCCTTCCTTTGATCGCTTTATAAAAAAAAAGAAGAGAGAGAGAGAGAGTTTTTTTTTTTTAAACACCCGCGCCGCGGCTTGGCGGCGCCGCGGCGTGGCGCCGCCGCGCCGACCAGTTCCACCAGGCGCGCCGCCGCCGGCCAATTTTTGGTCGGCGCCCACTTCTAACTGGTAGACAGACTGACCGACAGACAGACTGACTGCAGACAGGCAGACTGATAGACAGATTGAAAGACAGACTGATAGACAGACTGACAGACGGACAGGTCGACAGACTGACATACAGACTGGCAGACGGATTGACTGGCAGACTGGTTGAAAGACAGACTGACCGACAGACAGACTGGTAGACAGACTGACCGACAGACCGGTAGACAGGCTGACCGACAGACTGACAGACGGACGGGTCGACAGACTGACAGACAAACAGATTGACAGACAGACTGATCGACTGACTGACAGACAGACTGATCGACTGACTGACAGACAGACTGACAGATTGACAGACCGATTGATACACAGACTGATCGACAGACTGACAGACAGACTGGTATACAGAGTGGCCGACAGACCGGTAGACATACGGACCGACAGACCGGTAGACAGACTGACTGACAGCCTGACAGACGGACGGGTCGACAGACTGACTGACAGACCGGTTGACAAACGGATTGATAGACGGACTGATCGACAGACTGACAGACAGACTGGTAGACAGACTGACCGACAGACTGACAGACAGACTGACAGATTGACAAACCGATTGATACACAGACTGATCGACAGACTGACAGACAGACTGGTATACAGACTGGCCGACAGACCGGTAGACAGACCGACTGTCAGACCGGTTGACAAACGGATTGATAGACGGACTGATCGACAGACTGACAGACAGACTGGTAGACAGACTGACCGACGGACTGGTAGACAGACTGACTGGCAGATCGAGAGACAAACTGACCGACAGACTGACAGATTGACAGACCGATTGATACACAGACTGATCGACAGACTGCCAGACAGACTGGTATACAGACTGGCCGACAGACCGGTACACAGACTGACCGACAGACCGGTAGACAGACTGACTGACAGACTTACAGACGGACGGGTCGACAGACAGACTGAATGACAGATCGAGAGACAGACTGACCGACAGACTGATAGACGGACGGGTCGACAGACTGACTGACAGACAGATTGACAAACGGATTAATAGACAGACTGATCGACAGACAGGCAGACAGACTGACTGAGAGACCGGCAGACAGACTGACTGACAGACCGGTAGACAGACTGACCGAAAGACTGACAGACAGACTGGTAGACAGACTGTCTGACCGATGGAGAGACAGACAGACTGATCGACCGACTGACAGACAGACCAACAGACTGAATGCTGACAGGCAGACTGATAGACATATTGAAAGACAGACTGGTAGACAGACTGGCTGACAGACCGGTAGACAAACTGACCGACAGACTGGCAGACGGACGGGTAGACAGACTTACTGGCAGACAGATTGACAGACGGACTGATCGACAGACTGGTAGACAGACTGACCGACAGACCGGTAGACAGACTGATCGACAGACCGGTAGACAGACTGACCTACAGACTGAACTAACAGCGTGAGATTTGGCATTTACATTTACATTTACATTTTTTTTTATTTTTTGCATTTACCCACGGGGAGGCTGTTGGCATCCCCAACATTTTATAAATTATATTTGTTGTCTTGCAACACTTTAACTGTCAATGTCAATATTTTTATGTCAGATCAACGTTCAGTTCAAAAATATAGCAACTCGATTGTCTCCATGAAACAAGTCACGGTTTTTTATTTCCACAAAACCTCTCTCTCAATATTACAACCCACAAGCCTTAACAGAGGCCTTGCTTGGGAACCAAATAATTTTTTTTCTAAGGGCCCAAGACCTGGGTATTCTATATCCAACCACAGATAATATAATACTTCGTCCAATCGACCAAACAATAGAAAAATATTTATTTTTAAGTAATTCTACAAAAAAATACTTAAGTCTCTTTTTAAAATTTTTAGTTTTGCCGTTTACTGAAACGGCAAAACTAAAAATTTTAACAGCGGTAGCAGCGGTATCAGTATACCGCATCATTATATTATGCTATTCGTTGAGTAGTGTCATCCTGAAAAGATAATCCTGGCTGAAACATCAAATACGATTGAAATTATGTCTATTCATCCAAATTGAACGAGTATCTATACAAAGTTTCGTGTCTGGGCTGAACCGCTGAGGAGTTCCCTCGTGAGGAGAATATCCTGGCTGCAGGATGATGTCATGATAGAAATCATATTTATTCATCAAATATGAACGCATATAAAAAATTTCTTATCTGTGCTATTAACTGTTAAGGAGTTCCGTCATGAGAAGACGATCCTGCTTGCAGGATAAAGTCATGAAAGAAATTATCTATATCTATCAAAATCAAACGCGTAGATAGAGTTTTGTGTCCGCGCTATTAACCGTTGAGGAGTTCTCTCGTGAGGAGACGATCCTGGCTGCAGGACTAAGTAATGTTTCTCATAAGAATGTATTGTCACCAGAGCCAAAAGTGTGTGCAAAATTTCAGCTCAATCGGTATAGGGGAACTGGTTTGAAATTCAGTTTCAAGATTTGGCCAATACTTACTAACAAATTATGTAGATAATTTAAATACAATATAAAATTGAACAGCGAATGCATTCATAATTTATTTTTTTATAAGTATAGAATAAAAACGGCGCGAATTTAGCCATAGTTAGTCTGTGCTGTTTGTTGTGTCGGTTTTAGTACAACAATGTCCGAAAAACTATTAAAATGACTATTATAAACTTAAAAAAATAATTAGTGATTATTTATTGTATTTTACGCTTAAAACAAATTTATTTTAATTTCAATCTATCAATTTTTTAAATTCCTTAATTTAATTTCTCGATTTGATCGAAATTTACAAAAAATGAATCGATTGAAATAATCGCTTCCACACATCAAGATAACAAAAAAAAAATGGTCGTCAATTTCGAATATAAATTGAGGAGTGGTAATGAATATTACGAGTTATTGGTCCCGCATTAGTAAACTACTCTAAGATCAGGGCATTTTCATGTTGTTTAGAATAATTGGAATGATATTTTGTCATATTTGTTATCGAATTAATACGCGTCTGTGTGATGTAATGTGAAAAATAAAAATGTAAACACGCAAGTTTGGCGCGAAACTTCGACTTTTGATATCAAAATTCGTCATTACCACTGCTTACTTAAATTGAACCCTGGATTAATTCGTCACATAATTAAATGACAAGGCAAGGAATACCTGCAACATATATTAATATTATTAAAATTATATATACAAACAGCAAAGCAAAGATCCAATTAGAAGCTTTGGGCAAAGAATTCCGGATCAAGAGAGGAGTTAGACAAGGAGATCCAATGTCCCCGAAGTTGTTTTCAGCAATTTTAGAGAACGTCTTTCACAACCTTGACTGGGAACATCTAGGCCTCAATATAGACGGAAGAAAACTAAACCATTTAAGATTTGCGGACGATCTGGTTATACTAGAAGAAAGTCCAAAGGCACTCGAGCAGATGATCCAAACTCTAAATACAGAGAGCTCTAAAGTGGGTTTAAAAATGAACATAACAAAAACGAAACTGATGACCAACTCAAAAATGGAACCCATTGAAATCCAAGGACAACAAATAGAATATGTCGATGAGTATTGCTATTTGGGCCAGATCATCTCCCCTAAAGACCAAACGACCAAGGAAATAAATAAGAGGATTGCTAACGGGTGGAAAAGATACTGGTCCCTCAAGGAAATTGTTAAATCTAAAGACCACAATATGGCAACGAAAAGAAAAGTTTTCAACTCTTGTATTCTTCCATGCATCACCTACAGCTGCGAAACATGGTCACTTACAAAATACCACAGAGACAAACTAGGAAAGTGCCAGAGAGGTATGGAACGAAGCATGACAGGAACAAGAAGGCAAGATAGAGTTAACAATTTGCAATTAAGAGCAAAAACCAAATTAACCGATATCCTGGAAAAAATAGACCTCCAAAAATGGAGATGGACCGGCCATATGTTGAGATCCAGACAAGAAAAGTGGAGCTAATTTATAACAAATTGGTATCCAAGAGATGGCAAAAGACGTCGAGGACGACAACTAATGCGCTGGGAAGATGAGCTAAAACTTACTGCGGGTCCCAAATGGAGGAGAGTAGCTCAAGACAGGAAGCAATGGAAACTACTGGAGGAGGCCTTTGCCAAAAGGCACACTGAGTTGAGAGACATCCTATAGCCAAACAAACCAAATTAAACAGCCATAAAGATCAAATCTCTCACGCAGTTTAACGGGCTAAATAAATAAATAAATAAATATAAATTAAATGACAAGTTAATCATTCTCAACATACTGGAGCTTGGATGTCCGAAAACCACTATTTTCATGATTTTTAGCCTCGGCCAGCACTACCGTCAAAATGGCGATGACCGTATTTACACACTTGGTTTTTTAAGGGTAAATTAAGAAACTTGCGCGCTAAAGACAGAAGTTTTAATGGCGAGGACATATGAACTTTTTATCCAACTCTCTTAATTAGCGCACACTCATAGCATTTGATAATCGGAATATTAAATATTTACTTATTTAATGAGGATGACGTATGACTTAAACGCTTGCCCCTTTAGGGGCCGGTACCAAGTCAGCGGAGGTTTGTGTGTCGCGCCCCCAAAGGTACCCGTACCGAACTTTATGGTTAAAATTCTAGTAAGTACTATTTTTACTTTTGTTTTTGAATTCTCTTTGTTGGCCTACAGATTTTGTAGGGCACTCCATGGTTTTATTGTTTCGACGAAACATGGACGCTGTTTCACGCTCGACTTAACTAAAATTACTTTTTAATCCTTTCATATTCTGACAGAAGTGAGTCTTCCTGCTTTGTAGCGAAAAACCCGTGTAATACCCCAATAATTGAATAACAATAGCAATGTTATCTACATTGCTATGTTATTCAATTATTTGGTTAATGAGTGCTTAATGAGGGTCTAGGTTACGTTCTAATTTTAGCTGTTAGTTAAGGAAAATGAATGAGAAATGTTTATTACGAAGATACAATAAATTAACGAGAACCAAAAACAAATAAATGTAATATAAAATAATTCTTGATGGCTGATTTTTGCAACCAAATTTTTACAAAATTTTTAATAATTTGAAATAATAATGCTAATAATATTGTTAAGACTTATTGTTAAATATTGGAAGCTTCTTGGAAAAACTATCAATAAAGGTTTTACTTTAACCTATATCATCAAAGCAAAAACAAGGCAGGCTGATTTCGTTGAGAAAAATATCAAAGCCATATTTTCACGAAAAAAGAAACTGATATTTTGTTAGCGACTATCCAGTTCCATTACTACTAATTAAAAAAAAAAAACATTATTGTAAAAACTTTTTGGTTCAATGAGAATGACTGTTGATCTACGAACATGTCTTGTTTTGATGAGTCAACTCACACTACAGACACGTGAAACGTGAAAACAATATATCAACGTATGGTTCGTCGACAAAGGGTGCTCAACACCTAACAGTGATTAATATGGCGTGCTCGATATGGCGTCACTATCACTGTAATATGTAGTAACCCATGTTGTTTGGCAGACACTACTAAGTACACATTATCGTCGTATCAGCTAAAACCACTGTAATCCTAGAGCGAATTGATAAAGCCTTTTATTTTAATATAGAATCAAATAGTCATATGTTTTATGATATGACGCTTTTTGGTTTAACTCGTGTATCGTTAGATAGCCGTAATCAGAGGATTACTTTTCCCTGTCCTGTGGTCGCATATACATATAAATATTATTGATGGCAATTGTCAAACTATTGAATTGGCTTTGGGGAAAGAGAAAATATATAGTATATTTATTTTTCTATACTTAGGATTCCCATCGCACGGAGGAAAATAAATATTCTATTTATTTCAAACTGTTAAATAAACAAGGGAACAAACAAAGGGGAACAAAATCCTATTACAGAATTACAGACCCGCTTCTTAGCTAAGTGTATAAGCTATTTTCAAGAGTCGTTACGAATCGTCCAGCTCGAAAACTCGACGATTTCCAGCCACCGGAGCAATCCGGGTTTCGAGAAGGTTATAGCACCATAGACTCCATCCAAACAGTGCGGCAGATTATACAGAAGTCCGAAGAGTATAATCGGCCTCTGTGTCTTTCATTTGTGGACTATGAGAAGGCTTTTGTCTCTATCGAGACCTGGTCAGTTCTGGAGCCTTTGCAGCGATGCCAGATAGACTGGCATACATCCAAGTGCTGAGAAGTCTTTATGAAAATGCCACAATGACCGTCTAATCTCAGAACCAGCAAACAGAGCATATCCCATTGCGTCGGGGGTTGAGGCAAGGGGACGTAATTTCCCCGAAATTATTCACCGACGCACTCTGGAGGATGTAGTTTAAGAAGCTGAACTGGGAAGGACGTGGTATTAACATCAACGGCGAGTACATCTCACACTTGAGATTTGCAGATGACATCATCATACTGGCTGAATCGCTGCTCGACTTGCAGCAGATGCTGGATGGCCTAGTTGATTCATCAAAACGTATTATACATATACGCATATTGGTCTCAGGATGAACTTGGACAAAACCAAGGTTATGTTCAACACACACGTCACCCCAGAACTTATGGTTGTCAATGGAAGTCCTCTCGAGGTTGTTCGAGAATATATTTACCTCGGACTAACTGCAGTTTGGTAAGAACAACTTTGAGAGAGGACGCTAACAGAAGAATCCAGCTGGGCTGGGCAGCATTTGGGAAGCATCGTCGGGCCTTCTCGTCACTTATTCCGCAGAGCCTGAAGACAAGGGCTTCAATCAGTGTGTCCTGCATGCAGTGGCGTAGCTTTGTAACCATGGGCCCCAAGGCAAAAATTAAATTGGGGCCCTATTTCAACTTAAGTAAATACTCCTCCTACCCCTCACGGCATAATAAAGGAAAGCTTCGCACGTACTACTAATTAAGTATTATGAGTAGCTCAGCTCGTACTTCCTTTTTGCGATTTCGGTTTGAGCCGTTCGAGGTTTCTTGGGGTCAGGGGCTAAAAAGTTGCAAGTAGAAAATTCTTTATTGAACTAGGATATTATATAACATTTCCAACGTCCTTCATGGAGGCCGAAGGGGCCCCTTGAGCTGGGGGGTTCCGGGGCACTGCCCCGTCTAGCCCTACGGTGGCTATGCCAATGCCTGCCTGTAATGACTTACGGGGCCGAAACGAGACACTCACTCCAAAGATTATCCCCTATTAGTTATAGCGTAATAAATTAGAAAACAACGTCGTACCGCTGTAGTGAACGTAAATTTCCAGCCTGTTAAAAGAAGCCAACCCTAGTTTATATTTCCTAGCCCCGTTACAAGAGTTTATAGAAGCTAGCGGTCCCCACAACTGACAGTTATAGCTAAATTGTCCTCGTGTTTCTTAATTAGCATCTTCTAATTAACGTAAATCTGTCACAAGATGTTTTTCCGTTCGCGTTGCGCTTGACTTACTATTGTGAAATAAATAGCTAATGGAACGGGAAATAGAATCTTCGGCATTTGTTAAATCGGAAAAATCTTTTCATAATATATTTGTTACTCATCTGTAAATATTTGTATATGGACAGAAAAATTATGTCTTAATAGACTATACATTTTTGGTATTTACTTTTAACTTTATAAAACTTAGTTCCATAATGTGACTTCCTTGTTTTGTCTGTTTGCTTCCGGTCTTTGGAATTGATTATTTCTAAGAATAATAAATTTAGGCAAACATAAATTGAATTTGTTTGTGTAGTTTCTTCTTTATTTAAGTTTTAAGACAACATGTAACTTAAGAATAATAATAAACAGTTTTTAATGATAAACATATTTTCACACTACATTTAGGAAATCTCTAAAATCAAATATTTAAGAGTAAATCAAACAATATCCATTACAATCTGTATCTGAAGTGTATGAATCCCATAAAACGGAAGCATGCAGTTCACTGAATAACTAAACGGTATTGGAATCAAGCCAAGTGCATAAATGATTTTTCCGAGAATCGAGATGCGTTCCAGTGTGTGTCGTGTACCCTAATTTAATGTATAGTACACCCAGCGATTATTTATGAAATAATATTAGTATCTTTGTATATTGTTATTTGGCACATTAATAAGCATTTAAATAATAACTAATAACCATGCGCTGAAAATTCATAAATTTAGTATTGCTGATTTTATTTTATAATTTGTGATTTCGTAATATTGTTTTAAAGAAGAGGAAATGATTACAATCGGGCAGAGTATGCCTAGATAATTTTGAGAGGATGAATGAAAAACAACTAACAAAAGGTGACTCGAAACGCATGGACGCCCACCCTAGAAATAACTACACTGACCTTGATGATCTTCAGAAAGGTAAGGTCTTTAGTAATTCCAAGTGGCATGCGTGTATGACCAAATGGAGACGAAGCAAAAGTAGTCGGAGCTGGCGGGGGCTGTAGTTCCTGCCTGCCCCCATTACAAAAAGGTTGAACGATTGACTGTATGTGTGTAAGTAATACTGTTTGGTTGAATGCCAAATACAAACGTTAACGTCAAGATTTTCCCAAAAATGTTAACATAAAACTGAGTGAAAGATGACTAATACGCTGTCAGTACCAAAGATAGCGAAAAAATGACAAATGGCTGCGATAAGCTCAAATGATAATGAGGAGCAAGCCCTAGCACTCTCTTCAATGTCGAGTTTTTACATCAAAAGCTGTTTTCGCACGCAATAATCCTGTTATTATAAACTTTATATTTAATAAAAATAATTATATAAGAGTACGCGTCGAATTGCGAAAAAAGGAGGGGATCCTTTTTTCGTCGGATTTTTAGGGTCCCGTACTTAGGTGCGGAACCCTAAAAATCAAAAGGAGTAAAAACGTAACCCTATTACTAAGACTCCACTGTCCGTCTGTCTGTCTGGCTATCTGTCACCAGGCTGTATCTCATGAACCGTGATAGATAGACAGTTGAAATTTTCAGTTTTTTTTTAGACGTTTCCCCATACTATGAATTTCTCCTGTATCGTGGGTGCGTTTACAAACATTTAAACTCACATACACAAACAGCCAGACTCGGAACAACTACCTGTAGATCATACAAATATTTGTTGCCAATCGCTCAGCCACTGCGCCAACCGTGCCGTCAGACCATCATTTAGATGGTGTATTTCTGTTGCCGCTATAACAACAAACACTAAAAACAGAATAAAATAAATATTTAAAGGGGGCTCCCATACAACAAACGTGTTTTTTTTTTAGATAATGTTTCGGAACCCTTCGTGCGCGATTCCGATTCGCAATTGGCCGGTTTTTATGAGTAAAAATGAGACGATGAGAAAAATTTTTGCTTGTAAGGTTCGATCAACGGTATTGATATATAATAAACAAAACGTGCCCTTGACTAGGCTGGGTAGGATTTTGCAATAGCAGCGTTTGGTTTCATATAATGGTTCTTTTATTCTGCATCGTCTCGTAGGCTAATGGAAGAAAAAGAGTTACCATTTTTTTAATTTTAGCCCATTTTAGTTTGCATAGTTCTTTTGGTGAGTTATCTTAATCGGAACTTTTTTTTTTTTTTTTTTACCGATGGGAAATCATCAAATAACCCCTCCCGCTCTGGGCTGAGCAGGAGGGAGTGTCAGACTTTTACTGACTAAAACCCATCCATGTTCCTTCTTTTGCCCTTTGTGTTCCAGGGCCGCGGTATCTCTTTCGAACAGTCCCGCAACCCTGGCAGGCGTCGGTCCTTACGGACCCCTCCCTGTTTGCTGACTCTCCTTGAGGCGCGCGTGGAACACGAACGCGCCGTCGACACGGCCTGTCGTCATAAGACGGACGGACGGCGAGCTAGCCCATAGCTCACCGTCCACAGGCCCGCGCCTACGGTGGCCGGGGGCCACCACGTGGCCCCCGACGCCCGGTACGTCTCCCGCGGCGGCTGGGACGTGAGGTTCTCTCCCTCTCACGTTCCGCCACCTCCTTCGCTAGCATGACTGCTTCGCAGAAGGAGGTGACGGCGTCCCATTCCGTCTCGCTCCGGACCATGGATTGAACCAAGGCCGGAAGCGAGAGGTCGCCGCCGCCGATCGCCGCTACGAGGACACGGCGGTGCTCCGCCCACGCGGGGCAGATCTCCACCGTGTGCTCCACCGTGTCCTCCGGTCGATCCTCACAATGGTAGCACCCGGGCGTTTCCTCCCGCCCGATTCGGTGCAGGAACCTCCCGAAACAACCGTGTCCGGTGAGGACCTGCGTCAGGCGGAAGGTGAGGGCGCCGTGGCGCCTCTCTAGCCACTCCTCAAAGAGGGGACTTATCGCCACTATTGTGGCGTGCCCTGCACGGGGTTGCGATAGTCGCTCTCTCCATGTCGCCATGAGATCGCGCCGGAGGTCTGTCCGCTGAGCGACAATTTGCCGCGGCAGCAGAGTTACCCCCCGGCGTAGTGCCTCCACGCGCCATTCGTGTAGGCGCGCGAGGACTATCGCCTCCAGATCCCATGGCGGCAATCCGGCAAGGAGGCTCGCCGCCTCGCCGGAGATCGTGCGGTATCCCCGGACCAGCCTTACGGCTACCACCTTTTGGGGCGCGTTCAGGTAGTGGGCGGCTCGCCGCCTCAAGGAACGCGCCCACACCGGGGCCCCGTAAAGGGCCATGGACCGCACGACCCCCGCGTAGAGCCTCCGGCAGGAGGCGTTTGGACCCCCCAGGTTGGGCAGGAGCCGCTTGAAGGCAGCCCCGGCCCGTTCCAGTTTGGGGGCCAAACGTCGGAAGTGCTCCACGAAGTTCCACCGGCTGTCGAGGACGAGACCCAGGTACTTCAACGTCGGCTCGACGCCGATGGAAACCCCTCCTACCGTGAGCATGGATCCCGACGGTGGCGCATTCCTAGGCCCATGAAAGCACATGGCCTCGGACTTGTGCAATGCCACCTCGAGACCCAATTGCCGGATCCTCTCCACGACCATCGCAACCCCGCGTGTCATTAGCTCGGCCGCCGCCTCGTGCGACCTCCCTTGTGCCAGCACCAGCGTGTCGTCTGCGTAGCAAACTACGCTGACGCCGTCAGGGAGGTCGGCGCGCAGCACCCAGTCGTACCCGATGTTCCACAAGGGCGGCCCTAGAACCGATCCCTGTGGAACACCGCACGACATCTCTCGCCGGTTCCATTCTCCGCTGTGACCAGGGTAAATGACAAACCTGTCCGACAGGTAGTCCCCGACCACACGACGAAGGTAGGTCGGCACCCGGTGATACCGGAGTGCCTCCCTGATGCAGCTCCAGGGCATGGAGTTGAAGGCGTTGGCGATGTCGAGAGACACCGCCAAGACCACCCCACCCCGGGACACCGCATCCCCCGTCGTGAGGGCTCTCACGCGCATGATGGCGTCCACCGTCGAGCGCCCCCTACGGAAACCAAACTGGTGTTCCGCAAGATCCGGCCCCATCTCCGCCAGGTGCCCGGCGAGGCGGTTGGCAAGGACTCTTTCAAAGAGTTTGCCCACCTCGTCGAGCAACACGATGGGCCGGTATGCGGACGGAGAGTCCGCAGGGCGCCCCGGCTTCCGTATGAGGACCAGCTTCCCCGTCTTCCAACGAAGCGGGAACTGGCCTCTCTCCAAGCATGCGCTTAGGAGCCCCTCCAGTCGGGGCCCGAGAGCCTCCAAGGCCAGGACCCAGGCTTTGCCAGGTAAGCCATCGGGTCCCGGGGCGGCAGTTTTGGCCTTAAGCCTGCCTACCGCCACTCTCAGGTCTACCCCGGTCACTTCCGGAATGTCGTCATCGTCCTCTGGGTGGTCCGCTTCCAGCACTGCAAGCGGCGGAGCCATAGGCGGGGGAGTGTGCTCCCCTCGCGAAGGGAATAGAGCGCTCACCACGTCCTCCACGAGCTCAGGCCGGAGACTCTGCGTCAGCGGAGGGGCCCTGGTGCGGAGTTTATCCCGCACCAGCTTATAAGGGCGCCCCCACGGATCTCTGTCGAGAGTCTCCAGCATCTCCTCGCGGGCCACATCCTTGGCCCGCAGGACAGCCTCTTGGAGGGCGGTCTTCGCCGCTCTGTATCCCTCATACAGCTCCGCCTCAATGGCCGCCGCATCCGGAGGGCGGATGCGGAGCCTGCGATGCCTGGCGTACAGGTGCCGCGCATCGACGCACGCCTCGCGCAGAGACGTCAGCTCTCGCGACCACCAGTACACCTGACGCCGGGCGCTTTCTGACCGAACCCGGGGCATAGCCACGTCACATATATCGGACATGGCCTCCTGGAACCAACCCGCCTCATTGTTGACGTCGGCAGGCCTGTCCGGTGATGTCACCCAGGCCTGCACGATCGAGGCTTCCAGGATGAGCTCCCGGTCCAGCTGTTTCAGCGCCCAACGGGGACCACTCGGGGCCTGTAGGACCGGCGCGCTTGGGGTCTGGGCGGAGACGTCAAACCGGATATACCGGTGGTCGGAATAGGTCTCCACACCCTCCATGACGCGCCAGTCAACGACACGCGGTGACAGAGCGGGGCTAGCGAACGAGATGTCCACCACCGACTCGCCCCGCATCCGCACACACGTGGGAACAGAACCCCTATTTAGGACGACCAGGCCTGCCTCCAGAGCCCAGTCCTCCACCATCCTTCCCCGCACGTCTGTACAACGAGAACCCCAAGCCAAGTTCTTGGCATTGAAGTCCCCGAGCACAAGCACGGGGAGGGAATGGCTTCCGATGACGACACTCAACTCCCTGAGGGAGTTGTGGAACTCGGCGAGAGTATGGTTCGGGGAGAAGTAGACTCCCGCTACAACGATCTCCCCGAACCGTACTGCTACGCACCCCCGACCCTTCCTGACACTTTCATGGGTCGGGGTACCGGCGGCGGCCGACGAAATTATGGCCACTGAGCCGCTAAGGTCCTCCACCCAGTCGTCCCTGGGCGGGACAAAGTAGGGCTCAGAGACCACGGCGACATTGATCGACCACTGCGCCATGCTCTGGAGCAACAGATCCTGAGCGCAGGCGCAGTGGTTGATGTTCGCCTGAAGGAGGCGTAATGGGGCCGTTATTGGCACTCCATCACGGTCTCCACTCGGGCCCCCTGCGAGGGCCCCGCTGCGGGAGGAGCAGCGACGGCGGTGGCGGCGGCAGCGGCGGCGACACTGGCGGTGGCTGTGGCGGTGGCGACGGTGGGGGCGGTGGCTGAGGGCCTTCCTTTGCCCCTGGCCTTGGCGGGTGGAGCGCAGGCCTTGCTCCCTGCCCGGTGCTCAGCCGGCCCGCCAGTCGCCGCACATGAGACGCAGTGCGGCGTGGCGAAGCAGGCCGCGGCCTTGTGACCGAACTGACCGCAGCGGAAGCAGAGCCCACTGCGGTCCACCTCCGAGGTGCATTTCACTGACACGTGGTGCCCCACATGGCAGCGGAAGCACCTCAGAGGTCTGGGCTCCAGCAGCTTCACCTGCGCAGACACCCATCCCACCAGGAGCCTTCGGCCCTCCACAATATTTTTCGCCGCCGTCACCGGGCAGCTTACCGTGATGGTTCGCATGCCCGATAGGTCCGGACGTAAGGTGCCTGCCTTCACCTGCTCGGCAGGGCACCCACCAGTCCTAGTGACGGCGGCCACCACCTCCTCCTCGGTTACCGAGTCGTCCAGGCCCAGGATGCGCAGGTCTGCGCATCTGACGGGCCTGGACACTCGGGCCTCGTCCGCATCTAGGGACGCTCTGAGCTTTTCAGCTAGAGCGTCAGCGGACGAGCCACTAGTTTCACCGGGGATCTCCAGTACTCGAGCCCCTGTCGCGGTGACTTTAAGCCGGAGGCCCCCGGTGATTCCAAGCTCGCCGAGGTTCACCGAAGCCTTGGCCTTCGCAAGCACGTCGCGGTAGGATACGCCCCTCTTTTCCGCTTCCGGCTGCAGTGTGATCACTACAGCCGCGGTCTTCGGGGCGCGGAGCCTAGCCGCGACGCTTCGCGCCTTGTGCTGGCGTCTCCGCTCCTCATTGCGGGCCTTTTTGGCCGCCTTCCTCCCTTTTTGCTTCTCCCCGACCACCTGCCACCCGGCTTCGGCCACGATAGGCTTAGGGGGCTGGGGAGCCGCCACCGAGGGGCAAGATGGCTGAACCGCCTTGCCCTTCTTCTTTCTGCGGGCCGCCGCCTTTTTAGCCGGCGCCGGATTTACCGGAGCCGTCTTTTCGGGGGCCGACACAGCCCTGCCGGAGGGCTGGCTGGACGGCCCAGGTCCAGAGGCGGCAGCCGCAGCAGCCGCATATGACACTCTCGGGCTTGGGCCCGAGGCTGCCTTGTTTGCCGCCAGGGGGGGGGCGCAGCACAATGCCCTCCAGGACGGAGAACCGTGCCTGGAAGGCAGCCAGTTCCTGCCGAATCAGGTTCAGGACCTGATTCTCCACCGGCACTGGCTGGCTTGGTCGCTGCTGGCCCTTTTGGGGCGCTTGGCGGGAGCCTGACTCACGCAGACTGGTCAGGTCTGCTCGGAGCTTCCCATTCTCCTCCTGGAGAAGCTTTGTGGCAGCCGTAAGGCGGGCAACCTCCACCCGCAGTTTGGCCACTTCACTTGGCGGAGGCCCCGCGTAATTGGCCTCCGCTGCTGCCATGATGGAGGCGGAAGCCGCAGGTATGGCCCGTAGCTTAGAAGAAGGCAACTTCTTCATAGCTACGCCCCTTATAGCGGCCTCCACCTCCTTAGCAAACCTGGCCTTACGCTCCGCGTCGGAGCCGCCAGCTGCATCCGCCTCTTCGCAAGAGGAGCCCAGACGGGCTGCCCCGCGATCGGCCACCCCAACCAGGTGGCGCCCCTCCTCGGCAGACCGAACCGAATTCTCGGTCGCGGGGAGCCCTCTCCCCTTGCCTCGGATCCCGCCACGCTTACTTGTGGGGATTATACGAGCCGAAGCCAGCTCACCTCCAGTAGACGACCCTTGGTCGCCTTCCGGTCTGGACCGCTTGCGGAAGAACTTACTGTTCTCCGCAGCAGCAGCCCCAGTCCTCTCGCAGCGGGAGCTCTCTGAGCCTCCCGCGCTCACACTGGATGCGGTGTCGGACTCCGACCCCGCATCCTTCCTCTCCCTATCTTTGCCTGTAACGGCCGTCGTTTGGGTGGTTTTTTGTTTATCCATACTGTTCCCACGAGTATGGGGGAAATAAAATGTCCATCTGGGCGTGCCCCCTGTACCCAGATAAGCCATTTGACATTTATAACCCGCCAGAGGGTCGGCTGGTACCTTGGCGGTGGAAAGCACTAGCGACTGATTGTTCAAAGAACGTTCCCGTCAGCCATACATCCCCTCGCGGTGCTCCGCCACTTGGGATTCGGGGTAACTTTTTATAGAGGTTTTCTACCTCGCGGTCCGGGCGGTTAAGCCAAGACCCTCGGTCCCTATCGAAGTCGCGAGACGTGATCCACGGCACTTCGATGGTGGGATTACGATATCGACGGTGACAGAGGAGGACGCATCCTTCTCAGTCTGCTCGGAGGCAGGGTGAGTGCACACCGAGCCCGCCCTTACTCCTCTGCTATGCCCTCTGCTTATCAGAGGGTCACGCAGAGGAACGCACCTTTGGTCCATATTGGACCCCACCCATGTCAGAATAATTAGCCGCGGCAGTAACGCTCCCCGAGGGATAAGAGGAAATTCTCATTTCCACTCATTCCCCGGAGAACAATACTGCCGCGCCCAGGGTGCACCGGCCCAGCAGCTGCTCTTCCCTGCAGACGTATCTAGAGGGACCAGCAGCCGCTAAGCACACGTGGAGGACTTCTGACATCGCACCCCTGATCTTAATCGGAACTTGCGCCACCATTTTGTTTTTCAATTCGATTTCCATAGACAATTTTCTCCTCCTAACTTCATCAATCCAGCAGAACATCTTCCTCCTGAACAGGAACTGCAAAGGCTACTATGGAAATCTTTTAACCGTTTGCGGGCCCAGGTTGGCCGCGGTAGAAATAATCTGGCCAATTGGGGTATCATCGATCCGTCCTAAATACAATGTCAGTGTGGAGCTCCTCTGCAGGATATGCACCACCTCCTTTCTTGCCGATCCTGCACAGCCACCTGCCCCTTCCAGGATTGCAGGTGGCTATACAGGGTGTAACAAGACCCTTAACGAAGCCGTCAACCAAGCATATGACACCAAAGTCAACTCAGTAACTATACGCAAAAATTGTTGCTGGGAAACGACTTTTTTTTTTTGGGGTTATAAATCACGTTTTACGGTAGGACTCAATGTAATGGAATCCAAACATTGTGCTGATGGGTGGATTGAATAGTACGGGGTTGTGGAGGTGTTTAAAATAAAAATCTTACATTAAAAATATGTATTTAAAAAAAAAACGTGTAAAATAAGGTATAAACGTGTAATTATAAGGTTCCCAGGTATGGTGTAGAACAAAAAAATTATCGCCTTTCGGCTTCTTTAAGGGTCTTGTTGCACCCTTTATACTGGTCGGGCATTATTTGTGTCCATCGACACGCAAAGAAGATAGACCATTTTTGAAATGTTTACCAACAGCACGCTCCTGTCAATGTCATTCAAGCGCCAAAAGAACCATTCACATAAACGAACTTACCTGTGCAGGCGGGAAAACACAGAATTATAATAAATATACAGACGCCGCCAGCACATCAAGCTACTGCAATCTGTCAGATTTATTTAATAGATTTTCAACTTTATCGTCAAATCATTAGGTTTAAGGTTGATAGGGAATGTGTCAGTTTCGGGTAGCTTGATATGCTGACATTTCGATGCATTTTTTCTTTCCTGACAAGTCTACCAAGACTCGACAAAGCTCTTCCTATACAACTAGACATGTCTTGTTATTCATTTCATACATTTCTAATATCGCCATGCTTGCGACGATAGAAATCTTTCCACAATCTGTCATAAAATGACAATTCAATTCGACTCTTCGTCGACAAAACCCGTTTCTACGGTGGTCATGCTACGCGGGCTGGGCCACCTTTAACTGCACACTTATAGTGATCATCACCGAACCGAGGGCCACACAGATGTCAACGCGATTTTATTATGCGCCACATAATTTATTTATTAGGTAAGCGAATACAATTCGAGGTGTGTTTATTCGGACGACTGCAAACTTTATAGCCATCGTAATAAAATATGACTATTGACAAGGGAAGCCCTAATAAATAGGTGTCGATTAATTAGTTTGGTTTTTCAACAACAAAGTGAAGCATAAAATTATTGTTCGTTTGAAAACACGGGATCACAAGGTATTGTTGAAAGAAATTAAATTATTGTTATAAAAGTGTCAAAAGATTAATTCTTTGTTGGAAAAATTGTGTTGTTTTCCTCATGGTTTTATCGTACCAAGGACTTTGTTTCAATGGGTATAAAATACAAAAAGATTTCACTGAATCAATCAACGCTCTCCGCAGTCGTCTGCTAAAAAAAGATCGGTCTCATGTTGCGTCTTATTATCTTGTTTACCACAAGTGTGAGTGAGGCGTGAAATACTTTTATATCTAACGAAGTGCAAATAATTATACCGTACACGGTACTGCCCGCAACTTCATCTGCGTGAACTTCGGAATTTGGTTTAGACTCTAAACCAAATTCCGAAGTTCACGTACGTATGTTCAACATAGTACATTGAAAGTCATACTTTTAGGAAATAGGACTTATCTCAAAGTAACCGTAAGTGTTTAGGTACATTTCATTGCTCGCGACTGTGCCGACAAAATATTCCTTATGTTTTCTTTAGTGCTATGAAATGTGCGTCCCAAATACACTTTCCTAAAAGGAGCGTCTTCAATGTCACCTCCTTTATTAATTTAAAATGTGATTTACTCAGTGGGTCATGGTTGTGTAAATTTATGATCACTTGAAATACAGAAGTGTTTCAAAGTCGTACAGCCACGAGCACCAATATGTAAACTCTTAAGCACTTTTAAAAAGATTTTTCTCCTACTGTTCATTAACATTTCATGTTGTTACGAACATAGTATTCTGGAACTCATATTTTTATGAAAAATAACCTATCTCCAAGTTACAATCGTTATTTCTCGCGATAATTGCTTTTACAGGACAGTGTATACAAATTGGTGCTCGTGACTGCAACTACCTACTTTAGAATATTTAAAGAAAGAGAAGAACGATCAAAATATTTTCGTTATTTTTAAATCCCATCACTTTTAAATGTTCTTATGAACAAGAATCATCATTCTTCTGCCCTTATCCCATTTTATTTGGGATCGGCGCAGCATTTCTTCCTCCATACTTCTCTATTACTCGTCATCTCATCAGACACCTCCTTTCCAAATCATCCTTTACACAGTCCATCCATGGTTTCTTAAAAACAAGAATACTTTTCTAAAAGTTCTATTTTCAATATTCCACGAAATAATTGGATTCACTTGAAATAAACATCTTTTCTGGAAAGAAATATAGCAAAACAATGCTCGTAATGTATCAAGGAAGCGGCAGCTTTTCATCGATGCGTTATTTATGCTACGTAATTTTTAGAAGAAAGCATCAACGAATTCACCAATTTATTTTGAGAGATGAGTAGAGTACTAGTGCAATAGCTATTTAGATTTAATATGCACACCGCAGTCTTAAATCATTCTTTGTATATAATTAGCTAATGGCTATACTTTTGTAAGGCTAAACATGGCACGGTAGAATAATATATATAGCTATACTAATATTATAAAGAGGTAAAATTTGTTTGCAATTTTTTATGTTTGTATGTAGGGGGTAATCTCTGGATCTACTGAACCGATTTTGAAAATTCTTTCACTAATACGAAGCTACATTATCCCCGAGTGCCATAGGCTATATATTACAACGTGCCCGTGGGATAATTTCCGACAAAACCGCGAGCGAAGCCGCGGGCAACAGCTAGTTCATTCATAAATATAGAAACGTATGAAATGTGGATGTGCGTTTCTATCAAACCCTTTTAACATTTCAGGCGTGATGTTATGTTATAGGAGAACAAAATAGCCTGTGTAATCTTTGTGTTTCAGAAGAATGTTTATTTTCTCCGAAAATACAGTAATCGCCGCTTTAACATGTTAAATCATGTCAATCTGAAACATTTTCAACGAGGGATCAATAACGCTTACTAAACCGTCGCATCTCGTGTTACTTGTTATTTTTATGAAACATGAACCTCGTTCATTGGATACCAACATATGCCTCTCTAAATTTAAATATAAAATCTCACAGTTTTTCATGTTTTCAGTTGAAATACGATGTGTGTTTTTTCATGAACACTACATGGCACTACATGGCGCCACGGTGCCATGGTTATACTATTTATATAAGAAAAATGGAGTTATGAACTTATGACCTTTAATAATTACGTCGACGCGCCAACGTTCTTTTAAAAACAAAATATTGACATGTAAAAGTGATTTTAATATCCTATTTGCAAAATAAATAATTTCATTTCATTTATGTATAATCGTACATCACGCACTATTTTACTCTGGCATGTTTTAAAATACGAATTTGTTTGTTTTGGAATGCATGCGGTTAATTGAGCCACGTGCTATCAAACAATAAATTATCTAACAAAAATATTTTAGAATGGGTAAAGAATGGAGCAAAGTTAGTTTACCCCTACGCTATATTAGGGGTAAAATTATGTAGAAATGTTGGACTGGATCCAAGAACGTTTTACAGTTCACCAACATTCACAATAGGTTGATTGTATAATCCTTACTAGCGACCCATCCATGTTTCGTACGTGTGCATTGTTACCGATGTGGCGACATCGACTTGTCAAAATGTCGAAATTTGTGTGCTACCTAACATGAAAGAAAACATTTAGTTCCGGAAGGTTTTTGTACATAGTTTATACAATTATAACGACACATGCTTTCCCGGAAAATATTTATTAAATGGTTGTGAAAACACATTAAAAATCTGTTCCGTAATAACATCGGGAGACACTCACCAGTATCAAGAATGTACATTCAATCCAACGAACTCAATTCAAAATTGCCTGACTTGGATGTATTCATTGTTTAGTAGGTAGGAAAAGGTGCAATGCAACACTACCTACCTACTAAACATATATTATATTTAAATAAATAAAAGAAGAACAACGCGCTGGCACAGCCAGACAGAATAACCAACTTTGTTATAGGTGTACAAAATATTGTTAGTATTGCTTGTAATGGACACAGCATTCTAACCATATTATATCCCGATCAAAGTTAATCAATATCCTGGGGCCTTAGTCTGCTATTGCAATAGTGTCAGAATGGTCTATCATTGATTTAATAAGGCCCCGCGCAGACGAATTACCCTTTGTACGCACGTCAAACGAGTTTCGAATGCGCTTTAATACGCCACACACACACTAGGGGCCTTATTAAATCAATGATAGACCATTCTGACACTATTGCAATAGCAGACTAAGGCCCCTGGAATACTGAATAGCGGTCGACGGAGACTACCGACAGACGCGACGTCGCGCGTCGGTCAGCGCGGACATGATTGCTCCCACATACCTCCATTATAATTCATTGAGATCAATTTTCATTTTTATTGGGTTATCTTTGTTCCCTATGTTGTTCTACATTTTACTACTCAACTGAACTGAAAAGGCAGTGTTCTCATTCTGTGTGGTGTGGAATATTAAATGCAATACAATTTCAAAATGTATTAAGCCAAATGGGCGATTGTAATTTTGTTTAACTATTTATAAAATTACTTGGCTAAACGTTTATTTATTTTTATCCAACTGATATTAATCTCTTAGAATAGTTAACCAATCATATAAATAATGCAACCCCCATACAGTGATTGACGCAGATACTGAAACAGTCGTTTTACAAGTTACGTTTTCCCTATATAGTTACTCCTGTGACGTAGAGAGGTCATTCAGTCAATATAAAGCGTTTTTCCGATTAAACAGAAGGAGCTTCATTTTTGAAAATTTGAAGAAACATCGTTGTATACTGCAATAACTCGAATAACGAGGCAGACTAAATTTTAGCTACTAAATTTTAACTAAACAATCTAATTTCGTTGTTTTGTCATATATTTTTCCCTATCTAGGTAGGTATGTGCTTTTCGGCGATAAAATGATAAATGCTAATACACTAGGCCCAAAGTTAGTGCCACCACACAGCAACAACACATTTCAAGGCAGATTTACACCCTTCCGGTCATTCAGTTATCGGCTATCAAATACTACTTTATGTACTAAATTACCATAAAATATAGCTGTTCATTCTGTTTGAAGTGTACGTCGATTCGACGCACGGCTCTGTATTTGAAATGTCGTACTAAAATGATAAACTAAACTGTGAAATTGTTCAGTTGTAAACTGGTTATAAAGTAAATGGGTAAAATTACTAAAACTAAGTCATCACACACATAACATCACACATGTAATCCTTAAAGAGTTAGGTAGAGGTTCACCTAATGGTACACCCACATTTCGCCAGTTATGTTAAAGTCCTATGTAATAGGGGGCGAACCTATTGCCATCAACCAGGCAGAAATCACTACTACTGAGAAATTCCTTATGAAAAACTCAATTACATTTAGCCCGACACGTGAATAGAACCCAAGACCTCATGTTTAAGTCCGTTATTTTGTAAAAGTAATTTATTAACAAAATAGTAGCGATTTGACTGTGAATGTCAAGTTATTTTTGATACATAGTCTTTATTACCGCCAAAAATGTGATCATGGCTTCGATCAGCTTAACTCGTAGTTGATATTGAACACTAAAAAAAAAAGTTTGTTTATCATTGAAAAAAAAAAAAGTACTGAAAAACTTTTGTTACAATAAAGTTACGATATACTTGATCGTAACATCAATACATTTGGTCATGAACATGATTTACTACTTGCCAGTTGCACGCCATAATTATTTTTTCAAACAAAGGCGTGTCTAGACAATGTGTTTCCTTTCAAATCACAGTGTCTAGACACGCCTACTGCGTAACACCCCATAATCTCAATGTGTCATTTTTCAACAATATTCTTTGCGTCATTTACGTCATTAAACTGACGAATTTTTCATTAATAAATTTTAAGTCAACGCTGATTTTTCATTTTTTTACCGACTTCAAAAAGGAGGAGGTTCAAATTCGGATGGTTTCTTTTAATTTATGTTCGGGCATAACTCCGTCATATAAAGACGGATTTGCTTAAAGAGTTTTATTCCGAAATGAACCCACAAAAATATTGTCATGATCTGATCATGAACTTCGGAGACATGGAACGGAACTCTTCAATAATAGACGGCAAATCTGTCGTGATTGCTGCAATCAATTAGGTATGTTAAGTTCCATGTTATTCATGTTATTGGGGAAAAGCCTCCTAAATAGTAAATAAATTATTACCAGAGTATTGTTAACAATGTAACATAAACACATAGCAAATATTTGTATAGGATACAAATAAAAATGGAAAAATAAAAAAACTTTTTTGTAAAAAATAAAACCGAAGTCGGTTTTATTTTTTGTTTGTTTGATTTAGTTGTTTTGTCACCGACTTCAAAGTCATTTTTCACTTTTTTGTGTTTTTGAAGGCGCTTTTATTTTTTGCAAAAAAAAAAATATCCAAGAACTGTTTATTTTATTTTCTTATTCATGCAATCAATTATTTATGCTATCTTAGCTTCCGTACGTTTTTTCACGGGTGATCACTGAAAACCAGCGCTGTGCTGTGGGTCCCCATAGCTCAGCATCATGCTAACCTGCTTGTCGCAGTCACGACGTGCGTTGATTTTTTTGTTCCTACCTATTGTATTCATACATATCTTTATGCTTTGTATGTTTTTATTTATTTCTTTTTTTCAATTTGTATGCACATTTAAGTCACTGCGACACATAAATATGTTTTCTTTCTTTTATTTTTCTTCCCTTCAAAATTCTTAGGAGTGTGAGAGAAACCGTGGTACACAGTTGGGGTGGCGATTACTGATCAGACAAAGACTTGCTGATTCTTTCACAAATAGGACTCTTGATGTTTAAAGAAATTATATTGACCCCGAATAATTGTGGCAAATATTAACAAAGAGATAAATTAGTGGAGTCACCAAGTTTAAATTATTATTTATTTAATTTTAAAACCACAACACAACGCTTTAAAACTAATCATAAGACAGGCACTTGGCAGGGTTATTCAATGACGAAATTAAAATTTATGAACTTTACCTAATTAATACGTAACAAAAGAGATCGAACAACATCAAAATTTTTGTTTAGAGTACACTATGACTAAATGACGGTACCTTAAGCGATATGAAGTCTGCAGACTACCTTAATATAAACTGGGAATAAGTACATATCTACACAACATGTATGGTCCTACAGACATATAGGTACAAGGAACATTTCGAATACAACATGCGTGATAAAAACTTTTATAATAACATACAATGGCTTATAATATTTAGTACTAACATACAACAGCAGTCCTTTAACGAAGTAGCTAAAATAGCAAAAAGACTACTAATTTAAAATATCAATACATTTGGCACACATGTACATGTACAATGGTACACTAATTTAAAATATCACTTCAATAATTAGAACAGTATCCTTGAACACGTAGCTCATTGAGTGGAGCTTCTTCCTTAACTGGTTCTTTTTCCTTTTTCTTACAACAACACGCACAGCCCAAGTAAATAGCTATAATAGTTCCCAACAGAGTGGGCATCCAAATGTATGTGGGCACGCCGGACTGGCGCACACTGGCCGCGTACTCCTTCAACAACGCACAGGGAACTCGATTTTGCTCTTGATGCATCGTTAAATTATGCCATAACACGCACACTTGCTCATCTGTCACTTGCAAAGCTGGCCCCGTATCTTTTAAAAATGGCTTCACATCAAGACTTGACGATGCTATATCCACCGGACGAGAATCATCCGCCTTCGTTGACTCAATAAATGAAGATATCATAAAGCATGGAAACTGCGTCTCTTCGAAGTGTGACCGTTCGATGATTTGTAGAGAGCAACGTTCCTCTGGACGTGCGTTGTACTGATGCGCGTGTGACCAGCCCATGCCTGAGGATCGTCCTAAGTTGTACAGAGAGAGGCCGGTGAGTATGTCGCTGTACCGGCTGCCGGAGTCCTTGTACGTGTACACGTAGGTCGGCGGCATGGGCCGGTACACAGGATACAGCTCCGTGGAGGAACAGGTGCGGCACGTGAAGTGGACGTGCTGGGGCGGATGGTACGAGTAATAATGGTGGTTCGCGGTCACGTGATGACCGTGTGATCCATGCCCATAACCGTGAGACCCTGCATGTGACCCTCCATGTGACCCTCCATGTGACCCTCCGTGAGATCCTCCGTGTCCTCCTCCTCCGTGTCCTCCTTTTGCAACTACACAAACATTGATAACAAAGACGTAAACAAATATCCCGTGTATAATATCCATGGTATAGCGATAAGGGCGGGTCCCGGCGCGCGACTGCCGCAGCTCGGGAGATGAGGTCGCTTGGCCGCCATGTAGACTGGCTGGCGCCAGTCTGCCGCCCCTTGACATAACATTGGGGTGAAAGTCCGTGCACGTAATGTCAGATATTAAAGGTTGCAGACGTCGAATACACGTATCATATGGACAAATGTCCGTAGGTACTTACAACGGTTTTAATTTAAACTAGCTGTGCTACTAGCTGAAAACTAGCTGTGCGACCTCGTCCGCGTGAAATTATATAAAAAATAATACTTCCCTATTTGAATCGAAATTAGTTAACAATTTTAAGAATTTTAATTTTTTGCGCGGAACCTTTAACCATTGTTCTAAAATAAAAGTTACTTCTTATAACATCAGCTATCTGCCAGTAAAAGTCCCGTCAAATTGGTCCAGCCGTTTTGAAGATTAGCCGGAACAAACCGACAAACAGAAATTAAACAAAATGTTTTTTTTTTTGTTATCACTACCGTTTATGCATTCAGTAAAAAGCTGTTATTTTGATATTACAAATAGACACTTCAATTTTATTTATTTGTATAGACTCTTTATTAATTTTACCAGCACGATCTAATGTACATCACTAATATTATGAAGAGGAAAGATTTGTATTTTTGTGTGTATGTTTGTAATGAATAAACTCAAAAACTACTGCGCCGATTTCAAGAATTCTTTTACCATTAGAAAGCTACATTCACCCTGACTAACATAGGCACCCGTGCGCAGCCGGGACGGTACGCTAGTCTATAATATATGATATCGTGCTGGTAAAATTAAGGAAGATTAATGCATGTCGGAATCAAGTCATTATAGTGTTATAAAACTATCGCGGATTATGTCATGAGTTGGTCAAGTAGTTGTGTGTAGTTGCGTCCACGCACGCCACTGGCCACAGAGAATAGCGGACAATGCGCGCCTCCTACAAAGCGCGCTCTTCCTGCTAGATATCACGATGAACGATTTCCTGAGCATTGTCGCCGAGACATTGAGATCATTTCTGAGATACGAGCATCGCCTGTACACTACACGTCTAATTTTGACCAAGATGTTATTCGACAACAAGATGGCTATATTTCTACATAAGGTCACGCAGAGGTGTACTTATTAGTATACCCACATTTTACCAGTTACGTTAATATAAAGAAGAAATGTGAATCACTTTATAATGATGAATTACATTTTTGGACGCTCTGTATTAATTTTTCCTTTTTGATGCTTGTACATATTTTTATTATTGTAATACCATTTTGTTTTTTTTTTAGAAAAAGAACTTATTCCTCAATTACCTACTTGCCTTGTTATCAATCACTTCAACAAATTATGTGTTTTAATTTTACGTAAACGCAACTCCGGCCCCCAAGATAGGCGCAGCCTAGTTTGGGGACCTCCATTTTCTATATGTTAAAATTTTACTTGTTACGTTGATTCATAGCGCTAAGTTAGGTTAAGTAATTATTTTTTTGTAACAATGGTATAATAAATTTATTCTTATTCTTAATTCCTTTATTTATCATTTCTCTTATTTTATACATTTTTAAATATTTCTTAAAAAACCTATTAAAAAAAACCTATTAAAAAAATATAAAAAATAGATGGCCCATCGGCATCAGGAATAAGGTCCAGGCTGCTGGTGGTCAGGGCTCCAGAGAGAGGAAAGTCTACTTACAGTTTGTAAATAACGCACGTACGCATAGTAAAATAAACAGAACATCACGCTTGTACTCCCCGTAGGGTTACACAGAAGTGTACCTAATGGTTCACCCACATTTCGCCAGTTACATTTAAGTCCCAAATAATAGGGGGCGACCCTATTGCCATCAACCGGGCACAAATCTAATATTTCAAATCTCCGTAGTTGCTACTGAGAAATTCCTGATAGGAAACCCCAATAACACTTTGCCCGACCTGGGAATCGAACCCAGAACCTCATGCTCGGCAGTCGCGCTTGCGACCACTGGACCAACGAATCAGTAAAATGAATACTCCTTCATGACAAAAGGACATAGTATAGTATAGCGGGCTGGTGTCCGCAACTCCACGTCTAAGCGCGTATTTTGCGTGCGGCAAAACGACATAACTGCCAAGTTTGACACGTGTACACACTTATATGTACACGTGTCAAACTTGTATGTATACATGAATAACAAATGTGACGTGTCCTCACCCAGTTGACTCTTGCTAGTACCACAACGATTTTGTTCGCGTTGCCCCTTCTATTGTCTATCTAAGTATTAATTCACCACTCTCGTAATATAAAAACAGCTTCTTCTTTCAAACGTAACCTTTCGATATTCGATCCAACACGTATTTTTCGAAATATTACAAAACATTCAGCGCGTAAGTCACATGCACATTACACCTGTAAAGCATAAATATTCTCAAAACGACAGGTGTAATATATGCCAGTGTTTATTTAGCTTCCATTCTTGAACGATTAAAGGAATGACCGCAAATAATGTTACCGGAATATACGACCACTCTTTGTATTATTTCTGTATCTGCGTTTATCTTGTGTGTAACAAGAATTCATAAACAATCGTTTATTTCACGTAAGAGTACAATGAAAGCATTATCGAAAGGATAGCATCTATATGCTTTCGTCTATACTAATATTATAAAGAGGTAAAATTTGTTTGTAAGTTTGCATGTAGGTAGTAATCTCTGGATCTACTGAACCGATTTAGAAAATTCTTTCACTAATAGGAAGCTACATTATCCCCGAGTGCCATAGGCTATATTTACAACGTGCCTGTGGGATAATTTCCGACCAAAACGCGAGCGAAGCCGCGGGCAACAGCTAGTATCTGATACTGGGGAAATCTACCTCTTCTAGGTAGATTCATAACAATTCATCCAAAATTAAAATTTGCCTAGTCATTAGTCTCCTTTCTCGTTCGCAGCTAAATAATAACAGCTGTCCGGGTCGCTCTTCAGGATGGGTAACCACCCATTATGTGCCTCGGAAAACACGTTCAGCCGTTGGTCCCGGCTGCCAATTGTAGATCTTTGACAGTCGTATAGGTAGTTAGTGGCCCGAAAGTCTGTCAAGCAGTCAGACCAAGAAGCATCGTATACTCAGCAGTAACTGGATTGTGGAGGTCAGATAGGCAGTCGCTCCAAGTAAAATACTGGTATTCAGCTGCATCCGGTTAGACTGGAAGCCGAGCCCAATTTCCTTTCTTCACGACCGCTTTGAAATCAATAATGATGAAATAAATTCCACAAAGTGTCTACCAGCACGACCCACAACTCGTAAGTAAGTCAGGGTCATTTCCACCACTGCCCACCATTTTCATCCATTTCCGTAGAAATGTTTATTTCTAAAACTATCAAATTATCAATTAATGGAGTAAACCAAGTAGCCAACATACTGAAGCGAAATTGTAGTTAACTGGCAATTAAGAAAATGGTTATTACTAAAGAGACCTTTATAACTATAGCTGATCAAGTTCACATCGGCTGGTTACGTTCAGGGTTGAGGTCATGTTGCTTCAAAATGTCGTGTCGTGTGGAACGATCGTCACTTGGATAGATTACATCGTTGTTAGCGATAGCCCTATCAAAATATCGGGTAACTCGGAAGATACATCGCTGAAAGTCATTAAGGGGAGGAAAATTCTGTTCAAGGTCATGTCAGCGCGCTCTGAGATGATGACTGTAATTATTTTTGGATAATAAAGGCGATTTATCTTGTCCCATGGGCTTGCTGTGTCTCTAATTAGACGAATCGAAAAGAAGGGTTTCTTTTCCTCTACCTAATTAACTGTCCCTTGTTTTGGTAACCCGGTTCGAAATTATATTTCCCCCGGTTTATGAAAGCCCAATCAAGTCTCTAAACATTCTATCATATTAGATGTTGGCTTTTCGGATTGGTTGACTACAAAAACCAATTACATGAAGAGCCTTAACCACTGATTTAATTAAATATTTTCTGAAACCGAGGATTACCTAAACAAGGACAAAAATATCCTGCTCAATAATAACTGATTAGATAATTTATTGATCAAATCAATCATAACTTTATCAAATACTCCCACTTTCCTCAATCTCTGTGTCCTCCATCGTGATGAGAATTTTTGCAAAAATCTCTCAAAAAAGTTTCTGAGCTCTATAAAATTTCGGCACACCACTAATTTATGGTAGGTATAATAAGCGAGACAAACAATCCATTGATGGTTTCCCATCGATCTTCTGTCCCGGGAGTTATAGCGCCCAATAGCAAATAATACCTCAAACAATAATATTTTGATCTAAAATATATGAGCCGCTTCCAAAGTAAGATTTTGTTTGAGAAAGAGAAAATTTTACTTAGGTAGTCTTCTTCGTAGCGTGTCGATGGCAATCTAAATGGTGTCAGTCCAGAATTGGGCTACTAATTTGGCGCTTTCGGTAGCGTCCATCAGTTCCTGTAGTGGACAAACAACAGGACACGCAGGACACGATATTAAGTGCCCCATCGTTTGTGGAACAGCACCACATTTACACTCCAGAGCTGAGTCATTAATGAAACTCCACCTGAGCAGGTTTTCCTTGCTGCGACCAACTTAGGTAGTAATTTATATTGAAAGGAAGTAGTCTTGACCATTGTACTACATCGAAGCAATCCCAACCAATTCTGGGTTAAGCTCGCCGTTGTACATAAGTTATATGTATATTGTAATTTTGTGTGTGTCCTACTTTTATTTTTTGTGTGCAATAAAGAATAAGAACAAGAAGCAGATGGCGCTTAGAAAATGTGATCAGATTAGGAGCAATTTATAAAAAAAAAAAAGTATGTTAGCAGTACCAAAAACAACTAGTTAACTACTAAAAACGTCATTCCAACATGAAAATAATATGAATATCGTCATTCCAATATGAATATCTAAAGGAAATTGCGAATTGGACTGAGACTTCAATAAACATCCACTAACTGACAGATATAAAATGCATCTAGGTACCCTTGTACTAGATAATGAAGATTTTCTAATAACAGAAACAAATACTGGTTTTATTATATGTATAGAACAGGAGTTACTAAGGCCAAGAAGAAGGATTAAGGCGTCCATGGACTGGTGCGTCGGAACCACTGAACCGATTTAAGAGCCCATGAAAATTAACGAGTGGTGTGACACATTTCAAGGCGTCATGATGTGTGTGTGTTAGTGTTTGTTACTGAAACAATTATTCCGAATGCTACAATTGTTTCTGTTAATGACACATAACTCTAAAAGTTACCATTTACTTCAGGACTACATTTATCACGATCATACATACTCGTAAGAGTAAAATGTAGCCGGGACTTTAAAACCTAAGGGCTAGGCTAGGTCTAAAGTAACTTATTCAGAAGAGTATCAATAACATTAGAAACGGGATACTTACCATGTTTACTGTTCATTTTGAGTTTTTTATCCGTGATCATGGTGCTTGCAACAGCGCAAAATTAACAGTAAACATGGTAAATATCCAGGGGCCTTAGTCTGCTATTGCAATAGTGTCAGAATGGTCTATCATTGATTTAATAAGGCCCCGCGCAGACGAATTACCCTTTGTACGCACGTCAAACGAGTTTCGAACGCGCTTCAATACGCCGCCGTGGGCTAGGGGCCTTATTAAATCAATGATAGACCATTCTGACACTATTGCAATAGCAGACTAAGGCCCCAGTTCTAGTGTTAGTGATAATGTTAGTGACCATGACAGTTTAAAAACTTAGACCGAAGATATTATAATAAGTGGTCAAGCAAGAGGAGCAGTCGCAGTTATTAACTTTCAATGGTTTGTTTCGTTTCAATGTTCAATCATTAATAACATAGGTACTTTTTGAACTACGTCTAAGCTTTGCATATATGTTCAACAAACACCTTGTTTGTACAAAAACTACTTTCGAAGCAAATATAAACTTGACTATTTCTTTAGAACTTCATAAGAGTTTCAAAAGTGTTTTCAATATTGCTTATTCTACTTTATAGCTGTTTTTTCTGTTGAAGAATATTTTTGTTCATTAGACTCATCTATGACGGATTGGCGAAGATAAAATGTTGAGTTCCCATCAAACCTTTTTTTTTTTTTTTTCTGGGTGAAACCTTCAAAAGGCGGCCGGTCTTTGGGGATAAGACCGGGGAGTATGGGATTTTTACCGCACTAAAACCACCCCGGTGGTCACCATCTGCACACGAGAGGAGGCACCGTTTCCTCTTAAAAGACCTGTCCGGAGCCCCCTTTGTACAACGCCTGAAAAGGCACATCACTGGGGCGACTATACAGAAGTCTTCCCCGAGCCTCGCTGTGCAAGTGTGCACGACAGCACGTGACCACTGTGCTGCCGGTCATCTCTAAGGTCACTCGGTGAGCGCACAGAGTCCCCACTCTGAACGCCGGTGACCCCAAAGTCCCACCTGCGTAATGCAGGCGGGGTTTAAGTTCCTCTCAAACCTACTGTTAGTGCAATATAAACGTAACCTGTTGTTTTATAAAGATAATTGTCCTTTTAATAAATAGCGTGGACTCATATATCCTTACGGTTTTAATAGCTAGAAAGACTGCAACTACTTCTAGATTAGTAGATACCAACTAGACGAAAGGAATTGTGGATGGTGAAAAGCAGTAATGGCGACTATTGCAAGCTAAAATGATAGTGCAGCCTACTTTATCGCAGTTCAGCCTATGAGGCTGACTACTGCTACACTGCTACAGTTATTTAAAAAAAACTGAAACAATCCATACATTTTCTGTTTTTGTTTTCAACAACAGAGACAACACTGCGTTCTAAATTAGAATCATGTACCTATGTCCTGAATTCATGGTAACAGTTTGCGTCGATATCTCTTGAAATTAGGGTTGTCAACCGTTTAAAGTATTATACTCTTTTTCATCTAGGTAGACGTGATCTATAAGCAAAAAACTGCGCTAAAAACACTGTTTGTGTGTATATGCAAACGGGCGTTTTCTCACTCTTTGATTGAAATTGTTAAAAACTGAGCTGTAATTACTCTTTTTTTCGCTCTCTTAAAGTTCTTGCACCTATAGTTTCTTGTTTTGTTGCTCTGCTCTTGCGGCCTTAAGTGCATTACGGATTACACACTTACGAAATAGATTAGCTCAAGTTCATGATTCTCGTCGTTTCCATCAATTAGGTCACACATCTTATACATGACTAGCTAGAGCTAGAGCCTACCAACCACATTGAAGTCGTAATTTTTTTTTTAATTTACTCCTGGAATTTTATCTCCCCCAAGATGCGCAAAAATCATTTGCGAAATAGTTACCTATTTACCAGAAGATTCGGTACCTTCTCTCCTTTTTTCGGCAGAAACACTTATATTCCGAAAAACATTCAAAAACAGACTATACTTCGAGATTAAACATTCAAGGCACGATTGCTTTTTATCCCGGCTCGACAGATTTTTAATCTATCCCCTGATGAGCGTCTTTCGGTTTCTTTAATTAATGAAATATATTTTGCTTTGAGACCAAATTAAGTAATCGCTTTTAATAAAAATCTGTTCAATGAGGAATAGAGAAGCAAAAGAGTTACCGCAAAGATCGACCAACCAACGCACTTGTTCAAATATAACCTGACACTGACCACAAGTCAACGAAGGCTGTGGTATTAATGATAGGTGCTAATTAATTGATTTTATTAGTCGCCATTACAGGCATTTGTTTGGATGATAAGCCTCATCTAAACGTTATCTAGTTATAGGAGGAATTCATAGATAAAAAGTCCTTGGCGGGTATCACGTGCTTTCAAATTATATGATCGAAACATTACTGATAATCTACCATAATACTGATAACAAAGATGTGTTTATGAAAACTGAAAATTATAATGATCACAATGGTACATATTTTGATTGAATATAATACCTATATGACTTCATTTTTTTACCAAACGGTATCATCCAAACGGCTAAATGGATTTCGACAATTAAGGTATCGTTATATTCGTCTTAAAAACTCGTGTCCTTATATGGAGTTTGAAAAAAAAAAAAAACAAAATGGTGGATTTTTGGCGCAAAATTGTAAGTCGTTAATATATTTTCAATACACTTTCTCGAAAACTGGTTCTTATCGCACTACGATTAGGTTCAACATGCAATGTATTTCACACGCGTGGATTTTTAATATTTTTCCGCACACGTGCGGAAATAAAAATTTCCATAGATAGGTCCAAATGGGTTCAATGACTATAGCTTTAATTGGTGGTGATTGTTTTTTTTTTAATCTCGGCAAAGAGATATGCGTAAATATTTTTTTAATTGTGTGTATTTAAATTGTGTTTATAAATAGAATATCATAGATATACATGATTATTTAAACAAATATTTGCTTTTATGAACAAATTAACATTTATTTGTGTTCTAAATACAAAAATATTTGATTTTTCTTCTTTTCATATTAGGCTGTATAGCGGCATCATACCTTTGCTTCTTCTTCAGCCTGGCGAAAGCAAAGCGCGGAAAAAAAGCAAATTAAAACATAGTTTCATAATCATTCCTGACAAAAATAGTTTCTGTTTTAATATTTTATTTCTTCGAAAGTGTATTGAAAAACGTCATTTGATACGCGTGGCGATTTGTTATTGCAGTTCTCGGCTCCATAACACCCTCGCCTTCAGCTCGGGTGTTAATTCCGCGCTCGAATGCAATAACAAAGTTTCCCCACTTATATCAAAATGTACTATTTTTTACTATCGAATAGGGTATCGAAATGAAGGAAACTAAAAAGAGATTACAAATATACATAATTATATAGGTACTTACTTATTACAATTTATAGTCGGTTTTTTTTTATACTTTTAATTTAATGTTTCGTTTTGCTTTTCCGTATCAAACGCCAATGGGGGCTATCGCGTGTGAATTCACCGCAAGAGGCGCTAGTGTAAAGCGAGGTCACCGAAATTTCAGTTGTCATAGAAAGTTCACACGTTGCATGCTTTTTTATCACGTATTTTTACTAATATTCACGATTGTGGCCTAGATTGAGCTATTCCTGATTAACAGGGTATATGCAAGAAATACAAAACTTTTTTTATTTCTTAAAAATGCCTTGTATAGGACCATAAAAATATTGTGGTAAACTTGTTTAATTCTCTAATACAACACTTATTTTACAATTTAATATTTTATTTAGCGTGTTTTTGGTGAAACGGAACGCAAACACAAAATGCATCGATTCCGGTAGTGACGTCAAAATCCATGTGTCAAAGAAACACTTTTAATTGAAAAGTACTTAAAGTTTCACTAAGATTTTACTATAATATTGTTATTGCAATTTTTGCTATAAAGCACTTACATTTTAGTCAAACTAATGTAGGTACTAAGGGCAAAAAATTAGATTTAAACAAGGCAGATAGAGGTAAGTGACATCAAAGTCCTGACATGAATGTATATTATAAGATGCTCTGTGCATGAATGGCCGCGATCGTCATGGACGTTTGAACTGTCGTAGAAAATTGTAGGAGTTTAATATTTTTTTCGTGCGACAAGCAGTAGTTGAAATTAACTTTTAATTATTTTCTTGGGTTGATAGTACTGCATATTATTGATTTAAGTGAAAAAGAAATACATGCATATTCCCTATTATGATTTGAAGATTTTAATTGCTTAGTACTTGGAGGTAAAATGATTTTTAAATGTTTCATGCTTTCTAATTTTACGGAGAATATTGTAAATAAATATATCTGTAGTTTACACTATGTTGTTCACCTAATAAAAAACTTTTTATTATGTTATTGGTACTTTACAAGTATAAAATACAATTATTGACATGACCATAAGTGACAGTAAGGCGCCATCTGGTGAGCTCAAAAACGATAGCCCTCATTTCATATCTATATTTTTCTGCCAGGGTTGCGGGACTGTTCGAAAGAGATACCGCGGCCCTGGAACACAAAGGGCAGAAGAAGGAACATGGATGGGTTTTAGTCAGTAAAAGTCTGTCTCTCCCTCCTGCTCAGCCCAGAGCGGCAGGAGTTATTTGATGACATCGCCTAAGAAAAAAAATAAAAGACCTAATATTTTTCAGTATTACTCGTATCGCCATAATATTTTACAAGCATTTATTATTACCTAAACAATATCGCAATTACGTAGTGAGTGAAGCGCCACACCTGTTACGTGACGTATCTAGTTTATTAGTTTGGATAATAAATTCACAGCAGGCAGATTATGTATGAAAAAGGTAGAAAATGCTTAGAGTTCTGATAAAGTCGACATCGACCAAGTCGCTTGGTGGCTTGTAGCTGGCTCCCTCACTCACAAAGAAAGCCTGCCCCAGCAATGGGAAGGTATTAGGCTGATTATACATGATTATTATGAGGTGATTATACAGTAATTCAGTGTTGAGCCGTTTTTTTTTTTTTACCGATGGGAAATCATCAAATAACCCCTCCCGCTCTGGGCTGAGCAGGAGGGAGTGTCAGACTTCTACTGACTAAAACCCATCCATGTTCCTTCCTTTGCCCTTTGTGTTCCAGGGCCGCGGTATCTCTTTCGAACAGTCCCGCAACCCTGGCAGGCGTCGGCCCTTACGGACCCCTTCCTGTTTGCTGACTCTCTTTGAGGCGCGCGTGGAACACGAACGCGCCGTCGACACGGCCTGTCGTCATAAGACGGACGGACGGCGAGCTAGCCCATAGCTCACCGTCCACAGGCCCGCTCAGTGTTGAGCCTTGATTGTTGAAATAGAAAACAGCAAGTATGGGCGAGAAGATATTTAGTATTCGTTGGTATTCTATGACTGTGCTCTTAAAACTACATTACCATTCTAATCAAATCAAAACCAAAGAAGGGAAACCTTACATTTGTTTATTACGCTCAGTAACCTAAATTCATTGAACGTCACAAATGCCTATAAAGTCTTGCTTTATAAGATCGCCATGAAGCCTTTTCTACTCTTTTCTTTAGGAAACGATTCATTTGTTGGTTTGGGTCAACGCGTATTAGGTACAAACGTAAAGAAACAATGTTGTTTTGTTTGTTTCGTGAAAAATGATTTTCAGCGACCAAAAAAAAAGTTGTTGACATGTTGGTTGTTATTTCGTTTTTAATGTTTTTGTGGCTGCAGCCTTTGATATCCTTTTATATTAGGATCCAAATAATTTTACGGTCGTATGTTACTGAACGGATCACTTCAGTAACAGACGACCGTAGATCAACCTAAGTTTCACTCATCTAAAAACATTTGTTCATGTTAGTTTATACGTATATACCTATACCTACCTACTGTGCGTAAAGGGACCCATCACGAAGCCAACAACCAAGCATGTACATCAAACTAAGTAACAATATGCAATAATTTTCGTTTTTTTTTTGGGTGAAAAATCACGTGTTACGATAGGACTCAATGAAACGCACTTAAAGCTTTGTGCATTTGGATGCATTGAAAAGTACAGGGGTAACGAAGGTATTGAAAGTTATGTTTTAACATTTAAAACTCGTTTTAAAAAAATACTCTGAAGAATTAAATCGGGCCAGAGTCGTCACGCAGTGGGTGCCAGAAGACGGTTGTCGTCGCCGAGGGAAGCCTAGAAAACGCTGGCGTGACGACTTAGAAGCGTTTGTGACAGATTGGCCGGAGAAAACCGCACACAGAGAAGAATGGAAGGCTATGGGGGAGGCGTTTGCCCAGCAGTGGAACAAAACAGCCTAAGATAAAATAAAATGTCGGAACTTTGACCTTCAATATCTCATCTCATGTATTAAAAAAAGAACTTGTGAGATTTTTTTTAATTTTTTTTTATTCATTATTAATTAAAGAACAAATCAAAACATAAACAACAACTTGTTGGAACTTCAAATATGGTGTTGGAATATCACCGAACTAGAAGGTTCCTACGTATGGTACAGAACAAAAAAAATGTCGCAATGACGGGAAAAACACGTGCCTCTCGGTCTTCTTGGGTACACCCTTTATTCAAGAGTCGCCTTCCACTTTCCGAGGCAGATTTGCATAGCTAGCAAGCATCTTTTATCTTAGCTCATTTATAATTTTACCATGAAATCTCCTTCTATTTTATTTAAATCTACAGCTACGCTCGTTCATTAATCACTTCGATAAAGTAAACAGTTTAGAAGTCTTAGTTAGACTTGAACAGAAACCATCGCTGCTGCGTTGCGTAAATAACATTAAATGTGCTGCAATATAAATAAATGTTCATTCATGAAATTCGTTACATTCAGATAAGTAGGTATCTTTATGCAAAACTGGAAGCTACGGAAAACGTAAGGAATCGTAGGCAATTAATTGTTCGTTCCTCTTCCGCCTTTTGTCACTGCTAACTATCGGAAAATTCTTTGAAGACACATAAGTATGATATAAATTGATTGTACATTAAACAAGTATTGCGTCCTATGCTCTAGTGTGGATTAATTGGCATTGTGCTACAGCGATGACCATCAAGTACTTAGCAATAAAAAATCCAATTAAGTATGATGTGACCACCGTACACCTTAACACGGAGGCAATTTTAACATACTAAACCAATGTAATAAACTGTCACAAATGGTCAGAGAGCGTATAAGGTACCTGTTTTACTTTTAACGTAGAACATAATAAATAGATAACTTTGAGGTATACTCACTAATAGCTGTTCTTGTGCGCACATTCCTCGAGTAGCACATTGGATGCAGGATTGCCCAGTAGCGGTCCACGGAAACACCCACCAAACAAAAGATACTAATAGTGCACAGCATCACTAACAACGACACCGTGAACAAACACGCGTGGAGGTTCCGAGGCTGGCCTACTGACGCCAGGATCGCGAACGGTATCCCGAGAAGACCAACCAAAAAGTCTGCCACTGCTAAAGACACAATGTAATAGTTTGTGCGTCGTCGCAGTCTACGTTCACGGTGGAACACATAGATCACCATAGCGTTCCCCACGACTGCCACTAATGCCACCAAGATTTCAAAAGTGGTATACGTCGCATGAAGTTCAGGAGTAGGTGTCCGGTGAGGTGCCGACGCCACCGTCGATACCTCCGGCACCATATCCTCGGTAGTATCCGTCATCGTTTACAAGTGTCCACTTCGAGAATAACATTTACTACCACTTCCGATTAAAAATGAGCGCACAATTCTTGGACTATTGACAAGTTTTACACTTTTCGGGAATGCATCCGGAAACAGCATGATTTCTGCTGTTTCCTTTGGTTTTAAACGAAAAATAATCATATTGGTGTCCAAGTAAGCAGACGTCAAGCGAGGTGTAAATTTTCTAGGACCCAAGTGTTAACTGTTGAGTTGGTAACTATTAACAGTTGTTCGCATTCGGATCACGAGCGTACGCGGACGAGGCGAGCGTGTCTCGCCCGTGAGGCGTGCTTCCCATCACTGCGGGCGCGAATTGGCGCGAAACCGCGGCGACGACGGACGGCGTCCCGACGCCCTACGCCGACGCGCCTAGCACTTGTTGCGACTCGCGACCGCCATCACCTGCCCTTGAAATGGGAGTCAGGTTCACGTTGCTCGAGCGAGTTACATCGAGCTCTAAGTTACAGGTCATTTAATTTAATGAACTCTGAACCATCGTCACGGCTCAGAATCTTTCACTGAAAAGCTAGGTACAGCACACCCTAATTTTAATTAGCAGGTTAATAAAAAAAATGTGTTAATGCAACACTAGTTCCGACTACTTGAGTCTCACTGGCCCCGACTAAGATCTAAAATCACACAACCGAGCCGGAACAAGTTCGTTAGCAATAAGGTGTTCTATCGGTATGCGCATGAACCTGAACAAGTTAGGTACCCAAGTTACGACCATAAAATTCATAGTCGTCCAGATTCAATCCATATCAAGTGTCTGAAGAAAGATAAGCAAGTTAGATGACTTGGAAGAGGCAGGAGACCCTAGTGCGCCCAGCGCCCCCTAAGCTGCCACTAGCAAACATTTTGTTGGTTTCAATTAGGAGTTTTAGTAAAATCGGAAATACCAAGCAGAATTTACAAAAAGTGCATTCGGGATTTCTGACACTAAATCACAAATAATCCCGTAAGTTTGTTATTGGCATCATGGTGGTCGTAGTGGTTTTATAAGTAGCTCTCAATATTAATAACCACGCATCGGCTAATGAGACACAATATTGATTATTTTTATTATCTATTGTTTCGAAACAGCCGGTAGATCAGCGCTACTATTAGCTGATGCATTGATTGTGCCCTACACTGTGCGCATTAGGCTATAGACTGTGCAGGTACACTGTGCAGGTACACCACCGTAGTGGTAACTTTTGGACCTTGGGCTGGCTCAGCGTAGAAAAGAGACCCCAATCATCATCACGCCGGTAATCCGCGAAGGATTAGGTAGAGGTTTAGGTACCAACATTAGGGATCCCCTTTTTGAAAGTCAATTACACAAGGCAGTCCCCCAAAACACCCGCCCTTCGCCACTTCCTCGTGATTTTTGCTGGGAAGAAGAACTGGCGGAACAAACTCTTTAGCCGAACCTCCCGGTCGCCCGAAAACTTAACTCAAAAACGACGAATTAAAGACGATTTTGTGAGCTGACAATACTCAATCTACGACTGAGTTAGCAGCAGCAACAAGCAAAAATTGGTCGCCAGCCTAACGACCGTGTTTAGGTATGCCTTGCGTTGCTTAACAGACACAGGAAGTAATTTTGAACCGCATTGTCACTTGCGATGCAAAATGGATTATTTTTGACCATCCTAAGCGCTCATCATGTTGGTTAGACCCTGGTTCAGCACCTAAGCAATGCCCTTAACGAAAACTTAAGCCTAGAAAAGTGATGGTCACTGTTTGCTGGTCTGGTGATGGTGCCGCCTATGTGTAATTCATCACAGCTTCTTACGAAATGTCACGAGCGTTACTACGGGTGTGTACTCACAATGATGGAGAAGCTGGCAAGTCTCCGGCCAGCTCTGTTTAAACGCTCGTCCCCGCTGCTCCTGCACGACAAACGCTCGACCTCACACTGGACAACATATAGTCTCAAACTATAAGAGCTAGGTCTTATGCTGGCTGGAATTTCTGCGTCATCCACCATACCTACTCAAAATTTTCATAAAGCAATGGATCTCAGTTTATGCATTAATAAGAGTAAAAATAATAACTGCATGATTATTGTTTATTTAATTCATATCTACATAGGCTATCATATAAAATTATAGCTATTTCCTTTTTTAAGGGTGTCCAACTTTTTTGTTCGTCTATAATTGCAAATAAATACTATCATATATATGTTTAGTTTAGCTATAAGTGAATAAATGTGATATTGCTACGCATTTTAGATCAGGAAAACATAAATTGGGTGACTGGTAATTAGTGACCGATACATAAACACGTGATTGTACTCATGAAAACACACAACTTTCTCAAAAGAAACTTTTTTTTCAGTAACACCACCGTATGAAATTCGCGCACGCGCGCCTTTGACCTGGGTATCGGCTGTTAGCCGCGTGACGCCATTCGGTCTCATTATATCGTATTGTGCAACAGTGGGTAGGCAGAGCACAGTGGGAGACAGAAATAAGGTTTCTTTGGGAAAGCTTTTTGTTATCATGAGTACAATCTCGTGATTAAGTATCGGTCACTAATTACCAGTCACCCTATACAGGGTGTAACAAGGCCCTTCACGAAGCCGTCAACCAAGCATTCTGCACATCAAACTCAGTAACTTTACGCAAAAATGATTGCTGGGAAACGACTTTTTTTTTGGGGGTGTAAAATCACGTTTTACGGTAGGACTCGATGTAACGCACTCAAAACATTGTGCTGATGGATGGATTAAATAGTACGGGGGTCGCGGAGGTGTTTATAGTAAAAAAATCTTACAATAAAAACATGTAAGTACTTATTTTAAAAAAAAAAGTTTAGATGTTGGAACTTTGACCCCCAATATCTCCGTAACTTAAAAAATGATCGCAATGGGAGAACAAGTGGCTTTCGGCTTCGTTAAGGGTCTTGTTACACCCTTTATAATTCAGTTTTATCTATATAGTTTTATATACTTAATGAATCATGCATGCGAGCGCAAACTTAGTGCCTTGCGCAGTGCGCTTAAAAATAGTGAAGAAATAACTTAAAAAGACAACAGAAATCAGAAACTAGTACTAACACACTAGTAGTGAAAACTAGTACTTAAATAAAATAGAAAACAACAAATGACATTTATCATTAGTGATTTTATTGATTTTCAATAATCTAGTACAGTATTATCAAGTCTGCACGCAGGGTGACTAAATGTGTCCTCGTGTCTGCCCATCCCAAATAATAAACGATGCTCACGACGCGCGTGTGCGCAGATACCTGGAGTTCTTCGGCTCGATAGGTTGTGGTTTAGTCGGTAGAAAAGAGACATAAATAGTTCATAATCGATTATTTGATAAACATAATTGTCTGTGTGATTATTTTTAATGTTTTACTGAAATCACTACATTTTTAATATTTTGTTTAGCAATATTCAATGACAGCTACGATAATATAAAAGATAGAATATAGGCTGTATTAATCAGTGTCACAAGTTAATTTTAAATACTTGTGTGACTGTGCAAATTCTATACATTTTCTAATGAAATAAATACATTTTTAAATCCTGATATATAGCAATACTACAATGATAGACTCAATTTTGGGTAATGGTGACTACCAAAAAGTTATCTCACATTTTAATAAACACATTAATAATTATTAATTTACTAAAATGCGTGTATTCCCGTTCGTCCCACTGACTTCGTCCCCGTAGTGGGACGAACGGGAATTTACAAAAATAATATTAAATTTGTTCCCGATCGTCCCATTCATGATTTTTAGGGGGACGAACGGGAATAATTTATTAATTATTTTTAGTCCTCTTGGTCCCACCAAATAATTTCAGACTGGTTGTTTTAATGGTAAAAAAAAAACAAATTTTAAAATAAAAATCAGTCATTTATTAAGGAATAAAAATCACAGTTAAAATATCCCAATAATAATATCCCGACAAAGGAGATGTTCCAGAAATGTATGGAGCCTTGGCTAGCGCCATATCTATACGCTATGTAAATTTCGCTGTATAATCTAGTAAACGTTTTTAATTTTACATGATCATTTTTGTACGCTTGTACCATTCTTCAAATTAATTTGTTAGTATTTTTATGAAATTCCCCTATTTTTTTCCTACTTATCTATGTAGTGTACATAGTGGTAGCCCAAAATCAAACATCTCCTTTGAAAGTAAACTACGAAACAACGACTAAACAATACGCACAAAATTATTTAGTGGGACGAATGGCGCTAATCTAAGAACCCGTTCGTCCTCCTAAAATCATGAATGGGACGATCGGGAACAAATTTAATATTATTTTTGTAAATTCCCGTTCGTCCCACTACGGGGACGAAGTCAGTGGGACGAACGGGAATACACGCTAAAATGTGAGTATAACTTTTTTTTCCGCCGAGCCTGGGTAAATTTTATATGAGCCGTGATCTTTTATTTCCACACATAAAGATTGCACCAGATTTAAAAAAAAAATACTTTCAATAGTATGTGTTTGTTGTAGCCATACTAAAATAAACTTAATTTAAACTTACATAAAGTTGATATTCGTTTAAACGGAAATTACATCAATTGGAAACTAAAAAATATTTTTAGTAGTTGGGCGTTTGACGGCATCAGTATTGTAATGGTGGCTTCCAAGCATTTGGTACGGAGAGCCCAGTGATAATCTAAGAACTTTTCGTATATTTTTACAACAATTTTGGAACTGGCAATCCGGCCAAGAAATAGCTTTTCGGTTGATTAATTGTTTTGAATATAATTTTATCTAGGCCTTTTGGGTACGATTTATACGATTGAAAAGTCGGTGCTCTTATATTTATGACAAATTACATGTTCTGATGTTATTGAATTTATTGAAAAATATTCCTGCTCCGAAATATTTGAGTACCTGATCCGCCTCGCCTCGCCCGCTACGATGTATCTGGATGGCGAATGTACCTAACCCATTGCGTTTTTTTTTTACTTCTTATGTGGAAATAAAAATAGTGAGTATAAATAACACTATTTTAAAAAGAAACGTGCCCAGATATGGAAATGTTATCAATGTGGATTTTTTGCAACTTTTGCATAACTCAGTAACTTTATGAACCTTCTGGGAAATGAAACAAGTTTTAAAATTATATTACAAATGATTAAGTTATATTTTTGTCATCAAATGTTCAGCTGCACAAACAAATTCATGAATGGACAAATGCATAAATAGAACACAACATTGCTTACAGCAAAAACTTCAAACATCTTCACTGCATATGTAACCGCTGTACAAAGTGACTTGGAATTCCAGTATTCAATAATGTTCCTGAGTCAACTTGATCTAAGTTAGGGTGAAAATGCATCAATGCTTCCCAGCACATTTCACTCAATTTTGGCAGACATAGCCACACCTTATAGAGTATATTATTTCTACTAGTAGCATCCTCCTTTGGTTCAATACCACCAAAAACATACATACATCCAGATGATGTAACTGCAGAAGAATGAAAATATAGTGGATGTGGTAACACTGTCTTCAGCATCCGAGTCCATTGTAAATCAGAGATGTTTAACCTCCAAATATCTTCAAATACTGAATTTCCATCTGAACCCCCTGCTACAAAGACTTGCGGGCCGACCGGGGTATCAATCTGTACTGCACTATGGCACTTTCTTGGCAGTGGTGTAATAGTATCTTTTCCACTATCATCAGCTTTTGGAGTTAAAATTGACCAAGTGTTAGTTTCAAAATCAAACATAGGTATCTCCATTAATTCAAATGCCCATTCCCCCGTACCTCCTCCAATGATGTATAATTTATTGCCAACACGGGCAATTTCATGTCTGTATCTGCCCAATGGCTCACCTTCTTGCCCTGTACCTACAAACATCGGGTCCCAGACAAGTGTTCGAAGATCTAACCTGTAGAATAAAATACATTATAATTTTATTTAAAAAAAAAAAACTTTACGTATACAGTTAACAACACCAATGAGAAGAGATAAATTAATAAATACCTATAAATATCACAGTTATATGCAAATCCATTGGTACCACCAACTGTATAAAAACATCCATCGTGGCACAATATAGCTTGACCATACTGCCCAGGAGGTCTGGTACCAGTCACTTCTAGGATTTGCAGTCTGGCATCCTCGTTGCATGTTCGCCACACAATCACGTCGTTGCTACATTTGTTTCCAAAGGGCGCACCTGTGCCTCCAAATATCTAAAACGAAACGTAACTTTTAACATACTGTCTAAAAATTGCATTTTTTAAATGTAAATATTGTTTACATACCATTAGATATCTGCCGTTCATACACATAGCGTTTGACGCTAATTCTTCCGGCATATTTTCAATTACTCTATGTTGCTTCCATTTCCGACTAGCTATCGAAAAACTCCAAAGTTCTTTGAACAGGGGCCGCGCCGGAGTCCAGGTCGGATTATCCCTTTGAATATTGGTCAGGGGTAACGACGGATTATAACCACCAAAACAATAGATATTGGCATCATCACAAGCTATTCTGTGGCCGCTACGAGGTCTGGGACTTTCGAAACCCCGACATCTAACTTCAGTAACCTTAAACGGCTCAAAGATGTAATCATTTCTTCTAGACGTCATAATATTTGAAGGGCAAATGTTTGGTTTATTGCAAAAGTAAAAGTAACTTAAACAGATCCCATTTACAATAGTAAATATACACTTCACAACAATCCGAATAAATTCTTTGATTGGATTCATTCAACGTGCGCTAGTGTGAGACAAAGATGACATTTGGTAGTGTCAGATCTGTCAATGTCAGTCAACTTTTCAGCTTCGGGCTTCAGCTGGCGTAAGTTGACACTCAGGGTGCGTTTCATTTTAGGTAAGCTCGCTCTTGCCCACAGAGCACCTTTTAAATACCTCTTGCCCGACGAGACACAGAGGGCAAAGGTCTGTAGGAGCGATCGAACGTGAATGAGCGTTAATAAATGAACGCACACCTGCTTCCCTCCAAGACGGCCGGCGCCCACCAGCACCATGGCACAATATAGGATTTTTGTCAATGGATAATAAATTAATAATAGCGTTCAGGCAAAAGTTGATTTTCGACCTGAAGAGTAGAGAGTGACTTTGAGGATTTTTTTTTTATTTTGGGGACAATAATATTGTAACACGGTGCGTATTCAAATGCAAACTATTTGGCAGGTGGTCACTGCTTACAATAGGGTTCTGCACCAAATCCACATCGCCTCACCTTATTTTTATTAGCAGATACTGATCCGAAGTAATGTGGTGCTTTTAAAAATCTGCATTGCAATAGTCCTTTTTGTTGAAAGAAAGACGTGTACCCAGTCCAAGAGATTTAATGTAAGAGAGAGAAATCATAGACGCGTCCATGAAGGACGAAAACAACAAAAGGCGTGTACACACACAACACCTCTACCCTTAATTACTACAGTAAGACAAACTTAAAATATCATTATGAGTACAACATTTAACAAAAACAAGTAAAATTTATTCGCTAAGTAAACTCAAAAAAAACAAGTGTATTAATATTAACATAAAACCCTACCTTAAATATTACTAATAAAACTTATCCGTCATCCCACCCATATCTCACAGGTGGATTGCGTAATCTCATTGGATGGTAACTCGCTCCAACAACATTACCAGAATCCTCCACCACAATGTATGGTTATTTTTAAATAAATCAGACATCATTTTTTGAAATATTCCTGGGCTTGAGGATATACCAAATACCAAACGATTATACTTAAATAACCTTCTATGTGTGTTAATAACTGTATAGGTAATCCGTAGAATGCTCAGCTAAAAGTATCTGGTTATAGGCTTGCGACAGTGTGACTGACACTGGCAGAGCCACCATCAGGGATTTTAATTTTGATAACACAAAAATGTAGTCGCTAATTAGTCGAAATTAGTCGCCAAATATCAGATTTGGTCGGTCACTCGTTCCAAAGATATAAGGGTTTATAGTTGGCCGATCTGGAGAGAGCCTACCCCAGCAGAGCCACATTAATATCTCAAAAACTAGAGCACCTAGCGAAGACCTGTTTTCTCCCATATTTACTCGCTAATTAGTCGAAACTAGTCGCCAAATATCAGAATTGGTGGGTCAAGGGTTCAAAAGATATAAGGGTTTATAGGTGGCCGATCTGGAGAGAGCCTACCCCAGCAGGGCCACATTTATATCTCAAAAACTAGGGCACCTAACGAAGATCTGTTTTCTCCCATATTTAGTCGCTAATTAGTCGAAATTAGCCGCCAAGTTACAGAATTAATCGGGTTCTAGTTCAGAAGATATAATGAGTTCAATTATTAAGGTATAGTCCAAGAGCTAGATCGAAGAGTTCACGAAAAATTGCCAAGAAAAAGTATATTTCTATTAATATGTGTAATATACTTCTAGTTTTATCGGTCTGAAGTCCTTAGAAATGTCTCAGAGAGATAAATTGTCTATTAAATACATATTTTAATGTTTTTAACTACTAGGTTAGAGTGTCTTAAACATCTTTGAAACCATTAAACCTTGCTCTTGGTCTATTTAGTGTCAAGATGTACAGTCGCATGCAACTGTTTTACTAATTTACAATGTTGAGCTATAATTAACGTTAGAATAATAAATACCTTAAAATTATGGTACCTTTAGTAAAATGTAATACTTAAACGTTGAAAACGTATTGTAAGTATGTAAGTATCAACCCATTGCTTGAAATACACTTAAAAAAATACATACTTACTTATTTAATAATCTTAAATCAAAGTTGTAAATACTTAGCATACCTAATATGAGCATTAACGCCTCCAATTAAAGTTTAATAGGTAAGTTTATTTTACTGTTCCATAGAAATACAACATGTTGAACTGTATCTAAATGTTATTTATTGTAGATCTTGTACCTATAGGTAATGAATACAGCTTTCCTTTGGTAAGTTGAAGTTATAGAATTCCTCCAGACGTCGTAGATACATCTGTCTAGAAACTACTTTAAGTATTTTGTACTTGCTTGTACCACTGTATGGGGAAATTGAATTCTTTAATATCTTTTTAATGACACACCGACTGAATCTGTAACTTGGCGACTAATTTCGACTAATTAGCGACTAAATATGGGAGAAAACAGATCTTCGCTAGGTGCCCTTGTTTTTGAGATATAAATGTGGCCCTGCTGGGGTAGGCTCTCTCCAAATGGGCCACCTATAAACCCTTATAACTTTTGAATCAGTGACCGACCAATTCAGATATTTGGCGACTAATTTCGACTAATTAGCGATTAAATATGGGAGAAAACAGATCTTCGCTAGGTGCTCTAGTTTTTGAGATATAAATGCGGCTCTGCTGGGGTAGGCTCTTTCCAGATCGGCCACCTATAAACCCTTATAACTTTTGAACCAGTGACCGACCAAATCTGATATTTGGCGACTAATAGCGACTAAATTTTTGTGTTATCAAAATTAAAATCCCTGATGGTGGCTCTGCCAGTGTCAGTCACACCTTGCGACAGACCTTATTTAGTAAAGAAAACATTCTGCCAAGGTTACTGAATAAATCTTCCATTTTTGGTACCTAGTGGTCGCGCGTGACAAAATATAGGGACCGCCCCATCCCGCACATACAGCTTAGCCATACATCCCGTGAATTTACCCAATGTGCCGTCTAACAGGGATTCGTGCCTAGAAACAATTTCATTGATTATTTTGTCATGAACAGCATTCTGATCTGTTAGCACATGGCATTTTTACACTTTAATAGGTATATTAAGTTCAGCTAACCATTGCCTTCCCATTAAATTTGAAGAGCCTTTATCTAAAACATAGAGATCTAATGTTTTAATAACACCATTATAATAACAGTTGTTTCCATTTATCCTATAAGGTGAACATACGAGCCATCATAAAATTTGAGGCTTAGATTACATTTAATCAAGCGTAGGTTGCTAAACAACTCATTATACACACTTTTATTAATACAAGATAGGGCTGACCCTGCATTAACCTCCATCCTAAATAAACAATTTTGTACCTTTACAGTGACACACACCGGTTTATACCAGGTGGGCCAAAAGAAATCACCCTATTGCTCTATGCTCTTATTTTTGCAAATGGCGGCCAATGTCAAATCTGTTTTGACATTTGTGGACTAGACAGATGAAGAATACAAGTGAACAAGCTATGGAGCGATACACTCCCCAAGAACGCGGAATAATCGTGTCTATTTTTTTGTGTAACAATTCGTCTGTGGTGTTGGCGCAGCGCGAATTCCGTCGCCGATTCCCCGGTCGTCCGACACCGACTGCGCAAACACTGCGCCATTTGGCCACCATCTTTGAAGAGTATGGGACCAAATGAGACGTTGCCAAGAGTGGCCGACCCCGGAGCGCCCGTTCTGCCGAGAATATCGCCGCTGTTGCCGAGGATGTCAAGCTGTCGCCGGAATCATCGACCAGACGCCGTGCCTCGCAATTAGCCATCAGCCGGTCGTCCCTAAGGCGAATTTTGGTCAAAGACCTGCGCATGTTCCCGTACAAAGTCCAGTCCGTGCATCAGCTGCTGCCTGTCGACCGCCAAACGCGTGTAACCTACGCCCAAGCCATCCTCAATCTCGAGGACCAAGTGGACGATTTTTCGACCAAAATCATAATGAGCGATGAGGATCATTTCCACCTCAGCGGGTACGTGAACAAGCAAAACTATCGCTTCTGGGGCACCGAAAATTCACGAGTGATGCACGAGGAGCCATTACACCCGCTCAAAGTGACTGCATGGTGCGCTGTTCACGCTGGAGGAATCATCGGGCCATTTTTTTTCGAGAATGCCGTTGGTCAAACGACAACAGTGGACGGTGCGCGCTATAGGGCCATGTTAACCGAGTTTTTTGTGCCGCAATTGGACGAATTAGGACTGGAGGACATGTGGTTCCAACAGGACGGAGCAACGGCACACACTGCGCGAGCCACAACCGATATTCTGAAGGCGGCGTTCCCGGGTCGCCTCATCTCTCGTTTTGGCGATTTGCACTGGCCCGCAAGATCACCCGATTTAACGGTTCCAGACTATTTTTTGTGGGGTTTTTTGAAGTCTCGTGTTTACGTGAACTAGCCCGAGACCCTGGAAGCCTTCAAGGACAACATTCGACACGAGTGCGAGAATCTGTCGCCCGAAGTTCTCGCCGAAGTGATGAAAAATGCCATAAAACGAGCCCGTATGGCAATCAATTGTGACGGCGCCCATTTGGCCGATATCATCTTCTCGACTTGACCAATAAAATTCTAAAGGTTCAAATAAACATAATCAAAAAACAGAATCGAAGTTTTTCATTTAGAAAAAAAATGAGAGCCAAACAACATCGGATGACTTCTTTTGGCCCACCTTGTACTTGCTTAATGACATCTGGTGCATGGACTCTTCGTAGTTAGTCTTCATCCTCTTCATCGTTGGTATTACTTCCTTCCTCATCCAGGGAATAAAATGGAGCCCCTTGGCTACCTGACCCCGCACCGCGCTACCCGCGACTTGCTCGCCTCCATGTTGCGCGTCCACGCCCTCCACGTGAGGCTTTGTGTTTGCTTCCCTCGGCCGAACCCGCCGATTTGCCTCGACTGTACTGCGGGCACATCCTTCTCAAATGCCCAACTTCACGACACCCACTGCATACGAACGTTTTATACAGCGACTGATCAAGAGTTCTTCATTCTTCTGACCGCCCTAGGCTAATTACGAGGACGCGCCCCCGCCAGGTGTGTCACCGACGCGACTGCCTAAAAAGTAGTTAATGAGTAGAGTAGTAGTAAAATTTTAAAATGGTTCATACTACCTATAACAGTTTTTAAATCGATCTGCAAGCGAAACTAACGTTGTCCTTTAATCTGCATGACATTCAACCTTAGGGTGGCAAACCATTTTCTAAGCTGACCGTACATAAAGGCAAAGTACCTCACGCAAAGACCAAAATCATGACAAGTGACTGCAGGCTACCATGTAGAAAACCAAATCCATGTCGTGTTTGGCCGCATGACTTGTATTGGGTTCTAGTGTGTGAAGTTGCTTCGACTTGAGTATTTTTTAAATATTTACACCATGACGTCTTAAGGTGGATGCGCAAGGGTGGCCCGCGAAATTTAAATTTTCTTACGTTTATTGCAATTTGCAGGTCAGTGTCAGTTTGTACGTTGATGGAAATATAAATCGCGCCAGTAACACGTATGGAGTTACAGAATTATAATCATTAAAATCATAAATACAGCCTTCCAAGTTTATATAATCTCAAAGTGACTTTTTCATGAAATAGCTATTGAATGTGATTATATGAACTTTGAGAGCTGTATTGGTGATTTGAATGATTATAATTCTGTAACTCCATACGTGTTATTGGCGCGATTTATATTTTTATCAACATACAACCTGACACTGACCTGCAAATTGCAATAAACGTAAGAAAATTTAAATTTCGCGGGCTACCCTTGCGCATCCACCTTAAAGCAGGAGTCATTCCAGTGTGGGAAGGAGACAGAGCTATACAGGTCGTCTAGCGCCATCTCTTTCCCTCACACGAATTGCTCCTGCTTTAAGACGTCATGGTAGGCTATCTGTTATTGCTAAAAAACGCTTTAAGATGGATGCGCAAGGGTAGCCCGCGAAATTTAAATTTTCTTAAGTCTATTGCAATTTGCAGGTCAGTGTCAGGTTATAATATGTTGATGAAAATATGAATCGCGACTGTAACATACGTGTTACAGTCGCGATTACAGAATTATAGTCATTCAAATCATCAATACAACCCTCCAAGTTCATTTAATCCCATTGAGTGACTTTTTCACGAAATAACTATTGAATGGGGTATTAAACAAAACTCGCACTAGGCAGTCTGTTGCCAGCTCACCCACCGACCGATTCGAGTAACAATAACAAGGCATTGTTGTATTACGCGCGCTTTTTAAAATTTATTGTTAAAATCAGGGACTCTCAAGCGCATTTTAGTATGTAGGATAGATGCAATGATGCTAGATTAGTGAACGCGAAGACACGATTTCAGCGCGCCCCCCCCCCCCCGATCCTCGCGCCCTAGGCTGCAGCCTAATTAGCCTAAGGGTTAATCAGGCCCTGTTCGCGGCATTGAAGAGCCCGCTAAAGGATGCCGAGGCATACGACGGGAGGTAATGGCATGCTTAGGGAAGCGAAGGCATGCGACGGTATGCGCTGGAGCCCGCTAACCTACGATCGCGAGGTGAGCCTCGGTAACCGTGCCACAATCCCTTGCCTCGGCATGCCGCGGGATAGCTCGGTAGCTGCCGGCATGCCACAGTATCTATAGACCGCTGACATCATCAGTGTGCACTGGCCGGTGGCAAAATCCCCTATTCTGCCGTCCCCGGTTTGCGCTGGCTTTAGGGGTCACGCACGAGCACGACACATCGATCGTCGGCGTTCGACGGTTTGTCCACACAATTAACCCTTAGGCCGGGTCTACATATTGACAATATGCCCGATCCGATCACCGTATCCGTATCGCTGACGCGTAATATGATCGTCTGTCTGGACGGGTGATGATACGCGGTCATGATACGATTGATACGCAGTCTTGATACGCCGCTAAGCGCGATACGGCCCGTTCCATTTCGAGTCGGTTTTAGTCCGATCATCAAAGGAGATACGGAAACGGCACGGTTTAGCGTATCAGTCTCTACGCGTCCAACGTCTTGTCTGTTTTGGTTTTGATGTTTTTGTTATATGTATTATCGTGAATAAGAATAAAACAGGCACACGAAATTGCGAAAACCTCTACACTTCAAGCAACGACGACATGTTTGATCGAGAGATGACACACAAAACCACAGAGCCTCGTCACTACAATATAGTTTTATTAACAAAGTCGCTTCCCGCTGTCTATCCCTATGTGTGCTTAGATCTTTAAAACTACGCAACGGATTTTGATGCGGTTTTTTTTTTAATACATAAAGTGATTCAAGAGGAAGGTTTATATGTTTAACATAACACCCGTGCGAAGCCGGGCGGGTCGCTAGTATATAATAAAACTGTTGGCTATTCGATATGCGATGAGGATACGACAGGTATGATAACTAGATACGGAGCTTGATATAGTACGAATGATACGGTGATACGGATACAGTGCTCGGATCTCGGGCAAATGATACATATGTGGACCCCGGCTTTAGAAAAACCCAGAGGGAAATCCAAGAACACTGGCCTATAACGTACTACCAGCTAGCCGCATGTCTATTTTATATGAAATCGTTTAATTCCAACGCACTGACTTGCAGCCAGCCCTCAACCGCTCCAGTTTGGCTTGAGGCTGCGGCGAACCGTGCCGGTTGAATATTGCGGCTGCGCGGGACGAGGTTGCTATCGCTCCGCAGAATCATACGCACGTGTCTCGTCATGGATTTCGAACATTGCGGCAAAAGATTGCGGCGGGCCGCAGTAGAACCGGGCCGATACGGCGCGCCGCACTTTCGATTTGCCCGATCTGGGAATCGAACCCAGGGTGCCACTGTGAAAAAACATGAATAGGATATCGAGTTTTATAGAAAAATCCCGATCCGGCTCAAGTTTATGCGATGATGATCCTGAGCATAAGTTTGAAAATAAATTAAAAACTGCGAAGTCAGTGTTTAATTTTATTTCACCAAAAATCTTGTCGATACAATGATGGGCACTTTATATCTTGCCATTAAATGGAGAACAAAGCTGCTAGTAATAAAATATAACATAGCATAATCATTTGAATGCCTTATTATAATATATTTTTTCCCAAATTAAAAAACAGTAATCATATATTCTACAGAACAGTTTCAGGCTGGCGTTTATCCTTACTGATGAGCCTACTGGTTCGTCGGAACATGGGATTTTGGTTTATTGAAGCGTGCATACAACCGCATGTGCAACAACGAATTTCAATACCGCCTGAAGTCTGAAACCGATCATAATGTATCCATAATAATTATAAAAATAAACAGTCCGCACGTCAATTTTTGCCATCAATGTATGACTCGCAAAATTCGTCTACAATTTACAATAAACAAAATATAGTACCTACATCATAAATTTCTATTTCTCTTTTTTTTTGCATAGGCAAACTGAGAATCAAGACAGTAACAAAATTAAATTAATTAACAAGGTAGTAACTATAATAAAATCACATTGCAAATTAAGCGGTGCGCTGCATCCCCATAGTGAAGAGAACCTTTTGCTTAGATTTCTTATTTTTCTTGCCAGAAGGCGAGGAGGCGGCGTGCAGAGCAGCTTCTATAGCGTCACTGAGCACGAGCGAGCGCGGCGCCGACACCTCGTCGTCAGGCGCCGGCGGCGAGGCCTCCGCTACCTTGCGGACGCGCCAAGTGCCGCTGGTGCTCGCCATCTATTCAAGAAAATAATAAATTAGGTACATTATTTTTTACTTGTATAAATTATATTTAATTTCATACAACACTATTACAATTAAAATGTTACCTTGGCAAAAGATGGACCTGGGGGCGGAGATCCGACGCTGGTGGAAGGGCTGGAGCTTACGAACGAGCTCAACGGCCCAGGGTCTACTGGCGGGCTAGAAAACGAAGGCGCAGCCGGCGGGAATACTACTTCAGAGAAAAAGTCTGGCTTTGGAGGACCCTCCATAGCACGGCGGTAGGCGCGTTCACGGCGTCTCTCGTCACGTTCCTGACGCGCGCGCATTTGAGCTCGACGGTCCAATTCACCTAAAATCAAGAAACAACATCAAGCAAACAATCCCCGAAGGCTTAGGCACAGGCGTACCCAATAGTACACTCGCTAGCTATAAGTCCCATGTAATAGGGAAAAAAGCCTATTGGCATCAACCTGGCACAGATCCAGACTCCATGACTGTCACCAAGAAATTCCTGAAAACTCAACAACACTGCCCGACCTGGGAATCGAACCCAGGACCAAACTCAGCTGTCTCGCTTGCGACTACTAGACCAACGAGGCAGTCAATCGACAAAGAAATTATTGTAATATTAATATTCAATCAAATACTGCAAAATTTGATTTTAATAGCAACATTTATGAAGTTCCATTTCAAAACAATTACCTGTAAAACTTTGCAATGCTGAAGGAGTGACAAATGGTGGCTGTAACTCCAGCTCAACAACATCATAAGCACAGAAGAGAGGCAAATGCGCCGTACATGGCATGTGTTTTCTGGTCTGTGAACAAATATTAATTCAGTTAATTTGCACCATAGATAAAATGTTATAATTGATTGAGCAATAGTTGCCTTACTTGTTCACTAAGCGAGAAAGTTTCACGGTGCAGTACGCGACCGTGTATAACTTGGGGAGCAGCTGCGAGTGCACCCCATGATGCGTTCAGAATGCGCACATTCAAACTGTTGAGAAATACTTGCTGGCCATCTTCAGCTTGATAGAAATAAAAGTATTTCGCTTGATTGAGTTTGTCTATTTCAGTCACAGCATTATCCTCAATTTGTTTAGCTTCTTGAAGAACACATTCAGTCAATGGAAACTCTTCTGGCTGCATATCATCAAGTTCAAATGCTGGTGCATTTGGATTCAAATTGGAATCAAGCTCATTCAGATTTAGTTCCCCCATATTATTATGAATAATATCGACACAAGCAGCTCCTCTTTCGTCGCGTCCATCAAACCAGTCGGGTTTATTTTGGTTGTCTTCTTGGTTCTCATATGCAGAAGGATCAGCACCTTCATTTTCAGTAACTTCTTCCTCGTTAAACTTGGCCGCTATGTCAACGCACGCAGCGCCTCCTTCGTCATTTACGTCAAACCAGTCTAGTTTATTTTGGTTCACTTCCTGCTTCTCATACACAGTAGGAACTGCATCTTCAATTTCATCCTTTTCAATAACCTTTGGTTTGTTAAACCTATCATTAATGTTTTCCTCCTTAAACTTGAGCATTTCTAGAGCTTGTTCCAAGAAAACAATTTCAGTTGTATCTATCTCTGCTAATATCTGCTTCTCTATTTCATCCCTCTCCCTTTTCAAAATTTCATGGACCTGGAATTGTTTTATTTATTTTATCATTTAAGTTCACACAAGACAGAACTTAGGGAAACATAACATAACATTGAGTACAAACAACATGGCCATTTTTAGTTACAAGGAATTAGTTAATATCCTTTTTTTTTCGGAAGGGAAATCATCAAATGACCGGGAGTCATTTCGTCTCCCACTCTGGGCGAAGCGAAGGGAGTGTCAGTGTCAGACTTGTACTGACTAAAACCCATCAATGTTCCTTCTTTGCCTTTTGTGTTTCAGCGCCGCGATATCTCTTTCGAACAGTCCCACGGATTACTGCTGGGATTGATCAAAATACATGGTAAGAGATGTTACCTGTTGCTTAGTGGCAGAAAACATCTTGCAATACGGCGCATCGTTGATATTCTCTAGAGGCAAGATGGATGGCTGTGCCTCTATCACCTGACCGCGCGGCGGCGCCACTTCCACCGTCGTGGAACCGCGCAAACGACGCACAAGACGCATTGTTACCTGTAATAACATGAAATATAATGGCTCGTTGAAAAACTGACTTGATTACACATCAAATTGACAACTGAACAAACAGTTGAAATGTTTAACTTTGTAATTTTATACATCCCTCGTACAGAGGAGGCTTGCGTTCCATCAGTGGGGCATTATCTATCCTATGAGGTTACATTATTGAGGCAGTATGCCATGGAACTATTAAGTATGAACCGAGGAGAGCAGTTTACTTAGTCTATTATAAAAAATAAAACTTTTTCAATCTTTACTAATATAATAAAGAGGTAAAATTTGTTTGTAAGTTTGTATGTAAGGGGTAATCTTCCCCCCGAGCGCTATAGGGTAAATATTGGAATATTTAGAACGTGCCCGTGGGATAATTTCCGACAAAGCCGCGGGCAACATCTAGTAGGGTAATAAATCTAATAATACATGTTAATATCTTGCTGTACATTGTTTTTTGCTAATCTAAACAAATTAAGTTGAAGTGATTTGTAATTTAAAAATACCTAATAAGATTTGTGAAGTGGATTTTTGAGTGGTGGAGGTTTATTAATTGGATTTTTGAAGTATCCATATTCCTGGCCAGGAATCGAACCAGTTGATTTAAAAAAAAAAAACAGTACTTTTACACCATTCTTATAAGATTTTTTTTCTGTTTGTTCTGTCTAATCTCGGAAATGGCTGGGTCGAATTTGGCGAGACTGATGTTATAAGGAGTAACTTAATAGGCTACATTTGTTTTACAAAATGGGTTTAGGGTTCCAAGGAAAAAAGTGAAACTAATGAACTTGTTAACAAAATCCAATTCAAATAGTAATATTTTTATAATAATTTCACGTGGACGAAGGTCGGGGTCTACAGCTAGTTTTACTATACAATTTTCGCTCACCTCTTCAGCTGGCGATCCCCACTGTACAATCCTAGTTGGCTTCATATTCTTGACGTGCAGTGGTGTAGTGCACACGGGGCACGGCGGCGGCTGCTTCTCATGGGTCGCGGCGTAGTGCAGAACGCACGCCCAGCAGTACACGTGGCCACACAGGTCGACGCGACCTGCCGCCGGAGGACCCAGGCATATGGGGCACTCAGAGCGACCTGTGCCTCTAACCACCTGAACAGGAAGGATATCATCAATTAATAATAACAAACAGACTGCAGTAAAATTAAATAAATTCATAATAGGGTATATGCAAGAAATACAAAACTTTTTTTATTTCTTATGTCTTATGCCTTGTATTGGACCATAAAAACATTGTGGTACACTTGTTTAATTCTCTAATACAACACTTATTTTACAATTTAATATTTTATTTAGCGTGTTTTTGGTAAACGGAACGCAAACACAAAACGCATCGATTCCGGTAGTGACGTCAAAATCCATGTGTCAAAGAAACACTTTTAATTGAAAGTACTTAAAGTTTCACTAAGATTTTACTATAATATTGTTATTGCAATTTTTGCTTAAATAAAGCACTTACATTTTAGTAAAACTAATCTACTAAGGGCAAAAAATTAGATTTAAACTAGGCAGATAGAGGTAAGTGACATCAAAGTCCTGACACGAATGGCCGCGATAGTCATGGATGTTTGAACTGTCGTAGAAAATTGTAGGAGTGTAATATTTTTTTTGTGCGACAAGCAGTAGTTGAAATTAACTTTTAATCATTTTCTTGGGTTGATAGTACTGCTTAATATTGATTTAAGTGAAAAAAAATTACATGCATATTCCCTATTGGTCATAAGTCAGTCTTTAAAAAAAATAGTGTGATAAGATAATATGCATCTTCATTTGTGTCTTTATAATAATTCACTAGCTGCTTATTCACAAATGTTATTAAACAGATACAATAGTTAAAGAAAACTGGCCAAGTGACACACAGGGTTCCGTAGCACCTAACAGTATAATGAAAATATTTTGAAGGCTCATTCATAATTCATATGTTGTATTGTATTACATTCAACAGTAAAATTTGTTTTTCATAGTATGTTAATGAAAAACAAAGTTATTGCTGCAGTTTGATGAAAAAGTCCCATATCTCAAAAACTATACATCAAATCTTATTCAAACAAATTTTCACTAAAAGGTTTTTTTACCTACAACCCCACATTGTTCAGAATTTTCTTTAGGTATTAGGGGGAGACAAATTTTACCACTTTGGAAGCGTATCTTTCTAATGATTGACAAAAAATTATAATAATTATGTACTTACAATTTCTTCAATATGCTCCCACTTGATTGGGATATCGGGGTCCAACAGGTTTGGCTTATAATCTCCATCTTCCTCTACCACAAATTGGCAACTGTAACAAAGTAGAATAAGTGAAATATTTACAGTTACTGTAAGAGACTGTATTTGATTGACACAAACAACATTTATTAAATAGCTGCACAATATTGCGCAATTTCATTATCTTAAGGTTAGATAACCTAAAATAAAAGCCACTTTCAATAATGAAACTTACTTATTTCATGAAGAAACTACTACTTGTGGTAATAAATGGCAACATTTGAATCTGTTTTCAATAGGGTCATTAGTAAAGTGTATGTGAACTTACTAAGCCCTCAGATAGAGATCATGTCCATGCCGGCCTGGACCACGGTACTGTGGACCTGGTCGCCGCATCTGGGGACCTCTATGCTCCGGTACCCCACGTGTGGGATACATAAAGTTCAGCAAATGGTTCAAGTTTCGCTTCTTGCTTCCGGGCACAAATACTGAGCCTATTTCTGGCTCATCATCCCCATCTAACCTGTAATCGAGAATGTTTAAAACTATTAGAATGGTATTATAACAATAATTAATTGAAGTGGTCCATCATCCTCATCATCTTTCAGCCAAATGACGTCCACTGCAGGACAGAGGCCTCCACCAAGTGTTGCCACATTGACCGGACCCGTGCGTCTCGCATCCAGTGGATCCGTGCAACATTCACCAGGTCATTGGTCCACTTATTCGGCTGTTTGATCACCTAGTCAGCCATTGATCCACTTAACTGAACTTTTCAGCCCCATCGGTCATCTGTTTTGTGAGCAATGTGCGCATATTGAAGTGGTTAATAATGACTAATTGATTCATTCTTAATAGTTGAGAAATAAGCCGTAAAGTATTCAACCATGGCATTTATTTTCAAACATGAAGATTTATCAAGTTACTTGTCATAACAGCTGCCAAAACATTTCCTCGAACATTGTAATGTAACCATTATCACTACTGTGATAAAATTTCAGTGTAGCAGGGAATGTACTTTCATTAATGATGTGCCTACCTGGGGCTCGTCGTTCCACCCAAAGAGTAACCGGTGGGACCACGAGCACGGGGTCTCCTGTCAACCTGTCCCCTGCCACGCTGTGCCGGTACATTCTTCCTTCCAGGTTCATTTTTAGGAGCACTTCCAGGTCCCTCACGTTTCTTATTATTACGAGGCCAAGGCCTCTGCGTCAAATCTAAAAAACAAAGAATATGAAATTATACGCAATCTATAAATATCATCTTCGTAGCTACAAAATTATACATAATATATGAGTGACTTGACACTATCAACAAAACTTATCGCTCGAGCACTGGCGCTAGATTACCTCCTACAACTTACCTTATTTTTCTAGAGGCTAGTTTTTAGCTACCTACACAATTATTATGAAATGGATCACGTGATTATAAAAACAAAATAGTCGTCATCACACTAACAACACCCACACACTGGAAAGAACACCTAATCCATAATGCAGTCTAATTATGTATACGTTTAAGAACTGAACGACCAAGATGAAGAGGATCACTCACCAGTATTTTTCTTACAGTCGATGGCTGATGCCCTCGACTGTGGCTGAGAAGATCGATTCAAAGATTTCTTGTCCATTCTGGATTCCTCCAACATCCACACAAACAGCTGAGCGGGAGACTCCGCAAGGAGATAACGATATTACGTGCAAGGCCGACATTTTAGAAAGCCATGTTTATAATACAAAACAAAGAAAAATATATCTCCCTATATAAATAACCTTTACCACGCGGTAAATAGATAAATACGTAACCTTGAACACAAAAAAGGGAGTATAACTACTCCCTTTCGTCGATAACGACGAAAACTTTGGAGAACGAAATCCTTCTTAGCTCGCCACAAATATGGCGACCGACCGGCAGCCAGCCGATTTTGCGGATGCGCACTTCCGCTTAAAGCTATATTTAACAGAGTCTCACATAAGATACAATAAAATTAGAAACAAACTTATCTCAATGTGCTTTTTTAGAAGTTTTTATTTTTAGTAGTTTAAAATTCGATAAACAAATGATTTTTATTATAAAGTAATTGACATGACTACTTATTTTTATTTTTTTAAATCAGAATATTTTTTGTTATTAAAAAAAATATATAAATCAAATAGGTAAAAAACCTTTCTGATTTTATACTTATAGTTTTTGTAAATACTATACTTAAAAGCACAATGTATTACCTCTTTTTTTGTAAATATAAAATTTATTACCATATCTAGAAAAGCCAATTGTTTGATGAAAAAGACACGTATCCAAATACGCTTTTACAAAAATAGAATCGCGTAAATTTGGCGCGAAAACCAAATAATTGAGCATTAGAGATATTGAAATTGACGTGTTTTTCATCATCGCAGTGATTGTTTGACGCACACCATGAAAAGTGCTGATTTACCGAAAGAAAAGGCTTCTGAGCCTAATGAAGAAGCACGCCAACCTTCTGTAAGTATTGTTTTATTGTAATGTTTAAAGTATGCAAAACTTGGACATTATAATACTATAAGTCGGTACTTAGTAAATGTTTTTCATGCCACCCATGATTTTACTTACACAAAAGATTTTCTGTATACCTTCACTAACAAATTTTTACAGCTAATTGCCAAAAATGAAACATACCACATTTTTTTTACAGTCTGAATCTAAATTGCCTCCTAACGGGCAAAACCCAAAGAAACTAACATTTGCCGAAAACGTTGACTTTACATCTTCGCAGACAAGCAGGTAAAACATTGTCAACTCCTACATAATTAGCTTCTTCCTCATAAGAATATAACAACAACCATTCAGGTTTCAATCGTGTCCTACGCGATCGGTGCTTATTGTATTAAAACGAAATTGTCTGTTTTAACAATTTATTCAGCCTATTTTATTCTTCGGCGGACTTTGAAGTATCCTGGTCTTGTTACTTCTGATTTTGATTTGGTAAAGTGTAGTGACAGTGAAACATAATGGTATGTTCGTAAATTTGGCAGCTCTTACAAGGACGTGCTCAGTCAGCCCCCGGTGGAAATCTCTCACAGTCAGAAACTGCTCTGGCTGCAGAAGCGCCGCACAGCAGGTCTGTGGGCGCAGTGTGATGACTGTGACCGCTGGCGCTACCTGCATGCTGTTCTCGACAGGCATGAGCTGCCCAAGAAATGGTACTGCTGGATGAATGCAGGTTGGTAAAATAAAATTAAAATAATAATATAAAAATGATTGGTATGGCCTAATGGATCATCCATCATTTATGGATGGACTTATGATCTAGAAATAAAAACTACACTATGGTCTGTAGGCTCACGTTGATAATGTAGCCCATTTCTTGTGATTTCAGAAATCTACAAGAAAACTCTATATAAAGGCTTTCTTTTCTTTGCAGACAAAGAGTTCGCCAGTTGCTCCGTGCCCGAAGCTCCTTTGCGTCTCCGTGTCGAAGAAGACTTGATTCATAGCGAGTATGCAGCAGGGTCGCTGGTGTGGGCCCGCTTAGCTGGCTGGCCATGGTGGCCTGCAATGGTCGATGACTGTCCTGACACGGAGCAGTACTACTGGCTCGATGGGTTCTCTGATATACCTGTAAACTTGCATATTTTTCTTTGAAATTCCTCACGAACAACATGGTTAGGTAGTTAGGAACTTTAAGCTAGGTGGAGCGAAGATCTTCGCTGGGTGGGGTATCGAAATCCTCGGCTATTGAATGGTGTGCGATGGGGGAGGACTATGCCCACCAGTAGACATGTAGTAGATAATAGGATGATTTGATGACTGAAGAAAATTATTTTTAAGATGGGAAAATAAAAAAACGATTATTATTTAAGACTTTTTATACTTTTCAGACTCATTACAATGTTGTATTTTTTGATACCATGGAAGTTACTCGAGCGTGGATTGCTCCTGACCATTTAATGCCATTTTCTTCTAATAAAGATATGTTAAATCGTTTGCTGAAGAATAAAAAGTATGCCAATCGCCTTAAAGCAGCTATGGCGCAGGCAAATGAAGCCGAAAAACTACCCCTTGAAATTCGTTTGTCACGATTCAGCTTTGTAGCTAAACATAAGGGACCTATTAGAAGTCCTAAGAAAATGAAGAAAAGCGATATTGAGAAATATCAAAGGCAGTTTAAAAGGAAGTTTAATGTCGATTTTCCACTTGAAAGTTCTGAATCCGAAGAAGACAATAACGCGAATACTGAGAATAAGGAAACGAGTAAAAAATATAATAACGTTATCATACTGGGGACTCCGAAAAGGGCTAAGAGAGATAAAAGTCGCATTGTGAAAAACCCCGATAGCACAAATGATTGTAATGTACCCGCTGAAAATAAAAACGTTGCCTCGAATAATAGCGAGCCACAAAATTTAAACACTGAGGAATCCGTTGATAAGCCGTCTAATTCTATGGCGGTTCAAGTAGGAAGTACGGAAGCAGAATCTATCGATAATGGTAAAAATATATTTATTTATATTAAAAATGTTAAACTTAGCTCTAAGGGGTATAGGAAATTAAACATAAAATGTATTTTTTTTTAGAATGAGCACCAGTCTCAGCTGTTCAAGTACCATTGTATGGCGTTTTCTTGTCTGTGGTCTGATGGTCGCAAATTGTGACCGTTCAAACAATGCACAATATTCATAGTAAATGTTATAAGCGTGCTTATAATATCTGTATGTTTTCAGACACTTCTGCAACATACGCGCCAGAGAACGCAACTCAACCGTTAACGAAAGACTTCAGTATCAGGATAGATACACCAAGTAGCGACTTTGATTTTTAATTTATAGTATACTTAAGTACAGCACCACTGTAGCACTTACTATTAAAACGTTGATTTATGCTCTTTGTAATGTCTCATTTTACGCCACAAGCCACAAAGTAATTGATTAAGTACCTGAAATTTTTCATCGGATAATAAATAAATACTGTTTCCTACAATCTGCCTACCCTTTTCCCATCTATGTTGGGGCCGGCTTCCAGCCTAACCGGATGCAGCTGAATGCCAGTATTTTACAAGGAGCGGCTGCTTAGGACCTGTGTTCTTTATTACCTACATAAACTTATCAAAACACTATACGAATTGGTCTGTTCGTGTCTGCTAGCAAATCACATTGGTTAATAAATTAGGGAAGTAGAGAGGCATACCACCACGCCGCCGTGGTGATGGTCATGCCATGGCTGCTGCGAGCTGGACAAAAATATTGCCCGCGGCTTCGCTCGCGTTTTGGTCGGAAATTATCCCACGGGCACGTTGTAAATATATGTGCCTATGACATTCGGGGATACTGTTTTGATTGAAAAGAGTACGATTTGATTTGAAAAGAGTAACCATGGAGTTTCTTGCCGGTTCTTCTCCATAGGAAACGACCAACCCGAACCGTGCACCTTTTTGTCGACGTTTTATAAGTGCCCATCTAGGCCTATCTAGGAAATAAAAATATTTTGATTTGATTTGATTTGATTTGACTGTAGCTTTCTATTAGTAAAAGAATTTTCAAAATCGATTCCTACTGAATCGATTTTGAAAATTATTATATTTATCCAGAAATTATGCTGGGGGTACCCTGCATACAAACTTACAAACAAATAACTTTATAATATTAGTATAGATTGAACTAGTTTTATTTTTTATAATAGACTAGGTAAACTGTTCTCCTCGGTTCGTACTTAATGGTTCCACGGCATACTGCATGGAACTTAAGGTGGAAGCGCAAGGGTAGCCCGCGAAATTCAAATTTTCTTACGGTTTTTGCAACTTGCAGGTCTGTTTCAGGTTATATGTTGATGAAAATTGAGTCGCGCCTGTAATACGTATGTAGTTACAGAATTATAATCATTCAAATCATCAATACAGCTCTCAAAGTTCATATAATCTCAAAAAGTGACTTTTTCATGAAATAGCTATTGAATGTGATTATATGAACTTGGAGAGCTGTATTAATGATTTGAATGATTATAATTCTGTAACTCCATACGTGTTACTGGCGCGTATATTTTCATCAACATACATCCTGAAACTGACCTACAAATTGCAATAAACGTAAGAAAATTTAAATTTCGCGGGCTACCCTTGCGCATCCACCTTAAACTGCTGCTAAAATAACTTGGCTTTATTGGGTGTTGGGTTCGGCTCTATTTTGTTCATAGACAAAATATCAATTGTAGAAAAGGGCGAAAACTTGGCCGTCCGTCACGTCAAGCAAGTCAAAGAAGAAAATTAGGGAATCGGCGTGCGCTTACGAATAAAATTCGTATTGGAATACTAATAATCACAAATTGAGTGAATTGTTTCTCATATAACCTGCAGCTTCCGCTGTAGACAAATAATCTCCTACAATGGCTAGCATATCATTCGCCAAAAGTTTGGTTAACCCAGGTACGGCAAGCCGTAATTTGTAGTGCTTCACTTTATGCAGACTTTATGACTTTATACAAATGCCATCCTCGTTCTACTATTCGTTTTTACTTTCAGTATTGATTGAAAATAAAGAATGCTGTTTAGCGTTCTTTATTTGCATAATTCAGTAAACCATAGTAAAAAGTCCACACTCGGTTATCAGAGGATTATGTAAAACTATGTTGCATTGTTACTAAAGATTAAGTACGAAGATATAATATAGTGCGTTCATTAATAATTTCTAATTGTGCATGTATCTTAACTATTCTTGTAGCAAGTCCCTGTAAAAATAAACTTGCTAAAATTTTGAGGTTAAGTTATTGATTATCTGCTGAAGTGCAGTCACAATAATAATTCGGTGTATTTTAGCTGTGAAATTACTGCTGAAACAAAACAATTGCTCACACGTAAGAAGCACCGGATTGCCTGGCTTGACGCCATTGAGTATTATCCTCAGGAGGAACTATGCAGAGAAACAAGTATTTGAACGAACAAAACCCCATTGTAATGTTGGTACTATTGGACATGTTGACCATGGGAAGACCACACTTACAGCAGCCATCACTAAAGGTATTTTTGTGTGCCAAGTTCTATAGTTTTATGACCTTAATTAAAATAGTTCAGGCTTGTGATGGTAAAAAGTTAATTTGGCAGTTCATCTTTGTGATCTTGATGAACTTTGGCAATGGTTATGAATAATCATAACCACTGACTCTAGTAATGGTAAATTAATGTAATTTTTTCTCCTTTCAGTATTATCAGATGTAAACCTTGCCCAGAAGAAAGGTTACGCAGATATTGACAATGCGCCAGAAGAGAAAGCTCGTGGTATTACTATCAATGTTGCCCATGTTGAGTACCAAACAGAATCTAGGCATTATGGCCACACAGACTGTCCAGGGCACGCGGATTACATTAAGGTATTATATATATTACAAATATCTCATAATCATCAATATTATTATGAAAAATAATAAGTTTTAATTAACCTAAACATTTCAAACTTATGTTCTAGAACATGATCACAGGAACAGCACAGATGGATGGTGCCATACTTGTAGTAGCCGCAACAGATGGTGTTATGCCACAGACAAGAGAGCACTTGCTGCTTGCTAAACAGATTGGAATTCAACATGTAGTCGTGTTCATCAACAAAGTGGATGCTGCTGACCAGGAGATGGTGGAGCTTGTAGAAATGGAAATAAGAGAGCTTATGTCTGAGATGGGATATGACGGTGATAAAATACCTGTAATTAAAGGTAATTGAAGCTCCTAATCTTAGTTTGCTTAAAGGCACAGTTCTGAAAGCAGCTTTCAACTGTCGTCTGTGGTCACGTTTGGTATTTGGCTTACCTCTTCTTTTACTTTATAGATATTGCAGATTTCGTGGTTGATATTAATACTGATACTGTTAATCTGCGTCATCCCACTGCCGGGCAAAGGCCCTCTCCTCATGACTTCCAGTTTATCATAATATTGTTATATCTTTGACTTATTTCCCATGTTCATTTAATATTTTTACAGGATCAGCATTATGTGCATTGGAGGGTAAGAGTCCTGAAATTGGTGCAGAAGCTATTTCACAGCTCTTGAAAGAAGTAGATGCATTCATCCCGACACCTGTTCGTGAATTAGACAAGCCATTCCTCTTGCCAGTTGAGTCTGTTCACACCATCCCTGGACGTGGTACTGTTGTCACGGGTCGTTTACACAGAGGTTTGTAACAATTTAAATACGAGGCATATACAAAGCAGATGTTCTTTGTATTTAAAAAATTGATTTTGTTATAATAACCATTTCCTTATTACAGGTGTTCTAAAGAAGGGCACAGAATGTGAAATTGTTGGACATGGTAAAGTTATGAAGACTACAGTCACAGGTGTTGAGATGTTCCACAAGACTTTAGATGAGGCACAAGCTGGTGATCAGCTGGGAGCCCTCGTCCGTTCAGTAAAACGTGAACAGATCAGGCGTGGCATGGTTATGGCTAAGCCTGGCACAGTTAAAGCTCATGACAATGTTGAAGCAGCTGTCTACATCCTGAGCAAAGAAGAGGGTGGTCGGGCAAAACCATTCACCTCCTTCATTCAATTGCAAATGTTCTCCATGACCTGGGACTGTGCCTCACAAGTAGTTATTCCTGAGAAAGAGATGGTGATGCCTGGGGAAGATGCTTCGTAAGTATTTCAGATCACTTTTTCCCACCTGCACCATAAATTCATACATGGCGAGGAGTAACAGACATACCAAATATATGTCTTTAATTAAGTTTTTTTATTTTAATTATTAATGTTTCTGACATAATTATTTGCTTGTTTTCAGGTTGCGCTTGCGCCTTCTGAAGCCCATGGTGTGTGAAACTGGTCAAAGATTTACTTTGCGTTTGGGAGATCTGACCCTCGGTACTGGCGTGATTACCAAAATCAACAACAATTTGTCTGAGGAAGACAGACTGAAGCTCTTGGAGGGCAAGAAGGCCCGAGAAAAGTCTGCTGCCAAGAAGTAAATTCTGTTAGATTTAAAATGTTAAGCTTAGGAGTGTAGTTGAAATTATTATTGTATGCATTTACCAATGTAAAGTTCAATAAACCAAAAATCTAAAATATCCTCTTTTTTTGGCACAAATGTTGCATTTGCAAATTCTTCGGCATAAGTGAAAGCATGTCGAGTTTCGTTATTGTGCCCCTGACATCACACAACTGGGGCCTAAAATGGTTGCTTTAGCACAATCTTAATAGGATAATAAAGCGGCCATTTTAGGCAATTTTATATGATTTAAAGGAAAATATTTCTTAATTTATTGTCTATATGGTGTTAGGGCCAAATAACCTAGCCTACCTACACACCTTCAACAGATAAGAATATGTGAATTCTACTGCTTGATGTTTGATCATGTTATGCCGGGAGAAAAATAAAATGTCAGTAGAAAACGGTGTCTCAGAGAGAACACCAGTCATTTCATGTAATCAAAACAAGCCTCTGACCCGACAGCGTTAACTGAGGCACAGATATCGTCTGAGGTAATGGTCGAGAGATTGAAGGCATTTTTTTTTTGGATGCGAACTGCCTGTTTGGCTTAGTGGTCGCACTTTACTGCTGAGCATGTGTTTCTGGGTTCGACTCTCAGGTCCGGTAGCGGCAACCATGAATGTGTTTGATAGCAAAACGCTCTTTTACATGGCGAATTACATAACTGCCAAAATGTGGGGGCACTATTTGGTTCCCCAACCCTTCGGGGATTACAAGCGTGGTGTTATAGAGACTTGACTGTGAAGCGCAGGCCACACCGCTAGCTGGCGGGCGGGCGAGCGACGCGGACGACACCCTTTTCATACTTTGTTCGTATCTTTCGATAGTTCGCGGTGTGAACGAAAGTATGAAAAGAGGTGAAACGACGCGTCGTTCGCCCGCCCGCCAGCTGGTAGTGTGGCCTGCGCTTCACACTGAAAAACAAAGCTCTGAGAATCATCGGCATCTAATAAAACCTCTGCTTAGTGCCTACCTATGGAGTGTGGTGGAAACGCAGCCTAAGGCGCGGTTTATTCCGAAGAGACGTGGCGAGAACGTGTGGCGGTGGCGGATAATCAAAGAAACCTAATAGTTATGTCGCAAAGCGTTGTTTTTGTCGGAGAGAATTGCACCCGCGCTTCCAGATGACGTCACAGCCACCAGGTGACTCGGCCGACAAAAACGACGACGATACTATGCGTCATAACTATTAGGTTTCTTTAATTATCCGCCACCGCCACGTCTCTTCTGTATATAAGCCGCGCCTTAGGCTGCGTTTCCACTAGAGATGTGCGAGGATGAGTAGCGAGGGATGTTTGTTAAGAACCACTAGAATCACTAGCCTCACTCGGAGTGGAAACGGCTCAGCGGAGCGAAATTTTTGTCAGTATTTAACAACGTACTCTGTGGTTTTTGTACACACAAAACAAGGGAAGGATGTTTACTAGGGACGGACGCGTGGTGCAGACAGTCTGAAACAAGCCCGCTACACATCCTCGCATCGTTTCACAGCGTAGCGACGCTGTGAAACGGCGAGGTACGCGTCCTCTTTGCACATCTCTGGTGGAAACGCTCACACCGTACCACAGCCTCGCACCGCCCAGCTCCCTAGCTCACACATCTCTGGTGTGGAAACGCAGCCATATGCTCTCAAAGTGGTCAATCGTCAGTAAACTCGGTAGTACGGATTTACCTATACTATAGGTAATTCGGTACTACCGAGTTTACTGACGGACTTGACAGAGATACCTACTACCTAAGTCCCGGCTGCTGTTGTTGGTCATGAGTGCATAATATGGTATCGTTACCGCGAGTGATTATCACTACCGGCTATGTGTTAACTCATTGATAAATATAAATGAGTTTTTACTACAGGATGAGTCACACACATCATTACCTAACGTTTTTCTTACAAAAATTGCTTACATAAAAGATGGTAAATAACATTATGCATAGCAAATCAAACATCACTGATAATCCGTATTCTACAGGTTCAAGTTAATTCAAAAACAAAATGTCTTTTTCCAACTTTATTTCAAAAATTATCACCACAATTTTACAGTGTAATATTGTCAGTCATGCGAACAAATCAAAATACAATACTCACTGGTTATGTACATGCCACTGATAAACAGTTATGCATTAATTTATTATAGTAAATGTATGTACCATCAGGAATTTACATTACGCAATTTACTAACACATGTGTAGGTTTAGTTTGTCCTAACATAATAAATAGTGGGTTCAGCTCTTTGGAGAAGATGCCTCATTTAATACAGATGTTATTCTAATACACTCCAGCAATAATAATGATGTTCTAATTCAAGTGCTTTTACAATAAAAGAATGTATATCTAAAATTCCTTTTAACATAGATTAATTAAAGCAAATACAGAAATAATGAACATTTAATAAGTTAGTGTCGAATTTTATACCAACTCCTTGATCACTTGAACATATGGAATGAAATTTGAAATTGATACATTGTGTACACTTTGCACAGTCAATGCAGTTGCACTGAAATTTAGCTTTAGTTGTTGCTATATTTACAAGTCTTCATCCTCCTCGGGCAGTGCAGTGTCTTGGGCTTCTTTGAGATCCTTTTCGATTTGGTTCTGCCATTGCGGGTCCATTGTAACTTCGGGGGGCAGGAGAGCAGGCATAGCCACAAACTCCAGGTTACCATCTCCAATCAATTTTCTAGCTAACCACAAGAAAGGCTTCTCAAAGTTGTAGTTAGACTTGGCTGAGATGTCATAGTACTGAAAAAATAAAATTTTGGATTTAGATTGATGTTGTGATTATGATACTGCACAGTAGCATTTTCCAGTTGTATTTATGAATTGTTTGGAACATGGCAAGTAAGAGTGGCAATGTGGTCTCACCTGTAGGTTCTTTTTCCTGTGGAAAACAATTGTTTTTGCTTTGACTTTCCTGTCCTTGATGTCTACTTTGTTGCCACACAAAACAATAGGAATGCCTTCACAAACACGAACTAAATCTCTATGCCAGTTCGGCACATTTTTGTATGTGACACGAGAGGTTACGTCGAACATGATGATGGCACATTGACCTTGGATATAGTAACCATCTCTTAATCCTCCAAATTTCTCTTGACCAGCTGTATCCCATACGTTAAATCTGATGGGACCACGATTTGTGTGGAAAACCAAGGGATGCACTTCGACGCCAAGTGTAGCAACGTATTTTTTCTCGAATTCTCCAGTCAAGTGTCGCTTGACAAATGTAGTTTTGCCAGTACCACCATCGCCGACCAGCACGCATTTGAATGTGGGCATATCATCTGCCATTATTATTGTTTTTATACTTCTAATTCTGAAAAATAACAGAAAAGTTCAAGATTAGGAAAAAACTGACAAAGGCTTCGTGACGTTAGAAGTACAGTACGTTTGGCGCAAATAATTCGATTCTTTGATATTCCGTGAATTGTTTTGGTATTTCAGGATGAATTGAAAGCGAGCCCTTAACGAGCAATTTAACAAACTCACTGGCGTTAAGAAACTGACAACTTAAATTTCCTTCTAACTTTTCACCGAATGGCGCTCAACTAGGCTCACAGGAATTTAGCTCAATAGTACCGAACATTAACACCAATTACACTAAAACTACACGAGTAACAACATAAATATAATGTTAGATTACAAGCGTATGAAGTATAGAATCAAATTACACAAAATCTATGCACTTATTACCAAGATTGTATAAGAAAATTGAGATTAAACTCGTTGCAGCTAAAAGTCGTTACGGCTCACAATGGCGTCACTTGACTAAGCGGAAGATTTCTTTGACAACGACAGGCGCATTGACTCCAACAGTCAGTTGAGAGACTTTTAAAAATATTTAATTCTTAATTATCTGGAGTTTAAAAGATTTGAAATTGAAGTAAAATTCTTTTTAGTATTATAATATTTTTCAGAGTCGAACGATATTGAAATGACAATGCTATTTCAAATCCAACAAATTAAAATACAATCAACTGAAAACTAGCGCCTTCGCTGCTTTATCGACATTTCTGTTGACGTCACATACTGTATCGAGCAGTTACGCCATCTACAACTTTGCAAAATTTCACACAGTACATGAGACAGGTAGTGAAGTTTTGTTCGTTTCGTGTGTATCGATTTTTTGAGTGAAGTGAACGTAGTGTTCGTGTCCTTTAGTTTAGTGACGTTTGTTAGAAAAATATCTGTGAATGGGATTGTGTAACGAGATAAAACGTTTACTTGGTGTGTGATTCTCTGTAAAGGATGACGAAGGATAGGTTAGCGGCGCTCCAAGCGGTAAGTTGGTTTTCCTTAGTTTCTCAGCGCTACTATAACCAAAGGCTTTAGTGATGACCTCGAATTCATAAAGAAACAGCATTGAAATCGTGTGTCATATCAGTCAAGTACGATGAAGACCTTGGTCTTGGTTCTCACAGACCGAGGGAATCACTTTCCAGGGTCCTACTTCCAATAGTGTTCTTTATTCTTGTCGCCCCACCCCGGACTTGACACCGCTGAATGATAGCTGTCATTGAAGCGAGACAATTTGTTGCGTTCCGCAGTTTTACCAACTACCTACTTTATCTGCATTTTCCATTGTTTTTTGATCAATAATTTAGCAAGCAACTTCATAGTTGGATAACCTCATTGGAAAGGCTATCTGCCCACTCAAATTGACAAAACATTTTACTAGGACACTAACCGCTGCAAGGTAGCTCTATTTTAATTAATTATGTAGTGTAGGTAGTACTTAATGGTATTTGATGAATGACACTGAAAAGTAATCTGGCCAATACTTTTACTGGACTAAAAACTTTTAAGCATTAACTTGTATTAAATCTTGTTGTTTGCTAGGTTCTACTGTTGTAGACCTGCTGAAGTTAAAATAATTTCTGTTTAGATAAATAAAGATATAAGTTACGGCTTCCCTTGAGTAAAATTCTACTCATAAATGCGTTTCCTTACAAAAAAAAAGTACTTTGTAGTAAAAACATAAAAGAACACAGAACAAGGACTTTTCTCATCAATGTAATAGAACCTCATTATATACCCCGTTGATCATAATCCTAATTATTATTGAGATGTGCGAGTACACTGTGTTAAAAGATTACATTGTTAGATCATCAATTAACATATTTCATCCTTAACCTATTGATCTACAAAACAGCAATTTTTCAATAGTATCAGATACAAATTTAATGTATGCCTTACTGCTTCTATTGTTTTGTTCGGCAAGCCTAATAATGAAATATTTTAATAAAACAATGCACAAGCTTATCAATTAGGTATTAAATTGTTGGTACCTACATTGCATTATGAAAAACCCACAATTATTTGATGAGACATACTTGTCTGTAAATGACATCATCTTTTTGTAATTAACATAAATTCTTTCTAATGTATTTCCTTAAAAAAAGACTACAGGTTCACAGATCATCATTTATAAGTACAAGAGTCTAATTAGATTCTGGTTTCTTTAGTGTCACTGAGGAGATAAAAACCTCTCCATAAATGTAAGTCAAAAAATAGAATTTCCAGTCTGGCTGGATTGCCTTTTTACCCAACTACGGCAATGCCGAAAGAAAATGTCAATACATAGACTGCTAGTCTATGTATTTATGTATTGACATTTTCATGTCCTAAACTGGCCATGATTCGAAAATGCCACGGATTACTTAGTCAATCGAAATTACGAAAAACTATCATCATTATTCTTCTGCCCTCATCCCAATTTATTTGGGGTTGGCAAAGCATTTGTCTTCTTCTTCCATACTTCTTAGAAATTACGAAAAGCTATGTGTCAATAAAAACATTTGAATCCACTAGATTAGCGATAAAAAATGCAGCACGCTCTTACTTATCTGGAGAACTTGTATAAAGAATATCCTATCCCATGTCATAGGCTACTTGTACCAAGTTTCTATCAAATCCGTTCAGCCGTATGGCGATGGCGTGAAAAGGCTATAGAGAGACGAAGAAACAATACGGATTTAAGGAGGTGCAATAGGAGCACATACTCGTAGTACAGTACCTACTATCTACCCAGTCAGATCAATTTTCGAATTCATTGTCGAACTGCCGGGCACAACTCTTCCTAATATCCTTGTTAAATTCGACTCTCAGCCCATAACCTGCAGCAGGAAATCTTATAAGAAATAGTCAAAAGTACGCAAATTCTTCAAATCATCGACTAAGAACCTTCAAATTGCGATTCCTAGCGATCCAACTTTTGCTTCCAAGTTCGACGGGCTCGACGGTAGAAGGGAGCCGTAAATATAGTAGGAAATAGCAAACAAATATTTGTTCTGCTGTCAATACAAAGAACGTATTGTAAGCTCTTGCCTATAAGTACGGCCAATGCACTTCGATAAAGTCGACAAGCGAAACCTTTCTTCCAGGTAAAGGCGTCCTCCGGTTTCAGAAAAATATTCACACGAGCATTCGATATTCAAATGTATTCACAATGGTGCTGCTACAAAAATGGCGTCATCGTTTTATCAAACTTTATTTATATTCCGAACTGATACGGCTGTTAACTACATTTATATTTTACTGAAGGTTTTAGGATAACATGTAATAGGTAGTTACCGCAAAAAAAACTTCGGCATCAATGTTCTTCGATCGAATTCAGAGAACTTGTTATGGAACACAAGGAAGATGGATATCAAAGTAGTGGGCTAATGGGGCATTTCTTGCCATAAGCCATCGTGTATTGCTTTTGTGTTAAGTGTCGTGACGTCCACTTTGCGTGCACTGAAAGGTTAAACTACCACTTCGATGGCCTCGCAGTCATTACAAATATTAGTGTGATAAACAAAAGTGTTATCCAAATTCGTGGACTGTAGTTTATGTCACTGAGCAGTTGAATATGTTAACTGGCGCTGTTATCAGCTGACGAGGGCGGCATCCGGCACACGACCTTCACTAAACTTGACTCATACCAACACTACAGCCGTCAGATTTGCATCATCAATCATGGCATTCGCATCACTGATCGTACACGTAACACAGTTTCAAACGTACTAATTACCAATTACCTTGTTCACTCTCAAATCAGTCCTTGAAAAAGAAATTTGTGCCTATTACAAATCTTGTAGATTGCTCAAGGCTACGAGGCCTAAGCAACTCGTAATCCAATTAGATGGTTGTTTGCATAATTTAAAAAATCGGTTCATTTTCTACAAAAAGATGCGTCGAAGAAATAAAGTTAAAAATTAACATAGTTTGACCCCCTTACGTAAGCCGCGTGGTAATAATATGGCCTAAAATTCGAAGAAGCCTCTAAGGAATCTTTGAGAATTTGAACAGAATCTATGAGGTAGTTTTTGCGCCTTTTTTAAACATAATAATTTCAGTTTTAGTCTCTCTTATTTATCAGTTTCAGGACTTTCAACTCTACTATCTAGGAAAGGTTTACTTAAGAGTACCAGGTTTCAAACAAACAAGCATTCATATAGTGAGTCCTTCCACTTACTGTTAAACAGACAAGAAAAACAAAAAGAAGGAAAACCGGAAATAAGTGCTTACCTGGAAGTATCAAATAGACTCCGTTTGTTCCACAACAGGTTGGTCGAAGCAAGGGAATTGGTGATTCATTGACGACACCGCTCTGGAGTGCAAATGTTGTGCTGTTCCACAAATTATAATATTTTGCTCTGTGTGCCCTGATGCCTACAGGCCTGATGATGCCTGATGAAGTTACAGGAACTGAGAAGGTCGCTAGTGATGACGTTAAGTTCGTTAAGTCTTTCTTTTCTGTCTCAATTTAGACTGCCATCACAACGCTAAGAACATTAAAAAAATATGCACGTCTTCGGACCCTAAGTGATAGTCGGACAGGAGCAGTTAGACGAACATTTTCAAAATAACTTTACTATCTATGAAAGCCAAGAAATGTGTGTGGGGTAAGGTTCTATTGATGTAGTCGAGGCGTTCACGTCACATGCACTTGCAACAGCTGATTCACGTTATGTGTCGCGTCTATTTTTAGCAGCAGTCTCATAGGTGTCTGAATGAATGACTCTATTTTGAATAGCAACCTTTTCGACAACCTAGACTAGAGTATAAGGCACTATCCGATTTTCAGAAACAATACCATTTCAACGAAACATAATGGGCTTCCAAAAATTTTGCATTAGGTTTCTTCGACGAAATGTCGACTAATTTCCTTGAAAAAATTGAACAAAATCCGATAAAGCCGTAGATAAAAGTGCTGTTCTGTCGACTGCACGCTTCGGTCGTAAAATACCGTGATCGAAAATTTTGATATTCAATTTGATTTTACTGTTGTAGCGGTTTTTGCAATCGATGCACACTCGATGTTGTTGTGCGTAGCTCTACCATCGAATTCGTGCTCCGCCAGAGCTTAGTCTACGAAATATTATTTGTGCTAATGTTCCTGGCGACTTTCCAAATAAAGCCTCCACTCGGCGAGCTGTTTGAGGTCGCTGGGACTTTGTGCCAAATTATCCTATTCAGATTTATTGATACCGAGAGACCATCGCCGTCGTCGTCGGGTTTTTGAATAATTTGTTAACTTCGATTTCCTATCAGAAACGGGTTTTATTGGGCAGTAATATTTATTTCCCTGATTCTGTTGAATCACTACCTACTAAAATTTTGTACAAGGGCAGTTCTTTGCATCAGTTCCTAGTCTCGGTGAAGATAAAGAAACCATAATATGCCGAACATCCTACAATGCAGTGTTCCGTAAATTGAATTTGCGATATCACATTCACAACTGTCTCGACACATCGGAAACCAAACTAGCGTGCGGCTGCGAGTGCCTATAATACGTCTGGCGCTACGTTATGCATTTCCTGTGCTCCGGTTTTGGAACAGCTCGTTCCGCAGCGCAGTCGAAACATAACACAAACGGTGCATACCGATAAACGATTCGAGCAAAACGTCCTACCTGGACTTTTTAATTGGAATTGAAACATGTGATTGTGGGGACATACACGAATAAGAGTTTCTTAAACGTTTAACCATATTAAATAAAGTCGAATGGCTATTAAAACATTAAAATGATTTCTCACCAGAAATCTTTATCAGCCCTAACATTTCCACTGCTGATAGTCATAATGAGATATGCCATTATCACACTGCTTGCCGCTTGGCAAACCTGAAAAGGGGATGCTTCCACTCATTGTCTTGCCATTGAGAATTTGGTGAAATCTCCTTATCATTTAATTCCCTTTAACAATACCCAGAATGAGAGTTGCCAATTCTTTGCCAAGTAAGAACCTTATACGGTAGTAATACCCAGATTATTCTTTATTTTAAAAGCACTCGTAAAAAGATCTATCAATGATCTAAAGTACATATTGTGTAATGTTCAGAAAGTATGCTTAGAAGAGCACTCTATAGATAAAAGTCCAGTGTCTTTCACTAAACTGCATCAACAAAGTTATTGTGTTTTGCAGAAATGGTTTGCGACTCATGATATGCTAGAGCTTGACAGACGCTTCTTTTATTTTCAGGTTTAAGACGACTGTGGAATTCATTTTTGCTAGGAATGACTGGAGCTTTGATTTCATTGAAAAGTTTTTTTTAACTAACTAGCCGAAGAAATATTAACAGATGTCTCAATGCTATCCTTATTGGAACGACCGACTTAAGAAACAATGCAATATGTATCCTATCATTTTCTATAAGACAACATCCTTGACAGTTGTAAGACAATAGTATTATTGTAGCATTCAAACACTTGTAAATAGCCTCAATATGACTCAATATTGCTTTACCCTTTCCAGCGAACATTGAGACAAAACACGAGTAATTAATATTTTGACACACGAGTTTATGACCCTTGTAACATTTACTACAACATGTGCTCAGTCCGGAACAGTTCGGCACATCGCGATAAGCTGTGTGATGGGATTTCTCTGGTAATTTAGTGTAAACAGTGCGACCCCGCCCGGGGGATGTTGGAGGAGCGTGACATTGTAACATGGGTTGAATGCTGAAACAAGGCCCGCCTGTTTGACTGTTATCGTGCAAATTATCTCGCGGCTGAGCCCGTGACTAATATCTTGCGTTTAAAAAACAGAATAGTAAATTGTGTCCTTGGATCGATGTTTGTGTTCTTAAAAAATGGCTGGATACCTGGGTAATGACGTAATGTTGTATTACATTGTCGAGATAAGGGCAAGATGAGTCTAAAATTTTACTTAAAATACCAGAGATTTCACGAAAAGAGATTTCAGAAAAAAAAAAACAGTAATCCATTACTGGCTGCTACAAGGGGCTACACTTTCGATCAAGATAAACCTGTCTAAATCTACTACCTGTTTAAAGCTTTCTTAAAAAGATTGTTGACCAAACTAATTGAATTAAAACTTTTCTAAATACGACGATTGCTACCCCAGGGGAGAAATCCCAACTAAACACATTTACGCTGAAAAGAAAGCGGCTAAACATTGGCATTTTAGAGAAACTAACGAAGGCGACATCGTGACCAGAGCGAACTAGAATTACGACTTTGGCAAAAACTTCAAGATGAATACAAATATGAGATCACTCACGCTGGGATACGGAATTGTTTAAGATTCTCAGTTATTTGGACCCAAATAAAATAAACCTGGGACAGCCAAATGAAACAATCAATATGACCCGCCTAGTAGAAGTAAAAAGGGAAGTTAAAATAAATTACAACTTCCAAAATTGAGAAGTTCATTAGTTAATGTTTTGGTAAATAATTCAGACATGTTTCAGATAGTTGGTGTTGTTACATACCGTCAGTGACGCAGCGTTTTCCAACAAAGGCTGTTCAATATGTGGGTCGAGTAACTTTTGAGGATACATAAGACGTGCGACGGCCGAGAGCCCTTCCCGGCTCATTTGTCGCTAGTGATACGCAACTCGGATACTGTTTCCAATTGAGTTACGTGATATCCTGACGACCATTTACATTATTCAGTTGTCTTTTCTCTTTCTGTTCTCTCATATTTATTGAGCAGATATCTCTTGGGGCTAACCCGTATCAAAATCTGTCGTAATATGCAGAGCGCTTTGTCAACGGAGCAACCGACCGTCCAATATTTTTACCTGCTGAAAGACTGACTTTCTTTGAAAGGTATGATACAACAACACCACACCATTTATGCGGCTCAACTCGTACTGGTCTCGTTGGCTATTAACTAAGAAAAATATTTAACATTTTCCAGTTTATCTCACGAAAACAAACATAATAAATAAGCGAATGAAAAGCCGAATAAGTCCCAGGTACAAACAATTTTCTTTGACGTAAAACGATGAGAACAATAGAAGAATAAATATCTAGTTTGCTGTAACTAGGCGGGTTTTATAGTGACATTTAACATTTTGGACGGCAGTACAGCATCATGTTTGTGCAAATACATTTCGATATCAGTTGCAAACGAAACACATGCGACCAAGTGACGAGCTCTCTCGGAACTTAGTGGCGCACGGGGGTGGTTACGTAAGGTCTGCCGCAAGTCCGCAACGCTCCTCGCCTTCTCCCGCAGCCGTCAATGCACGTCGTGGTGCCTATTGTTGTCGCTCACACGCTTGCTTGCATTTCAGCTCAGCATTTTTATTGGGCGACGACGACGGCCCGCTTGTTCGTCATTGCAATGAAGTTTTATTACACCGGCTTGTGCTGGAACAGCAATTTTTGTTGTGCCGCTTACTTACCGCATACACAAAGAGGGTACATAAATATTATTTTACAACATTCGTATACAAGCTAAATTAAAATATAGGGTGGAAGTGACACCGACGCGAAAAAGGTTACCGCGAACTCGGTTCATCCTTCTAAACTCCCGTACAGCCTGACAAAAAGTTTAGATTGTGGCGAATTGCGAAACTACATATTTCCTACCTGGCAATGCCACGTTTTCTGTCAAACTCTGCAATGTCATTGGCTTGTCACTGCTCAGGGTTGCCAGAAAGTCGCTTACAGCGCCCTAATTTTTTCCATACTCTAATCTGCCAAACTGTTAGTACATCGAAATTTTTCATCGGTAATTTAAAAAAAAAACAGCTGTTCCATACATTTTGAGAATATGGTAATGGTTTTCACGTCGGTGTCCCGTCCACCTCGTATATTTCGTATCTTACATCCGTTGCAGCCGTATCAAATAATCCACTAAGTAACTAGTTGCTCAAAATAATGACGCAACAAAACCAGCAGTAACTTTATGATCAGATCTGATTTGACTATAGCGAAGATAAAAACAACTTTGACATATAGTCTTTAAATATTTATTCGCCGAAGCTTTAAGCTATTCTAGCTTTGGGAATAATCCCAAGTATGGCGTAGAGGTCGTAAATAAGCGGCATCAGCGGTGGGGTACAAGGGCACCCCTCGTCGGGCTTTATGACCAGCCGCCTGTAAAGCCGTGGGCTGCGTAAAACCGCGGCTTTTGATTTTTGACCTTGTATAATATATAGGTCACACCACTCAATCTGGCCAATAAACACGAATAACATTTTAATTGATGTTTGAAGCGGACTGTGTAAACACGATTTTAATTAAGCCAGAATATTTTTTTGCTGATCCGCACGAACACGAATCTGAATTACAGATTAGTCTTAAAATAACACGATACTTTTTTTTTATTTACTGCTTAAAATTGTATAAAAGATAACCCTTTCAGACATATAACTAAATTGAAGATACAAATTTTATACCATCTTTCTTTATAATAATAATACATTTATTTCAGACATGGACCATACAAAAGAATTAATAAAAATAAAATTACACACACACACATTAGGGTTAAATGTCCCATAACATTAAATTAAATTAAATATAAATTAAAATAATACACATTTAAAATAATAATAATAAATCAATAATCAATAAAATAAAAACTTAAAAAAATTAGAAAAAGTACCACATTCATTATGAAATCAGTAATTTCTACAGGTGTTTGAAGGTTCCTTGAAAACAGTGATTAGTATAGGAAGTCATCAAGGGAAAGAATCAAAACGGTAATGGGATAAGTTTACGATTCCATAAATTGCTTTCTACTCGAAACGAAGACAAATGTTGAGCAGTTGGCCAAGTAATAATGCCAAGGTAATCATTGAATGTTGAACTTCATGTTAGAACCAGGTAGGTGGATGTACGGAGCTATAAATCTGCACTTAGATGACATTTCTCTTTTCTATAAAGCGGCTTATAGTCCGCAGTATGGGGCAATATAACATTTTATAGCTCATTGAACCGTCTCGGTCATCTTGTACGAAATTTGGCTGTTTCGGCAACACTGTTCCAGATCATTACTTGATATGAAACGGGGATCACTGACCCTGTCGGACCTATTATAAGATCGGTCCACATTGATTAAAATCGGGAAGTATTTCAGTGGAATAGCAGGTCTTTCTTGTCTCGATTGATCAATGACATCTTATCTACACAATGGCGTTTCATAGAACGAGCACTCTAAACAGACTGACCTCATTTATGCCGATGACAATATGAATTGTAACAAAAAACAGCGTGAATCAAGGCAATAAAACTATGTCAAGTGGAGCAAATTAGTGTTCAAAGAAGATATAAGTGTGTCCGACATCCGACTGTAGTGAACTGAGTGGCTGGGGATGCCGCTCCATGTTCCGAGGCTGTTTCAAGTGGAAAAACTTGTTAATACCGCAATTCTCAGTTGCCTCGGGGCAAGCCTACCCGACCGGACCGCTGGAGTTACATCCTTCTCGGTAATAATCTTCAGACAGACTTGCTAAATGAGGGGCATCTCCCAAGAGTTTAAATGTTTTTACTGTGGGACGTTAACCGCATGCTTTAAAAGGAAAGTTAGCAGAGTATGTCTCAAATGTGTCAAGTACATTTAATTTTAGATAACACTATCTTTGTAGATAAGTAAATATATGCATGTAAAATGTGTTTGCTTAAAATCAGGCAAAGCAGTATTTAAAGGATGCCAGACGATGTGTTTCGACTGTTAGAAACAGACTGTGGTGCTTGGAGTCCTCCAATTACACTTGTTGCATGATAGTCTTTCATAACTTTGTACAATGTAACAAAAAATTAATTGCATCGTCGAGATTGTGAAGGGGGCACAAATAGGCCGGGTCAAAAAGTTGTAAGTGGTGACGAGCGATCTAGATGCCACGCCACGCGTTCCGCGCCCGTAATTATGTGCCGAGATTTAGGGATGCCGCCCCGAATTGACCCAGATCTAAATAATCCCCTTGACGACTTGTACTGCCAGGGATTGTTTTTATCTTGTTACATACGCTGGGGTTTTACGCGTTCCTGAAATAAACTAAAGTAACACCAGAAAATACATTTTAACAGTGTTAAATTCACAATTATAATGACAATGAAGATCTGCTGCGCACTGCTTTTCGGATTGCTGCTCTTTAACATCTGTTGAAGGTCATTCAAATATTGATTCCGGTGCGAGCTAACTGCAATTTATTTCTTGTCATTTTCTACGTTTTTTTATTAACGAAATTGGTCTTCTCTTTAATTTATATTCAGGGAATTTGTTTTCCTTTTTAGTTTTAAATATAAAAATAGAACTTGGTTTAAAACCACCGTAGCTAATATAAATTACCTTGGACCCACCTAATTAAGTATCTGCTTAAAGTTTTTCTGAAAAATAGGATTATCCTTGAGGTGTAGTCTAGACGAGCAAGACGGCAGGGTACTTTAGTTTGAGGGGTGAAGGCCGAGATTGCGTAAGTCAGTTCAACGTTAGGTACGCAACGCGAACTGAATGCGCAAGGATCACTTGAAAATCATATCAATCTGTATTCTGAAAACGTTGACAAACCAGTTATAACCAATTAGGACGGTTTAATCCAACACACGGTTACAGGATTAACGAAAATCGCCGCGTTGTTGCCCCTGCAATTAAATTGAAATACGTTTTGGGTTCAGCTATACCCGGATTTTCGTACGAATGCCGCTTGACGCTGTTTAATTAAACTTTGTTAAATTTTGAACGCGAACAACCACAATTAACTGATTAAACTTTTAAATATTTTAACCAAACGTGATGTAGGAGCAGAATTTGTTCTGGTTTCTGGGTTTTGCGAGTGGCTATTTCGCTGAATATTTAATTAAATGTATTTAAACGAACGCAGCTTTCAAATCCGTATCCATTTGTGTTTTTATTAGGATATTATTATCTGACTGTCACGTTTAGTGTTTCTACGATAGTGTTACAGCAGTTTATCTTAATTAAAATTGGGCTGTCCTTGTACGGACCTAAGTATACAAATAAGTTAGCGAGAGTATCTGCGCTATATTCAAACAAATTGATAATAAGTCTGTTAGGAAAGTTAGTGTGTTCAGAATCGAATTTACCGATACTTAGGAAATCCAGAAAACTTCTGCAGAAATGTTTTTTTATTGAATTAAACAAGTAAAAAGTAAACTTAAAGAAATTCACCGACGTAGTCGAATATTTCTAATATAGAAGCATTTTGCGGCATAATTATTATCTATTTTAGTGTAGAGTTCTTAATATCCAATATTTCTCAAAATGCTGTGCACAATCTTTATAAGAAAATACGGTATTTACACAAATAAAATGCTAAAGTATCTTGTCCCGAAAAATTCGATACCAACGAACGTCGGACGAAAAACCTCGCTCCGAAGAGCAAAATATTTTTTTATTTAATGAAAGCAACAGGAAAAGTTAGTGAATGAAAAAATAATATTCAGGCTACAAAAAATAAAACCGGCGCCAGACCGACCTATGCTAGGAAGCCAATACAGCTGACGTTATCAGATCTGGTTCGATTGAAATACGTGACGCGACTCCCTATTCGCCGCCTCACCGCCTCACACTCTATACCACGAAAATAGTACAAGCCGTGTGCGGCCATTTAACAGAACATTCGGAATTGTAGTTTTCTTTGTAATGTTCTGGAGAACTGCTGCACATTATTTTTAATAGATTTTTGGAACTTCGAGCACGTTACACAGCTTTAGGAAAAATTGAAACTTTACAGAAGTTATGTATCGGAACTTTTTAGTCGCGTTTTCAAGGAATGTTAATTACAGGTTGACATATACGTCGCTTCATCATTCTCTTGCCCTTATCCCAATTAATTTGGGGGCGGCGTAGCATGTCTTTTTCTTCCATACTTCTCTATTACTCTTCACCTCATCAGTCACCTCCTTTCGTGCCATATCATCCTTCACACAGTCCATCCATCGTTTCTTTGGTCTTCCTCTATTCTTATACCCATCCACTGTCATAATCAAACCTTTCTTCACGTCATTTTTCCCATTCCTCCGCATCACATGTCCCCATACCACGACAACCGATTACCACACAACTCAGTCTTTTCAGTCACTGGCGCCACTTTCAGACTTCCTCTTATGTATTCATATAAGTCGCTTAATAATACGCACATATATTTGTTTTGTATATTTGTTATCTCTATGTTTTATATTGCAGCTGTTTGTTGATCCTTTTGAATAAAAAAAAAATATATATATACGTCGCTTAATATTTTTTAACTTCCCTGTATACACTATGTTAAGATGGCAGAAATAAAGAAATTACTCAGTTCGTTCATCATAAGCGGTTCATAGCTACTTATACGTACCCTAAGGCGGTTCGGAGCCCTTTGTCTGAGCCGGTGGCGACCATGACCGCGTCGTCGGTCGGCGCGAAATTAACTCTGCCTCCTTACTGTAATACTGTTACCACGCAACTGGGTAAAGGACTTTCAATTAATTGTAAATCAGCTCGCTCTACCTCTGTTCTATGTAATATGGAGAAATTATTCTTCTCCTACAGTACTGTCTTGGCGTTTCTTCCATTAATCCAAAGCCAACTTTAATCACGAATCGATTAGGTACTCTTCCGACGCTGGGACATAATCTTACATTGATTGAGCGTCTCTTATTTGAAAATACTTGTTATGGATTTGCCAATAAATGAGAATAAAGGTTGTTCGTATCCGAGAGAAGATAATAAGAATCGTCAATCCTTGAATTCTGTATCTTATCGTAAGAACAAGACTATGATAATGATTCACAAAGTTACGACAAGTTGTCATGTAGATAAAATGTAAATAACACAGATATCTTCGAATAATATTATTGTGGTAACGTCATCTTACATTCTAACTTATTAATCATTTTGTTTGTAGTTATAATCAAATAATGGTGATATAATGATGGAGAACAGTTGTAAAATCTGATTCGCCAGCGCGCTCCCGGCTCCGTGTCGGGAGGGTTCATAATCATTGTAAACAATTGGCCGTTTCCTGTGCTATTAAATCAGAATAACTGCACGAATAACGAGCGCTACAAATGTGTACAATTACGTTTTGTATCGTAAATACAAATCCTTTTTATGCTCGTATGCGTATGAACAGGGCACGGGCTGTTTGTAGGCGTCGCGCGTCGAGACGAGCCGAGGTGTCAATTATTACGCTGAGTTACGCCACGCACGTGTTGTCACCGTATCCCGTGCCGATGTCATAGGTCAAACTATTTATAAATACATTCTGTGATAAGAGGACCTGGCATTTTACAACTATTTTTAGCAGCAATGTGAGAACGAGTGGGAGAAATTTCATATTGACGTCTATTATTTATACTTTTCCAGTCTTATTCCTGCAATCATCATCAATCAATTGTCAGTGTCATCAATTCATAAGTGATGAATTGATAACACCCACAGCCGAGAAAACGTTTCTATTTCTAGTCCAACCTTTGCATCTCAAAATCTCATTTCCCTTTTCTCCGTCTAAACATAATCTCGCTTTCATTGTGACATTGTCTAAATATAAACTTCGAAGTACATTCTACATTAACTGAATATCACTGACTTCACTGGGCTTCACATCACACAAGTTTTCATAAAAAAATCAGCTATGATTTCTAATTATTGAAATCTTTGTTGTGAAAACTTGTAGGAAGAGCTGATAATTAGGTGTCCTAATGGAAGCCATTGTCGTTAAGCTTGTCTAAATTAATGTTTTGACGTCGACACGGTCTGGTACGTGTTAGAGTGTCACAGTGACCTATTTTGTCAACGTTACAGCACGGCACGACCCCTGACTCTGACCGCCAACGAGCTACCATTCACGCTTTGTTGTCATAAAATGGGAAAATAATATTTTGGTCAAAAGAAAACCAAACAAAGGTTCCGCCGAAAGAGATGGTTTTAATTGCACGTTGTTGGTTGTTCTACACGTGATTACATCGCTTGATAAAGCATATCTGTCAATTATGTTTTGAATTGTCATGTTATTAGGTTCAGAGATAAAAATTTAGAATGATTAATGTTGGTTTTCCCAGTTGCATCGTTCCCGTGAAGTCGGAGCGGACATCGGTAGGCCTTTGTGAATCCACGGACCGTCGGTATAAATTGAATAATGGCTAGCTCGCCTCTACTAAGTGGATTCTATTTTGCTTTTCTTGTACGTCCGATGTCGACCCCTGCTTACGTCACGACTTGCTAAAACAACCACGTTCAGCCCCCTCGTTCATTTATTATTCCTTTGGTTTTGTATTTCAGCGTTTCATACACAATTTCATTAGCGACGTATAGTACGTAAATGTCTTTTGTGGAGTCGAGTTGATCTCATTATGAATTTATAGAAAAGGCGACAGTCCTGTTTCTAGTTAGTCGTACTGTACTGAATAATTATGAGCTCGTGTGAATGTCACCATCGAATCTGTCATGAATAAGGATAATCACTAGTGTCAAAGTATTATGAAGGAAAAACCTTATTAATCATACTCTATTATCATTTATCACCTCACGTTATTTGATTTCACTATAGATAAGTAGTCATTAAATAATTATTTACCAATAAATAATACGGCTCTTTTTACCATTTCCAATACAAACAGTGGTTAAAAGAAGCAGAAAACAAGTCAAGTAGACCATGTATTCTACCGTTATACAAAATGAAAATCTTAAGCTAAAGAAAGCGAAGTGTAAAAGTCCCTGAGAAGTGTAACATGTTGCGCTAATCCTCACGTCAGCTTGAGTTACAAGTGCAACGTGGATAAATGGGGTGCCGGCCGTCCACGACACGAGTCATCCATTACTTCTTCTAACTCCACAACTGCTAAAGTGTAATTACAATAAACTAACGTCCTAATATAATAACGATTCATTATATTACGAGCCCGCCCGCGGCTTCGTTCATATTTAATTACCCAGTAGCTCGGCACTGAATGTCGTATGTGAAAGATACGACATTCATTCAATCAATCGTATTCTTTTATCTTTTCGTAAGGAAGCACTCCTGAAGTTCTAAAATTATTTCTTGGATCTTGTTGAGAACATTTTCGAAATTGATTTATTCGATTTTCGTTTCGAAAGCATTTTCACGAAATTATCTTCCTTGATGTGCATGCATTGTTAAATATTTGTGCTAATATTTCTGTTTTGTTCTTTCAGGCGCAAAGCGACGATGACGACGTCGGGCCCGACGACGTCAACGTCGTCGTCGAAGGAGGCTTTATGGATGAATTCTTCAGTGAGGTAAGAAATCCTTTGTTTCCACACAATCAAGGCGTAATCCACTTTAATTAACCCCGAGCTGCTGCTCTATAACTGGCTGTTTAATACCAACATTATATTCTCTAAAGGCTTTTGTTAATTACTGCTGTAGTGTAAATTCCTCAGTTAACTTGGTTACTCAGCCGTTTTTTATTAAATTATTCAAACTGAGGACTATTCTATGTTTGTTATATTAAATTCAAGTCTACATGCAGTTTTTTTTAAAGATATTTTTATTACTCCGGTTCTTAAATAACATAAGCTTTAAGCCTTTACATAATACATGCATATATGTATAAAAAGCAGTTCATAAAACCAGTTTCTGAGTTGCTGGTCAATGACATAATGATGTCATAGGAAGCGAACGATATTATGAATTTTTTCGCAATTTAATATCGAACATATCTAGGCGGTATCAAGAGTCATAAAGTGCTTGTTGTTATGTGGTAAGGGATATTATGTCTTAATCTCAAGGAATATGAATCATACGTGACTTCATTACGGAGAAGATACACGGCCGCGTCAGTTTTGTCGCTTCTAACGCTCTGGTAATCAGCGCATAATGAACTCGTGATAGTATGACTCATTTCCACAGCATCTGCTGCTTACATTGCCTTTAAGGAATTTCTTTAACCTCCACATTACACAAAATTTCTCTTTGACGTCGAAGGGAATGCCTGCAGTATGTTATAAAGCCTGGAAAGTAAAACGTTCCTTTTTCGATGCGAGATTTATCGCTGGAGACGCTGGATTTGGCGCTAGCGAAGTGGATTAAATATTCTGCTGTGATAAGAATTCTTTTCTTGAATAGAGAGAGATTTAATATTACATGATACCTCGATGCTTTCATAGAAAGAACAGCAATTCCATTTTGCAAGCGCGACTGACACGCGGCTATTCTGTCTGGCCGAGTTTTCCAATCAGCATAGTTGTACAAAAGTTCCAGCGTGTTCCTCCCTATTGTTTTCGCGTCGTGCACGTAAGCGTTGTTCTGTTTGTTTTACTAGTGTGTATTACGTTATTGCGTGTCGCCATACGTATTTAATTATGTTTACCCTCATCTGGGGTGTTTCGTTCTTTTGAGAAGGCCAATGTCTGTCAGACTGGAGAATATACCGGTATATTCTCCGAATATTTTATTTCGGAAGGTGTCTTTGTACCAGGATTAAGCCAGCTAACGACTATTTATTTACTAGCTTTGTATGCAAAAACCTTAGCGCGGAAAAACATAAGTAGCAAAAACCTTATTTAAGCCCGCGCTGTAGTTTTCGTAATTAGCCGTCGAGTTTAACTAAATGTAATTTTTAATTACAAATGTTTTAAAGTTAGTACGGAAATGAGTGTATAACATTTATTTCATAACAAATATTACGGTGCTACTGCTAGTCCAAGATTATATTAAATTAAAAACCAGAAATGATACATTGAACAAAAAAAGAGAGAGGCAGTTCCAGGATCGCTCAGAAGGCGTTCCTTACCGGGAGCATTCGCCATGTAACAGTTCAGATTCAAGCATTACATCAGTGAGTAGGGAAATTGGTTTACAGTGCGTATAACCTGTAAAGGCGCTCCCTCACCGGAGCTTTGCCGAATGCTTTCTCATCGCGCGTCTATTTGTAACATAATGCTCAAAATCGAATCTTGGAGGGTTACGTTACAGGTAACCTCGGCTTAAAGACTCCGATGAGGGAGCGCCTATACAGCCACTGAATAAGGGTCAAGTCAACATATTTGAAAACTAAAGTTATGCACAATCGGCGTGAAATTAAATCCATGGCGTGCGAGATAAATGCATTCGCGTGTCTATTGCATGGCCTACAGCATATAAGTGTACTGTAAAACGTCAATAAACTTGCTGTATGATACCTAACAACGACATTATCGGTTTTATGTCTACTATGTTTTAAACCTATTTACATTATCAATTCGCAATGCTAATTACTTGAACCAATTTCAAGCTTTCGTACTTTACTTACCCTTAACGTTTTCCTTACAGTGTTTATTGTAAGTAGTCCTGAAATACGGGGGTACATGCAAAAGGCGTACTTTCACGGTTGCCTAATGCTCAGTCAACTGTTTAATTGGAGCTATTGGACGGTGAATGCGAAATCCAATTTTTATCGATTCATAAATAGAAATGAACTTGTTTTATGTAAAAGTATATGCTATTTACAATTTTCCCGATGTAATGTAGTGTTTCCGTCTTGTGTATATTTTTTCAAACGAGATAATTATAAACATTTCCATTGAGGAGAGGAGGGCTGGGGCTTTGCATTATTAATTGTTTCGTATCGTCCCACTTATTATTTTTATGAACGTGGACATAGGACAGAGCACAGCCTATTAATCATTGATATTGATTAATCCTCCATGGATAGATTAGTCACTGTATTTTTCCCTAACAAAAAAAAGTGAGTGACTTAGTCGTGACGTGAGTCACGTCAAGTCATGGACTCATGTGTATGACTGCATCGATCCAGATTGTCGTTATACGTACCGAGGTTAGAGTTCACATGGTTACCCAGCACAATTAGACACACATGCAGTTCCTGGTGAAGTATTATGTAATTACTAAACTATTTGATACGTAGCAGCTATGAAGTCTTGATTTGCGCTTGGTTGATGGCAATAGGCTCGCCAACTGTTACTTGGGCGTTAAATATAACTTACGAAATGTGGGTGTACTATTAGGAACATCTCCGCCTAACCCTCGCGTCAAGCGTCATGTTATGTATCTACCAAAATAAATTGTTGCACATACACTTGATAAAACAACAAATTACGGATTCACGATTCGAATTCCTCCTTAGGGAATTATCGCTTGTATCAGCATTTCTCTTCCGTTCGTTCAGAAACAATGAAAGCCGTAGTATTCTGTCACGCTATATCAATGACATAATACGCAAGCGAGCCAACTGGTGCATTGGCCCAGTGTCAGCTTCTTGTGAGTAATGTTTCGAGCAATTCGAGCTGGATTCCCGCATGACGATATTTTTTTTTGTATCTTCCTTATAGAAGTACATTATTGTTTTTGTTTATGTGGTTTTGGTAAAAACTGCGGACAGGGAGAATACTGGGGAGGTTATAATCTACACCAAAGATGGATGTTTGTTACTCAATCACGCCAGAACGGCTGAACGGATATGGATGAGATTTGGCACAGGGATTGATTATAGTCTTGAATAGCGCGAATTATAGTCTACGCTTTGGAATGGGCAACTATAGTACTTTCACAAGTTATTATGCCTTGTGTCTGTGACTGTAGCTTCGCCTTTGTTTTACTGACATTCAAGAGTGCCTGCTAAGGTCTAATTGAAATAAATGCTTTGAGTTTGGGTTTGAACCCATAGGCTACTTTTTACTTCGTTTTTCTCTTACATAAGTGTAAGTCGAAGTCGCGGGCAGCAGCTAGTTCTTACCTTTATAAAAATAATGGTGTACCTAGAATTCATGCTATTTTTGCAATATGCACACAATTTTCAAAGCCCACAAAACAACCTACATTTACGCCGGCATCCATTTTGTGGTTGGGATTGTGTAATGTGTTAATGTAAGCTCTCGAGATAAATGGATATGCGGTTATAACACTCTATTAGTTAAATTATAATGTAATGTAACCTACCTCATGTAAATAACATCCATTAAAACTGAACAATTTCGTTTAAAGTCATTAAAAGCTAATTAACACAAACGTTCATCACCCCTTCCTATCATTTAGTGGTGAGAAGCCTCTAGGTAAAGAGCTTGCTTAGTGAGTCGGATCATCAATCGTACTATTTAAGACACCTGATCTATTTGGGCCTTCGGGAGCACGTAAAGCTCTTAGTAAGTGGCGCCTTTAAGGACAGGTTTCAGACATTCGAGTACAAGGGTACGTGACGTCACACATATCCTAGCAATCAATACAAGACAAGACATTGTTATAGAAACACATAATAATAAAGTTCGTGGCTCTGTAATGACGCATTTATTTACAAAACAATATTATAGGCATTATTACTAGCTCATTTCCGGCCGACTTTTCCGAGAATTCCGCGTAGCGGACACTTCGTAGCCGTAGCGCTACGCGCCCGAATACTACGCGCATTTGAACTATCAGCTTATTTGACTTACATAGTTCTGGCGGCCTAAAATGGAAGCTTTATCAGAATCATAATATGAATCACGTTAAAAATTTAAAAGTCTTAAAATGGTCTTTATGGTTATGAACACAAAGTCCATTTTAAGAGTTTTAAATGTTTAACGTGATTCGTAACATAATTCTGATAAAGCAGCCATTTTAGGCCCCCAGTCTGTTTTACGTATTTATTTCCAAGCAATGTTATAGGCGTTACTCATTTCTGGCAGAGACTAATTTCTGAGCATTCGGAAAACGACGTAGCGTAGCCGTCGTAGCCGTAGCGCTACGACGTATATGTAAGGTACTGAAATGCCTCGCATATTTCACAACTGTACCTTACATGGTAAATTTGTTTCACGTAATTGTTTCTGAAACAATGTGTAGATAGTCTATTATAACCATTAGCTAGGCGCTGCTGAGAATTCTGCGTAGCGTATAGCCATCGTCGTAGCCGTCTATTTCGCTACGCACCTGATTACTACGCATCATCATATTTCTGCCCTTGTCCCATGCTCCTTGGGGTTGGCGCAACACGTTTTTTTCTTCCCCTATCAATCGTCTCGCCTATCGTTAACTCGTTTTTAGGGTTCCATACCTCAGTCGCCAAAAACGAAATCCTGACCCCCCGTTCATCTGACTATTTTGCAGTATAATTTATTTTTAACCGTATGAACATAGGGTTATTGACTTTTGATCCTAACTTAATGTCGTGCAGGACAGCACCGTATGAAACTGTGAACGCCCGCTTATAGGATCCCTTTGTTGTCCGTCCGTCAAGACCCTTTTTCTCAGGAACGCGTAGAGATTGATAGCTGTAATTAATATCAAATACTCAGTTCTGCAATCCCCTGAAGCAGTGAAAAAATCAAACTTGTAAGTCGACGCGATCAAAAGATATGTCGCATATTTTGCGATTTCACAAGGAAATCAAAACCTATAGGGTACTTCCTGTTGACCTAGAATCATGAAATTTGGCAAGAAGCAATGTTTTACAGCACATGTAAAGGAAAACTGAAAACCGTCAATATGTTGTTTAATAACAAAATACAAGTTTAAACGGAACCTTCAGTGCGCTCGTCCAACTCGGATATGTCCGGTTTTTCTTTCTTATCATTTTTCATACAATCCATCTTTTCTGAACCTGATTACTACGCATAATGAACATATTATAGCTGGATGTACTTATATATTTAACAAGAAATCGGCTTTGCTTATATCTCCGAATTTATGAGTGGCGTAACTTATGAAAGTTACAACGAAGTTAGTACCTACTTACAGCACACTCATAAAAGTTGGTTACTTTTCCGAAGCAGAGCTTTTGTCTTGTTATTACGTCGCTACTTCGCTAGTTGCTATGTAGAAAAAACTTTCCCGTTTCTAAGAAGTATTTCGTAAGGGTTGGTAGGTGGGGGTTAATTCGTACAGCTTCGTTGAACTGTGACTGTACTGACGTCGCTTACATAATCCTAGTTAATCCGGTGCCCGCAAACATGACCCACTTCCCAGCTACACCTTTATAAATAAAATTTCTCTGGCATTATAAATCTGCTGCGGGGCGGCTGTGTGTCTACATTATGTATATTTATGCAAAAATAATACTAGGTCGTATATTGGTCGCTAACCCCGCTTACCCAGCGTGGTCACTATGGGCATTAACTCCCTTTACGAGAGGTCAATGCCCATCAAATTGCGATAAGCTGAATAAAATACAATGAAATTTTCACCCCATTCATTCGATGACTTTTACGAAGAGACTTTCAGCCTAATAATCCTGAACATTTTTATAAATGGTCGTACAGTTTATTGATATTTTTGATATTTTATCGTTTCCGAAACTCATAAAGTGATATCACAAACGCCATTAATACATTCAATGAGTTGTATTTGATTGATTTTTCATAAAGTATACAGTTTACAGTTTTATTTTAAGAACTATTGAGGGCAAACTACTTCAAATAATATGAATAAAATATGATTACAATGAAATCAGAATTTGATAGTACATTGTACTTACAATTTTTTATGTGAATTGATTTGTTTTAGCCTCATTGGCCTCGTCAAATGTTCAAGTTTTTATTTCTTAACTTGGAAAAAAACGACTTGAAAAGGAACTACTTAAACGTTTCTTTATTCAGTCTTTAAGTTAGTGAATATTTTATTATTCATACGGGTATCTTTGTAATATAAAAGATAAACATTTCGTTTAGGATGAATAAAAAATAAAAATCTTTGCTATAAATATATTCGCCAAATACGGAAAACATTATGTCTGAGGCCTTAGTCTGCTATTGCAATAGTGTCAGAATGGTCTATCATTGATTTAATAAGGCCCCGCGCAGACGAATTACCCTTTGTACGCACGTCAAACGAGTTTCGAACGCGGTCACGCGCGTCTGCGCGGAGCCTTATTAAATCAATGATAGACCATTCTGACACTATTGCAATAGCAGACTAAGGCCCCTGGGGGCACGGTAGTGCCCACGCCAAGAGGAGCCTAGCGAAGCGGAAGGGCACTACCTACCTTTTCTCGAAGCGCTTCGTCGTTTTTTTTTAACCCTCATAACTCGGGTTTGGATTATAACAGATAATCAAAATTCTCGGGATATAATGTAAACAGTAGACTTATTAAACAAATAAAGTTTCAATTGAATAGCTCTTAAACTTTAGATTTTATTGAAATCTAAAAAAACCCGATTTCATCACTGACTCACTCACTGATGATCATCAAACTTCATAAGATACTTCCTGAAGTCCTAGAAAGCTGAAATTTCATATGTAAGCTAGTATTATTATACAAACAACAAACAAAATCTAAAACTGGGAACTTAAAGAAAAAAAGGTACTTAATTCTTAAAAAAAGAAGTGAAATCCCACCAAAAACATTTTCATGTAAAATGTGGCCAAGACGAGACCATATGGTTCGCAATGTCAAAAAGTTATCAGATCTCTAGTAGAGCCAAGCTTCTAACTCTACACGCCCTAACTCGGCAAAGCCACATATTTTGACCAAGGTGTAGAGTTCGTAAAGTTAGGGCTTGTAGAGTTATGGCGTGTAAAGTTAGAAGCTTGGCTATATATTTGGATATATTTTTCCCCGAAAAAGGTTTGAGTACATTTATTTAAACAAAACAGGGTCATTTCTTGAACACTCTATTTATCAGCAACAACAATGACTTCAATTATGTATTTATTACTATTATCTAAGATTATGCCGAACCGTAGTCGAGACAAAATACAATAGCACTTAAATAGAAAACAGGTTTAACTCGATTTCGCTAGATTATCAATATAAAGTTGATCTCCGTAACACATTACATTATCACGCATGTAATTCCCGAAGGGTTAGGTAGAGGTGTACCTAATAGTACACCCACATTTCGCTAGTTATGTTTAAATCCCATGTAATAGGGGGCGACCCTAAAGCCATCAACCGGGCATAAATCTAGGCTCCGTGGCTGCTATTGAGAAGTCCAAAAAAACACAAAAACACTTTGCCAAACCAGGGAATCGAACCCAGGGCCTCATGCTCAGCAGTTGCGCTTGCGACCACTAGACCTACGCGGCAGATAACAATGCTAAGCGTCCCGAGACACTGAACGCAGGAAAACATGAATGGAGAAGTTGCTTATGCAGCCAAGACGCATCACTACGACGCGACTTGCAAGGGTTTTTGCACGAAACAAGCGATGCGTGTGTCGCTTGTCGCAAATCGCAATCCCCGGGGCGTGAACGCGCCTTTAAATTCTTAATAGGCCATGCCTGCAGCTAATTGGTAATCACTAAGCACTTTAAGTCAAGTAATTTTCCACAAACTCCCACATTTAAGCTTAACAAAGAGGTGAACGATTACTGCAATCGATAGTATCGTACGACTACTTATGTTAAATGGTGGGAACGAGACCTGTTGTGGAATTCTTAACCATTATGTTGTGCATTGTTGGAAAATAAAGTCGCAATTAGTAGGTACATAGTATACCATAAAAAAAAAGTTAAATGATTGTACTGTTCATATAGATGAATATCTTATCGGTATCCGACTTTCAAATTAAATTAGTCAATCACAGACAGAAAGGAATAACTTAAATTCATAGAGTGAATTTAGCTTTATTTTCATACATTTTCGTATAACAAGGCTTTCTATAAATATGAAACCATAAGATCAATGGTAATGATAAAAGTCCCAGCGATCCTAGTAGCTAAATGCTTTGAGAATGATATAAAAATGCTAATGCTATATTCTAAACCGGGGCGTCGTCCCTCAACGAGGCGGTAGACTGCCCCAGGGAGATATCTAATTTTCCTTCCCGTCCTTAACTTTTCTGTCTGATACAGAATACAATAAAAAAAATACGAGTCGTCGCCAGTTTTCATTCGTGACGTGAATTCTTTACGCGTTTTCATTTAATTCACAACACAACACAACACACAAGTGTGTCATAAATATTCAGGGTGTGCTTGGTATTCATCATAATCGTGCGATTCATTTACATGTTATTATGTGTGGATGAGGGATGTGCTTACTTGTCGCGCGTGGTGGCATGGTGGCACGTTGCTGGCCGCAGCAGGGGACCGTGGGTGGATTTACTCAACAAAAATTTCTCCGAACAAAAAATTCAAAAAATTTAAAACACTTTGGAATGCTAGTAAAACTAGATAAAATCATTGTAGTATAACTATACTGTTCCTACATTGTGTTTAGATCAACATATTAAGCGTAGATCCGAAGATATCAGCATTCCAATAAAAAGAGTTGAGATGGTGATGACGACGGTGGTATGGCACTGATTTATCTGTGGATGGTGATGATTTCGTGTATATGGTGATGACGCTTTATACATAAATGTCAAATGAAAAACAACAAAATATATGAAAATCAACTTTTTTAATAATTTAATCAACACTCATGATTCTAATAACAATCTTTAGACATTTGTCTCATAACTAACTTATATTATTTTTAAATGTAATTGCGATTTGGTCAGTTTTTTTGGTAATCAGTCATATAGGTAAAAAACAGGCATCATGTAATTTCTTTAAAAAACATATGTTTATTCCTGTATTGAGATGTAGGCGAGTCTGATTGAAAATGCAATCTATCGAGGAATGGATTTTGTTTGATGGCTTCATTTATCAGAGCTTTATAATGTGCACCGTAAGCGCTGCACCCAAATTGCTGCACCGTAAGCGAATGTCTGAAGCATGACGCACCCATGCTTCAGACATTCGCTTACGGTGCAGACTGATGTTGGTTTTATATCACTTTTTGGAAATCAAAGGCATAAATAACGGCAGTATGTAGGGTAAGTTCTTTCCGGCTCCCACCAAAATGTAATGACTAAACTTCATTTGCGGCTTTCAATCCATAATTTTCCGAAAAGTCTACATGCATGACAGCAGAATTGACAGTCGAAGATTTCTTTAATTTTTTCAATTCCTTGTACTGTGCATGGATTACTGTGTGTGTACATGGATTAGGTAATAACGTTCGAAAAATAATTTCAAGTCACTGATAATTTCGAGGCGTTTTGCTTTGATTTCGTCTTTCTGAGTGATCATGACCTTTTTGTTGGGATGATTTTCGGGATCGTATCCAAGAACACTATCTCTTCATCATTAGAGAACACTTTGAATTGAATTTTCTTGTCTTTGCAGACACCACATTCTCTTTTAAGACAATTCTCTGCATATCTTGAGCAACAAAGACTTTCCAGCATTTCGTGATGTTTTTTCTCTTTCATGATTCCCGCCTTAAATAAAGATTCCAGCTTAAGATCAATATTGGCATGTACTACACACATGCATGTGTCTCTTTGCGCCGCTGTGGCTGGCTATACCCAGAATGGTCGATATTTCCAAAAATACAGTAGCTGACTTTTATATTATGTTATGAATCTTCAAAAACTTCGAGTGCAAATCCTCTAAAGAACTTTTTAGATATCTTTTCTGCATTTGTACTTTGCATTTGTATCTTGCATTGCAAGTTGGTGGGTATTGTTAATGGGTTTTGACGATCCTGATCTAAACGATTGTTTGTATTTGTTTCGACACTATCATCGGGATTGATCAATATTGGTTCTAGTTTAATGGACTTCGCTTTTGCTTCATTTTTTTTTCTTTTCCCGATATCTTTTAGCTGCTTCACGCCATTTCTTGTGCTGTACTCTCTGTTCTCTTGGACTTTTTTCATTTATTGATTCGAATTGTCCTTTCTCTTTTCTGTTTTGATACCTTTTCTTTTCTTTTTCTTTCATAAGTTCATACATTTCAGGGTCCTGCTTCATGGTGGCATATTTTCTCCGTTTATTATAACTATTTTCTGTTTTTCTAACTGAACTTCTCCTATACTTCGCTTTCTTTTAGTCATAATTGTGATCTGAAAGTAAACAGTTACTTATGTTAATAGGTACAATTCGCGTAGGGTAAAACATGAAACAATATCCTACTTATATGTACTTTATTGAAAGGTACTCGTTAATTATTATTTTGATTTATAGTTGATTAAAAACTGTTTTTTTTTTATATTTATTTTCCCCACTGAGTCTAAACTTCACTGAAACTACGCTTCCTTTATTGATTGTGGTAATCTGAAAGAAAAACAATTCTGTTAGTGACTTACAGGACTTTACAAATTCCACCCTCATGCGTGGCATACATTACTTCAAAATTTTGAAGAATATGAAGGAACAGATTTTGGTTAGGCATGTTACGATTGGTGTCTGTTACTAATATATAATAGATGAGTTTCATATTGTATTAATATGGGTAAACTTTACTTTATTCTGGGTCTGAAATAAAAAAAATGACTTTTAAGTCAAACATAAGAATTAAAAAAACCTTGATCGCTCGAGTAACACTAATGACACAAATAACTATTGATTCTATATTATATAAATAGTAAAGTGGATACAAATTCTTTAAAAGAACAGAGAAATCTAATAAATAACATCAAAAATATAACATAAATGGCAAAATGTGGTTGTACCCAAAGTAGTATGGGTACACCTCTATCTAACATTTCGGGGAAACAAGGTGTGAGGTTATTGATATGTTTTTAAATCTAATAAATTTCGATCTCTCAGTGTAATTTTTAAGCAAATTATATTGAATTACGAAAATCGTCATCACCATACACACGAGGTCATCACCGTTCATTATTTGTAAACGGTTATGATGCGTATGGTGATGAGGATTGGGATGCTATGTCGATTTTTCTAGAAAAGTAATTACAATAGAAAGATTCCCCTTTTTTCTTTAGCATCTTCACTTATAACTAAGTTCTAGTTGAAATTAATCGTAATATTATTTTATGTACTTACCTTGAACCACAGCCTGACGGGAATGACGCAACTTTGTCTAATCAACTTTTTTGGTCAGTTCACAATTTTTTTTTCTCTCGGAGCGTGTGCTACGCCGACGTGCGGCTCGTTTCGCGGTTTGCTATGAACTGAGGAAGCGGGTCAGGGTATCACGGCCCGCGGAAATGCTACTCATATGGAACTACCTTCACTTTGACATTGCCGTGACGGTGTTGACGAATTTCGATGCTAAAATTTTATTTATTTTTTGATTATTTATTTTACGAAGAAATTATTATTTACTTTTCTAGAAAGTTATATAACATATGGATAAACGTAAATTATAAATTACAATCTACTTCATATGTCGGGTATTCGACTTTTTTGCCGGCAACAGTAAAGGGTAGTATTTTTTTCACTTAAGGTGATGATTTTTATAGAAGTATTCATTTTATTATTAAAAATCTATTGAGTTTGAGTATATTTGGGTTAAAGCACATTATAAAACAAGACTATTTATACCCTGTAAATGTAAAAAAGTTACGATACTCGAGCAATAATTTTTTTTTTATGCCCTCAACGTGATTTTTCGACTACATTGTAAATCCACCCGGGTGCACTTAACGTGATTACGTCATAAGTCATTACACATATACGTTTCTTATAGGCTGTCCGTGGTCTAGTATTAATTCACAGATGACGTGTTTATCATGGCATGGCGCAGCTGCAATATATTATTGAATAAGCATAATAATATCCAGCAATCGCAATAAGCTGCTTATAAAGGGTGTAACAAGACCCTTAACGAAGCCGAAAGGTACTTGTTCTCCCTGTCATTGCGATATTTTTTTTCTTTTAGAGCATACCTGGGAACCTTCTAGTTACGGAGTATTGGGGGTCAAAGTTCCAATATTTTCACAAGTTTTTTTTTTAATACAAGTTTTTATTGTAAGATTTTTACTTAAAACACCTCCACGACCCCCGTACTATTCAATGTATCCATCAGCACAGTGATTTAAGTGCGTTACATAGAGATTTACGGAAAAACGTGATGTTTTACCCCAAAAAAAAAGTCTTTTCCCAGCAATAATTGTTGCGTAAAGTTACTTAGTTTGATGTACCTACGTAATACTTGGTTGGCGGCTTCGTGAAGGGTCCTGTTACACCCTGTATATAAAACAATTTAAAAATGTTGATAAGGTCAATCTATACTAATAATAAAGAGGTAAAGTTTGTGAGGTTGTAGGGAGTAATCTCTGGATCTACTGAACCATTTTGATCCTTTCACTACTAAGAAGCTACATTATCCCTAAGTGCCATAGGCTATATTTAAAACGCGCCCGTGGGATAATTTCCGACCAAAACACAAGCGAAGCCGTGGACAACAGCTAGTTACTGATAAAGAAATGCTGCTTGACCATGACACGAAATACATCAAACAAAGATTTTTATGTTGAAAACACAAAGCACCGAGTTTCCGTTCACGTTCCATTGCGTTCCTTCAGCAATAGCTTCAATAAAATTCATTGATTACGTTGAGAAAGGAGCGTAATGTACTGTGAAGCGGAACTTTGAATTTGGTTTTGTCATGGTACTGGAGTCGCTTTAAGTTTAACCCAATTTAAGGATTACCGCATTTCTCAAATCGAATAAAATCCAAAGGATCCAAAAGCCAGTAAACTGATGCTTGTAATTCTAGATAGAGCTTAAAATTGATGTAAAATGCTAGCTTCCAACATAAACTTCGTGTAATTACGACTAAAACACTTCGTAGTTTCCTAAATGACGTACACAAGCAGTCTAATGGGTAACATGCCTCATATTAATACCAAAGCTAGCTGGAGCCTACGCTGTGGCCCCATTTGCAACTCCATTTCAGCTCACATACGTAGTTGTAACAGTTGCGAGTCCCGCAGAATTAATGGATCACGTTTTTACTTCTGTGGCGGCAGCGATCTCTTTTACTCTGCCAATCGAATCGAAAATAGAAAGTGAAGTCGTAATAACGAAACGGATTATAGTATGACATTGAACATGTATTCAAATCCTGTCAGTGAATAGTTATAGTCCTGGGGCCTTAAGGCCCCTAGCCCACGGCGTATTGAAGCGCGTTCGAAACTCGTTCGACGTGCGTTAATAGCAGACTAAGGCCCCTGGGGCCTTAGTCTGCTATTGCAATAGTGTCAGAATGGTCTATCATTGATTTAATAAGGCCCCGCGCAGACGAATTACCCTTTGTACGCACGTCAAACGAGTTTCGAACGCGCTTCAATACGCCGTGGGCTAGGGGCCTTATTAAATCAATTATAGATCATTCTGACACTATTGCAATAGAAGACTAAGGCCCCTGTTTGGTATTTATCGGTGCTAGCTCGACGTTTGTTGTTGAACACATATGTCTTCGTAATAGAATTATCTTGTCATGAATCTCTCAGTCCCTCGTTTTCATGAAAACAATATAAGATAGTGACAATTTATAGTGACGCTAGATTTAATGGGTACCTAGCTACCAGTCTAGACGGTTATAGTTAGAATCCGAGTAACGTTTATTAAGCATCACAATGCTATCGCAAACTAATCGTTAAGTTTGCTATCGGCTGGCCGCCGGACGATATCGGTTATCGGGCTAATCTGATTAATTGGTGAGTCATGATGTGAAGTGTCGCACGACCCGGGCACGGACGTCCTCCTATCGACTCAACCGCATTCCCGACCCTGAACCGTACTTTGAGTTATCAACATGTCCGATTCAATGACCGATACAATTAGGTTGAACATATATATGTTAGTGTTATAACATCTTGAAAAATCGGTCATGTGTTTGGTTTTCAATGCCCAGTGTTTTTCGCAAGAAATTGAAGTTTTTCTTGCCAATGCAGCAGATTAAGAGCGGCCAACCCGTCATACTTTTCATACAAACGCTCGTACGTGATTATGCAGTTGTTACACATCTATCTTTGTTTTTTTTTTTAACAAATAGGTATTTTGTGCACTATATCTAGGTTTCTATGGTAGCAAAAAATAAAAAAATTGTAGAAACAAATTCAGTATAAGCCTTCAAAAATTGCTGTTTTGCACAAGTTTTAACTGAACTTTGGTCGTTCATAATGTACTCTTATACTGCAAAAGTAAAGAAAGCATCTCGATAGAAACCTTGCACATGTAATGGAGATTCTTAATGACAAATATTTATTTCACACACTTTTATGACTGAAAAAAAACACGTATTTCCTGGAACAAGTCTAAGTAATTTTCGAACACTAGTTTTCATTCAATGTCATCGCGTTAGGCGGTAAGAGGTGCGCGGGAGACGAGATGTGCGGGGTCGGGGCGGGGTAAGACGGGAGAATTGAAAGAAAATCTCCGCTGTGGCTATGGATGAAACAACAAGCTTTCGACCATGCTCGCGTTGACGATAGACGGACCGGGAAGGGCCCTCTTAAAGCTTCTATTTCATAGTATCAGAACTTGGTAAAGGAAGAATTCACACTTAGTGCATTTCTAGAACTGCAAGCTGATTAAACATGGCATGCGGCAAGGCACTTTTGAAACACTAAAACGATTTTCACTTCGTTCAGTTTTCGCTTAATTATGTATTCTTTTGAATCAGTTATCAGCCTGTTCCGGTGATTCAGTACTGCCTATTGTGTTTACTGATTGAATCTTGATAAAATGTTTACACGATGACTAGCCCTGTTCACCTAAACGTTGGTACTTAGTGGAAAATAATTTTCTTTTAAACTTAATGTAGTTTAACTTAGAGGGAGCGTTTGTCCTGCGGTTGGACTGAAGCCAGTAATCTCCCTAAGGCAAATTAACGCTGAACATAGCCCCGAAAACCTATCTCAACCAATTAGTTAACACCAGTATAGACTTTGTTTAAACCTTGTATTCTTTTTTTTAACTTAATTTGTTGACTGTGCAAAGCTTGAGAGCTTTGGGACCAACTTAACATTGTATTATTCTGTTTCATTGCTTTCACCTTTTACTCTTAATTAATGACAACGAAAAGAGGCGCGAAGTAATGTAGGTCAGCTAATTACGTAGGGTTTGTTTAATTTCCCGTCTGCAAACAAAAATATTGTTCTTAATAATGGTGGAGTTTTCGTATCACAAAATATAAAACTTACAACAAACCTTGATCGAAACCTTAATTGAATATTATTGCCTATCTAACAATAATTTATTTTGCTGTCAGTGTCATTGTTTGATTGGTTTTTATTGGCCTAAGGCATTCAATGTCCTGAGGCGTCTGCACAAATATAGGTAGGTACCTCCGCTGAAGAAACTCTCGGACTTACTCCTAGGATAGTAATATCAGCATAATGGCGACAAGCAAAGTCGTGTTTCTACCACTTTCAGCATAATTTCAAGTCTTTAGTCTAAGTTTTGTAATATATAAAACATATCTCGCCAGAATAGTAGCCATAGTAGGTTAGGTCAGGGTGTATCAGCTGGCTGGCTGCCAGCAGCACCAACGCCGCGCCGCCCCGGCTAGACTTCGAGACGTTCTTTCCCCTGATACAGAGATAAACGGCGAACTGCGCTGCTTCGGAAAAATAGCCCCATCGCTCCTACTTGATGAGTAATTAACTTTGTGCTAAAAGATGGCTAGTCAGGCGACGCTAAAGAATTAATGAGCTGAGACAAAAACGCTTTATAAAAGGTGCGAAAATTATAAATGAAATTTTGTGAGCGCATTTTTCTCTTCATTCTTCTGTTTTACGTGATTTTTCCCGACTATTGTTTTTAAGCCCAGCTACATAGTGAATGAATTTTAAATACAGTGTGATTGAAATATTTCCACTTTAGGCTTCTTTCGTGTGTTCTTACTCAGCGCTGTCGGATGGAGAAAGCTTCATATATCAGTCAGATAGGTTATCAATATCATTTATCAGGTGGATATGAAATCTTATCATAAACATTCATGGGAACTACAAATAAACAAATATTTCTGTTTACAATATAGATTTAAAAGAATAAAATGAAACACTTGAAGTAATCGTGTTAATAAATTCATGCTACTCCGGAGTTCATTATGTATGTTTGAAGAAGAATAATTAAGTTTGTATGTTAATAAATAAATAATACTTCGTCTCCTATAAATTAATTTTCTTTCTGTTCAGGTTGAAGAGATACGAGAGATGATAGACAAGATTCAGGCGAACGTGGAAGAAGTCAAGAAGAAGCACAGTGCCATCCTATCAGCACCGCAATCAGATGAAAGTAAGTTTTATCACTTCCATGACGTGGGCTGATAACAAGCCGATACCTGATTTTTAATGGTCACCGCTGAAAGAAAGAAATAGTACATTACTGCAGCGGCCAGCAACAGAGGCATTGATGGACGAACGTGTAAATGTGGGCCGAGGCGAAGCCGAGGCACACATACGTAAGTCTATCAATGCCTAGTTGTGGCCAAGGCTTGTATAGTACTTTTCTCAAATAATGCGACAAAATTAAAACTAAGTAAACCGCATTCTATTTGCAAGCCAATTCGAAATTTAAATAAAACCTTTGATAACCTTTGTTACCTCCTTGGTTGCCATGTTTCAGAGTAAAAGATCGTTCCATTTTTTAAAAACTGGACAGATATGAGTTTAATAGGTAATCCATTTGGCCGCTAAACACGACAGATATGGATTTTCATACAACTTTTGTCGGCCGCTGGTTGCAGCATGTATCTAGCCAGTTCAGCAATTTCGATTTATCTCGAAAAAGGTTGTCAAAATAATGCTCTTTCCAAGCATGTTTGAGAAAAAGTACTTATTTGTCTCGCGCAGGACAAAACAAAATGATTAAATTAACCATAAAACAAAGTAAACATAAGTAAAATATAAAATTAAGACGTAAGTACTCGTACATTAGACTAAATTGGTCCTGTACAAGGCCAAAAGGCCGTGCCTGTAGTCATCTGCAGCACTAGAGGCAAATGGTTAGCCACACCAGACAGCTGAAATGTGTCTTATGGACCTGGGAGGTTACTATGACGACTTAAAGCAAGAGTAATTCCAGTGTGGGAAAGAGATAGAGCTATTAAGGTCGTCTAGCGCCATCTCTTTCCCACACTCCTGCTTTAAGACGTCATGGTAGGCCACACCTGTACTTTTTCCTATCCTGCACACACAATTGAAATCGAAACAAAGAAACGCTGTCTGGCGGCAGAAATTGGTTTAGTTGTAGCACAGAATACATAATAGTACAAATATTGTAGTGGTTTTCTGGACAAGCTCCTTAACAATTAGCAGTACTCCACTCTCTTCGAAGTCGTTACTTCGGACGGCCGATGAGTTATTAAATTGCCTTATACGTTGGTAGCCCAATTAGGGAACACAGTTTAACCTTATTATTAGGATCCTGCCTAAAATTCAACCTCCCACTAAACTTTGGGAAGCAACGTGCTGGTTGTTGTGGAAGAGATTACCCGGCTGGAATAAATGAAGTAATAAGTGGTCGTAATGACAGCTCTTTAGGGTCTTATTAGGTCTCATTAAGTCATGACGGGTTGTCAAGCCGGCCCGTTTTGAGCGTTTCTAGATGTGCGTGAGTATTTGTGCGTGTGCGTGTGTATGTTCGTTTATGTTGTTTAGATGTAATTTATGCCATTTTAAGTAGGTATGTTTAACATGTAATGCACCAAAAGGTTAGACATAATAAGGACATTTATAGGACAAAAAGTCCTATAAATTTCAATAATTATAAACACAATTTTCCATTCTTACCATAGAATAATTGGATTGAGCCTTTTCACCCCCGTAAATCCTCCCACTCATTAAATGAAACTCAATGATTGAGTCTGTGAAAAACCCACGACTTCGGAAAGTTTATTGTATAAAAATAAATTTGTTTCCCCATGGCTACGCTATGGTTGTGGGTATTGCTGCGAGCAGCGCGTGCCCGCGTGGGTAGGTCTCCAAGTTAGCTCGCAAAGAATACCCACACACTAATTGAAAGGGCGAAGTTGGTGGCATTTACGCAGACGTGGGGGCGGCCTGTCTATCTGCTTTTCATGGGAACACTTCAGATTAAGTGATGCTGTCTTTATTCTGCAGTGCTGACATTTCTTTGTGTGATAATGTCTACGTCATTTCATCTACATACGAGTAGTACAGCTACAGGATAACTAAATATCGAAAAAACATTTAGTACTTATCTACGCTTATATTTTTATCCTGTTTCCTGTAGTGTTTTCAATGCTATCGTTGGTATGCGTGTAGCGTACAAAACTACAAATTAGTTTTTAATCAAACGTTCGCTCTAAATGTTTCATTTATTACTCCCGTAAGTAGCTTAACTACATAGTATTTCTGATTATTAGATTCTGAAATGTGTTCGTGCTATTTTTGGTAAATAATAATAAGCGATAGCATTGTTGATTTTGTCGCGAGATTAGTTCAAGTTTACTCCGGTGACGTTGGCTCGACTTCAAATACACCTTTCCCTACCCTCACCCTGTTCATATTTTCAGCTTTAATTAATAAAAATTCTACCGTGTTCTTTCCGTTCTAAGCGCAAAAGGTTTATAGTCTGAAAATTTTAATAAAGCTCATATTTTCTCTTTTAGGTATATTTTCGCAAGGGTTAAGGTGTATTTCGTTTCAAAGGAAGAGAATTCTTTCGCGGTAATATTATTTTAGGTGTTATACCACGGCGCCTTTGTAGAAGCCCACTCGACAACAAGGGACCCTCAGCAGGATCGTCACGAATAGCCGCGATTAGCCATTGACCCGACCTAAATAGCCCCGAATAAGCCATCGTTGCTGTCGTTAATATCGAACAAGCTCACGATAACAGTATATACGTTGATTGTAATAAAACAGTCCAATTTGTACCTTTGAAACTTAGGAGTCCTTTTCACTCCAAAGTTATTCATGCGTTAGTCGTTTATTTAACTTTGTATGAGGTCGACGTTTTGCTACAGTTGCCGTTACGTATACGCGTTTGGCTTACATGTAATTCTGAAGTAGCGTATATCAAGTCAACATGTAGCGTCACAAAAATCTCTAAGAATGCCTTGTCTGAACATTTCCGAGATTCCCGTGAGAGCGTATGTTGCTCCATTTATTTCGCATCATGCGAGCACTGGCGGCAGCCTGTGTGAGGCTGGGCGCCCTTTTATCTACATCCATTTGGAAATATTAAAATATTTGTGCAATATCATATTCATAACCAAAGTAAATATGCTAATGCTGTAATAAATATACATACTGGTAAAAGTTGCTTTGTAACATACATTACGGGGAAATAACAAAAAGTTGATGGAAGATGAACTTGTCGGCGAATGAAAGAGGCAAACAAGTCACGATTGATGGTGTGGCTATGAATGAGCTGTGTGCTCAGTGAATGAAATCGATCTGGTGTGAACGAGGCACGGTTAGCTGCAGGTGATACATGTTGAGCGTCGCACGTCGTGCTCTATCGCATAAACGATCCTTTACATTTCCCCACACTTTTAATTACGACATACCTTACACGTTCATGGACTCGTAGTAGCTGACTTACAATAACGCAATCTGGTTAAAATAATTACACACTGTAAAGCTGTTATACTGGGTCTACATTATACACTTATTTATATAATAGTAATTACATGTTACAGCCTACAATTACAGCAGTAGCAATTCCTTCAAACGACATTTACGAATCTGCCAAGATGATACGCAGTAGGCAGTTCTGTTTACTGTTTCTTTTAGTGTGTGATTCCCAGACCGATGGTAATAATTACTTACTAGTAACGCAGAATTATATTAATAAAGTAGATATCTCACACACACGTCTGCTCACTAAAGATAATAGATTAAAATAAGAAGTCGGTTGCCTACTATTATGTTAACGTCGTATAAACTTGCCTAGACATTATGGTAGAGAGAATCTATTAAATATTTCCTAAAAGGTAGACCGTATAGAATAAAAAGGATCAACTTCAAAATGAATCGAAGATAGGAAAAATTGGATTTTCTTTTAGAAGTATTTTTTGCGTTGTCTACACGGGACGGGCCAGGTAAATTATTTCAATGGAATTCTTTCTTCAATGAAAAGGAATTTTTGAGATATTTTTTGTGCTCTGCATAAAACGGTTTTCGTTTCTACCGGTGAATACTTTCTAACTTAGATAACTAGGTAGGTACAATATGTACTGGCCCCATTTATTTTGGCAAAAATAATGGGAGGATAGTCATCTTAGTTTCTCAATACCTGTTTCTAAATTACATTTTCCTTGAAATGTCTTATTCTTTCCTCAATTACAATAATTTCACCCAGAAATGTAAATAAGTATCCTAAACAGCAATTCCTATCTATTATACAGCTCTTTAAAAGCTACTTTATGATGTGACAGCTCTTTTATAAGCTAAACGAAACTCTAGTACAACACGGTGTTCTCTAAAAATAGTACCACTGTCACGCGAACTTTAATATTCATTTAAGTGCCCAAATGCCGTCAAAATGACCCGGATTTCGAGCTTGAAAGGGACTCGAACTCAAGCGTTAACTTTCTGAACATAATGCTAGGCACCGCCAGGTGATAATACCCCGCAAGGGATTCCGCTCTAAAACAACATCGTCGGGGAAGTGCCGCTACACGCGACAATTTGTATATTGTGTCCGTAAGTTTATTCAGCTATCCCTGGGAAATTCAAAACTACACGCTTATTGAATATTCAGGCTATGCACAATTTATTCGCGCGTCTTCGAATATGCACACCAAATAATGTATGCAAATTGGCAACGCGTTGCGTTAAATCCTCAGCCCAAGGGAACTGTCCGGTCACAGTAAGAAAACATGAAATTAACTACAATTTTATCAACACTTACAACTTTTGTTTTTCAGCTATCAATTAGTCACGGTTTCGGTAAATATTCATTCACCCACCCCACTCAGGAAGTGCAATTTCCGGGACGCGATACACAGGAAAAGTCGTTACGATGATGCTTGAGGATATCGTTCCCGATACTGAGAGGAATTTCAAGAATCGTACATGATATACGGTCGAGGAAAGGTTTAAAATAAGCGCTTGGAAACATTTAAATTGGAACGATATATTTTAAAACGTTTAACTAATTGGTGAAGCAAATGTGGGTCTTTAAAATGAACAAAAGAAGCGTATTTCAAAGTCAAAGATTTTCGCAGACATTCGTAGCTGAAAAACGTCCCGTCGTTATGTCGTAATGTTTCCAATACGGTGCAGATCGTTCAGTTATCCCATCAACTATCCTGCTAATTGTATTGCTCCCCTCGTCTAAGCAGCTATTAGACGGGAACGCCGGCTTGTTATTAAGCCGATTAACCTCTTGAACAGACGTGCTCACGTAGAAATGTCACGTAGGAACAACGACTTTGATTGATATCCAAATAACTGCTCGTACAAGATTTTCGGCCGTGGTTTGTATTGATTGTTTATTTTTAGTACACCTTTATTTGGTTGACTCTTGGGACTGCGTAGAGGTAGAGGGACAAATTGAAAGAAAAAGACGGACTGACGGAACGAAGCCACAAAATACTTGCTTTGATATAATTATAATCAAAAAGTGGGAGATGTAAGCTTTTATTGCTTCTTGTTCATTAAATTATTATTCTGATGGATCGACAGGGTATTAGTTATTAATTAAATGTTTTCTGGCCATGTTAGTAATTCAACGGGATACTCTGCTTCTATGAACTTATTTTTGCAGACATAACTGACATCTAGTGGCAAGCCCAAATAAATAAAATACAAATTGTGTGCTTTCCAGACTGAATTCAATATTTATTCAATCCATGCAAAACCATTCTATAAAACTATCGATCGTTTTGGCGAATTCGATTAGTGGACAGACAATTAGAGCGCCGCGCGCCGCCCACGCGACACAATTCGCAGTCGCACACAGAATTATGTTATTATTGCTGAGAGAGCTAGTTTTATTATGCATGACCTACTCGAAGACTTAAACTGCATTGTTTGTTATTCCAGAGACCGACATTTTCTTAACAAAGCCTATTTTATTTTACAGAAACAAAGCATGAACTGGAAGATCTCATGGCTGACGTTAAGAAAACTGCCAACAAAGTCAGAGGAAAGTTAAAACGTAAGTGAACTACAACTTAGCGTTAGTGCTTTTCTTTGTCTTATATTACATTTGCGACGCTAGCTGGAGATCTGCACTTATATACTGGCTCAACTGATTCACAGACATAGAGCAGAACATCGAGCAGGAAGAGCACTCGAATAAATCGTCAGCGGATTTGAGGATAAGAAAGACGCAACACTCGACGTTGTCGCGCAAGTTCGTGGAGGTGATGACGGAGTACAACCGCACGCAGACGGACTACCGGGACCGCTGCAAGAGCAGGATACAGCGGCAGCTGGAGATCACCGGCCGCGCCACCACCGACGACGAGCTGGAGGAGATGCTGGAGCAGGGCAACTCGGCAGTGTTCACACAGGGGGTCAGTACACATTGTCTATAATTACTTACTATTTATTATCTGAATCCAATGGCACCTCCCGGAGTCTAAGATCCCTATGGAATTGTCACCATTTGGGCGTGACCTGGTAGACTCACTCACAGTGATTCTTTACCAAACAGTAGGTGGGTGATTTCCAGAAATGACACCCAAGAGCTGTTGTGTTCTGTCTAAGTGCTATAACTGTAAAATTCGCAATATAAAAAGCGAACAAACTCTACGCCTGCCTATAATAAACAACCAATACGAAAAACTTTTCTGGTTGTCAAAAAACACAAGAACTGTGTTTCGTTTTCCCGATGTTTCATATTTTCCGCAAAGTACTGTAACTCACGCTCCACGTTCCAAACTTTCGAAACTACTAACCCCTTAAGGATTACCATTGTAACTGGTGCCAAGTTGCAGCACTAAATCAAAACTTGACAAATTGCCTGCGGGAGATACGCGGCTTCAGCGTTGCCAAGCCTGTGCGGCACACACGGAATGTTTATTGGGTTGAGAAGACCATAACTACGCAGGTGTGACATTATCATGCACATTATCTAAACATGTTAGACCACATTACCACTTTGTGCTCTACGATTCCGGTAAGACTACTATAAGCTTACGCAGAAACATCTCCAATGATTGTATTGCTAAAGCTTATACGATATCTGAGCCTAGCAATTACGCACACCGGGATTACCATAGGAGCAAATCCCAGGATACAAGCGCAAGTTGGAATCTGAAGTTGAAATGCTACCTAAAGGTACATGTAAGTACCGAGTCAGTTCAGCTACAGTTTACAATTTATGTAACAAATTGCCGTATCATCGTATATGAATACGAAAGCAATCCATTTCTTCAAGTACTTCTGCTGCGGATATTGCCGCGTAGTTCAATAACTTACGGTCATAGTCATCCTCAGTATTGAAGGGGCGTTACTGGCACTATTGTTACGTCATTTAATGTACGACCATGTTTATGAGAATCTATTTATAATTCACGATCGATAAATAAAACTAACAGTACTCGATAAAGTACTCGATATTTCCTTAAATTGTCTACTGGGTTCATGGAAGTTTAGTTCTATTATTTCAAGGAATTGAAATTAATGTACATAATTAATGCTTTCCAATATTTTATATATTGCTAATTCTTGCTAACATTTTTGCAGTAACTGAGCATTTATTAGTGGTGTCCTCCGACCACTGTAATTATGCAATCGATAGCGTGCAATGCAGTAAAATGTTTTGACTGAAAAACGTTGAGACACTCGTGTGTTCAGCTATGCGGGATCATTGATATACATATATTTATGCTAGGATTTTCCTGTTTGGGTTGGGGACCGTTCAGAATTTAGGTATAGGTATAGGAATCCAGACAACAAAGAGTTATCTTTTACTACATGAACTAAAGTTTTCTGCCACGAAAATAACCAATGTTTGTCTTTTGAAGTAATGACTATAACGTCTAAAAGTTTATTATCTTTACCCGGCGATATTAATAGTCATGATTGCATCTTCAAGATAATCAATCAAATCTCCGTTACTAGATCTCAATCTTAAAAATATGATAACACACAGTATTCTTTTAATAATGTAATTTAATTATCTGAATGAGTTAAACGCAACAGTCAATGGATCCCAAATGACAGCAAACGGGTTGCATTTGGTTTTTAAATTGGATTGGCCTGAAATCAAACGTATACCGTGGTTAAAGAGAAAGCAGATGACTTTGTCCTACATTGGGTCGGAATAAACTATGATATTGTTTAAAATCAAAGATCCTTATTCTTAATTTTCTATTCATCATGTTCCAGATAATAATGGAGACCCAACAGGCGAAGCAGACGCTTGCCGACATCGAGGCGCGGCACGCCGACATCATTAAGTTGGAGACGTCCATCCGCGAGCTTCACGACATGTTCATGGACATGGCGATGCTTGTCGAGAGCCAGGTCAAACTAACATCATGCCTTTTTTACTTAACCAACTTTCTGTCCAAACAATGGACGTGACAGATTTCTGTGGCGTTTGAGCGGTCGACACGATTTCTGCTGTATGCATTTGACGCATGTTCTTCGATGAATGGTGACATCAGTCTGTTTGTCATGTGGAAGCCTTCGATGGGTTTCGTGTATGACAAAGCATCTTTTCAGGCCGTGAAAAGGCAACAATCACTTCAATTGAAAGTGGTCTAAAAACTTACCAACGTATATTAAATCTAAATGCCTCTTTGGACTCTTGAAACCTGATGGCGAACATGTTTGTAGCGAGTAATCCAGTAGTATCCCAGTAGAAGACATATTAAACTTGTTCGTATGGATACAGGGAGAGATGATCGACCGCATTGAGTATCATGTAGAGCACGCTGTGGACTATGTCCAAACTGCCACACAAGACACTAAGAAGGCCCTAAAATATCAGAGCAAAGCTCGGCGGGTGAGTGATCATTTCAATGAAGATTCATTCTTACTAATATATTTTTGTTTTGTTTCTCCCTGTCCGTTGTCCGCCCCTCGTCCCCTCTCCCACATCACCCTGTTTTGTTTCGTTGTGATAATTTGATTCGTTGAACCCTGCATTTTGTTATTGATGATACGGTGATTGGTTCACACTTGTGTTTGTGTGTTCATTCCTTCCATTGTTGTGTCTACACTATATGCTTTGACTGTTGTGTTCTTACGGCTCGACTAACTTACGGTTGGAGTGGGCTTCTTAAACTAACCTTGTACTTGACTCTTTGTATCACTAATCTATGACTTCATTGGTGTGTGCGTAATTTGCCTTTTGTATATGGTGGTCTTTGTTATATAATAACTGTCATCACGAATTTTATATTACTAATCTCTAAAACATGTTATTATGTAACAATTGTTTGGTGTATCATAAATAATATCTGTCATAAACTTACAATATAACATACCGTGCATTAACTAGGTTAACACTGAATGTCGTAAACATTGTAACACATGTGACCGTTTGTGCTTCTAGTTTAAAACATTTAACTTCGTCTATACGGATTTATACTGTGGCTAATCAGCGGGATTTTACATTAATAATAATAATACTCTCTAACTATCTATTAACGTTTCACTGCAGCGCTTTGGTCGGCTCCTGTAACACGATATTGACTCTGGGGATTTCTATAAAATCGTATGAACCAATCGTCCGTGGGTGTTAGCCGCGGCACGTTGTGTCCCTCCCCTCCCCGCGCCGTACCCTTAGCTCAGCAGGGCGAGCTGATAGATCGCATCGAGTACCATGTGACGCAAGCCACCGACTACGTCGACTACGGCCGCGTCGAGATCCGCAAGGCCGGCGAGTACGCGGCCAAGGCGCGGAAGGTAATGCATCACCTACCAACTAAACCACGGCTCAGCCGGCTCCTGTTACTAAACTACGAAACCATACAACGTTTCTACCACTGTTCGGATCTTTGGGGTGAGGCGCTACCTAACTGATGCTATTCTCAAATCAACAAAAATGTTCGTCACATCTTATAACGTTCTATCGACTGTCAACCACAGAATACATCTCTTATTACATAATTTTCATTTCCATCTTCAATTAAACATAGCAGAAATAATGCACGAGAAAATCCGCTAAATTTTTATTTTATCAAAAAGCATGTTGCATGAGCGAATGACAAAAAAAAAAGTTATAACCTATACATATATGAGATGATTAAGTTTTGAGGGGCACACAGTCAGTACCTAACGCAAACTATACCAAAACCTTGGAAAAAAATAATAAAACTATTCTAATCAAAAAGTCCTTCCGTTTTAAACAAGCAAAACTGTGAAAAATGTCTGGAAGTTTGTTTTCGCCTTGGCTTATATGTAAATGTACCCGAGTATGTATATGAATCTTGACATAATAGCACTCAGAATTGTTAGTATGAGTCTGCACGGTATTCGGTCTGACTTAAAAACTAGACATTACAAATACTGTCATTTTAAATAGCTTTCAGTGTAACTCATTTACAAAATAACAACAGAATATGCTGAAACGTAACAACATGTTCTGTTGAAACACTAGTTTCTTTCGTTCCTTTTATATTAAGTTTAAAGTTATGTTTTCATAGACAAAAGCATCATTTATATCGCCTAGAACTTTTACACTTGTTCACATGAACTCATAAAGTGTCGTGTACGTTCTTTGTGTAAAAACACCGATATTAACATGCATTTAGGCCGCATGATACGCTATGTAAGGGAATGAAAGAAGCTTGCATTGCATAAATTAGTTCGCAGCTTTATTTGAATGGACTGCAGGCTGGTGTTGTGAACAAGGTCGTATACAGGCTTTTTGTCTTGTCCAAGGGTATTTGAGACCTTCATTATGTCAACCCCCAGTCGATATATTCAGCCAGTTCCTTTTAGCAATTTCAAGTTTAGAATGGTCCAGTATCCGGCCTTGGATGTGTTGGTGATGGCATATTGTATATTGTCTTTTTGTCTCCTCATTACAGAAAAAGATCTTCATCATAACATGCCTGTCTGTTACGCTGCTTATATTAGTTATCGTAATCATGGTGAAATTCCTATGATCTCGGTGTTGATATAAATTGTGCGTCACACCTCGGCTAGCGCTTACTTTCAAATTCTGAATGGTAAGAGGTTTTTTTTGTCAGCAAACCTAGTTGAAGTATGTATCCGGCGTAGGGTTCGCTGCTTTGGCAAACATCTCAAGTTAAATTAAACGAGCATTTGTATATTTTCATCTACATCAGCAATGTTTAATACTTTTTCATTTAAGATGGATGCGCACAGGAAGACCGCGAATTTTTTTTTTTTTGCTATTTCCAGGTCAGTGTCAGGTTGTATGTTGATGAAATATAAGTCGCGCAAATAACTATTTCATGAAAAAGTCATTCAATGGGTTTAAATGAACTTAGAGGATTGTATGATTTTAATGATTATAATTCTGTAGCTACATGTACATGAATACGTGTTACTGGCGCGACTCATTTTTCATGAACATACAACCTGACACTGATTTGCAAATTGCAAAAAAACGTAAGAATTTTTTCGGGCTAACCTGTCGCTTCCACCATATTAACGTAGTATTAAATAGCATGTTACAAAACAGTATTAAATTGCTTAGACTAACAACTCTCATTTTCAAAAAGTATGGTCGACAAATTAGTATTATTTGTGGCTGTTTGTAGCCTTGTACCAGTAAAACCGAGTAGGACTGCAAAGAAGAATAATTCTGCCCTCGTAACTGACAACACAGAACCTTATGAAGTTGCATAGTTTTGAGTTACGACGGAAGAGTTCTTCTTCTCAATAGATTTAAAAAAAAAGAACTATTTGATCCTGTAATTATATTAACCAAAGTTGTCGATTGTACTTAATGTTTTCACAGCAGTATTTTTATTTTCTTTTTGTTTCTCCTAACATTGCAGAAAACAATCTTCATCATAATATGCGTGTTTTTAACGCTGGTCATAATAACGCTCATAATAGTGCTCGCAATCGTGCTAAATTAAACTTCGTGCGAAGACCACCGGCTTGTGACGTCATCACCGTCGGACCTCCAAGGACTAAGTGAATGAATTCAGTTGGTTTGCGAACACAAACACCCAACATTGAAATTCGTCTGTATGTTTTGAATTAAATGTAGACTCTAGCTACATTTAATACGATATATCTGAATGTAATTGCTTGATTATTTTAATACGACAAACATTTTTGTTTCAATGTCAAAAGACATGCATGGATGTAGCAAGTGCTACATCCATGCTTTTTTGCTTTAAGATTTTTTAAAAAGGCTGTGTTATGATAATAATTAGTATAAACTGCTTGTTCAATTTTTTTTAAAGAAACCAAGAAATGGACAATGACAAAAGTAAACAAAGTGAAAGTATTTTCCTATTTTCTATGTACGCTGGTACTCGTATACGTAGCAAGTGACATTTCCATCATAAAATGAGAAATCATCAGGGACAGTCGCATACAGCGCCATCTGTAACATGCTGTCTCAATATAAATATTTTGTAACGCAGCCTTTTTGTTGAATGCTTTAGCAACGTTGTATAATTTGATAACCAAACAGGAATATATAAATAATTGTTTTACCGTCACGGTAGAAGTTCGAAGACAATATTTATGCCTAAAGTGCAATACGATAGATTGTGCTTTTTGTAAGTTATTAAATATATTAGCTTTACTGGTAGTACCAGGCTGTCTTATATCATATAAACATATTTAATATTAATGGCCGTATATAATATACAACTCAACTCTTAAATTTGTTAGTCACACATCACAATTTATTATACAGGGCTTTTATTGGAATTCATAAATGTTTCTCTTATTCTTCCTTCTGCCGTTATTAATAGGTTACACTGAAAAAACAACGTTTATATCACTAAATAATATTATTTAATTTACGCGGATGTTAAACTACTTGTTAAAGTTTATTTAATGCCGATTCTTGATAAATATTAGCTTTTTCTCTATTTATTGTTAGCCTTTTGGTCGCAGTTTATCTTATACTTTGTACATCCTAGTATTCTTTGAGGCTTCATTTTACTGTCGGCCTATCACTAAAGTTGGTGTATAATTGATAATTTGTTGCTAATAAAATACTTTTGAAGTATTTATTTAGCTGATCTGTTCATTGTTGTGTTCAGTTGTGATGCAGAACGCTCTCGTTGGATTGTTACAATCAAAAGTACTGTTTTGTGTTGGGTTTGACTGGAATGTTCTTTCCAGTGGTAAGGCAATGAATTGGCACCTGATTATCATTTTACTTGTTACACTTATTGCATTTATTAACAGCATTTTAATGATATTTGCACAAATTTGACAGCATACATATAATACTTTGGTGTGTATTAGTATGTTAAATTAATGAATAACAAAAAAGATAACTGTGATTAAATTGTAATACTTATTTTAAAAAAGTTAGTTGAAAAGTAAAATTAATGTTTTAGTTCAACTTCACCATACGTATACTTCACGTCAACCTAGCTTGCGCACCTATATAATTAATCAAAAGACTGCAAATTTAATGCCAATTTTATTATTATTGATGATTAATTACTTTGTTATGTTGAGACCTTTATAGAAACAGGCAAAACTGTGAAAAATATCTGAAGTTTGTTTTCGCTTTGGCTTTTTTGAACAACGTAAATATATCCGAGTGTGCATGTCAGGGCCGAAGGCACCTAAGAAGCCAATTCCTGCCGGTTTCCTTTCGGGAACAAGGCGCTCTACGTAGTGTCTAGGTCTACTGTAGTAATCAAGTATAATATTACATGTTGGAATCACATCAAAGTACACCCATTTATTACATCATAGGATTGAAAACATTTCAAAATGACAACTTTTTTCATGTTAACAAATAAAGCAACAGGTGGCGCCAATTAAGCCGGTGCTCGGGTTTCAGAATTGAGAACTAAAATCGTATGGACGCGCACACGTGACTTCGCGGCTGGCGTTACTGTTTTGTAGGAAGCTCGGTAAGCCGAAGATTATCGAGTTACGACAGGGGCAGAAAAATAATGTATGTAGAGGAGAACGAGAAACAATGAGTAATGGTCGATATCGTATTTGGTACCAATACCAAATAGATTTTTTATTTTGTTGACAGGTAAAATCACTTTCATTATTTTTAATATTTCCTCTGCATTTTATTCTGTCCTTGTTTTCGGTTTTTTCGTCATGTGTTTCATTTTCGTGGTTTTTGGGGTCGCTGTTAACGAAAATTATGTCAAAATTAAAATTGAAGATCGCGCCGGCGGACATTTTTATTTTTTCGTCATGGGTGTCATTTTCATGGTTTTCGGGGTCGCTGATAAGTAAAATGAGGTCAAAATGAAAATTCAAGATGACGCTGAAGAAAATTTTTGGTTTGTTTGTCATGGGTGTCATTTTCATCTTTTTCGGGGTCGCTAATAACGAATATGAAAATTCAAGATGACGCTGAAGAAAATGTTCGTTTTTTTTGTCATGGGTAGGTATCATTTTCATGGCTTTCGGGGTCGCTTATAACGAAAATGAGGTCAAAATGAAAATCCAAGATGGCGCCGACGAAAGCAGTGTTTTTTTTGTCATGGGCATCATTTTCATGGTTTTCGGGCTGCTGATAACGAAACTGAGGTCAAAATGAAAATTCAAATTGCGCCAACAGTGTTTTTGTTTTCTTCGTCAGGGTTATTGTCTTCATGGTTTTCAGGGTCAATTATAACGAAAATGAGGTAAAAAAAAAAACAGAAAATACGAGAGAAAAAAAACTTTTTTTTGTTCTTCGGCTTCCCCTGACTTAATTTTAACCCTTCGCCACTGATGCATGTGAATCATGACATAATAGCACTCTGATTTGTTCGTATGGATTCTGGACGGTATACGGTCTGACTTAAAAACTAGACATTATAAATACTATCATTTCAAATAGCTTTCAGTGTAACTCATTTACAAAATAACAACAGAATATGCTGAAACGTAACAACATGTTCTGTTGAAACACTAGTTTCTTTCGTTCCTTTATAAATTAAAATTTGAAGTTATGTATTCTTATACAAATTCATCATTTATATCGCCTAGAACTTTTACAACTTGTTCACATGAACTCATAAAGTGTCGTGTACGTTCTTTGTGTAAAAATACCGATATTAACATGCATTTAGGCCGCATGATACGCTATGTAACGGAATGAAAGAAGCTTGCATTGCATAAATCTAGTTCGCAGCTTTATTTGAATGGACTGCAGGCTGATGTTGTGAACAAGGTCGTATACAGGCTTTTTGTCTTGTCCAAGGGTATTTGAGACCTTCATTATGTCAACCCCCAGTCGATATATTTAGCCAGTTCTTTTTGGCAATTTCAAGTTTAGAATGGTCCAGTATCCGGCCTTGGATGTGTTGGTGATGGCGTATTGTATATTTTCGTTTGTCTTTCATCATTACAGAAAAAGATCTTCATCATAACTTGCTTGTCTGTTACGCTGCTTATATTAGTTATCGTAATCATGGTGAAATTCCCATGATGTCGGTGTTGGTATAAATTGTGCGTCACACCTCGGCTAGCGTTTTCTTTCAAATTCTAAATGGTTCTTACCATTTAGAATTTGCGCCAGGTTAGCCCGCGAAATTGAAATTTTCTTACGTTTTTTGCAATTTGCAGGTCAGTGTCAGGTTGTATGTTGATGAAAAATAAGTCGCGCCAGTAACTATTTCATGAAAAAGTCATTCAATGGGTTTAAATGAACTAAGAGGATTGTATGATTTTAATGATTATAATTCTGTAGCTACATGTACACGAACACGTGTTACTGGCGCGACTCATTTTTCATCAACATACAACCTGACACTGACCTGCAAATTGCAAAAAACGTAAGTTTTTTTTTTATTTCGCGGGCTCTCTTGGCGCTTCCACCATAATAACATAGTATTAAATAGCATGTTAGAAAACAATATTAAATTACTTAGAATGACAACCCTCATTTCCAAAAAGTATGGTCGACAAATTAGTATTATTTGTGGCTGTTTGTAGCCTTGTACCGGTAAAACCCAGTATGACGAATAATTCTGCCCTCGTAAATTCTTCTCAATAGATTTTTTCAAATTCTATTTGATCCTGTAATTATATTAACCAAAGTTGTCGATTGTACTTAAATATTTTCACAGCAGCATTTTTATTTTCGTTTTGTTTTTCCTTTATCATTGCAGAAAAAAATCTTCATCATAATATGCCTGTCTGTTACGCTGGTTATATTAATAATAGTGCTCGCGATCGTGCTGAGTTAAACTTCGTGCGAAGATCACCGGCTTGTGACGTCATCACCGTCGGCCCTCCATGGACTAAGTGAATGAATTCAGTTGGTTTGTAACCACAAACACCCAACATTGATATTCGTCTGTATACTATTGAATTAAATGTAGACTGTAGCTAGAGCTACATTTAACACGATATATCTGAATGTAATTGCTTGATTATTTTAATACGGCAAACATTTTTGTTTTAATGTCAAAAGACATGCATGGATGTAGCAAGTGCATTGTGCTTTAAGATTTTTTAAAAAGGCTGTGTTATGATATTTTATTACTTAGTTTAAACTGCTTGTTCAACAATTTTTAAAGAAAGCAAGGAATGGATAATGACAATAGTAAACAAAGTGAAAGTGAGTAACCTATTTTCTATGTAGCTGGTATACGTAGCAATTGACATTTCAATCATAAAATGAGAAATCATCAGGGACAATCGCATACAGCGCCATCTGTAACATGCTTTCTCAATATAAATACTTTATAACGCAGCCTTTTTGCTGAATACTTTAGCAACGTTGTATAATTTGATAACCAAACAGGAATATATAAATAATTGTTTTACCGTCACGGTAAAAATACGAAGACAATATTTATGTGCAAAGTGCAATAAGATAGATTGTGCTTTAGAATTGTAAGTTATTTAATATTAATATTAGCTTTACTGGTAGTACCAGGCTGTCTTATATCATATAAACAAATTTAATACTAATGGCTGTATATAAGTACAACTACTATATACAACTCAACTCTTAAATTTATTAGTCAAACATCACAATTTATTATACAGGGCTTTTATTGGAATTCATAAATGTTTCTCTTAATCTTCCTTCTGCCCATATAGATATTTACTATTTAGTTACACTGAAAAAACAATATTTTTATTACTAATTAATATATTTAATAGCTTTACGCGGTTTGTTAACTACTTATTAAAGTTTATTTAATGCCGATTGTTGATAAATATAATATTAGCTTTTTCTCTATTTATTGTTAGCCATTTGCTCGCAGTTTATTCTCATATATATTTCAATCTTTGTATCGTCGAACACAAAAAATATATTCGCAAAGAGAAATGTAATTTGATGAAAAAAAAACGTTTTGGTAATATTTATAATGGTACAAGAACGGGAACCAAGGACAGCACATTCGTCGACAATCAGTTAATATCAAAGATATCGTGACCAGTATTTTACCTAGGTTAAGTTCTCATACTTTGTACATCCTAGTATTCTTTGAGGCTTCATTAAACTGTCGGCCTATCACTAAAGTTGGTGTATAATTGATAATTTGTTGCTAATAAAAATACTTTTGAAGTATTTATTTAGCTGATCTGTTCATTGTTGTGTTCAGTTTGTGATGCAGAACGCTCTCGTTGGATTGTTACAATCAAAAATACTGTTTTGTGTTGGGTTTGACTGGAATGTTCTTTCCAGTGGTAAGGCAATGAATATGGCACCTGATTATCATTTTACTTGTTACACTTATTGCATTTAATAATAGCATTTTGATGATATTTCACAAATTTAACAGATACATATAATACATTGTGGCAGTAAAATACTGTATTGTATGTATGCATTAGTATGTTATTAATGAATAGCACAATACGATAATTGTGATTAAATTGTATTACTTATTCTTTGAAAGTTAGTTGAAAAGTAAAATTAATGTTTTAGTTCAACTTCACCATTATACTTCACGTCGACCTAGCTTGCGCACCTATTTATGTAATCAAAAGACTGTGAAATATAATTTAATGCCATTTTCATTATTATTGATGATTAATTACTTAATTATGTTGAGACCTTAGTAGAAGTTATGTTTTATTTCTTAAATATATCGTAAGTAGTAGATGAACGCCCCGACAGCTAAGGGCATGTTACAAAGTTGTTTATTAATTCTATAATCGTAAAACTACTCATGTTGTAAATATGTTTATAATTTCGAAAATTACATTTATATTTATTATTTCGATTTATTTTTTTATTTTGACACCTGATTTAGTTTTTTTTGCAAGGCAAATGACGCACCCACCTTATTGTATTGAAACGAAGCCTATGACTACATTATCGCAGTATTCCTAGACATAATCATGGTAATAATATGTGTAAGAGTTGGAAGCGCCTGGCCCGAGTGGTGGGCCGGGCCGGTGTCGCGAGGCACGTATAAAGCGTACTGTTGCATGGTCGCCTCTCGTCTCGTCTCTCGACACTCGCCGCTACAGAAGAAGATCATGATCCTAGTGTGCCTGCTCATACTGGGTATCGTCATCGTGGGCTACGTGTCCAGCTATTTGGTTTGAGCGGCCACTCGTACATCGATCGCCAAATGCTCAAAGGTAATTTGTAAGTGCGCGGCGAGCGGCCGGGACTGCGTGCAGTACGCAGTGCGCAGTCTCGCCGCTCGCTGTCACCGCTAGCCACTAATGTGTGTTGTGTTTGTCCACTGTGCAGAAGAAGATTATGATAATGCTGTGTCTGCTCGTGCTCGGCCTCATTGCGACTGGCTACGTGTATAACACATTCTTCTAAACGGGTGAACGGGGGCAGGTTTGAAGCGCAACATTTAACTGGGCTTTATAGACCGCATCCCTAGTTAGACTTTACGAGTCTTGAGTAGATTTATCATTCGATAAAGCCATGCTTTATTAACTAGACGCCGATCGAAACGATCTACCATCTTATTCGAGACAAATTCAAAAAGTATGTTATAGAAATTGGGGTTTGAAATTTGCATGAGTCAGTTGCATAATAATATTTGATTAGGATTAACATTCTACTCTTTTATTATAGAATATTAATTTATTATATTTTGCTACACGGAATATTGAGCGTTGAAATTTGCTGTAAGTTAAGTACTTGCTAAACGCCTTAGAAAAAGCTACAATTAGGAAACAATCTCACTACACTACTTACCTACTTCAAAAATTAGATATATGACACCACTATTTTTCCAACTTAGGTATATCAAAATAAATTAAAATGTATATCCTGAAGTTGCCTGACCGCTTATTTGTTTGTTTTAAATAAGTATTTAATCTACTTTTATTCTATTTTATAATCCAAGCACTTCTTTATATTTTCGCACCTTGTATTGTTTCATGTTTTTACTCCTACCTAGGTTTTTCACTCAAATATTTTATCTATTCTATCGCTAGGTTGATTCACTTCACTTCACTTCATTTCAATTTATTTACTTAGGTGTCATACAATGCAAATTCGAGTACACACATACATTTTATAATTTCTATAAACATTATAATCTAAAGGTCCCATCAAAATTCAGATATTGTCGTTGCTTCTTTTGCTTTATAAAATATACAGGTTGAATTTTTCAAGTGGGCGTGGATGGCCTAATCCGAATCCTCATATTTCCGGATTTGGCCAACAATGCCTGTTTGTAAAGTTCAACCTGGATACCAAACTTAATTGATGGTTATATTATGTGAACATCTTAAATCGTTATCTAACGACTACCGTAAGTACCGACGAACTATCGTAAGAATAATAAAGTGACCCGTATTTACGATTTTAAAGACCTCCAGATTATGAACATGTTTTAGGTCGTTTATACCACCTGTAAGATATTCTCGGTATACATTAGAACTATCAAGTACCCACAGACACGGACAGGCCATTCATATTTTAAATCCACAATATTTGTAGCAATAATTAAGGTATTTACTGTAATAAATTAAGTAACAGTGTGCGACAGCCCCATGAGTGTGCTATGAAGCCAGGAGGAAACTTCAATGGATAATTTCTTTTTCGTATTTTAACCCAACTCCCCAGATGTCACTCACTGTTTTAGATATAAGAGACTGGATATTTAGTAGAGTTTTATATAACTTTGGATAAAGTGTACGATTTAACGTTTTCAGGACCGTCATGCAAAGAAAAATGACCGCGCATATTTGGGTGCCTGCATCCCGCCTGGCAACAATCAACATTCAGCAACAGACCGAATCATCAACACGTATAAACAGCTCTTATTTGTTGTTAGAAGTTCGTCTGTAAGATTAAAACTATATTCAATTAAACTTATCATCTGAGATATGTCATAGGAACAAATTAATGTTTGATATTGTCGTCGTTAGTAACACTATACTGGCCGTTACCACACCATAACCGCTGGCTCTAAAATCGGTTTTCATAGCGATCACACAAAAACTAATATTTATTTATGAAAAATAAACTAAATAATAATTTAGTGTGCAATAATCAATGAATATACATATGTTAGTTATACGTACATTATATAACTAGTCTACTACTAGTCGCATAACAGTATTTAGAGTCTTATAAATCTCAGTTTCCACTATAATATTCCTTACTATGTACATTTTATAGTATCTAAATATCGGCTCGTCAAAGCTCGATTAATCACTAAACATTTTTTTTTTCTAATCTCCACGATATGGTTGCTTACACGCCATAATGTGAGTATAGTTTGTATTTATATAAGTAAAGTGATACTTACAAAGATTTGACAGATCTCTCTTTCATGTAAACTTTAAGTCTCAATAATTAATTTCTGTTTAATCTTGAATAGTTCAACCTCGTTGATAGGTAAGAGGGAATGGTGGAGTGTAACGCCCGTGCACCCTCGACAAGCGTGGCAATGTCGCGAGGAGACGTTAGTGTCGGGGAGACATCAGTAGGCGGGTGTGCGGGTAGCTGCGATATCGTTAGGTTCTACCTCACCATTAGATGACTAGCCTCCGCGCCGCCTCGCGCCGGGGGCCGTGCCCGGCGTGCCGCGCTGACGTCACGCGCGTGGCGTCACGTGCCGGCGTGCGCGCTCGCTCGCCACGCGCGTGACGTCACGCGCACGCGCGCGTGCACGCAGCATATCGCGCCGGCGTGCCGTCGCCGTAGCAATAATAAAGTTCGATTACAATTGTAAAATTGTTTAAAACTTTCGAATGTGTGATAGTAGATGCAGTTGTTGTTTAGTTAACTTTATAATAATAATGAATTGTTATTGTGAATGTAACTTTTAATAAACAGTAAGAGTACTTTGAACTTTTCAAATAATACATAGTATAAACGACTCATTGAAAACTTTGGCGCTTTTCGATCAAATTTATAGTTGAGTGAATATAAAGTTTAATTTGATACCTTTTAAGACGCTCTTCGTTGTACAGTAAAACATAATGTAGCCGATTTAGCTAGGGTAACTTTTTTAATAAATTTGAAGTACAGAGTCTTCAGCAATATAAGAATAGTTATTGAGCAGTATTTTCCGTTTGTAATAATAAATTGTAGAGTCACTCGAAAATTAAAGCACATGTATTAGCATTTTCCTGTAAGAAAATACATTATAATTAAGCGATTGTCGCGAAGAAGGATTATTATGTAGTCGTATGATATTATGGCATGTTGTTATACCGAGTGGTGGTATGGTGGAGCGAGCGCGAGTGGATAACGGTACTAAGTCCCGCGAGTGCCCCGCCCCGCCCCGCCCCCGCGCGCCCGCGCTCCTCTGCAGTTCAATATTTAAGAACGTGAAGCAATGTTAATTTTAACATTTATAGCATAATTAGATTTTTATCCTTAAGAGTAGGATTTCATCTAGTTGCCTTCGTAACAGTAGAGAAATTAGGTGATACCTTTTCTCTGAGTAGCTTCATTATAAAGTCATGGAGGTCAGCCGCGTTTCTCCACTCGCCAGTCAATTGTGTCGCTTGTCTTCCGCGCTAGCCGCGCCGCCCGGCGCCTCCTGCCCCGACATCGCGCTGACACCAGCTAGTTGCATCTAATCTCATCGTATCTCTAGTATAAGTATTATATAAATAGGTCTCGAAGCGAGGCCGAGTACCTGAGCTGACACCAATCTAATCTAAAGTTAATGGTAGTTTCGGTGCGTGCGCCGCAGTCCGCACTCCGGGAACAGTTCGCACAAGTCACGAGACGCGGAGCGCGCTCGGACCGCGAAGCGTTTCGCACTAGCCGCGCGACCTGCGGAACACTTCGCATCCAATCCTAATTTGTATAAAATAAATCGTTTTAGAGTAGGTATAACCGAACTTCTAGTCAGCTTTTAATAATCTCTATTATTCTAATAATATCAATGGTAATATCGCAATTGTATCGTTCTGTTACTAGTGTAAATATAAGTGACGTTCTCGTGTTCAAGTACGCGCCGCGCCGCGCGCCGGCCGGCGGGACGCCCCGCTGCAGGCGCGTCCGACTGTACGATCTAACAAAACTCAATGTTATCGTAAAGCATAGATATTTTCATAATCAATAGTATGCATATTGTTGGTTGGATTGCTAATTTTGTATAAGTACGTACACAATTAGTATAGTTTATATACTTATGTGTCAATTCTCATAGCGTTTTATTACATAACAGACGATAGCTAGTAAGTGTTAAACGTAATCCAAAAATGATTGCAGTGCTGTTTATTAAGCTTTTCCAACTATTTATGTTATTTTAAATGAATGATGTTTGATTACACTTGTATTCTTCAATCTTGAATGTATAAGTAATTGTATCACAGTTTATCAATTAACCAGCATTTCAACAATAGATGAATATTGAATCTTCATTGAAACCCGTAGCTCTGTTTATATATTAAAATAAATAATCACTTCACTGATCAAAATAATGCTTGGTAAGAATAATTGTGAAACAACGAACATTTTGAAATGTAATTTTAAGATCCCAGTGTTGAATGCAAACTTTGGAAAATCGCCTCATGTCTTCAACATTTTTCCTTAATACTTACTAATGTTAATTATTTAACGACAGAATTATATATCGTCTGTGTCATGTGAATATTCTAACTGAAATCATTAGATATTCAAATAAATTGTAGGGTACCTCGTGAAGCAAAGTATCTACCGGCAAATCCTAGCCACGCAAAGTAGGTAACAAGTTAGTAACTTGGACATCTTTTCAGTTAAAGTAATTGTTAAGTATTTTCACAGTCATCGTATAGGTACTCAATGTATAAGCGAGAATATCATAACCCGCTTATATCGTGCAAGCTATACCACTGTCTTCACTTGTAGCACAAAGCACAAGGAAGAAGATCAGCCATGTTCTTAGTGCCAGTATTATATTTAGCTATCTGCCGGTAGGGAGAGAGCCTACAGTGCTAGAGGTGCCCCATGTCGTGAAGCGGAACAACGTCATGCCCTCTGATGGGGTACTCACTCGAACTAATATTCTACAAATTATGTTGTTTATCAGTAGGGTCGCTAGACTTCAATTTGTAGTTAAATGTTCGTAATTATCAAATTTCCACAATATTGTGCTTTATTCTTTCCGACTCTTTGATGTTGCTTGGCGTTGAATGATGTGAAACATTATTATAATATTGTATTAGAGTTTATAATTTATTTTAAATCATGTTACTTTTCATAATTTAGTTTAGACAAAAATGTTAAAATAGTTTAGTACCGTTTTACGGATGTTTCTTGTACCTATATAAGTATTTCAGAATTTATATTAAAGTTGTATTCCCTATGAAAAAAAGTTGTCTCGTAATCTTCTTGTAAAGGAACACTGAATACCTAAAACCATTGTCACAATTACAAGATCTTGTATTTCGAATATTAACAGTGAGGTTCTGGATAAACATGTAAAATTCAAGTTAGATTGGTTTTATAGTCATATTATATTCTGTATGTAGGTTATCAATCTGAAATTCTCTCATAATTATAAAATAAACGGTGTTTTCTGCTGTACATCTTGTTTTACTTAATGATCTGCTATAATATAATTTTATGGTTCATCTTGGCAAAAAATCTACCGCAAGGTAACTGGCTGAAATCCTCACGAGTTCGTTTTAAATCTTTGTGCTCAATAATATCATAGTTGTAGCTCGATTACAATGGGACATTGAGGTACAGCCAACCGTATAATAGTCGATTGCGATACGAAAAGTGTACCGACACAAAAACAAAAAATTGTACGTCATCAGAAAGAAGCCATGAAAAAACTTCTTAGCTCGTTATGGCCTACAGGCCCATGCGTGGTTGAATACCTACGGTCATCTTCAAGTCAAGTAGGGGCGCAACCCTTACCAATCTCGAAAGCTATAAGGACCACCCTAAAAACATCTGAACCAGTAACACAGTTTTGTAAAAAAATGAAAATATATGGTAAGACTCCGGCTCCGAGCTGAGTCTATTAATTTTAAAATTGTATTGCTCTCTACGAGCGGGTTGAGCATCATAAGCATACGCGATAAAGGGGAGGTGGATCAAGTTACAGTGCGACAAAATGGGACATTAAGGTTGATGCGTAAGGGTAGCCCGCGAAATTTAATTTTTCTTACGTTTATTGCAATTTGCAGGTTAGTGTCAGGTTGTATGTTGATGAAAATATAAATCGCGCCAGTAACACGTATGGAGTTACAGAATTATAATCATTCAAATCATCAATACAACCCTCCAAGTTCATATAATCACATTCAATAGCTATTTCATGAAAAAGTCACTCTTTGAGATTATATGAAACTGGAGGGTTGTATTGATAATTTGAATGATTATAATTCTATAACTCCATACGTGTTACTGGCGCGATTCATATTTTCATCAACATACAACCTGACACAGACCTGCAAATTGCAATAAACGTAAGAAAATTTAAATTTCGCGGGCTACCCTTGCGCATCCACCTTAAGCTGTACTAAATGTAATAAATAAATATTAAAGATTATAATATGTACTTCATGAAACACTACTACATTTATTGGTAGTAAAGTAGGTGCGTTTGTAGACGTTTAAACAGAAGCCAAAAAAAGATGCATAACGTACAAAGCTCGATGTAAATTAAACTTGGCCACAAGTGAATGCAAAAATACAACATAGTACTTTCTATTTCCATGATTGAAGCGTTTTTTTTCGTCAACCGTTTGATTGTAATAACCGTTCACCACTAGAGTTACCCGTTATATGATTCTTGGCCGACCGGTACTTCGCACTACGCAAGTTTACATACGAAAATGCTCTATGGCGTCTGTCAGTTTTAGTTGACAATTTGACATTTCATGTCAATGATGAAGTAAAAAAACACTAATTCTACAACGCTTCGTGTTTGAAATTGTTTTAATAAATTTTTTAACAAAAGTAAGGATATCTAAGTAATTAAAATGAACGCACCACCAACATTCGAATCATTCCTTTTATATGACGGAGAGAAAAAGTAAGTATTTATCCGCCACGCCAAACTGTAGCTTCCCAAATATTATGTTAACTGTTTACATGAAGGAGTAACACTTTGCCAAATTTTAGGGTACAGAAAGAAGAAGATACTAAAGTGACCAACGCAGCAATTTTTACAGTAAATAAGGAAGATCATACACTCGGGAACATGATAAGACAGTATGTATTTGTCCCTGCTTTTCTATAAATTTTAAAGATTTATTTTGTCCAGCCTTTGTATGTTTAAGTTTTCAGTTCCTAGTGTGAATTTTTGCTTATGTTTGTGCATGAATATTTTGCAGCCAGCTGCTAAAGGATCCGAAAGTGCTATTCGCTGGGTACAAGGTGCCTCATCCTCTAGAGCACAAGTTTGTGCTGCGCATCCAAACAACTTCTGATTACACCCCTCAAGAGGCTTTCATGAATGCTATCACTGACCTAACCTCTGAACTGTCTCTCTTTGAAGAAAGATTTAAGGTAAAATAAATATAATACTGTTTATATTAATTTATTAATCATTTTAGCCAATTGCAGTCCACCTCTGGACATAAGTATTTCCCAGCTGTGCCAAAACACCCTTCTCCTCCGCCTTGTGTAGGTATTTGTCTGACCCAGACACCTTTAGAAAGTTGTTGGTCTTATCTAGACAGATCATTTTATTATTATGGTTCCCTGAAAATCCAAAAAAAAAGCTTACTTTTTCGTCTGAATTAATGGATGTCATCCTGTCAAGTTTTACTTCAATATTTTGTTAAATGACTTTTCTTTCAGGAAGCCATAAAAGAGAAGAAGGAAGGATTAGACTAAATAATAATTTGCTATGAATGGTTTAGATTAAGGATATGGTTAAGTAATATTTTATAAATAAAATTATTGCAAAATTAAGTACTGTTTTCTTAAATTGATTTTTTATATCTTTTAAGTAGTCAAATATAGTGACCACTTTGAACATAGGCCTTACTCACTTTTGGCAGCATCTGTAGAATCCCTATTTTTCAATGAGGTCTGTTATGTGGTAAATGTTTCTATCATGTAGGTTTATTCCTGAGAAAATGTAAAACATTACTGGTATTTAGGACTCGCAACTGGCGTGCGGGATGACCAAATGATATGATGCTCTGTGAATGTGAACGAGGCAAAAGGAGTATGTCAGTATAGTAGCAGGTGGCATTCTGTGGTTTCTGCCTCTCCCTATGTTCTATTTGTGTGTACCTATATCTTTTAATTTTATTTGCATTTAAGAATAAGAATATGTAATAATGGCTCCCTAACTGCTGCTCAGTCACTTGTAACGTGTTTGACATCAAAACTTCCAACAAGATATGCACTATGAGTAAAATGAGTCAAATAAAATATTCTTTAAGATTTCTAGGAACAATTGATGAAGATGTTTATTCTGCTAACGCTGCCTATGACATGAAGACTGCTATTACAATAATATAGGTATGATCTGGGACTCCAATGTGTGGTCACTGCTGCTAGTCTGGGGCTTCTGGGAGGTTCGCTGGCTGCAATGCGAAATTCCCCATTCACATTATGTGTGTTGGTCAATTTGTTGGGAGAGTTGTTGTGGATATGGTTTAAATGAAACAAAGAACATAATTCAAATTAATTTATTGTTATAAAACTGTTATATTTTGGTGTTCATCTAATTATTTTAAAAATAAATTAAAATAGGTTGCAATAGTTATTGTAGAATCATGATTGTGATGAAAGACCAATTTGTGCCATATAGGATCATTTCTCAATATGCATTATGACCAGATAATGCATACGAAAACTTGATTACCATTCACCTAATTAAGAAAAATATAACATGCAATGATTCTCTTAGTAATATAAAAGATCAAGGGTACTTATTTACAAACATTTTCCTAAGATATTTAACTATAAAACAGTAATACCATGCCTATGGTAAAAAATAATAAATAATAGCCAACTAACACATGTAACAACAATAACGGTAACATTAAAACTAATCCGTCAATAAATAGGCAAATTAGAAAGTTTCCTCTTCATCACAGTTTTCTGTTGCGTGGCCAAACACTGCAAATAAAAAAGACAATCAGATAAATAACTTAATAACAGTCTCCATCTTATGTGATATTTTCGGAGGTTCTTAGATAATCAGTCTGATCAGAGCAAAGATCATTATGGCGCCTTTATTTTTGTAACATAAAATCATGCCTGTAATTCCCGAAGGGTGAGGCAGAGGTGTACCTGATAGTACACTCAAATTTCGGAAGTTAAGTTAAAGTCCCATATAATAAGCGGCGAGCCTATTGCTATCAACCGGGTACAAATCCAGACTCTGTGGTTGCTACTAAGAGAAATTTCTGATGGAAAAACCCAAAATCAGCAGCAGTCGCGATTGCGACCACTATCGTCTAGTCTTAAAAATGGTCGGGTTTTCGCACACGGTAAAAGTTATTACAATATTAATTTGGGACTTTCAAGCAAGCTGGTCAATTGAACAACTAAAAACCTTCACAAATATCGCAGTAGGGTCGTGGCGGCGGCGCGGCGCGCCTGTTGGCCGGCGGCGGCGGCGCGTCTGGCTCACCCGCCTGGCGCGGACAGTCCTCCGTGTCGTGCGCGTCGAACACGTCGCAGATGTCGCAGAACAGCCGCGGGGCCACCGCACGGGCCTTGCGACCGTTACTGTATAAGAGGAAATATGTTAGTTTTAATCTATACCTAACGCATATAATACGCAACCGTGTATGACCAGATGTATCAAAGAGAGTTTATTTATGTATGTGTAACGCCCTCAAAACTTTCCTAAGCCCTGTAGGGTGCAGGTGTTGCATAGGGCCGTTTGGGGCCACCTCGAAAATGACTATTCTATCTAGTCAATTCTATATTAATCCCGAAATAGTGTGTCAGCTTTCTGCTATTTTTTATGCCAGCGCCTATTACATGTAAACTTTGGTGCCAGTTTTCACCAACACATAAATGAATGCCTAAATATTGGCATAGTCGGATTTTCAACTCTCACCGTCGAGCTGGGGGCCTAAAATGGGTGCTTTATCAGAATCATAATATAAATCTCGTAAAAAATTCAAAGCTCCTAAAGGTCATAACCTTATAGACCATTTTCAGAATTTTAAATTTTTAACGTGATTCCTATTATGATTCTGATAAAGCAGCCATTTGAGGCCCCCTGAGCATTGAAATTTCAACGAGTTAGTGAAAACGGCAATGGTTCATAGCCGAAAATTTACTTCTCTTAATCTACTTACAAAAGAGGTGGTTCACTGGCTACCGAGCCACCCTCGAGTGCCTGTACTCTCGCCATTAGCTGCTCGTTCTTGCGCTGCATGTCCACTATGACCGAGTTGAGGAAGCTCACTTGACCGTCAATCATCTCCTTGTCGTCCGTTACCCTGTGCAAACGTTATTGCGAAATTATCATCTGAACTTTTAATGAAGTAGAAAAATACTCTACTTCCATAATTTTGCTACTCCAAAGGTGCTTTTTTATGAGGTGGTCTTTGACTTACTTTTCAGTTGCAGAATCGCCTTGTCCTAACACACCCATAGCATTGTTGTCATTATTATCTCGAATGTCTTGGCGCTTCACAGCCATCTCCTTTTGCAGAAGAAGCTTTTCGCGCTCCGCTATTTCTACTTTAGCTTTGTGGGTCTGAAAAATAAAAACAAATAAGAAAATAAATGTGTAATTTTGGATACAAAATCCAATTTATTTTCTTACACAGACAAGGTTTTTTGTTGTCTGTTCTGTTTTAACTTCGCTTACCTTAACTTCTTCATGTAATCTGCTGATCAAGTCTTCTTTCAGTCTCAAGTCTTTAAATTTATTTTCAATATCAGCTTTAAGGTTCTTGACTAAAGTCTCACTCTTGGCTACAGTTTCTGCTGAACACTGTTTAGCTAGCTGTAGTTCTACCGTCAACTTCTCTAGCTGCTTATCTTTCTCTACGTCACTACTCTGCTGAACAACTACTAATTCCAACTTCTGAGTCAATTCTAATATTTTATTTTCAGCTTCTGTTAGTTTTTGTTGCAATTGGTTTTGTTTTTCTATTTCTGCTGTCACATTTTCTTTGGATTCTTTTAATTCTTTGTCATAGTCACTTAATGATTTTTTGTAGTCATGCCTTGCGCGCTTGCTTTCCTTCTTATATTCGTCAAACTGAGTTTGTAACTGTCTGTTGAGGTCTTCGTAGTTAATTTTTTGAGCTTCGTTGATGTTCGTTAGCTGTTTGATGTCCTGTTCAGACTTATCTACGAGTTTTTGTAATTCTGACAGCTTTTCCTTAGACTGCCTGAGTTCCTCGAGTTCTTTGTCTTTCTCCGTTATTTGAGACGATAACGTTTTTGTGGTAGTATTAAGAGATTCTACTTCAGCTTTATATGTTTCATTTAATTTAGTATTTTCGATTTGAAGTTGAGCGACTAGTTGCTGTGTTTCGCTAGAACCTAATTGGAAAGAATCATTCATCTTCGTTAGCTGTGATTCTTTCTCTTGGATTAAGACATCTTTGCTGGAAACTTCTTGTTTTAACTGAGCGACATCTGTTTCTAGCTTAGATAGTTTTTGCGAATCAGTCTCATATTTTTCAATTTGAGATTTTAGAAGGCTCTCCTTTTCTTCTAAAGATTTCTTCAGGTCGTTGCTAACAGTGTAGTTTTCGTTAAGTCTGTTTACGGCGTCCTCATGGTTTTTCTTAAGGTTTGTTAATTCCGCCAATGTATCACTGTACTTTGACTCTAACGAAGTCTTCTCTTGAACCAAAACAGACATTTCTTTTTTCAGTACCTCTAGCTGGCCTAGCTGTTCCTTTAGTACCGATTCTTCTGCCGATGAATTTGCTATAAGGCTTTCATATTGTTGTTTCAGTGTCGAGCTTTCTAAGGCAGCCCCGTTTAATTTCTCTTCTAATAACTTTTTACTTTCTGTAGCTTTAGTTAATTCTTCATTAACCTGTGCTATTTGGCGATCTTTTTCAGTAACAATTTCTAAGTTGGACTTCAAATCTACTTCAAGCATTTCTAACTTCAGAGTGAGATCTTTAACACTGTTTTGTTTTTCTTCCAATACTTCCTTTAGACGCGCTTCTTCCGTCTTCAAGTTATTGGCTTCTTCGCAAGTAGTTGATAAATTATTTTGTAGTTGAGATATTTCTTTTTCGAATTGGGATTTTTGATTATTTAATTGGGCAGTCATATCATCTAATATTTTTTGTAAACTATCTTCATGTTTTCTTGCTTCTTCAAGTTTGTTATTCAAGTCATTTTGCGCCTCTGTCAGTTGATCTACTTTTTCCATAAGCTTAACTTCTGATGTTGCACCATCTGCTTTTAAAATGGAGACTTCCTCTTTATACCTATCAATTTCTATTTCTAGTTTCTTACAAATAGATTCATGTTCACTATTCTGTTCAAGCTCTTTTACTTTGAACGCTTCTATTTCGTTCTTCAATATTGAGTTTTCATCAAGAAGCTTGTCATTATCAGTTTGGAGATTTCTCAAACGGCTATTAATTTCGGCACTTTGTGTTTCAAATTCTTTTACTTTATGATCTACTTCCTTGAGTTTTTCTACGTTTTCATTTACCGATACAACCAACTGACCGCGTTCAACAGAGAAGTCTTCTTGAATCTTGAACAGCTTTTGTTTTAATTCTTGTTCTGCTCGTGCATGGTTGTTCACTACTTCTCTATGCTTGTCCTTTAAGTCTTGCAATTCTTTTTCAGTTTCCTTAAGGTGTTGGGATAACATATTAAATTGCTCATTGGAATCTGTCGTCTGACCTGTGAGGTTCATATATTCCGACTCGATTTTTTCTTTAGCCTTTTGTAGCTCGGCACATTTTTCATTAGCGCTTTCAAACTGTCGCTTGTATTCACCGACTTCCAGTTCCATAGCTGCCATCTTTGCTTTAAGATCATTGTTACTTTGTGTTAACTCGTTGATGGACTGTTTCAGCTTTTCGTTCTCTTCTTTAAGTAGTTTCAACTCATCCACGTTTATTATGAATTGAGAATTCAGGGCTTCTAATTCTACTTTGCTTTGGTCTAAGGTTACTTTGTGACTTTCGATCTCTTTCAATAGCTGTTCTATTTTAGTGTTACGATCATCAATTTCTTTTTTATGTTCTTCGGCAATTTTGCTGTGCTTGATGTTGAAATTAGCAGTTGTTTGCTCAAAGTCGTCTTTGAGTTTTATTATTTCCTTGTCTCTTTCGTGAATAGTCTGTTTGTATTCACTGACAAGTTTCTCTGAAGAATTTGTGGATGTACTAAGTTCAGCGAGTAGTTTTTCATACTCCTTGGTCTTCGCAGACAAACTTTGTTGTAATCCTAACATTTCTGTTTTGTTCTTTTCATGTTGTTGCGAGACTTCGCTCAACAGTGTTTCGTATTCATTGACTTTGCTATTGTATTCATTTTGAACACGGCCCAACTCGTCCTGTAACGACTTGAATACTGTTTCTTGTTTCCTCTTCGAGTCCTCTAGTTGCTCTAAGTCTAATATTTTAGCACTAAGTTCCATTTTCAGTTTCGTGATTTCTTTGTTAAGATTAACTTCATGTTCTTTACTCACGCCAACAACTGCAAAATAAATAAATGTTGTAGATAATTTAAGACATACAGGTATACTTTGTGTTATGGCTTATATAATGCTAATTACCTTTATTTAATTCTAACGTTTTATCATCTACGGCAGCTTGCAGCTGTGTCAACTTAGTGTTAAGATCTATAATAATTTGGCTGTTTTCCTTATTTAATCTTTCTAAATTCTGCTTTTCAGTTTCTAACTTTGATTCAGCTAGTTGCAGTTTCGCAGTTAATACTGAAACTTGTGTTGCGTATTCAGTCTGCGCGATCGCCATTTTTGTTTTGGCTTCGTTTAGTGCCCTTTCAGAATCAGTCTTTAGTCGAGTCAGTTCCTCCGACATGCTCTTGCCTAATGAATCTTTTTCGCTTTCTTTTTCTTTAAGGAGAGCGTAAGCTTCATCTAATAGTTTCTGCAGCTCCGACGATAACACTGAAATAGGATTAAAATATTGATGTCAGATGTAGTTAAGCTAATTCTGTTATTATTATAATATTCCGTAAAAATAGTGTGGGAGTGAATGATGAATTCTCAGGTAGCAAACACTTCATCCAAGACACTAGAAATTTCCCTACCACTAGTAAGGGACTATACTAGGGAGTAGACTAGTCACTAGTAAGGCCTCGTGGCTAGGTTGCGGGAATGTTCGAAAGAGATACCGCGGCCCTGGAATACAAAGGGCAAAAGAAGGAACATGGATGGGTTTTAGTCAGTACAAGTCTGTCACTCCCTGCCGCTCCGCCCAGAGCGCGAGGGGTCATTTGATGATTTCCCATCCGTAAAAAAAAGAAAGGGCTCGCGGCTAAATAAAATTAGCTGTACGAGTTGATCTTCAAAGTTAAGCAACCGTTACCGTGGTCGGTCGGTGGATGGGTCCATTAAGTACCGAGATTCCTCCGTGCATGGGAAAGCATGTTAAGCCATTGGTCCCAGCTGTCATTTGTAGATATTTGGTAGTTGTTGCGATTAGCTGGAAACCTAAAACTGACCACCAGGCTTGTGGAGGTCAGCCAGGTAATAGCTCCATGTGAAATGCTGTTCTTCAGCTGCATCCGGTGAGACTGAAAGCCGATGAGGGGAAAGGCTAGGCAGATAGTGATAGAACTACTCACTTTGCGCGGCTGCGAGTTCCTCCCGATGCTGTTCAGCGGCAGCCACAGTGTCGGCGGCGCGCTGGTCCTCCGTCATGCGCAGCGCGGTGGCCGTGGCCTCCGCGCGCGCCGACGTCAGGTCTAACTCTGCCTCCAGGTCACGGATACGATGCTCGCGAACTGCTTTCTCTTGCTGGACATACGAACATTGAGATGAAATAAAAAATCCAACAGATTGCTGGAAGCAATTTTCTCAGTGGAAATGAATACAGGTTGTAAGGGACTTCGGCGCACCAATTCAGTATCTAAAAAACTGTTTAATTCGTACAAAAGTGCTTCGCAATCTATTACCGACGACGCGGTAGAAGTGGCGAAGTTCTGGGCTAACAAAATATAAGAATTGCCGCGCCAGCGACACGAAGAAGAAGAAGAATTCCCTTACACTGTATTTTATGGCGAACCTAACAGTAGCTGATGTTTTCAAATAAAAGCTAATTTAGAACTCATTTATTCTTCTCTTGTAAAATAATTCCTCTCGAACTTACCTCCATCGCTTCTTTATATTTCTGTAACAAAAAATATATATTTAAAATCAACAAATGAACCAATTATACCAAATTCTAAATGAATTATTCCAGTTTACTAGAATGTTCAAACATACATTATAATCTTCTCTATTAATATTCTCCTCTTCTGTCCTGAACATGAGGTCTTCCACCTTCTGCTTCTCGTCCTCCAACAGTTTGTTGATCTTGTCTAACTCCGCCTTTAGCTTACTGTTCTCAGAAGTCGCCTGAAACAGAAAATCAAAACATCTACTTCTAAAGGCTTATTTGACTTATGCCCGCGGCTTCGCCCGCAGTTGAGTTCGATAACTGTCCCACGGATCGCAGTACCGGGGTAAAAAGTATTCCATATAGTAATCCAGGTTTTAAACTACCTGTGTGGCAATTTTCATCCAAATCCGTCGAGTATTTTTTGCGTGAAAGACGACAAACATCCACCCATCCTCATCAACTATCACATTTATAATATTAGTAGCATTATGTAAGTAACTAACATTAAACCTAAATAAAAAAATAAAAACCGGTCAAGTGCGGGTCAGACTCGCGCACGAAGGGTTCCGTATAATTATCTAAAAAAAAATATCTAATTGGATAGTTGACGCCAATTAGATATTTTTTTTAGATAATTATACGGAACCCTTCCCTTCCTTCCCCGGCGTGTATGGAGACACCCTTTAATTTTCAACTTTTGTTTATTTTTTTGGATTTTTTGCTTTATTTGTGCTGTAAGGCCTTGCTTTTTGCTAAATTTCATGATTCTAGGTCAAAGGGAAGTACCCTATAGGTTTTGATTCCTTTGTGAAATCGCATAATATGCGACATAAACAGTCTTATCATTTGATCGCGTTGACTTACAATTTTGATTTTTTCATTGCTCTATGCAGGTAGCAGACCTGAGTATTTGGTATTAATTTCAGCTTGATACCACCACGCATTCCTGAGAAAAAGGACCTTGACAGACAGACAGACTGACAACAAAGTTATCCTATAAGGGTTCCGTTTTGCCGATTGATGTACGAAACCCTAAAAAAAACAATAAAATAACTTTTTATTTATACAATGTTAACTACTTATCCATTTTTTTGCTCACATTTTACTTAAAATCTTTTTGAGATGTTGATAGGTATCTAAAAGCTTAAGGAATATTTCAAAGGTTCCAACATAGGGTCTCGCTTTCACACTATCAAGGGTTCGTATATAAACCGCTTGAATAGATTCCAGTCTTGATATCATGAAAAGAAAGTGTAACGTCCTCAAAGAGAGGGCAATAATGCTCCCCACTCGATCTTTTTATACAAAGTCAGCTCAGAGGCTTGTTGAAAAGGGAGGGAAATATTTGAAGTGCCTCTTTCCCTACTTTCCTCAAGTTATTACTGCAATAAAATCATAAGTGCAATTTCTGTGAGTTTATTGATCTTCGTAAAAACCCATCCGTTGTTATTTGACTTGAGACTTGAAGATTTTTTTGTTGGAGATATTACTTTTTGTTTCAAGTTATTTGATGATCGAGTTGTTTTTAGAGAACCATTTAATTCGTTTTGCGTTTTATAGCCAATATCAATAAATATAGTAATATTAAGTCAGAATTATGATGAAACTGTTAGCGGTTATTTACGACAGCGACTGATCTCGATGTTGTCTCAAAGACACTGTATTCTAACTTCGTTACTATTTTTGTTTCATAATATTTCTGAGAGCTTTCCTTATCTGCTTTAATAAATGAAATGCTCAAGTATCGTTTTAGAATATGGGCCAAAGTCCTTAACCCCAATCCATCTATTGGCAGCCATGCCTTGAAACGGCCAGTAGACATAAAGTAAGACTAATCACAATCTAAAAAACAAAAGAGCATTCATCTAAAGAGATATATTAGAGGAGCTCGTGGTGGAGCCGCACGGGTCGATCTTCAAGATTTCAGCAACGTTTGCCCAGGTCAGTCCGTGAATGGGTGACCGACTCAAGCATGTCCGTGTATTAGAAAGCACGTTAAGCTGTTAGTCCCTGTCTCGATCCTTTAGATCTTTGTACGGCGGTTACAGTTAACCAGAATTTCGAAAATCTGTCCACCAGTCTTTCCAAGGGGTGTCATAGCAGTACCAACTGGGTTGTTGAGGTCAGATATGTATGGTATTCAGCTGCAATACGACTGGAAGCTGACCCCAACATAGTTAGAAAGGCTAGGCAGATGATGATGATCTAAAGAGGTATTATGCTTTACCTGTGTGGCCTCCTTCTTGAGTTGCGAGAGGGCGCTCTCAGCGCGGTCAGCCTGTAGAGATATCTTGGCCATCTCCGCTCGTTCCAGCTCTCTTTCTCGCATGAGGCGCTCTAAATGTTGCTGCTTCTCCCGAAGAAGCTCCTGTTATTAGAAATATTCGTCATTCTGGTGTCCCTACAGTTATAATTTTATAAAATAACAGTATGCAATATTTCACAATAATAATAATTAATCATACTTATTAGGATCATGTTCCACAATACACCAAGTAGCTAGGAGACTAAGAGTAGACCAACAAGGTAGAGAGGCCAGCACATCAAGCTACCCGAAAATATCAAATTTTCCCAACCAACCTTTCAAGGTTGTGTCCTAGTGCTTTTGAGCGATAAAGTTGAAAATCTATTAAATGAATTTGACAGATTGTAGTAGCTTGCTGTGCTGCAGTCTGTACAACTAAACTAACGTAATAACAACTTAATAAGTACTAACGTACCTAATCAAAGTCTTCTTAATAAATATTTAGACCGCAAAATACATTCATCATTCATCACCTATTATTAAGTGGTTTACAAATAATATATTCTGCGAACTTATAAAATAACAAACAGCAGGTTTCTGCCTCATGGCGCGTTTCTGGCAGTGACAGGTTTGCGGTATCATTCTTCTGGAGTATAATATTTATTCGTAGCAATCATAAACATTCAACTGAAAATAAACATACATACAATGGTTAGGTACGATACAGCGATTTTCGGATCTTTACCAAAATAGCTAAGTCGATTTCACACTCAGATATCACAATATTTCATGCTAGCTCTGCTTATCTTACTGGCAACCTACCCTCGCATTACTCTCATTCTCCCGATGGAGAAGTATTGAGGACAATGACTTTGTGGTGCCACCCAGTCTGCCAGTTTTATACTCAAGTCGACGAGCAGCGTTGCAGGAAGAACGATGTTCCAGGCTTTGCCGCATTCTTGCTGAATAAGCGATGTTTAATTTTATTATCAGTTCCATCAAACTTACCTCCTTGCCTTTTTCGTTTTTGCCCTTTTGGATAAATACTGAAATGCAAAGGCATACTGTATGCATTTATTTTACATATTATGTAAATAAAATAATAATATGCAATTTGTATACGGCAGGCACGCTGCTGAAAAATAACACCCGCCTGCCATTAGACACATGCATGCATGCATAAATAATTACCCTATCATGGCGAAGGGTATAAAGGAAAAGCCATAATTTCATTTTTACGTTCATTTCACTGTATGGAGCTGTTTTCTTTTTAATTATTCACACTTACCTACACGCAATACCTTATTAGGTATCGCACCTACGTTGTTTAGGTCGAAAAACATTGATGTATTTTATAAAGCACAAATCGTGTGATAATATATTTTAAACAATAAGTTGTTTATGATTTAAAATGCCGACTAATTTAGTCAGAATTGTTGTGTAGTTGTATTGTACTTATACCTCAAAGCAGCATCTGTTCTATTCTAGCCAAATCAATAACATTGTTGCGAAATGCCAGCTTATGTACTACATATACATGGTTATAACTTTGTCGGTAGGAACAAGGGACGGTCCCTATTTCCCTAACGTAACAATGCCTCCGGGGTGCAATATCTAATTTTCCGCTCCAGTTTGTAGTACCTCGGTTTCATTTCAATTTCGATTCTGAATCAAAATCTCGTAATATTTTATTCCATTTATAATTTTGGAGAGAAGAATCTGAAGACTTTCCGTGAGCCTACGGTTCTACTGTCTACACCCCAAATGGAAATATTCTCTAAGTAGGTAAGTAATATTAAGTAAGTATCACCTGGCTCTTTTCAGAACCAACGTCTCTTAGGCTTATAGCCAAAAACCACCCTAGCTAGTTTAAATCCAAAATGGAAATTTGCCTCAGTAATTATAATTGTAGTAAGTTATTATTGTTGATTAACTTTACGACTTAATACACCCAGGCATGTTACAAAGTCATGCAAAACCTCGGTACGATTCTGTAGCTGTCTAATCAGGCTATAAATAACTAACCTACCTAATACCACAGTAAATAAAACGGTTCAAATACAATACATACTAGGAGTAACTAAGCTTAGTCATTATAAAATATCCAGGCTACACAGACGGGTAGACAGATACCGATCAATACCGCGTCATTAATACATAAATAACAGCCCTAAGTACGTTATCTATGCTTACACTTAGGTACAGCTGATTACCTAAAGCATAATTAATACTCTAGCGTAGTAGACCCAGCCCAAATCTATAAATAAATAACTTGATCATATCATAAACTACTAGGTACCTATATATTATGCTATCTATACGTGATACGAAGATAAGTAATCGAACGAATAAGAACAACAACAATTTGCACTTATTTGTGATTCATTTTCATAGACCCGCTTATCTCAGCTAAGTAATCTTGTATCGCTGCATTCTTTAAGTCTGTGGCACAGTGTAGTTATAGTGAAGTTTATTTTAAGCGGACAAAACATAGTGTAGCCTTGAGCCTTGACGACGTCACGTTTAATTACCATTTCAATACACGACTTGTTATTGTCTTTTTATGAAGAAAAACTTGTGAAAATAACGTGCAAATGGCGCCGCATTGATCTATCATACTTTACTTATTTATAGAATGGCTTACAGCTGTGTAGTCTGGCTACCCACGTTACAAAGAGGGGGATTATGTCTGTCTGCGCAGGGAGGCATCTAATCCTTCCCCATTGTATCTCTATACAAGCACCGTCTGGCTGCGAAGAGCGATAAACCAAATCCTAATTTATATTATAGACCAGTATTATATACCAAAACTTAGCACCATTCACTGTAGCTGTCATCTTTATTCTTTCCGAGAAAGTCCAAACCTCGCGTTACTTAGATTAACTTTGTTTCGTGGGCGTGCAAAACCTATTTTTGTACACGCACACAGTGACAGATCCCATTTATTCTAGAATACTAAACAATTGCGTCAGTCCCTTCCCAAGGTCTGCGAGGTGTTAGGTATTCTCCAGAGGCTGTGGGTGACGGTGACGAGCTATCTGGCATGACCTAACTCCACGTAGGCAGCACGTAGTCATGTCATGTCCACTCCTTGTCTAATAAGTATTAATAATAACTGTAATTTATGAGACTATCATTTGCTAAATTGGTATTAACGATATTTCTTCGCGTAGGCTTCTTTGGCTACTTAAGTAGATGTTGTGCTATTTGCATAATATTGGGGGAAATAACGGTATAACTAAATAGTATTTCTGAAGTAGAATTTCATCCAAATACATATAATAAACAAGAATTAGGAAGAAGGATAAATAGATCTAGTACTTTACTGGCTCAGTAGATATATTGCGCACTCGTGCACTGACTGTTTGGACCACCCGCATGAGAGAAAATAGAGTTATCGATTGCGGAAATGTTCCAACGGCTGGGACCGTCTGGAAACGAATTCGCAATTTCCGAATACGAGCTGTTCACTTGAGCAGATACTATCTCCATATAAGGATGGATATATGCGGGAACAGGGTGGCTAAAGTATGCATTTCGTTAATTTAGCATTCCTATGTTGATTCAACGAAATGAATATGCATACCGTTGATACCCATTAAGGACACTGGTGCAAGACTTTAAGTTGGGTGTGTAATTAGCTACGTCATTATAGCCGTCCCAGAAATATTTATAGGTAGCACTCAGCTGTAATATCGAGAATTCTATTTGCGTACTGCTACAAATTATGAAATTAGTTAGAAGTAACAGTTAATATGAAGCTCGCGTAGTCCCGTGAGAGATTTGTTATGTTAGGATCTAGTACGAGGAGCCTCTAGGCATGTAATATTAATAGGGTCTCGTCCGTCATCTAGGAGAGCCTATGGAAAATGGGGTAGGTACTACATAATATAGCAGCTGCCTACGCAAATAATGGGGTCCAAAAGGTTTTAATATTAAATCCTTGGCACTCAGAATACTCCTTGATCCGGAATATGAAATTGGCATGAACAGAAAAACTATCGAAGATAGATGATATTCAGAGTTATTTTATATTCTTCCTAGCGACCCGCCCCGGCTTCGCACGGGTGCAATGTTATTCATATAAACCTTCCTATTGAATCACTCTATCGTTTAAAATAAAAGCATCAAAATCCGTTGCGTAGTTTTAAAGATCTAAGCAGACAGACAGCGGGAAGCGACTTTGTTTTACATAGGTACTACGAGTATGTTGTGATTTCTGTTGCAAGTGGTTTTGCTTGGGTCATCGAACTCGTGTCATGGGAGAGATTTATGCATGACTAAAGGGTTAATTTGGATATCCAACTTGTGAAGAAGAACTTTCAAATTGGTTAGCTCGATTGGTAGTCTCCCACGAGAGGCCGTCTTGGAACAGATATGCATTCGAGACTTACTACGTGATTTAAGTAGGAAGATGCCTAATTAATTAGACGATTTAGCTTATAAATATAATCACAACAGTGAAGGAAAATGTGTCATGACGCAAAATGTACCTAGCTACGCATGAATAATGTATTATTAGGTTTTGTCTAGTGAAACTGGAAACAAGAGGTACTACCGAGTTCACTGAGAGCCTGCCAATTTTCACCCTTATCCCTTCATTTATAAGGTTGAAAAGTGGCCGATCGTCAGTGAACTTGGTACCTAGATTGCTCTAACATAACGGATCTACCCCCAGCCTTGTAGAACAACGTTAATAATCAGATAAATACCAAAGGAGATACGAATTTACATAGAGAATACCCGCACCGGCACCCATATTTACATACAAAGATATTCTAATAACCACACCTCCATTCATGCATATCGATGGTCTTGCCAGCTAATATGAAACAACTTGCTATAATCGGCCTCTTGACAAAGCTATTAAAAAGATTATGTGGGCGTTGACTTCCTCGAGATTTGACGAAAACTAAGGTTTTTCTCGCATTTTCCATAATCATTCATGTTAAAAGGAATTTATATTTTATGAACTAGGATTTTTACGACGTACTCCTTTCAATACCACCGCTTTTATTATAGCAATAGACAAAGTTTCTAGATTAAACATTTTATTTACCGTATACTATCTATCATCAAGATAACAACCGTGCTTGTAAAACTATTCTAAGAAAATTATATGATGAAATTGTTATAATCATAATATCATCAAGAAAGGCGTCTCTAGCGCGAATTTCGGGGATAGAATCACGTATTGAATTGAAAAGTACTAAGAATAGGATAATAAAGATTTATGGCTTTAGGAACTTGAAAGTGTTTCATTAGGTAAGCAATAAAACGCGTCAGTTTCATACTACATGTGATTTAAAGAACAATAAACCCTTTAGTTTCACTTTTATGATTGGAGGCGTGCAACAATAAATAACACAAAGTAAAAATAAATAAGCCATCAAACGGAATTTACGAGTGTTGGGCCCGCAACACGATTCGGTTATGTCGAGCGCCATAAAAACCGCGTATCGCCTGTGAATATCAAATTGCTTTACCACAATAATCAGTCAAGGGCACAGAAGTCCGGGGCCAGTACGAGCAAAGCACTTGTAACTTCAACACTTTCGCTATGTTTTGACAAACATAGCGAAAGTGTTGAAGTTACAAGTTGTTTCATATTTCTCACAAACCATCGGGCAATTCGCACATGCCTTCAGAAGCTATTGTATGTACAGCGTTATAGATGCAATAAAACAACAGTTAGGTAAATCTTAATTATTTATTATCACCATAAAACGAGGGATAATGAAGGTAGGACAATAATACACAGTGAAAGTAGTACAGTTTATTAAAACTAATGTTTATTTATTAATCACTATTTCGTTCTCACAAAATTACGTTTTACAAGAAACTATTCTAAGTTTTTGTTACTCTAATAGTAGAGATTTTAATTACTAGTTATAACAACATTATATTAATATTAAAGGTGAAAACCTATCTTAGCAGCAATGGAATGCTTGTGTTCAAATGAGTCTTTATATTATGAATATCATCATTACTTACAGGCACTGGTCAGTTAAAACTAAGAAAAAATGTAAACAATAAAATGCATCTAAAACATAAATGTAACTCAATATCTTCATGATTTTTCTTCAAAAAAATATTTAATAAAATAAACCAAAGAAGTATCACAGCTTTGCTATTATGAAAAGGACTGAAATTCTGACATGGCTATCTATTACAATATGTGTATTGCCAGAAATTTGCAGGTGTATTGTCGGAACATGATCATCATTAAAATAAGTGTGTTTTGTACTTAGAAGTGCGCTATAATTGACAAGTATTGTCTCTTAAGAATTACTACATTGACCCTGTTGGGCAACAGGACGGCTTGGGACACTAACATCATTAATTGTTAAAAGTTTAGTTTGTAAGTATACAAATCAACGTCAAAAACACAAATAAATTACTATTACGTACATTCGTTGTCGTTTTCATTAGTATGAAAGAAACAATCTTAAAATTAAGCTGCTCAACATTTTGAACGTTCAAAACAAAGGAAGCCCCGTGTCGCCGCCGGCGCAGTTGGAACACACTGGCGCCGCACGTGTACTGAACTTCAGAACACTAGTAAGGATGGCTGTAGGCTTAGGTCCTTACTAGTTTTGTGTGAGTTCTGACGTTTGGCACACGTACGGCGCGCGTGCAGCCAGCCTACCGCGCGGCGATGGTGGGGTACTGTACCTGCAACGCGTTCTTCGCGGATACCGGTGTGGAGGAAGCTCGCGGACCACCGACACGCTGCCGCCGTGCCGTTAGTGACAGTGCCAAAACGCAACAAACATGAGGGAAAACAACACGCGTTAACGCACTCAACTCACTGCATGGTGTATGACGCTGTACTCATAGATGAGGAATTCAATGATATATCAGTTTGAACAATCAGCGTAGCTTTCCCAAATAATTTACTATGAATTAGTCAGTTGACTTCTTTGATCAATTTCTTAAGTCGTCTTTGAATGCGAAATTGCAAGACCGCATTTATCTCACTTGACCACATCAGTATGAATCACATCTATCAGTACAGCTGAAACCTTAATGAGCTTCAACGGCACTTAATGCCAGTCCACTGGTTTCTCTGATACACCATAGAGTGAAATAACACAACACGACAGATGGTGTGTGACTGTGAGACACACACCAACTGACGTACTAGCAAATTATAAAAAGCTCTAAAAACTAAAACTACTGAAGTAATGAATAGAACCTCCTCCTTTTTGGAAGTCGGTTAAAAATAGAGATGTACGAAATCTACTAATGAGGTGCTAATGTATAAAATATGTATATTGTATTTAGGGAGATGATTATATTTTAAGTTTAAGTGATGCGTAGGATTCGTGTCCATATTCGAAATTTTTGAATAAATAGGTAAGTAGATATAATAGAAAAGTTTCTACTAAGTAAGTACTAGTTCGTGTGTACCGAACTATTAGGATAAGTGGAATTCATTAGATGCACTTAATATACGAATTCTTTGGATAAATAAGTCTTTCAATGGAGCGTCCAGCAATCAAGCTCTTGACAAACTCCAGGCCTTCATTAAATAAAAGGCACCTATCACAAAATGGGTTAATGATCACATAATATGCAAAACAATTGTTAATTCACACAACATATAGTTTTGTCGTATAGTACAGTCCCAAAAGTAGTCTTAAAAATAATATCACAGTCCGAAAACGTGTTTTTAGACAGTACGATATGACTATTATTGCAGTCTTTTGAAAACTATATGGAACTAAATATGGGCATACTAAAAGCAAAATGATATGAAGTACTACGTCCAAACGTGTCTTCGATTCACTACTATTTTAAGATAAAAATAGAAAATAATATTATCAAATGAACTATGTAAGTATTTACTAAGTACTAATTAGTGAATCGAAAACTAAATAAAAAAATAAAACAGATAAAATAAATTAACACAAGGGCCAAACCAAGGAGTGCCAGCTACAGACCATAAATAAATTCAAACCAATTGTCATGCAAAAATAAGCAATTTCTAGATGAATAGATACCATCACTTTTGCATGTCATCTCGTTAGCCAGGGTCTTGTTCAGGTAAATTGTTTTCACGCACTGTATCATGATGGCAAAGTACAGGCCTGAAGGTTAGCAGTATCATATAACTTGTACAGATTGTACTTTAAATTGAACATAGAGACTAGCCTTCGTGACGCCGATTACTGCTCGCTGCATAACAGTGCAATTTATACAATTAACTTGCATATAGCCTGTCACGCAACTAGCAGTAGGGTCAGCTAAATTCTTCGAATAGTGTACAATGGGTCTTGGTTTATTTGTAGTTTTCTCGGCCAACACCAAAATATCACAATTATAAGAAGCTACCAAACGATCAATCAAAACTAACAAGCCAAGACTCGATACTGCGTCAATTGATGAAATCGTACTTTCTGAAGCATTTAATTCAGATGTACACCACATAGGGGTACGTGAACTGAAAGGGAGACACGCAAGAGAAATGGTAACTTTTCCCGAAGCCTGAAAAGTGAGTGCGCGGCGGCGGCATCTCCACGAATATGTCGGTACTTGTAGCTGAGGCGACCCCGCGGCTGGCCCGAGTCACGGCGGCCGGCCGACCCCCCCACCGCACCACCTCGCCGCCGCCGCCCCGCGCACTCCGCGCTACCGAGCCGCTGGCGCTGCTGCCGCTCGACTCACTGCGCCGTGACCGCTCCGACCGACTGTCGAAGCTCAGCACGCTCTCTGAGCACCGCCAAGACTTTGGCAGCGTCTCGCTCGCCCAACGTCGAGGAGTTAGCTCCTTACTCTTATCGTTCGACTGAAATACTATATCGTAATAGACTCGCGGCTTCGGCAGAGCGATGATGGCGCAGCGATCGTGTTCGACGTGCTTGACGAGCAGCGTCTTGTCGAGCAGGCTGGGCGCGCTGCGGTGCGGGCGTGCGCGGGCCGGCAGCGGCGGGGATCGTGGCGAGCGAGGTTCAGCCGAGCGCGCGCGGGGCTAGCCTACCTGAGCGCCCAGCGACGTCACCCCGAGCCTCACCCCCACGCGAGAAGACGCGATAGACGTGCCCAGTGACGTCAGCGATTCCCGCGAGTTGGAGCGCCGCAGAGGAGTTGCACGTCCGTTGTTGTGGATGGCGCACGCGCCTGGCTTGCGGTTTGATGGTGACCGTGACACTTTCGAGACGGGCGCGAACAAGCCGAAGCGGGGTGAACATTCGAAATACCTGAAAGAGGAATCGCAATCGGTATGATATGGATACAAAACCCAGGACTTGAACAGTTAAACTATCCTATTAATTGGTTTGAAAACTATACCTCTTTCCATCTACTGAGCCATCATTTTTTCCGAGTGGATCGTCGAGTTCGACACCCGCCCAGACACCAGTGGCAAAATCGGTAACACCAACATAACGCAATGTACCGGCTTTACTGCCGCGGCTGCTAGATACTATGACGCGGTCTCCCACACGGACATCTCCGTTGGTCGTTGTCGATATTGATGCATCTATGGAAGAAAATATGGATTAATTCGAATTGTCGCAGTTAGTGCTATCCAGAAGCCATGTGAGGTCGCTGAGTATTACTCACTCATCTTGCTGCTGACGATGCTACGAATGCTGCCGTTTGGTGATAGTGCGCGTCTTTGCCTGGTGCCAGACGGCGGGCGTTCGAAGACGCTGCCCGCGTCCGATATTGGAGATGCATCGTGAGGAGCATGGGTGAAAAAGGGCACGCGGGTCAAGCGAGTAAGTCGAGAGAAAACGCCACGCTTCTCTGGGCATTGGAAGTATCGGACCCCAGCTACAGAGCCGTCGTTTTTACCTGAAAAAAATTAACACAAGTTAGAACAAGCAAACAACAAACCAGAGCATTTTAAAAGTTTCTAATGTAATGGTAATCATACCAATAGGTTCGTCAAGCACAATGCCGGCCCAGTCGCCGGGAGCGAACTGTGTCTCGCCAATATATGCGATCTGGCCGGGTTTTGTGCCACCCACCCAAACTCGTTCGCCAATTATGAAGCTGTCAGTATCCTCTGTTAATATAACACTATGATCTGAAATAATACATCAACACATTACAATTTAGAAATAGATTGTATTTTACCTGAAAACCCCAAGAAGTTTATTCTGTTATAGAAAATATTTTCTGTCATAAGAATCACTTAATCCTTTGTGGTTCCTAGAGAAAATAGAGTAGAAGAAAGTTGATGTCTAACGAGTATTGTAATATAGCCTTCTGAATATGCATGGCTCTCGTCACTATTCCAAACACACATATCGGGAATATGAACTGAATATGTACCGTTGTATGCAAGTGCATGGGCCACCGGGGTGACTCGCTAACTCGTTTGCATATCTTACATCAACATTGCGGACTTTCGTTTCGTTTGAAACACTGAACAAACTGCAGTTGACTTCGGAGAGATCCACTACGCGCTGCAATAGAATCCAAAAACAAAAAGCTCATGCTTTCAACCGTCCTAAAACTGCGCGCAAACACCATGGCAAGCACAACAAATCAAAATATTCGAACATCTATAGAGCATGTGATGGGTGCGGTCTATGGTGCATGGATTGATTGCTATGTATAATATAAGTGAATCTTAAGATACGGAGCCAAAATTCGTTCCACGACAATCGTGAGTTGTGGCGTAATATAAAATAAAATTGTAACGTAGATTAATGAACAGATAGGCATGGGAATGTCACGTATTGTCGTGGAGTAATGTTGGCAAGAGATACCGTGCTAGTTACCTGATGACCTCCGCAGGCCAGCCTCGCTGAGGCGGCGCGGGTGCTTCTCCCACAGCGCGTCCATGGAGGTGACACTGAACGTGCTGCTGGCTGTGATACACACAAGCGACACACACATACACATTAGCCTCTAACTATTAGACAAGTGCTCCTACTGTTCCTACTTCACACGTCTCGCTACGTTTCGTAACAGTTCCGCTCGTTATGAGAATTTTGACATTTAGGTATTACCTCATAATTGAATTACATATGCATCTGAGTACACAAGCAAGATACGGTTTATTGCTCTTATTATGTTACTGCATATTGTTTACTAGTAAGTATGTAATTTTAAAGTGCTCCGTTTCGGTAGATACGTACTGTCTGAAATTTAACGTCTGAATAAACTGGGTCGTGTCAATTCCTAAATGTAGGTTCCTACGTATTTGTTGCAAAAATGACAAATGATACGACGTGCGGACCAAAACTGAAATATATGAATTAATTGCAAAATATCAAGTTGTTTCTATTTCTAAATCACCAGTGTTATTAGTTAGCTTATCCTCAGTAAGAAATTAATTGTTGTTTCTTTGTTTGCAAATTGTGAGACTAAATTCGTTACAGAAAAAAAAGCTAAACAAAAGATAAGAATTATGAATCGATTGTAAAACAATGTCACTAATTGATCGTAGGCGAGCGCCTCTACTTGTTGACACGCAATCGATGCAATGCGATTGAAACGCGAAGCATTTCAAACGCGGAAACCGACATTGTTAATGGCTGATTAACCAGAGTCCCGACGTGCTAGGGATGCATCGCATACGGCGCTATAGTCTCATTAATTCATTAGTAACTCATCAATATTAGCTATCATCATTCCATTCTACCCTCAATATTAATATTTTACTTGTCTTTGACATGCACTGTACCTGATTTCTGTTCCGCTCGTATGTAAGTTAATTAAGGCTAGGCATCATTCAAATGTTTTGCTGTTACGAAATTAGATTTCCTAATGCTTATGTTGTGTCAAACCAAATTACTGCTGGTTATATCTTCTCACATCATGTTTTGTGGTAATGCCGTCCCTTAGCGCTAAGAACCATCACCATGTTACTACCTATTTACATTATTTACAGAGCATGCCGCCACCTCTATAGTTATTATTAGTAGTGACCAACTTACTAGATGCCTTGCGGTGTGATCGCGGTCTCTCCGGCAGACTGCTAGAGACTTCGTCCTCCTCGGCTTCAATTAAATCTGAACCATTTTGTCGAGACAGAAGAGTGATATTATGAATAAGTGAAATTAAAACTATATGTACAGATAGAACGATAATGAGAGGTGATGATATCGTGTACTGTGCGTGCTTGAAGTTCATACACGAGAAGCATGGACCATGCACGCTTATCGTGCTCTCATGCAATCATAAATAGGACATTTTTCATAATAGTTGCAACCTTGGACATGCTGGAGCTCACCTGATAAATGTTTTCTTGAAGAGTCGTCACTGAGCTTCCTTAGCGTGTCCGTGGAACTGCCGTCTAAGACAACAAAAAACAAAGACACATAAAGCAAAAAATAAAAACATGCCGACCAAAAAATACAGAGATGATATAGAATTATCTTGAGACAGATGGTAGAATTAGTTTACATGAGTATGTACATTGCACTCGACATGATCACAAGAAAACGATGGTATTTTGATGTTTATAATGATATAGAGATGGTTCGCGACATTAAGGCAGAGTTTGATAAATCCACATAACTTAGGAGCGTGTGAAACACCCACTGTAGACTATAAACACAAGGCACAACTGGTATCTACGTCCACACAATTGAGTAGGCTCACAAACTGTCGTGGGTGATGATAATGTTATAACTTCAAAGTTGTTTATTCATGAAAATTGATTACTCTTTCGATGTGTTATGCTCAATTAGTGCTATTCACCATAGAAATAATTTAAATGAGACAGAAGTGTTAGATTATGGTAGTTTAAAGGGTAATGGTTTCCAATATAGCTTTGGATCGATGCCGATGGTGTCACGACACTTAACTTGCACTGATCCGAGTTATATGCTAAGACACGCTGACACGTGCGGAGCCGGCCGCCTTGTAGTAGCTTATGTCCGGCACTGATCGTCCGAAGCCTGATTAATCATCAGAGACAATTGCGCAGCGGAGCGACCTTGTGGACGCGCGTGGGCTTTACATCATAACCGAGTGGTGTGACAAGTAGCTCATCTCCTAAGACTAAACGAAGAACGCACGTTTAGAAAGTGAACTTTTTTGAAAGGACATTATACCGTACGTACTTTAGACAGTGACCTAAACACAATAGACGATAAAACGCTACAATTTGATATAAACTTCTGTAAATTAAACAAACTGTCGTGTGAGCTATAATTTGCAGCAATTTGCGACCAATTACGATATAATCAATAACAGTGATCAATCAAACCACATGCTATAATTAAAATATGCAGTGTGCAATCATCACGCACCTGTTCCTCAAACCCCGAAGCTTTTCCGCATAGGTTTATATTGCATTTGATTGCTCGTATTATTATACATGCGACCACATCATGTAATGACTTTAATTTTCTAACCAAACGAATGACTATAATAAAACATCGAGTCATAATGAATTCAAATGAAACTTGTCTGGGACAAATTAAAGCTAGAGCACAGTGCACTGCAGACACTCATAAATTATGAACTGTATAATAGGCTGCGACTAGGGGTTCCTTGATAATTTTCGCAGTTGCAAGTTTTCCCATAATTACTACAAACCGTTTCAGTCTACCTTAGATAACTTATAGATTTTGCGTGTTTGTCTTGATGGCAATACGGTTTATTGCGTCGTTAACTTGTAGACGTGTACAATAACAATAAAAACAAATGATTTATCATCCATGACCTTCGGAAGGACTTCGTTTAACCACTTTTGTGGCTTGGCGACTCATGCAACGTGGTCATCGCGATAACACAATATCAAAAAATACTCGTAATTGTTAAAAACATCGTCTCGTTTCCATATCATCGGTGTTGATGCGGAAACATTGTTTTTAACTATTAGTCCATATTTCGTGGTCACATTTATTTAATTAGAGTCATTAACATAACAAGAAGGATTTTTTTCGAGTTTGTCGGACAAATGACGGACTTCTTTTGTCATGTAAAGAGGTACATTTGTCATTATTATTGAGTACATTCCATACTTTGACAAAGAGCTTGTGATTCAAGTGGCAAGGACGAACTGTATTGAAGTAGGTAAGAAACAGTTGGATATAAAAGACAAAATTAATGTTCATGCAATAAAGTGCCAGCGATAACCTTTCGATAGCGTTTTTAAAAACAACTACATTATTTATACAATGGTATCATAACAGGTGTTATTATGTGACAAAGTTTGATCCCACGCTAATGTTCGTGTTCTCCGACCATACCTCATCGCGGGGGCGACCTCATCTAGTTCTGAATATTCCCCTTCTGTGAATCATATACAGCTTGAATTATCATGCAATCACAACTGTTACGTCACCCTATTAAGAGTTTAAAGCACTGTGTTGCCTATGGACAAGTCTACTGATAACGATTCAGCTTCAGTAAGTTTTCTCGTTTACTCCTACATTGTGCATTAATGCGTAAATCTTGTCGTCTGCTGACTTATCCCTATTACATCATTACCCTTTTACCACATTTCTGCCGTCATTGGAGGGTATATGTCAGATTGATTATCCAACCCTTCGGGGGATTCCAGTTGTAAGTTCGCCTTTGCGGTATTTCCACAAATCCGAGGTATAGAAGAGGATACGTACTCGTTATATATTGTTCATTATTCCACACAAGTTATGGAGTCGCGAACGGGAAACCGGGTTTGTACGGCGCTTCGAGCAACCGGTCTTTGCAGTACTAATGCGATCTTTGAACTCTGGGAGTTATTTAGTTCTTGTAATTTCATGCGATATCGGAGATTTTTCGGCTGGCCAAAGTGGAGCACTGCCTGACGCTACCAAAGAAACCATTTTAAAATTTCTTAAAAGAACCGCAATAATTATTTTCCTATACTTATTTAAATGTTTTAGCTGACTTTTTGAGAAGAGTTTTAAGCTGTATCTCCGTATTTTGAAAAGCTTCATGATCATGATTTATTCGTTGATTTGATTAGTTTTAGAACGTTAATGAAATTTCCGTGATGTACTGTAAAGTCGTGGAAAATCTTAATAACGTACATGTACCATCGATATTAACATCCATGCTAATACTTCGGGTCAGAAATATGATGTAACGGCTATAATAAGCAAACATCATTATTTATCCATTTTATTAGCATACCACGGATTACTCGGCAAGCGGCAACACAGCGCGAAGAAAAACTTTTCGGTACGACATTGGTTTTTGTGGTCAAGTTCAAGATGATGTGGCCGGTGTGCGCGATACAAACAAACAGATTAGAGATTAAATATTTATTTAATTCCTTGTAGGTTTTGTACCTTGTATGTATGTATTGTAGTATAATGTACGGTGACTAGGTAAATAGAATTCAAGGTATTTCATAGTTTATAGTACCTACAACGGCTACAATAACAACATGATAAGTCACTGGTGTGTGAAACCAAGAGTTAATCAGTGAGTAAGTCAATCTTCATCATAATGCCGATAACAGTCCGATAGCGATATTTATTTCATGTATAAATGATATTAATTTCGAATAAGAACGAATAGGTACTTCCGACTAGTTCCGATACAGATAACATTTAGTTTAAAAAAAAAACAACTGATGGTACAGTATAACTGTATGAATACCTACTCTAAATTACAAACACTTGAATAACCATTTACTTAAATTACTTTTATTACATGTTTTTAGTTCAGTCCTCAGTTCGGGCCGCAAATTAAAATGTAGTTAGCATCAAGTGTTCCAATTAATCGAGCTCTGTGTAGGTATCACACTTTCCCGCCGAATAGACACTAATTCGTCAATTAAGGACAATTTTGCGGTCAACATGAGAGTCGGCCACGCAATTGATGCAACGAAGCAACGAGATGTTGCAGGACAGATGCAATTCTCGATGGCAATTACTTGGTTTAATTAATAGGACATGTGAATCTGGCATCTGGCTTCGTTAAAAGATTTCACGATAATTAAGATCAATATGTACACGTGAATCTGCCTTGTAGTCTCGAAATTGTACCAACTTTTACAACGTATTTCTTAGTAGCCGATGCCAATTCATTGATAAAATAATACAATTACTCATGCTTATATCTCACGCACTGTATATTAGGCACTTGTTGCGTGATGATCGGGTATGACTCTGTATTCTCATTTCCTACCTTTCGCTTATTGCAAATGAAAAGCTTTTCTTTGAATTACAAGTCAAAATGATTACTATCATCACACTTATGTTATTTAGGAACTAAATTAGATATGGTTCATTAAACTTTGAAACGAAAATACTCAGTGCGACCGAGTTGGCGGGCAGACTGCTGCCGGGATTCTCGCTATGTATATCGCAACGATGAGAAATGGCAACAAGATCGTATCTATAGCGATGTCAATAAACACCAATGAATCATCGACCTCATATTTTAAGCAATTAATTGTGGAAACATTATCATAACTGAAATATTTATTGGCTGCAAGGCATTATGGGAAAAAATGGCGAATACATGAGTCACCAGCAGGTATGGGGACAATGATGGTCCTACCTTATAATAACAACGTGCTACGTAAACAGAAAGACGCGATACGCCAATTTGTATTCACTGGCAAATGACAATAAAGACTGATCATACCATTTATGGCGTATTTTAAGCCAAAAGCAGTATTTCACGAATTAAAAGAGGACTGCCCTTTACCATCTGACCAAAATAACAGATAAGTTATGTCACTCACTGCTGTGATGTTTATTATTACCACCCGAAACCCTTCCACGATTTATTAACCATTGTTTTAATCTAGGTAATTGGCAATGATGGAGATGCCGAAGCTATCAATAAGAACATTCAGGTATTCGAAATATCTGCGGCTATACATATAACGGAATATATAGAGATAGATATAGAGTAAATTGAATGTAAATCTGGTGTTTACATAGAACGCGACTGTCACGGTTGATTAGCTTAGACAGAACGTGGCTCGTTTGTAGGAGTTATCTATACATAATATATATAATATAATATGTATAATAGATCAACATAGCCATTACAAATAATTAGTCCCATTACAATGAATAATGTAGAATTAAAGATTGATCGAGACCGCCATCCTATTGGACTCCTATATTAGGAGCGCATATGGAATGAAATTCGATCTGCAATCAGGACACGTTCGCTCCCGCTACGATAATGGCGAGTAATGAGCCGCACAACACCACACCTGGCATGCTAATTGTGGATCGTCACACACGCTAAATGATGATAATTAATCCGAAAGAAGCAGTAAGTGGAGTGCAAGGAATATCAATCCGGCAGTGAAGATCGAGCCTTTCGCTCCATACGAAAACTTATAAATACGTAGAAAGTTGTACTCAAGAATCGGCTTAAATAGTTATGTAGTTTCACCAGATCATTGTTGTCCAGATACGAGATGGAAAATATCAATTGTCTCGGAAAACGCTTTGTTTCTTCGAAATTCCGCAAGGAAATAAGGTATACTTTGCAAAGCAGATTTTTTTCTGATCTGACATGGTGATATTATAACAAATGTCGTTTACCAAACAAGTTGTTGCCAAAATAATGAAAATAAGGAAACAGACACGGTTTGAGAACTGGTTGTCAATGACAAAAGACACAAGTCGCGACCTAAGCATTAATTTAGGAATTTAAAAATATAATAACTAACGGGAACGATGGCATCATAGCCAAATTTGACAAAAGATTTGAATTTCAAATGTTACCAGAACAAGAAACACGTTCGTAAATGTTACTAAACAAACTAATTTTAGACGCCTTTCTTAAAAAATATGATGAGCAGTCCGATTTAAACGTGACAAATGTGACAATCAAAAGGAATGTAGGGTAAGGCACTACATAATTTGTGTTGAAATGCGGATACCATTACAAACGGTTAATGGCATTATTACGCTTGATATCTGTAATGCAACTGGCATTGGCATTACTAGAAGCGAAACAGTTAGGTGTGGGCCTAGTCACGAAGTTCTCACGGCTGCAGATATACCGATGCTTATCTCCAGCCCATGATAAATGCATCAAATAACGCTAAGCTTGCAGGGCGTGGAAATTACTGAAATTATCTGTACTTACTACACAGTACGCTAGAAAACCTATCCATTAAGATGCTGATATTCAAGTTTGGATATCACGCGATGCTATACCTGGCATTATTATCAAATTATCATAACCTAATGCTTTCTGTTAACATACAAGTGCTAATTACTACTGTTTTGGTAGCTATGCAAAACAGTCGCCCGCATGCCAATTATTAAACCACGCGGATGGAATGATGATGACATCAACTTTGTATACGTAAATATATCTTGTCGGAAAAGATTCTGGGGCAAACCCTTTAACAATGGCTAAAGCGTCGTTAGCACATATGTGTACTGCAGGTAAACAAGGTGAATCAGCGGTGTTACTACATGCTTAAAGTATGGATACATGGAATTGAAACCTCGGCAGCCACCTGTATATACAAAGTCGCATAAGATACGTATCAAATAGAGAATCAATATGGTAAATTTATCGATAAGATCAAATTCTCTGATAAGTATTCAAAGCTGGAATCCGTAGAGAAGAACCTCAAGAGAGAGCAAATTGGAATTCTCAAACACTTTGTACCTTGAACTTGAGTGCGTCTCAAACACTCTGCTGACGTAAGTGCTTTGTCAATAGAGCAATTTACACTGTCGTGTCTACATGAATCTAGTCGCCTACACTATGAATAGATAATAGATTACAAAATTCACCATACCCAAACTATACACATGATATGTGTTTAATGACGAATATCTGAAACTACAATAAAATGGTCAGATCGATAATTTCAATGACAGAAATAATGAAGGATTGATTTCTTTCTTTCCTATAGTACCTATTATTTCTGACATTCCCAATCCATTATTTGAAAGATTTTCCATTTTTTGTAAAAGATTTAAATATTGTTAGTAAAAAACACGACAAAGAGTTTAATAATAACTAAGATAACGCCGATGATGAAGAGCACATAATACATGTAGGTAGGACAAGCAAAACTGATCATAAATATTATTAGATAATAAAATAGAACTGGTCAAAAGAATAAACGAGGAACTATGTACAATGCACGCTCCGATACGGTCGATATGAATTTCATTCTTAGTCCAATATTGACAATAACTTGCGGAGGCGTATTGTCGTTCCTAACATGGCTGTTAATTTCGTGCTAAGGTGAACTTGTGTGTTAAACGATTGATAGAATATTTAACACGACGCCTCTGCTTCTTTAAAATCAGAGAAATGTCTATGAAGTACAGCAGCGAGGCGTTAATATTTCGCATTTGAATGTCGATAAACATCGTATTAATACATGTCATGAAGTAATTTATTGTTATTAATGAAACCTTGAAGTATTAAAACATATATTTTTTCCAGTCTTGCAAGTTGCAACGCGTCATATAATGCTACTAATATTCTCGTTAATGTTACGGCACGTAACGCTCTAACAACTAAATGTTTATTATTTTTGTACTACAAATAGACACAACAGATAGCTGATTGGGTTACGATTCATATTCACGATAGTTGGACCGTTAAGTCTGTCCTTCAGTCGTCTGGTTGATTAATTAAACAAGTAGTGTATTATAGGGACTAAAATACCTATGGACTGTTTTAGCTTAATTTTAACGTGTAATTTTAGTCTTAGCTGTAGTGTAGCAACTGTCCTATGTGAAATTTAGTACGACTAAGGAAGGCCTTTATCGCAACGTGTGTTTCATCCTCGCCATAGTCATCGTGATCGTCATTGTTAGCATAAACTTGATCTATTAAATTCTAATCAAGCGCGACGCCGCGCGCCGATTTCCCAAGCTCGCTGTCATCTAAACAATCCCTAGATAAGAAAATCGGCCCATGCACCATGACTCATGGGGATAGACACGGAAGAGTAATAAATCTGCGTAGATAAAGTGCTCCAGTTCGTAGCTATTAGGTTATCGGCTGTTAAGCAAAACTTATGACTCGTTAAGTCGAGAAAGCTAAGTCAATTGGAAAGCTCTGGGTTTACTTAAATATGAATTACAGGATGGACAGCACGGATTTATTCTTTCATCTTTTCCCAAGGGAGAAATGCAATAGTACGACTGGGGGGTTCAGAGGAAATCCCCCAAATAACCGGGATGGTCTAGACAGGCAGGCGCCGATATCTCTAGCTATAAATAAGCCGAACGTCTCCTACTCTATAAAAGTGCTATACTGTAAAGCATTATCTAGAAATACAGGGCCATATTTGGCAGATCTCCAGATCTAACTGCTATTTAAAAAGAATAACCATTTATTGAATATTTGGGGGCTGTTTAAAAGTTTTGTTAGTTATTGCCACTAATTGTTTTATAATGAAATGATGAACAACTGAGTATAATTATATTGTGAAGTAGTAACAACTAGTACTGTAAACGACAAGAAGTGTTCTCTAAAACAGTGTCAACCAGCGAACATACATCAACATCACAAAACGTATGATCTCAGCCATTACTTATTGAGCATTTGTGCTACGCAAAAACATGTTTTGCGGTGTTGTTTAGACTTCAGTGAGGCACACGATTCATTTTAACCGCCTTTGAACAGTTTCTCGTCGCGTGATTACGTTTATTTATGAATAATTTAATACCTTCGTGATAGTTCATTTCGTAAGGAAATTGATAAAGCTGGACGTAACTTCCAAAGCGAACTTTCGCGAGCTGAACGTGCAAACGAAAAAAAACGTGAAAACGTGCCTAAAAGTACTATTAATTATTCCAAGTACTATTGAAACTACATAATTAATTCAATTTCCTGCGAATTGTAACAGTTTCGTGCTAACTTTACCAATAAATATCGAAGTCCGAGGAAATTTCGTAACAAGTCACACAACAGTAATAAAAATCGGCTGACTAAGTAATGTTTCTTAATCATATCAAGTGGCGCCGCTGACAACAAAAAAACTGGTCAAGTGATTGACGAGCGCGCCGACAGAGGTAATTTAAAATAATGAACATTAAATTACGTCAAAAGATGTACCACGAGAACCACACAAGAGATTGCCACGTGAGATGCATCCCGTCACAAACAATAAGACCTATCCGTCCTCAGAGTCATGGTAGCGATGATATAGTAAAAACGGGATATCCTGCCGCGTCTTTAGCAACATGGATGTAGATGGAGGACATGGTCCTGGATCACGTAATTACGTGTTATCCTAAACGATGATATATTAGGAGAGCAGGCTTATTATTCATTATTTGCCGCGGGGGCGTGATACCTCCGTTTGCGATTAAGCATACATCTCAATTTCATAATAAAAATATCATGTAAGACAAGCCGCCGAGTGACGATTGATTACCGAGACATGTTTGGCTCGGTCTGATACGCTCGAGAAGAATCGCTATCGACGCGAAATTGAATCCGTGGTTCAAGGCAGCACCTGTACAGGTTGATTCATAGCTACGACAAAAACAATACAATAAAGGATTTTATACTGAAGGCTAAGTAAGGAAAATAACTGCAGCCTCGAATGTTCAAGAACGTGGATGCAAGATGATGATACGTATATTCGTTATGCAAGGAAATCACGCAAAGCGCAGGTCACACCTGCTCCGTAGTTTCGCCACGGTTGACCGACAACAATGCTAGCTGTGTAATTGAGCAATTCTGACTCGAAGAGCACATCTCCGATAAGGATAAGAGACAGGAAGTTGACAGGGCAGGCAGGTACTTCGTTTACCTTAATGCTGACATCATGACAGAGACATGTTATCGTCGCAAACATAATGGAACGTGACCTGCGCACCGAAATGGGCATTCGCGAAATGAGGAAGATTCTTGGAAAGATCAACAACTATGAAGAGATTCATAACAAGTACAGAAAGTGTAATGATGTATTCATTGCGATGGCTGTGCTATAAATCATTCTTGTTAATGGTAGAACATGAACATGACTGTTATAATGTTGCTGGTATTACTATGGAATAACAAATACTTTGAACTAATTAACATTGATTATTGCATATATCGTACCTTTAGTGTTTTCGTCCGTTAAGGTAAGGATCACCTTGATTACTTGGAAACATTTTTATCGCGCCATACAGGCATGGGTAATGAATTAATGATCTAATGGCTAATAGCCACATTGACTGAATGCTGAATGGTAGGGTAGTATTGCTTGTATTATTAAACAAGGAACATGACGTGTGTCACGCCATAGAATAGAAAATGGTAAAGAAACAAAATGATTACGCAACTATTAACAAGGTTGTAAATAATACGGTACACCATGAATAGAATATACACCATTTTGCAAGTTTTAGCTTTGAATTTAACTAACAAAGGAGAGCATGACAATTTTTTTAGTAGGATGAGAAGTATTTTGTTAAATGAACGCGTAACGCATTACGTTATATTAGCATATCCTTTTTCCTGTTCTGAAACAAAAAGTTTCAGCAGCAATACAAATAAACTCATAATAAAAATATATTTTGTTGCTGTCGACCGAATGCTTCAGCGCACAGCGATTTCGCTGATATGATTTGTATGTGGCTACGGCGAGGCCAGGATGCAGGTATGGTTTGCGATGTGGCATGTCAACTAGTTAGCCAAACAAGGTTAAGTGCGTGCGACACTGCAATAGTAAAATCATTAAGTGACTAACAAGTATAAGTGCTCGGACCAGCGGTCACGGTAAACTTCTAACAATAAACGCACGCTTAGGAAATTAATGCCGACCACCAACATTGAATTGAATAAAAGGTAACATAGCCATTAGAATCAGTTTTATTCAAGTGCAACAAATACGGTCCGTGTACAAAGTGAAAACACAATAACTAATTTGCTTGAATAAATCGAGAAAATAAATTCGAGCAAGAAACAAAACTGTCATCCTGTCGAGTTAAAAATGTAAATTGTTAAGAAGTTCTAGGCAGTGTTTCACGGGGGGTTGCAAGGACAAGAACAAGGGAGGCAGGGTGAGGGAGGCAAACGGACACGCCTTTAAACCACACAGTTAATGCCCAAAAATGTTTCAACCATTACGCAATTGTGCTTAGTACACTGTATCACACAACTGGAGCTGAGGATGCTCATTAGGCAAATGAGCCCCTAAAAATTCTAGACTGCTGCTTAAAGCTTATTGTTACATGTTGTCATTCTCTGGAATAAATCTTACCCTCATTCATGAATAAAATATTGTTGTTATAAATGTGAATTTTTGTAGACGAATTCATCGACTTCAGTCTTTAGATATGTTTTTCAGTATACTTTCGTTCCGTATTCAAGACAAGCTATCTAAAATTTTAAATATAGAATGAATTCAACCCACCAACGGTAAAAAAATCATCTAGCGCTAGACAAAGGAAATTAAATAAATTATTAACACCGTTTAAACAAGGATGTTAGAGAAATCGAGAAAGTTGACAACTATAATACATAAAAGTTAAAGGATGGGGGGCCACGTGGTGGCCCCCGGCCACCGTAGGCGGGCATATTCAGTAATAATGAGCATGCAAATGTCAGCATTAACACTATTAATAAAGTGGTTTATCTAAATATGAATTTAGACCCTCATATGCCACTAGTACGTGAGAGCAGTAGTTACAATACCAGCTACGTGACAACATATCCATGAGATCATGCTAAAGTCACGAAGCACGAGCCTGTTTAAATCTAAATATGAAAACCACATTGTTTTGACTGCAATACGTTCTAGAGTTGTAGAGTCGTCACTTGTTTGGATTCTAAAATCCACGTCTAGACGACACCGTAACCACAAATTCGATAATGTTTTGTAAACAAGGACTTCAATATATGCGAGATTGGAGCATCACTCAAATATTTATCATTATGATTATTGTCACCGAAGATCAATGTCATTTCGGAGACGAATAAATCTCTATTAGGGGTGTTTCTTGATAGACAGATTTAATCAATTAGAGTATTCTTCTCTTAAAGCATGCCATTATTCTTTTTTGCGTACCTAAGTTTCGCTGCATCTTCAGTTTTTGAGCGACTGCTTTTATAATGGTCATTATAATTATAATTTACAAAACATTTAACCCGGCATTGGTGAGCTCAGACATTTTTAATTTTCTTACCTGGACTAACCGAAATCGAATTCCATCTAGGGACTGTGGCACCTTAGAATGGTTGTATTATTATAGTTTCTACCACTTAGCACCTTCCTATTAGCGTGCCGGTGGTTCACGATTCTAACATAACAACTTAGAGTATACAAGGAATGAAGGAATTTGAAATTGCATAAAATTAATGCGCACATCGCATCGTTAAGATATTTGCATGAAACATAAGTTAAAATTGCATACTGTCTAAGTTTTACAAGTTGTGCAAATGTTCATGGATAAGTTAAATCGAATCGTTAAATTAATATATAATTCAGGTGCTTAATCAATGGATGATATCATAGATTTAATTTGTTATCTTATTTTCGCTATGTTGTAGATATAATAAACATTATAAATTCCAAATAAAAATTACATAGCGAATGTTTAAATTCATGAAGATATAATTAAGCCATCAATGGCTTCAAACTGGTTTTAATGGGATTATTATGTAAGTTGTGCTGAACTTTTGGCCTATGTTCGCCTAGATATTAAAGGTAACGTTACTGAAGAATCTAGACTCACCGGAAAAGCTAATTTTGGTTTCAACGGGCATCTTGGGTCCTCAATGCTCTTTGAGAAAAAATCTTCAATACTTCTGGGTCTCCTAGGTGGAGGTCTGGGATGCGAAGCGATAGCGATTCGAAGTTCGGCGATCCTGCGCGTTGCAGATGCGCGGCTGTAATGTTCACACGCGTCGGGGTCGGTCGTCGAGCGTGCACTGGCGGCCGGCGCCGGCCTACACCGCGCCGCCGCCGCCACCGCCCTCGCTCATACCTATCTCTACGTTACTTTGTTTTTGTTTTCCCGGCGCGCACCCGCCACCCCCAGCCAAGCGCGGGCGGACGCGTTAAATACCAAATTCACGACGCGACGTTACTTCTGCTATTCCGGGTAAATGCGGCTGCTTAAGTACTGTTCAGTACAGGTAGGGAGAGTACTCAACAAAGAAATGATTACAGACAGAAATATTTGGCCAAGGACTGGGAGGACTCCCTCTGGTCTGGGCTGGAGGCGTGGCCTTGCCGAATGTCGGTATGAAAGGCTTGCTCATGAAGCACAATCCATTCCTGAGAACGTTATAATTTTGGACTTCCAAACAACTGAGACTTTTAAGGCTATCTTGAACAGTTCCAAGCCATGAGTAAATTAGCAGACAATTATTTAGTTTGATGGTGATGTTCATTAGGGAGAGGTTACTTGATATTGAGTTCTTTAGGAGTTCAATGAATTGGGGTCTAGTTTTTGTGGTTTGACTATTGGTAAAGATCGTCGCGTGATGAGAGAAATGTTTTTAAAATGTGATTACTGTGTAATTGCTGACTGAAACTGGCCTTCGCCTCATTGTAAAGGTCAGTTTCAGCCAACAATTAATTTTGCCGTAGCTTGCACAAATTCCCTAATCTAATCTTTTTTTTTTACCGACTTCCCAAAAAGAGGGTAGGTGACTTTGTTTGTTTCATTGACTTTTTTGGCACCGATTTCCGGATTTTGGAAGTCGGTTTTTTTTGCAAAAAAGTTTTTTTCATAATTAATTTATTAAACTTAAGGAAGTTTGATGAGGAAGGCCTAATCAAGGTCATGCATAAAAAGGATAAAGAGCCTAGGTATCTACGTTTGAAGTAGGTAAGTACCTACTTTGTGGTTTTCCTCAATATTAATTTTTCGTTTGGCACGTATTTTTAACTCTAGATAGTTATTTTTGCCATTGTTATGTTCCCTGCCTGTTTTTCCTGCAGCACCGATATTATTGTTTAATAATAGTCCTCCTGACCGTTTTCGGCCATGGCGGCCAATCTCAACGGAGATTCGCTGTTGGCGCGGTCGATAATATAGTGCGCAATAGTGTGTCCCCTGCAATAACACCTTTTGCCCGACCCGGGAATCGAACCCAGGACCCACGCTCAGCAGTCACGCTTGCGGCCACGACACAAAACAAACGGCTCTTGTTTAACCACTCGTATGTCGAGTATATAGACACAATTAAAAACATATGTGTCTCGCGTAGCTCTACGTTCCGGCATACGAAGGGTTAATGGATATTTAGTCCCTGCCGATCATGTGTCACGTGTCACGGTCGATGTCTCAATTTTAGTAGTGATTGAGACTATGAGAGGCATACTCAGAACTTCTGAAGCGGATCATACTCGAAGATTTTGGAGAATTATAAAATTAGGAATTACATTTTATTAGGAATTTGGAAGAACACGCTTTTTCTGGGTTAGTTGTGGACTGGGATGGGACTGTAGCGGACAGTACAAATGTACTACGGCAACATAGTACAAACAGCACTACAGCGCCATCTATGCCAGAAAGGAAGAACTAACATTAAAATTCTGAATTGCGTTAACCCCCGTCTGGTCGGAGGGCCCTCTCTATTCTATGGGCGATAAACAACTTTACACCCTGTTCTTCTTACCTACCTCTGCAGGACAAGGGCTGGAAGATGATGTGTTGTGGACAGAGATTTGGAAATACATACACATACATACAGGGTATAACAAGACCCTTAACGAAGCCTTCAACCAAGCATTTGTACATCAAACTAAGTAACTTTACGCAATTATTTTTTGTTGGGTAACGACTTTTTTATTTGGGGTTAAAAATCATGTTTTACAGTAGGACTCGATGTAACGCACTCAAAACATTGTGCTGATGGATGCGTTGAATAATACGGGGGTCATAGAGGTGTTTAAAGAAAAAATCTTACATTAAAAACATGTATAAAAGAAAAAAACATGTGAAAAAGTTGGAACTTTGACTCCCAATATCTTCGTAACTAGAAGGTTCCCTTCCCAGGTATGGTTTAGATTCTAGAATAAAAAAATATCGCAATGACGGGGAGAACAAGTATCTTTTGGCTTCGTTAAGGGTCTTGTTACACCCTTTAAGTTTACGATTAAACATTTTAATAAATATGAATTTTGTATGTATTGACATCACCCCAAATATGTAACATCATTTACCTCAGCAGAGAAGATGTCCAAAGGGAATGTAAATTTTGTGAGTAAATCTGGCGTAAATTAAAGGTTAAGGTTTCTTGTGAGATATATTATCCCCAAATACGTCAATGTCCCCGTCGGAAACCTTTTAGGACAACAGAATATGGTAGATTTCGAACACCGTTTTAAAACAATGTAACCCTTTCTATTACTCATCAAAGTTATCTGCGCCTGGGCAATGTAATAAAAGGCACAATGAAATTATTTGTCTTTCTATAAATAGTGATAAGATAGCGCACGTATCACTAAGGTAAGATAAGACGTGCGTGCTGCGAATTCTTACTCATCGGCCACGCACACGCACTGGAACAGGGGAATGCTCTATCTGAACAACAATTACTTGATCGCTTTGTTACATTATCCTCAAATAGATAACCTCAGGCAGCAACTTCGAAACCAAAGGGGATTGAAGATGCGACATTCATCCATCGTGAATTCGTGACAGTAAGGAACATGAAGGTTGAACGAGGCACGATTTCTAATAGGTCAAAGAAAGCGAGCGGCCGGAGGTCGACTGATTCACACACGTCACCGCATCCTCATGGAAACGTTTTAGTATTTTGTGGTTGCGAGACACCTGCCCGAAGAGACAATTGATCGTTACAATTTTGTAAACATAGCTCAACTGCTCTACCTTTCACTGCACTGGCCTACGTATAACATAACATTAAAATAATTCACAGAAAGAAAGTACCTATAACAAGGCAGAAGGAACAGCCATAAAATAAGAATTATGGAACAGTCATGTTTTAGAACGGTCAGCAAGCTTATGCAACACTACACAATAAAGTTAATGCTTCCTTTCACCATAGTTTGGCTGAGAATTCCAATCATGTGTACCAACGCATTCAATACTTCTGTTATTGTGTTAAATTCTATTACCTACGTTACGCAAACTCTTGACTGGCTAACTTTTATCTCATAGATACATTGTGTCCACAAGCAATTTAAAAACTGCTAACACAACGTTAGCAATATCTGAAATGTGAATGACCCGCACAGCTTTAGCTGCGGGACGGTCAATTTAGCACAAAAACAAAATTGATATTTCTGAAAGGAAGTCGGCGATTTTATCCGACGTCCCGGAGGCACGAACTGACGTGAGACAGCGCTGAATCAGGATTTAGGAGCTCGAGACATTTGCCCCTTAAGTCACGCGGGGACATTCGAGTTAGCTGACTTGGGAAGACTCCTCGACCCACTTTGGCATGCTAAAAAATGATCCATCAGTTTTTAAGACTCCAGTAATTACAGACAATAAGAAGTTGATCGCAAATCGTAGACGTGGCTGAAAAGGCTGCCCAGCTTAAATGGGACTGGGCTGAGCATGTCTGTCGCATGCCGAACGAACTGTGGGCCAGTAAAGGTCAGGATTGGTGCCCTGAAACAGTGACTCGGGGTCGCGGCAGACCACGAAGATGGCGGTACGAACAGGATGTTTTCCTTGAGAATTGGAAAGTACCAGCACAGAATCGTGACCGGTGGAAGGAATGGAGGGAGGCATTTGCCCAGCATTGAGACAATACGGGCTAGCTATAATAATAAAGAAGTTGATAGCTACGTTTATGTGATACGTGATATTATGTGATAATGCATTGTTTTTTTAAACATGCTAAATCAATAATAACTGGAAAAAAATCTGTCCAAATTGTTTCCACCAGACGTTGCCTAGACGTTCAACGAACTAAATGTGTAAATAGTGCTAACTTGTTATTGAACGCACGAGGCCTGACAAAAACAGAAAACACGATAAAAACTATCTGCACGAACTAAACGAATATTTTAATACAGAATGTGCAGTTCCGTGCAAAATAATGAGTAAAGCACCAAACTATTATGTGAGTTAAGTAAAACGGTCAATATTGTGTGGTTAATTATTGACTTAAAAGAGCTTTGACCGATAGATTGGAATCCAAACAATCCGCGAGCTATGGCTCATGGAAGTTATGGAGCGAGTTTACAGCGGAAGGCACGTAGCTCTCGTGTTCCTTGCCCTGTGAGGATTAATTTATAACCCGTTGTTGAAAAGTGCGTCAGCATAACAAACTGCGAAAAGGTCGCCGTGCTAGCAGAGGAGACGGTTAACATCACGTACCGCATTAAAACTTTCGAGTTTGTTCGGAAACGACATTATATCTAATATGAACTTTAACGAAGGCAGAGTTGTACCATATTACACCGACATTTCGCCAGTTTTGTTTGAGCCCCATGTAAAAAATGCTCACAAACAGGGCATATATCCAAATTCTGGGCTGCTACTGAGAAAGGTGTATTCCCGCTCGCTCCCATGGCCCCACCGGAGGGGCCAGCGGGAAAACACAAAACCGTCGTTTCGTTGGCTCTACTACCTTGAGATCAGAGAAAATAAGGAATGAAATAAACCTCAATGATGTCAGCGGGAATTAATAGACATTCCGGATATTTTGTAAAGATCTTCGGAAATAACGGAAAACAAAGGAACTAAAATCATATACATATGTATTTGTTCTACAGAAGACCCAGAATTTCAAAGGATCAATCTTAAAGTCTCGTAACGATTAAACGCTCTTTTCGTTCAGTTCGGTGGCTCCGTGAAAATTCTACATGCCATAGACTGGTAGAACGTCACATCAATTCTACAATTGACTGAGCATTTTAAACTCCCATGGCGCTAATGAAAAATTAAGGTATCGCATTACCGTGGGACTGTTTACAGTAAATTGGTTTTGGCACGTCATCGCGCACTGGAGTATAACCTCAGCCGATATCCTGTTCCAACTCACGTACAAAAACCTTGGGTAAATAAAAAATATGTTTAAGTCTCAAAATAGCACTGTTTTGTTGTTTTTGATAGACCATATTAAAAAAATCAATTTCCTTATTATGAAATTAAATCGAATCAGTACAGCGGTGAACGGTGAGACCGGTGTGACGCCACTTGAATGTGACTTGCATTATAAATCCATATAGGCACTAGCGAAATTCCGGATGGGTATTACCTGTTGGTAACCGATCTTCGGGACTAGGCAATTGACATGCATAACAGGCGTAAAAGATGTCAAAAAAATTGTTGGCTATTTGGCAGAGATCTGCTTCTATGTAGCACTTTAGTTACAATTTTGTGGTAATGGTGAAAGTGTATGTCGTCACTATTTCAAGATTTAACCTAATCTGCATAAATTCACTGTAGAACTTTTGGGTCTGATTGTCAAAAACGAATTGCTGATGAAAAAACTATTCTGGTTTTTGGGGCCACCAAAAACGCTATAGCTATTGCCTAGCGCTTAGGACCAAAACATGTTTTAATATTTATGAAGACAGATTTGGCAACCGAATCCTATGGGTTCAAGACAGTGATACGTAACTGGATATTCTAGAATCTATCTCGTATTCTCATGAAAATTCTATACAGCCGCCGCCGACGGCAAAAACAATGAAGTTATGCGCATAAACACCCGTAGAATCTGAATACGTATAGTTATTGTTGTGACGATTTTCCACACCTGCGCCTGCGCGTCGCTGACGACAACCGCCAGACCGGAACACTTTCCAGTAATGGTTTCAAGATACTCGAGCTACGGGAATATCGGATCACCTGCGCGCAACACCCGCTGCTCAGTGAAACACCAGGATGTTGCCAACTCGTACGCAGAATTACCTTACACCAGTTAAATAACGACCGGTGTCGATTGCAAAGAATTGAGAAATGTTTAGACGTACGATATCATTCACCAGACAATTTTATTAGCTAGAGAGGCTTACAATAGGAAGCCAACGACGGATATACAATTAGAGTTACAAAAATATGAATAAAATAGAGATTTCAAAGCCAAACATTCCCAATTCTTCATGGTTGGACGCAGTAATTTACTTTCTAACATTTGCCGACTAACCTGAGCAAGTGGATATACTCAATTGTACATAGAATATTATGTAGGATTGAGTATGATATCACTAGCGGACATGAATAATACATTAGCGACCTTGAATTGCTAAGATCAACTAATGTCACAATTTTCTATGCTTAAGTACTTTGAACGAGAATATTTAATTATCTAAGTGTATATAAGTATTTTAAAGAATCACAGGATTTGGTTTGGTAAGTGTCTAGTTATTAAAATTATTGCATGAGAATATGCCATCTACTACCATCTAGCCGATTTCGGCCACAGCGACTGCATTCGATGCCTTTCTATGATAGTTGTCGAGAGCTTTGGTGTGCTGATCTTTCATGTGGTCTCAAGTAATTATAGCATAATTATTGTACAGAGAGATTTCAAAAGAAATAATTTCCTTCCAGTTAATTGATTTGTATCGATGACGCGACGTTGTTGCAACGACGTTAAAAACTGAACACCGTAATATTTCCCGGTAGAGTTCGATAATTATATTAATCATGCAATGTTTATATTCAGTTGTTCTCATAAAACATTGGGCAATCGCAAAAAAATATGTCACTGTCACGAGAGCATTGTTATTTCGGTGCAAAATCAGCTTCATCTCAATTGTAATGAAACAAAACAAGCTCATTAAATTGCTTATTATTATATTTTCGCAATTAAGTTATAATTGATGTTTAAATTACATTGTTCACAGAATTATGAGGTAGGATGTTGATAACAATACGAGAAAATTCTTAGTGGACCTGGTGGATCAGATCAGGACAAAACAAGTATTAAAATTGATTAAATCTTCCATTTGGACTGGAATATACCTACCCTCAATCTGGCAAAAGTTATTTAATATTTTTTTATGGATAGGAAATTAAGGAATATATTTAATTATCTACTCACACAATGGCATAAGCTGTACTAAATGTAATAAAGAAATAAATGAAACTTTGGACATAATACATTTGCTCATGACTGTAGAATGATTGTTTTGTAATCTTCTGTTTGCATCTGGGTTGTCAAACATTGACGTAGGACCAATTTTATATTGCATATCATTTCATTGGTTAGCAATACCAACTCGATATAATATGCTTGTCCTAAGTGCACAAGCTGACATTTTGTGGAAATGTCAGACTAAACGTTCCAATCCTAGAATGTTTACGCTCAAGGCAGACCACTTGCAGATTCAATAATATTGTTTTGATTGCAGGCACGCACCGCAACCGAAGACCGTTCAATAGATAATTTAATTATAAACCAACTAGCGATCTTGAAATTCGATTGTGTATGCGTGCCAGTTTGCGAGGAATGTAAATAAATAAAGTTGTATAGAGCATGATGGAAAATAAGTCGGTCGCTTACGATCAAAGCGGCATCGGCTTATGGAACTTGATTACGACATCCGTACGGAGGATGCTAATAATCGTAGAGGATAATAAGCGTTGCCTAATAATGGATGGTGAAATACTTATACCGACAGTATTAGTTATTAGCATGGGTTTTTTTTTATTGTTTAGTATGGATTCCACAAAGATACAATAAATGTTTCCAACATTTCGTCTCTTGAAACGTAGTTCGTGGTTCGTGTCTTGAAACAAAAACACATATTTCAGCTGAATTAATAACTTGTGATGACAAACAAAGACAAAGTTTTGCGAAGAAAAAGTATTACCATCACGCATTTTGCGTTAGCAACACGGTGACGTAAATGGTGGCTCCGGCACCGAACTGTCAGTCATGGCAATTGATTGATGCGACGCCTTGAACAATAGCCTGACTTTAGAAAGCATTACAGAAGAACTACTACCGTGGCAACATTAACTTTACCAAAAAGGTTGCTGGTCCGATGCTATCTCTGAAGCCAATGGGAGTTTATTTTGAAGCGCTGTCAAGATTAGATAGTACTAGCCTTAACTGAGCATATAAAATAATGCTAACAGTTCTTATAGTATATTTGCGAGTCGGTTTTATGTGATGATAAGCTAAAAACAAATAATTTTAACTCTGAACAAAGACGCAACTCTAGAAGTGACAATTGTTAGTGTATTTGAAGAGGCTCATTCACACACGTTATGGCATCATTAGGTCCACAATGAGTTCTACTTTCCGTAGTAGTAGTGGGAGGAATTCAAACGGCACAAAGACCAACATCAAATAGATTATCACCTGTTGAGGCCATTCATGGAGTTAACGATCAAAAGGCTGGGACAGTGCATAAGTAATGATTGAAAGATAGCCCATCGTTAGGACTATTGCAACGGTTAACCCTATTAGCTATTAGGACTGGTGCTGAATACTAAGAAGCGAGTGCAGTGTGCTCTATTATAGCTAGCACGATGCAGAAAACTCATACACATTTTTGCTTTAAATTCAACTGCCTCCTCGATGCCTCAACCCCAACTGACTGGGAGGTTTCAACACTGTATCGTTTTCTTTTAGACTTCTTCTCTTCTAATGTGTATCAACTACATTCCACCATGAGTTAGGACCAGGGCCATCTTTAACCAATTGTAGGCCCTAGGCACTTGATAATAATGGGGCTCTTGCAGGATGCAAGAGCGAGCGAAGCGAGCTCGAATTTTTTTTCATCCCTCCTCGGATAAGTTAGGTTTTCTTGTCACAGTTCACAATAATAATGGGTGTTTTTAGCGGTGGAGAACTTTAATTTACAATAAAAAAACAGACTTACACCACTTATTGATGGACTGTGTTCGGCGTGAGTCTGGGAGAAATGACCTGTTTAGGGTACTGATGTTGAACAGACTTGAAGGAGGCACATTACATAAAATCCTGGCTCAACCAAATGGTGATGATGCGAAGAGTCTGTTCAGGATCATGGCCCAGATATGAACATTGTGTATTTAGGGTACGATGGGACTGACATACGCATTGCGGTTATAAATGTCCCTAAATAAATAAAAAAAAAAACAGAAAAATATGTTTGATGTAATCCATGAAATTGGCTTTATTTTACGGAAAATCTCATGCTGAAAAGCTAGATGCAAAAGCGAGCTCGAAAATTGTAGTATCCTGCGGTCCTGCCTGGGATAGGTTAAGTTTCTTTTCATAACCTTTAGTTTGATAGTTACAGGAACTTCGGGCCCTGGGCACATGCCCAGTGGAAAAGATGGCCCTGGTTAGGACTTACCATCCTACTTAGCATCATTTCCTTACATTTAATTTAATGTGTCTGGTAAGTGGAATTTCAAATCTAAATAGGCAATTAAAATAGCAAATTGGCAGGCATACTCGTAAATCTAAGTACTTAGTTACGGTAACTGCGGGTGACAAATAAGGTCACGCAGGTAACGGGCCGGAGGTTTGAAAGTAACCTCTTGCCTCTTGGGAATAGGCAAATTTTACCTTTAACATTGCTTTTAACCTTCGCGTGGTTTATTTATTCATACATGTTTAAAACTAGACACGATGAATAAATTAATGCTGAAAGTACACATAAAGTCATTTTGTAATATTGAGCTGTCTGAGCTTGTACTGGGTAAATTTAATTCATCAAGACTCAGGAGGTTATTTTGATTCGATTTTGGCTCGTAAATTGATTTTGGATGTCTAAAGCATCTAGTACTTCCGTCTCTTTTAAAATAGGAGAAGTTTTGTATAAGCGTTTCTCGTTTTGGAATACGGTAACAAAGCACCAGATTAAGAGTAGTGGTAGCGCGGCGCAAGCGCACGTCACGCCTCGGTGAAAGTGAACTACACAGACAATGGAAGATGAATTGTACTCGTAAGACCCAAACAAACAGAACATGGAAACGCTATTCTCTGCCACGAAGGTGACGATGCTATAACATTCGTTAACTGTCCTGCTGATGAAACTGCCATCCTTGACGCGAACACTAATAAAAAGGAAATTGCTCAGCACTTAATTATTGTTTTTGCACTCTCCAGGTATCGCCAATTTGCATCGCACATTGCTCATCGTAATTTCAGTGAAATTGGTTTTATGGCAGCTTTCAAAAAGGCAGTCGTTCATTAAGAATAATAACAATTCGTTTTAACACTGCCTAGTTGTAAGACAATAATTGTGGTTTTCAGCTTCCTTCTAGCAGTAATAAAAGTAACGGTACTTCTAGGTACAGCAATAAGTAAATTGAACAGTAATCTGTGAAGGTCTTATTAAGAACCGGTAATGCCATAACAGGAACGATTTTTTTACTACTGTCTAGTTGGAATTGTGATGTTGGCAGCATCGTAAAAACCATAAACATTGGACGTTAACTTTTAAAAACTGGATCATGTTTTTTTTTGTGAGAGGAGACTGACACATGACTAACGGCCAAGCAGTTATTTGTTAAAGTGTGTCATGGACTCACGGTTACTGTTGAAATGTGATATCTGATAACAAAGAATTAAAAGTCTTTTGTTACTTTTACTTGGTTGCTTGGTTTTGGCGAGAACATGATGTTGTTACCGCCTCACTGGTTGTTGTTAGTAGGATTAAATTAACACGTGAAATTGATATTTTTTGCAGCTTCATGTTACCTTCCAGAGCAGCTGGACAAAAGAGAATTTTAGATAATAATTTGATTAATTTGTTTAAGGTATTTTCAAACAAGTTGCTTAATTAAATTGGTAATTGTAATTCTGTGTTGCCGGATTGTAGTTGCCGGTTGTGTACCCGTGGCAGCCGGAACTAAAGCCTGATAGCGTTGAAAACTGCGTCATTCACATTTTTGCTTGTTTCAAGTTCCAATTCATTACCTTCAATTCAGAACCATTAAAGTGCATTTTATTCATTAACCTTTTGGCTTGTGTAGGATTAGTATTATCTAAATTGCTCAATTTAAAATGAAACAGAAGTTTTTACAAGCTTGAACGTTTTTATCTATTTGTTAGTGAAAACTCACATACTTAAGTCATTAATTAGCATTACTTTTTTATTAGCATAGAAAAGAAATGGCCCAAAGGGCATGCTTGTAGTAAATATTGGTAGGTTTTGAACCGAAAAAAGTAGGTACCTACCTACTTAATAGTACGTTTTTTAAAAGCTTACTCATGCATCTGGAAGTGAAAACGGTGAATACTGCTACGAATCTGACAACGACGATTGGTGGCGCGCAGTCACGAGCCGACGCCAATCGAGCATCGGACATAACATCGCGCGCCGGTGAAACTCACGCCGGCCAACTATATCATAGCATGAGAAAAAATACTTAACTATATAACTAACTACATTTTCACTTTCAACACAGCAGGTAGGTAGGTTATATTTTAAAATTCTATTTTTAATATTAAACAAATATTTCAACAATTCAATTTGGATTTGATTGATGATGATGAGTCGATTTATATTAATTTGAGTCGATAATCGATAAAACGATGCGCGCTACGGACGGTAAACAAGTAGGTATTTAGAAAACTGGTTTCGGTTCATTTTGTTCAAGGTCGTATATTTTTGATGTCTCTTCGCGATTATCCGTTGATACTGGAAGAGCTGAGGTCACTTTGCATCTCATCGATATTATAAGCGATGATGACCTAACGCAACACTTATTATTCGAGTGAACAATGTGCCTGGACTTTCGTTATTTTATTCGTTATTTATTATAAACCTATATTGTCCCACTGCAGGGCAAAGGCGGGAGGCCTTTCCCTCCTTCGGCTCCTTCCACATTTCGCGATCTAGGGCGATTGTAGGCCAATCCCTTGAGAAAGAGTGGACTCTTTCTGGGTCTGCCGCGTTGTCGTTTCCTCTGGTATCCACCGAGTGGTAATTTTTACCCATTGCTCCTTTGACATGCGGCAGATATGACCAGGCCAGGACCACTTCAACCTAGCAGCTGTAAGGCCTGCATCGGCTATTCGGGTTTCGGAGCGAAGAATCGATTTTCTAATGCGGTCCGTAAGTTTGACACACAGTATACCTACTTCGCTTTTCGTACTTTTCTTACATTACTTTTATTTTAATCTTAGTCTGATGCAATAGCACTCGTGTACGTGAGCATACTACTATAATCAATGGATAAGGATACGAAAAGATACGACTTTCCGTATCTTTAAGATAGGATGATATCATTGTAAACAAATTGAAAAGCCATGTCCGACTTTCTCGTTAAAATGGGAAACACCGCTTTTGGAAACCACGAAAGTTTTTTGTAGTGAAACGAATCACGACTCACGTAAACGGTGAATAGCAGTATGAGCTTGAACTAGTCTTTTCAAAAACGGTAAAAAGAAGAAACGTAGGCGTTTTTGTTTGGCTGCACCTCTCGGCCGCAAGAAAAACGTCGCCAAAAGTTATACCAAACAACAAGATGCGAAAAAGATTACTGATTATTTGGTAGGTCTTCCTTCCACAAAGGCCAGTGTTAAATAGCTCAATATAATCTACACACGCGCACTTCTCACTGCGCCGTATTATCGTGATATTGCGCCTGCAGTAACTGGGGCAAGCACATTGCAACATGAATAGCAAATACATGAGCATTCTAACCACTTCATCAATAGTCAATATTTTTTTAAACCACCATTCTCCAGATAGTTATGTATCTAAAACATGTTACATAAAATTTTAATTTTTATTGTCTCTATTGTCTGTCTTGTATTTTTAAATTGGAAAATAGTCAAGCCAGCTCAAATGTGAAGTTCAAACAGGATGTGAGCACATTGGCATTTAATTAGCCATTCCCCAGTGGCCTTGTGTATCTACTGAACATTATTGATGTTATTACATCAATAATGTTCAGTAGATACCTACACAAGGCCACGGGGGACAGTCAGTCCGATAAATACCCAGATCCAAATTTTAATTGATACCTCATCAAACCATTACTTTAAAACTCTGCCCTAAATAAATGATTTATGAAACATTGAACATTGCTTAAATACAGAAAATAATAATTAGGCAAAAAGGCAATTACCATTTATAATATTATATACCAGAACTAGGAATCTTGTCAATTGCAGTTTGTTAATAAAGCATAACAATGTGCTTACTGTGTCTTCAGGATAATTAATTATCACTTTGTTTTGTAAGAATGACATCATTATTAGGTGAGAGAAGATTATAGCAGTATTATAAAGAGAAAGGTTTATCTGTATTAAGGATTGATAATATTAACACTCACCAGTTCTGGGAGAGATGGGCACGGCAGGTTTGGGCGCAGAGTTGGAGCAGAGCCGGCCAATCTTGGAGGGTGGCTTCAAGCCGGATGGTTTGGGTAAAGAAGTTGGTCTTGTGGAGTCAGCTGGCTTGGTGACAGGGGGGGTTGCTGTGCTGGCAAGTGATGCATTTTCTGAAGACGTGGATGACGGTGGTGCAGGGGGAGCAGTTGCCGAGTCCGGCGGCAGGGTCTCTTGGGTCTCACTCATTTTTTAATCACTTATAACACTTAATAAATGACACTTCAGATTCATTATTTTTTACTGAAAAACGATTTTTTATAGTAATGTTAGTTACACGACGCATTCTAAATCGCCGTGCGACTAATATACTAAAAATATCGCGAGTTCCCGCGCAATAAGACGACACGTAATCTGGATCACGGCCAGTGCGTCGTTGTAAATAAAGATAAACAAAATTTCGCGGCCGTGTGTATAAACCCCTATCGTTATTACAAAGCACCGTGGATAAATTAACACGTGTTTAAATAAATAACACTAATATTGAAAATATACACTTACGTTCTACGTGTTATTTATATTCTTCATGTTTAGTGTATCTAAGCAAGCGTGTTATCTAGAAAAAAATATAACGGCATACCTTAAAGAAATGGAGCACGAAAATTGCTACCTGTTTCTATGGTAAAGAAAAACTCGCGAGATTTTTACCGCTCGTCCGACGGGACCAGCTGAGCTTGACCGTTGACGTTATCACTGCCTCTACACACACATTATCTAATTATATCTAATGGACGAATCTCATATTTTAAACACCAATATTTAAACTATTCACTGTTTGTAAAAAGCACATAGAAATTGAATAAGCTGTCGGCTAACAGAAAACAAATTAAACCAATGCAAAATGCAATACAATAAACTCATCCGTCCTCCCCTTCGTTCCAAACTTCAAAGTTACGTTTAGTTTACTCATTCTGTAGATTGTTTGATATGCAAAGATGTTGCGTTTAGATTCTTATTCTCTTAGACATGTTTATTCTTATTCTCGGATACTTATTTTTTTTTTCTGATGCGGAAGGAGGAGGTGCATTTTAAAGGTCTATATATCACACATCAGAGTCGTGTCTGGGACATGACCGTGCCGCGGCCGTGTCAAGGCCCTGCATCGGTATCCCGTCAGGGACTTTCTTTATACATACAGTCTGTCTATAAAGTCATGAAAATAATGTTTGAGGAACTAACATTATTCAAAAGTAGGGCAACACTAAATCATAGTACATCGAATGTCATCAGCTGTCATCAACTTGTTTTGTAACTTGTTATCTATTGCATTTTTTATTGCTTTTCAAATCTACGTAGATAAAACTTTGAAAAAACGCGTTAACTAAGAGGTAAACAAATTGGAATGGAGCTCGGGAAATTATTTTTAAAGTGTATCAGCGATGTTTGTTAGAACACCAAGCTGGACAAATTATATCAAATTTGGATGATGTTTATGCTCGAACAGCAGCTATGACAGGTATGTAATGGTGTTACAGTTTGTTTTTTATCTACCAGAAGTTATAAAATTACTAAATGTACGATTTTAAGACTAAAATAAAGATTGTTTACATTGCGCATTCATAGGTTAGATTACAAATCTAAGTAAGCCATATTATAGTGCGACCAGAACTTTTGATACTTTTGGGTGATCAAATGTACCGCTGATTTTAAATCGGAATAAGTTATATTATCATGTCTAATACTAAAGGTAGTACTATCCATTTTCTGTTAGATATTACATTTTTTTTTTTAATCTTTTTTTCAGGAAACAGAGTACAGTGAGGCGTATTGTAGATGAAGGCTATAAAAATGATGGCAAATTTGGAACCCCTGGCAAACACAGTTCAAGATATTGATGAGTAATTAGTCATTCGCCTAGGCTAGGCAAAGATAGCAGCAGCAATGACAGCAGTAGCGAAGACGTTGTTAGTGACGCAGCTGACAATGAAAATACTTTTTTTTAACGTAGAATATTTGGCATCAGATGAGGAATGTAATTAATTATTATATTATGGGATATTGTTCATAAAAAAAAAGTTTAAACATATTTGTATAATAAAAAATATGTATGAACATTTTTCTTTTATTTACTCATTTTATTTGAACGACAGAGACCATAGATTTGTGCTATCGTTTATGCAAACTAATGAAGGTATGTCGTGATGGCCCAGAGGTTAAAATCCGGGCAAGTACCAATGTGACTTTCTCAAGTCATATGTACTTTCTAAGTTTATCTTGGACATCACAGACATTGGTGAAGGAAAACATCGCTAAGAAACCTGTAGCTATTGGGTATCTCTGTTGACAGTTCATAGTGATCATCACTTAGCGAGTTTTGATATACAATGACCGTTCTTTTTAGTTTCAACTGACGCTACCCGTGCAGAACACAAATCACTATGAACTGTCAATAGAGATATGCAATAGCCCTGCTGGACTTATAAAAGTCTCAAATCGCCAACCAACCCGTCTTGAGCAAGCGATCAATGTTCGTGCCTTCTCTGAGAAGAGGCCTTTGCCCAGCAGTGGGCAAATAATGGGCTGGTATTATTATTATTTATAATGAAGGTCGCATCTTTGTCTATGGTTACTTAGATATTATTTTTTAAATTAGATCTACGACTTTACCTTTTCTATCTAGTTTAAAAAATCGTCTACGAGTAAAAATTATATTTTCATTAAAACCAGGTTTGCTTCTAATACAAAATAATGTGCTAGTATCAAAATCAATTTAGTCACACTATACAGGGTTGCTACGTGTACGACCGCAGCGCCCTCATTTTTTTTCATGACTTTATAGACAGACTGTACGTCACGGACGGGATGTGACGGACGCTTTCAGTGCTTAATTATTTTTCCGTCCGATTTCATTCCATTAGTACTTTGTACTTCAAATCCTTAAAAATATATCAGGTGAGACAGTTGTACAAAACCGTAAGTACCGTCTTTAAAAACAACTCGTAATTATTCTATTCGTATTTTTTATGAAAAGTTTACAACGTCCAAACCAAATAAAAGACTATCCACACATATCAGGACCGTGACTGGGACGTGGACGGACTGTGCCCTCAAAAAAATATCGGTGTGTACATTTTATATTATGAACTCCTTCACACACGGCCGTGCCCGGGCCAGAGACGAAGCTTCAGTGCCTACATACATTTGGCCACGGCTGGCTGTGTCACGACCCGGGCCCGACCCTGATATGTGTGGATAGACCTTAATGGTATATCGCACGTCACGGCGCGCAGCTTCGGGGCTCGTCGGTTGGCCCAGACACTGAAGATCGGTCGGCGGCCTGGACACGGACGTATGTGAACGAGTTCAATAAAGGTCTATCCACACATATCAGGGCCGTGCCCGGGACGTGACAGAGCCGTGGCCGAATGTATGTAGGCACTGAAGCTTCGTCGCCGGCCCGGGCACGGACGTGATTGTACGAGTTCATATAAAGTATGGATAGACCTTAAAATGTAAGCGAGTACCGATATTTTTTTGAGCCCCTGACGGAGCACGGTCCGTTCACATCCCGGCACGATGTGTCCTGATATGTATGGATAGACTTTAAATATTGATAAACATTTCTACAACATTGCCAAGGAAAAGAAAGCCATTGGCAAAATTGTATCATCTTTTGAGAAGAGTAGAAAGACTACTATTCCAAGTCGTATAAAAAAAATTCTTCTCTAAATTTACATTTTTCACGTCAATATTTCAATTCACGCTATGACAACTGACAAGAAAAGAAATGTCATCAAGTTTTCAGAAACTCATTTGTTTGTTCCTTACGTCTTCGAACCGATGCACTCGGAAGAAAGATTAGACTTTCGATATGTCTGTGAATAAATAACGTGAATTAAACAACAATAATACAAGGAAGATGAAGCTCATTCACAAAAGTATCGAAAAAGATGGCTGCGGGTAAGTTGCAAACGAAACATTGAAGAAATCCAAAGACTACTATAGCCGTGTTTGTGAATAGGTGCTATTTCCTTCTCCTTCCGTTTATTTTTAAGGAGTATCGGCCTCATCCCGGAGGAGCCTGAGGACATGTGGCATGCATTCAATCTCGTCGCAATGGGTGATGCGGTGACGGCGTCCACAGTGCGCAAGGTTCAGACTGAGTCTTCAACAGGCTCGTCTACCAGCAGCAGAGTGAGGACCACACTCACCATCACTGTGGAAACGATTGATTTCGATACACAAGCATGTGTACTAAGGCTGAAAGGCCGCAATATTGTGGAGAATCAATATGTAAAGGTAAATATTGCATGTGTCTTTTAAAGGGTTTTTGTAATTTTGATTTTGATTACAAAATGTAGTCTAGGACAACCATTCAAGCCAACCCTAGCATAGTTGGAAAAAGGCTAGGCAGGATTTAAATCTATTAAAACCTTTTCAGATGGGTGCCTATCATACATTAGATTTAGAACTAAATAGAAAATTCCTTCTACAAAAGCCTCTGTGGGATTCCGTGGCTTTAGAGAGGGTGGACCAGGCTTGTGATCCAGCTGCCAATGCTGATGTAGGGGCAGTTGTGATGCAAGAAGGCTTGGCACATGTCTGTCTGATCACACCCTCTATGACACTAGTGAGATCAAAAATTGATATCACAATCCCTAGGAAGCGAAAAGGATTTGTGCAACAACATGAAAAGGTATGTTTTTTGGCCTTCTGTTGAGTTGTTGAATTATTTGACCTATAAAAGAAAGTATTTTCTGCAAGTAGGATGCTAGTAAGAGACCATGTTTTGGCTAGCTCTAGTTTAACTTTAAGAATCCTGTGCCAGCTATGGTTTAAAGAACAGGTCAAATCAATATTACATTCTCTATGGCATTTTTCTTTACATATTTGAATGTGTCATCTGTTACAGGGCTTAAACAAATTCTATGAAGCTGTGATGCAAGGTATACTGAGACATGTAGACTTCAGCATTGTCAAGTGTGTGATTATTGCCTCACCAGGATTTGTCAAAGACCAGTTCTTTGAGTACATGATGCAACAAGCTATAAAAACTGATAACAAACTGCTTATTGATAATAAAAGCAAGTTTTTGTTGGTCAAAGCTTCATCAGGATTTAAACATTCTTTAAAAGGTTTGTATTGTAATTATCCGTTCATTTCATAGTACAGTTTCTGTCTCAAAACAAACCGCACGCAAAATACGCGCTTAGATGGAGTTGCGGACACCAGCCCGCTATACAATACAATTCTGTCTCAAAGGGAAAGTCCCTTAAGCAGACATAAGCATTGAATCATAATATAATTATTTCATAATATTTCAACATGGTAGTTGCAATTTCAAAACATAGTTATGTTACATTATGACTCATCAGCGAAATCCCTCTTCAGGCGATGCTGACAGTTGGTGCCAGGCTGCATTCTATTTTGCAAATCTTTCCTCAAATGTGGTAATCCATATTTGTTATCATAATCTTGAGCTGGCATTTATGACCAAAGGCATGAATAAATAGCAAAAAGAGTATGTAAGGATTGCAGAAGAGAATTCTGTCATTTCTGCCTACCCACATGGGAAAAAGGCGTGAGTTTATGTATGTAATAACAACCAGAGCGAAATAGTTACATAAGTTTTGTGTTGGCCTGTAATCCCCAAGGGTTAGGCAGTCCCTAATAGTACACCCACATTGAAAGTAATTTCTTCTTTATTAAATCACATATTGCTTATGGTTAGTTACATTAATCCATTTAAGATTAGGTTGCTCTTATCTTCATCAAATATTATGTAATCAATGTCTGTGTGTTCATACTAGGGCATGTAATATCGGATGGTTTTTAATTCCGATACTGATTTCCGATATTAGATTTCAATATCGGAATTCCGATATTAATATCGGAATTTCGCTATTTCGTTAGAAATTGCACATTTTATTTATAAATTGCACAAAATCGATATGCGGTTGGATTGAGTACAGTAAAAAACATTTTTTAATCGTATTCTTTAATTTGGTTCATAAATTGGTTGTTTTTTAAGTACCTATATCCACTGTATTTATTAAATCACACATTTCTAATTATTTTCCTATACTTCCTCAAGAAAGATATTAAATTTGGCAAGGTGCTTGCGCATTATCGACAGAGCTGCTGTAGCTAGAGATGGGTACTATTTATTTTATTTATTTATTTATTTTACTATTTATGTACACACAGTAGATTACACAGGAAAATACAATTACAAAATATGAGTACAAAGGTACTGCTTATTTCTTAAGAAATTTCTGCCAGCAGACCTGCAAAAGGAGAAATGAAAAAGAAACGTAGACTATAGTGTGTGAGAAAAGGAAAAGAATAATGTGTTTATGTCCCTTACCTAACTTAATCTATAATATTAAATAAACATAAAATACACATACTAAGTGAATATGAATATATACTTATATAAATACATAATGAAAAGATATATAAACAATAAAATATATATATATAATAAATCATAATTGAGAGGAAAGGTAATGCTCTTTCACTCTGGTTTTGAACAATGAAATGGTCTTCAAATCACGAATGCTAGGCGGAAGTGAGTTCCACAACCTTACAGCATGGACGGAGAAGGAATATGAGTAATAGCTGGATTTATGAGGATGGGATTTAAGTAGGGATCTGAGGTGCGATCTACACGGTGCGTCAATAGGGCGGGCATAAGAAAAACGCTCGCGCAGGTACGAAGGATAGGATGGGTTATGTAGGATATTGAAGAGAAGACATAGGATCCTAGTGTTCCTGCGAAGGCGGATTGGGAGCCACTTGAGCTCTTTGCGAAGGTGAGAAACGTGGTCATATTTACGGAGACCAAAAATAAAGCGAATACATAAATTTTGCAAGCGCTCAAGCTTATTTAATAGCTCCTCAGTAGCATCCAGGTAGCAGGCATCGGCATAATCTATTATCGGCTGAATAAGTGTTTGAGCCAAGGAAATTTTAGTCTTCAAAGGCAGGAGACTCTGAAGGCATTTCAGTGAATGAAGAGAGAAGTGTACCTTACGGCTTACCTCATTGACTTGAGCTCGCCACGACAGATGGGAATCGATAGTTACACCCAGATCTTTGGCGGTATCTGTATAATCGATGCGAACACCATCGAGGTACAGTGGCATCATAGATGCAACAACGGCCGCACCACGAACAAATCGGCTGCCTATGATCATGGCCTGAGATTTAGTTGGATTAATTTGCAATCCAAATGACTTAGCCCAGGCGCTGATACAATCCAGGTCATGATTCATAGCAGAAATGGCGGAATCCGCATCAGTTACAATAAAATGTCGGTAAAGCTGCAGGTCATCTGCATAAAGATGGAAATTGGAAGAGATTACACTGGTAACCATGTTTATGAAAATTGAAAAAAGAAGAGGAGAGAGAACGCTACCCTGAGGAACACCCTCGGTGAGGCTACACCAATCAGAGAAAGTCTCATCAAGGCGAACACACTGAGAGCGTCCCCGAAGATAAGAATTGAACCAGGCTAAAGCAGAAGAAGAGAAATTTAATGATTTGAGGATACCTAGCAAAATGTCGAAATCCACTGAGTTGAAGGCACTACTGAAGTCAAGCAATACAAGAACGGTAAGTGACTTACTCTCCATTGCCCAGCGGATATCGTCAGTTACTTTCAAAAGTGCAGTGACAGTACTATGACCCGAGCGGAAACCAGATTGGAAAGGGGATATTAAAGAATTTGTCGTCAAGAAAAATGTTAATTGTTTATGAACTAAGTGCTCAAAAACTTTAGAAAGAAATGGGAGAATAGAAATAGGTCTAAAGTGAGATAGCGAGGATGGATTGTTAGTTTTAGGTAAGGGTATGATGTGAGCCTGCTTCCAAACTGAAGGAAAAGAGCAACAGGAAAAAGAGTGATTAAAGATGTAAGTAAGAACAGGAAGTAAAGAGGGAAGGATAAGATTAACCATTCTTGAACACAGCTTATCGTTGCCGACTGCAGAAGAAGTAATCGCAAGTACAGATTTCTTAACGTCATCCTCAGAGACAGCGCTAAGGTTAAAGGGAGAACATTGTGGCAACGGCAATCTGGAAAGGCTCTCCAGGGTCACAGTTTTCACAGACGAATCGAGAGAAAAGGGAAGGAAAGAGAAATGTTTATTTAGATCGTTGAGGTTCACATCCTTGCACTGGTTGGTAGGTGACTTGCCTACACCTACAGACTTGAGAAATTTCCAAACATCGGAAGAACTACGGTTGTTGAGTTGGTCGTGGAAATAGCGTCTCTTGGCATCTTGACACAGATGACTGCAGCGATTACGTAGCGATTTATAATAAGAGAGATTCAGCTCTGAAGGTCTGCGCTTATATCTACTCTTAGCTTTATCCCTTCGTGCCATAAGCTCTTTAATTTGAGTGGTAATCCACGGAGCAGGGTTATGTCTCACTTTAACACGTCGGATGGGTGCATGCTGGTCAAACAAGTCGAGAACTATTGTATTAAAATAACTCACCTTCTCTTCGATACTCTCCGTCTCGCCGAAATTCCAATAGCTTAGCTGCAGCTATTCGGCTACTTGGCTATTGAACAATAACGACTAGCGCTCGCTAGAGGTGCAGCGGCATCGAGTTCGATCCTCGCCGCGGCAACAAGTCTAGATGTTAATAATAAGTTAGGAAATGTCATGAGATCGTTTTTCATTTACTTTTTATTTCATATTCTTTTGAAAAGAAATGCCTTCCCCTCGTAGGTCGTACGTATTATTATTAAAAGAAAACGAAAATCTACAATAGCACCATCTCTTTAAACCTATCGTATTTCATAAATTCATGCACTAAATGAACGAAATTACTAATCAATTTTGTGAGTATTGTGAGAAAGAGATGTGCGATGCGAATGAAGTTCGAGCGCGCACACAGCTAGTCAGCTATCGGCTACTCCGGCTAGCCGGCTACCGAATACCGGGACGGCCGCAAAATTTAATAGCTATATTATACTCTGTGGCGACTATCGACTGTGCCGTATTCTAGCCAGCCAGTAGCCAACAGCTGGTTATCGTGTTGACGGATATCATAGCCATGGCTATTTTGTTAATAGCCGCTATTTAGCTAGTTATTGGATTAGCTACCCATCTCTAGCTGTAGCTGGCATGGACCCCGTTATTTCGACGAGTCCAAGATTCTTGAATTCAAAACCTCCATAAGCTCTGCAAGGAAGGTTAATATTCATATACCTCCTGTTTTGAAGTGAGATTCACTCGTCGAGATTTATTGTAAATCTTTCTGCATTTTCCTTCATGAGAGTCATGTAAGCTTTACTTAAGATATACATTTTATTTTATTTTTATTTTATTCTATTCGGGAAACTTACAGCTAATATAAACAATATTCATAAACAATACAAATTTGAAGGCCATTTACAAGTTTCCACAGATAAACTTAACATAAGATACTTATACTTATGGACAGAAGACCGAAGACCTGCCTTTCTGTTTAGCGTTTGTGGACTACGAGAAAGCCTTCGATCCGATCGAGACTTGGGCTGTACTGCAGTCTCTCCAACGGTGCCAAATCGACTATCGGTACATCGAGGTGTTGAAGTGTTTGTACAAAAACGCCACCATAAATAAATAAATATCGCTAGACATTACACACAGCGCCATCTAGGTGCCACACTAAGCAACAAGGCTTGTGTCGTGGACACCAGATAGTTGATATTACTACATAGATACTTTTTGTTTGTAAATACATACTTATTATACATATAAACATCCATGACTCGAAAACAAATGTCCATGCTCATCACACAAACATTTGCTCCTACCGGGATTCGAACCCGGAACCCTAAGAACGTAAGGCAGCCTCACTACCGCTGCGCCATTCGGGTCGTCAAACCATGTCAGTCCGACTTCAGGACCAGACCTCGGAACCTATCCTTCTGCAATGAGGTGTGAGCCAGGTAGACGTCATATCTCCGAAACTGTTCACCGCTGCACTGGAGGATGTCTTCAAGGTTCTGGACTGGAGAGAGCTAGGCATCAATGTCAATGGCGAGTACATCACTCACCTTCGGTTTGCCGACCATATAGTGGTCATGGCTGAGACCATGGAGGACCTCAGTACAATGCTCGATGACCTCACTAGAGCCTCCGAAAGAGTGTCTTAAAATGAACATGGATAAAACCAAGGTCATGTTAAATGCCCATGTAACACGCACTCCTATCAAGATCGGAGACTATACTCGAAGTTGTAGACGATAATGTCTACCTGGGACAAACGGTCTAGCTCGGTAGGTCTAACTTCAAGAAAGAGGTCAACCATCGAATCCGACTCGGCTGGGCAGCGTTCGGGAAGCTGCGCGGTATCTTCTCGTCCAACTTACCGCAGTGTCTCAAGACGAAAGTCTATGACAAGTGTTTGTTGCCAGTGATTACATACGGGACCGAAACTTGGTCGCTCACAATGGGCCTCATTCGAAGGCCCATTGCTTAAAGCTTTGCTTTGCTTAAAGTCATCCAAAGGGCAATGGAGAGGGCTATGCTCGGAGTTTCCTTGCGGGATCGAATCAGAAATGAAGACATCCGCAAGAGAATCAAGGTTACCGACGTAGCCCGAAGAATTGCCAAACTGAAGTGGCAGTGGGCAGGGCACATTGCTCGCAGAACGGATGGCCGATGGGGCCGAAAAGTTCTGGAGTGGCGACCGCGAACCGGAAGACATTGCGTTGGAAGGCCTCCCACTAGGTGGACCAATGACCTGGTGAAGGTTGCGGGAATCCGCTGGATGCGAGTCGCACGGGACCGGCCAATGTGGCGACACTTGGGGGAGGCCTATATCCAGCAGTGGACGTCTTTCGGCTGAAATGATGACTTAGGATATATTGTACACAGAAGCTGTTGGTAGACCTTTATTAATAAATAAATAAATGCTTAGCGAGCTGGCAACAGGAATACGGTTAAGCGCGCTGTCGCGCTCGGTGCTACACAAGAAGCTAAAATATAGGTTTAATTTAAAACTCAAATAGAAAAATTTGTCCGATTTCGATATTGGATCATCCAGTATCGGAATTGTAATATCGGAACTTGCGTTCCGAGATTCCGATATTGCGATATTCCGAGATTCCGAGATTCATGCCCTAGTTCATACCCTATATAGTCCTCAATTAATTAACCAAATTTGATGAAATTTTGCACATGTTCTACATACACTGGGGGTTTCTACAAAAAAAAAAGGCATTGCAATGCATGCAGGCACAACTATTATATTAAAATTGTATATGTTTATTAAAACCTTGTTGATGACTTGAATTTTGTCCACTGAGAAGTGGTGAACGGCGAGAAGTATGGGAGACTGTCTTACATAACTTTTGACTTATATAATCTGACCAGTATGTTTTTTTTTTATATAAACCTTACCCCACACTAGGAATTTCTCCTGTATCGTGGGTGCGTTTACAAATATTTAAACTCACATAAACAAACAGCCAGAACCGGAAAAAGTACCTGTAGGCCTTATAAAATATTTGTTTCGTGCGAGAATCGAACCCGCGACAACGTGCACCAGTCAATCGCTCAGCCACTACGCCAACCGCGCCATCAAGTTGTTGTTGCGACCAGAGGGTCTAAAATGGCAGCTACAACAGAATCATAATATGAATCACGTTAAAAATTTAAAACTCTTACTTGATATGGATGAATTTATGTTTACACAATCATGTACTATTGAGATGAGTCATAATCTTAATCAAAATATTTTGTTTATAGAGGTATTGCAAGAGCCAGCAGTAATGGCCAAGATCTCAGACACAAAAGCTGCCAGTGAGGTGAAGCTCCTGGAGAGCTTCTACACAATGCTGCAACTGGAACCTGCTAAAGCTTTCTATGGAAAGAAACACATTGAGTGCGCGAACGAGGCTCAAGCTATCGAGATCCTTATGATTTCTGATAAATTGTTTAGGTAATTTGTTTTTATTAAAACAGACCGTGAAAAATGGTAAAGCTTCCCCTATCAAGATGTTGACAGGGTACTTGGACCAGTTCATTTAATGAATTGTTTCCCTAACATTTGTACTTAAAATTAAATGATCATCTTCTCAACCAGAATATCGCCACCAGCTCAATACTACGATACCAGTCATCCTTTGGTCCGTATGGCCCACCTCCGCCCTAAGCATTTTAACACCAAGTCTCTCTGTTTTTACTCAGGTGTCAAGATATACAACAACGGAAAGATTATGTCGCAATTGTTGATTCAGTTCGGGAAAATGGCGGGGATGTGAGGATTTTCTCTAGCATGCACGTCTCTGGGGAACGTAAGTGTAATTCATAATACATATATATGTTACCGGCCAAACCCGATTTCAGGCCAAACTAGTTTGTCCTAGGCCAAACCGGTTTACTGCAAAGCAATTAAACTGCGCCCAACTTGGAGCGCTCGCAGGCCGCTGCCACGGCACCGCTCGCTCTGCTCGCGCGTGGTTGGTCACCTATCTAACCTAACCTAACCCATTAATAATACATAATACAATACAATAGTTGGGGTGCTCTATGATTGTCCTTTTCTGATAATCCCTAGTTTGGCCTAGGACAAACTAGTAGTTTGGCCGGTAACATATACATTGAATCAAATAGCTCAACAATTTTTAACTCTTGAATCAATTAATCATATTTTCACACATTGTAATTTTCTCTATGATCTTCCTCAGAATTAGACCAGCTGACTGGAATTGCTGCGGTATTGCGCTTCCCGATGCCTGAGCTTGAAGACAGCGACGCTGAAGGCGAAACCGACAGTGATTCTGATTAGGATATTAATTTATTTTTTACGGCCCATTCATATAACACCTAGTAGCCACAAATCCACTATTCAGTCAAATACTTATACATATTGCGTAGCTTCGATCATACCCTCAGTTGTCTATAGTAGGGGTTCCCAAACTTTATCGGTTCGCAGTGCACTTACAGGTTTAGTTTTTGTCTCGGCGCCCTAGCTAGTCGAAATAGGGTACAAGGTACTAGGTTCTAGGTTGATAAGAACAAAAATTAAAACATCCACATTATGCTGAGTTTTTTATAAAATAATTATATTGACACTCAAAAATAATCAGATCAAATCGGAACGTGAATATTGTTTTGAGGCTGCTCTTCTTCTGGATCTTGTGCATAGAAAGGATCTTGGATCCACGCAAATTTTTCGACATCGACTTCGAAAATTATTCAGTGAGCGAAAGGTGTTTGTTCCGTGAAAAGAGACATCAAGCCTTGTGAGACAACAAACTCTTTAGATTTGTAAACTAAAAAGCTTGTCTCATTTGCAATGCTATCCGCGTTGTTAAATTTAGTTTCCAGAGACTGGCAAATAGGAATTTATAGGAGCGCCTCACGGCGCCTCTCTTTACTCTCTACGGCGAACACTTTGGGAGCCCCTGCCCCCCTAGCATGGCAATACTATCTCTAGTCTACCAAGACTCGACAAAGCTCTTTCTATACAACTTGACATATCATCCATTTCATACATTTCTAACATCGCCATGCTCGCGACGATAGAAATCTTTGCACAATCTGTCATAAAATGACAATTCAATTCGACAAAACCCGTTTCTATGGTGGTCATGCGACGCGGGCTGGTCTACAGTATTGAAAAAGTTTGATTTAGTGATTGACACAAGATTAGAATGAACTTTGTTGCTAATGAGTTGTGTTTTATCATGAATAAGAGGCCACTATATGAATGGACGTTAATTTATGAATATATTATTAAGTGAGAATGGACATTTTATTCCCGTGGTTAAAATTCACCACAAAATACACATTGATCTGCTCAAGGTGCAGTGTAGCATATTTACATAGAAAAAAAGTTTATTTACGTTATAAAGAACGAATTGATTTTATTCAATGTGTGGTACTTCAAGTCTGAGTTGGTACTAAAATATATAGAACTTACGTGTGATAAGCCATAACTATTGTAATAGTACCAAAGTAATTTCGTTGCTTCTAAATGACTAATATTATTATGATTGTCTTGTTTTATTGTTATTTGAAGGAAATTTCTTCTTTTTATATTGTGATGTAAATATTATACTGTAAATTAATTAGCGCAATACAGAAATAAAAATAACAATTATTTTGAAATAAGTTTTTATTTTTGATTTAAGCAGAAGCTTCCATTGCTTGGGCTCTTTGTTTACGTTTCTCTGCTTTCTTGTCTTCCACGGCTTTCTCGTCATGAAGACGCCTCTTCTTCCTTAGCAACCATATTTCCTTCTTGCGCTTCTCCTGGCCAGCCTTCATGCTCTTGTAAAGGTTCCTGTGCTTCTTGCGCACAAGCTTTTCCCTCAGCCTGAAGGCTTGTTTGTCTTCTATCTCTTTCTGGTATGGATGTTCTTTATGGGGCACACCAGCAGTCACAGCCATTGCTTTTTTCTGTAATAAAGACATCAAAAGTGAATGAAAAGTTGATATTCAACACCCTATTTTCAGAACAAACATTTAAAGACAGACTTTTGAATCAATTGACAATCGCACTCATTTTATCTAATGACAATTAAGTCTTACCTTCTCTTTAGCCAGTTTCTTTTTCTCTGGGTCCACACCATCTTCATCATCGCTAGAGTCGGATTCTTCCTCTACCTCCTGTTGGTACTGTTTGGCCAGAGCTGCTTCAGCATCACCATCTTCAGAATCGGCTTCCTCGTCATCCTCTTTGTCCTCATCACTGGCCTCTTCAATGTCTGTGCCTGATTGGTCATCATCTGTTGAGAAGAAATAAAATATGAGTACAGAATCTTTTTTTAAATGTTTATACAACATGCACTTAATTCTTGAAGAGTTAGGACCAGGGTTGTTGCTGATGCATATTTTTTTCACATCAGCGGATGCTGATGCTGACCTTTTATCATTCGATCAGCAGATGCTGATTTTAATTATTTTCTTAAAAAAAAACAGGAGAAATGTAGTCTTTAATTTAAAATACGTCCTTATTCCACTTTTCAACGGGGGCGGCATTATATTATCACACAAAAACTCAGCATTTTACAAAAAAATCAAAATTTTCACGCGCTATGACGAATTATAACGTAATGAGACAAGTTTGTGTTTGTTTGCAATCGCAATCCCCGCGGTCGACCCTTTGATTGGTCAAAACTACACGATATAAGCCCCGCCTCCTCTGTGGTCATGTCACGACTCGAACTTCAGCATTAATAATCAGCATCGATCATCGCGGATGCTGATGTAGAAAATGTTGCTGAAGTTCAGCAGATGCTGATACTGATGTTCGCAACAACCCTGGTTAGGAATAATCTACACAATTCACTGATCAAAATGTTGATGAAACTTACCCAGAGGTTTGAAGTTAGGATCATTGAGAGCCTTCTCTTCAGGAGGAATATAAACTTGATCTTTAGTTTTATCAACAAATGGTGAAAGATGAGGTGGCAGAACAGCTCCCATTAAATATTTGTTGATAGGCAGTAGAGTTCTTGCATTTACACTATCAAACACCCATTGAGGTTGCACATAGTAACGGGACAGATACTGCTTGTCCATGGTGGGCCTGTCAACAATGTGGTATGCAATGCTCTCATCTGACTCATCAAATGTGGCTCCAACAAAGTGATCTTTGTCCCAGGAAACTTCACCACCGAAGCAACGGATGATGAAAACCAATGGTTCTCTGGGCACCTCCCTGTTTATGAAGAATTTGAGACCTTTGAACATTGTCTTCAATTTCTTGACCTTTTCTGCTTCAAGCTTGGCTTCTTCTAACTTTTGCGGATCCTCATCCTCTGTGTTAAAGATGTCTATTTCTGGCAATTCTTCAGCTTCATTGGAACCTGCTACTCTGGCTAAAGATAAGTTCATGGCTGCTATTCTCTCGGCCACATAGGCATGCTCATCTATAAGCTCTTTGTCGTCAGCTGTGAATGCTGCGGTCAGTTTAGGTGGATAGACTATGTTGAGAGAGTGGTACAGTTTGAAATTGACAAAGCCAAGCATCATTGTGTAAAACTCAACAAATGTCGACATAATTTTGAAATCAACTTCATCCTTGTTTTGAGGCTGCAAAAAAAAAGATGTTTTGTTAGCAAATATTTGGGAGAAAAAGAAGACAAGATATTTGAATAAGTAATCAATGTTATTAACCTGGAATGAGAAGTGATGTGGCACAATCCATGTGATAGTTTGTCCTTCAAGTTCAACTTGATAATAGTAGCCTTTGACTGACACAAATACTTTCCGAAGAGCTTTTGCAGCTATAACTGCATGCATGAACTCAACTGTCAGTCTCCTGCAAAGCATTGACTGATCTCTAGGGACTCTCTTTAGGGATGGGAAAGTGCTGAATAAGAAACATAGCGTGAGGCAGTCATCCAGGTCTCGCAATGCATCTACAAATGTAGGATATCTTTCCTTGACAATGTGATCTATGTTTATATCTGGATAGTCACGTAAGAACTTCTTCATGTTTCGGTACTCCCTCATTGCCCTTGCTCGACGAATCTTTTGTTGGTACACCTGATAGAAGAATATAATTATGTGTCATGTCCATAATATTGTTATTATTTGTGAAAAAAAGTTTTTATTTAGAGTTGTACTTACTTTTAAATCTCTGAGCTTCCATATTATAGGTTCGTGTAATAAGAACTTTATGTCTTTTGTGTGATACAATGTTTTGATACCGCCTGCGCCCTTCTGAGCCCTCTTACGATTGCGAGGTTCTCGTGGGTAAATACCTTTCAATATGCAAATACGTCTGAAATCTTTGAGAGACAACTGTAGTTTCTTTAGGGCAGACTTCCTGGTCATAAACTGTGCCCCTTCTCCGGATGAGTACTGCGGAAAACCGAAATTTTGTTGGTTATATCCAATAATAAAAACACGTGTTGTGACATAGTGAAATATGTTTACATACCTTCTTCTTTTTCTTGGAAACCATTTTGGCTTATTTAATTGGTTCTTAACTTAAATCAATAACACCACTTCACTAGCTTTTATTTTTTTACGACGTATATTTTAATTTTTAATCATCGTCGTAGTTACAAAAGCATGTTGCTTCGCTAGTCAATCTGACATTTCAAGACAGAGTTACCAGCAGCAATAATGGGGCTGCATTCCGAATTACAAAATAATCACTCACAGCGCTCACATCTATATTTTGCGTTCCGTTTTAAATATCACGATTCAATTTGGAACGCTCGTGAACGCGTTCACAGTGAACATAACCCCAAACCAAAACCTTTGACAAGACCTATTTTTGAAAATGGACGATATGTTGGTTGACTCTGCTGCACATACAACCCTCCAAGTAAAATTAACCCCATTCAATAACTATTTCATGAAAAAGTCACTCAATGGGGTTAAATGAACTTGGAGGGTTGTATTGATGATTTGAATGATTATAATTCTGTAACTTCATACGTGTTACTGGTGCGATTGTTATTTTCAGCAACATACAACTTTACACTGATCTGCAAATCGTAAGAAAATTTAAATTTCGCGGGCAACTCTTGCGCTTCCACCTTAGCAAAACAACACCAACTTGTGAACAGAACTGTCATTTTTGACAGCGCTCACGGTGATATTTATTTGGGGCATGGTCGGTGTAATCGCAAGATGGCGCATGTCATGACGTCATCGATGACGATTCAAGAGACATCAATATCGCAAAGGTCCGAAATATCTCAAGGTATTTCGGAACGGGTTTATGGACGCTCAAAGCGATTACAGCGTAATTCGGAATACGGTCCATATCTCCATGGAATGCGGATACCGTATGGGACTATTAAGTGCTGCAGTCCTTGTTATTTTTTTTAAATTCATTACAATTTGTTATCATAAAATCGTTATTTATTTAATTGTTTCGATTTTAAATGAAACCAAGAATTACATTTCAGAATATATTTTAAACTAGCACGACAAACTAGCACGGGGCACAAGCTTCGCACGGGTGGCAGTAATGGGAGCATCGCGTATGAATTCGCCGCTAGAGGCACTAGTGTAGCGCGAGGTCATCGAAATGTCAATTATTATGTCCGTAAGTGTTCTCGCGTTGCGTGCTTTTTTATCACGTATTTTTACCAATATTCCAGATTGTGGTGTAGATTGATCAATTCCTGTTTAATTAAGAGTTGAAAATTTTAAGTAGCAACAGAATTTTAATTGTCAGTACTTGGAGGTAAAATGATTTTTAAATGTTTCATGCTTGCTAATTTTAGGGAGAATATTGTAAATATGTATCTGAAGTTTACACTATTTTGCTATACGTAATAAAATAAACTTTTTACAAAGTTATTGGTACTTTGAAGTATAAAATAAAATTATTGACAGGACCTTACTCGACAGTGGCGCCATCTGGTGAGCTCATAAACGATAGCCCTCGTTATTTAAAGCCGGATGACTTCTGGAGGATGCATGGGGGTGGTCATGTGATGAAGTTTAAAGAGTTATCTATTGGTACTAGCCTAATACTGCGTATCAACCTTTATTTCGTGCTATAAGACTGCGCTAAGGCTATAATAGTGTAGAGTTCAGTAATTTGTAAGTTTTTAATGCGCCTATCTCAGGAACAACTATCTCGTTGGTCATGGGTTCGACTCCCGGGACCAAGTACCAAAAAAATTTTGGTCGTTTTTCAATCAGTTTTGGAGCTTAAGAATACAAGTACCTCCTGAAATAAATAAGGTAAAGGGCCCATGGCCTTAAAAATATCCATAACGAATTTGCACATTTCAGTAAAAAATTGATACCAAATAACAGCAAAGTTGTATATTACCAATTTGCCCACCCAGTAGTAAGTACTGGGAAAATAAGAAAAACAAATCATTTCACATTTTTATTACATAAAAAATAAATAGCGATAATTTACAGTTTTAGTCTAAAAGTCAACTCTCTAAGCTTGAGTGTCTTCCGATTGTGTGTTTGATGATGGTGATGCAGTAGTTGAAGTTGTTGTAGCTTGGTTCTGGTTCCACGCATTGGGGTCTACCATCACGTACATGGGATAGGCGTAGGAAGCAGGGGACCAAGATGGTGCTGCCTGGGACATCACTGTACTGGCGGATTCCTCGCTAAGTCCTGCATCCTTGAGTATGCTCATTGCGTTGGTGTAAGCAGACGTCATTTGCGGATAAAACATTTGAAAGGGAAACTGGTAGGGATATTGTGCAGCACTAGCCTGATGCTCACACTTAGGAGTTTCGGTCGGACTTGAAGGGATTGTGTAGGCATACGGGTACGTGGCGACCTGACTACCTTCAGCTTGAGTGCCAGTTGGCACAGGCATAGCGTAGGCGTACTGAACGGGTGCGCTTGGGATCACAGCACGTTTTTGGTTTGCACTTTCGTCGTGTGTTGTTGAGTATGCTGATGCATAGGCCACTGGAATCCCAGTGGTTTGTGGCTGAGTAGTAGCTGCGACTGGCAAAAAGTTGATTGGTTTATCAACCGCCCACTGCGACTTCACTCCATTTTCTTCCGTGGCTGCGACGAACAGATCTCCAGTGGTCCCATCAGTCGAAGGCTTTACGTAGAGTCCATGGACCGGAGTGAGTTGGTTGTTATGCCATAGGTTTGGATAACCACTCACACAGGTAACGACTAATGCAGCAACGACAGCAGCACTTTTCACGTGCATTGTATTTATTGAACTTTATTCTAACAAGCAGTGTTTAAGACTAACGCTTAACGTTGATAACTGATGGAGTTTATGTTAAAGAGCTTCATTTTATACTAATTAAAAAGAATGGGAGACTGTGGTGGAAATATTAATCATGCTGTAATGAAAATCGTGTCCATTTCTCATAGGAATAGCACGTACAGTTTTCTTATTCGAAGAATTTGGTTATCTCGATTGATCATGGCGATAATGACTGTCTGTTTGAAAATGCTCTAATCTTTTCTTTGATTAATAAGTATTCATAGATAAAACTTTAACAATAGTAGGTACATGTATTTATCTATTGGTTGGTAGAGGTACTTACTTTTTCATTGTTTTGATACTGATAGTTTCATTTTAGTTTCATTTTCTAAATGTTAGGTACCGAAAAGATAAACTATTCCAAGAATCACATCATAAAGTAATTGACTAAGCATGTTTGGGTCTTTGTTGTACCACTTACAGTAAGCAGTTCTACCTCATGAACTTATATCAAGCAATTTAAAAAAACAGGCATTTTTATGACTCTGTATCTCATTAAATGCAGTCTCCTTCTCATCCTGATGAACTATGTTGACAAAGGTACACAAATGCATAAGTAGGGGCACCTACTAGCTATAGTAAAAATCAATTGAGAAAACTCATGCAATGCATTGGTAGTATGTACTTAATAAGTACTTACTTCGGTTTCGGTACAATAAATTGTTTGTTTGTAAAATGTAGGTGAACAATGCGGTTGAGAAATGCTTCGTTACAAATAATGATGACAAATCATTTCTTGTGAAATGGACATCTTCAGATATTTCTTATTGTCACGTCCACAAATATTTTGCCGACCATACGTCCAACGTCCAAGGTTATGCAGAACTTTGCTACATAACAACATTGCAAATGCATGATATTTTATTTATAGCTTTACGCTTCTTTTTTAGGGAGATAAACAGTGGATATACCCTATTGATGAGTGAATGTGAAATACGTAACTACTTCTTTACATAAAGCTCTCTCCAAGATATCAGGAGTGTATTTTGCACAAAAACCTGCAACACCTGTACTGACTAAACAAAATTTTGTACGGAAATCGTACGGCCCGTAGTGCTGAAGCCACAAGCTAACCGTTTCGTTTCAGCCAGAGAGTAGATCTGAGCAAGGTTGATGGCAATAGGCTCGCCCCCTATTACATGGGACTGAAACATAAATGGGGAAACGGGATTATTTTAGAGGTTACCTCTGCCTAATCCTTCATCCATCACAGGCGTCATGTTATGTCGATTTTTGAAGAGACCCATTAAAGGAGAGCAATTATTGGATCTTTATAAATTATAAAGGGTCCTTAACGAAGCCGAAAAGCACTTGTTCTCCTCGTTATTGCGATCATTTTTTGTTCTAGACCATACCTGGGAACCTTCTAGTTACGGAGATATTGGGGGTCAAAGTTCCAACTTTTTCAGAAGTTTTTTTAAATACATGTTTTTAATGTATTTTTTTTTACTTTAAACACCTCCACGACCTCCGTACTATTCAATCCATCCAAAAAAAAAAAAAAAAAGTTGGAACTTTGAAGTTCCAACTTTTTCAGAAGTTTTTTTAAATACATGTTTTTAATGTATTTTTTTTTACTTTAAACACCTCCACGACCTCCGTACTATTCAATCCATCCATCAGCGCAATGTTTTGAGTGCCTTACATTGAATCCTACCGTAAAAAGTGATTTTTCATCCCAAAAAAAAAAGTCGTTTCCCAACAATAATTTTTGCGTAAAGTTACTTAGTTTGATGTACAGAATACTTGGTTGACGGCTTCGTGAAGGGTCATGTTACACCCTGTATTTGAGTAATGTTTGTTATCTAAAGCCACAAATGAAGAACAGGATAACCCATTTAAAACTTCGCGCATTTCGTGGGAAAAAAGAAAGTCACATTTCGTGGAATAAGAAACTGATTGTCATGGTGTCGTTATCGTTCATGGGATTGGACGGGCGTCATCTGACAAACAGCCACTGCAGTTTTTTATTATTTCATACACTTATAAACATAAATCAATAATAATCTAGCGATAACTCGCAACTTGTTTGTTGATAACTGCGCCTATGTTGGTGGTATGTGTTTTGTTAGTATTTTGTACAAGAAGTGTGATGTTATTCAGGACTTCTACGTGTTTACGTGAACATGAAGAGTTCTCTCTGTGTGGGTGGAGGTGTCCTCCTACATGTGTTAACTTACGGATGTTAGCTACAGGTAAAAGTATAGCATAGAGCATTAAGATTGTTAAATATTGAAAAACCGCCCCGATTAACGAGTTGTTGGTCATGTATTCGAACGAACTTCTCTCAGAACGGTGAAGGAAAACATCGTGGATAAACAAAATGTCCTAGAACCAAAAAATCGAAGACATCCATCTATAAAGACTGGGGCCGGGTGGTGGTTTACGGCGGCCAGGCACTGCTGTCTCGACATAGGTAGCGATCGCAAAACTACCGAATTCGGTCGCAAAGCTATAACGATGCGGATTTAAGGTGGACGCGAGCCGTACGCGACCCGCCGTTGTCGGCTTCCACCATAAATCCGCACCGTTATAACTTTGCGACCGAATTCGGTTGTTTTGCGATCGCTATCTATGTCGAGACTGCAGGGCCAGGTCTCTCTCATACACATCACAGACTATTACGCTACAACATAAATTCGTCGAATTTCAAGTTATTCATAAACGAAAAAACAAACTTTTTTTTTAACTACACGTCTAGAAACTCAATAAAAAAGTCCCATAAAAATTCGACCACTATAAACATCGTTCCATCTTTTGAGTATTTTTTGTCTAATTGAACTCGGCTACGTCTCTTTCCTTTTCGTCTTTTATTAGTAACTAGCTGTGCCCGGAATGCGCTGCAATGCACCTTTTCCTACCTACCCCACCCTACCTATTACCTACTCTACCCAAGCTATCTGCCTACCGAAACTATCTACCTACCTACCTACCTACCCTACCTACTCTACATACCTAACCTACGCTAATTACCTACCCTACCCTACTTACCTACCTACTTTATCTACCCTACCTTACCTACCTACTCTACTTGCGTGGCATGACCTGCCAATTGCGGAAGACACCAAACCTAATTTACTTAAAAACTCTTTTTTTCTTCATTGTTCTTTTCAGTTATTTTAATAGTTATTCTGCTATTCGAGGCGGAGATGAATCCAACAAATCAGAGCTTATTAAAATCGGTTCAGCCATTCTTGAGTTATAAATGGTGTAACTAACCCGACATTGTTTTATATTATGAGAAAAAACCTATCCACTTGGATACACGCAACCAGTTTACCTAAGAATAGACTAATGATTCGATTATAGATATGTGCCCAGCGACGTGGGACTGTCGCGTTGGGTGCCGATGTTCAGCGGGTTACGTCAGGGATGAGTTCACCAAACAGTGCGTCTTGGTGCAGAATTGCCCAGGTAGGTAAAATATATCTTATACTTGCTACCTCTGGCATCTTACTTACGTCATGTCCCATGATTTGGCATGGGTCACCGCATATATCCAGCCAAAGAGTAGCATACTTATACCAAAAGCATCACGTCGATCACGTTATCATACAACTCTCATCGACTAAGCACATAGCCCTTATAGTTATAGACAATTTACTAAAGAGGTCGCCAAGATCGGTGGATCATAGTGAAACATGACTGTGAAAATTAAAACCTACACTGAAATCTGCAACCTAGTATTGATGAAAGTATTTAGCTCGGTGATCAATGGTCGTCCATTCTTTTTATAAGAAGTAACGTTTGCGAAGCATAGTGACAATTTATAGGTGGCTAGAATTATGAAAGTAGCAAGTATTCCGCTTGATATAGTTTTAAATTTAGCTAAGTACTACCTCTAATTAACTCAACATGGATATGTTGAGTTAATTGAGAAAATGCTTTTCTTGTTAGTATGTATGGATGGATGATGTAAATATGAATGCCATATTGAGGAATGGTGTGCTAAGTCAACTTTGCAGCTTATAAGACGATGTAGGTAGTGGCAAAAATTGAAAAGGTATTGCTGGCTGATCTTGAGAGGATGAATGACGCTAAGAAAGGTTACAAGGAAAATGACTGAGAAAACGCCGAAAACGAGGTGGCGCCCGTAGAAGGACGTACATTGACCTTATTGATTCTTCAGAAAGGTCAGGAGCGTTGTACCTATTCGCAAACGGTGTACTGAAACGAAGCAATAGGATCATGTAATGTAAGCAAGTACCGTTCTGTCCCTATGGAAAAAGGCGAGACTTTCAGTGGATAAGTTGTTATATAGGTATAACTCTTTGAGTTTGAAAGTATTGTTTTACAACAAAACCTCCTAAAGTTAAGGAACTGGAACTTTCGAAACTTGCTTACCTACCACGAATCTTAATTGGAAGCATGACGATATAATAATATTATTACCACATGGCACATTTTAAATGTAGGGCGAGCATGAAAATTCAATAATTAGTTTGACTTAAAACATGTTTGTGTTTTGTTGACGCTAGCATATTTGATACCGCGACCAGTCGACCACCGTACGTACGTGATTATTGTGAAATGCTACTAAGCAATACGGAATTTGCACCTTGGAACTACCTAATTAAAGCTGTTGAATGTTACTTATCTGTTAAAAGTAAATAATGCATGCATAACTACGCTTGCTAGCTGTGACGGGATGGGCAGAACGACTATGTTAAAGTGCGAAATGTGGATGAATCTACGATACAGACTTCTGTGTAGGCTTCAGGAAATATGGAGGGTTATAGTGCTTCTTAAAATTTTCATTAAAGCCAGGAAAGTTAAATAGACAAAATATTAATTTGATCTGAACGGTAGTCGATCCATGCAATGCTGAAGTCAATGATCAGCAAGTTCATGATCAATCCACATTTACATACATCGTATAAATCTTATATAAAAATCTCGAGTCGCGGTGTTTGTGATCGCACTCTTTCGAAACGGCTCGACCGGTTTTTATATTTTTTTTTACGTATATTTGGTAGGTATGAGAATAGGTCGTAAAGTATATTTCACACCGCTAGGTTGTAAAATTCTAAATTAACGCGAGCGAAGCCGCGGGCAAAAGCTAGTAATGATATATGAGGTGCAAAGACTATATAGCCTATATTTGCTGGGCTGTATCCTACAAACGTGCAATACCTACACGGTCAAAATGTACGGAACAGCTGATTAAAAAAAAACCGTTAATATTGGTTAATATTAACGGTTTTTTTTTCTTCGGTGTCCCTTCCACTGCTAACTATTTCATCAACACAACTGGAGAAGAGGGGTGCCTACTTTGATAGTTCTAAATGAACCACAAGCGAATTAACGGCCTGATCGTAACCGTCACTAGTTGCGGATCGAAGGTTCGATTCTTTGTCTCTAATTCTGGCTTTCAAGACCTATGACATTAATAACATAACACCCGTGTGATTTCCTCGCAGTAACTACCTCTTTGGGAGTGTAAAGTACTATCTTCAATTCGGTTTGGAAATACTGATATACCTAATTATTTAATGAGCGTAGTAGAGAGACTAGGGGTAGGAAAAGAACTATTAAGTCAGTACTTATATAATTAAAAGCAAACTCCTGACTCATTAATGCCCAGCCCAAATCATTTGATGAAGCGAAGAAAGCGTAGAAAGCGGAAATTTTGCGCAGAGGATCTCTTTATGATATAGAAAAAGTTAAAAAAGAATGAGGTTTTGTTGAATTTCCTACGAGATACGGAATGAAGAAGGTTGCAGACGAAGTCGCTGGTAAAGTGCTTGTTGGAAATAATGATGTACAGTTCCGTCGCGTTAACCACTAATATAATATTTTTGCCACGTTAGAAAATGCATTCGTGTGGTGTTTTTTGAATGTTTGTTTGTAATGTATCTTTGTGTATGTGTGGTCCTACGCATTTACGCATTCATTGATGCAAACATATTCGTATGTATTTAGTTGAAGTTTCATATTATAATAGACTGACCTACATAATTGGTTGTACTTTGGTGAGATCAAGCATCTGAGTTTGCACAAATATCTCGGTCAAGTACTTGTTTAGTACACATGTGTATTTGCAACCTAAGTAGTTATATTTGATCAAAAAGTCACTGGCAATTTATGTATAAATATTAGTGTCTCGGTAGTCACGGCACCGCACACAGTAGCCATGAAGTCGATATTATTCTCTGGTGTATTTGCCGTCGTCGCCCTGTCGGTCGCAGGAGCCCCTACGTACACTGAAGGGGAGCAGCCGCGGTACGTCAACAAGCAGCAAATTGAAGAGTTCCTGCGTGAGCGCCGGGCGCCGTACGGCCCGCAGTACGCGTCGCCGTGTGCTTCCGCCGGTGCCGTGCTCCCCATCAGCTCTGTGCCAGTAGGCGCCTACTCCGTACCATCTTACCAAGGATATGCAGCTGTACCGCAATACGGATACGCCGCGCCGCACTACCGCACCGTAGACGAACAGCCGGAGTCTGAATTATTGGGCTTCTCCGACATGGACCAGTTCATGCAGGGGCATGTACCGATGGCACGACTGGGTGGATATGGTGCCGCTGGTATCGCAGGTGTGTCTCCTGCTCTGTCGGCTGGAGGCGGACGGTTGCTGACGCAGGCCACGTCGGGGACTGCGCTCGGTGTGTTCCCCAACGCTAACGTGGGAGGCTGCAGCGTGCCGCTGTTGTTCAGCTGCTCGCCTTCGATAGTGTCGGGACACATGGTGGAGCCCCAGGCTCACGTAGTGCCCACATACGCCGCTGCTGCCACTGCCGCCGACACGTACCGGCTGGTGGATGAACCCGCGCAGCGCGAGCAACACGACCAACATGAGGAACTGTTGACGCACGAGAACATTAGCCATGATCCCAGTCACGCCGCGCACCAATAGTGAATTGCATAGTGTATTAGATTAAGCTAGTTGTAAACTAATATATAGTGTTGTTTCAATAAAAAGTTGAAAGTACCTCAATATTTTGTTTTAGCTTATTATAGTAACTTAATAATGCCACACCAAGCAAATACACACTTTCCTTAAACACACATAGTCATGACAGGTTGGATCAATATACCTATAAAATCTGTTACAGGGCTGCCTATTTTATTTGGTCAGACAAACGAAGCTTCCAAAATAATTACCCCATATAATACACACAATCAGCCTCTATGTTTTTAAATTACTGCTAAGATTCAGATCTCCTCTCTGTGAGAGGAACTGAGCAATTGTCTTTCAATTTCTTACTATGTTTTTTTTTTTATCGGCTAAACATCATTGGTAAAAGTCGTGACGAAAAGAATGAACCTGACAAAGTGCGGTAGAAGATACCGTGCCTGTTTCTGTTCGAAATCAGGGCCGCAAGTGGGGCCGTGACCGTTGGGCCCCGACTACTCTTCCTTACGGTATTCCATCTTAAAGTAGTAACAAATAAAATCGAAGGGCATTTTCAGCCTCGCAGAGCCTGTAAACTGTACCTGTGGGCCTAAATAAAGTGATGTTCTATCAGCAAAAAGGTATACCGACATAAGCTACCGAAAATGGATCATGTTGAAAGTACGTCGTTGGAGAACTACGAAAACCTTTTGAATGCAATTGTAACTTGTCCAGGCACACTGTACCATTCAATAAGCTTTATGTGCCTTATTCATTTGTACTAGACTAGACAATTGACTCATTACAGATAGACACGTTTGTATAACTATAAAATGCAGCTATGAAAGGCTTTCTCTATCTAAATACGTATCTATAAATAAACGCGTTATCGCTGTTCATAATTCATAAGTCCCTAAAGTTAATCAAAATGAAGATAACATTCATACTAATTGTTGCAATCGGTTCTGTTATCACGGCACCGATACAAGTCACAAAGGACGCAACACGCAACATTAAATATATTAATTCTGTAAAACCAGAAGAGATAAATAATCTAAATGGAAATACACCATCGTCTTTTGAAGAGCTATTGGTATCTCCGTCCAAGGATGTACCGACCAAGACATACAATAGTCAACCTATTGGTTTTAACAATAAAGACTTTATGTTGAAGACGGATGATGACCAGGTTGTACACACCTTCGATTTGCCGCAAATGGGGCTGAGCACGACGACTTCTGCAGTTAGTCAAGATCTGTCACTCAATGAACTCATATCATCTAAAAGCTTGTTTCAAGAACTACATACCCTAAGTTGTGAAGTCCCGCTTTCTGACACCGGTCTAAAAGGAGCTTTCGAAACGGCTTCTGAGTTCAATGCAGCGTGTGATAATCCAAGTAGTTCGAGAAATAAGAGGAATACCATTTGGTTGGATACGACACATGCCGTCAGTCATTACAAGGTGTCGGAAGATTACCCCGAGCTGCATCAAGGCAACCGTCATGTAATTTCTAAAGACTATCCTGTGCCTAATTTTGTGCGATTTTCGCACCGTGATCAGTCTTAGAGTCCTAGACTTAGGTAATTAAATGTCCAAATCTTAATTAATAAAAATATGTACCTTGAATGAATAAACAATATTTATGATTATAAAAAAATATATTCCACCGTTCCAAGTTATTCATTCTGTATCCACGTTTTAATACCTAGGTCCTCATTCTCGAGCGTGTTACCTAATTATGAACTCCATTTTTTGCAACTATACATAATGAAACGCTTTGATTTCTGATGTTTACATAAATACACAATCTTATTAATGGTTTTATCTTCAGTTATCAACACACGCTGTACATTTTTAGAATTTTGGTTAAATTATTATAGGTCGTAGATTCGTAGACATTCGTAGATCCTCGTAGCATCGTAGTACAGCTACGGGCTACGAGCCTACGAGTTACGAGTATTCAGATTAAATAGTATAAAGGATTAAGGGGAATAAGGGGTACAGTACAATAGTAATAAAAGAGTGCCTTGGTTTAGTCTAAGATCATGATGCACCTTCTGCTGCCGTTCTGTGCCAATTGGGACGAAGGGACCAAGTCTTGATACTTCAAGACCTGGTTCACTTTACGGGGTTAGAGTAACATTCCCACTTGTGTTCGCCGACGTTTCAAGGCGGACCACGGAATTTTAGACCGTACAGGAAGACGCTCGCTTCACGCTTGGTGAAAGATAGTGTATATAGGTGGAAGTGGAAATCCTATCCTATTCTGCCCTTTGCGCCAACAAGCAACTAAATTGATCTCTGAGCTGCTACCGACGACGCCGAGGAAGTGGCGATGTTTTAGGCTAACAAAATTTAAATAAAGAAGAAAAATGGACTTTCCATATTTATTTTGAAAATTCGTTACCTTACATTATTTGGAAATAGCACAGAACGGAATATCTTTTTTCATTAGATAAAATAACAAAAAATATTTATAATCCAAGTGGCATACTGGCATGAATTCAAATTATAATTCTGTTATCGATTATGATTTGAGATTAGGATTGCATCTAATTAAAAAACTGGCCAAGTGCGAGTCGTACTCACACGCACATTGGGTTCCGTAGCAGCAAACAATGTAATAAAAATATTTTGAAGGCTCATTCATATGTTGTAGGTATTATGTATAAATTTAGTTTTGCTGTTGTATGTACATTCAACAGCAAAACTAAATTTATTATTCATAGTATGTTAATGAAAAACAAAGTTACTGCTGCAGTTTGATGAAAAAGTCCCATTTCTCAAAACTAAGCATCAAATGTTCTACAATCCTACATTTTTTCAGAATTTTCTTTTAGAAATTAGAGGGACACACATTTTACCACTTTGGAAGTGTCTATCTTTCAAACTTTCTATACTATCTTTCAAACTTTGACAAAAAATGGTTTTAGAAACCTCAATGTCACTTTTAAAGACCTATCTATAGGCACAAGACACCCTGCACGTATAGGTTTGATGAATAAAATATTTTTTAGTTTCAGTTCTAGAATAGGAGACCCCCTCTTAAACTTTTTTTTGTTTAAAAATCGTAAAGCGGTTCACAGAGTACCTCTACCTACTAAGTTTGTATTTAATTAGCTAAATATTAAAATTATACATTTATAAATTAAAATAACACAGTAAATAACTTAACATCAAACTTAAAAAATGGCGTCAAAATCCTCCTCCTCAACGCTGTCAACTGGTAATGTACCCAAGAGACAGGCGGCGTTGCCACGTTGTATGGCAACGCTAAGCCTTTGGCCAAGGTAAAAGCCAGCCCTTGGGTCACGGGAAGTGTCAACTAAGCGTTTTGAAATATCCTTGAAAAGACTGTGAGCACTCGGACCCACACGGTCGTAGAGTTTCAACCCCAAACGGCTCGAAAATATAGTTACCAATGAGGTTACTATATTTACGCCGCTTGAGGTTCTCTGCAGCCTCCGCGGCAGCCCCAGCACAGCACGATGAGCTAGGAAGATGGGATGGCGCAAGAGTGTCGACACATGTTGCGTCCCAAACTAAAGGCCTACCCATCTTCCATGGAAACAAAGACATCCCGTCCCGTCCCTATTAAATGGTACCTAATCATTAAGGAAAAAATTGGGTTTACTACTTAAATGTACAGCTCTGTCTAACCCTACGGGGATAACAGGCGTGATGCTATGTGCATACAATCATTTTCTTTCAACACGGAAACAACGGCGCATTCCTCAAAGTATGACGTAATAATTTGTTAATTATTACAAAATTACAAGTAATGCACGAATCGAAAATGTAAAATTGCAAATTCGTCATTACATTACGTAGAGACTGCACACAACTGCAAAAAACTGTGTTAGCTAAATAATATAACTACTTATAAAACGGTATGTTTGTTAATAATTTCTTGTAAATTCATACATCTTAAAATAAGTCAATCATAAAGCTTGTTTATGATCCAGCAACCCTAAATTCATCAAAATGTTTAATGACAAGCTGAAACATAGCAAGATTAAAACACATTGTACATATGTGAATTCTACATGAGAAAACATATTCTGTTTTGGTTGAAAATGTAGTTAGACTGGGATTAGCTACTGATACCTTAGGGTATCAGTGGCTAATCCCAGTTTCGAAAACTCCATGTGGGGTAAAGAAACCCGTGGGTCATATAAACATTGGCAGTTCTGTACCACCTGTAAACTATACAGATGGAACTTTCATGGGAAGCATCACTACATAGTATAAAACAAAGTCGCTTCCCTCTGTCTGTCCCTATGTATGCTTAGATCTTTAAAACAGCGCAACGGGTTTTGATGCGTTTTTTTTTTTAATAGTTAGAGTGATTCAAGAGGAAGGTTTATATGTATAACATTGCACCCATGCGAAGCTGGGGCGGGTCGCTAGTAGCTTATATTCAGCAAAGAAAAGAGAAAAAGCTGTAATTCCCATGGCCTATACGTAGCAGTGGACAGAACAAGGTGGCCATGGTCCTTCTGTGCCATGCGTCCTTGGCCACTTTAATCTAACCACCAGTGGGACGTTGCTTAACTAAAGTTCTACTGAAAAAGTAAAAGTAATATTATAGCGGTAAACTCGCGGGCAATAGTAAGTTCACCAAACATCATGCCAAACTGTGTCGTACGTGAATAGGAAATGTTTGTCGTAACACTCGTAATAAAACTGAAGAATGCTGACAACAGCATCATGCTAATCATCTAATCTACTTGAAAAGACATGTTTGGCTCTAAAATTATTGATGCCTTGATAAGTAGATTATCTCTGTTATCAGTTATACAGATAGGATTTAGGAATGACAGGAATTTTCTCGATTTGCATGGTTGAAGTACTTTGGTGACGTCAAAGGATGCACATGGCAAAACACGATGCGAAGCCATTGTTTTCACACAAGTGCTATTTAGCTTGAATATAATATATAGTCCAGGGTCTGTTTTTCTCATAGAGTCTGGCGAAGTATAACTAGCCTAGAATTAGCTCACTGCTGGGATAGAGGTAGGCCTCCTACTGTCTGAGAGAAGAAGTGGTCCATCATTTCTTACGCGTGCCCATTGCGGGTTGCTGGATGTCACATGAGTTCGTTTTTGTTTTTCCTCAAGATGTTTTCTAATATAATTACGAGGAAATATTGTAAGTTTGGCTGTAGCGGGTGAACTACGGAACTACTGATCAGATTCCGAAAGTTCTTTCAGTAATGAGAAGCTACACTATCCCCGAGTTTCAAAGGCAATATTTACGACGTTCCCATAGGATAATTTCCGATCATAACCGAGCGTGTCGTGGGCTAAATCTAGTCCTTGATTTTAATTAGTTTCGAGGGGCAAAACAGATCTGCTCTTATAAGAATTATACGACAGTTAAACTACCCCACGGATGACATGGTGGAACTCCGATGCGAGTCAGACTGCCTCCAAGTTTTGGTATGTTTCTATTCTTGTATTAGGCACAGGCTTCTAATAGTTTTACTCTGTACCTGTAGCTGATTATTTTAATTTACTGGGAATTGTTGTCAAAAGTGATAAAGCAATTGCGAGTTTGACTATCTTTACATAGTATAAAACAAAGTCACTGCCGCTGTCTGTACGCTTAGATCTTTTAAACAACGCAACGGATTTTAATGCAGTTTTCAGCAATAGATAGAGTGATTCAGGCGGAAGGTGGTATATGTATATTTGTATCTACATTGCACCCGTGCGAAGCCGGGGCGGGTCAATAGTACTGTACAAACACTTCTGCTAACTTCAACGGGAGATATACAGGGAATATGTCATTATTTCCCAGAATTTGATTTTTATTAGCGACATATCGAATGGTGTAATAATACAGTGTGTTTTTTTTTTCCTGGCTAGGAATATTGATTTGTCAAAAATCTAATGATGCAGTTTTAGTTTTCGTCGAAATCGGGCTCACAGACCTGTGAGTATTTTTCGCTATTACTCTTAGTTTCGGATTTGGCCATACTTGCCCACTTGGAAAATTCACCCTGTATACTTTTTGTGCAAAATCACCTAACTCCTACTTTAGGCGCAGTCACTACAGTGATCCATTCCGGGTTCGATTTCCACATGGGTCACATATTGAATTGCATGGCCTACGATGTAGAATCGAATCACAGTCGAACTAAGCATTACAAATATAGGAGACAAGATTTTTGTTTGTAAACGCACTTGGGATATAGGAAAATAAATAAGGCTGAACTTAGCGAGATTTAAAAGTAAAAATTGCAATGAGCCGTAGAGTTGATAAATGTTTTAGTAGGCTATATAGCATTAGAGAGCAGCGGTGGCCCAGCGGTGGCCCAGTGGTGGCGGCCCCGACTTACGAATAGTAAGTCGTGGGATCGAACCCAGCTAGGCGCATTACTTTGTGTATTTTATTTCATCACCACTGCTCTCAAAAACGGTGAAGGAAAACATCGTGAGGAAACCGGCATGTCCTAGAACAAGAAATTCGAAGACATGTGACATTTACCAACCCGCACATGGGCCCGCGTGGTGGATTATAGTCCATTCCCTCCCTTGAGAGAAGGCCGTGTGTCCCAGCAGTGGGGACATTATAGGCTGATTTTGATTATGATAGCATTAGTATAGTCAGCCCATTGCTGGGACACAGTACAGGCTACATCATTGTGACAAGGAATGGCCCGTAATTCAACAGGCGGGCCCAGTTCGGGTGTGGAGATGTCACATGTCTCGACCTCGTCTTTCTTCGCCATATTGAGACCAGTTGTGATTAAATTATTATCGCACACAGTTAAGTGCCTGTATTCTGGGTTCAAACTTACCTTCTATTTGTAAGTCACGGCCGTCTCTACTGGGACTCCGCTGGATTCAGTTTGCATGGTTTGGGTTTCACCATTACATAATAGTAAATTTTTAACTTAGAGGACGATAAGTGACTGATATAATTTTAAAATCAGTTTTCTCGGAATATAATTCGTGTTTAGCGTAAATGTTTCGAACCGGAAGGCGTCGGCTCAGCATTTGTGAGCAAGTAACTACAAGCACGTTTTGTTTTCTTTTACGATCGTTCGAACAAATCTCTTGACGGTAATTTAGTATAAATTACCCGTACACTTTGATCCCAGCATCAATCGTGGCAACAGATACGATGAAGTCACTCGTAGTGGTATCTGCTCTGGTAGCTCTGGCCATTGCCGCCCCCGCTCAACCTGGGAATGGCTTGGAGAACACGGATCGTACTCAAGATTGGCACCTTCAAACACAATCAAATTTACCAGACACTCAGAAGAGAGAAAAGAAGTCACCATCGGAGATCAGCACCAGTTCCATCTTAAATAATGGAGTCTCAAACAGTGAAGTTCTTATCGACGCTGGAGTTTCAACGCCCACAGCAAGAAGCTTCAATTTGAAAAAGCCATTAATTGTGAAGAAAAAATATGGCTACCAAGTGTATCGTGATTCTGAAGAAGAAAAAGCTCAGGCCGACTCCAACGAAACATGCGGCCGACAAGTCAAGGTCAAATTGTGCAATGAAGATAAACTCAGGACTTCGGTGACAGGTTCTGTCCATGAAGGCTCTGATATTCATACTACCGAAGACGATGTGAAACACAGCATTAAGATGGCGAAGGAAGCTGTAGAAAATTTGCAAAAAGATCTTAAGAAAATGGAAATGAAAACTGATATGAAAAGTGCACATGAATCGCAATCTGACGTTGAGCTACATGAAGATATTGAAGTTGCTAGACAAGCCCTGAAACATATCCATGAAAATTTTGGAACCTTAGAATCGATGAGTTTACACGCAACAACAACAAGGAATTCGGAGGACATGCATGATGTTCACGTCACCATTGCGAAAACTGAAGAAGAGAGAATGGCCCAGTGGAAAGAAGCTATGGAAAATATCCAAAAAAATGTTGAGATAGCGAAAAATATCGAGGATAGTTTCAAATCGGCCAGCAACCAAGACGGTACGTTACATTTGGATCAATCAGAGGCAGCATCCACAGTAGCTGATAAAAAAACTGAAGAAAATATTCATTCACATGGAGCATTATCCGAAGGCAACAATTTACGTCTTGCACAGGATGTAGCTTTGGAAACACATCATCAAGAAAAAAAGGCCGCCGAAGAAATGATTCCGAACAAGAAAACAAATGAAAATTTGAGTGAACTTCAAGCTTCAGTTGAACAAAATGCTGAAGATGACATGAAGACTGCTCCATCTGAAATGATTGAAATTCATTTAGACAACATCAAAAACCAAGAACCTTTGACAAGCGAGAACCACAAAATTCATGAAAACGAAAAAAGTGCTGAAGCCAAATTAGAACAACACAAAGAAAATATTGTTGATCATCAGCAGCATGAGAAAAGTGCTGAACTTGACATGGATATGGTAACAGGCCCATCTGAGCATCACATAATGCAGGTACCAGCCCCGAAAGTAGTTGAAGAAGGAACAGAAACCAAATTGGAAATGAAAAAAGACACTGCGTTCAAAACTTCAGAAAATGTTCCTGTTACCACAAGCACCATAATTAAACCATTGACTTCAAACGCTTTTAGCGAACATCAAAGAAGTGTAGAACAGATGGCTATTAAAGACAAAGTTGAACATCAACTGGAAAAGGAGAAAAGTGCTGATGATGATATGATCGATTTTCTTGCGAAGTCAGCAGATTTAGATCAACACCAAATAGAAAAAGAAATTTTGCACAAAGACCACTTGGTGGAACTCGAGAAATCCGCTGAAACTTTAAAATCGGAGCAGAAAGAACTTGCTGGAAACTGGGAAATGAAACCGAAAGAAGGCGTTGAAATAAAGCAACTTGATAGCATCCCTAAAGCTGCCGAGCAGCTAGAACACACCCATTTCCACAATTTAGGGGAGCACAATGAAAATGTTATGTTGGCAAAATCTGTGGACCACACCTCCATCCTAGACCATCAGAAGCAGCAAATGATGCAGCACGAAGAGTTGTCTTCTATGGAGACTGCACCGGAGATGAAAGCCGCCGAAGAACATTTACATCATCTACAACACATGCACAACGCTCGCTGGGCACATGAAAACAGACACTTGGATCATCTATCTTCAATGAAAGCTGCTGAAGAATTTGGCACCGAGTTCCGCACGGCTCACGGACAAGCACATGGACATGGTATCATCAACGAGCATACCATGGATCATTTGAGAAACTCTCACTTGTCTGAGCATAGCCACATCCCGAGCAAAATAGGTGTTTCTCATGAATTTGAGATGGCGAGCCACGTCCCAACTCACGCCCACCACCCGTCGAGATATCATCACAACTCGATGACAAACTCACACCTGCACGAGATCAACGGTATGGGTATGCATTCCAACTTCCACCCCAGCATGAGAGACGCGATGGAAGGTTTCGGGTCTGATCACATGTTCCGTTGGCAGCCTTCTCATGAATCCGCTAGAGTGGCTTATGGATCAGGCTTGTCAAGCTCCGCCGGTTCAGCAGGAGCAGTTGGCGTGTTCCCCAATGCGAACATTGGGGGCTGTGGTATCCCCTTGCTGCTGAGTTGCTCGCCGTCCGTGGTGTCGGGCAGCTTAGCTAAGGCCCACTCAGCCGGCCCCTCTTCATACAGCTCCCCTTCCTACAGAACGGAGGAGGACTTCAGCTTCCACAACAAGCGTGACATCAAAAAGACGAACGACATGAGAACGACTAACGTTCTGCGGTCACCTACAATAGTGAAACAGAAGAGTACAATTACCCTCGAGAACAAAATGTAACTGAGACTTGACAATAACGGCAACCATGAATAATGGACCATGAACCCTTATTTAATTATTTATTACAATTTTTGTACTTATGTTTATAGAACATCACAAAAGGAATAAAGCATTTTCTTAAACTTTCTTGTGTAATTAATACCCATAACTCCCTACCTAGCTTATATATACAGTCATCGTGAAGATATAATAGATATTTTTTCACATTCGATTCGGCCGTATTTGTAGGACAAAAAAGCATCAATACTTACACTTATTTGGATTTTATTCGGCTCGTGATGATCAGCAAATTCCGTTCGGCATTCTACCGTCGCTAAATAATATATTCGGGTAATTGGTGAGCATGGCAAAATTCGGTCTAAAATAAGCATGATTTGTACGACAGACTGCAGCTATGCAAATCAATTACTGCAACACGACAATTAAATAATTAGTAAATGTAACATGAAACCGTACATTCATTTGTCAATGACTTCAAAATTTTGCTGATTCTTTTTAGCAACGTTCTCAGTTCATCGCGTTGAAGTATTTCAACACAAATATTAAATACGTTTGGTCAAAGAACATTATTCAGTGACCAATTACGATGTTGAGTGCGTGTGTTATAATTTGCGTGAGCTTCGGCTTCATTCAGACTGTTCCGTTAACTTACCAAAATCCGTTTTTCTCGAACTATGACAGTGTTGATTACAATGAACTGGCTAGAGCAACACGACAACTAATCCCGCAACCAGCTCCTGAATCGATGTTCCTGAGACCCTTAGAGAGCAACAGTGATTCAAACGACGACGCAAGTGTCTACCGAGAGGGTAACGATTTCATCAGACTACCCACTTTATCATCAGATGGCTCAGTTGTGTTGGACCCCATACCACAGAGCTCCTATTTTGAACATGGCATACAAGCTGCATTGCCCCTCGAATACGGCTCGATCCCCCAGAACGTGGCACTACCGATGTTATGGAACGGCAAGTACAATTTACGAACATCTTATGAGACGGAACCAGATACCTACGAGGATCAAGGGATTGCAGGTTCACAAGAGGCTTATTTGTATCCGTTCGTACACACCAGTATATCTGCAGCTTTGAACCCCGTGCCTTCAGTTCACACTTTGCCGCCAGTTTACGCAACACACATCCATGAAACGATGCCGTCTCTGGAGACTCGTGCTGACTACGACATTGACGTGTTGAATCCTGAGAACTCAGAACTGATGCCTCCTAACTTGCGGATCACTCGTTCGAGAAGAGATTATCTAGATTATGAAGACTTGGCTCATGATGCGATGCTGAACAACCTGCTGCCGACGATGCCTGTGCCTTTCGTTCGTGGTGCAGAGAAGTCACCGTCCTACCATCTGTCGAAGCCAGCGGTGGCGCAGAAAAGTGGTCAGGTGATGGCCGTCTTCCCGACGAGTAAAGCCAGCAACTGTGCTATACCAATTCTTCTGCGCTGTTCTCCAAATGTGATTCGTGGAGCACTGACGGGATCATACGCTGAACAATCCCCGCCAGTGCCGTCAGGGGCAGCCTACAGAGAAGACATGGAACAGCTCAATAGTAATATGCTTAGACAAGTTACTATTTAAATGTATTGACAAACAGTACAATTGTATTTAATTAATAACATTTAGTTACCTACATACCATACAATTGTATTAATATTTCAAAGTGGTTGTACCCAGTAATTATATGATTCAATGTCAAATGATTGTTTCATTTACTGCCTGATATTGTTTAATGATTTTATGACTAAATAGCAATCAAGCTAGCCTACCATCTCTCTTTGAGATACCAAATATTTATATCCTCTATCGATATTCAATTTATAATACAAGGAGTATACAGTCAAAAGTGCGTGTCAATATCGAATAGTAAATCTCTAGTAGTAAATAAGTTTAACAATAGATTCCATATCAATTGATAAGCGGTTTCTTTTGTTCTAACAAATAGACAAAACTCTTGAACTTCTGTCATATTATATGGTAATGATTTCTTAGAATATGTTGTTTTTATGTGGTTAATTGTACCCCGTCTATCACACTTAAGTATTAGGCCAAGATCTATAAACATTGTTTAGGGCGTGCTTTGACTCTCGATGTCTCTATCTTACACTTTTAATTTGACAGTTGTGCGATAGTCAAAAAAATAACGCTTAGCCGAAGTACTTTTTGGAAAGTTTAAATTTAGCCTGAGCCTAGGATGTCACAAAGTAGGGAAGTATTTATAGCTAGAGTCAATCAACTCATCCTATTGAATGGGACCTTTTGTTTTAAAAGTAAAATACTTGACTATGAGCATTAAATAATAAAGTACTTTCAACTTAGTGCCAATATGCAACGGTTGTTGATCTTTTCGCGATGACTACACAAAATATGACACCTCCTACATTTTAAATGTCTCTATGGCGTAGTGGTCGGTTTGGTACGCATGGCAGTCAACGCGGGTCTTGCAGGTTCGATTCCGAGATAAGATTTTTGGGTTTTCTAATAGATCAACAACTTGTACAAGTTCAGACTTTCTACACGTGACTTTCAAGTCTTTCACATTATTGACCCATTGTTCTAGAAGGTGCAATCGCGACTGCTGAGTGACGGGTTTATGGGTTCTATACTCAGGTTGGGTAAAGTATTATTAATTTAGATTTTTCATCAGGAATTTTCAGTAGCAGCTAGTAGACCTGCTGTTTAGGTTTGTGCCCCAGATTTGAGGCAATAGGGTAGCATAACTGGACATATACGGGGTAAAATTGAAGCAAACCTTTACAGACGTGCAAGTCTATGAAAATTTCGCCATCTCATTTTGACCTTAAGGGATCTACTAGAAATTACGTCGGGTTCCGGACGGGGCAGTCACCGACCGGCTTTATAAAGGGTGTAACAAGACCCTTAACGAAGCCGAAAGGCTCTCTAGTTCTCCCCGTCATTGCGAACATATTTTTTTTAAGTCTAGAACTCTAGAATTCTAGACTATACTTGGGAACCCCTAGTTACGGAGATATTGGGGGTCAAAATTCCAACTTTTTCACAAGTTTGATTTTTTTCACAGTAGATTTTAAACACCTCCCCGTAATATTTAATCCATCCGTCAGCACCATGTTTTGAGTGCGTTCCTACCGTAAAACGTGATTTTTCACCCAAAAAAAAAAATTGTTTCTCAGCAATTTTTTTTGTGTAAAGTTACTTAGTTTTATGTAGGTACATAATGCTTGGCCGACGGCTTCGTGAAGGGTTCTGTTACACCCTGTATAAATGTATTGTCTCCAGATACACCGAATTGTCCCCGCGGCGAGGTGCTGGGCTCGAACCTGCAGTGCATCACTCGCAGACACATCACCAACACCAACGAGACACATTGGCAGCATTACGACGTGCCCTAGAAACGACATCACTTTTAACTTTCAATAAAGTCTTTGGGCTCGCTTGAACGTATGAAATTATATCACGGTCAAGCCCTACTGGTATAAAAATCCTGTACCTATTCTATGTACACCAACCTCCACCCACCCGACACTTTGGTGTGTGTGTGTGATGTGTGTTCTGTGAACCTATTCTATTGTGTGTATATTGTGCTAGTACGGTATATCCGTCTGCTACTTCATTGCGACTCGAAAATGTATACCACATACTCGGTTCCTCATTCTGAACACTGACATCGAAATTTTTCATCGGTAATTTTATAAAATCTGATGTTTCCTACAAAAGTGCAAAACACGGTCAAAATGTATGGAACAGTTGATTTTTTTGGGTTCCGTAGCCGAATGGCAAAAAACGGATCCCTTATAGATTCGTCATGTCTGTCTGTCCGTCCGTGTATGTCACAGACACTGTATTCTGAAAATATGTATTACTAGCTGACCCGCGCAACTTCGTCTGCGTGCATGCGTACATCAGAGAAAGAGAGGGTTAGAGAGAGTGTGCCTCAACCTTAAAAGTTAGACGTATGCCAGTGTGGACATTTTTTTAGAGCTTTTTAAGAGGGATAATTCCGACATGCATGATAATTGCGTATTTTTAACCGTTCACGTACAACGGAAGCTGTCAAAAGGAATAAATCCCTGTTTTTGAAACATTTTTCATTGATGTTCCGCTCCTCGATAAATGGGCTATCCAACACTTAACTAATTTATACCAGCACTTCCTGAAATTAGCGCGTTCAATCAACGAAACAAACAAACCCTTTAGCTTTATAATATTAGTACAGATTCAAGTAGTTAACAATTTAATTTCTCGGAAATATTTGCATTAATCGCAAACATATTCTACTTTTCCAAATAAGGCCTACGTTTTTTTTACCGATGGGAAATAATCAAATGACCCCTCCCACTCTGGGCGGAGCGGAAGTGAGTGTCAGACTTGTACTGACTAAAACCCATCCATGTTCCTTCTTTTGCCCTTTGTGTTCTAGGGCCGCGGTATCTCTTTCGAACAGTCCCGCAATCCAGGCCTGCCTCGGTCTTCTCGGACCCCTTCCCGTTTGCTGACATCTCTTTGAGGCGCGCGTGGAACACGAATGCGCCGTCGACACGGCCTGTCGTTATTAGACGGACGGATGGCGAGCTAGCCCATTACTCAACGTCCACAGGCCCGCGACCCTCGACAACCTTAACCGACCATACTCCAGGCAGGTCTAAAGTTCTCATCAAGGTGCATGAAATGAGCCCAAACACGTTATAGATGCTGTAAACTCATGAGAACCTCTTGCAACTACCATTCGCCTCCATCGTCAGACATTCGATGAAAGTCATACTGAGTTAGGTTTAAAGTTTTCATCAAAGTGCATGAAATGAGCCCAATAACATTATACCTGCTGCAAACTGTTTAGGACCGCTTGCAACTGCCATTTGTCTCTATGGTTTGACCGTCGATGACAGTCATACTCCAGCAAGGCATAAAGTTCTCATCAAGGTGCATAAAATGAGCCCAAAAACGTTATTGTTGCTGCAAACTCTTGAGGACGTCTTGCAACTGCCTTCCGTCTCCATCGTCAGACCTTCGATGACAGTCATACTTCAGCAATGTCTAAAGTTCTCATCAAGGTGCATGAAATGAGCCCAAACACGTTGTTCTTGCTGCAAACTCTTGAGGACCTCTAGCAACTGCCTTCCGTCTCCATCGTTAGAACTTCAATGACGTCATACTCCAGCTAGATCTAAAGTTCTCATCAAGGTGCAGGAAATGGGCCTAAACACGATTTCTCAATTTAAAAAAAGGATCATGCATACCGGACTTCTCTGTAAAAAGTTATGCGTGGTCAGGTTATACATAAAATAAAATAAATATAGAAACGTCGAATTGAGAAGCTCCTATTTTTGTTTCGTCGGTTAAAAAACCAAGCTTCCGACATGTTACACGGGCGAGGGTCATTCTTTCACGAAAAACACCGCGATTCAGAAAATGGAGTGAAATGAACAGCGCCACCTATCGAGCATCAAGTTAGACCGATAGAATATACTGCATGGAAAGCGATTGAACACACACTCTACAGGGTTATAGCGTCATGTAGACTAATCTAGAGTATTTTTGTGCCACCAGAACTTTTTTGTAAAGCCGGTCAGCCGATTTAAAAGTTATCTTGTGAGCACATTTTTATTAATTAGTACCATTTTGGTGCAATAGATGTCGTTGCATGTATCTTACAGCTTACACAATGATCATAAGTTCTTCTTGAACACTTTAAATTCATAAATCTTTTGATAGAGAGCACTGATTACAATGAAACCAAAACTAAAACCTTCTCTAAGTTACGCACAATATTTGTGCATTGAATCTAATCACATTGGTTTTCCCGACAACATAAACGCCCCGCCTCACAGCGCGCGCGTCTTTATTTTGATGCGGAGTTATTTTAAAACTGTGATATCTCCTAAGATATTCATCTAAATTGAATGGCGTAAAGGGCAATTTTGGTCACAATTGAATTCTAAAGATGACTAACATATTTATTTCGATAAGGATTAATACTATGTCGGTAAAAATACCTTTGCAAATAAAGCATTATTTTTGACCAAATTTTAAAATCATAAAAATGGTTATTGTTAGTCAACCTTAAAAGATAGGCATGTGCTGCCGCGGACTTTTTTTTTGACATTTTTAAGAGAAATAATTCTCTCATACATTATTTTTGTGCAACTTTAACCGTTTAACCAGCGCACGCAAAGGAAGCTCTCAAAAATAATAACTTTTCCCCGTTTTTGCAACATTTTTCATTGATGCTCCGCTCCTATTGATTGTAGCGTGATGATATGAAGCCTATAGCCTTCCTCGATAAATGAGCTATCCAACACGAAAAGAATTTTTCAATTCGAACCAGTAGTTCCTGAGATTAGCGCGTTCAAACAAACAAACAAACAAACAAACAAACAAACTCTTCAGCTTTATAATATTAGTATAGATGACTACACAGTTGAAACTTAGTAGGTAAATGTATTCTGTGTAAAGCTTTACGAATTTTACACAAACATTAAAAATAAAAGATTAAGGGGGGAATATGGAACTGAAATTAAAAAAAAACAAACACATTTTAAAAATGTAAGATTTTAGAACGTAAATAAAACTTTCAACCTATAATTGGTTGGAATAAGATTTGATGTTTGGTTTTTGAGATATGGGACTTTTGCAGCTTTGACTTTGTTTTTCATTTACATTCTATGAAAAAAAAAATAGTTTTGCTGTTGAATGTAAAATATAATACCGATGAAAAATGTCGATGTACGGAGATTTAGCATGATGGACTGAGTAAAAGGTAACCGTTTTTGTGTCGGTTCATCCCGTATGTCTCTAATTGTTTTCGAGTTTTTCCCAGTAGCAGCCACGGAGTCTGAATAGTGCCCGGTTGAATGACACGCACTCATTACATGGGACTAAAACATAACTGGCAAAATGTGGTGTGGCAGCGTGATGGGTGTGCACTATTAGGTACACTGCTGCCTATCCCTTAGGATCCCCAGGCGTGATGTTATGATACGAGTATGTCTCCTTGTAAACGACGGTGCATTCTGTTTCGATTAAATTGTCAGAAAACGCTACATAAACACAACAAAACAACAACAACAACATCGAATCAGAGTTTTAGAAAGGACTGTAAAACAATGCATTGCATTTTTGCATTATGGTAACGCTTGGAACACAAGCATCGCAATCATTTCGGAACGAAGAAAAGTTACAGATACATTTAGTTAAAAAGAAAATTTGAAATTGGAAGCATCGATCAAAGATTTAAACAGTTATCGCGTCATCTGCACGAACCACATGTCAATCTGCATTCTTATTCTCAAATGGAAGATTTATCTGATGAATAAATAACTCAGATATCTGAATAGATCAATCATTCACAAATATCAGTTTCATAGTCAAAAAATGGACAGGGCTCTCAGATCTGCACCAGATTCATTCTTCAAATCATCGATCCGTCATCCATGCATTTGTATTTCCACAACTAAGTAGTAGGAACAAAAAGACATTTTCCTTTATTTACTTTGGCCGAGGTTAGTAACAAAATAGTGGCGTGATTGTAATTCTTAGAAAAATACAAAAATAAACAACGGTTTCTTCCTCGAACATTTCTAGTGTATACAAGTCTACACGTTTCCTTCAACGAATCCACATTAGATTACGATCATCATGTCATAATGCGCAATATGTATTTGATTAAATACACGTGTTGCAATGCAAAGTAAGTACACATAATATGTAGGTTGATATACCTATAGTACTTACACGATCAGAAACAATGTGTTTATCATATTCATGATTATCGATGCGTTCTAGGAAGATAGTACTCGTATTTAATATTAATCCACTTGATATTGAAGCTGCCTCTTGATTAAAAACTTAATCGTAATTTTAAAAGATTGAAAAGAACCAGGCAAGAATAGAATCTCATTGATATAATTTCCTGATCCTTGGTATTATAATTTGGCCCTTTTCTGTCCACTGGTAAGGTTTTACAGATTTTGGATGCAGTGATACGATACAGTGATTATTTGCAATCAGCTACCCTGCTATCATCCACTTATAATCGTTATGTTCATAAGTATATAATTATAATTATTTTGGATTGTAGGGCATTACTTTATAGTGTTTTACCTATGCTTATAGCAATGAAATCATATTAGTTCAAGCTCGAGAACAGGTAATTTTCTTGTGTTATGATAATGTTAATGACTACATAAACAAGCCCTTGTCTGGTGGTGGCTATATCTAACGAGGTTAGGTACACCGTTTGATTTTATGTAATTACGTTAAATTGATTTTCTATTGGACTACAGCAGTAAAAGGTCAGCTAATTAATTTTTAAGCTAATTTTAGAACTATTGCTGATGTTCTAGCAACAACTTTGCAAACATGCACATGCTTCTTAAATGTTTAAGCTCTACTTTATAGAAGAAGTACCTAAAGCAATATATTTATCATAAAGGACATCCAAGTAAATGCAATGCAAGTGGACTACACGTTGCGTCATTTCCACAATATTTCTCTCCACACACTACCAAATTATATTAAGAATTCCTGAACATGAGATTCTGCACGTATTTCGTATTTAAAATTGGAATTATCCTTCCTCTGATCGGAACACTTGCGTAATCCGAAGAATAACTGTGACTTGGGAAGCTTGCAGTGACGTATACCGCCGAAGTGTACAGGAGGACCGACTGTTTTCTATTGCGTCGAGTCTAAATAAATATCGCGCCAGCCAGCTTGACTCTTGCGCATCCGTGACGTAAAACGACGAGCCCAAAGATAACAATACAACGTTTAAAAGGCAGCAAAAGTCTAACGAGCACCAAACAGATTCAGAGCGTTTCATAGCAAACACACGTCCTTAAACAAAAAAAAAATACAATGGCAAAGTTTGTATTATTAGTTATTTTATCTGCTATATGTGCTGTTGGTTACGCCAAACATATACACCCGAGGAATATGGTTCATACGGACGAAGACAAAGCCAATGACAGTGAGCTGATTTCTACTGACTTCGATGGCATGCCAATTGTGAGTACAAGTTTATTTTATATCCAATCAATGGGTGAATAGACGATGCTCCAAGGCGGAGGAAAATGGTTCTTTCAATCCTCCATGGCCAAAAGTCAACGAATAATATGACGGTTTGGTGAAGACAGTGCGAAAAAATCGTTTATCGGGTGGAAGCCCCTGCAGTCCCTTGATACAGTTTCAGGAGCCTATGAATGTCTTAGGTACTTTATCCCACAGGTCATGAGCTTCATCAGCAGATTGGCTGTGTTAGTTCTATAGCTTTTACAACGATATTTACCACGTTGGGAAGATTGTAGATCACTGCATGCAGCAAAATTGTATAGGATCTATAGATACTAAACAACAGGAGGGGTCAAAGATATTAATTAAGTCAGATTGACTTCGTTTATATCTTTGATCCTCTCCAAATATACATTAACATTTTTATAAGTATGCCTTGAAGTGGGAGTAGTTTATCTTATTTATTATCTTTTGATGTTTTTGATAACAGAACAGTGGATACCTTGATCCTTTATTATCATTCAGAATATTGATATCTTGTCAGTTGCCTTCAATCAATTCTTTGAACGATAGTCTTACTTTAATTTTTCCATACGCGTTGATGTTTTTATTATTTAATCTTGGGCAACTTGTTTTGTATTTTCAGTTCACACAGCAACGATTTACTGTTATCTTTTATTAGTATAAATCTCCTATCCATATAAATATGGCATCTATAAGTACCTAAACTCACGATAAGGTCGACAATTTCAAAACATCGACATAGTAGATTATGGAAGAAGGACAATCTTCAAAAGTCACATTCATAGTAGATCCCTCTGTCAGCAGTTATTATTTTCACAAATACTCATAAAAGTTTTCTCGTTTCAGGAAGTCATTCGTCACATAAAGCCGAGTCGCTTCGTGCCGGTCAACAATCTGCTGTTCTTCATGAGATACCCTCCTTGTGCCGAGGGTTTCGAGCGCGACCTACTTGGCGTGTGCCGCGAGGTCTGGGAGTAGCCTGAAGATAACTGACAAGCACAGCGTAACCTGTATGGAGTAAAGGAGTTTCATCGCTTTTGATAGCTTTGACTGACTGGAGTAGGGCAGCTGGGATAGTGAAGAAGACAAGGGTATAGGTCCCGTCCACCTCTCCTAGCAACCTACGATGTCCATCGCGACGCAGATGGTCGGCTGTATGGAGTTACACTGTGATACATGTGGCCAAACAATCGAACAAATCTATGAGCGAACCATTCGTTGAATTGAACCGTGTGATATTAACGATAACTTGACATTAAAACTGATCTAATTTTAGAGTGGATAAGATAAAATAAGAGATTATATTTTCATAAATAAAGCTTGTATGATATTAAATCTGGGTTTTACTTGGATTAAATTAGTCTTAACAGAAAAATGTTAGATAACAAAAGAAAGCAATTATTGTTATGAACCGAATATTTAATGATATCACAAAACAATTGAACAATCTTTTAATTAATAATTTAACTCGTACAAAAATTTATTTCAGCTAACATTTACAAGACACACACTACTATACGTCACAATTACTGTCAATTTTAATTTTAACTTTCTCACAAACTACAAGCTACGGTTACAGTGCACTTAAAGTATCCTACATAATCCACGGCAGACATTATTCACGTTACAAACTGTTCAATTTTGATCTGGTCGAGCTGAAGATAGCTCTGCCGACGAAGGTGTCCACCTGGGACCAAAAAGTCATCATAGATTATGTTTTACACCAGCATAATTTAAGTACTTCTATCAGAGTTCAGAGAAAACTTCCTGAAATTCTGCATGGAATAGCATGTTGTTAATCGTGTCAATTCCAACCCCACTTTAGCGATATGAATTCTTTGAAAATAAATAATTATTGTTGACAAAGACAAGACTGTTGTGATGTTTTAAAGAAATTAAAAAGTTTTCATAGCAAAGCAATCTGGATACAAGATAGTTCTGGACAAATGTGTGTCAGAAGATATGTGATGCTAATCTAGACATAATTAGGACCACTTACCGAAATGTGCTGGAGTGGTCACATGAGCGAGGCGGGCGGCAGCGTGACGGCGCCGTGACCCGACAGCGGCGACGGCAGCGTGGCCACGCCGCGTATCCACGCGCCGCGCTCGCAACAGAACGACTCGACGTTGTTCAACGCTCGCATGTAGATCGTTGTCACTCCTCCTGATTACAATAGCATCAGATTAACAAAAATAAGGAGGCATTAGTAGTTTCCCAAGACAGGATCCCATAGATATAAATCGTGGTAGGCCAAACAGTTCAACAATAATTATTTACTACACTCTATCCACGGTGAGTGGCTCTACCACTCCAATAAAAGGGTCCTACTTTTAAATAGGCCATGTAAACACCGAGGAGACGACTATTGAATGGTTTCAATATTCATTCATCAAGATCGTCAGCGGTTTTAGAACTTTCTTGATAATTAAACCATCTGCTTAGATTGTTTCGCCAAGTTCTTCATAGATTCTGATCATACCTACCTTAGGCCCAGACTCCACCGAAGCGAAGACGAGACCACTAATGAATCCACGTTGCTCATATAAAACTATTTTCGTTCTGTATAACGTACGGCACAGACGCATATTTACTATGCAGAAGTATGTATAGGTATGCAATAAAATTTGAATGCAAACTGAGCTGAATACCCGAGAGATGACACCTTCCCATAGTTACCTACACAACTTTTCGCATTCCAACCGGGTTATTATTTTACTTTTTACGTTTTCTACCACAGGGCCTTAAACTATTGTCAGATTTTTTTTTATTGCCTGTTGGGCCTGCTCTTGAGATTAATTGCTCCTGACGGAAAGCGATGGATGAGGTAGCCATGTTCCTAATTTCATTTTATAAGATGGGATGAGCGTGCCTACAACAGGCGTTCGCTCTTGCTTTGGAGGCTGACTGGTAAACTGGTAAAACCCAAACTTTACTAAAACAGGAAAAATCGACTAACTAATGTGACAAAAAAAAACAAAAAACCCAAGGTTAACACCGCATACGTTTCTTCTTAGAGGGAGACTCCCTAGTTCCCCATATGCTGTTCCAGTGAGAGTAACATGTTTGCCGTTATTGCGGTTTTTGGACGTCAACGTTTATTTAAGTTTCGTCTTCTCCTACATATACACATAGGAATATCCGTTGGTAAATATTAACCAGTAGGTAAATATTAAGTTGAAATGTTTCGTCATTTCTATGAATGGGCTGTGTCACTTTCCTGGTTTGTAAGAGATGACATGTACGCGATTCCTGTATTAGAAACTAATTGTTTTACTGACTAATGGTTGATGCATAAAGTGTTCTATGATTATGCTTCTAAATTGGCCCTGGCTTAATTGTTTTACCCTTTGAAATGCAATTCTACGATTTATTAATGAGAAATACTGCACGCTGGAGTGGAATTTATAGGCATTGGTCTTCATCGAAGTGGAAAACCTTAGAGCTGAATAACATTCTAGAACTATCAATCTATGTGTTTCTGATACAAAAAGAGCTGAAAGTAGATCACGAGACTGTTTTATCTTGGATCATTCATAAGAAGATCGAGGAGGTGATAGAATATCATTCACTGCAAACATTACGCTGGTTGATAACCATCTCCAAAATATAGAATGGATAGGTGCGTGCTGTCCATTCAATTGTAACATATCAATGGGACGAAGTTTTTGTCATTGCGGGTAGCATATGATAAAGTAGGACCTGGTTAGTAGAAACCGGGTTTTTCGTAGAGATAAAAATATTGGGTTCCCTCTATCTGGTAACTTTTTTTAACGTGATAAAATATTTTTTAGACGCATATTTAAATTGTTTAAACCTAAGCATGCACTGTTTTTCAATTGACCGATAAAAATAATTTTAGGACAAAAATGCTGACAGCAAAGGTAATTAGGTACATACTTAGAACATTATATTACCTACTATATTTATGTAGACAAGGAAAAATTTAGTTTACTTTCTATAATCTAGTTTGCTGACACAACTCTACGGCCTAGTCATCCATTTTATAGCAGCTCTGTCATGTCTGACCCAGTTGAACGCGCTATTCTTTACCGAGAAATTGTCATGTCTATGATTCCTAACTGCAAACATATTTGGTAACTATGACAAGAATGAGGAAAGTGACTTTGTTTAGTTAGTATTTTTTGTCAGATGATGACGTTGCGTAATTTCGAAATATTTCTAATCTCTATCGATATCAACAAAAACCAACCAATTTTCTTGAGTACCTACTGCCACTATTGATCGTTATGTTTTGCTGATTGTAATGAGACCATTATCGCTAATGACCTGGTAATGACGCCATCCATCGATCATCATTACAGTTAAACCTGGCTGAAAAAATGAATGTTAGTGATGAAGATGTACGGATTTATGGAAATACAGATAATTTTTTTAATGTGTTTAGAGAGCTTTGTTGAAAGTAAACGGTTTGATGTAATTCAATTTAGATGTAATATTAAGACTAGGGATAGACGTGTTCTTGGGTGGACCGCGAATCGGCAAGAGGAAGGTGGGACGCCCTCAGGTTCGGTAGAGTGACGATCTTCGCAGGGTGGCTGGTAGCAACTGGATGGGAGTTGCCGAGAATCGAGTTAAGTGGCGTGCGATTGAAGAGACCTATGCCCAGCAGTGGACTGTTGTAAGCTGATGATGATGATGATTAAGACCAGCAGATCACAAATCCGTTTGTCCTCCGTTTGATCCCGTTTACGGACTATTGCGCAAGCTTTAACCTTTGACCGACATAGTCACATATACGTGACAAGCAAGCGCGTGTCCTTTACGCCAAACGACACAAATATGTGACAAAATGGTAGGTGAAATTGTGGCTACCGTGGAAGGCACGCGCGTGCGTTTATGCTCTGGCGGTCAAAACGTTAAACCACTCCTTTCGTTTCTTTTCTCCTCATTTGCTGTCTCAAGACACGTCTTGCTTGAGCTTATCTCTTTTGGACAAGCGGTTGTGGCTTCAACTCACTTCATGATGCGCTGTTCTGCATTACAACGACCTTACGTACCGATTATGATGAGCTGTGTGCCGAGATACGCTAGTGCGTGTCCATGTCTGGGCATGGACATCTCCGTCTCTTGTTTCCACTTGCGTAGCTTCCAGTCCCACACATCTATCGCACCCACACTGTTTACTGTTTTTTCCTAAAATGTTAATGTAATCTTATACAGGGCGCAAACTGTTATAATGGATTCAGTACATGAGTCTAGCTGGATCCGCCAGAGTTGAAATTGGAAGACCTACTCTGGTTGATATAAAGATGATTCTAATCTACATTGGTGCGATTGAATCGGCTTAACTAAAGCATATTCAATTGAAGAAACAATAAAAGTTGCATGGTCTACACTGATGTAAGACGATGCAAGTCATTTGTTGCTAACATTTGTTTGCCATAGACAAGAAACTTGCATCTAACTCAAATCTATTAACTTGAGTGTAAATAGGGCTCTTGTCACCGTTCACAACATCTTGCATAGTCCTGTTTTCAGTCAATGGAATTATAACTTCTAATTCTACTTCCTAGATTTCATTTTCTTTATAGAAACGTACCTTATCCGAAATCTTGCCAGCTCCGCCGACGATGTACAATTTATCGTTCATTGCAAACATCGTGGAGAAACATCTGGGAAACCGCAGACTGTGTATTTCTGTCCACCTACATTCAGTAATATTATTACAATAATCTGTTCATCTTGGATTAATGCCAAATCCTTGTATTTAGTATTTAAGATGTCCTGAATCTAGTGAATCGAAATGTTTTCCGATCTGCATTTGTAATTGCAAATATTTATTCGAAACAGCAATTTATAAATCAACTTTCTTGGTACCTTTTTTTTTTCAAATGGGAAATTATCATTTAATTCCTCCCGATATGGGCAGGAGGGAGTATCAGACTTTTACGGACTAAAACCAGGTGTGTTCCAGGGCCGCGGTATCTCTTTCGAACAGTCCCGCAGCCCCGGCAGGCATCGGCCCTTGCGGACCCCTTCCTATTGCTGACATCTCTTTGTGGCGCGCGTGGAACACGAACGCGCCGTCGACACGGCCTGTCGTCATAACACGGACGGACGGTGGCTCACAGTCCACAGGCCCGCGCCTACGGTGCGGTACGGTACGGTGGTATTTTCTTGGTACCTTGAGAGAGCCATTTAGTATTCAAGAGTAAAGCGGGCAAGTCGATGTTGCAAATAAATATAGACATCATAGCTTACTCATTAGTCTTAGAATTGTAGCACTCAACGATCTTGCAGACTGGCTTCTTCTTTTCACCTGTCATGCCGCCAGCCACCCAGATGTACTCGCGGTACTTCGCACAAGCCACAGCCATTCGACACACGCTCATCGAACGCACCTCACTCCATGAACCCGTTTTGGGATCGAATTTTTCCACCGTACGGAGAACCCTGGAAGAGGTAAATAGACAATTTTAATATAGATGTCTCTTTTAAAACACTTACTATACTTACTACGAAGCGAAGCTTCAAAGACATTTTCAACGTAGTTTTAATGTATTAAACTAAAAATGAGGGCACTCGGACCTGGGAAGTACGGCTATTATTATGCTATTATTATATATTATTATTATATAATATGGAAAATTAACAATTAACCTTTATCGTGTGATCATCTGAATTGTTTCTAAACGTTGCAACTCGATGTTCTCCCACAATAATTACATACCTGCCCTTCTTATCAAGTCCACCAATGGCATACATGGCCATGCGGTGCACGACCAGTCCGAAGTTCTTCCGGGGAGTCATGAGGCCGCTCTCACTGTACCAGGAGCGTGACACTGGCTCGAAGCTCCACACAGTTGATACCACCGCCGATTTGCCCCGGATGTCGTCATCTCGGGGATCCGCACCACCTTACAGACAAATAAATGCTGAATTATATAGCATTCGATTGAAGGGAACAGGAAAATTGAGAGTGATGAGTAAAAGAGTAAATTAAATACAGTACAATAAATTCGGCCAGGGCTTTAAGAGGACTATATTTTCTCGAAATGTTACTCGTATTAATAAAGAATTACTTCCTTACCTACAAGATATACCCGGCCCCTCAAGAAGCCGACTGAGTGATGATGTCGCGGCTCCGGCAAGTCTCCCACATAATCCCAAACATTGGTCACTGGGTCAAACCTGAAACCACGTCGAAACTATTATAAATTATTAGAAAAATGGCACAGTATGTACATATGTTATGGGAAGATATTTTCACCCCGGACTAGATATGTGAATTTATGTGAGAGGTTATAGTTTAAGACTAGACCAAATTAGGTGATTGATAATGGCTCGAACGAATGGTCGATCACCAACCCAATGAAATAGATTCCATCAAATCTATCGCCAGGATCCGTCTGGTAGAATGTGCTCGCCATGCGGCCTATAGAGCCCGGTGGAAAAGGATCAAGAAGGAAGCGACCACACTTGTGGGCTACCCTCCAAGACCAAGACCAAGAAGGCAAGAGTGAGCGACTAAGAAGAAGAGAATGATTAGAAAAGTAATATTTCAACTGCTGCAGCATTTCTTTTTGTAGTATAATTATCTAAGTTTAACACCTCCTCGGAATCAAAAGAACTGAAATGGAACTGGTTGAAAACAATATTGAAAAATAACCTACCTATAAATATATTTTCCAGTATTTCCGCCGAATCCATAAGGAGTGAGAAGATCAATTCCACCAAAAACTAAGACAGTCTCCCTGTCCCAGTTGAATAAAGACCCCTCAGCGATATAGTTCTTGTTAGAAGGGCCCAAGATTGATGTGGACAATTTGTTCCTGAAATCGAAAGTATAGCAATTTATTTATTTAGCTTTATTAAACTAAAATAATAACAACAATAAATGCAGCGTAGACTTGATAAAATAAAAATTTAACTAATCATGATCAGCCTCTAAAATGGCGTATTTGAAGCCAGAGGCATGTTCGGCTGGTGGGTGATCCAAGGGCGGTTATGTAGGTACTGTTGTTTAGGGAGTTTATATGTCAATCCATATCTTCTATCTTGAAAAGGTATTATGGCGCAGCTTGAGTGAGACCTATGCCCAGCAAATCCAGCAATGGACTTCGGTAAGCTGAGTTGATTGGTCTAGTATTTTAGATTCACTGACTAGTGAAACAGGCGCCTCTCAGTATTTACTTAGATAATACTCAGTTTCCAGCCTGAATCCTTAGCTGCATAAGGGTATATGCAGCTGTTCCGTAAAACCAGCCCTATCATTTAAACTACACTCACATGGTAATCTTGGCAAGGGACTCCTTGGACTGGTCGAAGAGTGATATCTGCGGGCTGCCGATGTTGTTCTGCGACATGGGCGCGTTGTTTCGCGGTGTTGCTTCTGACCGCGACGCGTTTGTCGGAGCTTGCGTGCGAGGGCCTGACGTGGGACTGTGGGAGAACTAACACCTTAATTATAATCATCAGCCAAGCCTTGTGTTCCGGTTGGGTTCCAGTCTTACCACAAGCAGATACTCAACTGCTTAGGTACGTTCCAGTGTTTTTTGTTATGGACCAAGACCTCCACAACCCAGTTATTATGTATCACGATAGCCCCGAACCCATGACTAGTTGTTACGACAATCAAAGATCTAAGAATGACAGCCATATGACTGCAATCTAGAAGCAATAAAAAATTGCAAATTACACTCGAACTTTCCTAAGATGGCATTGCATACGCTTCGTAGTGGAGCTTCATTGGGCGTGCCCCCTAAACATTTTTATAACTTTGTCTGCAGAGTAGATTTTAAATGAAAACATAAGAAAACCTGCCTTCTAGCTCCTAAAGCAGCAGTGGCAGCGGCGAGGTAGGAGGCTGCCACGCTATGTCTCTTCTCTGATCGTCTCATTGCGTACTGATTCTGTGGAAGTGTGGAAATCAATTAATTTGATGTCAGAAGCTTAGAAGAAATTAATTGTGTAAACAATATAAATATTCAATGTGTAGGATGCTTGGAGAAAAAAACAGATTTTATGGAATAATGAAACTAACATTAGAATGCCATATTTTATGAGCAAAATTATGAAAACAATACAGCTGGTAAGACCTGGTTTGCTAATGGGAAACTAAAACTATAACATAATGTGATCAAATTACTATTTTCAACACGATATTTGATCATATTACGCATTGAGATCTCTTTTTGATCTCCACTCGAATAAGAAAGATTTCTATGAAATCTTTTAAGGCTGTAAATTCGCATTCGGAAGACTTTACATACAGCGAGGCTATTCTAAGGGCCGTTTTATTAAACGCTACTCTGCCTGCTGCAAGCCTTAACCAACATAGGAACTTGCGGCCTTAATATTTGCTTGACATACTTTTTCAGTCAGGCTGGTCTCGATAGTCCCACTGCTGGACTCACTGTTAGTTGTGTTCAGGTCTTCTGCAGAATCCTTCTCTGGTGGATCGTACATATTATGTTCGTTTTTCGATGAAGGCTGTTTGCAAATGTGAAGATTTATGTCAGAAAGTTACTCACAAATCGTTACGCCTATTAAAAAGTACTGCTCTATGCTTTACATTGTCATGTCTGATTGCTGCTGAAACAATTTGATTGAACAACAATTTGAATGGGCTGTGTTGGTAAATTCTGAGTTACGATATCTTCTCTTTCAAGTCTTTGATAACTTTTTTAACTCAAGACCATTCCACACCAGACACAATTCGATTCTCAATCGAATAACTTTATAATCCGATTACCTCGATAGTTTTGATTTAAAGCTAATTGCTCTCCATCTGAGACAATTTGATTGACAATTATTCAAGTTAATTGAAAATAGTATTGTATAGAAAGACAGTAAAAATTAACGAAAAAAAAACGTTACATGATCTTGTTGAATGGTGCACACGTGAATCTGTTGGATCTGTTTACGGCGCTGGTTTTGAGCTAGCACCAACTGTTGCTTCTGCTGTTCTAGTTTTTTCTTTTGCTCCTATAACCGTATAAAAACAAACAAAAAATAAATGATCACGTTCTCGAAAAGGTATACCATCTTTCTATCATCAAGGACGGCAATCAGACACGACTGGAGAAAAATCAGGTGCAGGACCAACGGATACATCACACCGCCAACTCCGGTCTGTTACTGAGAAATTCCCAATGGAAAAATCTAACAACACAATAAATATTGTCGATCATGGAATTGAACCCAATCGCGCTTCCGACCACGAGACAAAATTGGTGTGGTGTGCCGTGTGACTATGACAGTAAGAGCCTGTGAACTCAGTGCGTCGCGGCATGATCCCTGTTCACACATAAACAACTGAGCGGTGCTGCGGTGCCGCTCCGGCGTCTTTTTTTGGCATGACATTTCGCATTTCAACCTAGGAGGTTGAAATGCGAAACCTCTCTGCTTAACCGGACTATCCTGTGAGTGCCTTGAGTGTAAGGCCTCCAGCCTGGGCAAAAAAAAATATAAACTAAGCAACTACACACTAAGGGCACCCCTTGAGGGGTCCCCTCGAGCCTCGGCTTACGGCATCGCTGGGGGAGGACAACAAAGGGACAGGCTGGAATTGAATGGTGTTTGAATTTAGGGGCTGATTTTGGACTACAGCCTCAGCCACGCGGGTTAGCTCGAGTAAGGGTCGGCGAGGGCATGGAACGGGATGTCGCGACAGGACGGCAAGGTCGGAATGAGTGCGAAGTCGTATGACATGCCGACGTGGAGCGGCGCCGCATCGCACCGTGTGCATAGACTAAAGGAAGAGACGGAGGTGTACCTGGTGAACTATGCTTTCCTGTTTGCGAACACACTTGTGCACTTAAATATCTCCCGCGTCAATGGCGAGGCTCATCAGAGATTGGCCACCATGGCCGAAATTTGGTCTGGAGGACTTGTATTATTTTACATCAAAAGATACCTCAAATTGCTTTTGATGTTGACACGCAAGTTCGGGAGCTCTCATTCTGGGTTCTGCCACTGTGGGTATAGATGTATCCTGGTCCAATGATGTTGGCGACCTGGCCGATGGACACTCTTGAGTCTGCAATAGATTCTGTCAGTAAAAAATAGGTCTACTCTAACTCTAATTGTTAATACTTGAAAGATAAAATTTCAGACCCTTCTCCGATGCTCGAAGAATTCGCTCATCGTAGGGAAAGATTTATCCTTGTCACCGGTAAGTCCCTTTAGTGTGGCTGGTAGTGGAAATTCCATTTTAGGTCTCCTCATATCCATTTTCTCGTTATCCATGCCTCGCATACTGCCTAATGATGTATAAATACTTAGAATAAATAACTGCTTATTTTGTTTATTTGCTGGTTCACAAAACGTAGGCGGTTTTAAACGGAAAGTGAGTTTAATAGTAGATTCATTTTCAGAGCTAAATTTTCTTAAAACTTCGTCTGGTACTTATATTCTTCGATTTATTTTTGTATGTGTTTCCAGGTGCATGAACCATTGACCACCCACAACACATGCAGACACGTGTGTTGAAACTCGTATTTTATTTCACTGCGCTATTTCTGCGAATTCCATTTCGCATTTAAAATTTATTTTTATCTTAGCAATTTACGTTTAGTAGAAACAATGTAAACTATTTATCAGGCAACTTCCTATTGGTAGTCACATGTGTATGCATGATGTATGAAGTTTGGCAAATTAAGATGATTCAGAAAATCACGTCTGCAATAAATCACCGCATTTAAGGCCACAGTCATTGGGCTGCTGCTATTGACACTTCTCTGATGTACACTTTGCCCGCCCTGGCAATTGAACCCAGAACTCCACGCTCACAGTCTCACTTGCAACCATTCGACCAACGCCGGTGACAATAACTACACTTTACTCTTCAGCATAAACACAATGGGTGGTTGTAGGGTCCTGCACTCTTAAACATTGAGGTTTACCAAGCCTATTAAGTAGATGCCATGCGGACACACTCATGCAAATGCATTTGTGTTTGCAAATGTGTGTCATCAATTCATCATAGTTCGTGTACCTGGAATGTTGTCGTCGTTCCTCCTCGGCGGTTGCATCATGGCCATCTGTTGATACATCTGCTCTTTGGGGACCATGAACTGCTCCAAATAATTTAGGAAGTCCTTGTACGTTACATGATTCTACGAAGTTATCAATATTTTAGAATGCATTATTCGCTTTAAATTGCATCATATGCTATTTTAGTTTCATACAAAAGAAGGATAACTACACTACACTGTAATACTTATTTGTTATTTATTATCCTCATTTGTTATACTACTTTATGGATGAGCCTTGCTCAGGTAATTGATCAACAACTAGAATGTATGTACCTAATCATGCGCCTTTCCCATTCATTTTGTTTCAATTTCTACAAGTAATCGTGTCGTACCTTTTCCTCGCCGATCCAGTTTCTCTCGGCGGGTTCCGATAGTCCAAGCACATCGATCCAATGGTAATAGTTCTTAGAATTGTTGCCATACCAATATTTTATTATTACGTAACTGTAGATCAAAAAACGCATAATGTAAATTAAAGCCGCTTTTTTGTGTTTGATTTTGATGCGGTCTATATACCGTCACTTAGTTTTTTTTTTGTGTTGAACACATGAATGGTCTACTGAACTTAGCTTTAGGCAGGGTTCAATCCAAGAAAATATATATATATATCTTGATCATTTAACGAAATTTCCCAGATATGAGACCCAGTTAGATCGATTTTTCGCCCCTGTAAACTACTTTTTTCTTTTCAAGAACGTGATTACAAATATACAAATATTGCTCATTTCATAACATAGAATTAATTAAGTCGTTAGGAAACAGTAGTGACATTAACGAAATAACGAGGTATTCACTTATTCGCGACTTTGGCAGAAATTCGCATAAACTTAAAAAGGATATAAATACAGTGTATGCTACGGGGAATCACATATAACCTCATCGTCAACAAATACGAAATATTGATCTCACTTGTTTCGTGGAATTTACTTGCATTTGTTTACAGCTAATTTTGTGTTCAAGTATAGTTATAGCACATCAACTTTGCAAAGAATTTAGAAACTATTTTCAACAATTGTGGTTTGTTTATTCATCGTACTAGTCAAGCATCATTTTTCAAAGATGAGCCAACGAAGAACACACAAGCTTTGAAAACTGCTAAGTAGATAAGTGTGTCATATTATAGTTACATAGTGAAGCCTTCTGCCTGCTATCTTGTATAGATCAGAATGTTGAGCCACAAAAGTGATGAATTAAAGGCAATTGGTGGCTGAGATGAGAATGCTAAGGGGGATGTGTGGCGTTACGAGAATGGATATAATAAGAAATGAGTACATAGGAGGAAATCTGAAACTGGTAACTGAAAACTTGTGTGGTAATCGGTTGTCTTGGTATGAGCATGTGATGAAGAGGAATGAGGAAAATGTCATGAGGCAAGTTTTGAGTATGGCTATAAGAGTATAGGAAGACCAAAAAACGATGAATGGACTGCGTGAAGGATGACATGGCTAGAAAGGAAGTGACTGCTGTGATGACGGTTAATAGAGAAGTTTAGAAAAGAAGATATGCTGCGCCGACCCCAAATAAATTGGGAGAAGGGCAAGAGAGTCATGATGAGTTATACATACTATTTTGCTAACACCAGGCGGTACAAAATGAATGCGTTCATATTATTGCACTGTTAGAGTTGCAACTCCAACAGAGCTCTTTGGTTTAAGTATTCCTTGTGATGTTAGATAATACTAATGTGTTGTTTGTGTCGCATGGAGATTGTGATTATACTTACACAACTCATAATAATTCTAACCTTGAGTATCCCAATATAGTTGGGGTCGCTTTTAGCCGTTATAAGTATTAAGCCACTTTTTTAAAGATTGGTTATGTTTTGGAGAATGCAGTCGCATTTAGTATAAGAGTCAACTCACGCGAGACCATCATCAACCATCTGCTGTACTTCAGACTCGTTGACGATCTCGAGTATCTCAGCATTGTCGGGGTTCCTTTTGATGTCGACGAGTTGCCACGGCGAGATGAGGCCGAAGCGGACGCAGCGCATCACGTCTACCGCGTACCGGCGGCGAGACGACCAGTCGCCGTACAACCAGCGCACGCCAGCCATTAGGACCTCTATCTCGCTGAAGAAGATGAATCATAACAAAAAGTTATTCATTTGAATAAGGCTGAGAATCAAATGAGCAGGACGCCCCTACACACCCGCTCTCCGCCATTTCCTAGAGTTTCAGTTGGGGCAAAGAACTGGCGAAACCAATAACTCCTCAGCAACACATCTGTATTCTGTGTTATAGGCTGGAGGAAGTTTATAGGTTAAAAGCAGTTAAGGCTAAGTATACTGATAATGAACTTTAAGAAACGACATTGCTTAAAGGAATAGGCAGGAATACCTATCTGGAATTTATATTGCTTGAAGCGTTACAAAACTATCTCGATGGTATATTAACATTCCAAGGTAGGTAGATCAATCAAAGGAACTTGAATACAAGTAAAAGTAAGCTTACAAAGCCGGACCACTTTCACCGTAGCATACTGGATTAAAGAGACCGGTGACTGGATTGACATTATTCATTCGATGAAGGTTGACAATAATAAAAACAAACTTCCCAAACGGAGATCAAACAGGTTTGGTGTTATGATTTTGAAAGCTGATATCAGCTCATTTTTTAGAGTGCATTAAAATGAAACCCAGCGTAGCGATAGTTACGTACACATAGTTAGCACTCCTTGAGCAGTCTGTCAGCATCACTAATATGCTAACAAGCTTGATACTAATATTTATTTCGTACCACTCCATGATTCAACATGGGAAAAGAAGAAGAACATTTACATTGGAATACTTATGGCAATGTTTTGGGATCATTTGCATTCGTTTACTCTATAACAGCAGCTATCTGCCAGTTCCACTACCGTTAAAATCGGCCCAGCCGTTTCGGAGATTAGCCGGAACAAACAGACATATAGAGAGACAAAAAATTAAAACTATGTTTTTACGTTTTTGTTTTAAGCAGGTTATATTTTTTCGCTGACACTTCAGTTTTATTTATTTGTTTAGATTAGGGTTATTATGACTGATTGATGATTATGATTATCATGTCGGTTAGAAAACTGTTCTACGAACAACCAAGGCGATAATGAAACCGGATTGAGTGTTAAGAATAGGTACTAATTGATAATCGAGGAAAAACTTGGAAGAAAACGAAATGGCCATAGTTAGTGCAATTTTCTTAATGCTAGACCGGTTTAAGAATAACCCAGTATGGTCAGAAGCTTATTAAAGAGCTGGTTTTGCTTCTAGCAGCTGGTCTATCTATCATTGGTAAATTGTAGTGGCAGTAAAAACATGAGTGAATCGTTAACAGCATGAATCAAGTACATCTCAATCTCGAGGCAGGTGCTGACGTGCAGTATATCACGTTATATATGCCTATTAGATTCCCATTGAAGCTTGACATGAAGAATCTTTAAAGAACGACGCTGATTGAGGTTCAATCAAATTATTGTAGTCTTCATAACGATCAACAAAATATATAGGTCAGGCATTCGCACCGTGTAAAATACTGGTATACAGGTATCTGGGAACCGACTCCAAAATAAAATACCAATGATGCGAAATAAAATATCCATGATCAAAAAGGTAGATAAACCATTCGCACTGGAACTGGAAATGCGTGGATCAAGCTTTGAAGCACATCCTACACAAATCCGGGTCGGGGACGTCCGTGCAGTGATCTAAATACGTCAGAGTATGCTTATAGATGTTAGGAAGCGGATATCAAATACCAGCGTGACAGTGGGTAATTTATAATGATTGCAAATCGGAAAACTACCGAAGTCCACACAATGCATACTCGTACGTACGTCATTAATATTATTTTGCGATCAATTAACACAACCGCATCACGATCCTTTCAATTATTGCATTTATCTTATCGTATGGATCGATTACATTTAAATGCACTTACTTGGTCCATTTGAATAAATATAAATACGAAAAATCTTATATATAAAATTCTCGTGTCACAATGTTAGTTACCATACTCCTCCGAAACGGCTTGACCGATTTTTATGAAATTTTATATGCATATTCAGTAGGTCTGAGAATCGGCTACTATCTATTTATCGACCAAAACGCGAGCGAAGCCGCGGGCAACAGCTAGTACTAATATAAAAACTAAGATTGTCGGATTTTTTATGATTACATCATTTACTTTGCCCTTGCTACTATCGAATATGTGAACGATGACAACAAATGAGCTAATAGAAGTAATAAGTATTAAAGTAGTGGTAATAAAGTATTTGTATCTTAATACAGAGGATAATACCATACCTCGTAACAGAGATGTAATTCGATTTCAGAAATATCATTAGCTCGTCTGTTTCCAAATCGATAAAGTCTCTCGATGCAACTAAAGGTAGGAAAAATTTCATAACACGAGGGACCTAGAAATGATAAAGTATAAGACGTCATTAATTCAATCGTTTTCTACTTGTAAAATGCTTTCGATATAAACTTGTTCACCATTAAATCCATCACAGGCGTCATTCCCTTTTTCCTTGCTTCCCTGAATAACGCGAACGCTGTATCTTCAGTAAAAAGGTTCTCATTAACAATAAAAGACCAACATTGGTCTTCTAGATCTGTTGAAGAATTTGTCACGATGATGAAGTTGTCTGTCTGTATTTTATTATTAACAACTGGAGTTTAGAATTTGAAAATACCTTTAATAGCAAGATATTGCGCGGCATAAAACAAATCTAAGATATTTTCTCTCTTTAGCAGTTTGTTGCTTTCGTTACCATTAAATATCATCCATTCGTAAATGTTCTGAAAAGCTTCAGGCGTGACGTTGGACTGTAAGTTCATAATAATCTTTAAATTGAACAATATGGTAGACACGAATTGCGAACAATGATTTAATTGTAATATTTTCCTTACAATAGGCAGCTCAATTTCTCTGTGCGGGTTCATGTCAAAGAAAGAAGAATAAACTTGCAACACTATGTAGTGGCAGTGGAACTCCTCATCGCCGATATGTATAATGGTGTCAGTATTTCTGCAAATCATAATGTTTATTGAAATAAACAGTGATGGGCACGAGTTGCTGTGACTACGTAAGTACGTAATAAATAAAGCGTTAGATAAAGTACATCATGAGTACCATATTGATTAAATATGTACACAATCGCAGTAGAGAAAATTGTATGCATTACTAAATCGTATCTCTGTCTATTACGTCGTAGACATGACATTGACAATTTATAGATGATAACATAAATTCAAGAATAAATCCTTTGTCCGGTTCAAACTTCATAACTTCGTTTCGTTTTCCTTTTTCTTTACTAAATAGTAGACATAGATAACATTGAAATGTGTTGAGCCTTACATATAATTATGAATTCTGCGATAAAACTCTTGAAATAGATCTTGTTTCTTAGGAAGCTGCACTCGCATCCAGTCTATGGGCTCTGCCACTGCGTACCCGAGACTGCCCAAGTCCTTACCCTGATCTTCTTTAGCACAAGGCGGTTTTGGCTTACACATCCGTTCACCGATTAAAGTATTTTTTACTACAACATTTGCGGTGATTGTATCTCTAGGTTTTATTGGGTTAAATTGTAGTTGTGGTTCGGAATCTATATCAGGGTCCTTAAAACCAAAAAAAAACAACCGCTATGAAAATTATTAAAAACAATTTGCGAAAATTTAAGACCAAGCGTTCTTACATCGTTTTGCGACGTTTCATCATCCGGTTCTCCTGTGGCTTTTCCTTCAAATTTGACCTTTACCTTAGCTTGAGTTGGATCTGCTAATAGTACACCAACAGTGGATGATTGGAACACGACCTATGTAATCGAAACAAAAATTAAATAACCATAAAACGTTTCAACATCATGAAGATAACGAGTAATTTACTTGATTCGACTGAACTTTCAAGTTTCCGCTAGGGGTCGACTTAAAAGGAAAAGCAGCTCCTTTCTGAAGGCCCAATTGGTCAGTGCTATCAATACTGGAAAATAAATGAAGAAGAGAATTTGTTAGATTATTCACTGTTTCCGACTGAAGGAGATTTAAATCTCCTTCAGTCGGAAACTCTTAAGATTCGTTAGTTTAGTTCTATAATACATATACTATAACATGATTTTATTTAAAAAATATTACCTGGAATTATCTGCGCAAGATGAAGGGTTTGGGTCACTCTGTTTCTGAAAATTGCTAAGGTACTCTACAGCAAAGTTGCTCGCATAAGATTCAGGAGTCATTTCGGTTTTCTTCTTAGGCTTTCTGGTGATGATTTTGAATGGTAAACGGATTAACGTACTTGAAGATACTACCAGCAATATTATTGAACTTTTGATTTGATTTTCAGTTAGCATTATAATAAACTTACTTTCCTTTAAAGTTCCACGACATTAATGGTTCCGTATGTTTTTTCCGATGTTTTGTGTCAGCGTCGCCAGAGCTATTGATATATGATTCTTTGCGTTTCTGCTCTTGTTTTACCCTATTCTTGAAGTAGTCTAATGCTGGAAGGTATTAATAGCGACAACCTTTTTAATAAACTTAAGATATATTAAACTAGGAAGGGTAAAGTCAGTACTTTACCCTTCCTAGTTTAGTATATTATCTTACGTCTAAAAAGTGTAGTAGTAGTGTTGCAAAAGTGACAGTTCACTTTTTGCGTTGGATAAATTCCTTAGAAATGATGGAGGCAAGGTGTCCTTGCTTTTAAAGATCTTTCGTTATTCTCTGAACTGTGCTACAGTTTATCTCCAATATTTTGCGGAGTGCAATTCAAGCTAAAAGATATACTTCGGATTACTTCGTACCTTCTTTGTTATATACTCCTAGTATCAACATAACTGTCTCTTAACTAATAAAGTGTTCCACATGAAATATTGGAATTGAGCATTGAATTTTATGAAGTTTTTTTGATTAAACATTGGACAAGGTACGATAATATTAAGACATTCATGAAGTACTTAAAAATAATAAAAAAACCGGCCAAGTGCGAATCGTACTCACACGTACACAGGGTTCCGTAGCACTAAACAATATAATAAAAATATTTTGAAGGCAAATTTATTATTATTATTTATTTAGACACATAGTATGTTAATGAAAAACAAAGTTACTGCTGCAGTTTGATGAAAAAGTCCCTTAAATCAAAAACTAAACATCATATCTTATTCAAAGTTCAAACCAATTTTCGTTGAAAGTTTATTTTTATGTCAATCCTAAATTTTTTCAGAATTTTCCTCTTTGGAAACACACATTTTACCAGTTTGGAAATGTCTATCTTTCAAACGATTGACTTTGAAAAAAAATGGTTTTTGGAACCTCAATGACTTTTTTTTAGTTTCAGTTCGTATGGGGAGCACCGCTTAATTATTATATTTTTTTTTGTATAAAAATCATACAGGGGTTCACAGAATACATCTTCCTACCAAGTTTCAACTGTGTGGACTACACAGTTGAAACTTGGTAGGTAATAATTTCGGAATAAAGTGGCTGTGACATACGGACGGACAGACAGACATGACGAATCTATAAGGGTTCCGTTTTTTGCCATTCGGCTACGGAACCCTAAAAAAGTCTAAGATATGGAGTTAGAGTGTTATAATATTGAACCTATTGGATGTAAAGTTCGTTTTTAGGAACTAAGATAATGATTGTAGATTTCAGGGATAAATTTTCTCTAGGTCTACATAATAGTTTTAGGATTCAGCCTAATATGTATGTATGTATGTATGTTTTAATAGTCGGCAATTACAATTTTGATTGCGCGTCGTTTAGATTGCCTACGTGCAACTTAGTTGCGAAACAGGTACCTACCTATCATACCATTATTTTCCTTCCTTATATATTTATATAAAACTAGGTAATAGTTTTACGATGAAAACTCAAAAGAAATCAATACTAACAAACAGGTCACTCACTGTAATCACTCGAGTGTGGAGTCAGGTCTGAGAGTGAACTGCTCCTGAATAGTTTCGGCTTGATAGTGATACAGTATTGTTCGAATATGCTTCTTGCTGGCCTGAATCTTCTTCTGTAGGGTGTAACAATGCTGGGGAAAACTCTCTGTTATAGTTACGAGTAGACTCTGGTAGAGTTCCTGATGAGCAGGGACCTGGGGGCCTAAAATGGAAGCTTTATCAGAATCATAATATGAATCAGGTTAAAAATTTAAAATTCTTAAAATGCCCTTTATGGTTATGACCACAAAGTCCATTTTAAGAGTTTTAAATTTTTAACGTGATTCGTACTATGATTCTGATAAAGCAGCCATTTTAGGCCCCCTGGTGGCTTACCATGCCGTCATAAAGGAGGAGCAATTCCAGTGCGGGAAAGAGATGGCGGTAGACGACTTTTATAGCTCTGTCTCTTTCCCACACTGGAAAAACATAGCATTTTTAACTGAGTTCCAAAAGGAGGAGGTTATCAATTCGTCATTTTTTTTTGTGGTTTTGTGCAGCCATATCTTCACCAATTGTGAACCGATTTCGATGAAACGAAATGAAACGTGGAAAAATAACTTTAGCTTGAAGTAGGTTTTATTTTTTGAAAAAAAAAATCTTTTTCATTTACTTATATGTATATCGAGTTTCAGCACCTTAAATCATAATAAAAGCCCTTCAATCAACTAAGTTATTAAAAATCGGGTACTTAAGAAGTATTTATTGCGTCGAACCGTCAACAATTTTCCGTTTTTTTTGGAAAATACTGTTATTTTTTCTTGTCATTATTTTATAACCGGCGTCTAACAGTTGTATCATTAATGTATTCAGGGTGGAATTCATCAACCTCATCTGGAGGGAAAGTACTCTAAATACTGGATATAGGGGTTTGGGTAAAAGTGGATGATTTTTAAGTCTGCGGCCACTAATGGAAAGTGTTTCATTTTCTTCTCTTATCTGTTATTTCCAAAATACATCGGAGCCGTGATATTTATTAAAAAAAATTATAATATGTGTTGCTATTGCTACATGTGTCACGGAGCATCACTTGAGGACGGTTTTACAGATTTGGCAATTTTTTTTGTTGTGTTCGCAATAATGTTAATGTTGTGTTCACGACAAGGATTAATGTATGAAAAAAAAATGATAATTTTAAAATATTCATGAATAAATCCCACCCGTGTGAAGCCGGAGCGGGTCGCTAATATATTATATTATGCCTATTCATTGAATACGAACACTGCTCGGAACCGATGACATTCCAGGCCGTGCACGGGTGGTCATAGGGCTTTCTGGTCAGTTTCTACGCCGGTAGAAGACTGGAACGCTGGTCCTGGTGAAGAAGGTAGAGCGCCCTGCAGATTTCCCATCTGCATACCGGCCCATCGAGATGGATGAGGTGGAAAAACTCTTTGAGAGGAAAACGCAGACCACGCAGAGTCCAGCACTTGGCCACAGAGGGGCCTGATCTGGCGAACCTGGTTAAATGCCACAATTCCTCCTGCAGAAGGCTCTGTATGGGGATCGTACGATGAAAATCTGACGGCCTAAATGGCGTAAGACTGCGATGGATCTAAAGAGCTATGGCCGTCAAGGTGACTAGAAGAAATCATACGCGGCCTCTTTCAAGGCGGCGAGCCTTTTGGCCGGATCACCACCGTGAGATGCCTCGCCAAGTCGACGTCTACAGGGTATTATCCACCAGATCCTAGTGGTCGAATGATGTCTGGAGGGACAGCATGGCGCCCTCATTTTCCAGCTGACACAGGTACTCTCCAGGCATGCGTGCTTCGGAAAGTAGGTACATGTGCCGTATAGGTCGGGAATCGACGCCCTGGTGTCACTACTGCGGAGACTGCTCCGACGTCACGGCACATCACACTCTGAAGGTGTGCCCAGCCTGGACGGCAAAGCAGTGCTGTGATCTTTTGTGGCGATTGGTGCTACGGATAACATTTCACTCCGGTTGTGGTTCAGTCCATGGTCAGGAGCGAGCCGGGTGCCGGAGGGTGCACAACGATCTCCGGCCGTCATAGGGTATGGCCTGCGGGTGTCAGATTTGGGGAGTCTGTCACCTACAGACCCCTCCGCCCATCCCAGGGTGGAGGATATCCAAATGCAAAGAAAAAAAAGAATCGCGTCACGTAGGATGTTCATAGTGTGATTGTGTGATTCAAGTCATAGAAATAAATAAGAGATATACAGCTTACTACTGTTTATTTGCAATAGAAACTAAAGTTATGGTTTATATTGACGAGATATTAGTATAACTTCGACATCGGATATTTCAGTTCTGATATTATTTTCCGCAAAATTCTTTTTCTTTCAACTACGTAGTAATGTTGTCATTAATCACCACAAAACCGATCACAAAGAACGTATTTATTGCTTAGAACCAAAACAGTGCAGAAATGTTATATGAAATCTCATTGTTGCACAGTTTTTCATTAATGCACTGTTTTTTATTTTTTATTTAGATATTAATTTACCACAGAGGTTTACTGTCCCTTTAAGTTTTAAAATACATGCATTAGATCAAAAACATACTGGCTGAAAATAAAAATCGGCTGAATAAAACCGAATATGTGTAAAACAAACAAATGGCGCGCATTTTGTAACATTGTAAAACTTTGATACTTCATATTTAGCCAGCAAAGATTAAAAAATGGAAACAGACAGCGATAGCGGTATGAATTCAACCCCAGAAAGTATAAAAACAGCTGCAAATGAAATTGTAAATAACCTTTTGCCGCAAAAGTCGCGGGATAAATATTTAAAAGCTTATGAAACGAAAGACGTAAAATCACTGTCCGAAAGCGTGTTTTTAACGTATTTCAATTAAATGTCTAAAAAAATGAGACCATCTTCATTGTGGTCTGTCTATACAGCGTGTAACAGAAAGGGTATAATCATATGGAATACTGTGGTACGGACCATCAAACTGAACAACTTTCTCTATGGGACCACCAACGAAATCGTAAACAAATAATCAGCTGTCCTCTGTCCTATACAAAATTTACAACAATAAATATTTAGCAACAAAGGTCATTTTTAATTAAGTTTGTGTTGTTACGATTTACTGAAAAAAAAAGTACCTATTCGACGGTCCCTACGTACATAAAGACATGTCGAAAATGGCATTTTTTTTTTATTGCACAATTGACTTTAGATTTTCCATATACATACCTGTATATTTTTTTTTTTTAATATTACGTATTTAACGTCATTTACAAATCGTATATGAGAACAAGTATTATATTTACAACGAATAAGTGTCGTAGATGCGGATATCTATACGTATCGTTTTGTACGGTGTTTTAAAATGCGCGCCACTCGGTGCGGACGCGGCCTTGTCTGACATAACGTCATTCACGGCGTTATTCAGGTTAAAGCTGGCGTTAAAGATTTTAGATTCTGGTCGGACAACTGTGCCGGTCAGAATCGCAATCGCATTGTTTTTTTTTATGTATTTGTATGTAAGCAATACATTTAAGGTAGATGTGTGCCATAGATTCTTGGAAAAAGGCCATACTCAAAACGAGGCAGATAGCGTTCACGCATTAATAGAGCGTTCTTCAAAAAATAAACTTATTTACACCTCAGATGAATAGTACACACTGGTTCGTTGGGCGAAACAGAATAGTCCACCTTATACAGTCGTAGAAGTGAACCAAGACTTGCGGTTCTGGATTTCAAAGCGTGGCTACATACTAAAAACTGGATAAAAGAAACAAATAAAGAGAAAATTTCTTGGAATAAGATAAGAGAAGTAAAAGTGCAAAGGAATAATCCAGATAATATTATTGAATTTAAGTACGATTTTTTTGAAGAAAATTATAGAAAACTGAACTGTGGCAATAATTTGAAACTGACTAGAGGGAGAAAAAAGAAGGAGAAAGAAGTAATACTAGAGAAGGTGTACAATAATCCTATTCCTATCACTGAAGTGAAATATAGAGACTTGATTAATTTATGCGATACGATGATTATCCCAAAAAAGTATCATACATTCTATAATAACCTTAAGCATAGTAAGGAAGAACAAGGTAATGACGAAGAAGATTGTTAAATTTATTTATACTTTCTATTTTTCTATACATTTTATTTTGTTATTTAACTATTAAGAAAACTTTAATACTAATAAGATGAATCAGTCTGAATAAAGCTGTGATGATTATTAAATATTACCAATTAGGTAGATAGATGAGACACATACTTAAATAATGCTGTGATGATTATTAAATATTACTAATTATTTAGATACATAATTAAGCTTAGGTTCATGCTTAAATAAAAATGGTTAATTATTAATCTTAGAAAACTGTGATTTTTAATGTTTAGTTCCTGCTTCAATGAGACTATTAGTACGATATTGTTTAGATGCTACAAAAATTGTTAATTAACAATAAATTATTTTCAATTATAAACCTTGTTTAATTAATAAAACACAATCCTGATTATTTGATTTAAGGACATGTCTTTATTTACATTACAAGAAATATAGTCCTACCCCGAATGAATGAAACCGCGTATAAAGCGATATGTCTTCATTGATGTATTTTTTATATCCATGGGTGGCGATCTTAGGATGTTTAACATATCCGCGTTTGAAAACTATAACATAATTCTACGTTTTAATAAATCATTTTATTTAAATTACATTTTATTAACTGTTTTCTTCTTTCCTGCGTATAAAAAGGTATCATAGACATGTCTGACATGCTTTTATTTTAATATCAGCGTAGAAACAGTCATCTATCAGTTTTTCCAAGAAAATATAAAAAAAGAAAATATGTAGAAATACCATTATAAAGTTCCTAAAGCTAATAAAACATTATAGAAAAATAATAAATATAATTGTACATAGAATTATTTCTAGAGCGGTTTGAACATAAATAACGCTCTCCTGTAAACCTCGGTTTTTGACATGTCTTTATGTACGTAGGGACCGTCGAATTCTATTCTAGACGTTGACATATTATGACCGGTATAAACACTGTTCAGTGCAAGTGTTTAATAGAAATACATTGCCGGCTAAGTAGAATAATTACTTTCGACATGTTTGAATTTATTTTAATTACCCGGCAATGTGTTTCTACTAAATACTTGCCCTAAACAATGTATATACCGGTCATTAGTATAATTTCATGCTTATTTAATTATGTGTTAATTTGTGTGTAACTTTGAATTTAAATCATTCTCCAGGTTGCTCTTATTTTCGGTATAAACGGTGCTTGCAGAAGCTCTGAATTAATGAATATCACAATTGATAACATCGAAACTTATAACCAGATGCTGCTTATTAAACTTATGAACACGAAAACAAAGAAAGACCGTCAATTTGTAATACGTGACGAATTTTTAAATGTAGTGCAGGAATACATGGCGCTGCGTCCAAGTTCTATAAACACAAAGCCGTTTTTCTTAAATTACCAGATTGGAAAATGCACAAAACAAGCCATCATCGGCAGAAACAAATTTGGAAAATTGCCCTATGAAATTGCCAGTTACCTAAAGCTACAAAACCCGGAAGTCTACACTGGGCATTGTTTCCGCCGAACGTCAGCGACGCTGCTAGCTGATTCCGGTGCTAATTTGACTACGCTCAAGCGTCATGGTGGATGGAAATCGGACCAAGTTGCAGAAGGTTACATAGAGGAATCGGTACAAAATAAAAGTAAAATCATTCGGAAATAAAAACATAACGGAATCAATTCATTTGCACCGATCAACATCACCACATCCGTCTACTTCTTATGGAAATGATTTGAAATTGAGCCCGCGTCTACCTGTACCGTCCGATTCTGATAATAATAACTATTATTCACAAATAAACCAAACAAATAATAGAATAAATGTTCTAGTAAAAGTGCAAATTTCATTTCTAATAATTGCATATTTAATCATTGTAAGTTTTAAACGTTTGAGGAGAATATGAATTAAACTTTGTTTTCATTAACTTGAATTTTTATTTTTGGTATATTTTATCACGGTAGGTAGATTGGTAGTTGAAAGAAAGTAGATTACGCACCTTGCTAAAGTGAGTAATTAATGCACTCGTGCTAATTTTGTGCCTTTTTTTTTTTTTACCGATGGGAAATCATCAAATAACCCCTCCCGCTCTGGGCTGAGCAGGAGGGAGTGTCAGACTTCTACTGACTAAAACCCATCCATGTTCCTTCCTTTGCCCTTTGTGTTCCAGGGCTGCGGTATCTGTTTCGAACAGTCCCGCAACCCTGGCAGGCGTCGGCCCTTACGGACCCCTTCCTGTTTGCTGACTCTCTTTGAGGCGCGCGTGGAACACGAACGCGCCGTCGACACGGCTTGTCGTCATGAGACGGACGGACGGCGAGCTAGCCCATAGCTCACCGTCCACAGGCCCGCGCCTACGGTGGCCGGGGGCCACCACGTGGCCCCCGACGCCCGGTGCGTCTCCTGCGGCGGCTGGGACGTGAGGTTATCTCCCTCTCACGTTCCGCCACCTCCTTCGCTAGCATGACTGCTTCGCAGAAGGAGGTGACGGCGTCCCATTCCGTCTCGCTCCGGACCATGGATTGAACCAAGGCCGGAAGCGAGAGGTCGCCGCCGCCGATCGCCGCTACGAGGACACGGCGGTGCTCCACCCACGTAATTAGTAATTTTGTGCCCTAGCGTGCGCTCGGGCACCAACATAACACTCGTGCATTAATTACTCACTTTGCGCTCTACACAACAATCTACTATTATGACTCATTATTATTATATACTCCAATAGACGTAGCAACAATTTTATTTATTTATTTATTTATATCTCCAACAAAAGATACACAGATACAATGTAAGTCACAGTTAAACAAGGGTTCTTTTAAGTGTGGTCCTTCAATTTCAGGAGACCACAGCATGCACATAAAGCACAAACAAGAAAAAAAAAAACAAGAAACAAAATAAAACCAAAATAATAAAAAGCATTTGATGACAAGAAATCATAAATAATACAATTGTTTCACATAAAAATTATAATTATTATTGTACATTTATTGCAGTGGTCAATTTTTTTATATTTAGTGATGGGGAGGGTTATGGCCATGTCAGATTGTTTTGACAATTCAATGTATTGCGTACAGGGTAGGCAATATATGTATCTTACCTACTACTTCGCTAAAGTCTACGACTCCATTGAATATTTTGTGGAGTAGAATCAGGTCTGCCGTTTTTCGCCTGTCAGCAAGTGAGACCATTTTGTAGTGACCTAGTCTGGCTTTGTAGCTGGTTACTTTTTTAGCTAATCGTTCTTTGTAACATAGATGATACAGGAAGCGCCTTTGGACACTTTCCAGGTGTTTGATGTATATGTCGTAGTGAGGATTCCAAGCCGGGCTGCCATATTCAAGTATAGCGCGAACCAGTGTGTTAAATAATTTTATTCTGGTAGACGCCTTTTAAAATTATTTACTGTTGCGTTCTTAGTGGCCTCTATTAAAAAAATCAGGCCACTGGTTCATACAAAATTACCCAGACCCCTTTCACTCAAAGGAAACATTCTTAATTATAAAAAGAAACAAATCTGCAATAAAAGATTTTCGAGAATTCGCTTGCCACACTCGAGAATTTCGATTGTCGAGTGTGGCAACGTGTGAGTGTGGAATGTTTCCTCCGGGCTGTGGCCGGCTAAAGCGGAAAAAATAACACCCTGAAATTTTATGGAATCAAACGATAGGCACTAATCTTATGGAACAAACATGATAGATTAAATAAAAGGAAAACCATGAAATCTAAACTTTATTCAATTTAGATAAGAAGATTGCAATTTGCACGTCTATGTTCGTACAAATTGCAATTTTATTTCTTTAATTTGTTAATTAGGTACTAACATAAGTTATCGGATGGACCTTTGAGTACAAGTGCTTTATCTTATCCAATTGAATTTATAAGTTATAGGTTCTATATTTGTTTCTTTTTAAAAATAAAGGAATGTTTCCTCTGAGTGAAAGGAGGTGTTTTTTTTTCGGCCAAAACATGTACCGAGGTACAAATTACTATTTAAACTCTTTCCAATATATTGTGTTATTAGCAGTATTTTAAATCCTTCAATATTCGATAGGTTAAGAAATAAAAGAATATGAAAAAACACTACCTCGAATCGTAACTGCGTTCAAAGAAACGTTCATAACAGCGCTGGCGGCTATCAAACTATTCCATCTGTCAAAATATTAAACACTTTCGAGATCGATCGTCTGACAAGGGCTAGAATAATCTGAATGACAATATTGACAACGACAACAACAAAAGGAATAAAATAGTAAATTATCGACCCTGGAGCACTGTCTTTTGGCTAGTAGCTAACCAAACGCAAAAAATAATCTGAAATGTGAAATAAATGTTTTTTTAATATTCTTGATCCCATAATGTTTCACAAAAAAGTGTGCCGGGGAAAAATAACCTATCTTTAATACAAAACTAAATTCTAAATAGCATATTTTTAGGTTTTCATACGTGTATAAAATGAAGTAACGAAACTCATCATCGGAGAAATGAATCACGAGATTGCCAGATTAAAATTCTTGGGTTGCAAGTTTTAGCATCTTTAATCGACAATTTCAGATGGTACAAATGCATGAATAAATCCAATATTATTTTTTTCAGAATCTGCGATTTTTTTCCTATAACTTCGTACCTTTATTGTTAAGGTACATTGTTTGGCCACAATTGTATGGGGGAAAAAACACCTCCTTTGCTATCTCCAGTATTTAGAGTCGTTTCTTTCCAGCCCTCCTAGCATGGCAATACTATGTTTAGTCTACCAAAACTCGACAAAGTTCTTTCTATACAACTTGACAGGTCTTGTCATTCATTTCATACATTTCTAACATCGCCTAGCTTGGGACGATAGAAATCTTTCCACAATCTGTCATAAAATGACAGTTCAATTCGACTCTTCGTCGATAAAACCCGTTTCTACGGTAATCATGCTACGCTGGCTGGTGAGGTTGAAAAACTCTACCCTGTCTATACATCAGAGTATAGACAGATAAATAGTCCCTCCATTATTCGTAGCCAGACTTTCCTTAATATGACTCGCATATTAACGATGTACCTACTCGACACAAGTGGTTTCATATCATTGTAATTTCACACCTTGTAGGTATACAAGGAAAACTGCTATTTATTCGGATATCACTAGCAATCATACTGATATATCTATACTAATATTATAAAGAGGGAAAGTTTGTGAGTTTGTGAGGTTGTAGGGGGTAATCTCTGGATCTACTGAACCGATTTTGAAAATTCTTTCACTAATAGGTAGCTACATTATCCCCGAGTGCCATAGGCTATATTTACAACGTGCTCGTGGGATAATTTTAGACGAAAACGCGGGCAAAAGCTATTATGTTATAACTAGCTGTTGCCCGCGACTTCATTCGTATCTCCTAGCCAAATTTTATTACGATCCGATCAGCCGTTTGGTTATCAAAAGGTAACAAACAAACAGAGCTACTTTGACATTTATAATATAAAAGTGTGGATAATTGTTGTTAACTAGCTACAAGTTAAATTATTACAACAATGGGTACTTACTCTGGTGAGTTATATTTAAGTGCAGTATTTCTTGCATTTGACACGACTTCTGAATCATTTATCTGGAGCGAAGCAAACGTGAAACACTTGATTCAAAGTATTACAAAAATCAAGCAAGATGGTAGATCAAAAGTTCGTATGTGTCACATTCATAGTATTGATTGTTGGTGTAAGTATTTATCTGATATTTTTCTACTTACTTTTTCCAAACTAACACTTCTTAGCATTTCAACTACACTAAAACAGTAATACAGGAACAAGAACCATATTGTAAATATTAATGTTTTTAAGTTTATTAAAAATTCCCAAGACTCCTTTAAAATTTTAGACAGCTGATGTTCATGTCGTTTTAGAAGTCTTGTCAAGCTTGAAATAATTCCAAACATTGTTTCCTATTGTCATGACAACGTGACATGTCACCAGTTCACCGAATGAGATTTTAATCCAAGCAGTTTAGCGCTGTAACATTTCCAGCCGATATGACCAACAGCGCGTTGTTTTGATTAGTTGGTGAATTTATCTGTTCCTATGCCAAATCGTAACCATTTTAAGTCTTATAGTCTTCACGGATACCTTTTTGTAGAGTAGTCCGATTTCAACGATTATTTTTAATCGGGGATCACACCATTCATCTTAAATTGCTCATGTATTTTTCAGTCGATCTTGCTATGGAATTTTAATCCTAATCTAAATTGATGAAATTAAGAGTGTACTTTTCCAGAGCTGTGTGAACTCGCTGCCGCAACCAAGTTCGAGTACAGAGCCTCGTGTCATTGCGCCATCTAGCAACTCTGTCGTACCACCAATAGCCCAGTTGAGGTATGTTATTGTGGTCCCACCTGGCCTGGTGCGGGGGTCATGGGGGTATTTAAAGTAAAGGTATAGGTATATTTAAAGTAAGGTACATTAAAATAAATTATTATTAAAAAAAAAACTTGTGCAAATGTTGGTACTTTTACCTCATATATCGCGGTAACTAGAAGGTTCCCAATCACGGTTCACAACAAAAAAATATCACAATGACGGGGAGAACAACTGCCTTTCGGCTTCGATAAGGATACTTTTACACCGAACAACGACGAACTTCGAAGACTTAAAAGTAAAACTATCACAGCTAAGGCTAGGGCTGCCATTCGTCCGGGTTTCCCCGGATTTGTCCTAGTTTGGAGGGCGTCCGGGGGCCGTCCGGGTGGGGTTTTAATAAGTGTCCGGTTAAAACTTTTTATGATTTTTTCATTATAACACCGTCTGAACCTCATTTTTATCTACCGGGATGCAAAAATTTTTGAGCTTGCTTCGCTCGCTCTTTGATACTCGGTACTCTTAAGTACTTCTTAAGAAACGTTCTTAATTTTGTAAGTCGATAAATTAAATGCACATTTCTGTAAGTCTTAAAAGAAAGTAAGAACCCTTCCGCCGCGCCCTCACTTCTTGTTTGAATTCACGTACTCACTATCACCATACTATTCGACTTGCGATGTTTTTCATTTTGCTCTTTTTTTTTGGGGTGTCCAAGGAAAAAATTCTATTTCACCAAAATGCCCGGGGTTTTAAAGTTTTTGTCTGGCATCGCCGGCTTAGGTGATGGCAGCCCTAGCTAACGCTATACAAGTTAACGAGTAAAAGTCGACAAAACTTATAGATATAATGTAATTGTTTGTTCTCTCATACGGAGTGTTCGGGAGAGCATGTTTTTCAACTGCAAATTTAACTTTGTTCGTGGGATAAAACATTTAATTATTCAACCCCCAACCCGGCTACGGTACCTCTACTGTGCATGTTCCGACACGTTCTTAGCCCGTTTTTTTTTATTCGTTTGCTCAATTTTCCTTGTTGTCTACTAAAGAAATCGTTTTTATATTATAAAAATCGATTTCCCAACTACGTCATAAAACCATGTACATATTCCATTTAGTACTTAGAACACCGGATGTGACGATACACTTGGAAACCGTTGTACGTAACCACACCCATATGTACAACAATAAGTCGCAAAATTTAGTATTTATCATTGTACAAACAAGTTAGTTGTAAACATCATAATTCAAGGAATGTATTGATTCCTTATCGAAATTCCAATAGTTTAGCGCTTCACTTTAACTTTGTCGTCTGCTACAGTCATTTATATTACGTATCTAATACGGACTCGTATCCGGTAAGACTGGAAGCCGACCATAACATAGTTAGGCAAAGGCTAGGCAGATGATACAACTAACACGTGGGTATCTTAATATATCAAAAACACGTGTCCGTATGTTGGACCACGCTAATCTCCGAAACCAAACGTGGTTGGTTCCAGTTTCAAAAATAGGATAATTTTGGGCCCAATATGTGGCGCCATGTGAAGCACGTGCGGGTCGCTAAAACCTACATAACATGACGCTAATATTCCGATCATATACGCCCCACCGGCACCGTCCAAGTGGCAAAAGCCCATCCGGACACAAATCTAGTTCCAGAGTCTTGGCTGCTGCGGAGGTATCATATGTAGAAGAACTCTGTAACACTTCGCCCGACTTGGAGATCGAACCAAGGACCCCATATCTACTCAGCTGATCAGCAATCACTAGATCAAAGAAAAGAGGCAGCTACATGGAATGTGATCTACCGAAAGTAACTGATTTATGAAAAGTAGAAAATCGGCTTACTATTATAAATACGAAAACTTGGATGGTTGTAACTCCATCACGCCAGAACAGCTGAACGGATCTGTATGAAATTTAGCACAGAGATAGATTATACTCTGGAATGGCACATAAATAGCATATTAAGCCTATAATGTTACCCCAGCCTATAATGTTCCCACTGCTGAGACACAGGGCTCCTCTCTATGAGAGGGAATGGGCTATAATCCACCACGCGGGCCCAGTGCGGGTTGGAAGATGTCACATGTCTCCGAATTTTTGGTTCTAGGACATGCCGGTTTCCTTACGATGTTTTCCTTCACCATTTTGAGAGCAGTGGTGATGAAATAAATTACACAAAGTAATGCGCCTGCCTGGGTTCGAACCCACGACTTACTGTTCGTAAGTCGGGGCTGCCACAACTAGGCCACCGCTGCTCGCACAGGCACATAAATAATATTTTTCTCACACATACACACATCAAAATAATTCCACGCGAACGAAGTCGCAGGCAACAGCTATATGTATAGTGCTCTATAGACACAATCGTTGATAGTTCTAGTGTTCAGTAGGTTCGACATTTTCATCAATTCACGGGCAGGCTGGTTATCGTGTTTAAAGAAAATCAAACTACAATAAACCTGCTCGGGGCATTATCATTGAGGTTAGCAAAGCCCAGTCACTTTCTACAGTAGCTTTCTATAACAGACTTTCTAGATAAAACTTTTATAGTTAAGCACTAACTGTTGAACAAAACCATGATTAATCTGTGTAAGATCGATTATACAGTTAAACATTGTGCAAAATTTACCTAACATCATACAATTTTTTACTGATTTCTTAGCTAGCTAGGATATATATAATATAAAAATCGACCAAATCTATAAGCACCATATTATGGTGCTTATAGATTTGGTCGATTTTTCACGATCGACACTTGTGATCAGGCATCGTATGTTTATCGAGAGTGAGGATCATTATTAAATAAAAATCATGTTTGTTTAACACGCTAATAAGTCTAGCTTACGTCTAGCTTAAGTATATGAATAGGACATATTTTAATTTACGTACTTAAAAGTAACGTAATTATTTAGATTTGAATGTTGAGTTGACAGGGCCAATCATCAGCAACTTCAGTTCTGGGGCTCCGAGAAAGCTCCTTTATGGAACTTCGGATTACATGTAGATATTATGTAATTTTTCCCGAAACCTTTTTTTGCGCTCACTTGCTTAGACGCCTTTTGTGTGGATACGGTCATTTATACTTAAAAAGTATAAATGATTAAAAAGTATAATTGTTTTTATTCGTACAAAAACAGTAATAAACTGGTGATCCATGCAAATCTACTCTCACACCCATACAGATTTACTTGATGTTGCAACTCAGCTCTTTGAAACATCAAGTAAATCAACAGTTCCAGAAAATAAAGTGAATTAATGTTTTCTTTCAAAAACATAACATGACGTAACGCCTCGAAGGGTTTTATAGAGATTTACCTACGAGTACCTAATGTCCTACACCCTCGCCAGTTTTAAGTCCCATGTTTTCTTTTTTGTTCACCATGCCAAGTTTATTCAGGCAGTTTTAGCTTTTAATTAAAGTTATATTCTGTTGCAGAACGGCTGACTCTCCCAAAAACTCAAGCAACACAACCGTGCCGGATTTACAGAATAGATCCGTGGTCGATGTCCCACCTAACTGTCCTCCTCCGAAAGTGATGAACAGCGATGGAGTCTGCCGAGAAGTCTGGAAGGATGAACATGACGGAAAGTAGAAAAAATGAACTGGTCCTCGTTCCAACCATGCACAATTCAGGCCAATGTTGTGGCTTTTGTTTTTTTAAATTCTGCCTGAATCGTTTTTGAAATTGTGTTTAAAAGTTAATAAAGTATTGAAGCTTAAAACCTTTATTTTACTACATTTCCGACAAATTCCCTTGAAATATTAATTTCTACGGCAAAATAAATTCATTGTAAACTTGAGAAACGTAGATTCTCTAATACCGTTGATTGCTATATATCCGATTGTAATATACAAATCATCTGTCTGATAGTCGTCTGCTGATTAGCGAGAGTCATCTCTCGTATTGGTATGGGGATAGAGTCATGGTGTAGCAAGTTCGAAATGCTTCGCTAGCCACATTACAATAAATTAGCACAAACAAAACATCTGATTATTAACCTATATCGCAACCTTCAAGGTTTACAGCCATTATACCGAATTAGTCACGGAAACCAGTATGCACAATAATTTATTCAGGTGTGTTTTGAAGTATAAAGATACGGATTGATAAGATGCCGTCATCGACAGTTGTTGGAAAAATATTGATAGCAGATCACTTCAGGGGAGAAAACGTATTTTTCGAGGGGGCCCTGTAATCAGTGAATCATGGCGTGCGACGCGTCATTGAGTGTGGTGCACGTCTGATAAAGCCCTGTGTAATAGTTTGTATAAAACCGCTTGCCGGCCTGCGGCCCGCATCAGTCCCGCCTTGCATCTAGACGCGAGCGCGTGTGTGAACCAACCTCAGAATTTTCCTATCTACTCCCGATAAACGATGTGAGTACATAACATTCTTATAACTTTTTATATTCATTTTTACCATCAGGATACTATATGGTTTTTAAAATTAATAGTTTCTAGTTTTAGCTTTCGGAAGACCAATGAATTCAATACTCTGTACATAAACCACTATTGACAATAATTTACATAAGCAAATTCCAATATAATCTTGAGTGTTTACCGTGTTTCGTTGTCACCTATGGTGTTTATCTGACCTTGTATTATCAAGTACCATGTATGACATGTAATGGTTTTTGTAGGTAGGTACAGATCAATCAAGTGCCATCACAATGCTTACCTTCGAATCCATCTAAAAGTAATTTTTTTGCGATTCCGGTTGATTGTAGTAAGAAGTATAGTTAGTTCAGTGCTCTCGATCTCCTTCAAGGCCAGCCTAACCTGAGCGTGCCTGGAGGTCGTGACGACACGTTTTTTGCTAATCTGGGATCGTTCTTTTAGTATCCGCATAAAACCATAACAGCAGCAACTTTAAACCAATCAAAGTACCGACTTCTATGGAATCGTGTCTGTCTTTTTTTTGCGTGTATTTTTGTATTTAGCAAGGTTTATTAGGTAGGCTAAGCTTAGGCCTACTGTAGATAAATATGTCCAGTGCATTATCGCACGCACTAATCACCTAATTGCATTAACGTCTTCGATTATAATTTATCATAATTACTAATTTAATTAGTAGATAATTTCTCGAATCAACGTCAACTTAGCCTATCGCAGGGACACTGCCATTTTATTTTGTGTTTGTGGACTAATTTCGTAACGTTATAGTCTATAAACTCTTCCATACAAAAGTCATTTTTTAACGTTCTTTTGAGTCTTACTTATTTCTAAACTTTTCTAGAGCGCTTTGGTTCTAGACTAGATGATGTTAGATGTACCTATCATAGCTTCTGATATATTAATGTAACAATTTTGTAAAATTACAGAATGGCCGACACCAACCGCATCGTATTTCCTGACGAGGTCGAGGAGGCGAAGGTTAACGCCGTGGCTGCAGCAGAGGCCCAGGACAAGACTTCGGGCGGAGATAGCAACACCGTGGAAGAGACGCCCAAGGAAGTCGTCGGCGTCGCCATGCGGAACATGATCGTAGTCCCCTCCAACTGCCCCCCTGGCTACAAGATGGGCGCTGACGGGGTCTGCCGCGAAGTTTTCAACTAATCATCGAGTTTTTTAAGAAAAATCTAGTGTTAAGTGTGGGACCGTTTATTCACGTTTGTGCACGTTATAGTGTCGTCGAGTAAGTTTACGCAGCTAAAACCCGTAACGTGTAAACGGCCCTTTAGGATAACAACGTAAATTATGTCGTAGCAGTATTAATGAGGTCGAATCGGATGATATATTTATATTTTTTACCTGAACCATTCAGTGTCGTGTTGCGTTGTTTGAAAACAATTAAATGTTAATTTGAGTAAACGATTAACTTTTTTATTTTGAGTTCAAATTCAAACGTAGTTGTGACCTAGAATTAAACCCGGTTTGTAGTAATTATTGTCATAATGACATACTAATGACTGGAGGTCTTATGTATGTACTGAATTACTGCAGGCTTTGATTGAACGTATATTTGGACGTCATTTAAAATTTAGCAAAATATAATTGCAATACAGTATTGTATTGCAAAACAATTTGCACCACATAATTACCTTATTATTTGTGTAGGTTTTCCTGCTAAGTTATTTCAAACTCCAGTCAAGGGTTCGGTTTACTTATGTTTGCATCCTGAGAGCATTGAATTATTTGTAGTAGTTCAAGTTTCAGGTAGAAGTGTTCCTCCCCTTGCTCTGAACACGACTACCATGCCAGTTGTTGTGATTAAACTATCTTACCTGTATTTAATCCTCCTTAAAACTAAACTCACACTGAGGTGCATCGTGCTTAAGGTTGTCTTTCGTCCAGATTAGTCTGAACATATCCGGCTCTTTAGCCCAGTGTGTTCGGATATTCAGGTCTTTTCAAATCGGAAAAGGTATCCTCAATCATGCTCAATCATGTGAAACACGACGTCATCGGTCATCCTTCTGCTAAGAAGATTCAGAATCGTGATCCATTGCAATTTGATTTTCGAAGCTTATCTTAGTAATCAGGGAAAAACATAATTTGTCCGATCGGAACAGTCGGTATAATCGATAAAAAAAAACCCAAGTGTAGCTGACGTCACGTTAACCATATAAATTGAAATATTTTATCTATTCTATGTATTTTATATATATATACTATATATTAGAGTAGTATAGTAGAGTTTGAGAGGTTGTAGGGGGTAATCTCTGAATGTACTGAACCGATTTTGAAAATAACACTACATTATCCCCGAGTGCCTTAGGCTATATTTACAACGTGCCCGTGGGATAATTTCCGACCAAAACGCGAGCGAAGCCGCGGGCAACAGCTAGTTTCAGATAAAGAAAATCCATATAGTGTTAGTAGTAGTAAAACCTAACCTAATGTTAGTATTAAATTAATAATAATAGTTAACTAGTGAACCATTGAACTGTTCATATAAGCTAACATACTAACATAACATCACGCCTGTCATTCCCGAAGGGTTAGGCAGAGATGAATACCTAGTACACCCACATTTCGCCAGTTGTGTTAGCTCTCATGTAATAGAGGGCGAGCCTACTACCACCTACACATAAATGGGGAAAATATGGCTGCCTCAGCAGTGATCAGCAAAGCATCCCTACGCTTGACCTCAGCTGGTGAAGGACCTAAGGTACCTAGGATATAGAACCGAAGGATTCGTCCATTTCTTACTGGGTTCTAAATTTTCAACAAGCAAAAAACTTTGTAAAAACTTTGTGAAAAATCCTCGGCAATTTACGCCATCTCCGCTGAGACCCAAAAAGAGTACCACAGTAAATATGCACCTATATGCATTTCATAGATGACTGTGGTGTTGCCCCACAAACGATGGTACGCTTGATATCGTGTCCTGCCTATCCTGTACGCTACTGAAAGTGCCAAACTAGTCGCAAAATTTTGGGCTGACTCAATATAAATTTTCATCGACACGCTAAGAAGAATACCGCACCTTAATAAATATTGATTGGTATTTTTGGAAGCGTGTTAGTTAGCTCACTTTTTTCCAAGACTTGGGAACTCCGTCTACTTGTTTAACATGGGTTAAACAGTTTTAATTAGCTACGTATCTGTTTTATTGGCTGTCCCTGCCTTCCTTCAATTCCTAGTTAGATATCGGAACTAGATAAGCGCTGACGAAATAGTTCAGGCTTTAGATAACAAAACCACCTCAAAGGTGACTCTAATGAAATTCCACGAAGTACCTATCAGATTATATTGACTTTTCGCATAAAATATTGATGCGTTATACCTCTTGCGCATCGATAGTTCAGCAAAGAATTAGAAAAAAAATGTGCGAACTTATTCCTACCTACCTTGTCTTTGGTTTCCAGGTCATTGGTGTGGGAGAGTGATGGTTAGATACCTACCTAGGTACCTACGGTGTGGTAACACTTTGACCTTGAGCTGGCCTATCGTAGTAGGAAGTTTCAATAGAATAAGAGGCCAGCATATAGTAGTTTTGTCACGACAGATGTGCGGCTAAATACTTGCTAAAGTTCAAAGACGTTGATTTTTTCCTAATAGACGGATTTCCTCGTTTACTCTAATTGGGTTATCTTAAACCCATTAGTCGGTTAGTAGGCTGCGACTTCATACTAATGACTTATTTTTTTGTGACTGAATATGTTATTTAATACGAGTATCTTTATCAGAAATGTTTATCAACGATAGGCTTATTACATAATTTATGGGTCTGATAAATAAGCTTAGGCCTATTGGTAAAGAAACAGACATGTGAGGATACCGCAAAAAGCATATTTTTAGCATAATATTCTGTACTTTATAGCTTGCTAATATTAATATATTTTATGTACTGAATCCAAGTTTAAAGTTTATGTGTTATGTTTAGTTTGTGTTATAAGTTTATGTTCGAATACCGTACGGAACAAATATTTGTATAATCTAAAGGTAGTTGTTCCGGGTCTGGCTGTTACTGTATGTGAGTTTGTTTAAATGTTTTTAAACGCACCCACGATACAGGAGAAATTCTTAATGTAAAGTTACAAAACTGTCTGTATTGTTGCTCTTTATATTACAGCAGTCTCCCCCAAAAAAGTATTTCGTTCGGACAGAGCAATTTTCTTTCATGACTTTGATTGACACTGCATTGAATCACGTAATTTTGCTGACGCACGGCGTGCGGTATTCCGGTTATTTCCTTGCAGATGTTCTATGAGGTATTTGTAGAAGCGATGTCATCTTACGTTGGTATGTAGAGTAACGTATAAAACAACTGAGACGGCGAAAGAGAATTTAAAATGTTTCTAAAAAGATACCAAACAAACTGTCGAGATTTTACCTTAATCGTTGGCCACATTCATTAAATAGTGTAGTGGTAACCTAAAGTAACGGTCCCAATAACAGTTATTAGGTTCTTACTTTGCATAATTAGGGTGCTGTACCCGAAGGTTAATTAAGGGACCCTATTAGTAAGCCTCCACTGTCCGTCCGTCCGCCCATCCGTCTGTCTGTCAGCGGGCTGTATCTCATGATAGTAATAGGTAGACAGTTGAAATTTTCAAATAATGTGTATTTCTGTTGCCGCTATAACCAAAATAAATTCGCACTTGGCTGGTTTTTTATTTTTCATCACCACTGTTCTCTTATTGGTAAAGGATAACATCATCGTGACTTCGAAAGAAAATCAGCGTGTCTCAGAGCCAAAATTCGAAGATATGCAACATTCACCAAACCGCACTGGGCCAGCGTGGTGGATTACATAATATTCGCTTCATCACAAAGAGAGAGAAGATCTATGTAAGGACGTAATATGCTGTTTATTGTACACAGGGTGGATTCGTTGAAATAATTATGGGTCTGTATGGGAACATCTGAAACTATTAGAAGTACTTTCCTATACTTGAACTATATTATCGTTTTTATAGGTATGAAAACTGCATTCCAAGATTTAATACTGCACAGTTTTTTATTCGACCTCTAAATTTTAACTTTTACTTTGAATAGTTTCAGACTCATTCATACTGATACATTTCAATGGATCACCTGTATATTGCACTACTAGTAAAAGGGAACCACTGAATATGCATAATTGCACAAACTTTCTACAGGCCCTTCACACATCAGGCGCGGCCGATCATTGTGAACTTGTTTTGTTCTTGAAGGTGAGTTTCATATAAAATTATACAAAAGTAAAGGTTCTACCGGTTATTCTAAAAGACGATTTAATTTCCTACTTTTATTCATTATTCATTTCTACGATGTTGTGCAGCTAAATGAAGGCGGATGATAATATTGTCTGTGTTGCAAAATGTCGTCGTCGATCTAATATGTCGTGAAGATGAACGTCCATAGTCGTGGCAGAAGTCCCGTGGAGGACGTCACGTTGAACTTGGAAGATCAGCGTTGATGGAGACAGCAGCGAAGTATCAAAGCAATTACCTAAATTATATTAGCAACCGATTCAATTGATATTATTCCTATCTGAACCAATGTTGTTTACTTCAATGAATAAGCACGTTTTAGTCATTTTTAGTGCGAAATGTTCAGATATTTTCAAAAGTTGTGATGACAAATAAAACCCATTTTGTTTTACTAATAATTAACGATCATTTACTTTAAAATATTCATATAATTACATAATAATGACCTAACTCTGTCTGTGATAGTTAAAACATAGGGTCTAAGTTAAAAAATTAAATATTATTTTCATTCTATAACCCTGACATCGTAAAATATTGTTGATATTCGCCTACAAAAATTATAAGTAACCGAGCGTTGCGTAAGTTTTAACAAATGGAGCATCACTTTCGCAGGAATTCCTGAAAAAGAAAAAGGATAACGTTAACACAGTTTACCTACCAGAAGAAACTAGCTACCACAACACAGGAAATAATACTTGGTGTAGGAGTGAAAGGATAGGGCGAGACGGCCAATCTAGCTATTCCTAACCAAATTAAGCTGAAGCTTCTCACGTGAAGCTCACACAAAGCGAGGTCAGGTTATATTGGTTATGTATAGCTTGATGTGACGCCGTGTGTACCATACACCCCGTAACTGAAGTAGGTATAATAGCGTGATTTCAAATGTTTTCAGAGTATGATATGTTCAAGCAGTTAGGATTTAACAACATAATCATGGTTGAAGTAGCATTACTATGTAGGTATATTTTAAATGCCTTCTGGGTGTGATTTTTCGTTTTCAAAGTTTTAGGTCATTCTTTGTGTATGCTTCCAATTTGGCTCGATTTTGTTATTTTGAGTGCTTTACAATAATTAAATCTTTACATTTTGTGTTACAGATTATGCATTTTCCAATGTACTATCACTAATTATTTAGATAGTAATGATACACGTTATTCATTTGCTCTTTGTCATAGTGCGTGAGGATCCAGGACATCCCACCAGGATTAGCCCGAATTTGATTTGCAAAGTTTTGACGATTTAATAGGGTCACGTCCTATTTATGGGTACCACACCAATCGATAGATCGTCGATCGATGATAGAATGGATTAGTCGAAATAGAAAAACTATCGATCGACGTCGGCTAATCCCTTCTACCATCGATCGATAGATCGGTCGACGATCTATCGATTGGTGTGGTTACACCCTCACAGAGAGCACAACTCCATTGCTTTTCCTGGTCATAAATTATGCAAAATAATAAAACTTTAGCTACTTCAGTTGTAAATCTCTAGTCACTTGAATACGTACTATCGCCAAACAATGACTCTGACCACTGTAAGGATTATTCCTGCTTGCAGCGCCAAAAAACTATCATTTCCTTGGTCCTTTTAATTTTCATGCCTATTGGTCGAAAAAGGGTAGTCGAATATCTGTGATCATTAAAAGAGCCTGAGATTTTTTTATTACATATTTTTCGGTCTACTACTTACTATCTAACTGCACAAAAAGGGTATTTTTTGTTTTACTACTGTTGGTCCGACGGTAAACAAATTGTGGTCATCGTGTGCACGGAATTTGGTTCTAAAAACGGTTAGTTTTTTTTTTATAGTGGTATATAATTTACCTCCTTAGGATCGAAAAATCTTGCTCTGTTTAGATAAACATTATTTTAAATATCGTAAATTAAAGTTTTCCAAAGTATATTATGATGAATAAATAAAAATCAGGGATTGATAACTGGTTACGATAAATTAAAATATCAACTAGTACAGCAGCATTACAATAATGGCGATAAAATGTGTCTGCGTGCCAATTAGTAAGAAAATAATACAAACTAAAATGATAGTGGATATAAAAAAATATTTAATTTAATTTTTATATCTACATACTTGTCACTATATACAAATAAATTTCAAATTAAACAAAACATAACAAACATAAAGCGAATAAAATTATAGTTACATTCAGTAACGTAGCTCTAATAAAATTGTGCGTGATTTTGGGAATAATTTCACCATGTAAACAAAAGTTTTATTATTTAGCGGAAATTGTCATGCAGAAGTCCTACGTCATGCTGAAGCATGTCTAGATGCGACACTCTCGTGACACTACACCTACATCACGTTTCATCAACTGGAGAGAACACAACACAAAATAATCGTCTATCGAATGCACCACCAGTTACCGAAGGTATACACATGGCTTGCTTGAAACTCATCTCATGAAATGAAACAACATCCATACACAAACTACCGCCGCCTACGATGCACTAACTAAACTCGCGAGTACTTACTCGTCCTCCCATGGACATATGTCGTTCCGCTGCTTACGCTCAACGATGCCGCTTTTATTATCACGCTTAACAATATTTGTTTCAGAGACCGACGTCAGTTCGTCTTTATGAGCAATATGTTTCGTCGCGTCCGCGTCGGACGCCGCCCTGGAATCTCCCGAGACCCTTTGCAGTGGCGCCGAAGGCACTTTGTCTACGTTGTCGTCGTCGACCCCGATGTCCTCGCACACGGCGAGCGGCGCGACAGGCACGCGCGTGACCGCGCAGGGTGCCGCCAGCTCCACCGCCGCCAGTGAGCAGCACGGCTCCGGCGTCACACGTTCGGCTCGCTCCGGCTCCCGAGCACTGTGCAGCTCCGCCTCGCGGACAGAACTCGTCACGACGTCCTCACTCTCCGACGTATTCCCCGGAAGATCGCCGATTTTGCTACTCGTATCTCTACTTGAGGCCGGACTGGTTTCTTTAATCGTTGACGATTCTCGGGACAGCACACGTTGCACCGACACGACGTCGTCTTCGGACGATTTCGTTCGGTCGGAATCCCTCGAGTCAGACACGGCGCCGGAAGCGGACGAGTCGTCGTAGGATTCCACCGAGGGCGCGCAGACGATAGACTCCAGCACGGACCGAATTCTGACGGTTTCATGCGGCGCCTCCTCTCGAGAGCTATCACAACCTGGGTCGGGCGGTTTCGGCTCGAGCCCTTCCACGAAGGGCGCCGATCGTTCCTCGCCGATCTTGCACACGGGCCGCATTGGCTCCGTAGGTGTCGCGTCCGCCGACGCGAACACCGAGGAGGGCTCGTCCGAGTGCGCGAGGGACCGCGTCGTCTCCTCCGGCGAGCCGGTGCCAGGCGGCGAGTAAGTGGACTCGTCGTCGGGCGCCGAGCTGACGCTGATGGTGGGCGTGGGGTGCGGCGGCGGCACGATGGCCCGCGGCGCGGGCGGCGGCACGGGGCGCGGCGGGCGCGGTGAGTGCGGTGGCGAGGCCAGCGGCGCCAGGTGCCGCGGCTCCACGGCGGACAGGCGCCGCAGCGGCGGGGGCGCACCGCGCAGGCCGCCGTCCAGCGTACTCTGCTGTGGCAGGCGGCGCGTGCGCTCGCTCACCACAGCGGCGCTCACGTCGGACGACGAGCTGCCCGAGTCTGCGGCCGAATCCTGCCGCCGCCGGGGAGCGCCGCCGTACACCACCTCACGAGACGAACACTCCCACGGTAGTACGTCAGCAGTGTCGTCGTCGAGCGGATCTCTGTAATGATATATATTTTCTTGTTCAGTTACTTTATAAAAAAATCAAATGGGTATTTATTGATGTTTTTAGGACATTCGATTTTCATCGGCAACTTAGGTTTACTTAAATTACCTGAAGGTGGTAAGGTCGCAAAGGTTGGACTGCGAATGGCTGTGGCTGGGCTGGTCGGGAGGGCGCGGCGGCTGCGCGGCGCACACGGCCAGCTCGTGCGCCGAGCCCGACAGCGAGCGGTCGGACCCGCGCCGCCGAGTCAGCGCTGCACCGCTCGACGTGCCCGGCTTCTTCTTCACTTGACCACCAAAGTTGAAGAATCTAAGCAGCAAAAGTTGCAATAAAGTACCCTGTTCCGCAAAGTCGGTGCAAGAAATATGAAAGATGGTTATTTGACTCAAAATGTAATGATTTTGTGAGAAAATAAAATGAGATGAAATTCAAAACATGCATGCTGTGGGACATAATAAGGGTGGACGGCACATCTTTAAATAAAATATTGAACTACAACTGGTGCTCACTTTTGAACCTCGTCTGTAACAAGCCCAACTAACTTAGCCTTCTTCTGGTGCACGTTTCTGCCCTCAGTGAGCAGCCGCTGGAAGTGGTCTGATCGGATGAACCGCGGGTAGCAGTCCTTCTTGAGGAGCAGTCCGTACACGTGCTCGGCGGCATGATCGAGCGCGTACCGGGAGCCACTGCGCAGCCCCTCCTGCACGCGCTCCGCCGTCGCGCCGTCGATGTTGATCTCGCACGGCGCGCCCGGCTTCAGGAACTCTCTGATAAACATTTCAGGATATAAACGATAATGCTGCAGTGACGAAACATAGCTCGCGAAATGCAATAGACCTCGCTACCTAGTACCAGCAATCTAACAGCCCATCATTATTTCGTTGTTATCATTGACAAACTATCATTATTTTCTTAATTATATATAAGTAGCTATAAGTAGTCCGTAGTTCGATCATGCCAGAACCTTATCAAAGTTGGCCTGTGCGAATTGACGGACATCAGCCTCAAAGACTACTGGTGAAAACTGTTACTGCATCAGCAAAAGTTATGATTACTATGGAGTGGCTGTTTCTCATTTATTTAAGTAGGTATATTATTTAAGTAAAAGAGAGGGAAGGCCCGGTTACGTCCTTGGATACACCGTACGTGGCAGGTTCAGATCACCACTTAACCTTGGCTTCCAATTTTAACCCTTACGAAGCGATCGCGAATTGATAGTAGGCTTCCAATTTTTCCGGTTTGGTGAGTTGGATGCAGAGATAGTGTCAAAAGCTTTGAGCAAGTGATGAACTATGACGAATGAGAATGAAGATCTTTTTTTTACAGTCAAGATTATTTTCATAATAAATAGAAACTTCAACATAAACTAAGGAGAAAAATACGTATTATAGAACTCATAAACTACCCTAGCTAAGTTAATAAAACTTATATGTCACCGCGGATCACCGCGCGGGCTTTCTTTACGTAATGAAAAAAGAATCACGTAAATCGAACCAGTAATCACGGAGTAATCGTGCTTATATGAAAAGAAAAATATGCTGGTGAAATACATATAACCCTCTCTTTTTTAAGAAATCGGTTAAAAATAAACATACTCAAAGATATCATCCAGCTTCTTGGGTATCTGCTTGGTGCTGCTGCGTCGCAGGTCCATGACGGCGAGCCAGAACCTGATGTTCTCGTGCGAGTACTCCTTGCGCAGGAAGCTGGTGAACTCTTGCAGCCCCGTGGGGTCCGACACGAGCTCGTCAATCGACACAGCCCAGCGTTGCACCCGCCGCTCACCCGGCACCTCCACACTAACCGGAAAATACGAAATTATATGGAGCCGCAACGATGCAGTTATCAATCAAAACGTGTTTTATGATTAAGATTTTAGAAGTTGGTACTACTTTTGGTAAGTTCTAAAGTCTCTTGGAAGATAGTTTCGTATTTGTTCAAATTTAAGATGATGAAATACTGAAATGTAAAGAATTCAGGCATGTAAGGTAGTGTCTACTTTGTACAGGCGTAGTACTAAACTCACAGAGGCTGGTTAATTTGCCAGAATAGGGTGTCGTCGGTGACCCAAGGGTTGGAGGGCTGCGGCTGGGTGAGCCAGGGATCGTAGGGAGTGAAGGTCTCCGAGTAGGCGATGAAGGCCTCAAGGGCAATTGAAGTCTTCACTCTCGTACGGTCCAGACTCGCTTTTAGATGCTCAATCTAGAAGTAGAAAGTTAATAAGAAGAATTTTAGTCACGTCTAAATACGAAAGGTGGAGGATGCTACAAGAAAAGGTGTACCTATAGTCTACATTACAGCGGATTCTAACAAGTTGGAAGAGTGGAATTTTAGCAAAGAAATCAATAATACTACTTATTCGATGGGTGCATACCTCCCGCGTGACCTGGTAGACGGAGCGCTTTTTGACACGGTGGTGGCGTGCGCGCACGGGCACTGGGCAGGGCTCCAGAGCGCTCACCACGCCGGGCGGAGGCCGCGCCACGCGCCAGTACGCGCGCTCCTGACTGTCGCTCACTATCTTGTCACCTTTCTTCCTCTCCTTTGCTAAACGAACCTGGGAATAAGGGTGAGAAAATTGATCATTGAAAGATACGCTGTATATTTTAAGCCTAATTTATGTTGCTGGTAATTTCGGAACCACTGCAGGCGTGAGCACGCTACGTTTGCCCCGTATTTTTTCGCAGGAGGGTAGCTGGTTTTTTAAAAGCTAGGCGGACACATCATTTGTTTAATTTTGATTACAGCCACGAACCAGTAGGTAAGTTTACGTCTAGTTTAGTTCTGTCTGGACTGATTCCGGCTGAAGACATTCGGCTTTATAAAATAGACACATGCAGATCCTTGTTTTTACCCGACTGATCCAGAAGGGATTTGAATTTCCCTGAATTACGAAATTACTTTAAATACATTTAATTAAAACAAGATTAATCTAATTTACATTAATTTGATTAGAAAATCACACTTAATAACTCCTTAATGATAATTTTGAAATTGTCGGCAATAATCGGATTGGTGGTTACTGGGAATAATATTAATTAGTTTTGTCACTGTCCAACAAAGCAAGACAAGGGAAAACTAGGATGTGGTGGACATCCGGAAATCATCGCAGTTATTAGTAAAAAGGTTATCAGAAAGTACCTGTTCCTCCGCCTGCATAGTGATGAAATCCCATTTGGCGGCGAGGTTCTTCTTGAGGTTGGCGAGAGCTTCCTGCTCGTAGTCCTCGAGGCCATGTCGCTGCTTGTTGCGTAGTGTCCGCTTCACCAGATAGATGGCGTACTCCACGTTGTCCGGGCCGAGTGTGGGCGCGCTCGAGCTGCCGGCCACTCGAGGCGCTTGCCATGGCCAGTAATATGGACTCTGCAAAACAGTAAGACTATATGTAAAGGGAAGGTATGTATAAAAACTATCTATGTCTATGACATAGGTTTTTTGAACCGCCTATTGTTTAAAGGTCTCCCAAAAGAGTACATTTATTTATGTCTGTAAGTTACCTCGTTGAGCATTCAGTTAACGGGGCAATGGTAACCGGTTATTGACCCTGGCGACTTTAAAGTCCAAGGTATCAATAAGAGTATGCAAGTTTGCTGGCTAAATAGCGCGTACAGTGTAGTTGCTGCTGACGTCTTGGCATCTAAGTGAGGGGTGTGACTTCTTTCATTTTTGTTATACCCGTATTCAGGTACTTAAATATTTATCTCTAATTCATTGCTGAATCAAGAAAATTATTCTTTCGAACATAACTTTTACAATATACTTACTTGAAATCTATACAGAGAAGAATCGTCCTTTAATACAAGGTTTTTCAAATCGTTGACAGGAAAGTAGTAACCGTATTGGCAGAGTTGATTCGCTAAGTTTATTGCTTCAACTGTAAATCGGAGAACGTTTAGTTACTTAAATCTTATCTACATGTAACGGGCACGGGTGCACATCAAAGGCGCGATAGCTGCATGATTAAAGCATGATATAGAGAGCGCTCCTTGTTGTGTCAGTTTCGTCGATACGAAAGCCTTACCAAATTCAAACATACAATGAGCCCTATCCTGTTCCCACAGGACTCAAGCTCCTACAAAGGTGGCTACAAAATACTTCTACAATTCTACATTTGGTAAGTTTTTTAACCGACACTGTTCCGTAAACAGCCCACCAACAAACGGGGGAGCGGCCTTCAAGCAAGACAGGCTATGTAAGTAAACAAATAACGTCAGCAGTACATATAACATGCTTGTAATTTATTGTTTACATACATGACTCTAACATTGTGTGTTTTCGCTCGTTATCGCTAGAGTCTACAACCATGGTGCGCCTGCGCACCCAGGCCAGCATGGGCCCGGTACCGACGATGATACACTCACACTCACCGTTGGTGCCATCTTCAAAATCAAACCGATCCATTAACCATTCGACAACATCATAACCTGGAATGCAAACATATAAATATCATTACTTTTAATGTATATAGTCTTCTGCAAATAATCCTACCTACCTAATTATGATTCATTAGAAGACTTTTTTTAAACGTTAACGTGAATCTGTTTATTCGACCTTTTGACCTGGACGGGAAATTGTCAGGCGTTTTGAGAGGTTAATAACGAGGTCAATCGTGTAACGATCCGTATTTATTGCCACGGAATATTTTGTAGCGCAGCTGCATATGCGGCAATGGGGCAATGGACCAATTAATTTAGGAATTATTTGAATATAAGTGGAAGGAGGGCTTCCCGCCTTTGCCCCGCAGTGGGGCTAATTATAAATAATTGAATGGTAGAATGTAAAAACTGCTTCTTACGGTGGATATTAAGTTATTACGGGATTCATTAATTAAAGTAATATTATATCGTACATATTGTGATATTTCAAAATACATATCTTACCCATAAAGGCAGACGGAATAAATGTGAGAAAGAGTTTTTGACTTCTTACTGGTATCCCCGTTTCTGTACTTTGCATTTCTTTGATCAACATTTCCATCTGTAATTGAAAGGTTTGTACATAAGTAAGACTATCTTAACAGTTGTAAAAATGCGGGGTGTAACAGGACCCTTTGCGAAGCCGTCAACCAAGCATCATCATTAACATCAAACTAAGTAACTTTACGCAAAAATTATTATATTTGATAACGACTTTTTTTTTGGGGTAAAAAAAAACGGTAGGACTCAATGCAACGCACTCAAAACATTGTTCTGATGCATGGATTGAATAGTATGGGGGTCGTGGAGGTGTTTAAAGTAAAACTCTTTCATTAAAAACACGTACTTATTTAAAAAAAAACCTGTGAAAAAGTTGGAACTTTGACCCCCAATATCTCCGTAACTAGAAAGTTCCCGGTATGGTCTATAACAAAAAAAAATATCGCAATGACGCGACGGGGAGAACAAGTGCCTTTCGGCTACGTGAAGGGTCTTGTCACACCCTTTATTTGATTTTTCATACCCACTTTCATCCTCCATATCTAGTAAATGGCTGCACCGATTTTGATAAAACATATCTAAGAACTATCGCTAAAAAACTAGCTTTCAAATTAAAAAAGTTGCATCCAAATCGGTTCACTCATTTAAGAGCTACGGTGCCAGAGACAGACACACACACATAGTGGTCAAACTTATAACACCCCTCTTTTTGCGTCGGGGTTTAAAAACAAGCTGTAATGCCACTCTCTCACCAGGAGCATTTGCTGGTAATATAACACAACATTACATCAGTGAGTGAGGAGAACCGAGCATTACAGTGCGCAACCGGTATACGTTAATTTGTAACAATCACTTCTTTCAGTACAAAATCGAATCGTGGATTGTTACATTATAGGCGAATGCTCCGGTGAGGGAGCGCCTTCAGGCCTCTAGATAACCGATAAAATAGCTGTAAATAAATAAATATTTCATAAGGCACAATAATAAGTTCAAGTGGATCGGCTTCTTCAAGGCAAGCGTGCTCCACCCGAGGCCGCATCATCGCTTCACATCAGGCGAGATGCGGCCAAACGCAAGCCAATTTACTTTAAAAAGTAGGGGGCCACTCCGAACACAACTACCTAGCTAAGTACCTATTATTTATTTATTTAAACTTCACGTACAATAGTGGTACATAGGCGGCATTCTCTACAAGTAAACCTTTGGTTTAAATAAGAAAACATTATGGTAGGGTACAAAATAAATGTCAAAAAAAAAAAACTACTTGCTTTAGAAAATTTATACAAGTACTTAAATTGATACTAATACACATATACAAATAAAATAAACTAATAAATATTTTAACAAATACCAAAATAAAAAACGAAAAACCATGCTCGACCTCTAATTGAGAGTTATTTATTCTGACATATGTATAGTAAGTACCTACTCATAAATAATTAGATATGACTAGTAGGTAAATCGTGTTATTTGTAAAGGTGATTCAGCTGTCTATGTGCAATATATGTGCATTCTACATGATGAATGAGTTTCCGAAATACGATCAGTGTGAAATCTAAGCCTCGGCTACTTTGAATACTTACAAACATTTTAAAACCACAACTTTTAGTCCACACTCCACAGAAGCGCAATACGTTGGGTCACACTTGCTATCGATTGAGGAAAGAAGATTTTTCATACAAACTTTTAATCTCATAGTAAACCGAGGCGATGGTTTTCCAAAAAACCCTCACTATCGTTACAGAAGGGACTCTTCTATTATATAATTATATAAAATGGCATGTTTCTACTTTCTAGATCTAGCGGTTGACGTGTTGGTTCTCTGTTAGTGGACTTATATTTATTTTTTATGTCTTCTGATAATGATAATAGTTTTGATAATTTGCCATTAAAAGATAGATTGATTATAATACTCGACTGCATCTTTAGTCTGGTTACAAGTGCCACTGTTGAACTAGGTTCAATTTTGGCCCACACTATTATATGATATGATCATCAGCCCTGAAGTCACCCAAATAGAATTTACGAAAGCAGTCAATCCTAGTTTCATCTTCATGCACGTAGTGTAGTCTACAAGTGTATAACTCATTCTAGTCTGACAGTGCAGACTGATTTAATGCCATTAGCACTACTGAGACAATAAACGCAATATTTGTCTGATTAGCACTGACTGAAAACGTTCCTACTTATAAATGAGCATAAAAACCTACTATACAGATATACGGGGAGCTTTAAGTATAGGCCCCACTTATAAAATTGATTATGAAACAAAAGCTAAATCTGTAGCGAGATTTAAAGCATCACTCGTTGATGACGTCGTTCGCGTCCTTTTAGGTCAACGTGCACTCGAGCTGGTCTGTAGGGGCGCCGGGGCGTCGAGGGCTGTCCACATCGCAAGAGGCTGACCCTGCGGTGAATGCCGCCCGAGAGGAGCCGAGAGCTCTCGACTCTCTCGAGGGGCCGCCTCCGCCGACAAAGCCAATGCAGCCACGCTCCACTCCATTTAATGTGATCGAGAGCGCTTATTGCCTGAGATTGATTTTATTTCCATTGTAATTTCTGCACGATATAGAGATACAGCAGGAAACTGCGCTTTAAACACAAACATGTTTACAGGTGGCCTACCATGACGTCTTAGAGCAGGAGTAATTCCAGTGTGGGAAAGGGACAGAGCTATACAGGTCGTCTACCGCCGTCTCTTTCCCACACCGGAATTGCTCCTGCTTTAAGACGTCATGGTAGGCCACCAGTTCTATCTATCTCTAGTCCATAAGAGCTTTGCACGTGATGAGGCAATCGGATTTGATGTGTATATCAACAATGTAGAAGAGCGAGCACCAAAGTTAAGGTGCTATAATATCCGGGGACTGGTTTAATAGCCTTTCCTTTACGTTCCCTTTTCGACAAGTGTGTCGGCCAGAAGTTGCCTAATCCTTATATTTTTACTTTAGATAGTTATTAATAAATATTTTGTAGGTATGTTCAAATGTAACCTTAGTAGATGTAAGTTCTAGTGCTTAGATTAGATATTTGTTTCTAGTTTAAGCTTTTGATGTTGTCCTGTTTTTTATTGGGGGGCCTAAAATGGCTGCTTTATTAGAATCATAATATGTATCACGTTAAAAAATTAAAATTATTAAAATGGTCTTTATGGTTATGACTACAAAGTTTATTTTAAGAGTTTTACATTTTTAACGTGATTCATATTATGATTCTGATAAAGCAGCCATTTTAGGCCCCCAGTGCTGTGTTGTTCATATTTTCTTTACCAATCTGTTTTTTTTTTATGTGAAGGCTTGTAATTGGCTGTCCGTTTCACTCACTATTTTTTATTCTGTTTTGTTTAGCTGTAAGTCTTCCATGGTTCTTAAATAAAATAAAAACATATAAATAATTAGTTGGCTTTACGAGACTTTAAAAAGTCTTACGTAAACAAGATACAAAAGCAGTTATAGAATTTATTTCCTTTCAAATTCACGTTATTATGCCATAATAATGAAAAGACTCAAAACTAGATACTCTTCGCTTAGCGGTGACGCACTAAGTATTACGTCGAGTAAGCAAACTGTACATTTGACTGCTCAGGGTTCTTATGTAAGCATCGGGCCGCGGACGTGTCATCATGTTAAGGTCATCTATTATATGTATCCATGTGATGTCATGTATAGGTGACTAGATTACGACATCAAATCATAGTTAAAAATAATGAATAAAACTGTATAACGCCAAGATCGGAGACAATTTCTGACCTCTATTTCCAGTAATGAATATGGTGTTTGTTTGATAGGGATCATCTCAGCGAAGGACACAGGCAATCAGTTGACAAAATATTTGTTATGGAGCACTGTGTGCCGGGGGGTGGACGTTGATTTGTCCGTTCGTACTCGAAGATGGGAGCTGGAAGGCTAAGTGGGTGACGTCACGGGCGCGATCGATTCCCCGGCGCCGAGGAGCGCGGGCGAGCGTGGTGAGGCGGGGGAGGATGGAGGGAGGGCGGGGGTCACATCTCGCAACCCCGAGCGTCTTCGTCGCCACCTCGGCCACCTTCGCCACGGTTTTACGTACGATTCATTACACCTACAGATTGTTTGGTAGTTACGTGTTGTACGTAGAAAGATTTGCCTAGGTAGTGAGTGGGATCCGCAAAATAAACCTGTTTACTGATAAAGAAACTTTATTTACCTTTTATGCTAGATTATCTAAATGTGTAGCTCTGCCTAGACTGGAGACCAAATCGTAGGGGACATTTCAGTTCACACGATTGCAGATCGAATCTATCTTCTAGACTAACTAGTTTTCTACATTCATGACTTTTTTGCATTCTCAGTATTATTTATATTAATTCAGAAACAAGCGAGTCACATAAAAATAGAAAGAACAAATACGCTAATGCATTAAGGGTTAGGGCGGCGCGCTCAATGCGTAGGCGGGCGGGATGAGGGCGGGCGGCTCGAACCTTTTGCATTTTTGCTGAGTCTTGTTCAATTAATAAAATATTTTCACCCGCCAGAACAAAATCCCTAATAAAAACGAACGCTCACCAAAAAGGGTCACCAGGGACTAACAAAATAGGAAAATAAAACGTTTTTGCCACAATGTGTTTTGTATGGGAAAGGGGACCACCCATGACGCCACGTTATTTTAATTTTAAGTCCTTTCATGTTATATTTAAAATCGAAACTTCCAGTAGGTAGGTATATACTTTGCATATTTTATACTATCCTTAGCACAGTTTCAAATAGCAATTACAAAAAGCTTAAAACTTTTTCAGTCAGGTCACCCCAATTATTTAGTAAGAAAAGAGTTTAGCCTATAACACTTCGTCGAAACCATACTAGCGTCGAATAATAAGATTCTTGGAAACAACCCGTTGTTTATTATTTAACCCTCTATTGTTAGGGGCGTCCCGACGCTTTGACAAAGAGTAATGGCGCGTGTGGGGTCTATTACAATCGTCTATACACGTAGTTAGCTTGTAAATCAAAGTCATTAGCACGACAACAAATGAGCTAATTTTTACCCGACTGTTATGGTATAGGGTTATGTTTTCGCGCGTATCTTGTTTGTTTCTTTGTAAATTTCTTTATTACCTTGTATGTTCCAAATGGCTGGAGATGGATTTCGACGATTACGGTATCATTAGATTCGTCTCAAAAACCCAAGTGTTCTTAGTTAGGTGTTTAAAAATAAAAAAATGGCGGATTTTTAGCGCTAAATTGTAAGTCGTTAATATTTTTTTCAACCAACCTTTTTTTTTAAATTATAGGTCACAAACATAGATATTGTTTTGATCAACAGTTTACTCGCCAAACTGTTTAGTTTGAAAGCGACCTATCGAGTAGGGTATCAAAATGAAGGAAATTAAAAGGAGATTACAAATTTATTTAGGTACATACTACAAATTTGTAGTCGGGTTTTTTGATACTTTTAATTAAATGTTACTTGTTGTCAATTTTAGAGCTTATGGAAATATTTTCTGTGCAGGTTGGTAAATAAATATTTGTAGTCAATAACACAGCTTCAGTCCTCAGTGCTGGTATTGATTACTATTTATAGAACATTTCAGCTGAAATTTTCGCGACGTCTTATGCATGCTCCGTTACGAGAGGATATAAACCGATCATCTGTCTGAATATTGCCGAAAGTGCTTAAAGCATCAGTGTTTGTAAATATTACACGTTCGTACTTTAATGCTTTTGCCTTGTTGATGTAATTGAAAGTATTTTAGTAATAAAGTCCAAAATAGGACCAATCCATCGCGAGATTGCCGGTCTGCTTTGAACCATACTTATCAGAACCGTTGAACGGTTTAATTACTCGTATAATTTACACGTGTGTCTCTTCTGTCAGAGCTACCCGTTAGTATCGTGTAGTGAGCGCCCTGCGCCAAGCTACGATCAGCTTCGTCGGAAGCAAGCCCTATCGATTTTCAGACGGCAGCAGTAGGCTCGGTGCCCGGCGCTGCCGAACATTTCGTTAAAACAACCGGGTACAGCACTGCCTACAGTGCCTACAGTGCCTACCTCCTCCACTCTGCATAATGTAACAACTGTTGTAACTCACCGAATACATAATAACTACCGTTATTTTAGACCGGTATTGCTTTCGAGTATCGTGGATGGGTGTGTCGTTAAATGAATACCGACGAGTGTGAAGTTATTTGGCGTATGAAATATTAAGTGAGGCATGAAATTAAAATATTTAAATATTATGTATAAAAACGTCATCTAAAGTGGTTTACTAACCTTATCGAAGGCGAGGGGTCGGTGTCTAGGCACGTCAGCGAGTTCCATGGCGTCGGTGGGGCGGAGCAGGGGGAGCGGGCGCGGGGGGTGCGCGCGCGCCGCTAGCCGACCTCCATGGGCGTCTGCCGTCGGGGCCGCATGCCGCTCGCGCCCGCGCTGCGCCCCCGACACCTGCCCAACACACGCCGGCACCACTACTCGTTAGACACAGCCACTGACAAGCATCACTCAGCCAGGAGGACCAACTACACACTCATAGCCAAATGAAACTAGCTTTCTCCGAGCGGCCGTGAGCACGACACTGTCCGCCACAGCCCGACCGTTCGATTGATGAGATCAGACCGTTAAAATGTATAAATGCATCGATCACTTGCATTTAATTACGTACGTGCGCTCGTTAGGCGAGGCACTAAGCATCGCTACAGATGTATAACCGTGTAACTACACTACAGTCATGCTAATCATGATACTAGAGGAATTACAAGCAATTAATCGGAACCTTGGGTGTACTCGCATATTATATTTTTCTTACTTATTAAACAGCAATCTGCAGCTTGAATGCTATTATCATCCTTAGTTGGAAATAAACGTAGAGCCCAGTCTGAAGATTGTTCATAATTTAACATCGGGTCAGTTAAATACATTTCAGCATTTATTGTATATCTGTGTTACTAACTACTGTGCATATTGTGATGGTGGTGATTAACATAATTATGTACATCGTTAACATTGTGGTCGAGAAAGTTTGAAGACTAATAACAATCTATGTCTAAATAGGATTAGGCATTGAGGATTTTTCCAACTCGTCCTAGGTTGCAGGTAAAGCAGCAGGCAACAATAATTAATAGATAACTGAACTGCCTATCGTATACTGAGTATAGAAATGTGTATTTCAAAAGGCATTTGACAATAAACTCAGACGCAAAAAAGGTGCGCATAACGGAGTGGTCCTCACATAATGTCCACGGTTTCCTCTACTCTTATTTTTCTGCATTCCTTCACCGCTCATACCTCATTCCTATAATTAAACCAGTGTTTATTTAACAGTGGGCACATACCTACTCATGACGGGCATGTTGGTATGTGACCAAATTAGATTTGTACCTAGTACATACACGCGGAAAAATTATAAACCATGGCCAAGTGCGTGTTTACGACACCGGCTAAAGTTAGCTAACGGACATGGAGTCATGTTTGCGTGCTTCAAGTGCTCTAATTGTATCCAACCTCATTAGTGGCCAGATATAAAACTAATGAGTCGACGCTTGAAATATTGTTCGACGGCTGACAGGTTGATGTGTGCGGTTGTTTATGCATTTGAAGGAGTTTCCTTGTTCTTGGCGCTACTGATATAAGTTTTTCCTCATGGAAATTCCTGTCGAATATTGTGGTTTGTTGTCTAAATCTGCAAATAATTCTAGGTACATGAGATTTGATGGTTGGAGATTTTTGCATTAAGAACATCTGCTGGGTTTACCTACCTCCTTTTGCAAAGTTCTAATTTTCAAGTTATATTTGTTAAATTTTTCAACTTTATGTGACTTATCTCCAGCTTCAAGTCAACACTGAATAGACCAGACAGGATCTGGAGGATCAAGTTGATTGCTTCATGAATTAGGATTTGTTTTTGTTAAGTAACCTGATGCTTCGCTTACTTTCTTACTAAGATACTCACGGATTATGAAGGAAGCCAATATAAACAAAGTGTGTACCTTGACAAGCCATGCCGGTGAATTCACGAACTCGTCTAAACTCATTTGATTGTTTCTCTGAAAAGTTATATTGCCGTGTTTTATAGTATACAACTAGCGGTTTATTGTTACAGTTCCAGCAATGTACATATTGCCACAGTACTTATTCTGATTCTTCGGGAATGTAATAGCCACAGTTTCCAATAAATAGCGTTGGTTCTATAAGCAGTTTCAGTTCTTAAAAGTGCATGTAACACTTATTAATAAAAAATATACAAACTATGTTGGTACACTTATCACATTTGAATGTGTATTATTTACAAATAAACCCATTCATTGAATTATATACAAAAAAAAACACTAACCTCATCCAACAATTGAGATCATAAATATGTGGCGCTTCGTGCGTCACCGTGATAGAGCTCATTGATCGCATCTAAACACACGTGCCCACAAGCCTCGCACCTCGGCCATGTTGTAAACATGAGCACTGCTGTTTATACGCGATCGAGTTAAACTATTGACATAAATATAGATCTCTGACGGCTCGGTGCGCCTCCACTCGCAGCGTTCGACAACTCGCTATTGTTTAGCAACCGACAGACGCCGACTGACTCACAATATCTTCTGATAAAACAGATAACGCTGCGTCCGTTAAATCTCTCCTCAAGTCGTAAATTTTAGAGTCACAGGGGAATTTTGGGAGGCTTAAGCACCTTTAGATAACTGAGATAAGTGCCGACGTCGCTCGCGAGAGGCTCCCCGTATGAATAATAACTACAGCGTAGATTTTCACACAGTTTTCATTATGACGTTTACATTGTGTTTGAAATCATGGCCTTGTTTATTATGTATTCCTAGCGTACCTAGCTAAAGCTAGTCTGTGAAAGGTCATCATCACCATCATCATTTCCGAAAGACGTCCGCTGCTGGACATATAAGACCTCCTCCAAGTGCCGTCACATTGACTGTATACTCGTAGGTATACCTCTATGCATTAAGCATATTCATGTTGATGGTGATGGTCATCTCTTAGTTGCTGCGGTTTATTTGAATTACCTACTTCATTTTTAAATTGTTGATTTAATCTATTAGGTACTCCACGTCTTTTTACATCGTTCTCACTTAATGTATAATCTCAACATGAATGAGGTAACCAAGATTTAACAAAATCTTGGTTACGTCATTAAAATCATTGGTTGGTTGGTTGGTTTGTTACATCAAAATACTGTTACAAGTAACAATATTTGGATTTAAAAGAGTGTCCATGGAATTTCTTGTCCATTCCTCTCCAAAGAGATCTACGCTTTGGAATGTGCAACTACAGTACTTTCTCAAGTTATTATGCCGTGTTACTGGAGCTTCGTTTTTCTTTTTGACACTCAAAAGTGCCTGTAATGGTCTAATTTAAATAAATGCTTCGAGTTGAGTTTGAGTTTTTTGAACTTCTATTTATCAAAAGCCGTTTTGAGGATTACTACTTGGTAGTAATTCAATACGTGTTTATAAATAATTAACTAAATTTTATTGATATAATTTCAAGGATATCTCTGATTTTGCAAAGTAAAGTAGGCAACTCGTTATAAGAATAGATACGCACAGATTTTTCAGGCAACCATCTCAAAATCTAGAATTAAAATATGCTAAATTCAACCATTGCTCCTCTCCTGCCGGCTGAACTGAGCCCCAAAACATGTAGCCAAAGCGACCTCTGCGCTTCCACCGATGATGTCGGTGCAGTGTGGCCGAAGTGGCGAAGTTTTGGGACAATAACTAAAATTCTAGAGACACGAAGAAGATGGAGAATGTGTCATTATTTACTATTCGAAAACTTCTGCTGCTATTTTTTTGCATATTGTTTTTTTGGAAACTTTAAAGTGGGCAAAGTATGTATTTCTACCCAGAATTGACTAATGCTAATGTAGGTACAGAGGCCAGCACTTCAAGGTACCCGAAATTGTCAAATTTTCCTAATCAACCTTGAACCTAATGGTTTAGCGATAAAGTTGAAAATCTATTAAAGAAATTTGCCAGATTGTAGTAGCTTGATGTGCTGGTGCTGGCGTCTGTTCACGTTTTCTATAACTGACTCTATATCTATGGAACGGAGTGTCACAATCACGTTCTTCATACGGATATGGTTCGGCAGTAACGCTGCACATTAAATAAAAGCCCGCCATATATGGAGCTGTCCGATTTGCGTCAGTCTAGCTCTCGCATTTAAGGAACGACATTCAACGCATAGGTACTTAAGTAAGTGTCTAATAAAGGAACAATAAACAGCAGTAAAAATAACAGCAATCGTGAACCTCATTTGAAAATGTGTCTGTGATAATATAAATATAAATTTTAAGAGAGCACACACTCTGTATTTCAACTTCCTTGTTGAGCGTGTTTAAGAGGGAACAGGGGTTGCTTTCTTCCTGAATAATGCCTCTAGACTCTTAGGCATTATTCAGGAAAACAGCAGCCTCTTTAAAAAATATCAAGGTTTACTGTAGCACGTCCTTGTCATTTCCTTTTTTTCAGCAACTAATAATAAGTAAAGAAAATATGACCCTCCAAAAAAGACAAAAATGCCCCTTTTACGGTCGTGTTAAGAGCAGACAAATTCCAAAGTTTTGAACATAAAAGAAATTGATAGAAACCTAGACATACTATTTCTTAGAATTTTAATGCCAAAAATAATTGAATCAGCTCAGTTTTCGAGTAGAAAAGGGGAATACGATACGTCGATCTCTTCAAAATTTTAGTGTATTTTTGTATATTTAGTCGGTCTGAACTGCAACAGTCCATAGCGCACTGTACGGGGACAGACTTGTTTAGTAGTTTCTTCAAATACTTTGCAGGCCCTGTTCGCTCGCAATAGTCGAGCTACACGATAACTGACAAATGCTTGCACTGACTGGACAGGTCCACTCAAATCTGTGTGCTTCTTTCTTCAAGAGACCATCTCAGACACTAATTTGCATAGTCCTCATGTGAGTTAAACAAGATTATGTCTGGACTTTAAAAGAGACTATGACCTCTGAGTTTGTTTCGGCTGTTTCTTCTCAGAGTAGTCAGGTACGAAACACCGGCCCCATCTAGTTTAAAAAAAGAGAGGTGTAAAAGTGTTTTTAAAAACCTATTTACAAAATAAACATCATTTATCAATATTTTTTGAGTAAATTATTTAACTATCAGCACCACTTTTCACACACTCAAAACGATGAAAGAAAGCATCGCATGTCCTATAACCGAAAACGTCGACTAAGTACGTGACATTCACCAAGCCGACTGGAGTCACGTGGTGAATTACGGTCTGTTCCCTCTCACCTTCTCAGAGACATGAGGCATGCGCCATACCAGTAGCAAAATTATAGATTAGTTTTGCATAGGGTTCCTTGCCAGATCTACAAATTACTTTTCCGGAGCAAATTTCGGACATTTGAAAGACATTCTGGACTTTTTTTGTATCTTTATATTACTCTGGGTGGGTGACGGCCGCCCCGAAAAATTACCAAGCACCTCAGCGATCCTAGGTGGACCGATGACCTGGTGAAGGTTGCAAAGATCCGCTAGATGCGAGACACACGGGACCGGTCAATGTGGCTACACTTGCGGGAGGCCTATGTCCAGCAGTGGACGTCTTTCGGCTGAAATGATGATGATGATGACCTCAGCGGTGCTTGGTAATGTTAAGGAATTGGGTACAGCTGAGGCCTTATGTTTTTTAAGCTTATTGGTATTTAATATTAATACGAGTATGTCCTACTATAACTATTTAGGTACGTCCGTTACGAGTGTTCTTTAAATTTCAACTGTATCATTGGTCTAGTGACCACAAAGCACTAATTTACTGCTGGATACGAGGTCTTGGGTTCGCGTCTATCTTGCATTTTTCATTATCAGTCCGGAGTTTACATTTAAGAACGGTTGATGGACCATTGTGGTGCTAACATCAATGTGTCTACTTGTCTCATTTAAGATTTGCAGATAACTTTGTGTCTTTTGAAGTTCGAGGATCTCCAGAAGACGCTGCAAGGCCTTTATGGTTCTTGTTTCAAAGTAGGACTAGGATGAATATGGCCAAAACGAAGATTATGGCAAACATCTGAAGCAATTCAAATCATTCAGTTAAAGTTGGAAATGAGCTAGGTTACCAGTATGTGATATTCTTCCATTTGGCAAAGAACATCAACTAACGGAGATCTCTGGAGGAATACAGCTTGCGTGGGCCGCATTTTACAATGTCGTCCGACATCGTAAAATCAACCAAAATTCCTGCCTAAAGTCTCACAATGATGTGCGGTGCTGAGACGTGGACGCTTACACAGGAGGCTGTGTACAGGCTCTGAGGGGCACAGTGAGCCATGGAGCGCTCCATACTCGGTATGAAACTTGTAGACCGAGTTCCATACTTTGAAATCCGAAGACGTACGAAAGTCTTCGATGTTGGAAATTGCGTTTCGAACCTCAAGTGGAGTTGGGTGGGACACCTAGCGAGGCGCGGTGATGGCAGAGGTGGAGCAGCTGACCGACAGGCGTCTATGGAATGGAAAGAGAAGTGTTGGTCCTGCGGCGGCCAGATGGGCAGACGACATTGTTGCCATCGCGGGTAAAACCTGACGAGGCTACCACAGGAGCGTGGAGCTTGGCACAAACAAATAGAGCCCTATACCCAACAATGGGTGAAGTCGGGCGGTAGATGATGACGATGCCAAGTGCGAGTCGCACTCGCGCACGGAGGGTTCTGTACCAATATCTAGAAAATATATATCTTAATTGGCGTCAATTATGTTTGTATGGGCACCCTTTTTTACGAATTTTTCCTTTATTTTTGCTGTTAGGCCTTGCTTTTTGCCAAATTTCATGATTCTAGGTCAAAGGGAAGTACCCTATACGTTTTGATTCCCTTGTGAAATCGCATAATCTGCGACATAAACAGTCATATCTTTTGACCGCGTTGACTTACAAGTTGATTTTTTCATTGCTCCAAGGGGTAGCAGACCTGAATATTGGGTATTAATTTCAGCTTGATACCGCCACGCATTCCTGAGAAAAAGGGTTTTGACAGACAGACAGACGGACAACAAAGTGATCCTATAAGGGTTCCGTTTTGCCGATTGAGGTACGGAACACTAAAAATATTAAGTGAAAGAGCATCCACGCCTCATTAGATATGTACTTATACAGGTAAGTAAGTACATAAATCAAGATGCATTTTTTTTTTTTTTAATTCTTTGTATTTGCTCACGTATTGAAATGAGCAAATACCAAGAATTTAAAAAAAAATCTGCTTGATATTCATAGACTTGAGAAAAAATCACATTAAACCAAACGGCGTGAAGTAAAAATGTTTCTGGTGGCTGATGACCGGAAATCTCAAGTGAGAGTCGTAAAAAGAGCATGTTATTAACCGGATAATAAATCGGTTATTTGCAAAATACACGCGCTAGTGCGAGTGGCCACTGGCTGGTGGTTACGGGGCCAAGATTGAACTGATGTTTATTCACGCAATGTTTACGTATGGGTAAATCAGGCGCGTAACTGGGAAACCGTAAATAATCCTAATAAACACTTTCTTTTAACTGCCAATGTATATTATACTCAATGTTTGAGAAATAAGTCTGAAAACAGTTTAATGCTTGGGATTTTTCGGTTCGATAAGTTTTGAATCGATTTCGTTCATTTGGATAAATTCATTCATTCATACATTCCATTCAAAACCAGCCAAACTGAGAAGTATTGAAATAAGTCAATTGTTCTACCTAACATGTAGCATACCGAATTTTTATCATCAGCTGTACTTAAATCCAGTAAACTAACAATAAATACAACATATCCTTGACATTTCACAAAGCACATTAAATGCACACAACAACAAATGAGTAAGCCTGGACGGGGCCACCTGCCGTCCATTGATTGCTTTCACCTCAAAATACTGAAGCAATTGAAATAAAGATCCACTCAGCGACATAGTTACCACCTATGGATGTGGAGGCCGAATATATATACAGTGAACATCCAGTGATCGACAATGAGAACTAAAACCTCGCTTGTACTCTTTACATCCATACATCAGACAGCGAACACTTAAGCAGTATGAGTGTAGTTGATGGTACAGAGAAGAAAGGAACAATAGCACACACAGTAGATAGTAAGTGGTGGTGGGTACCTCGCATCGGGGAGGCGTGCCAACGATCCCGCACAGCGACACGCGCCGCACGAGAGGGACGTCTCTTCCCATGGACACTTTCGCACATCTCTACACCCGGCCCCGGGCGACGAGTTACCACTCAATTAACACTGATTACCGCTAACTCGACCTCTGTGTGTCTCCATTGTGTGCATCTCTTCGACTGCCTTTGGAATAACAAGCAGCTGTATCTCTATTCACTAAGACTAACATCTTAACATTCTAGGGCTTAATCGATAATTACTACTACCTACTTGATCCTGAACCTCTATTGCCAGACTAAAGTTTCGACTTGACGTTGCGGGGACAAAGCTAGTTTCATTATGTACAGAACATGGAAACCTAACAGAATATTACAAGAACAACGAGTATCAACAGTGGCAGCAAAAAATCAGCGTTCCGTAACAGTTTCTTGTGCCGTAACGTAGTGGCTGTGGCGCGCTCGCTCCACGAGATCGACCGATATTCCATTATGTAACACCCATCTAAGGTCCGCTACTTAAGCACTAACTTGAAAACATTACTAGCAACTCGGAAAATATTTGTGCTTATGATATTTGAACGTCTAGCAATGCTCTACGTTAAAACTAAGATAAGAAAAAATAAAACTAACCGATAGAACATCGGAGCAGTCAGCTGCGCAACACACGACCGTCGTCGGTTACGGGTGCACTCCGGGGTAGAAACGACTGGCAGAGTCCAGATACTCTCAGGGATCGTAACTGCGTCCTGAGGTACAGTACAGTTCGCAAGGATTTTATGACAACTGTTTTCGTAGTCGGCAACGTTACCTACGTATCGTCATGAACCAGGCGGCGGGCGGGGGGCGCGCGAGGCGCGAGGCGAGGCGCGCGCGGCGCCCGAGCCCGGCGCCGAATCCTGTGACGAGCGCGGCCCAGCACTACGGGCGAGGACAGGCCGGCCGAGCGATGAGCCGTACTGTGCGGAGCGGCGGCTTGGCGCGGTGTGCGGGGCCGTCGGGCGCGGTCGGTCGCGGTCAGCGGTCGCGGCGCGGCGCGGCCATAGCGGCGGCGCGGCAGGCGGCGACGACTCGCGCACTGCCGCCGCCGGGCCGCGCCCGCCGCTCCCGGGCCCGCGCACGCGCCCCAGCGCCGCCCCCGCCCGCCCAGCGAGCCAAATTGATCAGCCGGATCCTCGATTGCAATGAAATTTATGACAGGTCGTGGATCTATTATCGACGTGATCCCGCCCGAGTTGCGGATAATAATTGGAACCAGCACGATAAACGCACAGATTTCGAGATCGGAAGTGGATAGCGTCCGCTCATACGGAAATGTTGTCATTGACAATTTCAGAAGGAGATGCGTCTTATGATACCTATGTAAATCATTTTCAGTGCTGAAAATTTAACCTTCTAGAATTCTAAGTACCCTACTAGTTAACTTCAGCTGACCAGCAATACCTATAGGCGGTCATAAGTAAGTGTAAGTGTAATAAGTACTATTGTTCAGTGCTCATATCATTTAGAGACTCCTGAAAAACGTAACTCTACCGTCAGATTGATCATAAATTTTTGAAGATTGGAGTGTGGCATAACTTTCCTTCACGTCTATAGATACAAGGGAACTTGTTGAGAAAATTCAGCTGAAACAATGTGTTTTAATAAATCCAGGACACAATAATAAGGGTAAACTTAGATCACGAAGTACCTATACTAAAACCTGGCATGAAACTAAAGTTTAACGACAACCAATTCGTAAATCGGTAACTATAAAAAACGCACTCCTTTTTAACCGATTTCTAAAAAGGAGGAGGTTATGTATTCCACTAGCACCTTTTTTTTTTCATTTATGTACACCTTGTTCTCCGTGATTACTGGGCCGATGTACTCGTAAGTGACGTCTTTTACATTGGGTAGAGGAAGCACGCGGTGACGGTAGTCCCATATAAATTGAATTAACTTTGCTTCTGTAGTTTATGAGCTATCTTCTACATGTAATACCTACGTATTTTTTTCTTCTTGGTATAGACCACATATATACACGACACGACACAGGTCGATGATCTCTTATTATCTTCTAGTAACAATGAAAATAACACTTTTGAAAGTAAAGATATTTTCCTTTTTTTGGCAACCTATCCCTCTGATACTAAAAACCTATAGTCACTTACTCATTCGCAAGCCTTTCCAACTCTTAAAGAAACCCCAGTAGAGATACAGGTCTACTCTTCTTTAACTGTTTGCCAAGAAACCAATATTTTGTTGATTAACATTATGATCGGTTGATCGGTAGGAATTTAATAAGTACTGTAATGTATTCCCGAATTTGTGGTATCATTGAAAAGCCAAACAATTCCTCTCTAAATATAATTTTAACTTCTATGGTGACGTAGTATGTAATGTTCTTCGGTACCTATTTCTTAAATACTTAACAAATATTACTGTCGAGAAGATTTCTTTTACTGTAACGTATCCGTATACATATAACTCTTTGGTTGCCTCTTTGGCCTAGTGGGGCAAGCGCGACTAACTTCGCACGTCGTCGTGAGGGTTTGATGCCCTGGCTATTTATTTGTGGGTTGAAAATGAGGATTTTTTTTTTTAACAGCCTGTGTCTACATAATTATGTGCCTCGTCTTCATCATTATCATTGGCAGCCTTGTTCCAACCACTGCTGAGTAAAGGGCTCCTCCATTATATACCATTCTTCCCTGGTCTGCGCAAGTCACAACCAGGTTTTACCCGCGATATTTTGACCAGCACGCGTAGCATGACCACGGTACAAACGAGTTTTGTCGACGGAAGAATCGACAAATGACAGATTGTGGTGCCTGGTCATTGTAAATAGACTTGCCTCTATTGACTGTGACTTCACATAACCGGCGATAAGTTGGAGTAATTATATGGACCTACACCGACGTTTAAGCGTTTGAAGGAATATAGGCGTGATGTGAGGTGAGGGTTTGATTGATTTCTTTCAGGCTGTTATTGTTTTGTTGTAGATATGGTATTGCTTCCGCTCCTAGATATGTTTATACATGTTAGAATTAAACCTCTCCTAAGCTTGAACTTGATATTTCTTTTCATATTTTGTGCCGCCAATTGGTTTCTGCAATGTGCAGACAGCAGGACACACAGGACACGACATGACATCAAAAAACCGGCAAAGTGCGAGTTGGACTCGTGCATGAAGGGTTCTGTACCATTGTAGAGCCCCCTTTACTTTTTAACTTGTTTGTTTTTGTGTGTAACAGAAATACACAACCTGTAAAAATTTCAACTGACTACCTATTACGGATCATGAGGTAAAGTCCGCTGACAGACAGACGGACGGACGGACGGGCGGACAGACAGTAGAGGCTAAGTAATAGGATCCCGTTAGTTATCCTTTGGGTACAAAACAATGGAAAGCGAATGAAAAAGTGGATATTCAGTTCATTCTATTCGGTATCAAACAGTTTAATACATATGTAGGAACGCACTTTCACGTGTCCATCTCTTGAAAGAAATAGATGTCAATCAAGCTACATAAATATGGACATTATTGGCAAACAAAAAACGACTGACTTGCGCGTACGGTAGAACAATTTGCAATTGTTTTCATTATAATTTAGCTGAACGAAATTATGTGCAAAAAATCAGGAAGCGTTAGTCGACTATGACTTTTCCTGGTTCTTTCTGATACATTTGAAAAGACAAATCTTCATCACTCTTTCGACTACACTGCCGTATAGTCTTTATTCTATCACTACTACAATAGATTTAACTAGGTATGTTATACCGCTAATGTTTTCCGTATAGAATAACTATGTAAAAAAAGGCAGTACCTTTTAAATTACCGCAAAAGTACTCTGATGATGTTTTCTGTTCAATAGACTGTTTTACAGACAATTCCTAGATTGCCTCGTGGGTAATAGTGGGCAAGCGCTTCTACTGAGCATGGACTCAATATTTGTTCGACTCGCAGCTCGGACAAAGTGTTATACAGTTTTTTTAAATCAAAAATGACTTTGACTGCCTTTCGGTGAACTAGTGGTGGCAAACGCGACTGAGCATGAGGTTCTTGGTTCCATTCCCGGGTCGGGCACAGTGTTATTGCGTTTTTTCCGTCAGGAATTTTTCAGTAGCAGCCACGGAGTCTAGATTTGTGCCCAGTTGATGACTAGGCTAGCCCCCTATTACATATCTGGGGAAATGTGGGAGTAGGTACTATTGGGTACACCTCTGCCTAACCCATGCGGGATTATAAAATCAAATCAAAATCAAATCAATTTATTTGTGTAACATAGGTAGTGATTACAGTTCTTAAATTGAAGATAGATCGCTATGTTATGCCAAGAGGCGTACAAATATATGGTGGCATGCGAAATGGAATAAATTATCAATCATGCGAGAGGCAAACACTCAAACACAAGATATTTGGTACGTATGTAAAAATTAATAGAATCATGGTAAAAATAAAGATGATAAATGTCAAAAAGAAATAAATGTCACAATATGGAGTAATTTCTACAGTCAATGCTTAAATAAATAATCATACTTAATTACAATTAGTCTCATTATTCAATTAAAAATGGGTTATAGTGAGCATTCTCCAGCCGAATAAGGCGATATAGGCGTGATGTTTTGCTATGTATGTAATTTCTCAGTAGCATTCTGGAGACTATATTTGGACCCGGTTGATGACAATAAGCTCCCTTCAATTTTAACAAAGGAACACGGTACACCTCTGCTTACCCGTCCAGGAATTTCATACGTGATGTACCTAATGATATTTCTAGATTAAGAAGAAGCTAAATGGAAAAATAAGAATTTGTTTTGCAGAAATACCGTGTCATTCCTAAAGCTGAACGCAGTTTGCTGCAGTAATGTCTTGTGATTACTCCTAATTGACGTACAATTTACAACGCATTGCCATTTCCCAGCGACGCCATAAATTACGAAGCTGACAGTTTTGTGGACGCACGGACTGACATGTTAGCAATTACGGCGGTAAACACTACTGTACGAGTGATACAATGCCATGGAATTGTTAAGTAGGTTGGTACTATACTTGCTTTTGTACATGAGTAGTATACTTCCGATCAGTGTGGCATGCTCTCATCTTTGAAAAGTTATACTTGAATATTTATAGAAAATAAATACTTAACGCTTGTTCACTATTTTCTCGGCAGCCTTTAGCAATAGTCAGTATCTGGTTCTGGCTGGTTCGTTGAGATCAGTCAGCGAGGAGAACCTGACACTGTAAGAGGTAAATGGAACTATGTCGGCAGTGTCCAACATCACGCATCCTCGATGGGTTTTGGCAGAGAAATGCCACATGTACCTACCACCATATTTCACTGCTTGCTTATATTTATTTTCCATAGCCCAGGATCAGGATCATCTATTACAATAGGGGCGAACCTATTGCCATCAACCGGGCTCAAATATTGACTCCCTCCTACTCCTCAATAACACTGCCCGACTCGGAAATAGAACCAAGGAACTCGTGCTCAGCACAGGCGCTTGTAACCGCTAGACCAATGAGGCAGTTATCAGCATTAGAATTTAAATATAACCTTCTACTGTTATTCGAAATAAAATACCATGGTGTTTCGCTAAGCAAGGCTTTGGATGTAATCTAATGCTAACCGATCGTTATCGGAATGCAGATAGGCACTTGACTTCCTGGCTTCTCTGGCGGGTATAGGCGAGGCGCAGTGTCACGCGATCCCACCGTTTCGCAACTCCCGAGCTATTTGATCGATACGGTCAAGTAATTTGGCGCTAACCGCTCACCGCGATTCACTTCGTGATTTATATCTAGGCGTTTATCGCTAAGTAGCCGGTATCACGCGAATTTACTTACGGCCTGGACGTAGCTCTATAATTAAGAACGTGGGCGATGGCTTGAATGTTAGCTTAGCTTGATCATTTCGATGGCAAAACCACAATAAGGTTAGGCATTATTTTTGGAATTTGGAGTTGTTTTGCCAGAATGTTACAGATGTTATCCGTCAACGGATAAGAATAAGAATCATTTATTTGCATAAAATACAGGTGTTACCAGATGTCGGCAACACGCGAAGAAATAGTCGATCATACAAAATAATAATAATCACACAACACAACGGGCAACGGCCTCAATAAGTAAGGAAATGTCCAGGAAAAGAACTAGCCTGTATCTTCTACTCAACTTGGATGCCGTAAAATCAAGTGGACACATAGATTTTCTTACTACGATTCAGTGAGCGATACAAGAGGACATTGGTTAAGCTCAAGCCGAGAACCCACACGATAACTGAACTCAACTGTTGCTTTGTTAGTTAACGGATGAAGTATTTAAGCAGCTCCCCACTTCTGAACCTCACGGCTAAGGATTAACAAATACTGTATCATTTAACCACAAAAACTTTTTTGCAAAGAAAAAAACCGACTTCCAAAACGCTCAAAAGTAAAAAAATACTTTATTTGCAGGCTGAATCTAGCAAAGGAAGAAAGATCCAGCCCAGTAATATCGGACTAATCGTTTTCATACATGAAAAAAAACCGTCCGAGTACATAACCTTCTTTTTTTAAGCCAAAAGTTATATGGGTGTGAACATTGATTATAGGAATTAGAAACAGCCATATACCTGGTAAAATTCGCATTCGCATTTGATTCGGATCATGACCATATGCATGATGGATTTGGTTAGTTCTGATTTAGCATACAAGGGTAACGTCCAGGGTTGCGGGACTGTTCGAAAGAGATACCGCGGCCCTGGAACACAAAGGGCAAAGGAAGGAACATGGATGGGTTTTAGTCAGTAAAAGTCTGACACTCCCTCCTACTCAGCCCAGAGCGGGAGGAGTCATTTGATGATTTCAAAACCGAAAAAAAAAAAGAAAAGTAACGTCTTTAAAGTCTAGCGGAACAACTTTCAGCGGAACCCACAGGCTTCTTTTCGCCGAAAAATATTAACATTCAAAGCAGTTTCCATGAGTTTTTTAAGGTCAGGATCTGTCACCTGATGTCCAGTGTCCAGATCTGGATCTGTCATGAACAATGAAAACCTGACAAAACAATTCGTAAAATTATTATTTGAAATCAGAGTGGTTGCAGAAGAAGCTCAAAAAAATCTCTGGAGATCAATCATCATCTGATCAACCCGAAAAAAGAAATTAATATAGATATGAAGGTGACGCCTGTAATATTTGGACAAGCCGATTAAATAGTTCCGTTGTAGCAGACCAAACATCAGCAAACGAAAACAGTCAAATGTGATCATGATCTAATGCTGGTACTTACTACACTTGGCATTACATTATTATTAGTATTTGTAAAAATAATACCGCTGTATACATTTTGTTCATATTTTTTAAATGTGTTTTTTTAAAGAAATATTTAAAAATATCAATTTACATGTAAGAAGAGTAAATAAAGGAATAATAGTAGCGCTATTAATACAAAAAGAAATAATACTAAATATCGAGCACATATAGGGGTATGAAGAACAGGGTGTAAAGTTCCTCAATACTCCATAGAAAAGACAGGATCCTCCGACCAGACGGGTGTTGTGCACAGAGCATCTTATAGGTGTTGTGTTCGGTGGGCTGCTGCCCGACAATTGCTGTCGGGTTTTCTCATAAATTTAATAGTTCTTTTGTATCATAGATGGCGCTGTAGTACTTTTTGTACTGTGCTACACTTGTTTTTCTAAACGGATAGGCAGAGATGTTAGGTAAAAGGTACACCACTGCATATCCCTATTCGCCGGTTAAATCGTACCGTACGTGAACCTATACTATTGTAATGAAGCTGAAGAGTTCGTTGGATAAAACGCATTTATATCTGGGACCACCAGTCGGATTTAAATACTGTTTTTGTATTAAGTACTAGCTTTTAATCGCGGCTTGGCTCGCGTTAATTTCGAATTTGACAATTAAACTCTTAACACACTATTAGAATCTATAATAAGATGATTCAATCATGATTCGAATGACACGTGGCGCCATCTATTATCATAAGAACGTTATTGTTGTTTTCCTCGGGAACAGAACTTTTTTCGGGATAAAAGGTACCCTTATGTCAGTTTCTGTACACCTGACAACGTATATGCAAAATTACAGGAAGATCGATTCAGTGATTTAGGCGTGAAAAGTTAACAAACAAACTTACTTTCGCATTCATAATTAGTTAGGTATATATTTATTATCTACAATACGTATTGACGACCTGACATACTTTATTCGCGACTAAAACATAAATCACTATAATTGACTGATGCCAGTCCTCATCATCATCATTTCAGCCGAAAGACGTCCACTGCTGGACATAGACCTCCCCCAAGAGTCGCCACGTTGACTGGTCCCGTGCGGATCCCCGCAACCTTCACCAGCTCATCGGTCCACCTAGTGGGAAGCCTTCCAACGCAACGTCTTCCGGTTCGCGGTCGCCACTCCAGAACTTTTCGGTCCCATCGGCCATCCGTTCGGCGAGCAATGTGCCCTGACCACTTAACTGCCAATTGTGATAAGTCAGAAACGGCGGGACACAGCTAGTCTTTACTTAATGCTATAAAAGTTTGGATGTAAGGGGTTATCTTCGGAACTACTGCCCAATTTCAAAAATTATTTCACGAATGTGAAGCTCCATTATTCGCGAGTGTCATACACTATATTTAAAATGTACCCGCGAGATAAAATCTTGAAGTATCAACATAACGAAGGCAAAGGTTGACGACCCGGTTGGCGCAGCGGTAGTGAGGCTGCCTTACGTTCTTAGGGTCCCGGGTTCGAATCCCGGTAGGAGCAAATATTTGTGTGATGAGCATGGACATTTGTTTCCGAGTCATGGATGTTTATATGTATAATAAGTATGTATTTACAAACAAAAAGTATCTATGTAGTATTATCAACTATCTGGTGTCCACGACACAAGCCTCGTTGCTTAGTGTGGCACCTAGATGGCGCTGTGTGTAATGTCCAGCGATATATATATATATTTTTATTTATAAAGGTAGATGGGCGGATTGGATGATAACAGAAACTACGTCGTATTCGAGAATCATCATCTCTCTGTCCTTGTGCCATTCTATTTGGGGTCGGCGCAATACGTTTTCTTCTTCCATTCTCCCTGTCAAACGTCACGGCATTATTTAGTCCTTTCCCTTTCATATCATTCCTCACACAATCCATCCATCTTTTCTTTGGCCCTCCTCTCCCTCTCCATCCTTCAACATTCATGTCCTCTTTTATTTAGTCAAATGCGTCTCATCCCTATAGCATAGTAAATTGCTAATCGTAACATCCAGTTCTTTCGCTTCCTTAAAAAACCAACATTTTTCATTTCTGCCTGCTACGCGAATTATTCTGTAGTGCATGTAGCCAGCGTGATTCGACAGTTAAAAAAGTACCTACCATTTTGTTATTTGCCATTCTTTGACAGTTCAGGGAAAATTTTGTTCTTCTCAAGTCTCGTAAACTCTAGGTCTTAGATAATTTAAACCATAAGAAAACCATGAAATTCAAATTATATATTCTTATTACTAAGTTAACCTATTGCTATGTACTTAAGCGCAACAATAGCCAATAAACATACACAATATACAATAAACATATCACTTTACAACAATGTTTGAATAAATTTCAAAATAATACTTAAATACTGCCACTTTAAAAACAACATGGAATGCTAAACTATTCTGAAGAGGGTTATTTTAAAGACAAAGTTATCACAACAATGAAGTGGCAATTGACAACAATATTGTCTCGGAAAAACCAAAGCTAATACTTACACATAAGGATAAAAATTCAATGTAATAAATAATTTGGACAGACGATGATAATACAGTCTTACATTGTATGAGCGAATATAATTTGTACAATAACATATTTATGACGTCTTCTACATCATGTAGAACAATGAGGATGAGTGTTTGCATACATAGTATACATAGAACCAATACAATTTTGACGCTAAGCGTGAATAGCTTAAGTACTAGAGAAAATAATATAAAAAGTATGTGAGTACCCTTGCCCGATAGCTAAGAAATGGATATTAGTTTTACGCTCGCGACTTGTCTGATTTGATGAACTTGTCGAGGTCTGCGTCGCTGGCCGGGTCGACCTGGGAAAGCTGCCGGAAGCTCTCGTCGTCCACGAAACAGATCTCGTGGCCGTCTGGGTCAGCTAAGATGATAACTCTGACAGTGGCCTTGCCTGGCGTGTCCAACGAGATGAGCGGGGTCAGGATGGCGCCCTTCGCTGCCTGGATCTTCTGGTCGATGATGGGCTGCTCCTCGAAGGGGCACGAGAACGCGATGCGACCGTATGCCTTCGCGCGGTTCACTGGCTCACCTGAAACAGTATTCCATTGAATTTAGAATTTTACAAATTTAAGCAACATTTTATACTGAGGATCTGCATATATTTTATTCAAATTGGAAATTTCTTTGCAACTTGGGAACGATTTGAAGGCTATTAAGACCTGACAAAATGAGACCATACCCAAAAGTGGGACAGCCAGTTTTGACTTGGTAAATCGCTTTGGTTAAAAATTAATATCAAGGTTTAACATCGAGATACGTTTTTCAGATATTTTAAATTATGGTTAGAGCTGGAATATTTTGACACATTCAAATATTGAATTCGGTACGAGCTGGCAAAGTATTCGCGTTTGATTTTGAAACTCTGCTGTGGCACCACAAAAAAAACTAATGCATTTTCATTAATCTCTCCATTCTCATGGAAACGGCTTTGAATGTTAATATTATTCGGCGAAAAGAAGCCTGTGGGTTCCGCTGAAAGTTGTTCCGCTAGACTTTAAAGACGTTACCCGTCTTTTTTTTTTTTCCGGATGGGAAATCATCAAATGACTCCTCCCGCTCTGGGCTGAGCAGGAGGGAGTGTCAGACTTTTACTGACTAAAACCCATCCATGTTCCTTCCTTTGCCCTTTGTGTTCCGGGGCCACGGTATCTCTTTCGAACAGTCCCGCAGCCCCGGCAGGCATCGGCCATTGCGGACCCCTTCCTGTTGCTGACATCTCTTTGAGGCGCGCGTGGAACACGAACGCGCCTTCGACACGGCCTGTCGTCAAAAGACGGACGGACGGCGAGCTAGCCCATGGCTCGCCGTCCACAAGCCTGCGCCTACGGTGGCCGGGGGCACCACGTGGCCCCCGACACCCGGTGCGTCTCCCGCGGCGGCTGGGACGTGAGGTTCTCTACCTCTCACGTTCCGCCGCCTCTTTCGCTAGCATGACTGCTTCGCAGAAGGAGGCGACGGCGTCCCATTCCGTCTCGCTCCGGACCATGGAATGAACCAAGGCCGGACGCGAGAGGTCGCCGCCGCCGATCGCCGCTACGAGGACTCGGCGGGGCTCCGCCCACGCGGGGCAGACCTCCACCGTGTCCTCCGGTCGATCCTCACAGTGGTAACACCCGGGCGTTTCCTCCCGCCCGATCCGGTGCAGGTACCTCCCGAATCAACCGTGTCCGGTGAGGACCTGCGTCAGGCGGAAGGTGAGGACGCCGTGGCGCCTCTCAAGCCACTCCTCAAAGAGGGGCCTTATCGCCACTATTGTGGCGTGCCCTGCACGGGGTTGCGACAGTCGTTCTCTCCATGTCGCCATGAGATCACGCCGGAAGTCTGCCGCTGAGCGGCAATTTGCCGAGGCAGCGGACTTTCCCCCCGGCGTAGAGCCTCCGCGCGCCATTCGTGCGGGCGCGCGAGGATTATTGCCTCTAGATCCCATGGCGGCAATCCGGCAAGGAGGCTCGCCGCCTCGCGGGTGATCGTGCGGTAACCACGGACCAGCCTTACGGTTACCACCTTTTGGGGCACGATCAGGTAGTGGGCGGCCCGCAGCCTCAAGGAACGCGCCCACTTCCAAACGTCGGAAGTGCTCCACGAAGTTGCACCGGCTGTCGAGGACGAGTCCTAGGTACTTCAACGTCGACTCGACGCCGATGGAAACCCCTCCTACCATCAGCAAGGATCCCGGCGGTGAGGCGTTCCGAGGCCCATGAAAACACATGGCCTCAGACTTGTGCAGCGCCACCTCGAGAACCCGTTGCCGGATCCGCTCAACGACTATCGCAACCCCGCGTGTCATTACTTCGGCCGCCGCCTCGTGCGACCTCCCCTGTGCCAGCACCAGCGTGTCGTCAGCGTCAGCGCCGTCAGGGAAGTCGAACCCGCAGCACCCAGTCGTAACCGATGTTCCACAGGGGCGGTCCCAGAACCGATCTCTGTGGAACACCGCACGACATCTCTCGCCGGTTCCACTCTCCGCTGCGACCGGGGTAGATGACGGCCCTGTCCGTCAGGTAGACTTCGACCACACGACAAAGGTAGGCCGGCACCCGGTGATACCGTAGAGCGCCCCTTGCGGAAACCAAATTGGTGTTCCGCAAGATCCGGCCCCATCCCCGAAAGGTGCTCGGCGAGGCGGTTTGCAATTACTCTTTCAAAGAGCTTGCCTACCTCGTCGAGCAGCACAACGGGCCGGTATGCGGACGGGGAGTCCGCAGGGCGCCCAGGCTTCCGAATTAGGACCAGCTTTCCTGTCTTCCAACGAAGCGGGAACTGGCCTCTCTCCAAGCATGCGCTTAAGAGCCCCTCTAGTCGAGGCCCGAGAGCCTCCGAGGCCAGGACCCAGGCTTTGCCAGGCAAGCCGTCGGGTCCCGGGGCGGTATTTTTGGCCTTGAGCCTGCGTACCGCCACTCTCAGGTCTACCCCAGTCACAATCGGAATGTCGTCGTCGTTATCCTCATGGACCGCTTCCGACACCGCAAGCGGCGAAGCCATAGGCGGGGGGGATGTTCCCCTCGCAAAGGGAACAGAGCGCTCACCACGTCTTCCACGAGCTCAGGCCGGAGACTCTGCGTCAGTGGAGGGGCCCAGGTGCGGAGTTTATCCAGCACCATCTTGTGAGAGCGCCCCCACGGATCTCTGTCGAGAGTCCCCAGCATCTCCTCGCGGGCCAGATCCCTGGCCCGCAGGACAGCCTCCCGGAGGGCGGTCTTCGCCGCTCTGTACCCCTCATATAGCTCCGCAACAATTCCGCATTCGGTGGGCGAATGCGGAGCCTGCGATGTCTGGCGCACAGGTGCCGCGCAGCGACGCACGCCTCGCGCAGAGACGTCAGCTCTCGCGACCACCAGTACACCTGGCGCCGGGCGCTTCCTGGCCGGACTCGGGGCATTGCCACGTCGCATATGTCGGACATGGCCTCCTGGAACCACCCTGCCTCATTGCTAACGTCAGCAGGCCTGCCCGGTGATGTCACCCAGGCCTGCACGATCGAGGCTTCCAGGAGGAGCTCCCGGTCCAGCTGCTTCAGCGCCCAACGCGGACCACTCGGGGCCTGTTGGACCGGCGCGCTTGAGGTCTGGGTGGAGACGTCGAACCGGATATACCGGTGGTCGGAATAGGTCTCCACCTCCTCCATGACACGCCAGTAAATGCCACGCGGTGACAGCGGGGCTAGCGAACGAATGTCCACCACCGACTCGCCCCGCATCCGCACACACGTACCCTACTGCAAATCACACTAATCGGAATCGTAACGTAATCGCCTCGCCTCGGGACAAGCTCACGAACCGCGGAGCGATGCGTGGTCAACTCGCTTACGTGCCTTCGTCCACCCTTACGCACACTACTGTTGCTACACGTGCTGTCATTCACAGGGCAACTTCCAGTTTACGCGAGGTCGCGTCGGCGAGCCGTAAGCGCGGCGTCGCCTAGCCGTAGCCGAGTCGATGCTGATCCGCTTGCTTACGTGAGGTTAACGCCTGTTTGACGGCGAGGCGAAAGGGATACGGTGGCGATCTCTTTCCGAGTTGATATGGGTGCTGTGACCTTTATAAGACTCTATAAATGAAAAGGTAGGTATGTATGTACATTTGTTTGTATGTCTGCGATACTACGTTTTACGAAGTCAACAGAATTAGTCAACATTGATAACAGATTCTCCTAGGTAGACACTTGAATATCAATTACTTTCCACATGTAAGATTTTATCAATCTCTACATGTGTTAGTGCCAAGTGCAAAAGTACCAAATTATACGTCGATTTCTAATCTTTTCCTTTGTCATATGTGTGGACATGTAAATCCAGGTATCACACGGCAGCCACGCTATGTGATAGTGATATTAGGTGCATCATCTCAACTAGATTAGTGGGTACCCATTTTCTGTTGACATCTAGTAGTGTTGTCTGCGTTTCGTTTGATAAAACACCTGAAGATAGCGTCAATCTAACAAAGGAACGCATGGCAGAGTCGTGATAAAATATGTTCGGTCATCATTACAATGTCAGGTTTATTATTAGGTCAGTGGTTAGAAAAATCACGCATGTACCTACATGTGACTATTTTACGTACATCCGCGGTTCTGTATGACTGACTGTAACATGCTTTGCCGACTGGCTCCTGCATAACATACAACCTAATATGTACGGATGACGCAATATGCATGGAAAACTACATACTTACCGACCGATGGCCTCCAATCACTAATGTAACTTGCTAAGCTTGCTAATATGCAAGAATTACAAACCTTTTTTTATTTCTTAAAAATGCCTTGTATTGGCCAATAAAAACATTGTGATACACTTGTTTAATTCTCTAATGCAACACTTATTTTACAATTTAATATTCGGAACGCATCGATTTCGGTAGGGACGTCAAATGCAAATGTCAAAGAAACAGTTGAAAAGTACTTAAAGTTTCATTAGGGTTTTACTATAATATTGTTATTGCAATTTTTGCTTTAATAAAGCACTTACAATATAATAAAACTATTCTCTTAGGGCAAAAAATTAGATTTAAACAAGGCAAATAGAAGGAAGTGACAATGACATCAAATACTATGACTTAAATGGTCGCGACAGTCATGGACGTTTGAACTGTCGTAGAAAATTGTAGGAGTTTAATATTTCATTTGTGCGACAAGCAGTAGTTGAAATTAACTTTTAATTATTTTCTTGGGTTAATAGTATTTCGAATTATTTATGCTGTTTTTATCAGTCAGTTTTATAAGTAACAATGCACTTCACGATTATGTATGGTTCTTAAATATTGCTAATCATCTTTCGTTCCGCTGTTTCTTCTCAGAAAACACGTAGCTGCCAAAGATAGTATTTACAAAAATAAAACGTGTTTTTTTACAATGTACTTACCAATGTCAACTAACTCCAATTTCGCTTGTTGATCGCCGAAGCCAAGGGTGACTGTCTTAGTCGTCTTCTCGAAGATCTTCAGGCTGAGTAAACCATTCCAATAGGCGATAGATTTCTCCAAGTTTGAGCTGGCGAGGGACACCTTGACCACTGGATCTGTGGATGATAATTTATTCAATAAATATAGGTATTGGTCTCTCGTATCGGCATATAAAAATAGTTATAGTAGTTGTTAACTCGAATTAACATGTTTTTGTGTATTTTCATATCATTAAAAGATAATTATATTGTTGAGGTCCATATTTTTTTCATGTTATCTGTGGTTTATATCGAGACTATTCATTGCTTGCAACATTAGTGCAATAACTTTGTCATTTTGTAATCTGTGGTTAGAAAGAACTAATTTATTAAAGTTCCGTTTCCGTCATCACTCAAAAAATTGTGTCTCGGAAAAATTTGTGCAACGCATGGTTCGTTGTGTCACAATCATTAATCTATTTGAGGAAATAATCTACTGTCATCCTGAAATAACTGTGTATAGTCAATAGGTACATATATTCAAGATCATCCAAGTTTCATTTGCCACCGATGTTCACCTCAATTCATTCTGGCTAAGATTCGAACCCGCCAGCCGGAGTGACCAGTAGTTGTAAACATATTAGCCATTCAAAAAGGTAATTGGGCCTGAACCGAAAAATGGACGCGTTGGACACGAATGTGGTGGCAAATAGACCGGATAAGATTAAAGTAACGGCAATTCCAATAAATCCATGTACATAACAAATAAATAATAATTTTCCTGCCGGTATGTGGAATATGTACAGACAACCGAAAAGACAATATTTGTTTATGCATTTAGTTATCAATATCGTTGGTACTATTCACTACTTGCTGCCAGTTTTTTTAATTTGTGTTACAAACGTTATGTTAAACGAAAATAAAAACTGTTATAAAAGTAAAGCTCTATTTACTTTTATAACAGCTTTTTTCGTTTTAGGTAACTCAAACAAATTACATTTGTATCAAATATGGTTTGAATATGGTAGCCTGCTGCCTTTGTGATGTCGACTTCTTTAAACACGCCATTTAGATAAGGTTCCCGTATGTTTATATTAGTTGCTTACAGTGTTTCAGGACTGTAACAATGTTGAAAAAATAAAACCAGTTTATTATGTTTATTTAAGTAGGATAGAATAAGTCTCTCCATGGTGTAACTTCATAAATATAGTATTGCGTACAGAGATTGTTGGTACATTCTATTTGTCATCAGCGTCTCTTGAGGAATCATGCGCCCATCACATGATTCGCACTCGACGCGTATACCTAGTTTATCCACGAAACAATCATATCATCACATGATAAAAACATCTCAGACAGTGATGTTTCAGCAGATAAGTCCTTTATCTTATCAATTCACAATAATTATCATTGATGACGATCACTCTTTTACTGTATGCTAAACAAGACTAGCTATTACATGTCCCAACATGTATGGACTCATAGGTGAAGATTTCCCAGGAAAAATATGCGCTTCTGCAATCATCGTCTGTTTTTGGAAATAGGACCGTGCCATGATGTGATCTAATAAACAACATTGATGAAATAATTTTCCTATTTTGTATTACCATGGTTAGAAATTTCTTTAATACTTTTTTGAACTTGTGGATGAGGAGCAGTGACCGAAATGGTAAATGTACTACTAACATCCCAGCAGTACGAAACGTAAACGCCCCGCCGCGCGTCGTCAGGCAGAGGTCGGGCAGTCTCTGACTCGTTCGTGCTTATTCAGAAACACGTCGATTACCGAAGCGCAAACCTTTTCTGGGTTAATTGTATCGATTAGAATATCACCGTCACCATGATATGGCAGATTATCCTGAACTACTATGTACAATACTGATACTAATATTTTCGTCTTAGCAAACTAAATAATAAATACTATTTGTTACAATAATGATATTCTAGGTCTACAAGAAGAAAGGTAAAGGAAATTTTATCTAATGTCGTTGTTGTTGTTTGTTTCATTGCAATATTGTAATTATAACATTTTTTTAACAGGCTTTGTTTCTCAGCGGAATTTTTTGCCACATGAATAAATTGCAATTATTCAAATGTTTCCTTTTCTGTCTCAATAATTGGAACTTACCTCTGTCAACGGGCTGTGGTTTGTCTACAATGAAGAACTTGTAACCTCCGGGAGCTTCAACATATTTCACTCCATTTTGTTCCTTTATGGGCCAATTGTTAGCAGCAGCCCTCTTGAGACTTTCGCTGGACTGTACTGTGAGACCGATGAAATCATTGCCTGTTTCGTAGTGTGTGATACCGTAGTTGTATGTGAGCTCCACTACGAAGTGTGAGTCTTCTGGTCCGTAACCAACCATGGTCTTGCTCCATCTGTTTGCATATGGCCTAGAAATAAAAATAATTACTTTATACTGTCTTTAAGAGTATTTAATAACACAACATTCACATAGTATGTTGTTATAAAATTAACTCTTAATAACTCACCCATTGCAGGCAGCTTCACATCCCTCACTGAACTCCTCATGCCTCAGGACCTGAAAAAATAACATATTATTGAGAACTGACCCTACAGATAAAAAGCTAGCTGATCATTATAATAGTTACCTATGAGTTATACTTTTTCTATCTTAAAAAATACGTTTTTACAAAGCATAATAAACTAAGTTCAGTTGCAGTGTTTCTACAACTGACTCAACAAAGCTGCCATAGTAACCCCAGTAAAATAAAATCAGTCTGTATATTTAATAACATCAATTAAGTACATTAATTTGTATTTCATCACTACATAGTATAAAACAAAGTCACTTCCCGCTGTCTGTCCCTATGTATGCTTATGTACTCTATGATACATAGCTGCGCCTTTTAACAAAATTTAATTGATTTAACTTTGTTTAATATTTGTACGCCGTTGACGGCAAAACATAGAGATCTCTTAATTTAGCAAATAAAAAACTTTGACTTAGATGTTTAAAACTACGCAATGGACTTTGATGCGGTTTTTTTTAAATAGATAGAGTGATTCAAGAGTACTGTTTATACGTAGAACATGGCACCCGTGCGAAGCCGGGGCGGGTCGCTAGTTGTTAATAAAAGAATATTCTCTGAATCAGAAACTAAAAATGTAGGTATATTGTTAGATGCCTGTACTAGGATAATCCTGTATTACAAGTGAGTATAAGGCTAGTATGTTACATACATATCAGCCTTAACCCAATTAACTATTCTATCATTTTCTAAATAAATAGTTTCACATATTGCGAAACATATACAACAATTAGACAAACTCCATTAATTTGTGACATAGAACTGTGAATAGGTGAAACATGTGAATTTACCCAAAAGTTACTAATGACTCCCAACATAATGAGACAATTAATTATTCTAGACTTACGAATGTGTCACTGGGACATTGGAGGTGAATATTTATTATTTTGTCTGGTACATTATAGCATTTTCTACTTTGCTAATTGAACTGTGACATGGTTTGATAATTTACTATTCACATACTTACAGGGAGCTAATATTATTACTAATTTCATTACATAAATAATAATTATTTTTAATTAATCAAATAATGCTGCTTTATTTTGCTGTGTAGAAACCAAGAGATTCCATTCTATGAAGTTTCTGTTTGATCAATAGAATTGAATACTGGATCATTGGCAGTGCCAATTATAACACACATGGGTTATTAGATTACTCATTGAACCCTATAAAATATTCTTTGCTAGCTATACCCCGCAACCTTTGTCCACATGAAATTATTATAAAACAATTACTTCCCTGTTTTAATCAGATTTTATTAACAATTTCAAGGGATATTTTTGCACAGAATCCTAAGCCTTTTTATAAAATAAAAGTAGCCCAAGTTACTCCTTATAATAACAGCTATCTGCCAGTAAGTCTTGTCAAAATTGGTCCAGCCATTTTGGAGATTAGCCGAAACTAACAGACAGACATACTTACCGAAAGAGAAAAAAAATTAAAATAATTTGTTTGTTTTATGTACTGTATTCATATACTTTCATAAGCATTTAGTGAAAATCTGTTATTTTGAAATTACAAATGGACACTTCAATTATTTGTATACTTAGATTTTAGATTGACGACTTCAGATTCCAATTCTTACTTATTATTGTAAATGGTCATGATTTTTCAGCAACTTTTTTGTAAACTAAACTTTTGTGGGTCCTTGTGAAAGAAAAGTGGTGTTCAAAAATATAGAAAAAGCAGGTGTGAACTTCTAAAGAACAGTAGAAACTGTAAAACTTACTGTGATTTTATCTGATCATTAGAATAACCAAAAAAAAGGTAGTAAAGTGGTTTAGTAAAGGTACAGCATTTACAAAATAATGAGTCTTAAAATTGCCGACGAGCTAGGCAGTTTGAACATTGTAATTATAGTGTAGGCTAAGCCTGTTTGACCTTGGTCACAGTTTTAATCTTGAAACTAGTAATTAGTAACGCTTTATGATTTCATAGGCTCTAACCATGTTATTTTTGTTTTCTATTTTATTGTTTTAAGATTTTTATTTCTTACCTTCATTCCTAAGATTTCTCTGTAGAATTTCGCCGTCAGCGTCCGGTCGGCGACTTTGAATACGAAATGTAGAGCACGGCCGTTAATCATCTTGAGTTTCTTATTAAATAATTGAGATTACCAAAGATATATATACGTATTTACTATGTACTACTAAAACAACGTAGTTAAAACTATTTATTAATAAAAAAAAAGTTTTCTAGTTACGAAAACAAGTACAAGACACCCTGCATCTAGCCACGCACTGTCACTAATGTCATAACGTAACGTCAATCCAACAGAACAGCCAACTCTACAAATGTCAACTTGACAATCGAATGAATCTGCATTATAGAGTTGCCAACTATTTCATCATCACTTTTTATCATTTATCTTACATTAAATGATAAAGTTGTGCTGATGTAATTTTTACATCAGCGGAGAAATCCCAAACTACGTATGACACCTAGCAAAGATGTCTGTCTGACTGAAGATGGGTAAACAAACTATTAAGTTATAAATATGTAAATCTCAAAAAATATGTAAAAATTTTCGCGGGGTACCCTTGCGCGTCCACCCTAAAGTGTTTTCTTGACAATAACAGAAGTGTAAATATTTAACAAATACACAAGTCGAAGCAACTTTACACACTAGATGACCACGCTCATGGTCAAAAGGCAATGGCAACTAGTTTATCCATATAAACTAAGCCAATACAAGTCATGCGGCCAAACTCGACATAGATTTGGTTTTCTACATGGTAGCCTGCTGTCACTTATCATGATTTTGGTCATAAAATGCGTGAAGTACTTTGCTTTTATGTACGGTCAGCTTAAAAAATGGTTTGCCACCCTAAGGTGGAATGTCATGCAGATTAAGGTGGATGCGCAAGGGTAGCCACGAAATTTAAATTTTCTTACGTTTATACTCAGAATATCCTCAAGGTATTCGCTGAAGGTCATACAGGTCTACGCCCCGACCTCGGCACACCCCGACGACGAAGTGGAGACCATGTATGAGGATATCTCTACAGCCATGCATGGTTTCAAAACTCACTTCACCTTTGTCATGGGGGAAACTGAACAAACGAGAAGGGGATGAGCTGGTGGGGCAATATGGAGTTGGACGTCGAAATCACCGGGGTCACCAACTGGCTAGTTTTATGGATATGATGAACTCCTTCTTCAGAAAGCGTGAGCACAGGAAGTGGACCTGGCAGAGCCCCGATGGTGCAACTAAAAATGTGATTGACTTCATCATGTCAACCAAGAAGCAAATGTTCAATGATGTCTCTGTGATCGGAATCGGAATTCGGTGAAAACCGTGAGCGACCACCGCATGGTAAGAGGCACATTGAACATCAACATCAATCTTGAAAGGTCTCGACTGATGAAGTCTACGCTCCGTCCAGCACAGATCCAGATCCAAAACCCCGAGAGTTTTCAGCTTGAACTCCAGAATCGTTTCGAGTGCCTAGGAAGCTCAGTGGACGAATACAACGATGGGTTCGTGGAAACTGTTCATAGCACTGGGTCTAAGTTCTTCAAGACACGTCATGCAGATAAGAACAAAAACTCTCTGATCATACTCTTAAGCTCATGAAGGAGCGGCGTGAGTTGATCCTACAGTCTTCAGATGAGGCGTGGAAATACCGGCAGCTCAATAGACGGATCTCTAAATCCTTGAAGAGCGACCTCCACCGCTTTAATACCGAGCGTATTAAAGACGCAATTGAGCGGAATAAAGGCTCCAAGGTATTTGCGAGAGATCTGGCTATTGGGCAGAGCCAGCTCACGAAACTGAAGACCGACGATGGCAGGATGGTATCCGCCAAACCGGAGCTTCTGAGGGAGATCGAGAGTTTTTATGGGCAGTTGTACACGTCAACCAGTAAATCCGTTGTAGATCTAGCAAACCACCCAAGAGCTAGACTGACCCGACATTATACCGAAGACATCCCGGACGTCAGCTTGTACGAGATTAGGATGGCTCTGAAACAGCTTAAAAACAACAAGGCACCGAACTCCTGAAGGCGGGTGGAAAACCGATACTTAAGGCCCTTCAGAAGCTGTTTGATTCCGTCATACTCGAGGGGTAAACGCCACAGGCATGGTGCAGGGGTGTGGTGGTACTCTTCTTCGAGAAGGGCGACAATGCCTGGCTGAAGAACTATAGGCCGATCTCACTTCTAAGCCATGTCCACAAGTTGTTTTCAAGAGTCATCAGGAATCGTCTCGCGCGCAGGTTTGACGATTTTCAGCCTCCCGAACAAGCCGGATTCCGAAAAGGCTTCAGCACCATAAATTACATATATACGCTGCGGCAGGTTATACAGAAAACCGAAGAGTATAACCTGCGTCTCTGTTTAGCGTTTGTGGACTACGAGAAAGCCTTCGATTCGATCGAGACTTGGGCTGTACTGCAGTCTCTCCAACGGTGTCAAATCGACTATCGGTACATCGAGGTGTTGAAGTGTTTGTACAAAAACGCCACCATGTCAGTCCGACTTCATGACCAGACCTCGGAACCTATCCTTTCGCAGCGAGATGTGAGACAGGGAGACGTCATATCTCCGAAACTGTTCACCGCTGCACTGGAGGATGTCTTCAAGGTTCTGGACTGGAGAGGGCTAGGCATCAACGTCAATGGCAATTACATCACTCACCTTCAGTTTGCCGACGATATAGTGGTCATGGCTGACACCATGGAGGACCTCAGTACAATGCTCGATGACCTCACTAGAGCCTCCGAAAGAGTGGGTCTTAAAATGAACATGGACAAAACCAAGGATATGTTGAATGCCCATGTAACACCCACTCCTATCAAGATCGCAGACTCTATACTCGAAGTTGTAGACGATTATGTCTACCTGGGACAAACGGTCCAGCTAGGTAGGTCTAACTTCGAGAAAGAGGTCAACCGTCGAATCAGACTCGGCTGGGCAGCGTTCGGGAGCGCGGTATTTTCTCGTCCAAGTTACCGCAGTGTCTAAAGACGAAAGTCTATGACCAGTGTGTGTATATGCCAGTGATTACATACGGGACTGAAACGTGGTCGCTCACAATGGGCCTCATTCGAAGGCTTAAAGACACCCAAAGGGCAATGGAGAGGGCTATGCTCGGAGTTTCCTTGCATGAAAGAATCAGAAATGAAGACATCCGCAAGAGAACCAAGGTTACCGACGTAGCCCAAAGAATTGCCAAACTGAAGTGGCAGTAGGCAGGGCACATTGCTCGCAGAACGGATGGCCGATGGGGCCAAAAAGTTCTGGAGTGGCGACCGCGAACCGGAAGACGTTGCGTTGGAAGGCCTCCCACTAGTTGGACCGACGACCTGGTGAAGGTTGCGGGGATCCGCTGGATGCGAGTTGCACGGGACCAGTCAGTGTGGCGACACAGGGGAGGCCTATGTCCAGCAGTGGACGTCTTTCGGCTGAAATGATGATGATGATGATGACGTTTATTGCAATTTGCAGGTCAGTGTCAGGTTGTATGTTGATGAAAATATGAATCACGCCAGTAACACGTATGAAGTTACAGAATTATAATCATTCAAATCATCAATACAACCCTCCAAGTTCATACAATCCCATTGAGTGACTTTTTCATGAAATAGCTATTAAATGGGGCCCACCTGTCGCTTATCGATTTAGGACATTATTAATTGGTCAATCGAATCTATTAGCCTATCATAAGTAGGTATATTCTACCTAAACGTAATCGTAGCTATTTTTCATTAGATAGATACGAGTAGCTAAGGGTTGTGCTTAGTCATTTAATTAGGTACCTATTACACACATAAGATCTGCCCCCGTATTCACTAACGTTTCGATTCAAACTATGCTACAACACTCGTCACGTAGGTAAGTCATAATTACAGAATTACGAAACTTTTTGATCCGCAGCTAGAGTCAGATTAATACTTACAATCGTTTCAGGAATAGCAGACGAGACGATTTGCTTATAATTCCTTCCACAAATAATTTACATACAGGAAGAACTTTGTGTTATTGTGATTACAGATTACTTGATTGATTTATTAAGCTATTAGACTGCGTAATTCTACTGCTGGGCAAAAGGCCTCTCCCGGGTCTGTCTCCATGACTTTCAGACAAATGTTTGCAGTAGACCTCGCAGAAGATGGCGGGACGAGCTGGACTGTACCAAATAAAGGGGTTCGCATTAGTCCTGGGTCAATTATAGAAGTAGGTAAAAAAAACCCGGCCATGTGCGAGTCGTACTCACACGCACATAGGGTTCCGTAGCACCAAACAATATAATAAAAATATTTTGAAAGCATTCGTTCATATGTTGCATTGTTTTACATCCATCAACAAAACTAAATTTATTTTTCATAGTATGTTAATGAAAAACAAAGTTGTTGCTGCAGTTTGATGAAAAAGTCCCATATCTCAAAAAATAAATATCAAATCTTATTCAAACCAATTTTGATTGAAAGTTTTTTTACGTTCTATAATCCTATATTATTTTCAGCATTTTTCTCCTCTTACTTTAGAAATTAGAGGGGGGGACACACATTTTACCACTTTGGAAGTGTTTATCTTTCAAACGATTGACTTTGAGAGAAAATAGTTTCACGAACCTCAATGTCATTTTTAAAGACCTATCTATAGACACCCCGCACGATAGGTTTGAAGAAAAAAATATTTTTTAATTTCAGTTCCATGTATGGTGAGACCCCCCTTAATCTTATATGTTGTTTATTTTTGTATAAAAACCTTATAGCGGTTCACAGAATACATCTACCTAATAAGTTTCAACTGTGTAGTCTTAACAGTTTCGGAGTAAAGTGGCTGTGACATACACGGACAGACAGACAAACAGACAGACTTGGCGAATCTATAAGGGTTTCGTTTTTTGCCATTCGGCTACGGAACTCTAAAAATTGCAAATCGCAAAATGCATCGAAACAGTTTTTTTTTTTTAATAATCGGGTAGGAGATTTTCTTGAAAAAAAATACCACAGCAAACTGACTATTTCGACGAATGAAAGTTTTTTTTTTTTCGAATTGCATGTTAGTTTCTTTGGGAAAGTTGTAGACTGCGTGACCTCCTTGAAGGACACACACACAGGTGGTACAGGTAGGACCTAAATCGTCTCTCTGTCTATGAAGAATAGGAACTTTTGCTTGGGAAATTAGGATACTTAAATCTTATTCCCTAAAACATTTTAATCAAAATCCATTATTCAATCATTCACATAAAAACTACATATAATTTCATACAGAAATACGGTTAAATATATTTTCTCTTATGTCTAATACTACATCCATAATTTCGTGGGTAGGTTTTTATTTTTTTTTACATTTTCCACATAATATGCAATAAATATATCTTATATAAACGTACATAACACGTATTAGTATGTATCTATGGTTTTTGCTACATTCTGTAAATATTTTATTTTGATTTTTTAAATCTGATTATTTTTCTCAGGTATTCCGTTAATTCAGGATATGATTGGAAAAGTCGATCGCTTATCTTTGCTGTTATAAGACTAGGTATATAAGTTGCAAAATGTAGACCTATACATATAACAATGTACTTACATTAGGACTTAAAACTGTTAGACACGATGACTAAACGGAAAGCAATTAAATATGATAAACATGAAATTTCAACTATGGTCAGTACCACTACTCGTACAATCGTTAACAATATTGGATAATAACTACTTCAAGTAAATGATATAAAGTAACGCTACAGATTTAATCATTTTTATTGGCATCTGACCATTGTTAAAATAACTTATTATGTAAGTACAAGTTAAATAAACATTTACTAAATAGAAACCCACTATAAACTGGCCTAAGTAACATTGTAACTGACTAGATCAATTTCACAGGATACGCATTATATGCATGACAATAACTTAAAACACAATGTTAAAACTAATAAACGCAGATCAACAAGATAATTCGTAGCTTACATTAAATCACTATTCATTTAGATCAGCTATTTCATTAATTTATCGTAATTAAATAGCTGGTTTTAAGTAGAAATAAATAAACTAAAATGTATGCAACCCAGATGAAACTCACTAGAATTGATATTCTAACAATTGACCATGTCTCCAACACTCCAATAAGAAGCTAACACAACTGCTACAACAAAGAAACCTCATAGTTAGTGTTCTTTAATTTCTAAATAGAATAAATAGGCTCATGTGAAGTTACCTTATGAAAATATTAAAAGCTTTAAAAAAATAAATGCCTTAGATAGCGGCACACTTCAATTAGACGCAGTCGTTTAATCCTTGCCGTAGATCCTAAACTTTTTCCTGCATTTGCATCGGTACCTTCAGTAGGGAATCATCGTCAAGTTAGATAATTCGAAGTTAAGAATTTCCAATTGTGAGTTATAAATAATGCAGTCCTGGAGATGCCTTGTTAGGGTTTCAGATAACAACCGAATGTTACAAATAAAAAGAAAATTACCTACATGGTCAATAATGAAATGAATGTTACTTAGCTCAAAATTTCGTTTTACGTAGCGAAATTCTCAACTCGGAGTTGATAGAAATACATCAATTCCACAATGATAGAATACTTAATATTTATGTTAAATAAAGTAACGTAACGTGTTCGTGTCGGGTGCGCGTTTAGTTAGGCTTCTCCTTTTCCTTGTCACTGCCATCTTTTTCCTTTTCTTTTTCCTTATCTTTGTCTTTTTTCTCTTGCAGTTGTTGTAGGTGCGCCGGCAAGGCTTTCAGAATTGCGTGGACCTTTGGATTAAAATAAAAATAAAAATCAGTAATAATAAGTAAAAAGAGATACTTAAACAAAAAGGGAGCATTTAAGTATTTAGAAACTTAACCATTCAGACGATAATATAAAAAGTCAAAGAGAATCATCGAATACAATCATCATTCATGATTGTACTCGATGATTCTCTTTGACTTTTGGAAAATTTTGCTCGTTATGGATAGGGCCAAATATCGAACCTTAGGGTACGCTTCTTTTTATCATACTGCATAAGTCTACTCTCAAACATTAATCTGTGATTTACTATGCCTTAAACGTGATAAAAGATAACTTGTGACTCCACGATTGTTGGTCAAAGAATAACATTAATGATGTCCAATCGTATCAAACGCCTACCTCCTCAGCGACGGCCATGAGCACGAACTCGAACTGCTGTTTGGTGGCGACGGTGCGAGTGCGTTGGTCTCGGATGTGCTCCAGGGTGGCTGCGATGTCGATCTCCTTAGCGCCCTTGGCCATGCGATTCAGAACCATGTCGATGAGGCAGTAGGTGCCTGAGCGACCGGCTCCGTCACTGGAATACAAGGGTTTTTGATCACGGTTTATTTGTACGCGTACTGGTATCGCCCAATACGGTGGCTATGGCGTTGTAGGACCCTAAGTCAACTCTTTGTTTGATTTATCTATCTGGATTTTTTTAAGATCAAGGGAGGAGGAGGGTACTTATGTTCAGTTTCTTTTTAACCAATTGCAAAGAGCAGTTTGCAAAACCTGTGACTGATAAGGCTCAGTCAATGGCATCAACAAGTATAATAAGTTATGTTAAACTCCGAAATAAGTACTTTCTACTTATTCAGTACCTACCTATGTACTGAATTGTACGTCTATGTAGTACGTTAGGTATTAAGCAATCGAACTGAAATATCTAAAGCATACCTTAGAAATAGTCATTCTTACGGATCAAATGGAATATCTAGACTTATTAAATTCTTGTAAGTGATATTATCTACTGATTTATCGGTCAATCGAATATTTAATCTTATATTATCTTCGATACTGCTACGATAATAATCTCATTACGATAAAATCTCTTTGTCTAAAATTACGTAACGACGCGATATGCAAACTATTTGATTGTTCAGATAGGAAACACGATCATGATTAAATAATAATTACCCACGTAATCATAAGTCATAATATGATTAGGTATGCGTGTTCAGATATATCACAGATCTACAAAAATATTTCCGTGGTTCAAGGTTGAATAAGTTCGAGGTTAACATAAATATATGAATGGAAAAGATTTTACCTGCAGTGGACCACGATGGGGCATGATCTTCCTCGGTACGACTTGTTCACCTTTCTGAAAACAAATAATTGTTTGAAAATCCTATCTAATAATTTCTCTATTTTATTATTTTCAGATAAACACCATTTAGTTTATTCCTAGCATAACATACATTCTTAATGCCATTAACTAGAAAAAAAAAATGTGAATACTTTTACAAATTATTTGGCGTTTACAAAATTTTTCTTGCGAAACCGGTCATGTTACTTTAATTTTTACTAAAAAGGTAGTGTAAGGTCTTTACTATGTAGGTTTCACATCACAATTTAAAATAATTTCTAACATTTATTACCTCCTAAAACGCTTTGTCTAGATTGATTGTGTTATTGAATATTTCTTAAACCTCACCTCCTGAACTCCAGCAAAGCCTTGGTCGATGATGGCACGCCGTTCTCAGGCCAGGAGAGGAAGTGGAACTGGGTGACAGTTCGGGTCTCGCCGGTGCGTTGGTTCTTCAGATAGAAGCTTCGCACCAGGTAGTCATCGCACCATATATGCTCGCTTACTAGGTGCACCTGGAAAATGCAGTGCAGTATTTACTATTTGCTTTCTTTGAAATTTAACTATCATGAGTTCTTTGAACGAGTAGTTGCAAGCTACGAAGTTTCTTACGGACTACTTACTTTCTCTATAAGAATTAGGTGTTCGTTAGTAGATAATCAATACTTTTCTAGGTCCTATTACCTCATAGATATGGTAAAGTTCAGATCCCTCTTCAGGCCAGTAGCGGTGGCACAGCTGTTGTCCGTTCTCGGTGAGGCGCGTGAGCATAACCATGACGACGCTGCCTTGCTCCCACACCATCTGCCAGAAGTCGGGCGCCGTGTGCGCCATGGGGCCGGCGGCGGCGATGTACGCGGGGTTGCGGGGATCGTGGTCCGTCTGCGTTACAAACAATAACTTTCCTTGAAGGAGTTTGCAGAGGTTTAGCGACAGCACATTTATAATAGGGGGCGAACCTATTGCCATCAACCGGGCACAAATCCTAGAACTCATGGGACCTCATGCTCGACAGTAGTGTTTGCGTCAAAACTTCCAAAGTCTGGTTAACAAATTGGGAGTATTCCTACTTTCCTAGTTAGCATTCAACAGGAGAGAAAACTTGCAAGATGGAGAGATAACAAAATTGCAACTCTATATAATGTAAGCCCATCAGTTTTCAATTAATTCATTGATGTAGATTTCATTCCCCCAGAGGACAGATCCTCCGAGGCTGGAACAACGTTTTTAAGCACATTTTGATTTTAATAGTCACAGCATGAAATATAATTTGTGATACACGTAAGTGATGTTACTACGACGACGATAACCAGTTGACTTACGATAGTCGAAGCATTGATGTAGTCAGATCCGAGATGGTTGGAGAGTGTGTTGAGCGTGACCCTGGAGTGGTCGTAGGGCAGCACGTCAGCGTAGCGGTTCTTGCCGGTGTTGTCTTGCTTCAGTGCTGCGGTGGTCGCGCAAGGCTCCGCCTCGTAGGCGCACAAGGCGCGCCATTCTTGCTCCAAACGGTCCTTGTTGCGGAGGTGGTCTTCCATGTAAGCCTGTTGAAGAAGTTTATTGTATAATGGTCTTCTTCTGCCTCTAAACAATATCAGCGGAAAATAAATAAACTTGTTTGAGTTTAGTAAGTGACAGAGAATAAAATAAATCGTGATATATATATACCTACACTTAGGTATTAAAGTAAATCGTGATATATTTATATACCTACCTACTCTTAGGTATTCAAGTAAATCGTGATATATATATATACCTACGCTTAGGTATTAAAGTAAATCGTGATATATATATACCTACACTTAGGTATTAAAGCTTGCTTACCAAAACAATGTGCCCGGTAGAGATGTCCATATTAGTTAGAGCTGGTTCTTCACTCCTGAAACAAAATGAAGATATTTTAGTAGTAGTGTTTACTAGTTTTAATCTTTTTCAGAAATTAAAAACTAGCTGCGATTCATTAACTAAGTGCGTTTAGTGATCATGGTTCATGGTTCTTTTGGCGCGTGGTGACCATAGACTGGACCTATGTCGCTCTCTTGTTTTAAAAACCGACTTAAAAAAGAAGGTTAAATGTTCGTGTATGTATTTTTTTAGTTTTTTTGTTTAATGTATATTACTTGATTTCTCCCCCATTTGTGGACCGATTCTCAAAATTCTTTTTTTAGAAGCCGGTGACAAAAACACCAAATCAATCAAACAAAGGTCACCGACTTCGAAGCTTGACCTTTGTTTGATTGATTTGGTGTTTTTGTCACCGGCTTCAACAGCTAAAGTTATTTTTCACTTTTTTTTTTGGTTTGTTTTTCTTTTTGTTATTTTTTATTGTGTTTTTTTGAAGTCGGCTTTATTTTTTTTGCAAAAAAGTTTTAGTTATTTCATTTCAATTTCTACAGAACATTTCACAAATGTTTACAAACAGCATCCTCCTAACCATTTCATTCTAGCGAAAAAAGAAACATGCGGTGTCGAACACGCTATAACGATACTAAAAATTCTTACCATGACGAAGTACTGGATCGAGTCGAGGGAGAGTTGCCCTCAGTGGGTTCCTTGGAGAGCGAGGTGATACGTTGCGGCGGCTCGGTGGAGTGCGTGGGGGCAGCGGCAGGCTGCTGGCCCGTCCACTTGCCCGACATGCGCGCTCGGCACAACTCCTGGAAATTGAGGAGCTGGTTGGTCAGAGCAAAATAACAGTTAAGACGTAGGAAGGTACGAATAAAAATAAGTTTAAGGACGAAATTAATTTAAACACAAATTATTCATCATCTTACCTGATAGTCCCTAGTAGCTTCAGCGTCGATCTCAGCTGCTGAGGATAGGCCGTTCATCTTCCTCTTATTACTCATGTCTCGCCTCAAAAGAACAGCGAAGACCACAGCTCCGACCACCAGGACCATCAGACTCCCGATGAGCGCCGATAGAACTGGCAGGTCCATACCAAGAATTTGCTCTGGTGCGTCTAAGTGGTGGCTCACTGGGCGCTTGCTCTGTAATCACATATAAACCATTGAAAAGGTGATGCTGAGGAGCCAATTTGTAGTCCTAAATATTGTTTAAAAGCTTACTCTATCGCCGATGCCAGTAGACGATACTTGTGCTCCAGTTTCGCGACGCAAATCTTCTTTAATTTCATCTGAAATGAAGATATAAATTAATATAATGTTGTTTATAGTTTCAGATAAAGGAAGTAGGAAACGTTTGTAGTGCCATCTTAGAATATCTTACCAACGTGACGCGCTACGGCCATAGCATCATACCCTTTGTTATTCTTCTCAACTTTGAATGTAACTTCACTTGGATCAACTCTGAAACAAAAATTAGTTATTTTTCGAATATTATATCTGAATATGTAATAGGCATAAAAGTAAATAGATGAAAAAGTAAAAACTATAGATTTTAAAGTAGACTTTATTAAAGTTACCGGGGGTTTGTAAAAGTGTTTTTCTCTAAACCAAGCATTTCTTCTAGTCTTGAAATAAATGAGATGCCTTTCTCCCAGTCAGTTAGGAACCTGAGGCAAACCGATTATAACATCAATGGGAAAGTACCTTTACAATTGTTGCTGTTACACTTTAGCAATGTGAACATTCTCACCTGTTTTTGAACAAGACGTATGCGTATGACGGATCATAATCATAATCATTATGATCATGATCACCAGGCTTTTCTTCTTTTTCTACGGGCTGCACACCTTGTGCTGAAACATAAAAACAGACCGATGCTGTAAATAGGGCGATAAAATCACAAACGACTTTATACAACATCGATATAGAACTCGAAGCATGCATAATTATTCGTTTAGTGAAGAACAGTTCGAGTCAATAACATATCAATTGTAAAGGAATAAATAGCAAATTGAGTTCAAGAGACAAGATAGGTTTACAAACACTGAGTTATGATCATTAAGCAGGTATTGAAGGAAAACATTTTTCTTGTAAAGACAATAAAGCGCATAAAACTGAACAGGTGTCACGGGGGTAGGTAATGAATGCACAGATGATACTTATAAAACATATATTTATAAACATTGAAGCTGACATAGTGACAACATAAATGACACACAGAGCGGGCTCATAGAACATAGCCCAAAATCAACACATCGAAGAGTACAAAGGAAACGCCATAAAAAAAACATTTAGAGGTCATCCATCACACATAGGCAACATGTTGCATAGAGGACTGACACAGCCCATGCTTCGTGTCTCACAATAAACTAAAATGTGCTGAGGGAAACACTTAGTGCGGTGTTCTATACAAGACGTGGAAGTGCGAATAGTAAAAAAAATATACTTTAATTGAGATGCAGCTCTAGCCTGTTGCCTGACTCTATTCGAGGGAACATCGATAGGTATCTAAAACAGTTATCTCAGGCCGCTGTGACACTAACCTGTCACTGATTTATTGTGGTACAAAATCTTTAATGTTTTTGCGTCCAGGCGCGGCCCAGGCTTTTTAACATCGTCTCTTTCCCTACGCTTAAAGCCCCATTCGTTATTAAGCAAATCTTGAATATCCTCGGGGTAAAATTTTGGACTTTCACCTGAAACATCGTCGGTATATGTAACACCATCGGTCTGGTATGAGTCTTTGATACGGGTCGAAGTTCTTGATATCAAGGGGCTTATGTGAAAAAATAGCCAAGAACTAAAATAACATATTGATTAACTGAGAAGTACAAATTAGAGAAATTAATTTAAAATGTTAGTACCTACGTCTATACTTCAACAAAATGAGTGTGATAATGTTGCTGTTGTACCTACAATGCAAACGAAGCAGAAAGCAACACAAATTGCCGTCTTTACACGGAGGATACTCTATGTCGTCAAGTGATGCGATCATGCGATACATGTAACTCACCTTGCAACTCGTCTGCCCTGAGTGGCCCCCCTTCAGCGTAAAGGGCGCCTTGTGGCTTTTGCTTAGAATCAATGACATCTCGCCAGTAGTTCATGAAGTATTCCTCCATTTGTTTCGAATGTTTAGCGTCTAGCGCGGGCGAATTATCTGCAGCGTTACATTATAACATAAATAAAGCATTTGAATAACAAAGCAAATATTTCATACAGATATTAGTATTACCTTTGATATGATAAGGGTCCAGCTCCCCACTGCCAGCATCAATGGGAAACTCATCAATTCCGTCTTCATCTATGTAGACCCTTGGTTCAGGTAATTCACCCGGATTCTCGTATTCAAAGGGAAAGTGTTTCTCAGCAAAACTCTGTTTATAATTCTTCCAAGCATTGGAACGAATTTCTTCGTCCAAAGGAGAAAACCTATTGCTCGTGATATATTCCGCAGTGAATGGTGGAGCTTTAGTTTTGTACTTGCGGAAGTGCGCTCCCAAACGTTCTTCGTCAGAGTACGCCATATTGGGTTCATTTTCACCAAGAATGTCAGAAACCGATTTTTTCTGTTTATCAATTAAAACCCTAGGCACAGAATTTGCATTGTTGTTTGGCCTTCGCTCTTTTTCAGCTAAAATTCGTTCTCTGAATCCTGAAAATGGTAGAATAATGGGGGACTCCTCGCTTCCTCCCATTAACATCAAATTGCGTATTTTGTCACTCGGTGTTTCGCCATCCATTGGTTCGTCATCTTCTACGAACAATAAAAAGATCTCATTATTTATTTACTTATTCAAAGATTTTTTTTTAAATGTTAATATAATTTTACCTTTGGGTATGTAGGGAGTTGGGTCATCGTCGGGCGTCAAAGGAGGGCTATACACCTCATTTGCAAAGTTCGAATCTGAGATTGGTGAGTTAGGCATAAAGCGTACATACGCTGTCTCATCGGGATCAATCTGTATTTTAACACGAATAAAAAGGGCATTATTCATCAGGACATTATATTATGATCCGTAAGTATTCATTTATAAAGTGCAACTTACTTCTTCGGCATTTTCTTCGGAATTATCTTCGGTGTCGGTACTTAATTTAGGGTCAGCAAAGTGGTCACAAATTTTGGTATTAACAGTAGCTGGATCGCTGGAAAAATAAATTCGTTAATGTTTGATCACGGAACAATCGCTCACAGCTCGAATGCCATTAAAGAAGTTAAACTATTGACAAAACATTAAGGTGGATGCGCAAGGGTAGCCCGCGAAATTTAAATTTTCTTACGTTTATTGCAATTTGCAGGTCATTGTCAGGTTGTATGTTGATGAAAATATGAATCGCGCCAGTAACACGTATGGAGTTACAGAATTATAATCGTTCAAATCATCAATATAGCTCTACAAGTTCATATAATCACATTCAATAGCTATTTCATGAAAAAGTCACTCTTTGAGATTATATGAACTTGGAGGGTTGTACTGATGATTTGAATGATTATAATTCTGTAACTCCATAAGTGTTACTGGTGCGATTCATATTTTCATCAACATACAACCTGACACTGACCTGCAAATTGCAATAAACGTAAGAAAATTTAAATTTCGCGGGCTACCCTTGCGCATCCACCTTAAATTAAAATTAAATAATTCAGAACGTATCTGAGTGAGAAGGGACTATAAGGAGTTTATGAATACTTAATGCATGCTATTGAATTTCCCGTATCAGCTGTACGTCGTATTGACGTTTCAAGCGGGAATTTGTTCAAAGAATAGGGTATGTACAATTGTACATGGTTGTGGTTTTTCTGGTCAACGTGGCAGCCGCAGCATGGGAACGTATGAAACATAGACTCTCCCGTTTTGGATCGTTCCTATGTAAAGCAGCCCAAACCCATAGTCCTCACTCGCCATGTTGACCAGAAAAACCACGACCAAGATACTACTGATGTAAAGTAAAGTGTGCTACAACTAACAGGTCTTGGCGCAGCGTGTACAGCATGGCTTGCAGCACGCACTGCGTGTACGCATGCTCCCAGCGGTAGCCACGCGATGCCAGCCGTTGTAGCTCGCCTTCGAACCACTGCAGCTGCTCCGAGCTCATGTCATACCTGGACAGGGGTGAGGATTAAAGGATTTAATAGCATTTCTAGGAAGACAATTGAAAAATATGTACACAATCGCCTAGGGCTTCGTTTTATGACCGACGTCGCTGGACGCAGGTCGTGCGTAAAAGTTAAATTCAAAAATATAGAAGAATCTTAATGGAAAGCGTGAACTTAATGAGAAGTATGACTGTCCAAGTTAACTTACTGATAAAGTGATCCTTCCTCCACTTCCTTCTCGTATACCGGTATACATTTACCGAAGGCGAAATCTGTGGAGGATAATTGGAATCTGTTATAATCTTTATGGATTTATAAAATAAGATAATTGAATATGATACTGTAAGTAAAAAAAAATTATTTTAATTACTATTGATTTATTGAAGAGAGCTAAAAATAAATCAGAATTCATGAAATAGAAATTCAGACCTGTATCTTTCCATATTTATGTTGGAAATCAAACCGCAGACACTCTGTTATTATAGGGCATTTGGTTTAATTGTAAAAAGGTTTTACATTATAAGTTGACTTACCGTCGTAGCACCATTCCACCCCCTCCACGCATAATGATGCGCTGAATAAGCAACCTGGACAATGAAAACAATATAATTATAAAATTCTAATCTTTTTAAATGCATCGATCGATACTTAATTATTAAAACCGCAACATGTTCTTCACCCATCCTTTCACGGTATGAGTTTAACATTTAGTTCTAGGCTGCCAATCTTTTTAGGAAGTGTTGCCGTTACGGATTACAGATCAGTCTACCATGGAGAGGAAGCCTGAATCCCAGCCGTGGGAACATTATAGGTCGATTGTCCTTTGCTTGCAAGATGATGGCGGTTATATGCAACTGTAGGTTGCAGATTGGAGTTACTCAGAAAGAATACCTATGGGGGATGCGCTAAGGTAGCCCATATCTTTTCTTACGTTGAATTTCGCAGGCTACCCTAGCACTTCCCCCAACTGATCCTGTGCGGTACTGAGAGCTTATATGAATACCTACGTTGTCCTAAAAGCATTGAACCCTTGTACATGAGTAAACGGCATCTACTCGAATGTATAAGGTTTTCACTTGAAACATCTGCAGAATTGAAAGGGGACAACAATGAAGATCAATACGGGTCTAAAGAATAAAAAGACTACAAAGTGTGTTCGTAAGAAAATCTAAGCTTCAACAGTTACAAGTGATCCGCACGTCTGCTTTGAAAGGTTTAAAATAAGCTTTGTTCAAAGGTGTTGTAACGGAGACGTAATATGCAGTTTGTAAGATTTTGTACACTTTATCAAGTATGGAATACCCCCTAGGTGTTTTGCCACAAGGATCAGGTAAGTAAAGGGATTGTACCGGAATCAAAATTCTTTAATGCGATGCTATTTAAAGGAGGTTCCCTCTTTTAAATAGCCGCTCGATTTCCCTCCAGATAAACAGATATTGTGTGTATACTTCCAACGTAAAGTGATTTGTGTTCTGTGTCACAAAATTGAAACTGCACGTAAAGGTTCACAATCCTGCCGGTATCGATATTGTGAACCTTTACATGCATGTTGCTGAAAGTAGGAGCACGTGGAGACACATCATAAAGGCGAAAGTTTTGAATCCATGACGTGGTCATGACCCCCAGCATTGGAGTTATGACAGTGTGTGTATTTCAAACATCGTTCTGACCTCACATTTATTCAAAACGATCTGTTGTATTCATGTCTGCGGGACGTTTATACATATGACGCTAACGTTATGATAAGTTTTGGGGTCCCTAAGCTGTAGCGAAATAGCACTAGGCCCGTGCAGATTATGGTCCACTCCCTCTCATAAAATGGAGGCCTGTGTTCCAGTTATAGGGAAAATTATAAGCCAGTTGTGTTTATGGTAATTTGTAGTAGACTTACCTATGTTTCCATCGGCATGCGAGGGCGCCAGCGTGCAGAGCAGCGCCAGCGCCCAAAAAGCCTGTCGTATGGACAGGCGGCACATTACATCTGTGAACAAAAAACATATAATTTGTTCAATTCTGTTTTGGTCAAGGTTTGTCCCTGGATGACCAAATAAACGAGGACGAAGCAAGGAGGATTACTAATATAAGGGTCGTAGCCGGCGGTGGCGCGTTGACGTTCGGAAGTTTCTTCTTTCCCCATAAGTACTGTATATGTGTATTCTTTTGTGAAATTTCAATAAAATCAAATCATAATACCAAATTGCTTAGTCCACCTTATGGAGCGTAATTTTCATTATTCGAAATGGAGATTGTTTTTTTTTTAAATTCTACAATGGTGTAAATCTAGATCTGAGTAAGTAAGGTAGCTACTAAGATGAATTCGGCGTGAATCATTTACTTAACCAAGTGATCTTACTTAGGATGGGTAATAATGAAAAGTCAGTTTAGGGTATATTCTGGAATATTTTACTACATACCTAATTTACCTAATACATAAACCTCTTTACGCAGAAACTATTGTGGCCCACAGTGGACTCAAAGTAACGACTAAAGTTAAAACCTGACCCTTTCCATTCCCCTGACAAACAACGTAAAGCGATTAGGGTAAAATTCTCTTTGTGTCGTAGTTGTAAGTAATGGTCTGACTCCTGTCCAAAATGAACGCTAAGACATGATGACGTTGCTAAAACATACAAAGAAATTTAGACCGTAACTGCTCGTAGTTCTGGAATAACACGCTTTAGTTTGCAATCGACTATTAACATTATTTTCATAGATTCTTCCTATATAAAGCAGAGATCAAAATCATTGCAGATAACATCTCGTGTGTCTACAAAGAAAGTAACTGGAGTGGAAAACTAAATGAAGGTCTAGCGGGGCAATATGTCGATGTAGGTATTGTTAGGAGCAGAAACTTCGATCGCGAGCAGCTCAGAGGTATATAATGTGATAGTTCTACATAGTAAATTGGCGACACGTATGTAAAGACACTACAGCTGCGAAAATATCGGGCTGTTGCGACTTTGCAGTTGCAATATTGTTGCAATAAGTTGTGTGGTATATTATATTAACTTGAAATTATTACTTAGTTACTAACAGCCGTGTCTATAGTCAAGTTAAACGTTTATGTAATTACTTATGAAAATATTTTTATGTAATAGACAAGAATTTAAACAAAGTAAGAACTGTCAAAGAAACAAAAAATAAAATTATTCTAACTTTTGACAATTCTAACTACAAGCAATTACTAAACTTTAAAAATCGTATCTTAAATAATGACATTTAATCAAGTAAACAGTTTGACTTGTTTATAGATACTGTAGTAACCCCCTTATCTATAGTCAATTTAAAGTAATTACTTGAGTCTAAGTGATTACAGCAAACATTTTTATGCAATAGAAAACAAGAAATTAAACGAAGTAAAACGCCAAAGAAAGCAAAGCTAAGAATTTTAACTTTTGACAGTTCTAACTTCAGCAATTATTAAACTACATAATAAAATCGTATCTTAAATAACGACTTTTACTCAAGTAATCACTTTGACTTATTTATAGACACGGGTGTAAGAGTCTTCGATTCACGATTGAATTTTAAATTTTCATAAGATAAAAAGGGAAGGAAGTAAGGGGGAAGGATATAGGGGTGACCTTTACCCCGCAGTAGGGTATACAAGGCAATTAAAAAAAAAAATGAAAATAATAAGTACCTAAACCTTTTTTTAATTTTCATGATTCCAAAACCCAACGTTTTAATAGATGCTTGACGTTAATTTCTAATAAGTACTCGACTCCGTCTCAAATCAAATTTTATCCATTAATTATAAAGATGAGTTATAACACTTATAACTGATATGAGCCTTAGTTTGTCTAATCACTCTGACTCCCGCTGAAAAAGTCATAGCGTCTATAAATACAATTCAATCTTCTGTCAACTCAAAGAGAAATATGCGGTTAAATCCAAAATCAGAGTGATAGATAAAGCCTTCGAGCCATCTGTCTTTGTTTGGAGCTACACGACCTACATCCCTCACCTCAGAATGGCGAATTAATTCCGAAGGGAGGAGACACAGGCCCGTGGGCGTCTTTATATTAACGTTCTACTAACACCGAGGACCACTTGTTTATAGAATTAGAACCAAATTACTTATTCACGGACCAAACTCTGAAAATTTGTAGGATTTTCTCGAAGAAAATTCTCAAAGACTTTATGTTGTTATGGGAGAATTTTAATATCAACGATTGGATAAGGATTCGCGGAAAAATGTTTTTGAAGTTAGTATAGTAAGAAAATGTAAAATATTAAAGAAGCAGTGTTACTGACCTCTCATTTGGGCAGTTTGGAACGGATGAATTTGAGAATAATACACGAAAATCCACCACTAGATTTAGTATAAAACTGACATCACATAACCATTTGACTACAAGATGACCAGACACTGAAATGTCACGTTAGATACTAAACACATTAGTTACTAGGTATTACTTATTGTATAGGCATTAGTTACTTATCACCCACTATCATGACCTTAGATATCTGAGGGGCTATAACTCGCTTTTTGTAAACAAGGTAATTTCCCTTTAGAGAACCAAATATACCTACAGTCGTGTAATTACGCATTTTCGCACAAATCTAAAAACAAAACACAAAGTTTATAAACATTGAATGAACAATCTTAAAATAAACGAATACGTCAAATAAGAAATTCGTAGCAAAGTGCTACGAGGTTTTCACTTTGGCGTAGCACTTACATTACATAAAAATCTGGACGAGGCTAGATAATATTTCAGGCAATCTACAAAATATAAGATCCTATCTATACTATACAATAAGATTCGATGGTATCTGAGAATCATAAATGTGCTGAAACTGCAGCAGTATTTAAACAATTTATTCCAAAAGATTCTACTGCGTAGCAGCGGCGTTGTGAAAATTATATTGGTTATATTAATCCTAGAAACATGATTTTTAATTAACATGCTTTGATCTTGATTTTCCATGAATAAAACGACCATTTGTAATCAAACAAGTAGGTCTAATCCAAATCCAAGCAAATATACATATCATTTTTAAACAGACAGCGCAATATCTCGATTTTCCTTTGAGAGTGGTAATATATTCCCGGCTTCCGATTTATAACCGAGATGTGTTTACATTGCTACAAGTTGGATGTATTTCCTCGATTCAGTATTGAGTTATGACGTCGGTCACCGTGGGCGTAAGCTGGCGCGGGGCGTAGGCCGCTAGTGCTGGCCCAAGTCACAAGACACATCTCAGCGGTGAAAGCTTTAAAATATAACTTGCTTCTAAATGGAAATTTGTTTTTATCAGCAGTAAAAACATAAACATTTCCGTATTTTCAGGATGGTAGCAAAATGTTTATTTTATACTTTGTCCATTTTGTTTTCCACGAAACAAAATAAAAAACCTTGATTTTTTGATGAAATGTTTTTCAGTTGTTTTTTTTTTGAAACAGTGGTACGATGAGGTTCAACTGGAACGTTGTGCATGAAGTTAATGTTTAATTACTTGATGCCTAATGGCGGTAGTTTCGTACAAGTCTACAAGCCTGGCTTGCCCTTACTCTTCACGATGATAGAGTTTCTGAACAGGGGCCTTAGTCTGCTATTGCAATAGTGTCAGAATGGTCTATCATTGATTTAATAAGGCCCCTAGCCCACGGCGTATTGAAGCGCGTTCGAAACTCGTTTGACGTGCGTACAAAGGGTAATTCGTCTGCGCGTGGCCTTATTAAATCAATGATAGACCATTCTGACACTATTGCAATAGCAGACTAAGGCCCCAGTCCGCTTGCTGGAGTTGCTGGTCCACACAAAATTAAACGCTCCTAAAAATATCAACACTCGACAATGTTACCAGTAATAAATGTACAAAATAATTTACGGACATCGTCTGTACAACAATTAATTGAATAGGGCATTGTTTGAGAGTTAATTGCGAATAATTGTAGTCGCCGCGTGGCATTCATTGAACGCTGCAATATAAGCGTGGGCGGTGTTGCCGAGCTGTCGCTGTGCAGGTGACAGGCGTCCCTGCAGGTAACTAATTTAATAGCTACCTACTGGAAGCTCAGGCTATATACGTCCCTATGTATCTAGACTATCTAGCCTGGAAGAAACCATGTAGGTGTAAAGTTAGGCAGCTTTAGAACAGAATCTATTTTAACATGAAGTTTATTCTTGTAAGGTAAACAAGTTCGTGTCGTTCGTTCGTATGTTAGGTATGTTGTGTTCATGTGTTGTCCCCAAATACATACTGTCAGTAATGTCACATTGGAGGGAAAATCCATGTTACTTGGAAGTAGGTACAACAAAGATACACTCGTAATATGGTAAAACATTTGCAAAATTCTAACTTTATAATAATAATATAATTTATTAATTTTATGTTATACGAAACCTACCTTAATTATAGATTTTATGTTACGAAAACAGGGAAAAATTGTTGTTGAATGTTATTTATACCATAGTATCAACGTAAGAAAGGGCGTATTAATATAGATTCCCTGAAATAGCCTGAAACTTAAGGAAGCTGTGGATGAGGAAAAACTGTTGGAACTGAACTAAGAAAATTACAGATAATGCTATCGATATAGGAGAACTTATTTACCTAGAATGCCGTTAAACAAATCTCTTTTCCATAATAAATAGGGGGGGATACATGTTTATCTTCATCGAGTATATGAATTATGTAAACCTACTCTACAATTTCACTTCAATTGAAATAGATTTCAAAGAGTTTAATAAACTATAAAAGTCAAAGTTGAAACGTGATAAAGTAAACAGAGAATTCGATTCGCAGCACCACCTTATATTGCTTCGGACGTGAACTATCGGAAAATGCCAAATGCAATATACACTGAGTGCTAGCATCCACCCTTACGACTTCTATTTATTTATAGACACGTATTTGCTTCTCCTAAAAGGGATATTGCGTTATGACTTGATCACATCAATAGTGGCCCAGTTATTGAGTTAGTTATTGGAAAAATGGCTGCGAGCTGCCTACCGTCCCTTTCCACGTTTGATTTCTAGTCGAATCTATTGTTGGATGAAAATCTGATATTTCTTGCTCTGAGTAAAGAAAGTAGATCATTCATATTAAAACGCTTCATGCCCGATGTGTAACCAGGAACTGGAATTTTCTCTATTTAAAGGCAGATAGTTTAGTGATAAAGATAGCTCGGAAAATACCTACACAGGTACATTACAGAATAGAAGATTAGGGTAGTTGAATATGCAAAGGAAAAGAACGTGCTCTGGAAAACGATAAAACATCAGCAGAAGACTGCTGGCTGGATGGGTAAACGCATAACTACAGAAAAATGCAGTAAGAACCAAATGAAAGTTCCAACTCATAGGTACACATAGTACGAGTAATCAAGGTAGATTGGATTAAAAGTGCTGAATTCAATTGTAACGGGAAAGGTCACGTGTGGGCCGAGTGGGCTGGATAGCATACACGTACGTACGACCGGACTCCTGCAAACTGCTAATCCAATGATAACTAGACTAAACGGTAAAATCACGTGTACGTGTGTATATTATACCTACATAGCAAATACATGTTTAGGTTAAAGCATTCGCGTTTCTCTGGTTTTCTTTCGAAAAGTTCATGGATTCTGATGACCTCTAATGATCTACTCGACAATGATGTAGTTATCATCAGGTTTCAGAAATACAACGTTCATGAAATTAGATAGGTACATACTTAACGTAACTAGAGAATCTAATATTGCCTTTCTGTAAAGGGTAAATAATGTCCCGACGTCGGAGAAGATAGAAAAATATTAAGAGTCGAGTTCCCAATTATAATATCAAATGAATAAAAATTTGAATAAAGCACCTCCTTTTATCCCTAGTTAGGTTTTTTTGGGAAAGAAGTACGTTATAATAGAAATGGAAAAACTATAGAATTATCTATAAATAGAGTTAAGAATAGACAACCTTCAACAAACCTAAAAAACTTGAAGAAAAGTAAATTCTTATCCTTTAAAGCCTCACATGCCCATTTCTTTGAACGAGACCAACGTTATTAGGTATACCCACTAATAAAATATTCAAATGTCCCAAACATTATTTTTATTATCGACACGAATAAACGAGCTCTCACAAGTCACGGATTCATCGCTTAATGTGGCTGAAAACGTTCATAGGTTTAAATTATCAAGAAGTTACAAATCGATATAAAGAGTTGTAGGCATGGACTAGAATAATTAATATATGATTGTGCAGGCTTATCCTGAAGGCAGGGCAAGGCGGTTTAGGTGTTGGTACATATTGGCATGAGTGAAGATTGGTGGAGAAAATGTGTGTGAAAATTGCATCAACATTCAAAGACGTTTTCCCCATATAAGTGTCCATGCCTCTATTGTATGTTTACATTGATTGTATTGATGATATCCCCAATTAGGTATAAATATAGCTATATTTTGTCTTTACCTAAATAGAAGGTACAATTTGCTTTCCATCAACAAACTACATTTCCAACAGGGAGTTTTTTTAAAGAAGTTACGTATAAAATATTTAAAATATGTAGTTACTTACACTATCCAACATTTTCAATGTTTTGTAGTGTATTAGAATTGCCTTTTTCTTTGATTTGATTAGTTGGGCATGGAAAAGGCATTTCAGGTGTTAACAACTCGTAATTTATTGCATTTTGAAAGTTCACTGCTGAAGGGCCCCATTATATCACTTTAGTAATGAAGTAAGTTAATAAACAAGGGTTTATTGCCCCACTTTATATAATTGTAGAAGATTTACGAAAATAAACATGTATTCAAATAGAAAGATGCCTGCATACAAAAATAAACTTTGGTAGATATAACCTACATTTTCATTTAAATAATTATGTATGACAATGATTGGCCTTTGATATGGAATAGTAGGTACTTACCTACCTAAATAGGTACTAAGGTAGCATTAACTATTGATGTGAAGAATTCTACATGCTAATGGCTCCTTTTTCCTACCTACGCGACTAAATAACACTATTTCAAAACCTACACTTATTCGTGGTAAATACCACGAATAAGTTTAGGTTTTAGAAATGTAATTCAACAAACAATTTGTCTGATATCAACCCCAAACGCGTGGGAATAAAAGCTAAAATTGCGCAGATCGTAGATACAACGTTCTATAGTTTGTTATGTCGGATCCACTGACGTAGGCACTCATGCCCTTTGCCTCCCACGCGAATTGTATCTTGATACCATTTTTATGGCTAAATTTATTGAACATCAAGTGTAATTATCGTTATTAGATAGCTTTGTAACGAATATTTCCGCAAAATGAGCATATTTCATTAATTAACGGATGAATGACAGTGCACCAAGGGACTGCTTCGGTTCGATTACACTTTATCGATTGCGGTAGCTAAAATTAAACATGGAGACGAATAATATGAATTTAGGAACACAATCTAGAACTCACTCAAGCCTTTAGTTTATAAACAAACACTCACAGTCATAATGAATTGTTATGTGAACTCGTGTAACAGGTTTCCCGTTAATATGCAGATATGGCGACGACGACTGAAAACATGTAGGTGAACTGAAAGGGCGGGTCCTGCAAGCTAGGCTAGGTGTAATGATTGTTCTACGCACCGTTTAGAGCCGCCGATAACACTGGAACATGTTCGAGATACAGCTGATACACTTAGCCCTCTCACTGTGGACACTGAGAAACGGTTGGAGCGAGCGTCGGCGGTGCGAAGCCGCCAGCTGTGTGCCGCGAGGAGCCTGCGCACTCCGCTCTATCGATCCTGCGCCCGTCCATTCACGTGCGGCCACTTCGCCGCCTACATAACGACGCACCGACTCGCTGTTACACACCAATCATCATTAGATAACGCGATATTAGTACTGGACTCTCCGACCTGAACACTTGGGCCACTTCACTCCAACAACAATTAAGACTTAATCGATAAAGCTTTCATGAAAAAGCTAGTTTCCGATTATCTCAACTATTACGTAATGATATAATTATCGTTTCAGTCTAGTCCTAGCTTAGCTAGCTAGCTATGCAGTTAGACTACGTATATTTTAATCGGGGGATCACGTTTGAGTAAATACAAGCATGTTAGGAGGCGGCATCGCTCACGCTAAGTTATCGGCACCACCCTGCATGTAAATGACGTAGTTACGATAACACGGCTTCGGGCCGCGCCAATGTAGCTCTAACTCCTACCACTACAATAGACATCATTAATTATTTATGTGCCATTTACTTGTCGCTACTCGTAGGACTTCGGTTACCTGTTTTGTAGGTAATTAATGTTCCATTTTAGGTAAATACTAAATTAGAGATATTATGTTACTTAGGCTAATAGGCGAATTATGAGCGTATCTATTGCACCCACTCATCCAAAAAGTTACAATAATAAATTGTCTGCTTCATAGGTAAGTACATCTCGATTCCTTGGAAGTTTCTGAAATTGTAGTAAATGTTGGTGGGTACCAACTCTGTAGAAATACATTATTTGCTGCAAATTCTTGATGTGTAGTTACTATATAGATTTACTGTATCGTTTTACAAAAGTACCTAGGTAGGTAGGTAGACAGATGTAATGTAGCTAAGTACCTCCCTAGTATGACAAACAGACGAACTTGGTCTTCACTAAGTTATGTAGAGCAGATAACATAGATATAGAGAGCAATTTCAACGCTGTGACATGCATACATAATTCGCCGACACGCTTCCACATGGACATGGGTTCGTCAGACGCACAGATAATAACTGCTAAGTTATACACAACTTGAGCTTGGGGCAAAAGTTAATGAAATTGCTCTCATTGGAGTATTATTGCTTTTCTATGGAAAGTAGACTCTACACATTATCACGTTTACAGCGTCGACAAGGCAACGACATTTGTAGTTGTGATGGGAGGGAGTCCATGTGGGTATGACTGGTCAGTTTCCCTCACTCGTCGCCAGTTTCCTTGATTAGTCAGTTTCGCTGATTAGACAGTTTTGTGAAATAGACTTGCGTCGAGAAATGCGTCCATTCGACAGTTTCCAGTGTTTTCGATTCGACAGTTAGGTAGCTACACTCCCCGCCGCGGGAGACGCACCGGGCGTCGGGGGCCACGTGGTGGCCCCCGGCCACCGTAGGCGCGGGCCTGTGGACGGTGAGCTATGGGCTAGCTCGCCGTCCGTCCGTCTTATGACGACAGGCCGTGTCGACGGCGCGTTCGTGTTCCACGCGCGCCTCAAGGAGAGTCAGCAAACAGGGAGGGCCAGGACCGACGCCTGCCAGGGTTGCGGGACTGTTCGAAAGAGATACCGCGGCCCTGGAACACAAAGGGCAAAGGAAGGAACATGGATGGGTTTTAGTCAGTAAAAGTCTGACACTCCCTCCTGCTCAGCCCAGAGCGGGAGGGGTTATTTGATGATTTCCCATCGGTAAAAAAAAAAAAAAGGTAGCTACACTCAAGAAAATAAACAACAAACTTAAACAAACTTAGGTCGATTATTTTGTTTTCTGTAAGGATTTTCCTAACGGAAATCTAAACCCATCTTGTATTTTTAAATTCACAGTTTACTATTAGGTACCGATAGATTGCCCGGTTAATCAGTTTCAACCTCAGAGAGCTGTTGCGCTGCGAATCTGCAAGTCGTCATTCAAAAAAAATAATAGGTAGGTACCGATAGGTATTAAAAGAACACAAACTTCTATGCGATCTATTCAATCTTTTTAATTCTAAATTACTCCACCCGCCATCGGTTTTCTGACAAAGTAACGTCGCCATGGCCATGGGCTTCTGTGCTAAAGCCGCCACTATCTCCCTTTGGTACCTGCTACCTCGCTCGCAAGTCAAGTACCTACGACAAAAATCGGGTCAGATCAAGTAAAATTTGTACTTCCGCTCTACCTTAAACCGCCACGCCATCGGCATCGGTAACATTCATTTGTCTATTCAAACTGATTAATCAACGAAACTGGCGAATTAAATAAACTGACTGAGTGAGGTTATCTGTCCACTGATACGTGGACTCCTCAAAAGTTGAGGGTGTTTCAACTGGGCCACTTTCTACTAAGAATCAAAGTAAGTAATTTAAACACAGACAGTCTCTCTTATTCCTCAGCAGTTATAATACTCGTAGGTACCTACTGAATACTATAATAAAATAATTATACCTACTGCTACTAATAGAAGCTTTACTAACACATGACAAGAAATAGAATTAGATAGGTAAGTACCTAAGGAGTTTCGCGCAAACAGTCAATTCATTCCTGCAGGCTGTAGAGATGTAGGAGAGATTTGCGATATCGTCTGCATCTTGGTATGTGAATACCAACATGACCAACATCAAATATGTAGGCAATCTACTTTAGGCACTTACCTACATCAGTCTGTAGATTTACTGAGTATCGTGAGGTGGAGCTTATAAAATCTTACAAGTATTTTTCGGAGCAGCAATCAGAAACGAGAGGTAGACGTACCCGAGTACCTATAACCGCCTACGCCTACCTATGCTTGAAGATGATTCTGATGCAGTTCTTATTTTACAACACATTGCAGAAAGGCGCGATGAGTTTCATAATTTTAACCTACGCATTTTGCAAGTTTCCAGAAGAATTAATTTTTGCGTGTATCCTGGCACGAATACATTATGAGTTAACTGTCGTTCATGTTATAAGAAACTAATTATTATTAGGTAGGCACATATAGGTTATTGTTGACGGTAAAAGTTGTAGACAAAGTAAGTAAAGTAAAGAAAGTAGTCGTAGTCAGAGTCAGAACAGACCGATTTTTATGATGAAAACCTATGTACCTTTCATTACAAAACAAAAGGTAGGTACCTAAAATGTAGTATACGAAAGGGACGCCACCAGTAGAAGTTAAGAAAGTCGCCATCCCGTCCCTTGTTTAACTTGTCAAAATAGCAGCTTTTTACTGAGTGCATATTATTATGAAAATATATAAGGCACACATTTTTTTTCAATTTTTTGTCTGTCGTTCTGTCTGTTTGTTCCGGCTAATCTCCGAAACGGCTGGACCGAATTTGACAGGACTTTTGCTGGCAGATAGCTGATGTTATAAGGTCTAACCTAAGCTACATTTATTTTAGAAAAATAATTAGGGTTCCGTGCAAAAAATTAATTAAAACTCGAAATATTATTACCTACAAATATTTTTTTATAATAATTTCACGCGAACGAAGGTCGCGGGCAACAGCTAGTTGTAAAATATAATGACTACCGTTTCCTTGCAGCCTGTTATAATGAGTGGGCGCCCCCATCTACCTACAAGCGGGTCCAATTGCGAAGCCTAAAATAAGTAGGGGTTTGCGGGTAGGTCTTCCGCAATGTTGGCAATACGATTGCGCATTCAACAAGTGACAACTTGACAAAATCCTCTTTTTATTAATACTAAGATAATTATTGTGACCTTTAAAACGTGTGATACAATTTTCACAGAGGGATGTTAATTAGATACGTGTCACGTAAAAGTGGGTGTGTCCTAATTACGGAAGGAAGTTGAGATTTTCTTACGAAATTCATTTCAGCAATTTTAGGAATGGAGTTAAATAATTATGCCAAAAAAAGTGATCAAAATAAATCTTTTGACCTAAAAATCACTACATAGTATAAAACAAAGTCGCTTTCTGTGTCCCTTTGTATGCTTAAATCTTTGAAACTACACAACGGATTTTGATGCGGTTTTAATTTTAATAGATAGAGTGATTCAAGAGGAAGGTTTATATGTACACATTGCACCCGTGCGAAGCAGGGACGGGTCGCTAGTAATAAATAAACTGAAATGCATTGTCGAAAACTAATATGATTTATAATGTGATGTGTGTGTGTGTGATTCAAAATAAATGGGTAAAACAATAAGGTTTTTTTATGAAATAAAAGCCAATGGGTATTTAGGATGTCGACAAACTCTTTTATTAGTGTCACTGTCATCCAAGTAAACTTAGAAGATGCTGAAGCATATTTACAAGGTCTGTACAATACTGTACATTTTTTATACAGGTTCCACACTCCGACGGATTAATATGTGATATTACACACGTTTTATGACACTTTGTATGTGATGGTGGCATTCGTCCTACCTTTACGTAGCGCAACTGCTTCGTAAGCGTTAACGCAGAGTAAACGAAACGTCCACGACGGTTACGGTTAGGGTCCGTTTCCACTAAGCAATTCGACGCAGACGTAAGAGACTCCTCGCGCGTGTTCGAGGATGCGCGAAGGCCCAATTTTGTACTTAAAGGCAATACTGATGCAGTCCTTTATTCAGTGACATCAAAAAAGTACCCTAGGATTTTTCCGCATAGTGGAAACGAACCCTTAAACATATACTCAGAGCAACGATACCGGGTGACTGCATTAGTAATTATGTTGTTACCGCCACACTGAGCATACAATTTAAGACTCAAATGAGACATACGTTAGACTCATTTAGGCGACGTAATTACGAGTTAGTCTCGACTGTCCCCATCCTTCGAGTGTATTGTTCAAGTTAAAAACGTTATTAGTCTTATAATAAATACAATAGACTCTGTTATCTTCCAACGTGTACAATAGTGTTAAATGCCAATAAAAACGTGGAATAGAAAAAATAAAAACACTATAGGTAAAACTTGCCTTATGTTTGCTTAAATCTACATTTTTATCAACATCGAATAATTACACCGGATCTGCACGACACTGAACTTGAATAATATTAGTATCAGACGCATATAAAGTACCTACATAAAGTACGGTACCAGCATAGCGGTAGAACTTACTGAACAATACTGACTTATATTATATTAGTTTGACGTCATTTACGTATCCAAATGTAATAAGATGAGTTTGGCGAGCACCTCAGGCATAGATTTTACTTTTATTGCATAATTTACATAGTATTTCATATTTAATATGAAATTTCTATCATACATATAGTATCATTTGAAGACATTAAGATCTTGAACACTGGTTTCTCTTAAATACTCACTACTTATTTTCGTTGTTTTACATAGCTGCATTGAAACGCTCAAAAACACAATTATCTAGAAAGTAATGTTTCCCGATCCGGCAATACGAGGCAAGCTTAAATCACTACAAATAAGACGAAATAAATAGTTACAAAAATGACTTAAAAACGTGCCGGTGACGTAGTATCTTAGCTTTTGTCCAACTAACTAAACTAGCAGGTACTTATTGGTGAGGCACCGTGTGATGTTGTCCGACTATCACCTAACTAAATAAATAGCACACTAAGACCCGGTTTATAAAAGCTTATGTAATTTGTTCAGTTGCTACATCTCAATTATAATCAAATCAGCATGGACGTGGTCCGTAAACGGAAGTGGAAATATGTGAGAAAAGGGATGGCGTTATACAATATGTTAAAAAACCATTTCCGATCCGAAAGAGGCTTATAGGTATACTCCCGGATAAAATAAGAAAAATAAAATATTCGTGCGAGTAAACATATTAATGAATTTTAAAATGCATGTTTTTGTCCCAAATTACCAACGTTTGCATTAATTCCATCAAACTTTTAAAAAGTGACAACACCATCTTCGGCAAAAAAGAACAATTGACGATCGAAGGTACTTATACCTTCGATCGTCAATTGTTCTTTTTTATGACGTCACCAGCGACGGCTCGCGCCCGTGTGTTGCCATATAAGTTTCCTAATTTTAGTACATTTTATTTAATTTTCATTGGGATATTCTTTTTTTACCTGTTCTTCAAAAAGGATTACTTATCTAATCTCGTTACCTAATAATACCCTCACGGATCGGACAGGTTTTTTTTAACATATTGTATTATTACTAGTAAAGCTCCTTGTCTTTTCGAACCGAAATCATAATAACTTTTACCACTCTGTATAGGGTCCTAATTTCATTGGTTCACGAAAATACATAACAACCAAACTGCCGGGGATTTGACAACAGATTAAATTAAACAAGCTTCCATGAACAGGATAAACGCTAAAACTAATAAAATGAGTAAAGATGAGTAATACATGTAAACATTGTAAAAATTGTAAACACTCCTGGCTCATTCAAATACTAAACTATTAAAACCATGTTTACATCGAGATGACGATTATGCATGCTGCCAATATCGCCTTAGAAAAGCTATCATGCATGCGATAAAACAATTAGCTTTCTATCGAATTAACTACATTTTCCAGCACTTTCATAAAATCTACTGACATCGTTTTCATTGAACAGTGAAATAATCAACATTGTTTATAATCCACATTAAGCTACTTTTAAAGAAAAAAATAACATAGATACAAGTCTTTCTGTTAGCGTCCGTCATACAATATCCATATTCTGCAATATCAAAATGGAACCGTAGTATTAAAAATAACACTCCGCAGTATAAATCGCTTTGAGATTACCTAAAATACAAATTTACAGATATATTATCATTCGAGTTACATGAACAGAGTATAGTTACAGTATTAATTATATATCAATGTATCAAGTTGCATACTGGGGTCCGTAATACATAATTTTGTTTACATAAAAGTGTGAGTGAAACAGATATAGATCAATCAAATGATCTTGGTTTGAGGATTAACAAAAATAAACTTACTACGATCAAATGATATTAAGGATCGTCTCACGATATTCTTGGGGTTCATTTCGAAATGCTGTCAGTCTTATAAAATTGACATTTCAGAAGACTATGATATTATTTACAAGAATAACTAATAATTTCGATGTATGTGCATTTTTCTTCGTACATTTAAACCTTATCTACGAAACCATTTGCTGAACGAACTCTCGAAACTCGCGCAACTCCTAACGCGTCTTGTGAAATGTCAACCTGTAAATCAGTCGAAATTTTGTTTTATGAATTTAAAAGGCACAAAGATAATATCATTGGATGGTAACATAACATAGGTCTACTTTGCAACATTTTTCTAAACTGATTTGTGGAGAACTATTAAACTATACTACTATTATTTAGGCTTAGGACAGGGCGGCGCGGGTCGATGCGGCCGCGGGACCGATTCTTCGTAAACTTCGTCGTATAGATTAGCGTTGGAGTAGACAGGCTGCGCCGCATACACGCTGCGTACCGACGGCTCTCCGATCTCACTGTAGAAGTTACTCGCCGTGTCGTTCACCTCGTCATACAGCGCCTCCCCGCGAGACGTCGATGCGATACTTCCGCCGTAAAATCCATAATTCGAATAATCAACGTTCTGATACTTGTACGCAGAGTAATTCTTGGAATTCTCCACACAATCGCTGAAGTTCTGTAACTTTTCTCCTTCCTCTTCGTACTTGGGCACGTAGATGTTTTTCTGGTAATCACTGCTCGTGTTAGCTTTCGAAGGCGTCGATAGTTTCGTGTAATAGTCTTTTGTTTCTAATATAAACTGCTGTTGAGCTGGAGTGATGTCGTAGTTCTTGTATAGAGGGATGTCGTTATACTTTTGTTCTCCTATTCCGTTATTCGCGGGTGCAGCTGAAGTCGAGGGTGCATTGTACATGGGCTCACCATACGGATAGTCACTGTTATTACTTTTAGATCTTAGATTTAGAGATTCTGAAATTCTGTCGTCCAGCGACATTTCTGCCAGCGATGCTGATACACTCGGTACCACATTTCTTTCTAATGAGAGAGCATTATTCATTGCGTAGGTCGACGGTAAATTACCGTAAATATTATTAACGTTTGCAGCAGTACTAGTCGATGGCGCGTTATTATAAATAAAAGATACGTCCGCACTAGTGGACGCCGAGTGGTTGTTACTAGCGTATCTGTGAGATTCTTGTTTTTGTTGGCTTAGATTAGATTCGTTTTTAGTTATTTCGTAGTTAGATCTAGTTGCGTTGGAGCTGGGCCAGAACTGCGATGTGTCGAAGGGGTCTGGTTGTGCACCCGCCTGCGCGGTGCTCCTGTGCAGAGGACTCGATAGATTGTCGAGCGACTTGGCACCGTAGAGATTACTATAATTTTGAATACTGTAACTTGCAGATAATCCGGGTAAACTTTCTATGCTCTGCTCGCCCCAGTCGCTGTCGAGCCCTGCAAAACCAAAAAAAGATTTATTTATTATGAAAATATAAAATGTTAACAATTTTATCGAAACAAAATGTGTGAATTTAAAACACAGATAGCAAAAAAAAAACTACTTAGACTAACATTTAAGACAAAAAGGTGGTATGAGACAAAATGAGAGAAAGATAAACAGGTTGAGAATCTTAAATCGTGTCTATTTACTACTTGATTGGACGAATGACGATAACTTACCAATTTCCGGTACATCTATTGGCTCATCGAGTATGGACACAACATTCTGACTGTTTGGTGAAGATTTTTTGACAGGTGTACTCAATCTTGTGGCAGGGGGTAGATCCAAATCAATTAATATATCTTCTTTTACTGAAATCAAGAAATAATAACCTGAGTAAGAAATGTTAAATGCATAATATATGTTTAGTTTTTGTGATGTGACTTAACTGCAGAAATGTGGGTGTACTATAAGTTCACCTCGACCACCATCGGTGAAAAACAGACGATGTTATTCAAGTGACCCTGTTCACCGAAACTAACACCATTTTGAAGAACAAAGTGGACACTATCTCCTCTTCACGAAATTCCTTTGGCACTCTTTACAACACTTTTAAGCATTCTACGATTTATAAATACATTTAAGTCGTATGCATTACAATAACCCAACCACTGCAACTTCTGAACATTACAATAATTGTGTACTCCTCTACATTAGAATAAGGTTACATACGACTACTACTTTAACTACAACACTACCCTACTAAGTTCACAATGATATTCACAGTTTACCTAATCAGTAATTTACGCCTACGCCCACCATAAACAACTGTTTTGCGGATACCTAACACAATATCTACTCGCGAAACCTTCAGATAGACTGACATAACGTGACTAACCCGAGTGATACGCCCCGTGTCGCTTCGTGATCTGTAGCGATTACCTTCAGCGTGGTCACGTATCACAATATACTGTCATGTTGACCTTATGGTTAGCGCCGCGTGACGTCATTTCAGACGTATAGTAGATATTTTACAAACTGTCTACATTTTACAATACCTAATTACACTTGTAAATATTATGGTTATTATTTATTACAATCAGTGATTCGAATAGGTAGAGCTAATGTACCTAAAGTTCAAGCAAGGAACAGAAACGAAAAGTGTTCCTTACGACTAAACATTTTTTTCTGAATAAGTATTTCTGAAACTCTGAAATGTCTCGGAATAAGTTAAGTACATTTAATAATAATGTTATTTATTAATCAGTACAGTAAACTAATTGAATTCATTATTTTTCCTTTTTAACAGACTTCGATAGCAAGGAGAATGTTCTCAAAAAGTTACGTTAGTTAGTTGTTTACGTTTAGTTCCAATAATTGTACAAAATGAATAAATGGTATGAAAACCTATAAATTGTTTTTTTTTTACCTTGATAGTTCTAACTATTAAAGCTGGTATGAAAATTAAAGTAGCTTGCGCACTTACGGCGTTCAAACGAAGATGAGAATTTTTTAAACAATAAAAATCGTGCATTTCTTTTTTAACCAGTAAATGAATTCGATAGTTGTTTTACTTTATTAATTTTAGTTGTAATTAAGTATCGGAACAAATATTCCGAAAAAAAAAAAATATCGTAAGGATGTCTCCACTTTCGTTTCTGTTCCTTGAACTTTAGGCACATTAGCTCTATCTATTCCGATCACTGATTATAATAATACAAATAAGTGTCTGTTTGTAATATCAAAATAACAGCTGTTTACTGAATGCGTAATAAAGTATACATAGACGGCACCTAAAACAAAAACACATATATTTTTGTCTATCTGTCTGTTTGTCCCGGCTAATCTCCGAAACGGCTTACTGGCATATAGCTGATATTAAAAGTTCTAAAATAGGCTACTTTTATTTTAGAAAAATAATTACGGTCCCGTGCATAAAAAAATAAAACCTTTGAAATTGTTAACAAAATCCGATTCAAAAAGAGAAGTCATTTTAATATAATAATTTCACGAGAACGAAAATCGCGGGCAACAGCTAGTTTATTATAAAAATAAAGCATATCAAATAGGTAGGCGAAAATTTTAGTGTACCTACTCTTTTAACTTCACCAACTGTGTAAAACTCCGATATAACAGGATTAGAATATTGCGATTAAGAAGGTAAAAATTCAATTGGGCCTGCGTTAATTTGGATTGAGGTCCAATCAAACTACTACTTACTTACGTACTTTCAAAGAAAAGAGGACTCTGTCCAAGAACTGAAAATGTTATACGCTGATTATGCCATGGGCAAAACTTCAGTCTCTGCTGCTAAAAATTGTCTAATGCAAAAACCACTATAAGTTTGCCCGATCAGTGGATTGAATCCAGTTCTACTACTACTAACTAAGGACTACCGAAGAAAGCTAAACAAAAAAATGATTTCCTTTTCTAATTCATACCTTGATTTAAACTCTTAGAATGTGCTTCCCTGGTGCTCCTAGCTCGCTCCTGGTTGAGTGTTGCCACTCGATCGTTGGTGAGCTTGTTGTAGTTGAAGTGTTTGCTGCCGGTGTTGCCGCCGCGCGTGGAGGGCGGCTGCGTCGACTCGATCGTGCGGCGCTTGCGCAGCACCACGCCGGCGTCGTCCGGCACGCCGTTAGTGGGGAGAGATGTGTTTGAGGCCGATTGGGCTGGAAATGTGAAAAACATTAAAGAATTTCAAATATGCTTTTTGTATTGTATTGTATTGTAATTATGATTTATCGCCGTCGCGTATAATAAAATAGTATCTCCATTCAAAATGGAGCCACTGAAATGAGAATTTCACATCTTGAAATTTATAGTGGTATATCAGTAACCCCCACTAGGCCCACGTGGTAGATTGTGAACCTCTTTCCGACAGAGAGAAAGCCTTGTCCCAAGTGCCAACAGAGTCCACAACATAGGCTGTTTATGTTACAGTGAAATATCCAAAATTAAGTTTCCGTGACCATAGCATGACAATTTATTGCCGATGCGTCGTTTTTACCAAGAATTTAATTGTACGTCTATCAATACAAAGCTCACATTTCAATGTTTTACTTTGAGTCGAATTTGTGTTGAATCCGGTGTGCGACGGGCATTCCGTAATTCATGACATGTTAAGGACATTGGTAGGTCGCGGTAGATGTGCCCGATATCGCTGACAAAATACTAAAATTCCGTGTATTTGATGTAGACTTGACTCAAGATACGAACGACCGAAACAATCATATACCTACATCACGTTTTTAACAATCAATGTTCAAATGCAAATCTAAATAATATCTCCAGGTGCGCCATGTTTGTGTTAACCATACAGACTTACATATTACTCACAGGTGATAAACCATTCACTTAGTCATAGATTAGCGATTTTCAATGCTGAGTGCGTCTTACACGACAATATTACGTCGCAGTCTTTATAAATATGCTCCTACAATGTGCATTATACGAATCCTAGAGCAATGCAAGATGTATGCATAACTTATTTTTAATCACCATATTATAGTGGTTTATTTATATCCTTAAAGCTTTTGTCCGCGGATTCGCCCGCTTGGATGTCGGATATTGTCCCGCGGATACTTCCTACCTGGATAAAAAGTCTGTATCTATACTAATATTATAAAGAGGTAAAGGAGATTTTTGGGCCACCACTATGTACACTACATAGATAAATAGGAAAAAAATAGGAGAATTTCATAAAAATACTAAAAAAATATTTTGAAGAAAGGTACAGTGGTACAAAAACGATCATTTGAAAAGTTTTTTAATAAAATAACCCTATTTTTAGGGCAACCACGTCAGTTGTGTTTAACATGAAGTTTGAGGACTTGCGACAGTTTTAAGAAGTGACGTTTTTGAGACTTTCCTTGCTTTGAGTTTGAACCTGTAGTCTTATTTTATCGAAACCGAAACTCAAGGTTTTCGAAATTCGTATTGTTTTTTTTTATCGCAGGTATTACGATACACGTCAATCAAATGTCATTGTCAAAATGTCATTTTTCGCTTGCTGCTGATCTGATCCACCATGTTTAATTTTATGTTGTGTTGCTCTCCTTGGCCAAGTTAATTTGAATGTACTTTGAAACGAAGTGAAATTAAAGAAAATTAACAATAAAAAACGGTTACTGTAATACATAGCGATATTTACATATAGTGTACATAGTGCTTGTTTGTGTGTAAGAGGTAATCTCTGGATCTACTGAACCGATTTAGAATTTTTTTCACTAATAGGAAGCTACATTAACCCCGAGTGCCTTAAGCTATATTTACAACGTGCCCGTGGCATAATTTCTGACCAAAACGCGAGCGAAGCCGCGGACAAAAGCTAATTCTTTATAAAACGAAAATGTCATGCTCATGGTCAATCCGTGTGCCAAATTTCACCCAATTCCGTTTAGCCGGTAAGATGTAAAATGGTAAAAGACAGACAGATCGACATACAGAATTACTTTCGCATTCATAATATTAGTATGGATTGATTGAATCAAGACAAAATATGCTTGTACCTAGGTGCATATTTGTATTAATACTTGAACAACTGAATGCCAAGGTTGTATCGAACTTGATTCATGAGATAGAGTTATTGACACAAGCTCAACTGATTCAAGTGTTAGCTTTGCATATATGTATAGCTTCAAAGAAACCAATGCTTCTTGTACACTCCCTGTAGCCGTCGATAATTATAATTGCAGGCCTAACTTTTAACTCAGACGGTGCCGGAGCTGCGCAATGAGGCAAGCGTGTGGCGACGACAACATATTTTTTTTAAACTGGGCGATCTTTTTTTAGCACTTATCAATAACTAACTAACTAATCACTAAGAAAATATTCCAGGTCAATCTATTGATCCCAGATTGCTCAATAAGGCATATCAAAACTACAAATCACTACCAATTTTCTCATTAATTATTAAACAATGAAAAATAAAGCATGTCGTTACTTCACAGTGCAATCTATCGCGATGATTATAATTACCACTGGGTGTTGCCGAACAATACGCAATTATATCAAGCGGTATGTTTCGTAGACCAACTGTGCAATAGTTTTACTTTCCTCGGTAAAAGTAAAAGTGGAGGAATGCCACAATTACGCGCACGTATCATAAAAGTGAACGTGTTTATTAATATGGCTAATGAAGACTTTAAATTATTTAGATTTACATTTAATTATGTTAATTTAGAACAAATTGCTGCGGGAATTTGGCGGCTAATGGTTGTTTATTCTATTAGAGAAATTGCTTAAAAATATGGGGTTTTTACAAAGTAGGGTAGGGTGTTTTGACAAAGTTGCATTGCAAAAACGTATCATGGGAATGAAGTTATATTTTAATGTTTTTTACTTTTTCAGTTTATTTAGTATTAGAATATTTTTATAGTTCATATTTTATCATAATAAATACTGAAATATGTTGGACATAAGAGTTTTAGTTTGTTATTTGTTACTTAACAATTCCTAGTTTAAAATTGTTTCGCTTCCAAATACAAACTATTACATATGAAATATGCATCGTATTTCGTATGTTTTCTTATATGAATATTACTGGTATGGTGTATATACTTACATAATAAAGAATATTCTATTCTACGAACTATTTCAACTCGCTCGATGACAAAGGCATTGTTTACATTCAATATCAATAGACAATCTTTAAAACAAAATACACATACCTCTTTGTACTGGTGATAATGTCTGAGATTTCTTGACTGCTTGATTATTCTTACTACTTTTTAATCCAGTTGTTACCAAGGTGCTAAAACAATAAAATAAACATTAATTACCGAATATACTTACTTACTATTTCATTGTATCTGCTATATCAGAATTGGTACGTATAACTGGTATATATCTTTCTGGTAGTATATATCTTTGCTGATAAATTTTGTTAGCTATGCTGGCTACTAGTAGTGTCTCCATGACTATACAAGGTGTAAAGTAGGTGTGTAGTCCCTTCACGAAGCCGTCAACCAAGCGATTCGTACATCAAACTATACAACTCCAAGCAAAAAATATTGCTGGTAAACGACTTTCTTTTTTGAGGTGAAAAATCACGAATTATGGTAGGACTCAATCAAACGCACTCAAAACATTGTGCTGATGGATGCATAGAGTCGTACGGGAGTCGTGGAGGTATTTGAAGTAAAGTTTCAATATTAAAAACTTCTATTAAAAAACAAATGGGAAAAAAATGGACCCCCAATATCTCCGTAACTAGAAGGTTTAAGGATCCCAAGTAAGGTCTAGAACATAAAAAATAACGCAATGACGGGGAAAACAAGTGCCTTTCGGCTTCTTTAAGTGTAAACATTTAGGAAATTTTGAGGTTTAGATCAGCTTCTAAACGCAGCTGTCCATTTAATTTTATTGCGGAGTATGTTGAGTTTACCTTGGAAAGAGTCCAACTTCCAAAGTGCGTTGGTTCTGTCCCTTCCACCAGTGCAGCTCGGGTCGCCTGTCTATCAATATGATAGCGTCGCCCGCGTCGATGGTCATCTTACTCGGTCGTCGGTAACTGTCGAGAAAGTCGGTTTGTTAATAAAATATTATTTTACATGACAATGACTTTTTGAGGTAGTTACTAAGAATTATTGTTAGTTGTTCTACATGAGAAGAATATCAGTGCAAACAGTTATAAAAATTAAAAATAGAAACAATAATTACTGGAGGTATACAAAGTTGGACCATTGCATGTCAGAAAGTGTTATGCCAAAATAAAAACTGACACACCTAACCCAGGCATCTAAGCCAAGACTTTACAGTCGGCAAGCACGCTAACTACCCTCGATTTCGGCAATAAAACTGATTTCTAACAACAAGGTCACATAGAATTCCAGCGTTTGCTTACCTAAGAGCAGCGATAGCAGTTTCAAACTTATTGGTCTCAATGTAGCGCTGTATGCCGGCGAACGTGGGCCTTTCCTTAGGGTTGAGGTCCCAGCATTGCATCATCAGCATGTACACGTCGGGAGGACACGCGTTCGGCGCTGACAACCTCTGACCTTCACGCATTATTAGCCGCAGTATCTCTGAACCGTTTAAGCCTGAAGGAGGTCAAGTACAATATGTATGAACAACACATCTATTTTAGTGGTAGTAAACAAATAAGTACCTAATAAAATATTTCCGACAGTTAGAACTGTGATTGTTTTTTTTATTGTTGATAAGAACAATGGCGTCGTTAATTTGCACGTCAACTTTAATTGAAAGATGACTCCCCTATTCACCTTTCACTCTCAAAGGACGCATGTGATACGCATAAAACAACTGCAATCAGTAGGTACCATTTTTCGCAGTTGTTCGTATTTCTGAGTTGATTGCCCTAAACAGATTACACTGCAGTAAAGAGGAGCATTGTAAATTTATACAACCTGTATAAAAAAAAATATACAGGGTGTGGCGTAAATAGTGGTCCACCGTTAAGGATTCGATGTACCAGATAGTTTACTATAACTTAGTACAGTCTTAACCATTTGTAACCAAGGGTTCCTACACTTTTTTTTCTATTTTTACGAAATTTCTATCGTTGGTTACAAATTCGGTTGTAGTTTAAAAAAAAACATAATTTTCTTACTTTGATTTCTGTTAATAACTGCTGAATACTACTACTTTTAAACTACAACCGAATTTGTAACCAAAGATAGAAATTTCGTATAAAAATAGAAAAAATAATAATAATTCAGGAACCCTTTTTTTTTTTACCCTTGGTTACAAATGGTTAAAATTGTACTAAATTAAGAATCCTTAAAGGTGGACCACTTTCGCGTCGGTGTCCCTTCCACCCAGAATTTTAAATAGCATGTAGTACAGCAACATCTTCGTGTCCTTGTTCCATGTTACTTTTTCTTTCATTCTGTCCTGTCAGCCGTCACGCTAGCATTTACTCTTTTTCTAACACTGTTTTAAACTTTCACGGTTTACACTTACACCAAAACCTGTTATTTACGGGTTGTCTTCCGTGATTGTCTGTAATTTTGAGCTCCCGATATTCTCCCCGATACTCTTTTTCTTTCGTATTAGGGAGCTTCCATTAAGTATTTGAGGCGTTTAGGGTGGAGGGGGGGGGGGGCGTCGAGCCTAATCTCACCCAATCTCACGATGGAGAGTTCACGTATTTTTTCCCCCACAAGAAACAGTGTTAAATTGCGAGAGAACTGGGTTTAATTAAAGAATCACATGTCTTTACTAAAAAATGGCTAAATCCTACAAATAATATTTAATAATAAATATTGTAATCAAGCACAAATTTAAAGACACAATTTTTTAGACAAAACTACACATTTTGTTAAATCTAACGTGAGATTAGGGGAGGGGGGGTGAGGTTCAAGTCAAATCTCACGACATCTCACAAAGGGGTGAAAAAAACCCCAAAATTGCCTCACGTAAATAATGGACGCACCGTTATTCACATCCAGTAATGTAAATTTATGGGTTTTACCTATCCAAGGTTCCTCCCCGAAGGTATACATCTCCCAGAGCGCAACCGCGAACATCCAGACATCAGAGGCGTGCGAGAACTGACGACTGCGCAGTGACTCCGGCGCACACCACGGGAACGGCACGCGCCGCCCCTCGCTCATCACGTAGCAATCGTCTGCGTCCGGCAGCGCGCGCATCAAGCCGAAGTCACCTATTTTCACCTGCGATAAATGAAATTATAAAATTAAATGAGATTTAAATGATGAGCAGTATGGTAGAAGTCGCCATGCTAAACCTAACCTAAGATAAGGGGAATGATGATGACGATAAGTGAATATGAAATTTTAAAGTTGTTATCATGAATTATATCAAGAATTTCGCACAGCAAAACGTTAAACCAATTATATCATCCTGAATTGACCAGAAGAAACAAAGCTGCTATGTCAAAAGTGTAAAGTTAGCCCCAAAAAGATGTAAACACGGATTTGGAACCATTTCATTGTCTACAACCATTATTCCATAATTGTGTCTACAATGCACAGCTACAAAACATAGTCGCAATATCCATGTCATCAAAACCAGGAATACAGGCCGGGTACATAATAATATCAAAACGAGGTAAACAAATGTAAAAGGCTGTAAGAAATAAGTATTTCATTGAAAATGCGGTATCATAGAGTATTTATTTACTCTGACGCGTCAGACTAACATAATTTATTAATTGCATTGGTATTTTATCATTATTTCTAATAGTACAGCAGTGTGCGGAAAACCGATCGCTAAAACTGACAATGTCGATACAACTGAATCGATGGTAAATACGAACGTTTACAGTTCAAGTGAATGCTCCTTGATCAGTCAATCGAGCTGGCGCGGTAATGTAACGTAATGTTCAAAAGTTAATTTCTTTAATTGTTCATAACACGCGAATGCTTCCGGTGAGTGAACACCTTTAACAGGCTAAGCATCATTCGTTAGATTGTATGTATTTCAAGTTCAACAAAAAATAACTGACCCGTCACTGACGTCATGCATGAAATGAAAAGGACAGAAATAAAGTTTTTGTTCTTCTATCCAACGAACTTTAAGACATGTCAATAGTTGCAAGTCGTATGACATTGTCAGCCTGTGTACCTAGTTTTGGCCATAGGGTGTTTGAATTATTATGTATCCGGCCTATGTAGGAGGTTTTCGTAAAATGAATTGTTTACTATATTTTGTAGCTTTACATTGTAGACATAATTATGGAATAATGGTTGTAGACAATTAAATGGTTCCTAGTCTGTGTTTACATCTGTTTGGGGCTGACTGTACATTGGTTAAGCATTTTCAAATTTCAAATATGTATCCTAATTTCCTGCTAAGGGGAATATACAACAAGGTTCACAATGCCTTTACGTAAATTTATAAAATTTTCAAGTACTTATTGACTAACAGTCTAACAATGTTTGCCAACAATATGATAACAGCCTTTCAACTATTACAGCCATCCAACCCACACATTTCTAACAGTGAATAATTCAAAAACAAACATTACTGAATCATTTCGTCACTCAAATAAAATTGGAATAATATTGGATTGTATGTGCTTGTAATCAGGATAGGCATTAGCCCATCCCATGGAAATTGTTATGTAGCCACCTCTTACAACATAAGTTCTAGAGTATACAAATGTAATCAAAATTGAATAATTCACTCACCAACTCTAAAGTAGACAATAAAATATTCCTGCATGCTAAATCTCTGTGCAAGAACCGATGCTTTTCCAAATGAGCCATCCCTGAAGCCACTTGCTCTGACCACTTGTAAATATAGTTGAGAGACACTTTGCCATTCTGTGCCACAATATAATCTAGTAAAGCACCCATAGCTGCCAGTTCACAAACCATCATCAGTGGATGGAACACTACACCATGTAGTTTGATAAGGTTCGGGTGTTTCAAACTGTGCATGGCTTCGACTTCTCTTCTGAAGTCATCGTAGATGCCTGGTTGTGAGAATGCGTCTGCTTTTAACACCTTAACAGCTACCGGAACTGTTTGGGACGGATGTTCAGACACCCGCCATTCTCCGCGTTTGACCACTCCAAATGACCCATTGCCTAACTCACTGTGTAATCTGAAAATAAATATGTTTATCACATATAACTACTATTTCTATTGCAGTGTAGTTAATTTTTATGAGTTTACTTGTCTTCTTCTTTATCGTGTGGTTAGTGTCTAACCTGGTGTATTTTTTGTGCCACCCATGGGCTTGGCTTGGCTTGTGTAAACCATTGTAATAAGCTTAGAAATAAGCCTCTCTGCCTCTGAAATCCAGTTTATAATGTTTATTTAATTAACATAAAGCTCTTAACTATGGACTGCAAGGCCAATTTCAAGTTATGTGCAAAACCAAAATAAGTTATTTATATAAAAGTAATTTTTAGTTTAATCATGATCAGGAAAGAGGTAAACTTAACATTGTATTATGGGATTGGCTATAAAAGTAGTGGCCACTTAAGGCTAAGGTGCAATTTCCTTGAGGTTTTATAGTTCATAATTGAAACAATAAAGTATGGGGAATAACCACATAGCAGGTTTTTCTTAAAGATTAAAAGTTAGATACATCTGGGGATTATTAGGCTTATACTCACATGATATCCTTTTCAAGTATAATACAAGTTGTTCTAGATTCTGACTGTGGTGTTCTCACTGCTAAGTCAGTTTTCTCCTTAGAAACTGAGCTTGATGATGAACCAAACAATTTGTTCCAAAACTTTCGGTTCCATAACTGCAACTTTTTTTTCCTCACAGCATCAAATAACCTGCGCACCCCAGGCTTACTGATGCCAAGCTTTTCAAGGTCTTCAGCATGCACATAGTCAAAATGTGCTAGTCTTGTTATCTAAAAACAAAATTGTTTGTTATTGTTATTTTAAATCTATTTTACAACAACATAACATGGTATTATTACCTAAACTTGAAATTTAGAGTAGGTACACTATTTAGGTAAGATAGGCACAAATAATTGCATTATAAATTATTTTTTACCTGCAACTGATCTCTGATTGGTAAATAGAATTGTTCCAGTTGTACATTCTGCAGAATATCACAGAGCCAATCAGTTCCTGATTCCATTTTAGATTAATCTTCACTATACTTTGGGTTAACGTAAAATAAACGCATCTCGAGCAGGAAGTAGTCGATCAGAAGGATGTGTCCGAATGGCTGCTAGTCTGTTACTAACAAACCAGAATTATTATGGTTGCAAGTTTTTAGTGCAGATCCAGATAAATTTGTTGACTGAAATTCACTTTATTTGTCACTTGTGAGAGGAAGCTGACATTACGTTAAAAGCTTATTTTAAGTTTGTTAAATTCACATTTGAGAAGAAAATAATAATTAAATGAGATTTGAGATTCGATCACAGAGCATCTGTACTGGGATTCGATTGAGACACTTTATTTACCCGTAAATGACAGTTACTCTTAGTCTTGTCTTTTGTTCATAAAAATAGAGTAGTAGACCAGTTATGAACGTTTTCATTTTTTTTTATATGGCTACTCTCATCAAATAATCGACTAAAAATTTAATAAAGAGTCAACACCCGATGCCACATGGATGGCTCCACCGCTCCACACAAAGTTAGACATTTTAAACAAAACTATAACCACGTAAATACGAGCAGGATTTGTCAACTCACTCTATCAAGTAGGCTTAGTAAGACCACTGGGGTCACTGGGGAAAACATAGCGCGAAAGTAATAGGCTTGTCTTGTCAGTGGTCTGCTGGCTTTGAAAGAAAGAAAGAACAGAAAAAGTATTCATAAACTTATTGCTTTGCCATGCAGAGTTAAAAACGAATGATTGCCATGTATGTTATGATTGATTTAAGTACGCTGAGCACACTTTATGCTCTAAGGAAAAGTAGCAACTATTAAATCCATGGCGGCAATTTTAAAAGAAAAATAAATTTTCAGACTGTCATGTCATTATCTGTTTTTCTTGAGTAATATATCTATGATGCTCTGTGTCTTTGTGGTAAACGAAGCGAAAGGAAAGCTTAGTTTTATCTTGTATTCAACAAATATTACTAACTGACAATGTCACGTGATATCGCAATGCAATGTAGCTCGAATTCGGAGAATTTACCAGACGAAGACATTTCAGAATTGAAAGTAGTAAATTTTGGATGTATACCCGTAGACACCATTGTCGAAAAAAGTATTTCAATTGAAAATGCTACTGAGGTACGTGAATATAATGTGGGGACCTACTTAGGTGTGTGTGGTACCTACGAGCCAGGAACACACCGCCAGGCACACACCACCCTCTGGATTAGATGCTTTTTGAAGATAAGGTTCTCTCTCTTTTGGGAAATTTGCTTCCAAAATTTGTTAATGTAATTTCAGTTCGGTATAGTAATTTTACAATATTGTAACAATAGGTACTGTTAATAAAAGGCAGTAGGTACTAGGTAGGTCCCCATAAAAAATGTCATACTTTCCCACATTTATTTATAGTTATAGACAAGAATAACTATTTTATAAGGGTAGGTAGGTATAATAAGCTACAGAGTACATGACTGTTATCTATCTATTACATTTCAGAAAAGCCTAACATACAGGGTGTCAAACATTTATGTCCTGAACAGCGTGGACCGCGTGTTCAAAGTATCCGTCATGTCGGGTTCTGTGAATTCGGGAGACAGCGCGCACATCAGAATTGTGTTCAAGCCCAACATTGTCGGACAGTCCTTCACTGAGTATTTTCTTGTAGACAACACTGGTGGTGATGCTTATAGGCTCACTGTTACTGGGAAATGCTATGGTGAGTTTTATTTGCTGCAATGTAATATAGGTAAACAAGTGACCCATTTTTGGTTCAATTCACATACTCGTTACGAGTAAATTAATAGATGCAATGTTTCCACCATACCATCACCTGTCTGACTGTTTTTTCACGCCAAACCGTCGTATGGTATGTGACATAACTTGGAGGAGGGTTCGCATTTAGGTTATTCATTCATATATTTTTTTTTATAAATTGAAGGAATGCAGAATTCTCGTAGACGAGGTCGCGGGATGCAAAATAATCTTTTTGCCGTATTTAGAGGCCAAGATTGAAAGTATTTAATTCGCTACTAAGTACAAATTAAGTACCAGACTTTCACAATTTAAGTTACAAAAAATAGAGATCCTTTTTATCTGGACGACCCACTGACCAAGTTAACTTTTGTTTTTCCATTTTAGGTCCAAAAGTATCAATAGATAAAAGAAAAATATTGTTTCGAGTATGCAAAAATGTATCAGAGCAAAGAAAAGAAGTGATCAACATGGTGAACAAATCGTCAGTGGACACGACATACCAGTGGTACATGCCAGCCTGTGGTCAGGGCTGCTTCCAAGTAAGACTTTCATAACTTTGATTACTGGCCACTGAAGGTTCGGTTTCGGTCGCAGTTTCGGCTTCGGCCAATAATAGGGAATATGCATGTATTTTTTTTTTCACTTAAATCATTAATATGCAGTACTATCAACCCAAGAAAATAATTAAAAGTTAATTTCAACTACTGCTTGTCGCACAAAAAAAATATTAAACTCCTGCAATTTTCTACGACAGTTCAAACGTCCATGACTATCGCGGCCATTCATGTCAGGACTTTGATGTCACTTACCTCTATCTGCCTTGTTTATATCTAATTTTTTGCCCTTAGTAGATTAGTTTTACTAAAATGTAAGTGCTATAATTAAGCAAAAATTGCAATAACAATTATTATAGTAAAATCTTAGTGAAACTTTAAGTACTTTTCAATTAAAAGTATTTCTTTGACACATGGATTTTGACGTCACTACCGGAATCGATGCGTTTTATGTTTGCGTTCCGTTTCACCAAAAACACGCTAAATAAAATATTAAATTGTAAAATAAGTGTTGTATTAGAGAATTAAACAAGTGTACCACAATGTTTTTATGGGCCAATACAAGGCATATTAAAGAAATAAAAAAAGTTTTGTATTTCTTGCATATACCCACCCTATTGGCCGCAACTTTGGCCCCGCTGACTCGGCTCTAAACTTTGAATCTAAAACATAATATGAAATCATGTGTTTTACCGTATTTTATGTGCTGCCATACCATTCATTCGATTGCGCTATAACTTCGACAACCTATTGCTTGCGCTAACGCGAGGTATAAAGGGTGTCACTAACAAGACCGTTAGCGAAGCCGAAAGGCTAAAGTATACTTTTTTTGTTCTAGACCATACCTGGGAATATTCTAGTTACGGAAATATTGGGGGTCAAAGTTCCAACTTTTTCACAAGTTTCTTTAAAAATACATGTTTTTAATCTAAGATTTTTACTTTAAACACCTCCACGACCCCTGTACTATTCATTGATCCATCCATCAGCACAATGTTTTGAGTACATTACATTGAATCCTACCGTAAAACGTGATTTTTCACCCCAAAAAAAAAAGTCGTTTCCCAGCAATAATTTTTGCGTAAAGTTACTTGGTTTGAAGTACATAATGCTTGGTTGACGGCTTCGTGAAGGGTCTTGTTGTTGTTACACCCTGTATAACAAAACCCTTCACGAAAAAAGTAATCGGCCGAAGCCAAGGGCGGAAGCTAGGGCCATAAACATAAAGGGCCGGAGGTTCGGTTTCGGTTTCAGCTGAAAATCCTGTTTCGGTAGGACACTGTGTTTTACTTGGATTATGGGATTAAAAACTTTGCTTTTAGATTTCGACTGTCTGCGGGCTCATTAGGGCATGCGAGAATATTACCACTACAGTCACGTTCACTGGAATTGCTCTTGGAATTTATACAGCGGAGTTAGTCTGCTTGGTCCTTAATCAGGTGAAGTTCGTTAGAATAGAGATTTCCTAGTAGTAGCCTGGCCTTAGGCACTTCGCGGTTATATGAAAGTTACTCAAAATACTTACATAGTGCAATTTAATCCGTAACATAGGTTGACTCGACAGAGTCATTTCTAAGCTACGAGCGACTCGTAGAATAAAACGGTGCAATTTCCTCGTCCATTGTGGCGAGTCCAATTGGTGCCTATTATTGTATTGTCAATGCAGTTAACGCGTAATTCCAGGAACCCTTATTCTTGGGAGTGTTTGCAACGGTTGTATTGCCGGGAAATCCATTATTTTGTATTCAAGAGCACGCCTTTGAGAAGAATTGGAAGCAAAAGTCTCGTTATGTTCATTTCATGGAGAATAGTCTTAACCGTTTAAGCTGTGTACCGTCAGCTTCTGTGTTTGAGAGATATCTCGATTTCGGCATGGGAAATGTTGCTGATGTCACAAGGAATATATCGCAAACTCTTTGTGTTACTAATCATGAAGAACAAGAGGGCTACATTCAATGGTTGCCAGGTTTGCTTACACATGTTTTCTTTTAATGAAACTACTATATAAGCCTTTATCGAACACTTAGGAGACGCAGTCCATATCATGCACCGTAGTAACACTCTAACACTCACATAACATAACAAAACACCCAGGATCAACCACACTGCAAATATACCTATTTGACACGAGCAATGCAAACAGGCTTGCATGATAAACGCAGGCGTTTGCCCGATGGATTCAGCGTCAACTACTGTGTTAAATTCAACGAACGTTGGTATACCATACCTACATTCATTGATGCGATCTACAATATTATCTAATCGCAGTTGGCTCTACCCACATAGACGAATAAGACGTTTAGTCTGATTTTTTCATCATAGTGCCAGTAAATTAAAAGCTTACGCTTACTGCAGTAGCTTGCTTTAGCCACCTTGTAACTCCGATAAGAAATAATGAAAATTTTCAGATCCAGATAACATATTTATGGTGGATCCTATCGCTTCTATTATACCTCCTAATGAGTCAAGACTATTTACTGTTAGATTCAGGTAAGAACAAATACTGCCAAAGAAGTGCGTTCTTCATGTTTCGACTCCTAAAAATGTATTGGCTGATAGCCTGGTGTAAATGTTACTAGGCCCAAAATCGAAAACGAAGTGTACGGTTACCTCATGTGCGGGGACTATCAATACAAATACTTCAATAACGAGACACAAGAGCTAAAATTGAAGCACACAGTGTTCCGTATTCCATGTACTGGGAACACGTGGCTGCCTTGCACCGAATGGGTGACTGAATGGGACTGTCCCACTGAGGTAATAGCCATTTCTTACCTACTTATTAGGTTAGGTTAGGTTAAGTAGATGGTGGATTTTATAAAGTTTTTATTTTATTTTATGGTATGCACCAATCAGTCCATTGACTATGAGCAGATGTGTTAGCAGACTGAGTGGCATGCAGAGTCAGTACTCCACTAGGGTTGACTCTTCGTATTCGGTAACTCATTGTAGGCTATCCAGCTTGAGGATTTTGCGTCTTTTCAGGCGATTTAGTGATTCAGAAATAGTGAGCTGAACTGCCAGTGGAATTGCATAGATGGAACTACTCAAACTAGAAACACCCTTCTAGACTCTAACAATTAACATGTGACAAGATTTGTGTTTTGTGTATTTAGGTAATTCTGCCACCAACAGTACCGACAAGAACGACGTTCGCTAATTTTATGCTGTCAAACAAGTTTGAAGTTCCTATGCATTTCAAGTTTAATCCACCGTATAGCACGTAAGATTTAATTGATATCTTACTGTTACTGTTAGCCTCCATCATCACACTGCTGGTCAATAGGTCTCTCCCCATGCCTTACCGTTTTTTCGATCCAGGGCTAATGTGGATCAAAGGTCCAGCTCATCCCGCCATTTGTGGCTGGTAAATTAAATATTTTATTTTTGGAATAGATTAATCCATAATGCAAATAATGGTAGCTATGTAACCATGGGCCCCGGAGCAAAAATGAAATTGGGGCCCTATTTAAATTTAAATAAATACTTTATGGCAGGAGGTTGCGCTTGCGAGTAAAAACGGGTGCGGGTTATGTTTACTATTTACAGATGCAGCTGAAATTCTTCTTATTGACGACCCGAATGGCGCAGCGGTAGTGAGGCTGCCTTACGTTCTTCGGGTCCCGGGTTCGAATCCCGGTAACTCAAACTCAAATTCAAACTCAAATTCTTTATTGCATTCATGTGTACATTTAGTTGTTACATAATAAGTAAGTTCCAACATGAAACCCGGTTAGGGCACGGCAACATAAAAGATTGGACAAAACAAGCATCCAGTGAGTAGGTATACTGGATCGCAAGTTTGTTATACAAATACAATCATTTGATTGTTGTATAACAATTAATTTAATTTAATTTAATATTTCATTTAATTTAATATCTATCTATTTCATATTTTAATTAATTTTCTGATACTATGGGTGTATGTGTAAAAACTTGCCTGAAATAAATGTTTTTTTTTATTTTTATTTTATTAGGTATTAGGTTTAAGATTATTTTGTTAGGTTTATGTAGTCATTTTAATTACTGTCATGAGGTTATAAGATTTATTTTATTTACGTTTATTCAATATTCTATTTTATTAATTTGTCTTTGTTTCATTAATTTGTATTAATTATCATATTTTATTGATGTATATTATTTATTATATTTAGGTATATTTTGTTGCTATGTTAAGTGTTTTTTTGTGTAAGTATTATTTCAATGACTATTTATAATTTTCTATCCATCTTAGTTACTCTTTTTTATTTATTTTTTTGTTCTAAGTATTCTGCGACCGAGTAAAAGCATTTTTGCGTTAGATAATCTTTTAATTTTCTGTTAAATTTATTGAAGTTGGGTTCTTCTTTAATTTGTTCCGGTAATTTATTGAAGATTTTGACTGCCATGTAGTATGGGCTATGGTAAAGCATTTTGATCCGAGAGGGTGGAAGATATAATCTATTTTTATGACGTGTGTTTACGTTATGGAGGTCTTTTGTTTTAGGGAAAATGTTATTATTTGGTAGGAGCAAATGTTTGTGTGATGAGCATGGACATTTGTGTCCGAGTCATGGATGTTTATATGTATGATAAGTATGTATTTACAAACCAAAAATATCTATGTAGTAGTATCAACTATCTGGTGTCCACGACACAAGCCTCGTTGCTTAGTGTGGCACCTAGATGGCGCTGTGTGTAATGTCCAGCGATATTTATTATTTATTTATTTATTACATTCTTAAATGTAATAGCCACTATCAAAATATTACCCTACCCTGTTATGTTTATGTTCTGGAGATGGGAGATATTTATGTGATTTCGGTTCGAGCCGTCGAGGTTTGTTGGGGTCAGGGGCTAAAAAGTTGCAAGTCGAAAATTATTGAACTAGTATAATAATTAACTTTTCCAACGTCGTTCAGGGAGGTCGAGGGGCCCCTTGAGCTTGGGGGCCCCGAGGCACTGCCCCGCCTAGCCCTACGGTAGCTACGCCACTGTCTACCAACCCACACTGGTCCTGTGTTGGATTATCACTTCCACTCATTGAAACCCCGACCTTTGTCCCCAGCAGTAGGAACATTTTAGGCTAATTAGGTAAATAACAAATCCCAGACTCAAGCACGCACGTGCTTATAGCACCTTACCTCATGTAAGGTGCTTTATGCGCAAACTGCTACGCGTGTTGATACAGATAACGTGTAGTTGTATCCACGCACCCGCTTTTCCCGCGCGGGTCGCCTGTTTGGACTAGCACATTTTTCATTCATTCATTTTATTAGGTAGGTAGGTACCTATACATTTTGAAAATAAAGAAGTTTGGCTTTAGTTCCTTGCGCATGTGGCTTCCCTGGTAGCTCATAAACGGCACAAATATGTCGATGTCTCTAACTATTCTCAATCTCATTTTTTATTTTCCTTTTAATCAGACTTTTTTACAATAGTTCTCAAATCATTTAAACACCCTGTACCTACAGAATAGTTACAGCACTGATGACAATATTTGTGTCACATGTTTAATTTAGTATTTTAAAAATATTTTCTTACCTTTGTTTAACTAGATTATTTTTAACGATTGTTTGTGAATGTGTGAACCGTGTAGGCCTTGTAGATTCCTAGATGCGTGTTAACTTTTGCTAACTTACTATCGTCGGGCCTATGCTGTCCTCCTATACTGAAGTACTACCTAATGCTGTAAAATGATATCTAATATTGTAAAACAAAATCGTTTTAAAAGAGTACCAACCATCGAGTTTCTTGCCGGTTCTTCTCCATAGGAAACGACCAATCCGAACCCTGCACCTTTTTGTCGACGTTTTGTAATTGTCCATGTAGGCACATATGAAATACAATATTTTGACTTTTTCCATTGCAGGAATTTCGTTGTAATGCCTATTTGTGGAATTGTTCCGAGCCGTGGATGGCAGATAATATCGGTGGCTTTAGAACCAAAGTGTTTCGGAGATTACTGTGAAGCTTGGGATCTCATGATAAACAAAGTGCAAAAAGTTAGTTAATTTCATTAAGTATTAGTTTCATTTTTTGTTCATTCATTGTATTGCTTTGTTAAATGTTTTGAATAATGTGAAATTATCTCATTCCGATTATGCTATTCAAGATATTATGGTACCGAGAAGGTTGGTAAACTTTTCTACTTCCAACAGACCTGTATCAGCTTTACGGGTAACGCGGAATTGAGTCAAGTGGAGGTGATGTCTCACGGTTACCACCCGGACACGCATGCGATGCTCGAGTTCCCGCCTACCATCACTGGTTGCACTAACTACTGCACCTCATATCTTCACAACCTGACGAGGATGGAAATACAGTACGTCGATATTCCTTAGATGTCATAAATACAGACCCTATTATTTAGATATCGCAGGACAGTTGACTATTTAAAGGCATTCGTAAATTTTATGTCCGGGAGGCGTAAATACAAAGGCCGAATGAACCCAGCTGCAACACAGAAGTTTTTTAGTGCATCTACATTTGTAGGCAATGAAAAGGCGGATTCAAGACAGACACCCATAGTCTCTGTTGCATTATGTGGCGAACTCAGACCAGATAAAAAACCAAGACAGCGCTGCGAACATAAAAGTGAAGCATGCGCAAAACAGAGCCTCGTTCTGTGCATACACGCACACACGCAGGCATTTACATTAAACTACGCCTCAATAAGTGCACACAATCATGTTTACGAAACCGGCCTCACGTCACTGCAGTTGACAGCGCTCTGTCTTGGTTTTTTATTTGGTTTGAGGTTGCGAATCACTTGAAGCATAATTAGTTCGCCCGAATCCTAGTTCTGTACGGTAATCTTGTAACATTCTGGATTACAATATTGAATTTGCAAAATGTTGAATTCGCAAAATGCGTAGTCTAATCATATTTTTATTTCTAGAACGCAATAAAAAATACAAAAGCAGTAAAATTGTTTTATTTTTCATGTACTACCGAGTTCACTGACAGTCGACCACTTTTCAACCTTATTACTTAGGGCGTAAGGGTGAAAAGTGGCAGACCGTCAGTGAACTTGGTAGTACTTTAGCAAGAAACGATGTTTTTTTTAACTTTCTCTGTGGAAACTAAACATGAAACTGTAAAATTTGAATTAATAAAACGACAAAAACTTACGATGCAAGACCGAGCGAAGCGAGCTCGGGACTTGGGGCACCCCGACTCGGATAGGTTTGAACTAAGTGCACCCACGCCCGCGTTAAGTTACTTTAAACCTTGCAATCAGAAATAGGAGCCCCGCTGTGCGGGGCTACCTCGACTACGCCTTATTATAAAATATTGATATTAATCTTGAACTTTAGATGCTTTTATCTAACCCGTATTGCAGTCGTTTTTTTATTAAATAATGTTTTTCGGAGCCGACCACATTGCAGACAATTTTCAAACGTCTGTGGTGTAGTCGTGTCTGTAATACTTTATTCATACGGACGCAAAGAACTGCGTTAAAGAACAGCCACTGTCTTGTTGCAGTCGCCTTTGTATTTACGCGCCCGAGAAGGTGACCAAGCTTTGAAAAATAATTGTGGTATTGCGCAAATGACAATGATAAAAAATGTCATGAGTCAACTTTATTTTATTTTCAGCATACGAGTTCTATGCAGTGTCGGTTGGTTGGGTGGAGATGAATGTGGATCTATAGTGCTGCCTCCCAAAGAAATAATTTACTATCACTGGTGGTTCTTCCCCAAATTGCATGATAAAGTCTATGAAACCACCATAACTTTATCATGTGTTTGCTTGATCGATGGCAGGTGCAAAGTACTTTTCAATATTACAATGTGGCTGGCTATATTAATTCAAAGATTTTTTTTATTCTTGGAATTAATACATCAGTCGAATTACACATTTTTTTCAGGCCCGTCGGAGAACCATCGGACGTATACATTGCCATTTCAGGATTTTCTGAACTGCCTGATTTGAGGGTTAATAACGCTTATTTCATTTATACTTACTTTTAATTTTTGCTGTAGGTGTCGAAAATCTGATATATATTTCCTTGCAATAATTTTACAGATATTGCCAAAACAAAATAATCTCCATGACATAGTTGTTGGAGAAACCATGACGTTTCCATTGACTTTGTATAATAATAGTTCTTGTTTCTTCACGTCTAAATTGTACCACCTCATTGATGGCATGGGAGATGATTTTAGCGGTGACAGACTTGAAATTGATTCTTCTGTGGTAAGTTCTAGTTCTTGAGACCATTTATAAATGCTCGTACCTTTAAATTTGACTTACACCTACACACATGGAACAGACTAAATAATTATCTACGTTATCCACACCCAGAACTGTCTAAAACCATCAAATCACTGTGAAGTGCGAATGACGGTGACGCCAAACGGGGCAGGCTCACGACAGTTGTCGATCAAGTACACCGTCGTTTTCCGCACGGAGAACGGTGAAATTGAAGAGATTCAGCCGAAAGATAAGAGAATTTGTATTATCTGGTACGACGGGATTTATCCTACTATCAAGGTGCGTCAACTCAAGTCAATGTAGTATTACGAAAACTTTTTACCCAAACCCAAATGCGTATAACTACTGTTGGATAGCCCAACAATTTATTTTGTATTGAGTTACCCAGGCAAAAGTACGATTTTGTTAGGTAAATAAGAAGTTCTGGAGCAATATATAGAAACTGGTTGTGGGGCTCAAACTGCACGCATGGTCATGCGAGCTAATCCAATGGGTGATATCTAAGCTAGCAGTAAAGACTTAAAGCCGAAAGAAGACGGTACTGGCAAGCGTGGATCGCTTGTATGAATTTTAATAAATACGCATGATGCAATCGTCATATAATTACTTGTGTAAAAAATCCGTGAAATCAAAAGCCTATCATATTTTTCAGGTAAAGCGCACAATATCAAATAAATGCCCCGTTATTTTGAGCAATCACTGCGTTTGGAATATCGTCAACGTGGAGGAGTAAGTACCAATTTACACTAGGTACAGACGCCAGCACATCAAACTACCCGAAACTGTCAAAATTTCCCAATTAACCTTGAACCTAATGCTTCAATGATAAAGGTTCGAAGGGGAAGATGTCGATGGGACGAACGGGAATACACGAAGTTGAAAATCGATTAAATAAATTTGAAAGACTGTACTAGCTTTATGTGTGTACCTAATTACACCGACTTCATTCCACCAGAAATCTAATCAATTATATTTCCAGGCTAAACCAAGCTTTCGTGGATTGTAGACCAAATATCCCGCTAAGTGTTAATATTTTCGCTCCTGATTTATGTATACGGAATGACTATGTCGAGCTGGTATTTGTAATGGGCTGTGTGTACCGGGCGCCGGTCCCATGGCATCTTCGCAGAGAGAAGATATGCGAATGTGAAATGATAGAGGTCAAGGTTGGAACCTCCTTGTACGAAATGAGGCACAATTGTATACACAGAGCGCTGGTGGAACTGTATCCCCTTAGCGGAGTCGTTACGGTAATTCACTTTTCCTTTCTTACTTCTTGTCAGCGCTTGATATAATTAACACCTGTTTACCGCTGTTAGCAGTAGTACCAAAATTATACATTCGAATGATTTCTTTACAGCCAGAATATCCCAACCTCTTGATTTTGAAGTTCAACTACTCTTCCAAAGGAGTAAATACACTTTGCTATGTAATGACGATGCCAAACCAAAGAACTATACACATTTATGTGCATATTTATGCTTTTTTGAACTCTAGGGGTTTACTGACGCCATTGCGTCGTCCTTTGGATCCTGAATATCTGGCTATGCTAGACTGTGGTAGAGTGCCTATTAATAATTTGGATCCAGTCATACGGGTGAGTTGATTTGACAGTGGAATACAGCTGGTCTCCCAGAAATAAGAAGGAAATAATGGATGAAAAATGTTGGATGCCAATAATACCCTTTCGTGCGACACGAAAGAGGAATGTTTAACCTATCACCAACAGGGGGCGCCAGCCTTTATAAAACTACTTAAGGAAATGCTAGCAGCGCTTAGCCCATACAAACATATTCCCCTGTTTTCTCCCTGGAAATGAAAACTAGAGCAAATATATATCCACACTTACAAATTTACTATGCCTTTGTTTCGATTTTGTTCCATTAATTAATTATTATTAAAAAGAGAGAAAACAGGGGATACGTATGTATGGGCTAACCGCTGCTAGCCTTTCCTCTTAAGATTGTATCGCATTTCAGATCGTTTGGCTTTACAACCCGACAGATGTGTTTACAACTTGGCGTTTGCTTCGCGGAAACACTGTCTCCCCGAATTCTGTGATCCGCTGTTTACTCTTCTTTGCAGAGGTGCCACCGCTCGGAAAGCTAGCCATACCGTTTGCGTTCATGCCTATGGAAATGATTGATTACGAGGTAAAATAGCTCTGCTAATAAGACCTGCAGTAAGCTGTTGACCATATCTATGCTGTTGACTGATAGGACTGTTAGTACAAGTATTGTTTGTAAAAATCTCGTAACGTGGTATGTGCTTGTGCTGCTCCTGTTTATACACGACTGCATTTGATCGGAACCTGTTAATCAAAGCGATACGTGCTACTAAAATGTTGGGATCACACTTCAATAATCCAATGTTCATACGGCGAACTACCTATGACCTTATTCTATTCTACTCAGGTGGTATTCCTGTGTTCATTTGGTTATGAAACCGTCAAGATTTTAGTCAATGGACAAGGAGGTCTACCAAACTGTATCGAGACAAGGCTGGATATTCCATACTATGTTGAAAGGGTCATCAGAGAGGCTCACAGGAGAGAAGTGGTAACAAATAATGTTTTGGCTTATCTATTCCTATATTCCAATTAACTATTGAGAAGCTTTCTTTCAAAATTTTAAAATGACGCGAAATCAATTATACTAGCATGTGGCAATGGCCCAAACAAGAAAGAGTTGGAAGAACGGTAAGCAAAACTATAGGAATCGGATAAAGTTGAGATAATTAAAGTGCCTACAACAAGGACTTTCACTAAGCAAAGGTGATAAATCTTTCTAAAGGAAACTAACAGAAATCTTTTCTTCAGGTATATTTGTCAGTAGAACACTTGACGATACCGATCATGCCAACGCATTCCTTGTCCAGAGACATAATAAGCATTTCCAATGACACTGACCATGTTATGAGGTTCATTTGGCTACCGTAAGTTAAATAGAATGGCATTATTTTCCTTGATCTTCTTCTTTCGTGTACCTACAGATATTATAATACTTCGTCGCAGCGTCTGTGGCGTCTTATAAGTCCTCTAAAGTACAGGTGTTGGGAAACTTCGGGCACTTCAGCAAGTGGAACATCGTCTGGCGGGAGCACTATGTCGGAAGGATTTTTAATTCCCCATTTTGCCAAATTATGTTTGGAGCGGCCTACTTGGGTGCGCAGAATTTAGCTTTACTGAAGCAACAGTACCGAACGAATATAAACGTCAAATAAGAAAGTAAATTTTCGTATGAAACAGGTACTCTAAGGGAAACATGTCGCTTGTTTGCGACAATAATGACATAACTCGAAAAATAAGAAATACAGGACAGCATTTTTTTTTAATTAGTCTGGATATAGTTTCCTTTATTGCCAATTATTTTTTGCATAGAAACCGTTTATCAAAAGATGAAAGGTTTATTTTACGTATGGTTACTTCATTTAATACTTACGTTAATTTTGTATTCAACTACAAACAACATTTTCAACAAATCAACATTTTTGAGTTAGGTCATCCTTGTTGCAAACGAGCGATGTGCAAGATGATCCTTTGACGTAAGATGATCCTTTTCGATTACAGAAAAACTATAAGCGCCATCTACTTGGGTGTTTTTCTCGATAAAACCTATGTAGCTTCTAATACCAGGGCCGTCTCTTGCGAACCCTGGTTTACAGGGACAGGGTCACTGAACCGTCAGGATCACAGAGCATCATATATATACTGGTACAGAATACTTAGTCAGGTGACAAATGTCTAAAATAGCCGTTCTATTGAATTCTAATGCATGTTGTGACAGTTGTTAGTTGTCAAACAGTTGAAGAATAGGGACATTCATTCAGATCCGTTCAGTCGTTATGAAGAAGAATGATACAAGAATAAAATAGTCACTTCGTCACTGAAGCTGTAGTTTATTGCAACGTATTTTCAATTTAGTCGGTAAGCGTAAGCAAACGCCATCTGTATTTTTTACAAACAAGCAATAATTGATTTTATAATACGACAATATTTAAAAAGGCCTTTACGAGATTGACCTGTTACTTGATTACGGTACTCTTTCAATGGGGGCTAGCTATCGCTAATAAATTCGCCGCTAGAAGCGCTAGTGTAGCGCGAGGTCACAGAAATGTCAGATGTCATACCCATAGAGAATTCGCGCATTGCGGCGTTGCGTGCTTTTTTAACACGTATTTTTACTAATATTCACGATTGTGGTCTAGATTGCGCCATTCCTGATTAATTATGACTTGAAGATTTTAAGAAGCAACTTAGGATCTTTTTTGTTAGTACATAAAGGTAGAATGATTTTTTTAATGTTTCATGCTTGCTAATTTTAGGGAGAATATGTTAATATGTATCTGAAGTTTACACTTTGTTGTTATACGTAATAAAATAATCTTTAAACTTTTTATAAATTTTATTGGTACTTTAAAAAAAAAATATATTGACATGACCTTACTCGGCAGTGGCGTCTGATGAGCTCAAAAACGAGAGCCCTCATTTGGTAACATTATTTTCTCCTAGTGGCATGGTAAAATGTTCTGAGATTGTACAGCCTGGCTCGGCGGTCACTGAGGAAATATGGCAATAACTGTAATTTTATGGGTGTTTTGGTATACTTATAATTTTCAGTTTACGTTCATTTTAATATTTTATTTTTTGTTTTGTCGTGTCATTCAACAGGATAAAATCGAATAATAACACAAATCTATTGACAGAAACTACATATTTTTTTAGAACAAAAACCGAGAAGTTTGACGATATTATCGAAATCAGATTAAGAAAATAAAAGATTTTTTAGAAAAAGTAACGAGCCAACTTTGAAGACAAGGATATAAAATAATGTATTTATTGGCTCGATAGATTTTGCGATTTAGCCTCTGTTGCCTCGGAAGGAGTGCGGAAACAGACCCCGGACTCGCGTCGGGCGCGAGAGACCTCTTTTCAACCCCAGATTTACGCAACAAGAGCGACTTTTATGAACTTTAAAAAAAATACGTACTTATTATAAAAATATTATGGTGCACTAAAAATAATTGCAATTCCTTTAAAACTTTAGTCAAAAAAACATTGTAAACCTGCGCGAATATTTCGACAGGCTATCAGTGTTACTGGATTTGGCCCATAAGTTGAATATCGTTTAAACTACGAGCAGTCTCATTTATAGGGATCATCTTGTACACGTTTCCTCTACTTCGCTTGAGTTATCAAAGACCTCGGCCTAAGACTACAGCTGTATGTTTCACGATGATGACTGGATGTTTTAAGTACACATAGTGAACAAACAACACTTCTTAATTATATATTAACCAACATTTTAGGGAAAGAATAGCCAATATTCTAAACGTTGTGATGACTCCTTGTTGGGGCGTAATTCAGCCAAAAAGCGCAGAATGGATAACGATGACTGTCTACACGCTTCAAGAGCCTGCTACTTTCACGTAAGATTTGTTTACTTATTGTATTTTTTTTTATAACCATGATTGGAGTCACACTTTTTTTACCCAGGGGCCTTAGTCTGCTATTGCAATAGTGTCAGAATGGTCTATCATTGATTTAATAAGGCCCCTAGCCCACGGCGTATTGAAGCGCGTTCGAAACTCGTTTGACGTGCGTACAAAGGGTAATTCGTCTGCGCGGGGCCTTATTAAATCAATGATAGACCATTCTGACACTATTGCAATAGCAGACTAAGGCCCCAGGAATGCATATTGGATGAAAAAACACTTTTCTTTCTGGCTTTCGTTTTGGTCATGACAGTACCACATTATTATGGAGTGATCTCGTTTCGTCGAAGTGACAATTTCAAACGGAATTATTACTAAATGGATTGTAATACTAATTTAAAAATATCAATAGGACGACTGTGGCGTGCGAAATTTTGGATTTGACAGATCGTAAAAATTACCAGCAAAATGATTTTCTAAGACGAACCAAAATTGAAAAATGCAATGAGGAGTTTATTATAACCGAAGAAGGAATGTTCCACCCGGTAAGTAGTTGATTTTGAGTAGTACCTATCTTAAAATGAACAGAATAACCGTGTCGAGTTTTACAGGGAATTAACGATTCGCCGCCGTATGTGCTAGACTTAGAAAAGCCACAGCCAATGTATTTGGCGATGACAGTGTCTATATCTTCTAAAGGCCAGCGCGACGGATACCCGAGAATGCTTCTGAGACAAATGTGGGAACAGGTAACATCTTATGCGAATACAATATCAGCAGAAAGAAACAGGCCGCCAAATGAAAATCTCACAATAATTTTCAGCCCCCATCATACGATTTATTATCTGCGGACCTGAACGACTACGTAATTGAACGGCCTTCGGGTGGCAACAGCATGACTTTGCAGGATATTCTCAGAATTATAGACGGAATTTTATGGTATGTTGTGAAATACTATTCGGGTTTTTATTGGGTGCCGGGAAAACCTGTCATTTACCGGCCCCGTCTGCTCTCCGATATGCGGGTACGTATGTACGGGTAGGTATGTCTGCAGAATTCCAGCTAAATCATTTCAACAACATAATTTTAGGGACGCAATGCACAGTAAAATGTTCCGAAGTCAAATAGATTATTACTCGAAGGAGGAAATACCAGTATTACAACAAGTCATGAAAGTGTTGGATCGTAAGAAAAAAACAAAGCTAAGTCAAAGGTATGGCATGCATTTAAAATTGAAATAACAGTGTAGAGATAAGTAGGTAGTTATATCGGGTGTTTTTTTTTTGTTAGAGGCGAAGAACTTTAAAATAGAATTCAAACAGAAAACTGTGTTTAATATCCATAAAATTGAGCCGAGGTGACCCGAAATCATTTTCAAACAATCGCATGAAATTATCGGTCAAATAAAGCCAATTTCATTGATAATAAAACCATTTTCTGGGTCTTATTTCAATTTAAAGTTCCCCGCCTATAAAAACACACCATTTACTCAGCTCTGGACATTAACAGTCTTCATAAATTGAATCGACATGCCCTTTGAAATATTTCGATGGCGACGAAAAGCACTACCTACCTACCTAATACTTTTAAGGTGGTTGTGTCAGAGTAGCCCGCGAAAAGTTTTTTTGCAATTTGCAGGTCAGTGTCAGTTTGTACGTTGATGAAAAATAAGTCGCGCCAGTAACACGTATGTAGCTACAGAATTATAATCATTAAAATCATCAATACAACCCAATAAGTTCATTTAATATTATTCTGTAACGATTTCATGAAAAAGTCATTCAATGGGATTAAATGGACTTAGAGGGTTGTATTGATGATTTTAATGATTATAATTCTGTAGCGACATACGTGTTACTGGCGCGACTTATTTTTCATCAACGTACAAACTGACACTGACCTGCAAGTTGCAAAAAACACAAGAAAATTTGAATTTCGCGGGCTACCCTTGCGCTTCTACCTTAACCTGTGATAATCTTTATTTTTGACGATTTCAGGGTCACCTCTGGGATATGCGACGCTATCGTCAATAAAGCAGTCTTCCATACTTACGGCCTGAATCCTAAACAGACTAGCATACTGGAGGCTGAATAATTTTACTTGTTTGATTCTTAATTCATAAAACTTTAATTTGTGAACATGATTTATTCACTCAATAATAATCAACAATAATCCAAGACGACATAAATTAATATCACAAAAAAGTTACCTATTGGTATCAGTCTAGGATTTTGTCCAGTCTTAATTGTAATTTTTTCGGTTTAGGCTCCCCAATCACTGTGACAGCGACTCTATCGCCCAACTTAGGCGTTTGATTGCCTCCCAAATTGCTTCGGTGGATCAGGCCATTATCCCCCACACCGCAGTCGACGAAACAGCCGAAGGGTACAACATTGCGAACAACACCTAAAATTTTGATAATATTAATATTCTTGAGATCTTAGTTCACACGGATTTTTATGAAACTTTTAGTTGCAAAAAACTATTTATTTGAAAAATGCTAACTGCTCAGGCAATATTTTTCATTCAGTAAACAGATTAGTGTAGTTCGACCCTAGGCGGGATCTTGACTAAAACGACCGTTTTCAATAACTTACTAACAGTTAACTGAACAATTGAAGTAACATTAACTGTAACTGCTGTTTCTATAACTTTATTGTCAAAAGTCTATCTGACGTAAACGGTAGATAGCACCTCTAATCGCTAGTAACCGCATCCCTCCGAAGCGTTTCGTTTACAATTTTCATCATATTTCCTAAACTAATTAATTTTTAGTCTTAAATCTTTGTTTTATTGTTTTTAAATATAAACCTATCGTTTGACACTATTTTCATTAAAATATCTGCACTAATTAAAATTCACATTTTTAAGTTAGAATGGACTTAAATATTCAAACTATTTTTTTTACTTTTAAACTACCATTAATCTTTTTTGAGATTCTAATAAGAAAACTAACTGTAACTTACTGTACCTTAGAGAAGTACCTAATTACAGAAAATATTACAAAAAATAACTGAAAATTAAATATTTTACACTCACGACTCGCGACCGGCTGCCGGCTGTAGTGAAAGCGTTATGGTAAGCGGTCGACCCTCCGAGAGACAGGTAGGTGACGTGGATAGGATATTCCTGTCTATTCATTGCTAACATTGTTTAAGGAAACACCGATAGCTACTAGATAGGAATATTAACTAACAGATATATAGGGTCTATCTATTCATACACGAAATCTCTTAAGGGGTCAAAGTAAGTTTCAGAAAATGGCCGTAAGTCAACTTTCAATTTACTGAGACATTTTGCCCAAAGTGATAAAGCAATTATGACGTCGACTATACTATTGATGAATGTGCTAATTGAGATTCTAGGGGTCGAGATATCTTGTTGCATACAATATGCATTTGCGTAATACTGCTTATCTGCACTTAGAATTTAGATTTACCTGTTAAGGTCGTGCCGTCCGTTAGTTGACCCATGTTTTGCACAGCAAGAGAATAAACAGGTTTACAAAATGAAATCACGTTGTCTTCGTACTTCTTTTGCTTAAATGCATTTATTATGAGCTCCAAGGTACACATATCAGTCTTCAATTCGTCACTAGTTTGGTTTATATTTATCGTTACTATTTTACTTTCAACTAATTGAGGGAAGTGCGGTTTCGTGAGGTCTTTTAAATTGACGCCTATCTTTTTTGCAAACCTGAAAGCACAATAAACTGGTTAAAGGTTCTCCCTTAATGGCATTCTTTTAGCAAAAAAAAATATTTTTTTTTAATATAGGTGTAATAAGACTTGGGAATAAAGTTCCTCAATACTCCATAGAAAAGACAGGATCCTCCGACCAGTCGGGTGTTGTGTCTGGTGGGCTACTGCCCGACAATATTGTTGACGGGTTTTTCTATATGATAACTTTATCAGCGTGATTCAGAATTTTGATGTTAGTTCTTCATTAGTGCCGCAGGTGGCGCTGTATTACTTTGTGTACTATGTTGCTGTAGTATTTTTTGTAATACCACTACAGGATACCAGGAAACTTACGATTTAGCTATTTTATAACTCTCAGGGTGGATAATAGTGGTATCCAATGGTTCAGAACTTCCCAAAACAGTCAAAAACCCGGCGCATTGTTGGAATGTAATTTTTCCTATTCCTGGAACTTTCAGGATCTCGGCCCTTGATTCAAAACCACTGTTTTCTTGACGGTATTCTATGATTTTTTTAGCCCTTCCTTCATTCAGGCCTGATATACGCCTGAAAATATACAAGGAAGCAAAATCTACTATTCATTTACGACCAACAACAATAGGAATGTGCAACAACAAGAATTGCTTATACCTTAACATTGCTTGAGATGCAGTATTTATGTCAACGCCAACTAAACTAACAACTTTTTCGACACCACAATCTAACGCTGTTTCGAGCATTTTTGGCGGAATATCATGCTGATACATGCCAACGCCCAGATTTTTGGGGTCTACCTAAGAAAAAAATAGTCCAATAAATTAGTAGAAGTACATTTAATTAATGCTATGTTTAAAGCATTATGTTATAAGAGTAGGTACTCACTTTTATAAGCTCTCCCAAAGGATCCAGTACTCTTCTTGCGATTGATAAAGCTGATATCAAGTTTGGGTCCATATTTGGGTGCTCCTGGGTTTTTTTTTAATTAAAAATATAATCATTCGAATACATTTTGTGTTATTTCGGTAGCTGAGATTTCTTTTTACTATGACATTCATCGACATTGAAGAGCAAAAGAACTATTTACTTTGTTTTTTCAACTAAAAGAAATATCAGCTACTTCAGCTACCAAATACAGACTTATGTCAACTGCATACCTTTTGAGCCTCTTTGCTTATAGAGTAAATAGAAGCACCTTGTTCAGGGACTATAATAATAGGAACATTTTCACAAATATTATTACTTTTCAGCCACAACTCCGTTTCACGACAAGCTGTACCATTTCCTAAACCAATTAATTCCACACTGTAAATCACAAATAAGTATTTGTAAGTATCATTATGAATCAAAACATAATAAAAATGTTGTATTGTAAGGCAATTTACCTGTGCTTATTAATTAAGTCCTTAAGCTGTTTGGTAGCTGGATCAAATGCTTTATGCTGCCTCAAATCTGGGTATATAGTACATGCGTCCAGTTTCTCCCCATTAGAATTTATAATGCCAACCTGAAATAAATAAACACATTTTTATAATAACTGAATTAGGGCAGGAATTATTGAGAATTATAGTAGAAGTAATCTTACCTTGCAACCAGCTCTAAATCCTGGATCTAAACCCAAAATGGTTCTATTTTTGATAGGTTCTGTCAAGAGGTACTTCTCTAGATTTGTGGTGAATGTCTTCACTGCTTCCTTTTGTGCAGTGGCTGTAAGGTCGGACCTTACGTGTCTCGACAGCCAAGGCTTAATGAGGCGGTTGTAAGCATCACCCAGACCTTTGCGAACCCAGACACCATTATTCCACAAGGATAGACAAAACCTTAAAAAAAAAAATGATAAACCCTTAAAATACCATTAGACATTGATTTTGTACACAATGTGTTCGAAATCATGAAGTACTAGTCAATAGCAATCACTTTTTTGAACCAACCTTTCAAGTTTATTATAGAACCAGTCAGGAATAACTACTTTGACTGAAAGTATTTTTTCATCTTCCCCTCTATTCAATGCTAAAGTTTGATGAGGTTTTACAAAGTGACTGGGGCACTTCCAGTCAAAATACAATTTGTAAGTCTCAGGGTCTGATTTGGTATCCACTTTCTTCTTATCATCCACCTTTTCTTTAGTTGAACTCTTCGTCCTACTACTTTGTATTGTAAACCTAGTTTCTTCTTTACTGAAAAAAAATTATTGTCTCTGTTACAAGAATTGTTTACAAAGTGATAGACGGTCAGGACATATTGTAGATCTATACCAACTTACAGGGTTCTCATTTGTTCTAAAACCCTTGTATCCTTGTACATTATATCAGCTACTATATGAGTTATATGAGATTCTACTTTGTCAACTGTCCCCAATTCATCATTATTGCTACAAAGCATGTTTAAGTCAATGTATTCTCCATTTAATGCTCTTATTGCATGTGGCTCCAGACCAAGGTTGCGGGCCCTTTCAGCAAGGGATAGTGAATGTGATTTTAGTGGTGCATACTAAAACAGAAAAAAAAAATGAAAATGCTGTTAAAAAGACAGATGATGTTTTCTATTTATTTGAACTTAACTTCAACCAGGAAACTACCTAGAATGTCCACTTCCCATCCCACCACCCTTGTAACTTTACCTAATGTGCTTAGAAGCATTGCAGAAAGCTTTAATGTCTAAAATGGTTATTATGAAAATGTGTTGAAATATTAAGATTACATTTTGTGAATAAAAATAATAATTTTAAAATGAAGAATCTATTCTTCTTTTAGAATGTTTATTTTAGGAAGTAGATAGTTGTCACCATTACAAATGCAGAATAAAGTTTTAAAACAATGTTTTCACTATTGAAGAGGCAAATGAATTTTTAAAAAGTTCAATAATTGTGGATAAACAAAAGTGAAAAACAAATAAGAAAATAATTAAAAACTAAAAACATCTTATATAAAATTCTCATGTCACAATGTTAGTTACCATACTCCTCCGAAACGGCTTGCACGATTTTTATGAAATTTTATATGCATATTCAGTAGGTCTGAGAATCGGCTACTATCTATTTTTCATACCCCTGGGATAATTTTCGACCAAAACGCGAGCGAAGTCGCGGGCAACAGCTAGTATTGATGTAAATGATAATTTGTAATACAATGACATTTTTGATACAGCACAGAACTGTGATCTCGCAACAGCCAGCATGAATGGAATGGAAGGCCAATGGAAGGGTTGAACAAGACAAATAAAAAACTTACTATTAAATCAAGTTCAGACAAGTTATGGGCATTCAGTATACTTTTCTCAATTTCCAGTGTTAACTTTTTAGACTTCTTTAAAGTTTCCAGAACAGACTTCACTTTCTTCTTTAGCTGAGTTATTTTTTCATAACTCTCATGCAATTCCTGGAGGCTAAGATAATTCATACAAATGATAATGAGTAAACAATGTTACCGATTTAATATATGGGGCAATAGTGTCTTTTAATTTTTATGGCCATTACCATAATTATATACATATAGGAGTCACAGACAACCCCCAGAGCCGAGCCTACATGGAGGAAGATGAGACAGCAGCCCACATGCTTCTGCACTGCCCAGTGGTTGCAACATACAGGGCAAAGTACTTTGGTAACCCAGGTACTCTCCGCGAGATTGTGAGTAGCATCAAGGTGCTGCTGGCCTTTCTCGAGGAGTTAGGTTGGTTAGTTTCCAATCCGCACGCAAAATACGCGCTTGGATGAGGAGTTGCGGACAACAGCCCGTTGTACCAATACAATACAAATATATAAAGGAGAAAATAACATGTGGTATGGAATAACGGTGGAAGGGACACCGACGTGAAAACAGTTACCACATATTCAGTACATGTATTCTTATTCTTTATTGCACACAATATAAAAGTGGGACACAAAAAATTACAATATTTAACTTATGTACAACGGCGAGCTTAACCCAGAATTGGGTTTACATGTATCATTCTGAGCCCTCTTATATAGAAATATTTAATCAGTTAATTTTAAAAAAAATCAGTTGTGCCATACATTTTGAGCGTGTAGGTGACACTTTTTTATGAAACAGCTGTTATTTTTTAAAATAGAGATGAAAAATTTTGTATATGGTCCCGCTCAAAATGATGTAGTGTATTCGTGGTAACCACCGTGAAAAATAAAAATGGGTTGTTGCAAACATTTTAATAAAACAAACACACAACAGAACTGTGTGTTTGGTACCTGTAGAAAGTAAATAATGTGATTGATCTAACTAAACTAATAAAAACTTATAGAATTATCAGCACCCGTAATTCATACTAATATATAATTACCGATCTGGCATCAGATTATCAACAGCAGTTTTCCTGTATCTGGCAATAAATGGCAGGGTGCAACCTTCTGTGAGAAGTCCTATTAAATTTTGTGCTAATTGTAGGGGGATTCTTTCCACTTGGGCCAACATTTCAGCCTCATTCCATACATTTGGAATATTTTCATGGTTATCAAACAGGTCAATATTTTCATCAGTTTCTGCTGGAGCCTTGCCTACTTTACTCTTTGAAACCTTCGTTTCTTTACTTTTCGGAACCTTTTTGCTAGCCTCTGCATTCTTAACACTTTTCGAACTTGTTCCTGTTTTAGCTTTAGTAGGTTTAGCTACAGTCTTGGCTTTTTTCTTGGGAGAAAGATCATCACTATCGATATCATTTTCAGTATACTCTACACCTTTACGTTTTCTAAGCTTTGGTGCAGCAGCAGTTTCCATGTTCAGTAGCTGTGTTATACACAGTAAAAAGGTAAATGAATACGCATGCACACAACACAGTGTGTCTTCAACTTCTAAATGTGGTGTTTGTGGAAGAGCCACAATGATTTAATATGTACTATGATAGACTATCACCAAACGATCAAACATCAGTACTTAAAATTGTAGGCGGTGAAGAAAGCCAGAAAAAGAAATATTATTACAAAGCTGTTAATTAAACGTAACGCAAGACGATATTTTGAATGTTGACACTGAACTGACAGTAGTCTACACGTCTATTAGAGTGGCCCGCAGTTGACTTTTGCTATTTACCATTCAAAATCGACTAACATGAAGGTGAGTGGGTAAGAATGGTACTCAGAATGGTAGCGTAATCTATATCACATAGAGGAGTAAGAGTCTAGACTCAACATAGCTGAACTTACACATCTGCCAAATTATAGACTCCAGCACATCAAGCTTCTAGAATCTGCATCGAATGCAATCTCTGTGGTATGCAAACATAGGCTGCATTCCGAATTACGCTGTAATCGCTTTGAGCGTCCATAAACCCGTTTCGTATTACCGTGAGCGCGATATTGACGTCCCTTGAATCGTCATAGATGACGTCATGACATGCGCCATCTTGCGATTACACCGACCATGCCCCAAATAAATATCACCGTGAGCGCTGTCAAAAATGACAGTTCTGTTCACAGGTTGTGTTGTTTTGTTAAGATGGAAACGCAAGAGTTGCCCGCGAAATTTAAATTTTCTTACGATTTGCAGATCAGAGTAAAGTTGTATGTTGCTGAAAATAACAATCGCACCAGTAACACGTAGGAAGTTACAGAATTATAATCATTCAAATCATCAATACAACCCTCCAAGTTCATTTAACCCCATTGAGTGACTTTTTCATGAAATAGTTATTGTATGGGGTTAATTGAACTTGGAGGGTTGTATATGTGCAGCAGACTCAACCAACATATCATCCATTTTCAAAAATAGGTCTTGTCAAAGGTTTTGGTTTGGGGTTATGTTCACTGTGAACGCGTTCACGAGCGTTCCAAATTGATGACAGCTCTCAGCTGTCATAATCGTGATATCTAAAACGGAACGCAAAATATAGATGTGAGCGCTGTGAGTGATTATTTTGTAATTCGGAATGCAGCCATAGAGGTGTCTTGCCTTTGACATTTTCTGTCAGATCAACAGTGTTAGACAGTGTCACGTCAATGTATTATTTCCTATACGTCAGTGATTATTTCCGTGGCTGGCGTGAATATGTTGACATGTCTAAAATTGTAAATTGTCAGGGCGACTATTTTAAAGTTTTGACGTCTTCTGGTAAATCGGTAAATTGGTTTAACTTATGTGTTTTAGTTGTTTTAGAGGATTTTTTATGCCATCTTTTAAATGATGACAATAAATAAATGAAATTCCCCATAGATTGCATAATAATAGACTTGTCAAGTCGTTCACCAACGAGTTATCAACTTATTCACCAAGTTGTCAACTTGTTCACCAACAGTTATCAACTTATTCACCCTCTGAGTGGGGAGTGTTATTAGGTAAACAATGTTATTTTAATGACAAACACATTATTTTAATTGGATAGCAAACAAATGAAAAACAAAAATATATTTAATTTGCTGAAATAGGTACCTAATACTCACTCAAACCAAGCAATGTGAAATAAAAACAAAATAAATATAATTAATTGAAACACCACGAACCTACCAGTTTCGTACCTATCGTTTTTGCAATAAAATTGTTTTATTGGACTATAAAGAACGTCATACAGATACAAGTATATTACTAACACAAATAACTAAAAAATTGACTCCATAACCTCGTCGAAAACCCATTAATCACTCCCATTTAGACGACATTACCATTCATATATTTTTATTAGACCTCAGAATCCTCTTCATCTGGATTGTCCTCGTCCAAATCTGGATCAGTAGATGCAGAGACATCACCGACAGTTTTTATATTAATATAAAACTCTTTGAACGAGTCATCAGTCAGGTCAATCATGTCCATCAAATCCTTTTTTTTCTCTGCACTGATTGGCAAAGCTTCCTTGGAGATTTGGCTCAACTTAAAGATATCTAAGGTGGTTTTTCCTCTTTTCCGAAAATTTACTGATTTGAAAGGGGGTTCGCGATCCAGGCTTTTCTAGTAATTAATTTTTCCTACGCTGTTTTTATCATATTGCAGCCATTTAATTGGTTGCCACAGAAATTTGTCTCCAGAATCGTCCTGTTTTTTGACAGAAAAGGGTCCTTTGATCCTTTCTTGGATTTTAATTCAGCAAAATCCAAGAAATCACTTACCGTCATTACCACGACCTTGAATGGTTTCTGAACTTTGCAAGTCCTCACCAGCTGCACCCAATCATATAAATGATTGATCCTCATCTGTGTCCTCTTTTTAGTTTTTTCTATAATGGCATGGTCAGAGTCACACTCCATATGTGTGTGCCCACTGAGGAGGAATTTGTGGTTTATCTTTTGCAGCGTCGGATGATTATGTAGCAAAAACATGAACATCATTGCCATTACATTGTTTTTGTTTTGGCCACCACAAGTATCCGAATAAAAAATCAGTTCTTTGACTTCCGATGGCAAACTGTTGCAGAAGTGCCACAAACATGAGGCAATTTGGTTTGCTCCTCGAGCTCCTATTGTCTCGTCCCACATGTAGCAGGTAGCCTCATTAGTTGCTAAATCATGCGGATGTGTTGACCACTCGTCAGATTGGCTATTTCGTCGCCATCCCTATTAAGTCACATTCACTAATACGTCACCTTGGCAGCAGGTCAGTTTCCTAACTCGTTTCATGCACTAATTCGTCTCATTCCCAACTCGTCCGATGCATATGTACAATGTACAGACAGCGACAAAAATATCGTGACGAACCGACTGTTCTGGATCTGTGACTTTTGCGCGAAAGACACTTGCGCGAACTTACTTGCCATAAAAAAGAGAAAAAAAAAAAAAAACAAAAAAACAAGACACATTCGCTGTCAACTGGTAATGTACCCAAGAGACTGGTGGCGTTGCCACGTTGTATGGCAACGCTAAGCCTTTGGCCAAGGTAAAAGCCAGCTCTTAGGTCACGGGAAGTGTCTACTAAACGTTTAGAAATATCCTTGAAAAGGCTGTGAGCGCTCGGACCCCACGGTCCTAGAGTTTCAACTCCAAACGGCTCGAAAATATAGTTACCAATGAGGTTACTATATTTACGCCGCTTGAGGTTCTCTGCAGCCGCAGCGGCAGCCCCAGCACAGCACGATGAGCTAGGAAGATGAGATGGGGCAAGAGTATCGACACATGTTGCGTCCCACACTAAAGGCCTACCCAACTTCCATGGAAACAAAGACATCCCGTCCGGTCTCTTGCCATTGTCGCGTGCCAAGCCATTGGGTTCTAATATAGCTGGAACGCCGACGGTGACAAGAGCTCGTCGGATGATTTCATTTAAGGTGGATGCGCAAGGGTGGCCCGCGAAAATTAAATTTTCTTACGTTTATTGCAATTTGCAGGTCAGTGTCAGATTGTACGTTGATGGAAATATAAATCGCGCCAGTAACACGTATGGAGTTACAGAATTATAATCATTAAAATCATAAATACAGCCTTCCAAGTTTATATAATCTCAAAAAGTGACTTTTTCATGAAATAGCTATTGAATGTGATTATATGAACTTTCAGAGTTTGTATTTATGATTTTAATGATTATAATTCTGTAACTCCATACGTGTTACTGGCGCGATTTATATTTCCATCAACGTACAATCTGACACTGACCTGCAAATTGCAATAAACGTAAGAAAATTTAAATTTCGCGGGCTACCCTTGCGCATCCACCTTAAATTCGCGTGCCGTGCAAAACGACGTTTGATTACCAACACTCGAGCGCGGGATGTGCAACGATATTTTTTTTTATATTTTTCTTTTTACGAAAGTTTGTTGATAACTCGATTATTTTTTTAATACGAGTATAACATGCGTAACTACTTATGTTGTCAACTAAATATATTCATTTAAGGTGGAAGCGCAAGGGTAGCCCGCGAAATTTAAATTTTGTCAAGTTTATTGTAATTTGCAGGTCAGTGTCAAGTTGTATGTTGATGAAAATATGAATCGCGCCAGTAACACGTATGGAATTACAGAATTATAATCATTCAAATCATCAATACAGCTCTCCAAGTTCATGTAATCACATTTAATAGCTATTTCATGAAAAAGTCACTCTTTGAGATTATATGAACTTGGAGGGTTGTATTGATGATTTAAATGATTATAATTCTATAACTCCATACGTGTTACTGGTGCGATTCTAATTTTTAACAACATACAACCTGACACTGACTTGCAAATTGCAATAAACGTAAGAAAATTTAAATTTCGCGGGCTACCCTTGCGCATCCACCTTAACGTTAAAGTTTTTTGGAACGGACATGTAGTGATATCTATAATTATTACATTTAGGATTCAGAACTTCGTTGGCCGTAACTGGACATCTCAACATATCGCAATTTAAACAGAAATACTTCAGTTGGCCTTATCTTGATATCTCAATATATCACGATTTAATCAACAAGACCTCGGCTGACAATAGCTTGATACTTCAAGTTGTCAATTTAACATTAGTACCTGGAGAAAACTTTTAAGTGTATATGTTGAGATATCAAATAACGAATATTATTTTGGGTACTGAGTATAGGTTGATATAACAAAATATCAATGTTCGATCACAAAAACATGTGAATCGTTAATTGGACATGAGGTTTTGTTAAGTTAGACACGTTAAAATGCGAGATGTCAGCATATTACCAAAGTCGATTGCTCCAAAAATTATGTATATTTGGAGTTGTCAATTTTTTTCATATAAGTTCCTAATGCGCAGGATGTAATAAGCCAATAAATAAAAAAAAACATAGAAGTCGACATGACAATGTGTTCACGCCAGCCACGGATTTTAACCATTGCTTCTGTAAAATATCGCTTTATTTGTATGTTTATTAATGCCTATAAATACGAGGTTCATGCTATATCTATTTCACTTTAATAATTTTTCAATCGGCTACAGCATTGATCGGGAAAATTTGCCAGTTTCGGGTAGCTTGATGTGCTGGCGTCTGTACATTGGCCACTAGGCTATTTAAGTTATATGTAAGTATAAAACTAGTTCATTCGCAGATAGACGCGACTTAGTATCATTTTATGTCGAGAGTCCTGGCTATCTATAAATGGTTATTATTTAGTTTCCTGCTGTAAAACACCCAGCTGTCACTTCAAATCTGCAAAACCATGGTGTTTCTTATAACATGTAACTGGGCTGGTACACTGGGCTGCTGGCACAACGGGAAGAAATGAATGATAAAATAAATGTTTTTCAGTTCACTTATCAGTTGTATAATAGTATGTTTAGTAGGTTATATAGTTTTCTTGTTTATGTGTCTGAACATAAACTCAGAAGACAGGAAAAAAATGAATTATTAATATGAGTAATTGCGTTGAGTAAAAGCCACTTGTAGCATCATTTTTATAGGAAAGGGACAAGCCCAACTATGGGAGATGTTTTAATCATGAAAACAGTGTTTTTTTTAAAGAAATATATTACTTTATTATCGTACATTATTGTCATTATTACTGACCTACGCAGTTTCGTTGGCCACATTGTGTATGTATTGATGTGTGAAATTAGTCAAGTTTAAGTGGATACATGAAGGAGGACGCGCGAGTTCGCGAGAAATGGAAGGAGTGATTAGGAGTGGAGGGAGGCCTTTTCCCAAGAGTACGACAGAGCAGGCTAGGAAAAAAAAGTATATAAAATAAACTAAAAAATAATCATCATCTGCCTACCTTTTTCCCCACTATATCGGGGTCAGCCTCCAGTATAACCGGATGCAGCTGAATACCAGTATTTTATATTACCAATAATTTTGTAGTTTGTGTCAATAAAACCTATTTAGTAGACTAGATTATTTATGTCTTTTTTTGTACCCATAATTATGTCCGTATTTGGAATGTTCTGAGTAGCAAAATCTAACAAAACGTAACTTGATGAAACATATCATTTCATTCGCCAATATAACTTAGTACGGCCTTCAATATATTTTTAAAGGTCGGAGAATCAAGTAATTAAGAAATATTCATAATAATATTTTCATGATCTGTGGCATTCAAGCAAGCAAAGCAAAATATCAAATAAAAAATAGGAAAATCGCACAGACAGAACACTAAGTTGGCGCCAAAATTACTCAAAGTCTCATACTATTGTAGTCTTTGGTCTCAAACTACAACGGTTTGTGCAGAAAACTTTTTAATTTCTATTTACATAACAAACATAATAATAGTATGGAGGGACGTAATCAATCGATTTATTGCAGTGATAAATGATGGCAGATGATAAATTATTCGTTTTTATTTAATTCATGGCTTTATTTAACTATTTACTACGAAGTAACATCAGATTCTATTAGTGGCTAACCATAGTTTAATAATCAACTTGAGTTTATACGATTCACATTGCCTGGGATTTAATTTCGATAAAGAAATAAAATCGACGTAGGGGCTGAGGCGGCTCTTTGGGTCTCGTTTGGTCGAAGTCGGACGGGTTCGGCTCGCCAGCCGCGAGACGCGCGAGAGGGCTTTCGCTCTAATGCGTTCGGAAATTTTAAAATTACTTTCGTTCAGCCTGATTCGATTCGATACCAAGTACTTTTGTTTTGATACCGAGTAAGTATCGCAAGATTGATTCGATACTGCTATTAACCAAGTAAACATAATCGAAACAACAGTATCGAGTACTTACTAGTATTTACTAGTATCGGAACATCCCTACCCCGGCACCGCCCTAGTCTATAGTTAGTACAAAAATTTATGTTAGTCTATGAGTGGGGTGACCAGGCCACTCTGACTAATATCTGATCAAATCAATCAAACCGAGTGTTGCCAGAAGGTTACATTTCTTACATGTTACGTAACTTTTGACCCCCTCGCGTAACTAGTAATTTTTAAATTTTGGGATATTTTCGTAACTTTAAAGAACAACGAGATTTGTAATGCTTTTTTGCATTGAGGCGTTCTTGCCCTTTAACAACAGAGTTTACGTTTACGACCACTTGGTAGAACAGTACGTTATGAGTGTTCTTTATGTATCGAATATTATAGTAGTTAGTTCAGTGTAAAACTAACAGATGCAAAACCTCGTAGTTTTGGTTTATACTAGAATAGAAGTTAGGTGCTAGACTAGATAGTAACAACAGTGAAGATGGCGCTGCGAACAAATTAAACTGTCTGTTTTATCTATAGTTGTAAATAAACCGTTTTAAACCAAAATCAGTGGTTTAAAACCCGTTTTAAATTTGTTTAAAACGGTTTAAAACCACGACCACGTGGGCCGTACATTGATTACGAATTACTTAAAATAGTTTAAAAGGCTAATTAAATGATAAATGATGTTTATTTTGCAAATAGGTTTTTTAAAAACACTTTTACACGTCTCTTTTTTAAACTAGATGGGGCCGGTGTTTCGTACCTGACTACTCTGAGAAGAAACAGCCGAAACAAACTCAGAGGTCATAGTCTCTTTTAAAGTCCAGACATAATCTTGGTTAACTCACATGAGGACTATGCAGATTAGTGTCTGAGATGGTCTCTTGAAGAAAGAACCACACAGATTTGAGTGGACCTGTCCAGTCAGTGCAAGCATTTGTCAGTTATCGTGTAGCTCGACTTATAACACAAGGACAATTGAAATAATTTACCATTTTTATCATATTTATACTACTATTTAGGATTAGGCACTGAAAACAATCATGTTTTGGGTATTTATTAAAATAAAACGGCAATGCCGCATTTTTATTTTTCATTTTGCTACCAAAATCGCAACGGGGAGAGATGGGGCAGGTAGGGATCGATTTTATGTTTGTCTGTCATGTTAATGAAGGTTATTTTAAAACATTTTTATTTTATTTTCCTTTTATATATTCTAAATCAGGATGGAGGTGTGGTCTAGATAACTTCGTGTAAAGCCTCAGTGCATTCCAAAAAAAAACATTCTAAACCATATTAAACCGCTAAGTGTGGTTTTAAACCGTTTTAAACCAAAAAGACGGTTTAAAACAAAATGGTTTAAAACGTTTAAAATCCGTTTTGCATCTCTAGTTTTATCATAAGACTATATACCTACACCATTAGACATAGATTCCTTTACATTTCGCCATTTTACTGACATCAATTTGCTCCGACCTCCGACCCCAAAACTGGTAATTACAAAAAAAAAACAATAATATAGCTTTTACAGCAAAAATGTAACATTTCAGGAAACGAAACGTAGCTTACAAATCAAGGGCCCTGGCAACACCAACACTGATCATCAAATCAAACGGGCTATAACTGTATAACTGTTTGATTGTGTTTAAAATCTATTTGGTTTAATAATAATAAGAATCTTAAGGAATACAAGAATGTCTACTGTGTCTGAACAAAATGTTTCATTACTAAGAAAGCTTATCCAAAATTTCTATAAAGGAAATCTGAACTTTTGTCTGATGGTAAGAAAAATACATCTGCATGTGGTGCAACATTAAACAACAAATTATATCTAAATGCATAACCCTATCCTAGCAATGCAACCAGAGATTTTACTTACTACAAGCACAGGTCTCAACACATAACATGCTCCAGTTCCTATAGTATTTTTATGATGTGATGCACATGTGATGTGACACCATGTTATTTGTTTCAGTTCGATGACATCAAACATATGGATTGGGATTGGCAGCAAGCTTTCTTGGATGCTACTGTTAATAGTAAACTGATTCAAGAATACCCAATAAGCGGTAAATTTGCCAGCTTGTTTTTGAAGAAAATAATTCAGTCTTTGGAACCTAATCAAGAGGTCCATGATGATTTCTACTCACAGTTGTGCAAGAGTATGAATTGCTCGAATGAAGATGTGTTTATCTATCGACATTATATGATAGGGAATGATACAAATAATATTATAACAATAAAAGAAACCAAGAACTTGGTGGTCAATGGTACAACAGGGTTGAAGACTTGGGAGGTATTTTGAACTAATAGGTTTGTTACTTGCCATATTAGATTTATTTGATGTACCTATGTAAAATCGTGAGTTTAAGTTAAACTGAGCCTTTGACTTTGAAAATAATGATTAAAAATTGTCTGTACTTACATATAAATTACAATAACTATTAATTCACTATAGTTTGTGTGAATTAATAATAGTAAAATGTGTTTGTTTCAGGCTGCATTAATGTTATCAGACTGGGCCCTCTGCAATCAAAGCATATTTTCAAATAAGAATATCTTGGAACTGGGCTCCGGTGTAGGATTCACTGCTATAACTATTGGCAAGCTTTGTGATATCAAATCTTTGATGCTAACCGATTGTCATAATGATGTATTGAAGACTGTAAGTGAAAATATTCACATTAATTTTCCTCAATTCAATCAAGAGGCAGACCATGACATCACTTTGTTCAAAGGCCAGGAGAAATCTCTAAGTATGTATTTTGATAGCATTTCTGGTCATAGATTAGCCAAAACAATTATAGTTTTACCAATTGAATTAACATTATTCTTTTTATCTTTCAAGGTGTAACAATGCTGGACTGGAACACAATTGAAAATTTGCCTGATAGCATTGTACCAGACATATTGATTGGAGCTGACATAGTTTACGATCCTTCAATTGTACAACCCCTGTCCAATGTTTTACAAACTTTCTGTGCTAGGAATAAGGATCTAGAAGTTTATATAATAAGTATTATAAGGAATGAAGAAACATTTAACAGTTTTTTAAAAACATTAGGTGAGCATGGTTGCTGTAAATTAAACAACTAAAGAATAGTTGGTGTAAAACAGCTGTAGTAAAATTTATATGTAATCATGTACTTAATTACACATTATTTGTAATTTCAGGTGAAAAGAAAATGGACTTTGAAAAAATAGAACTCTCAAAGAGTGTGTTTATTGAGTGGGATGAGAGTATGAATAAATGTTTTTGTAAAATAAAAGCAAAGTTAAACTGAAAAGTCGGGTTCATTTTTGAATATTCAGAAAAAACTAACAGCTCTGGATCGAAACACCCTATTAGCAAAACAACACCAAATATTCGAAGAACCCACCCATACTAGGCCAACTCCCATAATTTTATTGGTTAAGTTTATTGTCTCCAAATGTGGAACATAGGCTAAATCGAAGTAATCAAAATAAAATAGATTTTAAAACCTATGCCAAACGTTATCAACATAAAATTAAACTAACTCAACAAGCTCAAAACATTCATAATATAAAAACAGCACCTAATAAATCTAAAGCCACATGGGCAACAATAAACAGAACAAAATTGAACAAGCCGAAGGAAAACATTTCTTCCATAAAAATTGGTGATAAAACAGTAACTCATCCACAGGATATATCAAATGCCTTTAACAATTTTTTTGTTGATAAAATTAAACCTTTATCGGATTCAAGTGAGAAATTAAATTCATCAAGTCAATCTATGTTTGTGGCACCAAGTTCACCATACGATATACTTCAAATAATTTGATTGTTGAAAAACACTTCAAGTGTCGGGCATGAAGGCATATCGACTAAAATTATAAAATATATCGCTTATGATATCTGTGATCACCTAAGCTATATTCTAAACATTTGTATAAGCACAGGAATATACCCAAAAAACCTAAAAACGGCAATAGTAAAACCACTATTTAAAAAGGACAATAAAGAAAGCATGAACTCTTATAGACCCATAGCTCTTCTTCCCATACTATCTAAAGTCTTTGAAAAATATATATAAATACAAATGTACCATTATTTAGAAAAACTAAACATTCTAACAGATGATCAAAAAGGTTTTCGCAAAAATAAAACTATTAATATGGCCATTTTTGTAAACGTAGGCGTAACGTACCGTAGACTAACGTAGACAAAAAGAAGCCGGTCTGTGCAATTTACTGCGACATGACCCAGGCGTTCGATTGCGTAAATCATGACATTCTGATTAGTAAATTAGAAGCGTATGGCATCAGGGGAAACACAAGAACTCATAAAAGCATACTTGAAAAATCGTAAACAATACACGGAAATTTTCAAAATAAATATCTCGACTAAAAAAGAAGAAATATATAAATCAGAAAAGCGAACAGTGAAATACGGAGTCCTACAGGGGAGTGTATTGGGACCCTTATTATTCATTATTTACTTAAATGATTTACCCAGCATAACAAATTATCCAATTTCACTTTTTGCTGATGACAGTATGGTCACCATAAACTCTAACAATATGGACAATTATGAGCGCGATATTTATTAAACAATCGCATCAATAATGAAATGGTTAAATTACAACAATTTAAAAATTTACCTAGGTATAACAAAAGTTATGTTTTTTAGTCAACGTTTAACATCACCAAACCTCAATATCAATTATCTACAAACAATTTTTTTTAAGTACACTACGAAATTTCTAGGTGTAACGATCGATAAAAGTCTTAATTGGAAAGAACACACAGAGCTACCTATTGAATAAACGAATCAATTCCGCGGCCTGGTGGCCTACCATGACGTCTTAAAGAAGGAGTAATTCCAGTGTGGGAAAGAGATGGCGCTAGACGACCTGTATAGTTCTGTCTCTTTCCCACACTGGAATTACTCCTGCTTTAAGACGTCATGGTAACCCCCCTCACTTTACAAACTTGCACCCACAATAAGCACTGATGCGCTTCTTACTGCCTACCATGGTATTGTCGGTTCCATAATAAGGTTTGGTGTTATCTTCTGGGGAAACTGTCATTAAAGAAATAAAATTTAAGTCCCAAAAAAGTGCATTAGGGCTATGTTCAGCCTAAAAGTTACCGATAGCTGCAAACCATATTTTATATTAGCATAATATTTTAAGTTTGCCTTCCTTATTTATATATGAAGTAGCTAATTTTGTTCAAACGAATCCTAAATTGTCTAAAAAAATGTCAGAAGTTACCATCCGCAGTCGTCGTGACAATCACAGGCTGGGAATAGTTAGGCCAAGCACGGCACTGATGCATAAAAGTATTTTCTAAAAAAATAAATCCCCAATCTTAGTTACCAACTAGACACGCTAGTGATTGACTAAATCGAAAAGTTATCGAATATTCATGTGTTCAAGTAATATGTAAATCAATGAATGTTGTTGTACTGACATAATGAAATCGATTCTTACTGAAAGTGTGTTACGCAATTACTTCGCAGGTAATAGATTTTTTAAAAAACCCTAGTTAGAAAAAAAATATGTAAATAAATGAAAACAAACAAACATAACAAATAAATAGCATGAATAATTATGTTGACTGACAAGCAAAAGCCACTATTATACAGGGTTACTGGTAACTCGACGTATTCCTTGCAGGAAGTCATAGTAGGGTTAAAATGCAACAAATTAAGCCACCAAATGTTATACCGAAATTCAGTAGTTTTTGAATTAGTTAAGAGTTTTAGTTTTTTTTTTATGAAAAATCCCAGATTAAATCATTTGAAACCAATTTAAAAATGATTTACGGCGCGACAGTACTGAAATTTAAGTTATTATCATAGTTGACGCCGTAGCAGACCTTTGTTAATAATTAAAAGTTCAATAATGCCTAAAACTTTGGCAAATATCACTAACCAAACATTTAATTTTTTGTAATTTTTGCTATTACTTCATAAAAAATGTAGTCTAGTGCAAAAAAAAATACTACACCTGGTGTACAAATTACTAGGAAAATATCCTTGTCTTATCAGTTATTCAGAAAGGTATGATTGTCAATACTTTTGCATGTGTGGCAGGGAAGAGAAGAGTTTTATGGGGGGCAGGTAAAATTGCGAGACGGTCAACCTATTGTTTCGTATTCGTATTATTCGTAGTTTTTACCTGCGCTTGAACTCCAAACACTCGGGGAGCTTTGTGATTGGTCACTATTGTTCTCTCGGCATGACAGGGGGTGCGATTTTGCAAAATTTGGTCGTCAGCGTTAGTTAGTTTCAACTCTACGTCGCGCAAGCTCGTGTTTTGTAACTGGCTATTTCCCTAACTGTTGCTGCGTATCTTGCTCTTGTGCTGTGCTGTGCCTTCATAAGCGCTGACTATGGCTGCATATTCTAATCCTGAATACGCTGACATAATGTACTGTTACGGACTTTGTGACGGTAACGCTGCTGAGGCGCGACGAGAATATCCACTTCGCTTTCCCAACCGCCGACTCCCCCACGTTAGTGTCTTCGGATCGACTTATCGGCGAATATCTGAAACTGGCAGCGTCCAAAGAAGCAGGCTAGTTGACACTGGTCGTTCTCGGAGATACACGGCTGAGGACGAGGAGCTTATTCTTCAACGTTTTATTGACGATCCTAACACATCGACAAACATCGTAGCGCGTGAGCTTGGTATGTCACAGTGGAAAGTCTGGTCTGTAGTTCACTTGTCAGGCCGACATCCATACCATTACCAACCAGTCCAGTCATTAGAAGAAGGAGATCCGCCGAGACGGCTTGAATTTTGACGTTTTATGCTAAGTGCCGACGCCGACAGCGAAAACTTTTTAAAAAACATTCTGTGGACCGATGAGTCATGTTTTGATCGTGATGGTATCACAAATTACCACAACTTACATTACTAGGCACCGAAAGCAGAAGCAAACCCTAAAAAACTGAAACCAACCGCATCCCAGCGAAGGTTCTCGCTTAATGTTTGGATGGGTATTATTGACGACAAATTAACTGGCCCACATTTTATACCCCGAACACTAAATGGGGAACTTTATGAAGATTTCCTCAGAAATCATTTATCAGCACTGCTCACGGATGTACCGGAAGAAAGAAGAGCAAACATGATTTACCAACATGACGGATGTCCAGCCCACTTCCGAATCACAATTCGACAATTGCTGGATGAAAACTATCCAAACCGATGGATAGGGCGCGGTGGGCCGATTCCGTGGCCTGCGCGAAGCCCTGATCGGACGCCGCTAGACTTTTACGTCTGGGGTCATATGAAAGATCTAGTTTATGTGACCCCAGTAAATTCAATTGAAGAACTAAGGGAGAGAATTACAAATGCGGCGGACCAGATGAGGGCAACAATCACCTCAAGAATAACAAAAACCGAAGTAAGGAAGCGAATAAGAACATGTATTCGAAACCGAGGGCAGCACATCGAACAAGACGTGTGAAATGTGTGTAATTAAAGTTTTTAATATTGATTAAAAAGAATAATAATGTTCACGATTTTGTTTTTGATTTTTCGATTTTCATAATGTAGTCCATGATTTTATATTAACCTTTTTGGATAGCTGATAAGACAAGGATATTTTCTTAGTAATTTGTACACCAGGTGTAGTATTTTTTTTTGCACTAGACTACATTTTTTATGAAGTAATAGCAAAAATTACAAAAAATTAAATGTTTTGTTAGTGATATTTGCCAAAGTTTTAGGCATTATTGAACTTTTAATTATTAACAAAGGTCTGCTACGGCGTCAACTATGATAATAACTTAAATTTTAGTACAGTCGCGCCAAAAATCATTTTTAAATTGGTTTCAAATGATTTAATCTGGGATTTTTCATAAAAAAACTAAAACTCTTAACTATTCAAAAACTACTGAATTTCGGTAGAACATTTGGTGGCTTAATTTGTTGCATTTTAACCCTACTATGACGTCCTGCAAGGAATACGTCGAGTTACCAGTAACCCTGTATTATCTGAACCATGCCGATTACTCTATCGTATTCTAAGCAAAAATACAAAAAAAAAAAAACAAAAAAGTAAAGCAAAAGGAAATAGCACTTGGGCATTCAGTTAGATGACAGTTTAGGTGTAACTTTGCGTAGGTGAAAACGGGCTCAAGGCGTCAAGTTAATTGTCACTTAGTGTTGGTGGAAACAGGCACTAGGCGTTCAGTTACGTGTCACTTTGTGTTGGTGAAAACAGGAATTAGGCGTTCAGTTAAGCGTTGGTAAAAACGCGCATTAGGCATTGAGTTAGGTGACACTTAGTGTTGACGAAAACGGGAATTGGGCATTCAGTTACGTTAGGTGTAACTTTGCGTTTGTGAAAACGGGCTTATGGCGTCGAGTTAGGTGTCGCTTAGTGTTGGTGAAAACAGGAATTGGGCATTCAGTTAAGCATCACTTACTGTTGGTGAAAACTGGCTTAAGGCATCGAGTTAGGTGTCATTTAGTGTTGGTGAAAACGGGCTTTAGGCATTCCGTTAGGTGACACTTATTGTTTGTGAAAACGGGCTCAAGGCGTCGAGTTAGGTGTCACTTAGTGTTGGTGAAAACGCTAATTGGGCATTCAGTTAGGTGACACTTAGTGTTGGTGAAAACTGGCTTAAGGCATCGAGTTAGGTGTCATTTAGTGTTGGTGAAAACGGGAATTGGGCATTCAGTTAGGTGACACTTAGTGTTGGTGAAAACAGGCACTAGGCGTTCAGTTAGGTGCCACTTTGTGTTGGTGAAAACAGGAATTGGGCATTCAGTTAGGTTTGGTGTAACTTTGCGTTGGTGAAAACGGGCTTTAGGCATCGAGTTAGGTGTCACTTAGTGTTGGTGAAAACGGTTTTTAGGCATTGAGTTAGGTGACACTTAGTGTTGGTGAAAACAGGAGTTTGGCATTCAGTTAGGTTAGGTGTAACTTTGCGTTGGTGAAAACGGGCTTATGGCGTTGAGTTAGGTGTCGCTTAGTGTTGGTGAAAACAGGAATTGGGCATTCAGTTAAGCGTCACTTACTGTTGGTGAAAACGGTTTTTAGGCATTTTGTTAGGTGTCACTTAGTGTTGGTGAAAACAGGCACTAGGCGTTCAGTTAGGTGCCACTTTGTGTTGGTGAAAACAGGAATTGGGCATTCAGTTAGGTTTGGTGTAACTTTGCGTTGGTGAAAACGGGCTTTAGGCATCGAGTTAGGTGTCACTTAGTGTTGGTGAAAACGGTTTTTAGGCGTTGAGTTAGGTGTCGCTTAGTGTTGGTGAAAACAGGAATTGGGCATTCAGTTAAGCGTCACTTACTGTTGGTGAAAACGGTTTTTAGGCATTTTGTTAGGTGACACTTAGTGGTGGTGAAAACGCGCATTAGGCATTGACTTAGGTGTCGCTTAGTGTTGGTGAAAACAGGAACTAGGCGTTCAGTTAAGTGCCACTTTGTGTTGGTGAAAACAGGAATTGGGCATTCAGTTAAGCGTCACTTACTGTTGGTTAAAACGTGCTTTAGCCATGGAGTTAGGTGACACTTAGTGTTGGTGAAAACGGGCTTTAGGCATTTCGTTAGGTGACGCTTATTGTTTGTGAAAACGGGCTCAAGGCGTCGAGTTAGGTGTCACTTAGAGTTGGTGAAAACAGGCACTAGGCGTTCAGTTAGGTGCCACTTTGCGTTGGTGGAAACGGGCTTTAGGCATCGAGTTAGGTGTCACTTAGTGTTGGTGAAAACGGTTTTTAGGCATTCAGTTAAGTGACACTTAGTGTTGGTGAAAACAGGAGTTGGGCATTCAGTTAGGTTAGGTGTAACTTTGCGTTGGTGAAAACGGGCTTATGGCGTTGAGTTAGGTGTCGCTTAGTGTTGGTGAAAACAGGAATTGGGCATTCAGTTAAGCGTCACTTACTGTTGGTGAAAACGGTTTTTAGGCATTGTGTTAGGTGACACTTAGTGGTGGTGAAAACGCGCATTAGGCATTGACTTAGGTGTCGCTTAGTGTTGGTGAAAACAGGAACTAGGCGTTCAGTTAGGTGCCACTTTATGTTGGTGAAAACAGGAATTGGGCATTCAGTAAAGCGTCACTTACTGTTGGTTAAAACGCGCTTTAGCCATGGAGTTAGGTGACACTTAGTGGTGGTGAAAACGGGCTTAAGGCATCGAGTTAGGTGACCCTTAGTGTTGGTGATGACAGGAACTAGGCGTTCAGTTAGGCGTCACTTACTGTTGGTGAAAACGCGCATTGGGCATTGACTTAGCTGTCGCTTAGTGTTGGTGAGAACGGGCTTAAGGCATCGAGTTAGGTGACACTTAGTGTTGGTGATAACAGGAACTAGGCGTTCAGTTAGGCGTCACTTACTGTTGGTGAAAACGCGCATTAGGCATTGACTTAGGTGACACATAGTGTTGGTTCACAAATAAATATTCTGATTCTGAAAACAGGAATTGGGCAGGAATTGTCATATATTAAGCCATCATAATATATTATGATCATTCAAAGCCAAAAACACTCCACCGATTATTAAACTGAAATTTAATTAACTTACTTTACGAAAATTAGTTACGCATTTCTCTACTACGCTGTAAAATAATCAAAATACGTCAAAAACATTATTCGACATCGATCTTCCAACCGGGTTAAAATGGTTGATAAAATTGAAAAACAAACTATAATAGCAATATTTCTTTCGTCAATCGACATTGTCGATAGCCTACGTTAGTTGAATCTGCACAAGCACATCACTCGTCGCAAGAAGCAGCGGCCGTACTACGCGAAGCAAATGCTTAAAAAAAAAATACTGACACACGAACATATAACCTCCTCCTTTTTGGAAGTCGGTTAAGAAGTATCGTTTTGTGATTTTTACATTGCTTGTCCAGTCACTTAGCGACAAACTTTGGTAGTGGTTATGGAGCAAAGTAATAATTGCAAAACTTGTATAAGTTTTGCAATTATTACTTTGCTCCTTAACCACAAATTTGTTTTGTTTTCAAATATCACAGCGACTGTATAGTCGCTGTGATATTTGAAAACAGAAATAACATAATACGAGCAAGAAATATTTTACGATTTGTGATGTTAAAGACAAATATAGTAAAATACTTGTAATAATTACCCGGGATTGAGTCGTCATGGTTTGGACTTGAATATTCAAACACTTTTTGAAAACAATAAAACTAAACTAATAGAATGCATTAAGTCCATAGAGAAATTGTCTGTTACATTTGATTTTTGGATATCAGTGACGAACAAGCCGTATATTTTTATATAACAGCACATTTTGTTCTTGATTCTACAATGCATGCTAAATATTAGATTTTGATTTAACACCATATCCACTAGGGCTTACAAATACCAGATTTTTTCAATATCGGTATTAATACCGGTATTGGAAGTCAATACCGTGATCACGTATTAATACCGGTATTGAACGCAAGTTTAATTAGGACATTAATAAAACCATTAAAATCCGTGTTTTATTTTCAAATCAGTCTTTGTTTTTCGCCTACGCGTAGAAAACTACTGGTAGGAAGCCTACATTTTTGGTATGAATGTAATTAGCATTCGGTCCTAAGTTAATAAAAAAATACACTTCTTGGCACCAAAACTATCGTTGATAGCTCTCTTAAATAACAATTTGGTATTGGTTGATTGTTTACTTAGGTAGGACTAGGAATTAGGAACTTAATCAAAACCTAACCTTAATCAAGTCTTTTTGCAGGAAGCCATTTCACATAGACTTTGTAAAGTAGAATATCAAAAAAATGTAAACTTTTTATTATTCGTATTATCGAAATGTCATCATGTCTCATGTAATCAGCATAGGTATGAGTATTTGTATAAATGTAACTATAGCTTAACTAGCTAGCACATTCACAACACACGTGACAAAGTCTACGCGTTATCCCGTTGCCTTTGCGAAACTGGCTAACAATAACAAAAATGACATAAGTACAGCTTGATTTCGGGTATTGTCTTGAGCGGGGCGCAGGAGGGTGAGCTATAGATAACAGCGGGACGCTTATGCTGGTGAAAACTAGTGATAGAATAAGATCACATCTAATGTTCGTAATACCGTAATCACGGTATTAGGGCATGAATACCGGTATTGAAAAAGGCCCATATTAAATCCGTGATCACGGTATTACGGGATCCCGGAATACCGGTATTGATGATTGATGTAATGAAATATTAATCAAAATCGTTGAAATATTTGACTCTTAAGGCTTGCAAATTAGACTTCTTTCTTTAACAACTGATAATGAGTCATCCAATGTGAAGATTATGCAATTGTTGCAATTATTTCATACTGATTAGGAAAACGTCATACACACATTAGATGTTTAGCACATAGGATATTGAATCTCAATGTTAAGAAAGGACTGGAAAATTTTGATAATACAGTTTCAAATATTTCAAAGCTGGTGAACGTTATAAATTTTTCACCAAAGGAAAAACAGTTATACTTTGAGATTTGTGATTTGTTATATGAATCACGGTTAGCTCTCCTTTAAAGAAATGCCAATACGATGGAATTCTACGTAGGTAGGTAGGTATTTAATGTTGGAGCGCGCTTACAACATGAAATTTGTTTTAGATCATAATTATGTGTATGCATGTTCAAGATTTTAAGAAGTATTTAATTTTAGAATGGGAAAAAGTAAAACTTATGACCGATTTATTAAAACCTTTTAATGATGCTACACCTCAGACCAACAAAAAAAGGTTGGTCTGATTGCTACACTCATAATGTCCAAATCAAAGTACCCAAGTAGGAAGGTATAATATACCTATAATAATAATTGATGTGTTACTGGAGCAAATCTCACAACATTACATCGACGAAGATTTTTTGAAGGATTGTGCATGTGCTATGTCTGCAAAATTAAATCAATACACATCAGCACAGAGCATCTTATATACCTGGTACACATCAGCTTTACGTACAAACTATGCAAAATTTGCAGTTATTTTGAACCCCCGTCTAAAAAACAATTATTTTTATGAAAAAAATGAACATGAGCCACTTGAGTTATTGACGTCATTTTTCAAAATTGAATATGCTATACAGAGTTCTTTCGAAAATCAACAGTTAGAAGTAGAAGAAAGTTCGAGTAAAACTTTTTAACATTCGTAACATTTTTTCGACGATTTATAAAAAAATAACGATTATTACGGATGAACTTCAAGAATATTTGACAATTCTGTAAAGCAACTGTTGTAATATTGAAAGTTCTATTCATTAATAACGTTTTTATTTTATATAGCCATCGGTATACACCATAATCACATCACACAAGTAGTTGTCAATATTGACATAGCCGTACGCGCACTCGTGCGGTCTGGTTGTGTTTTTTGTCGCGTATCTAATTACTATCCCCACTGCGCGAAGAGTTGTTTACGCATTGCAGTGACACGTGCCACAGGTGTGCGCCGGACCTACCGGCTGCGTGTGCCTTACACGATCGCGCTATGAATGATGACGTAAGAGCTTCACCGCGTCGTGATACACCCACATTCAGTAATGATACATACAAAGCTTATTGAATGATTCTTCGGACATGGATGCTATTGATGATGACGGTAAATATAAAGAGGAGCAGTCAAGAGCGGAAAAGAGGGAAAGAGAGGACAGTACTGAAGACGAAGAAGGTTGGAAAGAAGTTAAGACGAGTAAAAAAAAGATCTGTCACGGAAGTACACATTCTGTAAAAGAGGAAAAGTATGAAATATACGTTTCGCATAAAGAACGCCTTCCGAAAAAGTTTGCAATGGCGCGTATTTTAAAAGATAATAATATAACCAAGATTAGGGAAGTTAAATATTTAAGCCCTTTTAAAATACGCTTCCAATTTGAGTGTGAATCGGCTGCTCAGAACTTCCTTATGTGCGAGAAGCTTTTGGAGAAAGGATGGAGGTTCCAGAAGGCTATGGAGCTGTCTACCTGCTATGGCTTAATCAAGGATGTAGACCTAGATTTCACGGATGACGAGATTCTGAAAAATATTTCATGTCCAGCACCCACAAAGCTTTTATCATTCAAGAGGCTAGACCGTCGCAACAGGGATGTAGGTGGTTGGTGCCCCAGCGAAACCCTTCGACTTTGCTTTGAGGGTGATCATATACCAACATCAGTTCGTGTATGTGACATAAATATTAAAGTATTGCCTTACATACACCAAGTCTCACAATGTTCCCAATGTTGGAGGTTAGGACATGTTCGGAAAATGTGCCCCTCGAAAAACGTGGTTTGCCCGAAGTGTGGTGGGCATCATGAGAATTGCGATACCTTAATGTTTTCTTGTGTCAATTGCAAAGGTAACCACATATCACTCAGCAGATCTTGTCCCGTTTACAAGAAAGAGAGAAGACTGAGAGAAATAATGTCTGAGTTTGGATGCACATATAGAAAAGCCCTAGAAAGTTATGTGCCCCCCGAAAAACCCGCTCCCCCTGAAACTATCGTCCCTCATCAAGTTATGGTAACCCAAGAAAATCGTTCTTCTTCTACTTATATCTCCCGAAGACGGCTCTTTACAAACCAGAAATCCTACCTTTGCCGAAATAGTCCAAACAAAGGCCACAGTCCACAAGGTACAGTACCCTGTCACGGCTAGTAGGAACAATGAATTCCCAAAGCCTCCGAAAAATAAAAAGATCCCTCTTAAAGAAGACTGGATGTTCTGGACTGCAGATGCAGACGAAGGAGACGTTCATCAATTACCCATTGATGAAGAAAGTAAAGATGAATGTCCTTCTTTCAAAGAGCTGTGTAGCAGAATTAAGGAGGTTATCTACCTCAAAAAGACGGGTGTAATTTTCAAGATAAAGTGTGTATTCCAGTTGTGCCTAGAATGGTTAACGCTAGTGTCACTGAGTTTTGTTTCAGAATGGCCGTGGATAAAAGCATTGTTTAACTTTTTTATTCCTTGTGATGGCTAACAAATCAATTAAATTAAATATCTTGCAGTGGAATGCCCAAAGTATTAAGCCAAAGCCAAAGTTAGCATCGTTTCATGAACTCTTGTGCCAAGAAAAAGTACATATTGCTGCCCTTAGTGAAACGTGGCTTGAACCAGAAAGTAACTTTAAAGTTAGTGATTTTGATGTTTATCGCGCGGACCGGGATGACTCATACGGTGGTGTAGCTATTATAGTACACAAATCTGTTAAGTCGCAGCTGCGACGCGTTCTCGTCAATAATAACGGAGTTGAGGTAGTGTGCGTGCAAGTATTTAATTGTGGCCCGTTTGAGAATATTGTTTCTGTTTATTGTCCATCGAGAATCGTAACTACTCAGCAGGACTGGGATAGTCTGTTTTCAATATGGCCATCCAAAACGTTAATTCTTGGGGACTTTAACCCTTAATAGGGCAAAGGGCAATTGCTTACCACCTCAGCTTTTTGACCATAGAGCAAGAGTCGTTATATGTACACTTTCTGTTATTCAATATTTATAATGCGTGAAGATCCTTAAAACTTTTATTAGTACTGGCAATTACGCTAACTGTCAAAGTTTGCGAAGTACCAACATTAAAAAAAAAAATAGCGAAGAATTTTGAAAATCGGAGGTGTTTGGCGGAAATAAATTGAAATTTTGTTCTAATAAGATTCTGGTAAGTGGTTTTGTGATATTTGGTAAAACAACTGATTATATTACCCTGTATGACCCGTAGAATACCTTTTGAAATGAAACTTAACTAATTAGAAAATCGTCGTAAACTCGGTGGTAAAATTCTTACCTTTGCCCGGTTACATCAACATAGTAGTAATTGGTGGTAATATAGTTACCGTTACCCATTACCGTGCTTATTATTTCAGGAGAATGTCGAAGAAAACGAAGTTATCTGACAGTTCTATCGCCAGTATTCTAGAAGATAATCTCTCCGCTATTGAAAGTAGCGACGAAAGTGTTTCGGAAGAACCACTTTTGGGCGATTGTGTACTGGATTACGACGATGAAATTTCGCGAGGTCTTTCAAGAATATGTGGTGAAGAGCCTGAGTTGGAGACGAGAGGATTAGAGAATTTTCAAGACCCTCCCGGGCCACGTGTTTCGGTAGAATATCAAGAAAGCATTGAACCAGTCACTGAAGATCCGCTGAGGGAAGTAAGTACGCGTAATGAATATGATTCGGGCGTCTATTTTGGCGCTCTTTCTGAACCAAGCTACCCGACTCCAGCTCAGTCTGACTTAGCGCAGCCTAATGATGCGGCGAGCACAAACACAGTAAGTAGACCTATTCGTGTGGCACAAAACTGGTCAGATAAGGTTCCAAAGCATAGTATACCAAAGTTTGATAAACGGTTGACTGTAAACATGCGCGTCACTAATAAAACACAGCCTATTGAATTTTTCGACAATTACTTCCCTCGTGATCTGGTAGAGTTGTTGGTTGAACAAACAAACATTTATGCGGCACAAAGGCAAACGCTTCACTGGAGTCCAACATTTGTAGCTGAAATGCGTGCATATCTTGGTATCTTGATAATGATGGGTCTGCACCCCTTACCTGATGTCAATCTGTATTGGTCAACTGATACTTTTTATAGAAATCCTGATATTGCCCAAACTTTCACTCAAAAGAGATTCAAAAAACTGACTGAAAACATTCACTTGAATGATAATACCAAAGAACCCGCAAGAGATACGCCAGATTATGATAGGCTTTATAAAATACGTCCTATGATAACAAAACTAAACGAAGTATTCCAGACTCAATGTTCTCAATCAAGCACCCAATCGGTGGACGAAAGCATGGTAAAGTTCAAGGGTAAAAGCACACTAAAACAATACATGCCGAAAAAACCCATAAAGAGGGGTTATAAGGTATGGGCCCGGTGTGATGCTAAGACCGGATACATGTATGTCTTCGATATCTATATCGGCAAAGCAGACGAAAATGCATCAAGTGAGGAAGGCTTAGGATATAATGTCATAATGAAACTATGTCAAGGTGTTCCCCGCAATACTCTTGTAGCTTTCGATAACTTCTTCACTGGCATTCCACTAATGAATGATTTGCTGATAAAGAAAGGAATATATGCCGTCGGTACCGTGCGTTTGAACCGAAAAGGCTTACCAGAAAAGTTGTTGCCCAAAAACAAACTCAAGAAGGAAAAACTTGAAAAGCACGAGTTCATGTATAAAACCAAAGCTCCCGTTTCAGCTATACAGTGGATGGATACTCAACTGGTGAATATTTTGACAACAGCACACAACCCAAAATCTGTGTCTACGGTCAAACGAACACAGAAGGATGGTTCAAAGAAAGATATTACTATCCCTACTGCTATTGCCGAATATACTGTGAACATGGGAGGTGTGGATCATTTTGATCACTTCCGTGCCTCGTATCCAATCGGCCGAAAATCGAGACGCAACTGGTTGCGCTTATTTTATTTCATGTTTGATGCAGCTATCATCAACGCGTACATAGCCTATATACAAATTCACAAGCAAACGGTTCACACACATCGAGAATTTAGACTCCGTTTGGCTCGCAGTCTTATAGATGGATTCACAGGCAAAAAAAGAACCACTAATATTATTTTCAGGAACAAACAAGGTGGAAATTTTGGGGTACCCGCTGAAATCAGACGCTCTTCTGTGCCACACTACCCAGAAGATCAAGGGAAATTTACTAGATGCCGATTTTGCAGCACGAAAAATACTCAAAAGCGATCAAGGATAATTTGCAATGTCTGCAAAGTAGCTTTATGTGCTACACCGTGCTTCAAAAGCTTCCATATTGCTCCAGAAGAAGGAGAGGCTATGGACTGTAGCAGCTCTGCTTCTAGTACCTTAACGGGCTAAGGTCAAATAATTACCACCAACACCGAAACGTAAACGGGCGATGGTAAAATGATTACCACCGAATTTTCGCGTACTTGTGATTATATATTTTTAGATTTTCATAAATAATGTTAAAAAGGGTCCTAATAAACGTATAAATAATAACACAAAACCTTGTTTTTCAATCATTTTTATCTCTGCCCTATTAAGGGTTAATGCCTATCACGCCAGTTGGTCCTATAAAACTGACCGCAGAGGCAGCCTTATTCATGACTCACTAACGGACAACAACTTTATTTCTTTGAACGATGGAACGCATACACGAGTTCGTTTAGTTGATAACAACCTACAACAATCTTCCCCAGATATTTATTTACATCAGAACGTTCGGCCAGTCGAGATAGGGCGCTGGCTGCTACTCCAGTTTTTAGTGACGATTATGTGACGCATAAAGATGCCAGCCAAAGAATTTGTGACAGAACAGTTCGAGAGTTAGAAGCATTTATTTATGGCCGAACGACCTGATATCAGAACGTTCGGCCAACCTGAATCTCCATAACTGAAGACCTTAGAGAAACTGTTACTGAATAAAGATTTAGTGACGATTTGGTGACAAACAACCAATGCTTTACTTTTACTCGTAATGCCACCGGTTAAAAGTAAAATGAATGTTGGTTCCTGGATCATCAGGACGTTCGGCCAACGTAATCTCCATAACTGAGGACCTGAGAGAAACCGTTAATAAATAAAGATTTAGTGACGAGACTGAAACGAATTTTTATTGCTTTATTATTTTTTGTGACGGCCCCTTTAAATAGTAAAATGAAAATTTAACATATAACCTCAAAATATTGGGATTATAGATTCCTCCACAAGGAAGAAGCCCAGAGAAACCGTTAATCAATAAAGAGTTAGTGACGACTCTGAAACAGCTTTTATTGTTTTATTTTTTTTTGTGACGGCCCCTTTAAATAGTAAATTGAATATTTAACATATAACCTCAAAACATTGGGATTATCGATTCCTCCACAACGAAGAAGCCTAGAAGACTCGTAAAACCCCTGATGTGTATAGGTTTTCAGTGCAATGGTGTCAGTATTTTCGTTGATTCAAGATTAATCTATAAAAATGCACTATGGCGGATGGCGACTGAAATAGGGTGACCATGTATTCCAACGAAACAAGTATATAACGAGTACTTAATTACCTAAACAATGAAGCACGTCGTTATATGAAATTATATATATATAGGTACTAGCAACGTTGAGCTGATGCCTGCATACCAGTGTCCACTTGTGAAGTTTTTGTTATATTAGTCGAGTCTATTTTGGCTAAAAGCAAACGAAAGTGGAAAGGTGACTGACATTGGATATTGGGAAATTTGACTAAGTACAAGTATACTTAAATAAATAGGTATACAAATTAAAACATGCTTTATTTTTAATCAATCATCCAAAAAAAGCGGTAGGTAGTTAGGTACATAATAATTTGTACTTTTTAGAATTACAGTTAAATTGGTTCACCACGAGAGAAGATAGATCGATTTGACAGCGTCTTGTGTTTATTGCTAGGTGATTGACTTGAAAGTTGTCAAAGCGGATTTCTTTCGGTGGTGGCCCGACAATATTATTATTAGTTTGATAAACTAGATTTTACATTTTACAATTAAAAATCAGTTCTATAGATAAATCACAGTAAGATTATACAATAACTACACCAAATGAACTCTTAAAAATACTAGTCAGATAACATTACGGCTTTCTTTCCGGTAAGGTCAGCCAGAACTTAAGCTACCCATTTTCGATAGTCCTGTCTGGTACTATTAAAGTACCAAAGGATCGCTGCGCCTGACCTCGATGACGTCACACCAGTGACATGATTGGCGAGCGAGAGAGAGCAAGGCGCCGCGAGGAAGTTGCGGGGGAAGGAACGTAGCAAAACCCGAAGATGCCATAAAAATAAAATTAAATGTACATATCACGTTTTTACATTACCATTAACCTTGTAAATAGAGAATATATTTTTTTAACACTTTAAAAGCGCTTGATTCTTATAATCAAAAACTGCTTAAAATTAAATTGACTTATAATAAGTTAGGTAGTAGTTTAAAATTGGTCGTGTTAACAAATAGGTAGGTACTGTCATCCCTTTAAAAGTGTCCATCTACATAGAAGTAAAAAACTTAGCAACTGTATAAAACTTAACAATAGTAGGTAAGTACTATATACAAATCAGTCTCTTGTCATGAGTTTCTACTAGATTAAGTACCTAACTTATTTGAGTAATTGCTGTCATTTTCTAATATGACATATGTTATAGTGTGCATTGTAATTTTTATGTCAACAGAGCTTTGATGTAGTTCACACTTTCCATCATCATAACATACCCATTTATTTTTATCGTAAACATGACATTTGTAGTGGCCGATTTTGCCTAGCACAGACGAAATGTATTCAATTACACCCAGTATATGAAAAACTTTGTTCTTAACTAAAATCGTAGGAGGCATTTCTGATAAACTGTGTACATTGTTGCAGTCTAAACCAAACGTAATTATAGAGTCTACTATGTACGTGCAGGTTATTATTCCATGTAATATATTTGTTGTAATACCTACATCATCACCTTAATTCAACTATTTCGACGTGTTTCTCTTCATTCAGTAGATAAATACCTAGGTACCTACTCGATAAATACTTGTTTCGTTGGAATACATGGTCACCCTATTTCAGTCGCCATCCGCCATAGTGCATTTTTATAGATTAATCTTGAATCAACGAAAATACTGACACCATTGCACTGAAAACCTATACACATCAGGGGTTTTACGAGTCTTCTAGGCTTCTTCGTTGTGGAGGAATCGATAATCCCAATGTTTTGAGGTTATATGTTAAATATTCAATTTACTATTTAAAGGGGCCGTCACAAAAAAAAAAAAACAATAAAGGCTCGTTTCAGAGTCGTCACTAACTCTTTATTGATTAACGGTTTCTCTGGGCTTCTTCCTTGTGGAGGAATCTATAATCCCAATATTTTGAGGTTATATGTTAAATTTTCATTTTACTATTTAAAGGGGCCGTCACAAAAAATAATAAAGCAATAAAAATTCGTTTCAGTCTCGTCACTAAATCTTTATTTATTAACGGTTTCTCTCAGGTCCTCAGTTATGGAGATTACGTTGGCCGAACGTCCTGATGATCCAGGAACCAACATTCATTTTACTTTTAACCGGTGGCATTACGAGTAAAAGTAAAGCATTGGTTGTTTGTCACCAAATCGTCACTAAATCTTTATTCAGTAACAGTTTCTCTAAGGTCTTCAGTTATGGAGATTCAGGTTGGCCGAACGTTCTGATATTAGGTCGTTCGGCCATAAATAAATGCTTCTAACTCTCGAACTGTTCTGTCACAAATTCTTCGGCTGGCATCTTTATGCGTCACATAATCGTCACTAAAAACTGGAGTAGCAGCCAGCGCCCTATCTCGACTGGCCGAACGTTCTGATGTAAATAGATATTTCACTGGTTTCTATAGATATTGCGTTAAACTTTAATTGGACCGTTTTAAATGAAAATCTAGGCAGCGACCATTTAATGATTAAACTTTCAACATTGTGTACGTCATGCCTTCCTGCAGTTATTAAAAGGAATTTTGGAAAAGCAGACTGGACTTCATATAAAAAATATTTGGAAGAAAACTTGCTAAATTTATGTTTACCGGATGACCCCCAAAAAGCGTATGATTCATTTTTAGATATTCTGAATGACGCTGCTAATAAATCCATTCCGATGTTTAAATTTAATCAAAACCCTACTTCAAATTTCACTCCGAAACCATACTGGACTGCTGAGCTGTCACAAGCTGTGGCTCATCGTAGGTTGGCTTTATCCAAATTTAGGCGTAACCCCACACCCCAAAATCTGGATAATCTTAATGGTAGGATAAATACATGCCAAAGGTTAATCCGACAGGCTAGGGGAATGAACTTTCAAAATTTTTGTTCCTCAGTTGATCACACTACATCCTCTAGTGAAATGTGGCTTCTAATGAGATGGTTGAAAGGTTACCATTCACCTAGACGTTTTGTAGACGCTCAAAGTGCCACAAATCTTTTAAATTCTTTAGCACCCGATTATGTGTCCCCATCTAGCCCTACCGTCCACCATAGTAACCCTGCATTAGAATGTGAGATCTCTATTCAGGAGCTAGATAAATGTATCAAATCTAAGGATACATCTCCTGGATGCGATGACATATCTTATTCTACGATTAAGAATTTACCTGATGTAGGTAAATCGGTATTACTTACTTTATATAACAACTTTCTTAATCACAGTTTTGTTCCCTATCAGTGGCGCGACATTTGTATTGTACCTATTCCAAAACCTGGTCGTGACCCTAGTAACGTTTCTTCACTCCGACCTATATCATTACTGTCGTGCTTATGCAAAATTTTCCACTATGTTTTATATCGAAGATTGGAATGGTTTTTTGAAAAAAGTGACACATTTTCTGTGAACACAGTTGGCTTCCGTAGGGGTAGGTCGTGTTTAGACGGCTTAAGCGGCCTAATCACCACAATTCAAAATGGTTTTTCCGAGGGTTGTTCCACTATGGGTTGTTTTTTAGATATAGATAATGCGTACAACAATGTAAATAATACTGTTTTAATAAATGTTCTAGATAGCTTTAAAGTTGGTTCCCCTCATCTGTAGATATCTATGGAATTTTCTCCATAGAAGAGTACTTAAGATTAAAATTGGTAATAGCTATATTAGTAGACATTCCGGTACTGGTTTGGCTCAGGGTGAACCATTATCTCCAATATTATTTAATATAGTAACGTCTCATGTTTGTAAACGTATGCAAAACAACACTTGTATATCTCAGTACGTGGATGACTTCGCTATATACGAACAGTGTTCTTCTGTTAATGAGGGACAACACAAGATCCAGTCTGCACTTGATCTCATCAACAGCATGTTGATACAAGTAGGATTAAACATTTCCCCCACTAAAAGTAAAATCTGTTTGTTTAGTAGAGGTTTTAGAAAGCCAGTTATAGAAATATATTTAAACGGGACTGGGTTAGAGTGACCACGTCAAGTACCTAGGATTGTGGCTGGATAGAAGCCTTCGATGGAAGAAACATATTGGTGAGGTTCGTGAGCGAGTGCTTAAATTGATTAATATTTTTAGGGTTTTAGTGGGACCTGGGTGGGGTGTTCATCCCAACCACTTGAGAAAATTGTATATTTCCCTTTTTCGTAGCCGTATCGACTTCGGCAGCTTTTTAATGGACAATAGCGCCGACACACATTTAATTAAACTGGACAGATTACAAAACATGTGCTTGCGGTTGATTGGTGGGTTTATCAAAAGTACTCCGATCCACGTCATGGAATCCGAATTAATATTGCCTCCTCTTTTTATTCGCCGCCGAGATTTAGCCGGTAAATTTTATTTAAAATCTAAGTGTTACCGTTTTCCTTTAAGCGATTTACTGAATAAGCTACATGGTCTTTGTTAGTTTGTGTTAATAATCCTTATTGGAGAAATAAGAAAACCACTGTTAGTGTTATGTTCTAAATCAGGAACATATGTACTGCAGCAATAAAATTGGCATGTTTTCCTTGGACACTTGGGTCAGCAATATGGACTTATCAGATATTGTAAAGCCCAATTTAGAGTCAGTAGATAAACCTAAGCATTGTTATATTGCGTATAACCTTAGAACAATATGTTGTACATCTCTGAATGCGCAATACTCTGGCTTTTACTGTATGTATACGGACGGATCTAGACACGAGAATTACTGTGGTGCAGCTTTTTTCGATCCACAAATAGGTGCCTCTTTTAAATTCAAAATTTTATCCAAAGTTTCAATAATGCACTTAGAGCTAATTGCAATAGCTGAAGCTTTGGCTTATATCGAATCTTTGGACGGTGATCGATTTGTTATTTTCACTGACTCAAAAAGTGCTCTTCTCATCATCTCTCATCTGATGAGATGCACAAGTACTTCACCTTTTAGGGGCCTTCCACTGGCGTACAATATATTAAGAATAATTACTGATTTTGTTGCCAAACGTAGAAGAATTGTATTGCAGTGGATTCCATCCCACGTTGGACTGGAGGGAAATGAGATGGTTGACCGTTTGGCAAATGAAGCGGGGTCTGATGGAGAAATTTATCATTGTTCTCCCTGGCATACTGAGCTTTTACCCTTAGTTAGAGACAGATGTATTCAGTCATGGTCAGAATACTTTGATGAAAGGTCTTTGACTAAGGGTATCTGGTACAGAACTATCCTGCCATCTCTTCCACGAGTGCTTTGGTTCAGCGAGAGCAAGATGAGTAGACAAGAAGTTGTGGCGGCTTTGAGACTCCGTTCCGGTCATGTACCACTCAATAGCTTCGCATTTATGATGCGCAAAGTCGATTCACCAAATTGTGATGTCTGTGGAGTTATTGAAGATGTGCATCATGTCCTGACGGAGTGTGATCGTGTGGGGGCCCAAAGGCGCCAAGCTTTTGTCAATACTTTTAATGTAGGCTTCTACAGCGTGTAACAGAAAGGGTATAATCATATGGAATACTGTGGTACGGATCATCAAACTGAACAACTTTCTCTATGGGACCATCATCGAAATCGTAAAAAAATAATCAGCTGTCCCATACATTTGGGTCGAGTAGGTATTGAAATTTTGTATAGGACAGCTGATTATTTTTTTACGATTTCGATGGTGGTCCCATAGAGAAAGTTGTTCAGTTTGATGGTCCGTACCACAGTATTCCATATGATTATACCCTTTCTGTTACATGTTGTATAATAGCGTACTGGCCTCACCATTGTCCGATGAGGCTAGAACACTTTATTATATTATCATTAAGGTTATAAGGTTGCGGGTAGGCTAGTTTAGTATAGGTACATATTTGTAATTTAATTGTATGCTATCATCGGGGTGACATACTCGTCATAGAAAAAACCCCGTAAATAAATAAAGATCAAAAAAAAAAAACGACACCATTAGAGCGTCATCCATAGAGTACAACACCATCTTAGGCCGCATTCCGAATTACGCTGTAATCGCTTTGAGCGTCCATAAACCCGTTCCAAATTACCGTAAGCGCGATATTGATGTCCCTTGAATCGTCATAGATGACGTCATGACATGCGCCATCTTGCGACTTCACCGACCATGCCCCAAATAAATATCACCGTGAGCGCTGTCAAAAATAACAGTTCTGTTCACAGGTTGTGTTGTTTTGCTAAGATGGAAGCGCAAGAGTTGCCCGCGAAATTTAAATTTTCTTACGATTTGCAGATCAGTGTAAAATTGTATGTTGATGAAAATAACAATCGCGCCATTAACACGTATGAAGTTAAAGAATTATAATAATTAAAATCATCAATACAACCCTCCAAGTTCATTTAACCCCATTGAGTGACTTTATCATGAAATAGTTATTGAATGGGGTTAATTAAACTTGGAGGGTTGTATGTGCAGCAGAGTCAACCGTATCGTCCATTTTCAAAAATAGGTCTTGTCAAAGGTTTCGGTTTGGGGTTATGTTCACTGTGAACGCGTACACGAGCGTTCCAAATTGATGACAGCTCTCAGCTGTCATAATCGTGATATCTAAAACGGAACGCAAAATATAGTTGTGAGCGCTGTGGTTTTCTCTGTCTACGGCTGTGAGTGATTATTTTGTAATTCGGAATGCAGCTTTACAATACGTTCCATTCTACTACAGCAACCATTTACATTTATTTATCTTTCATTGACTTGAATGTAGCCTGGTGGCTGAGAGAATGTCATGCTCACTCAAATTTATCGCTGATGGTGGCGCGTGTTTCGGGTCATTTGGTTCCCTTCAATATGATTGAGTTGAATGGCGCTGAGCCATGCGTCATGTTCGTGAACGGGCGCTGTCAGTTAGGACTGGTCATCTCATAGCTGCCACGGTTTATTTTATTTACTTTATATTGAAAGTGTTGATTATTTTAATCTTTTACTCTGGGCGCTCTTAATGTGCACGTCTTTCTACATCGTTCTCACATATATGTATAATCTCAACGTGAATGATGTAACCAAGATTTTGTAACAATATTTTGATTAAAAAGAGTGTCCATGGAGTTTCTTGCCCATTCTTCTCCATAGAGATCTACGCTTTGGAATGTGCAACTACAGTACTTTCTCAAGTTATTATGCCTTGTGACTGTGACTGTAGCTTAGCTTTTTTTTTTGTTTGACTTTCAAAAGTGCCTGTAATGGTCTAATTGAAATAAATGCTTTGAGTTTGCCTACAGAAACAAAGAAATTGATATAGTGTCCTGGTGGGCATAACAAACTATTCGATGCCACAGCTTCAGTAATTAGCTTTTCATATTCTGAGTATTCCGGCAACGAGTGTGCCAAGCGAGCGGGCATTTTCAAGATCCGGCAATTTAATCACAAAAAAAAGAAACCGTCTCGGCAATAAAACTATACAAGCTTCAATGTGTCTCGCATCATGGCTGAACTTTAATTAAAATTATCCATTATTTATGATATGTAGAAATGATTATAAATATCGTGTTCGTTTGTCCCCGCCCTGTTATTGTAACAATTTAATTGCTAGACTCATACACGAAAAGAACTTGAGTACGACTCGCCGCATAAAAGGACTCGAGCGCACAAAGAGACTCGAGCTCTTATGTCACATACAAGGGCTCGTAGAGAACTTTTCTAGTCTTGGAGTCCTGTTGTAATGAGTCGAGTCTTGTAATTCATCATCCGAGTCCATTTATATAGGACTCGAAGACTCGAGTTTTTTGCAACACTAGTATGACCTACGTCAAAGTGTCCATATTCAACAGGAAGAGGCCGAAGAGGTAAGGACTCAAAGCCAATCCTTGATGCAGGCCTACAGCCACACTGAATTTAGCGCACAGATTAGATTAGATATTAGTAGCCGGTGTGTCCAACAGCTGACCGGACGTAGGTATAGATAGTTCTGTTCAAACTTTATGGCGGCTCGGAAGTTAGCTGCGAGTCACGGTCTGCATATTATTCAGTCATGATGATGCGTCTTCTACGCCCTGCTGGTGCCTAAAATTGTGTTCTGCGCAGTTAGATTTTGCGAGCCGCAGTTAAGTTTGAACCGTTAGACCTGCGCTGAGCGTCACTTGCAGCTAACTTCCGAGCCGCCATAAAGGTTGAACAGAACTATATCGAGATTTACTGTACTTAACACGAATTAACTCTACTTAAGTTTCCCAGGCATTCCTTTCTTTTTCAGATACATCCTGTAGGCTGTAGCTCTAGCGACCTAAACTACCTACAGTTCGGCTGCTCCTAAGATTGCCGAGGTTTGCCGAGCCGTGAGGCTCGCGGCTCAAATCAAATCAAATCAAATCAATTTATTTGTGTAACATAGGTAGTGATTACAGTTCTTAAACTGAAGATAGATCGCTATGTTATGCCAAGAGGCGTACAAATATATGGTGGCATGCGAAATGGAATAAATTATCAATCATGCGAGAGGCAAACACTCAAACACAAGATATTTGGTACGTATGTAAAAATTAATAGAATCATGGTAAAAATAAAGATGATAAATGTCAAAAAGATATAAATGTCACAATATGGAGTAATTTCTACAGTCAATGCTTAAATAAGAATAAGAATAAGAATAATTTATTTTAAAAAGTAGATATTACAAAAGTACATTTAGGTGCTGTAGTGTAATTTCTTAAACAATTTTATAATTTGCGCTAAGTAAACTATGACTCAAATATATTAATAGGTGCAAGTAATGAAGAAGTCGAACTCAAGTGTTAGGTAGCGACCTGCCTGATCTAGGTTTATTTAAACCTGTGTTTCAGGCCATCACTTACAATGCATCATATAATTAGTACAATAAATATAATAAATAAATAATCATACTTAATTACAATTAGTCTCATTATTCAATTAAAAATGGGTTATAGTGAGCATTCTCCAGCCGAATAATTAAATAAGTCTACTCTAGTTTATCATTCAGAAATTCATCAGTCGTATAGTAACATTTTTCAATTAATATCAGTTTTAATTTTTTTTTGAATTGTGAAATATTTAATTTTTTTATGACATCTGGTAATTTATTGTAAATACGCGGTGCCATGCCTAGAACGCTCTTACTCACTAAGGCAGTCTTACAACGCTGATTGCATAAAGAGTTTGCGTATTGGCTACGAATCACAACATCTCGTATCGTTGACACTTTATCGAACAACCTCATGTTTGTTTTGACGAAAACACAAATTTCGAAAATATATAATGATGGTAAGGTGAGTATTTTCAGCGATTTAAAGAATGGTACACAGCTATCATCAACTTTCAGACCACACATTGATCTTATGCATCTTTTTTGTGCCTTAAAAACGATATCTTTATCAGTAGAATTGCCCCAAAAAACAATACCATATCGCAAATTAGAGGCTACTAGGCCATGATAAGCAACTAGTAGCGCATCCATATTTATTTTCCAAGCAATTTGAAAAAGTGCGTATGCTGATTTATTTATTCTCTTACTGAGGTCATCTATGTGGGCCTTCCAGTTAAGTTGGTTATCAAGGAATAAACCTAAGAATTTTGCTACTTTAACTTCTTCAATGTCACAGTTGCTATATCTGATATTTACTTTTGGTACTTCAGTTCTTTGGTGAAAGTGCATTATTTTGGTTTTCTTTAAGTTTATAACTAAATTATTTTTATTAAGCCAATCAATTATGTCCGATAGTGTATTATTTATGTCATCTTGATAAATATTGCGATCAATGCATTTCACTATGGCAGTACTGTCGTCTGCAAACATCACCATTTGATGTTTAGTCACCTTTGGCAGATCATTTATATAGATCAAGAAAAGAGGTGGCCCAAGGACGCTACCCTGTGGGACACCAAACTTTATTAATCTAGGCCGAGATAAAAAACTCTTTTCAAATCGACGCGACGCCACCTCTTCCCCGCGCGGGAGATGCGCCCCTCAGTCACCCTCGCCAGTCCACGATTACCAACGTATTGGTCTGCATTCTTCTGGGAATTGATATTTCACTAAAAGAACGATAGTTTTATATATTAATTAGTTTATTTTAAATAAACACTGGTTTTATAACATTTTAATTTGCACACGAATTATTATTTCTTCATGGAAGCTTCAGACTAACATTGACACATGTTTTTTTTTTTAATACCATAGATGTCAAAGACATTTTTTCCTCTAACACCTTCTCCTATTTTTAAAAAATTTCAATAACATGAAAAAATTTAAAAATATTAACTTATACACTTTTACTTCAGAGCCACCATCAAAATTTTAAAATATTAACTTATATATTTTTACTTCTTTGTAACAGACCTCAACAATTTTACTTTATTACAATTTTTTCACAATGAAACTTAAACTTTTCTTTATATAATGGTTTTGTAAACATATCAGCAATTTGTAAATTAGTAGGACAATACTTTATATCTAAGTAACCTTTCTTATAATTTTCATGAATGAAATAGAACCTCACATCTATATGTTTTGACCTTTTACTAAATGAACCTGTTTTTATCAACTGGATAGCACTCTGGTTATCAATATTTAAATTTATTTTAACACTTTTTCCAATTAACTCACTTATAAAAGTCTTTAAATATAAACACTCTTTAACACAATCTGCAGCTGCTATATATTCAGCTTCAGTTGAAGATAGACTCACTATCGGCTGTCTCTTAGAGCTCCATGATATGGGTCCACCTGATAACATTATTACAAACCCAGTTGTGCTGCGTCTGGTCTCAGTACATCCTGCATAGTCTGAGTCACAATATGCATCTAATCTTGTTATCTCTTGTCCTGTGTTGTACATAATTCCTTTATCTCTTGTCCCATTCAAATATTTCAATATCTTCTTTACTGCTAATATGTCTTGTCTCGATGGATTTTCTACCTTTTTACTTGCTTCATTCACAGCTTGGCTGATATCTGGTCTTGATCTTGTTGATAAGTACAATAATCCTCCTACTAGTTCTCTGTAGGGAAAGTTTGATGTAGCCGTCTCAGGTTCAGTTACCTTATCCATATTGCACGGTGTATCTGCTGGTTTTGAATCATACATATTGTACTTTCTCAGTAACTTTTCTGTATAGGTCTGTTGATGTAATAAAATTCCTTTTTCTGATCTTCTGATTTCAAACCCAATATAATTTTGTGGTTGTTTGAAAATCTTTATCATAAATTCCTTTTCTAAATGATATAGGATCTGTAATATTTTCTCCTTGTCTTTCGATATCGCCAGACCATCGTCAACGTATATTGCTATTAATAAGGTCTTGTCTTCATTATAAAAAACACATTGATCTGATTTTGTAGCTCTTAGTCCAAGTTTTCTCATAGTTTCTGTAAATTTTTTATTCCAGGTCATTGGTGCCTGTTTTAACCCATATAATGCTTTCTTTAAATGACAAACTTTATTGTGCTGTTTTTCATATCCTTCTGGGATGTTCATAAAGACGTCTTCTATTAGTTCACCATATAAAAATGCGGTTTTTACATCAAATGTAATCATTTCATATTCCTTTGAAGCTGCAATAGCTATCAATGATTTTAATGCTGATTGACTTACTACTGGACTGTATATTTCTTGATAGTCAATGCCTTGTTGCTCGAAACCTCTCGCTACAAGTCTTGCTTTGTATGTACCATTTTCTTTTATACAAAATACCCATTTATTTGACAGTATCTTGTGTCCCTTTGCTTTTTCTAAATCAACTATTTCCCATGTATTGTTACTTTCCAATGATTCCTTCTCCGAATTTATAGCCTTCTCCCAATTCTTCTTCTCAGCAGACTTCATGACTTCATCATAGGTAAGTAATACATAATCTTGCAGGTAAACTGGTTTTCTCCGTTGTCTTCTAGTAATTGTAGTTTCTATCTCTTCAGTGTTATTTTCTACATTTTCATTAATTTCAACTTCTTCTATTATTTCTGGGTCAAGGTCCCAGACCTCATCTTCTTCTACATTACTTTGTAGTTCCGACTCCTCTATCTCATAATAGATGTCATCACTTTCTTCTTCTTGATTTATTTCTTCTTCATTATTACCTGGTATTATTTCTGTTATCACCAATCTTCTTGTTTCTTCTTCTTTTCCCTCATTATTCTTATTATCATTAAGTATGACAATATCCCTTGCTATTTCAATTTTTCCTTTTTCTTCATTCCATAGTCTATATCCATTATTAGTATATCCAATCATTATTAACTTTTTACTTCTTGGATCTAGTTTCTTTATATTTGTATGTAGTTGTTTAGCATATACTTTTGAACCAAACTTGTGTATATTAGATATATTAGGTCTTTTACCATGCCACATTTCATAAGGTGTTTTATTTTCCAAAGATTCACTTGGTAGTCTATTTATAATATAAGTAGCACAGAATATAGCTTCACCCCACATTTCTTTATCTAATTCTGAATCAAATAGTAATGCTCTGGTTTTATCTAATAATGTCCGATTTAATCTTTCTGCCTTACCATTTAGCTGAGGTGTATATGGTACTGTATAATCTAGTTTTATTCCCTTTTCTGTGCACCATTTTCTAAAGTCATTACTTGTGTATTCACCCCCATTGTCACATCTTATCGTAGACACCTTTTCTGTTCTCTCTCTTTCTGTTTCTTCTATGTAATGTCTTAAATTGTCTTTCACTTCATTTTTATGCTTCAGCAGGTATATTTTTGTAAAATGAGTGTAGTCATCCATGACTGTTAAGACATAACTATAACCATCATATGTTTTATTTTCAAATGGCCCACATACATCTGTATGTATTAATTGTAATGGTCTACTGGCTCTGTTTCTTACTGTTTTAAATGGAAGTCTTGTTTGTTTTGCTTGTGTACAGATTTCACATGTATCTAATTGTTTTAAACCTTGTATTTTTATTCCATCTGCCACATCTGGTAATATTTCTAGTATTTTCTTCCCTGGATGTCCTAGTCTTTGATGCCATTCTAAGGCAGTGCCAGTTTCTTTCATTAACATTGTCTTTTCTTCTGTATTTTTCCCATCTAAATTAATTTTATATAAGCCATTTTCCTTTTTTCCTGTCAATAGTAACTCTGACTCCTTATATATTTTTACAGTATCTTTAGTAAACACAACAGTTCCTTGATTATTAGTGACTGCATTCACGGACAACAAGTTTTGTGATAAGTCCGGAACTAACAGGGTATTATTTAAATTACATTTTTCACCTTTGACTTTACCAATTCCCTTTACTTCTATTGTTTCTTCATTGGCAGTCAAGACCGATGATTGCTTATTTTCATAATTTGACAATATGTCTATACTGTTTGTCATATGTGCAGTGCACCCAGAGTCTACTATGAATTCTTTATTTTGTGTACCCTGTTTTTCAAACATTGTAAAAAATGCTTTTACTGTTTTTTCCATAACTGTTTCTTCTTTGTCTTTCTTGTTCTTATTTTTGAAAAAACAATTTTCTTCTTTATGGTTTGTTTTCTTACAAAATGAACATTGTTTATTCTTTAACTTACAGTCTTTTTCTTCATGGTTATTCCTTTTGCAAATACTACAAGCTTTACAGTCTTTCTTCATGTGCCCTGTTTTGTTGCATCTAAAGCATTTTATTGCACTTGAAGCCTTTTTCTTTGTAGCCTGAAATGCCAATTGTTTTTCTGTTTCACTGGTTTTTAAAAGTCGGTTTTCCTCACTTAATATTCTGTTTGTTAAGTTAGTCAGGGTTTTCTTATCATCTGCCATTGATTCCCAAGCAGTGATGAAATAGTTTAGGTTACTCGGCAAACAGGATAATATTTTTGACATAACCATTTCTTCATTAATGTTTTCACCCAACTGATTTAGTCTAAACTGTAGATTTTCTATGTCAGTTATTAATTCTGTAAGTGATCGACCTTCTTGTAACTTATATGTGAAGAACTCTTGTAATAGTGATGTCTTGTTTCTTTGTTCTGAGCCTTCAAATATTTCACATAACTTATTGTACATTTCTAGCGCATTTTTACAATTTAAAATGTGTCCTTTTAATTTTCTGTCTATGCTGTTTATTATAATTCGTTGCACCTGGGCATCTTTTGTTACGAATGCATCAGATTTCATATCTTCTTTTTTTACATCTGACGAAATTGCTGCAGTCAGATTTGCTGCCTTTATGTGGATGTTAAACTCGAATTTCCATAACAGAAATGTCTCCCCATCCTTTAGTTTTTCAATCTGAGCATCTTTGTCCATTTTTCTTGATTTTCCTTTGTTTTAGTATTGACTTGACCAAGCCACCGGTTTTTATTTGTTCTTTTAGGACGTCCCTGGGCCCATAACCTCTTCTGGGAATTGATATTTCACTAAAAGAACGATAGTTTTATATATTAATTAGTTTATTTTAAATAAACACTGGTTTTATAACATTTTAATTTGCACACGAATTATTATTTCTTCATGGAAGCTTCAGACTAACATTGACACATGTTTTTTTTTTTTAATACCATAGATGTCAAAGACATTTTTTCCTCTATGAATTTATAATCGCGCCGTGAATCAGTGTAAACTTGTATTTTATTTTAATGTAATAAACTTTAATAATTGTTAGAGCTGTGTTTATTGTGAAGAGTACCCAAAACCACCAATACACACATACACTCTACAATCCCAAGGTATACGCTTACGCAAGGGGTCCGCAAGGGCCGATGCCTGCCGGGTCGTGAAGATATAAACAGGAATGCTACTCAAAATACCATGCTTCAAATAGCTAAAAGTGTATCAATAGAAAAACTTATTCAGTCACTGTCATTGTCAATGTCTGCTTCTTCTGCGCTTCTGTCAAATTATACAACAACATCACCAAAACATTACTATTTTCAAAAGAGTATTGTGCAATTCCATTATTATTTATCTATTTAGACATAATTTAAAGTTTTAGTAATTATCATTACATTGGGCCAAATCTATCTTCGCTTTTATAATTCAGACAGAACAACGTTTTCATTAATCTTTTCAAACAGAGGACGAGATAACCTAACTTGGTACAATATTCAGCTGGTTATTCTATAAAAATGTCTGAAGAGAATAAATTCCCGGCAGCAGAAGCTAGTGCTTCATCAGACAATACTAATAAAAGCCAAACGGGCTCAGGTCCAAAGAAAGATGAGGCTTGGGGTTACGACTTGTACCCTGAAAGACGCGGTACCTTTTCTGCGAAGTTGGGTAATATTCTGATTGGTAAAGAAGGAAAGGAGAATATTGACAAGTTCAAGTGCGAGCAGCATGTCTATGAATGCGTTAAAAACAGTAAGCACTTAAGTTTTTGGTTGGAAATGCCCAGAATGGAAACTATTGAATGTTTTAACACTTTTCTATCTATTTATTTCTAGGTTCAATTGTTAAGGTTATGATGGCAGCTCTTAGAAGTTCTGGTTGGTAAGTGTGTAATTATTACTAGAGTTTACAAATAAATAAACAACAAAAACATTATTTTTAATTATAATGTTTTAATTTTAGTCTACATTATTTAAAAGCTCATTTATTTATTTGTTTCAGTCCCATTGATATTCGGCGACATATCTCTTGTGAAGTATGTGACTACTCCGTTAGTGGTGGCTATGATCCAGAACTGAATCAGGTAACTGAAAAATGAAAATACTGCAACAAAGTATTTTAATTTTTACTAATAGTATAAGAAACACAATAAAACATACTAAACATGAAAACTATAACATTAGATTACTTAGTATTTAATGAAAAAGAAAGATTTGTTTGATGTTTGTCAAAAACAAAATTATGCAGAAATTGACACCCATCACATTTGCATAATTTGAGCTAATTTAATTGAATGTTGTATATTGAGTTGTAAGATATACCTATTCCAAAGGTAATGGCTAGTGTGGTATGGGTACGTATCTCAGGAATCCTGCTAAGAAATCTCAAAACTATCATCATTCTCTTGCACTTGTCCCAATTTATTTGGGGTTGGCGTAGCATGTCTTCTCCCATACTTCTCTATTACTCGTCATCTCATCAGACACCTCCTTTCGTGCAATATGATTCTTCACTCAGTCCATCCATCGTTACTTTGGTCTTCCTCTACTGTTATACCCATCCACAGTCATACTCAAAACTTTCCTCACAACATTCCTCTGCATCACATGCCCTTAATAACATAATAACAACCAATAGGGAATATACATGTAATATTTTTTTCACTTAAATCAATAATATGCAGTACTATCAACCCAAGAAAATAATTAAAAGTTAATTTCAACTACTACTTGTTGCACAAAAAAAAAATTAAACTCCTACAATTTTCTACGACAGTTCAAACGTCCATGGCTATCGCGGCCATTCATGTCATAGCATTTCATGTCACTTATCTCTATCTGCCTGGTTTAAATCATTTTTTTTGCCCTTAGTAGAATAGTTTTACTATAATTCATGTGTTTTATTTAAGCAAAAATTGCATTAACAATATTATAGTAAAATTTTAGTGAAACTTTAAGTACTTTTTAACTAAAAGTGTTTCTTTGACACATATCTTTTGACGTCACTACCGGAATCGATGCGTTTTTTTTGTTTGCATTCCATTTCACCAAAAACACGCTACATAAAGTATTAAATTGTAAAATAAGTGTTGTGTTAGAGAATTAAACAAGTGTACCACAGTGTTTTTATGGTCCAATACAAGGCATTTTTAAGAAATAAAAAAAGTTTTGTATTTCTTGCATAAACCCTATTAACACACAATTTCACTTTAAGATATCTCAAAACAATAGATATTTTATATTAACATCATCTTCCTGCCCATGTCCCATTCTACTTAGGGTTGGTGAGTTTCTTCCTCCATTCTTCCTTGTCCGACTTCATGGCTTATTCCTATACATAATTTACACAATTCATAAAAATAACTAAATCTCAATGACGGAATGTTACAGATAGTTGTGTGCCAAAATGTATCAACCCGTCAAGGAATGGTACAAGGAGTCCTAGCTCACGAGATGATCCATATGTTCGACTACTGCCGGAATCATCTGGACTTCAAGAACATGGAACATCTGGCGTGCACGGAGATAAGAGCAGCCAATCTCACGCATTGCTCCTTTGCTAGCGCATGGTCCCAGGGTGATGCTTCTTGGGGCAAGATTGCAAAGGCTCATCAGGTAATTTGGCTTGTGCCAAATTCAAATCAAAATCAAATACTCTACAGTTGTCTGTAGAGTATTTGATTCCTTGTTTCCATTTGATGTTATTTCCAGCTAAACAAATATCATCTTTGTGTAAATGGTAATTAAATTAATTATAGAAACTAGATATGAGTATTGGAAAAGTCATACAAATCTTTGAAGTTTCAGCACAAACTGAACTTTATGTGAGGGTATTAAAGTAGTTTTTTCCAGACACACATATTTCGGAAACTGAATTGTGAATGCAGTTTATGTACTTATTTCAAAGTCTACTTTCTCTACTTACTTACTAACTGCTGTAGACTTAGAACTAAAAAGTAATCTGTTGTTTTTTTTTTTCAGGATTGTGTGAAAACCAAAGCATTATATTCAGTCCTTGCTGTCAGACAAATAGACATGAAAGAGGCTATAGAAATTATTGAAAAGGTATTTCCGAAATGTTACGACGATCTTGAGCCAATAGGACGAAGAATAAGAAGGAACTCAGACGACATGCTTAAGGCATTCAAAGAAGCAGCTTACTTTGGCTATGAATAAATTATTTGTTATTATTATTTAGAATATGTATGTAGATAGTGTAATTTATGTACAAAGTTATACAGGATCAAACTCTTTACAAAAATAAAACAACTAGGAAATGATTTAAAATAATGTCTTTTATTTCATTATTTTCTTTATTCACTTAATTATTATGTATTGCCTAAGATTTTTAAAGTTTTTAATACTGCCTTTCCACAGTTTCGTTTAGGTAACAGATATGAATCACGAGCATAACCCTAGGTCTTAATTAGGCAAGTAAATGACTGAAAAGGCACAAATTTTGTTCAGTAGAGATAGATATAAGTTAATACTATGAAATTGAACTTGTTTCGATGTTCATCCTTTAACCGCCACGCTATGCACAATTAATTGCTACGCCTCGTTATACAGCCAAAAGTTACATAGGTTCTATGTTCTAGGTTAAGGGTTTGGTTTCCGCACTTAGTCCCTAAATTGGACCATTGTACGTGAAGTTACATAGGTTTATCAATCAATTTCATTTTAGTTACGGGATGGAAAATTAAAAATATAACTAAAAGGTACGCAAGATTGCCTCCTAATTAAACACTGAATGGCACAGTGGTAACCACATGGCACAGTGAAGGCAGGTCAAACCTAATTGTAGATGGCGTGTCCATAGCTTAGTCCCAATCGACCAATGAGGTCAAGCTATTTTGAAATATAAAATGACATTGACAGATCTTCAACCAATGATGATGCTTGGTATAAGCTATGCTAGCGCCAATAGATTAACAGTTGCCTTCTTCATTGGAGTTTGCTATGGACAGTTTGAATATTGTGCATAGTATACCTATCCGTGGAGGTAAAAAGTCAAACAGTCCACTTAATGCTTACATCTTATTGATTTATCACACAATGCTTCGTTCGTAAACTATGACTTATAAAGACAGCAATGAGAACAGGATTGTGACCAAAATGATTTGATCAAACATTTTGTGCATAAAACTGATTTGTGCTACGTTATAATGACCTCTTAATGAGCAAAATGTGAACTTATAAATGAGTTAATGACTTACGTAATTTAAATTATTATCTAAGATCATAACCGCACATGACTAGATGGGACAAATAAAATCTTTCATCATTTTTATCATTTAGTTTGGGATATATATATATATATACTAAAAGTACGGTAGGTAGGTAACTACAGTCAGCAACGAAAGTCGATTTTTTAACCGTAATTTCTATAATTACGCACAATGCAAAATTAAAATATAAAAACCCTCAGCTAATATTAATAATAATAATTCAAAATCAATATTAATTCACTGCGAATTAAACAGTTTTGTAAAAATTGAGTTGCAAAGATATAAAAGTAGATAACAGCGTTCATCGTTGCTGACCGTCCCTACCTTAATTAATTGCCAATGATAAAAATTGGTTGCATTTTTGTTGGTCACACTTAACAACTTGAATTTTGATTGCACCTCAGTTCTGTTCGTAATCAGTAAATACGAATTAATTGCTTTTACTGATAACCGTACCAATGACCCGCATCTCACATTTTAATCTTCTATTAATGTGACTGCGGTTTTTGATAAAATAAAAACCACAGACCAGTTATTTAAGATCTAACAGATACAACCAGCAAGATCGTTTTCAATACCAACTAATTTTTATCAAGCCTTAAAATAATGGTTGAGCTTGCTATAAAATTTAATGTAAGAGTAAAAAAGTTCTTTCTTACAAGCTTTTATTTTAACTTGCAATGTCTGTAACTCTGTATGTATGTTTGTTTAGGTAAAATCTTGCAACTGAATTCTAAAACAGCTATCCCTAACCGTTTGAGCTGATGTTTAGCATACACGTTTAGTTTGGATGACAATGCATGGTTAGCTAAGTGAAGTCATTCTAAATTCAATATGGGTCTCCCAAAGATGGCCGGCTAGTTATTTTTTATCCGCATCCCCATGATACGGGTATCAATTAAAAAAGAGTCTGCTAACTAGAATACGAAAAAAGAAATGACGTCACCTATATTAGAAGGCTAGTTTCAATTATTTTTTAAATATGTATGTTAAAATAAATCTCAACTTCAATTTTTTTTGACATGCCCTAAATTATAAAAGTTTATATTTTCGGTAAAACAATTTAACGATTGTTTCATAAAAATAATATTCTAAGTGTAAGGTATAAAATTATCTTAGGATGACACCTACAAGCTAAATATAATAAGTTAATAAAACTAAATGAGCACTACAATCTCTATGATATCGGTATTATCAGGCCATAATTATTAAATATTTACTTCCTAGACTTACATAACACTATTTACAATGTATACCTTCTGGTAGGCATTTGTCTAAATGCCATTTAGTTTGGGATCAATAACAAACATGATCTATTTGATACGGAAAATGGCTTTCAGAAAAGTATATAACAAGGATCACAAATTTAAGGCTGATTCGTAACAAAAACAATAAAGGTATAAACAGACTATTAGAGATATAGCTACATAGAAGACGCGAAAGTTAAGCAATGTAGAAACACTCCGTTACAAATATTTTGTACATGAAAACTGTACTGTGCTTAACATAATATTCGTTGCATAAAGGATTTTTTAATTTATCCCGAGTATATAAGTAGATAGAGAAAATCATCTTCGATATAATTCGTTGGATAAATACAAGGCAAAAGGCACCCGAGTCAGAAAAGGCAATTTTCTTAGAATAGTATTTGTACTATTGAGCTCAACTGTGGTCCCCATGCTGCCCGCTTACGTACTTAACGATATCATTCCATTTTATGCTACTCGTTTTTAAATCTCTCGAAATGATTTCTTTATTCTGAGCATTCCTAAGATATCTACTAATTTTAGATTTTACTAGCGTCACAGTACTCAATCTTTATATTGAAATCGTATTCTTAAAAGGCACATTTACAGCTCTAACTTGACTTAAAAAACTATATTAACAAATGTATTCTTTTAAAGAAAACTTCGTTGGAACCTTAAACAGTGCGCATTCCCTTACGAAGAAACCCTTAAATATATTATAACGTCGCGTTAAAAATGTTCAACATTGTTCATTAATTAGAAGGTATTTAACTTACAAATACAGGGTCACACGTTTATTTATTATTATATAATTCGACTAGTAATTCGTCTAATATGTACAACAACGTCACATCGTTTGCATAGGCACTATGATCACAAAGTTGGTGATGTTATGGTGCTAAAGTGGTTCACTTATTGTTCACTTGAGTCGCGAGGCTCGGTGCGCCTCACTGAGGTATGTGGTCCAGTATATAATGGTAAAGAGACAGAAGCACATGGGGAACACCATGAGCGCGAACTTGTCGAGCGCGCCGTGCTGCGCGCCGCAGAACATGACGCCGCGGTCCACCTTCTGCCGCAGTCGTATCAGGAAGCTGGTCGGGCCGCCGTTCCCTGACGGCATGGACTCCAATATTGGCGAATCCTAAAAAATAACAAACAAATAATTCTCACAATATTTTTTCTTCTTAATGTTCTTGAATATAGTCCTCCAAATGTATTAACACGATCTACACACTGACTATAGTTCCATAGCCATTTCTAAAGTACTCCGACATCAAGGTACCTACGCCTACCGTTGTAACACAGTGATTTTAAGCAGTGCGAGTTTTTGCTTTTTCTATTATCTTTTCCTACGTACAGTTTTCTGTTACTAGCTCAAGTTAGCCGAGTACCTTTAACTACCGATTACTGCGGTGATTTTATATCTAAGTAAGTACTCTACAAATCATACCACCACCAATAGATAACCACCAATACTTAAAAATAATGTTGTTGTTTGTTTCACTGGCATGCACTATGCTTGCCTGCTATCATTTAACCAAACATCAGATTTGCAAGGAAAATACTGTCTAAACTAGGTACAGTTGTAAGTACATAATTGTGTCATTGCAGCGTTTTACGATAGCCACACTGTGCGGTGTTGTTGTTTTAAATTCATATTTTACCTTGCTGACTGATCTTGTTTCACATCCAACCTTATTTTGTCTCCAATTCCTTCCCGAGAGAGACTAGAAATTGGTGGCCTAAGTTTAAAAATTATTGCACCTAAATAATACGTGGTATGTTAAGTATTTCACATGCAGTGTAAATACTACACTGGGAAGTTACGGTAGATATTCTATGTTAGGAGCGAGTTCAGGCGTAGTTGTATTTACCCTCTGAATGGTTTGGTGTTCCATCTGTTGTTTGAAACCGTCCTCCTCGACGCTCAAGGTGGGCGAGAACATCCCGCCCTGCGGCGTGCCCGTCACCGGCGTGCTCAGCCTCTGTGGAGGCAAACCCGCGCCCTTTAGTGTCGTGTTGTTTCAATACTTTTGTATTATTAGTTTGTGTTGCAGTAGGTTGTTAGTTATCGAGTGGTTCGTATTGTGGTGGAATGATTCTACGTCGTAAGCTGCTGGGACTGACCTGCGAGTGGTTGATATGCAGCGGCGGCGGCGCGAGCTGTGCGGCGGACGCGGCTCGGCGCAGGTCGGCGCGCCGCCGGCTCCAGCTCTTGTCGTAGCGGATGCCGAACAGCACCACGAAGTACTCCATCAGCGCCAGGAACACGAAGATGGTGCACGAAATCAACCACACCTCGATGCACTTGAGCTCAAGCGCGTCTGGCGAGTTTGTGCTGGAATGTAACACGACCCTAAATTTTTTACTTTAGTAGGATTGCTTCAGGGATCTATAAATACTCCTCCTCTGCGTAAAATATACATGAGCAGGTATTCGTCTATGTTTTTTTAGTAAACACGTTGGTAGAGGACTCTACAGCTTTGTCAAACGAAAAATACCTTTAGATAAGATGTCTTTTATGTAAGAATTCTGTTGCTTCAAAAACATTACATCATGAATGAAAGAACATGCTTGTTAGTGCTAACCTGACTGTGTCGAACATGGTGACGAGTGAGAGCAGCGTGGTGACGAGCAGCACCATGCGGCCCGGCACGATCTCCGGGATCACGCAGAAGCTTCCCCACGAGATGATGACGAACAGCGACGACGGCAGGTAGCTCTCCAGCAGGTAGCTCCGCAGCTCCCGCGACAGTTTGATCTGCAGCCGCGCAGCCGAATGCTCTCCTGACGAAGCCAAACAAATTGAACATTTAACCCTCCTAATACTTTCTAACCTACGTGTTTAGTGGTCAGTGCAAGTGAGTACATACCTACCTAACAATCTAACATCTAACTATTACTATCTACTTACAGTACGAAACACAGTGTTTTATAATTCTACACTTACCAAAGCTTAGCCCTTAGGGCTAGTACCTACATGCCCTCGACAGCACGTAGCTCTGAGCATGTGTAAAACAACTTTGAATACATTGCTATTCGGGTGGCTCTGATCTGATATCAATTGTCATCAATTATTTAAAATAACGAGTAAATATGGAGTTTTTTAATAGTCAATTTAATTACATCAAGAACATTTGACATCCAATAAACAACCACAAAATACAAATCGTGCGTCACAGACGTTCACAGAAAGGAAGATGTTGCGAGGCACGGATGTAATAACCAATTTAAAGTTTTTGAGATACTTTTCTGTATTTAAAACGTTGTTCAATAACGATCCATTGTGATCATCCGCGCCAAGCAGTGCGGGCGGCATGCCAGCGTATAGCAACAGCGCGTTAGCGTTAATAGGTACATAGTTAGTTACGAGGCGCAAACACAAGCGCAAAGCAATAAATATACATTTACCTTCACCAAAATTGCGAATATGATTACTTTTGTCCGTGACGAAGGTGACCACATATTTGGGTAGTCGGAACTCGCTGCGTTGCTCGCTGCCCACTGGGCCGATCCCCAGCCACGGCGCCACCTCGCGCCACTCGAAACGCACGTCTTGCGTCGTGTATTTATCTGAAAAAAATAACACTCAAATTAAACAATGCCAACCTAATCATCGTAAACTTGTAATATGCAATCGTTAACGATTTCAGTAGCATCTCGACAAAATAAATAAAAAAACATTTAAGAAATCAAAGTTGAACAACTGGCGTGTAGACAAAACATGTAATTTTGTCTGGTAATAAGAAAAGAAAACACTTTTTACGACTGAGCAACTTCTCACACTGGGTTTCTGAAAGACTTTGCGAATAGGTTAATTATTTTGATGTAAATGACCTGAATAGCTCACGATGCTCGTTTTCAGATATTATTTTGAAAATACTTGGAATATTTAGACCAAGATCCCCACAAAGACTAGGAATCTTGCTGAACAAAACGGAATCATGGTCTTCCCAACTTGGAGTTGAGGGGTATACTTACAACTACTGAAGTCGATGGCGCAGTTCTGCACATCTAAAGGGTACAGAACGAAGTCCATCTCGCACTTGATTGTTATTGTCGCTCTGTAAAAGTAAATTACAATCATAGTTAATGACTCGCCAACTCGCCAATTACATACACATTCGTAGCTTATGACCATGACGTCTCCCTATTATATTCGATAAAGGCAGTTTGTAGAGTCTGTGCATGAGTTAGGTAAGCATAGATAGTAGTCCAGCCGTCTTCTTGTTCTTTTGGGGTCTGCCAGTCAGATGCAGCTGATGAGCTGCTCAATGATAAGCTGCATTATAACATAATCTGTATGCAGCTATCTGTACACCCAAGCATAAACATGTGTTGCATTTTGGCTTCATCATGTTTATATCAAAATAGACGTCATTTATCAAGACTACAATTTACGACTTATTGTCGGCCATGATGCGTTAAATACGAGCTGTATTTAAATACAGTTTAAAAATAAACTACGTTAGATAAAACTGAAACTCTGAAGGCGAGAGTTTTATTATGATGATGTTTGGACGTTAATTTGACGTGTGTTTATGTTTCAAGATTTAGTAGAGAGCAGTGTAAATTATGTGAAGGTAAATAGATAGTAAAATAATAAAATAAAGTGATCGACGAACCCAATACTGACTGAGACGGTGCGGTTTGAGTAGAGCCTCAGCGACGCCATCTCTTGAAGGACGGAGAGTATCCTCATGGTCTGGAGCTGCCAGATGTACAGGTCTGGCGTCCAGATGAGCGCGCGGAACTCCCACGGCAGGTCGATGAAGGGCATGTTGGGCGGCACGTGCAGCCGGCTGTCTGCCCACGACACTTGCAGGAAAACGTCCAGCGTTATCTCCTGCGGAGACCATGCGGACTATTGGAGCGGTTTATACATAAGTAAATAAATGATCATTGCAAAAACAAATGAAAATGGTGCTAATGAAAGCGAATTGATTACAAGAACACATACTTAGCCATTCGGTATGCAATTAACTATAGATAGAAGGATCAGTGTGTATAACTTACCTCTTTATTCTCATCAACTCCTGATACCCGGTTGACATTCACCCCTACGTATACTGTCGTGTTTTTGTCTGGAAAAACAATGGAAAACTTATACATTGCGTTCGTTGAAATAATGACACATTGTTGGGAAATAATAGCGCCTAATCAAAGGTTTTATGACGGTCGACAGCGGAGATATCACGGCCGAAAACCGCGATATTAGCTAAGGCCAAACAAACACAGTCCTCGAAAGTCTTCAAAGACCCTTAGCAACCACAGATTTTGATTAGGGTAGAAGTTGCATAAGTTTTTATTTTGAAGAAGCCTACTTAGGTTCATGAGTTCATCTAAGTGTTCAGGTCTCTCTATCTATATTTTTATAGTAATTCAATTAATTAGGTAGGTTACCACTTTACTGTAACAATGACAGTAATGAAGGGCTACAAAACTTTAACCACAGGTGAACACATAATGTCCAATACTGTATATTACGGAACTCTTGAAAGAAATAATGAAAACTAGTAGTAATAGCTGCGAAAAAATGAAAATAAAGTTGTTCTAGATTCTGTTGCTTTTATTGATGCGACTTTTACTAACATAGCAAACGTACAGACGAACGCGTGTCAGTGTTAACAATTTGATCTAGAGTTGTTGGCCCATAGTATGAAGTTTCAATAGAACACGAGATTAGCTTATACTGGATTTGTGATTGTCGTGCTGTCGAATGTACAAATGTTATTCAGATTTCTGAATAGATTCAGTAAGTCGTCGAGGTTCGATACACCTAGATATTGCAAGTATCTATAGGTAAACGAACGTCCATGAAGGTTCGTGATGCAAAACCATTAGGATTACTGGATTTCAGTTTTACTACTTTTGTTTTAGACACAGAAATGTCTCGTCGCTTATAAAATATGATAATTATTCTGATTCGGTGAATTATTCGTAAAATTAGTTAGGTGCGAGGGCGCGAGTAAAACAAAGAGTACATAATAAGATATGATACTTTTACCAACGAGTAAAAGGAATGCAGTGATTTTGAAAATGATTTTTTATTTTTTTATTCAAGGCCAGTATTTTAATGTCTACAATTATTTTTAGCAATAAGGTTTTATAAGTTGCTTCGTAAGGGGGTGGGTTATAATTATAATTAACAGCGTTCGTTGAGGTACGACGATCACCTACGGCTTGACTAATGATTGGTTTTGCGGGCAGTGCCGGCGGCAACAGCGCGGTTGTGCTGAATAATGTCCGGTGCTAAGTGGATAGCCGAGTAGGGACGGCTGGTATCTAACTATCTACGCGTGACTTTATAAAAATATAACCTATCTTAAATCTACTTTTAGTGTTTTTAAAAATAGATCGCTATTTACTACCAAAGTCTAAAAAAGTAAATACATGTTTTTTCTAACAACGCCTAAAAGAACCCTTGATTGTTGTTAGATAAATGTAGGTACCGCCTTGGTTGTATAACTCGTTTTATTTAGGCACCTCTACCTACGCGTATAAACTCATGCAACATCAAAATAATCTATGATACATACAATGAGGTTATATTCTATACATACCTATGTTATGTGTGCAGAATTCCTAATAGTCTCCTAATCTATCAATTATTGAATAGTAGGTACGTCAATATGTATTCTGAATTCCGGGCATAGGTACCTACTTACCATAATATATGAATTTATCCAGTGCCGGATTAAGCAAGCGCGGGGCCGTAGCATATTCTATCGGGGGCCCCTTGATCTGCCAGAGAGGGGTACAATCCAAAAAATATTTTACCAACTTCGTTCACAAATTATTAGCAGTGTGGCCGGAACTAACTTTTAGAAATATGTTAAATTTATATTTACTGTTGTAGCTTTTGATACCACAAACTATCCATTGGCCAGTGGTCCATTGTAGGGACAGGTGGTGGGCAGGGCCAGGAATTTGATTCGAGGGCGGGGAAGGGGGTTACCCTTCATAAAAAAAGCAAATAGAGAGGAAACCAATGAGTAAAACACTAATTAAAAAAAGAAGGGAATTAGGAATTGGTTAAAGATAACTGTCGTTTGATCAGTTCTGTAGGGACTAATTTTGTCGACTTATACAGAAAAGCATATCAATTGAGCAAATTAATGTAGGATTGAAGAGCGAGCTCGAGAATTTTAACATTCACCTTGAATTTGATGAGTTTTCATTCTAGTTTTCATTTAAAAAAAACTCTTGAATGCAAAGAACGTACGATTTTTGCACTCCGCTTGGGGTAGGTTATATTTTCTTCTGACCATTCATACTGAAATAGGAGTTATGCAGGCACTTTGTCGATTAATGCAGAGAAGTTTCTAGAACCAAGAGAATGCAAGAGCGGGAGCGAGCTCTTGACAACTCTCCTCGGATAAGAATTAGGTTATTTTTGCTCATTTATTCAGGAATGAGAATTGGAGTAAATCTGTCAACTTATAGTGAATTGAGTATGACGATGTATTAGCGAGCGTAGCGAGCTCGAAAATTGTAATATTGACCAGGGATAGGTTCGTGTCTATAGTTGTCCGAGATTTCGGGGGGGTTTCAACCCCCAACGAAGGGCTTGCTACTTCTGCTGGCTTAATCCGGCACTGAATTTGTCAGAAAACCATATTTTCCTAAACCGAACATTTTTGTATCATTTAATTTAATGAAATAACCGTGGCTTACCGGGTGGAATGTTTCTGTTGTAGCTTTTTGGAATATCGTATACATGCTGGTCCATGTACAGGATCTGGCTGAAAAAAAGGTAAGATAAATTAGACACCTAGATACATGAAAAGAGATATATCATGAATTAAAAAAAAGAAAGACATTAAAGAGGTTTCCAAACACACTGTTTAAAAACACTTTACGTTGGACAACGATAACGATGAAAACAATTTTCGTTTTGTCACAAATGGTTAGAAAGAGAAAACCACAAATTAAAAAAAGTTAGGTACACGTGCCGTCACCAATCGCGGAACATCTAGTACGTACTTGTAGCGAATTATGTCACATGGAGGACGTGTAAGGGCTTATCTGACTTACGAAACTACCGGGCAGTAATACTGCCTCGTTGGTCTAGCGGTCGCAAGCGCGATTGCTGAGCATCAGGTCCTGGGTTCGATTCCCATTCGAGCAACTTTGCTCGTTATTGATGGGTCTTTCCATCAGGAGTTTCTCAGTAGCAGCCACGGAGTCTGGATTTGTGCCGGGTTGATGACAATAGGTCCCCGCTCGCCCCCTATTACGTGGGACTTAAAACATAACTGGCGACAAGTGGGTGTTCTATTAGGTACACCTTTTTTCGTATGGGAAGTCATCAAATAACCCCTCCCGCTCTGGGCTGAGCAGGAGGCAGTGTCAGACTTTTACTGGCTAAAACCCATCCATGTTCCTTCCTTTGCCCGTTGTGTTCCAGGGCCGCGGTATCTCTTTCGAACAATCCCACAGCTCTGGCAGGGTTAGGTACACACGGCTACACCTCAAGCTATACATTTCCAGTATAAGCTGACACGCATTGTACGGAAATCCTATACAATGCGAGATCAGCATAAATTGGAAATGTATAGCTTGATGTGTAGCCGTGTGTACACCTCTGCCTAACCCCTTAGGGGATTAAAGGTGCTTATTATTATTATTATTTTTTCTCAGTAATAAGGCAGGTAGGTATTGTCACCGTCAGTATACATACCATCAATAACGAGTCGAGGTGGTATATGTATACTGACGGTGATAAATAAGAAAATCATGAATACGAAACCTAACTAAATTTTTTTTTTTTTTTAAATGAATCCTACCATACTGACGATTACTGCCTGTTCCTTCTCCGTAGGTACGGAAAGATTACGCTAACGCAGGGCTCTGGTCTAGTATAGTAGTTTATAGGTTTACAATACGAATCACTGTAATAGCTTACAGAGTAAACAAGTTGGAAGTGGCAGTGAGCTGCAAAGTCGTAGGACCCACCCCAGACTAGGACAATCGGAACATATTGGATGCGGAAGTCATGGAAACGGGTGTTATGGCCTCTTGATACATAGGCAACAACTAGGAATGGATAATATGTTAGACTCGATTGACTGATAGTCACTGATGTAAATATGCACGAGTAAGAACATATTTTTTGAAGCAATATGTATATAGTACCTTTTGTCCTTCCTTTTGGTAGGTATGAAACCATAAAAGGTGGACACGTGTGAATTAAAGATAATCCGCTCCCTCATTTCCCAAGTTCAGCCATAGGTAAATTAAGTACTGAATAAATATAAGTTCAGTATAATTGAAGAAATGAAACCTTACTAATACAAGAGCGAGTTTGCCTGTTAGTCTGTTTTGCACGTCGCACGTAACTAACTATTGAACCCTTCCTCAGAATTATTGTAGGGGATTTCTGCGCTATATAAACAAGAGAAATATAAATGTATTGTACACATAATCTTGTGGAATCAATTATCTACATTCAGTCAAAAAAGTATCCGGAATGGATAATTTGTTTATGGTTCCAATTTTTTTTTGTTTTTTTGTTGTTGTTAGATTGGCACAACTGTTTTCCATTTTGGCGCGGAGTTTGAGTTGCATCTGTTAATTAAACGAAATCAAGGATTAAATACAGTGCTGTTTTTAGGTCATATCTAGTGTTTATTGCGAATTTCATCATGGACAAAAACATCGAACAAAGAGTTTGTCTTAAATTTTGCATTACCAATTAAATTTCATGTTCGGAGCTGAAAATGTTTCAGAAGGCTTAAAGGCGAAAATCACGTGCATATGAGTGGTACAAAGCGTTCAAAACCGGTCGAGATGTGATGGAATATTTGCCTAGCTCTGGTAGGCCATCAACGTCTTCAATTGAAGTTAACATTGCAAAAGTGAAGGAAATAGTGACTCAAAATCCTCATTCAAGTTTGAGAGAGATAGCCGCTATACTTTCTGTGTCTCACGAGTCGATTTGTACCATTTAAATAATCACTTGGGTATGAAACATGTTGACATTACAGATCATGAGATACAGCCCGCTGACAGCCAGACGAACGGACGGACGGACAGCGGATGCTTAGTAATAAGCCCTTTGGTTCCTTTTAGATACGGAACCCTAAAAATGGTCTACGTGTTCTTATTTTTACAGTTTTAGACATTCACATTCATCATGGTACGGCACCTATAGGTAGAGGTACTCTTGTGGGGCAATGCTGCCGATATTCAGTCAATTTGATGTGTTTGTAAAAACCTATTTGCAAAATAAACATCACATAATGTCATGAACTGCAAACCTCAATCTAGAGAAACAAAAATTAATTTTCACCTGCTACGTTATCACCTCATACGTTAAGTCAACAGTTTAATCCCAATAATGGATTTAATCTCTTGTAATTGACATTGTGACGCGTGTGTACTGTGCCTGAGACACGTCGTTCATAGTAATTAATTAGACAAATATCCTGTTCATATCTTGCGAAGTTGCGACGATATATTGCCTTTTCATATACAATCAATGAGTGATCCTAACATTCCCCCTTGCAAAATATATATGAAAGTTTTAGTACCGCTTAGTTTACAATTATCTTTTTGAAAACATTATCCGTTGGTACGGCATTTAGATTTCAAACAGGCATAGGACAAGGTTGATCTCAAAATTCGAATCCATAAAGTAGCATTTAATGGCATACGATTGGAGCAAGTCATTTCACTATCATCATATCCAATCCAGAGCCGCTATAAGTTGTTGTGAAATTGTTGTAGGGACTACAGTTGATCAGATGGGTGTCTGTTTAGTCTGAGGACCCTAAATACAGGTAAGTATCTAATACTTATAATCATTGTCATGTAAGCCTATGCGACTCTACCTCTTGTAGCCAAGCAGTTAATTCATTACAATTACAGTGTTAATTCATTACAGGCCAACGTGAGCATTACATTTACAGAGCAGTAATACAATTACGAACGAAGGTAAGCGGTTACGCTGCATGAATGGATTATGATCAATACAGGTGGTAAGCTAAGCCTATTTGTGGACGATGCAATTCACGAATAACAAGTGTCGGCGATTAAAGAGTTGGTGGGTATTGTGTTTTATGTTCTTAACTAGGGCAGGGTCTGGTCGGTCGCAGTCGTAGGCAGAGTTTGAAATGTTATTCAAGCAATGTGAATATGGTGGTTTATTAGGAGAATTTACCTTAGATTACACTTTAATTAACATACAGTCTACATATTTTTGAAACAACTACAAATAAATAAAATTGAAATCTTTATTTGTAATATCAAAATAACAGCTTTTTACTGAATGCATATATGATAATATACAATATAAATAATAAATAATAAGCCTTTTTATTTCCAAGACAAGAAAATTAAATAGAATTTATACAAGAAATTAATTTTCAAAAAACGCCAAATTTCTGTCATGGCCCCTTACGGGTATAGGCCTCCTCTGATTGCTTCCATTTGTTTCTGGTGTTCGCCGCTTCCAACCAGTCTCTTCCTGCTATTTTTAGTATGTTGTCAATCCAGCGAGCTTGTAGTGTGCCTTTTGCTCTTTTACTTTCAGGGCCCTCCACTTTGTTATTCGTTTGGACCATCTTTCTTGTGGATAGCGGGCAATATGGCCGGGTCATATCCACTGCAATCGCCGAGCGTTAATGCGTCTATCACTTTTTTGATAATGTATAATACGGCACTAATAACAAAACACGTTTTTTTTTACAATTTTTTGTCTGTGTCTCTCTGTCTGTTTGTTCCGTCTAATCTCTGAAATGGCTAGACCGATTTTGACGGGAGTTTGACTAGCAGATAGCTGATGTTATAAGGTAACATATGCTACTATTATTTTAGAAAAATAATTAGGGTTCCGTGAAAAAAACATTATATCAATGAGGTCTCAACTCCTGAACTAGGACAGCCTGTATGACAGGGGTTTAGGTTTTTACCGGTTACATAGATCTGAATGTGGAAGCTTAGACAGTGCTTACTGTAACTGCATTAGAAATTAACTTAAAATAAATGTCTACTGTAGAAATCGACTTAACATAAAAACTTAAGATAAATTTGGAAAAAAACTAACAAAAAAATAAAAGGAAGATAAGATAAAATAAAAAAAGGCACATTTTGTATATATATATATATATATCGCTAGACATTACACACAGCGCCATCTAGATGCCACACTAAGCAACGAGGCTTGTGTCGTGGATACCAGATAGTTGATAATAATACATAGATACTTTTTGTTTGTAAATACATACTTATTATACATATAAACATCCATGACTCGGAAACAAATGTCCATGCTCATCACACAAACATTTGCTCCTACCGGGATTCGAACCCGGGACCCTAAGAACGTAAGGCAGCCTCACTACCGCTGCGCCATTCGGGTCGTATAGTTATGGAATAGAGGTAGAGTGTGTGTGGTGAGATGTGTGTGCGTGTGTGTTATGGATATTTATATCACTAGGTTAGAATACTGATAAGGGTTTCATTCAGTGTCATCGAAGCTATAGTTTTCCAGTCAGAGTAACATTTCCTTTTTTATCTGGAAATTACTCACATGTTTAATTAAAGAGTGATCTTAGAGTTCGTAGAGATCAAAACCTAGAGTTCCCTAAGAGTATCAAATGTATTTCACGGATCGTACAGTGTAGGTACTTAAGGACTCATGGTAGTCACCGTCCCTCCTCTAAAGATGACCTGAAAACGCACATGTACGCGATAGCAGACTCTGGAGTATCAATTAGAATACAAATCACCAATGAAAAATACTTAATAAAACTTTTTCAGAGCATTGACACGACAACCTCACACCAGGTAACCGCGCCTACCACCACTAGATAAACAAGCGGGTTTATTAAAGAAATAGCCTTGTGTGATATCATAGGGTTTTTGTGGGAAAAGTAAAATTAATATTTGTTGGCAGCAGATGGCGTTTATAGCGTGAGTGGGCGCAGAATATTTGACCGAATAAAGAGCATTGTCGTAGTACGCTCGCGGGTGCCATGTCTAATAATTTAGTGTTTGTATATCTAAAGTAATACATAAAGTTGAATGTAGTAAATGCGTAGATTCGTGATTTGTTTATTAGCAATTATGATTAATGAGATTCCATGGTGGTCGACTGTCTTGGTATGGACATTTGTGATGACCAAACAGAGCAGTGAATCGCATGTGACTAAAATAGTGATGAATATAAATCTTGATGGATTGAGAGGGAGAGGAAGACCAAGGAAACGAGACGACAAGGGCTAGAAGATGATGAGACGCCATGGTATATAAATCTTCAATTTGGTATGTGGGTACATGCTGTTTTAAGTGTAATTTACTGTTTGTTATTTCTTAGAAGTCATTCTTTATTTCTTTTTAAAAGAAAATGGAAAACACGGAAATCCAAAATAATTGTTGTTTTGCATACTTTCAGGGACGTTTCGTTTTGGAGGCCTTCGGAAATGTTACGTAATTATTATTATTCAACATGCCTTTCAAGTGGCTGAAATGATTGATGAGTGATTGTAATCGAGTCAGTAAACTGGACTAACACTTTATGAGATTTACAAATATTACAGAAAAATAAATAGTGCCAAGTTTGTATGCAAGTTTTAAATAAAAATTGTTGTACTATTTTAACATAATATTTTCATGACGGTCAATATTTCTAACGACATATTTTTATGTAATTTTTCATAATGAGTTTCCTTGAAAAACTGTAATGAAACTGCACTGGCTTTAAATTAACCTTGTGTGCATTAGCTACCAACTAGGCTGTAAGTAATTAGGTACTGCGACATATGAAAATCGCATGTTTAGAACTTAACCCGGAACAAAGTAAGACGAATTATAATAATATTTTTATTTTTATCGTTCTAGGTCATCGGTGCAACTCTTTTGTGTTTAACAATAATAGCTACTTTGACTTTTAATTGTCACGCGAGAACTCTTGTAAGTAGTACTTATGTATCAAAGTTAGTACGTGCCAGATTAAATTTTTAGAATGATTGAAAACGAACTTTATTAAGTTTGAGGTAAGGTTATTCATTATACAATACAAGTACCTACCTAAAACTATTGAAATCTTACTCTACAAGAATGCCCTTGCCTACTTCGATGATGATAATGATTGCTAAAAAAATCACAATGTTCCTAAGTTTGAGAAAACTCCTCCTAAGAAATTGTGTTAGCCACTATGGTTGATTTTGCAAAAGATATCTTTTAGGTATCTGTGAACTCGATTATTTTTACAAAGATTGGCGAGTTGGCGATTGAAGAGCTGGATGGATAGGGATAAGCGGAAAGAGGGAAGGGAGGCCTTTGCACTGCAGTGGGACACAAATGGCTAATAATAATAAAGCTTTGCAATAAAATTGTCGAAACCATGACCTACGATACTATTGCTCAGATCATACAAACACGGGATTAATACTACAGGAGCAGCATTCTAAGGCCCGTTTTACATTGGTCAAGTGTTAAGCGAAGTAGATAAGTACAGTGGTGTAAGCCGATCGGACAGTAGCAAGTCAACAGTCACTGTCTAGGTTTTCACCACTCGCCGCTGTAGGTACTTGTAGACGCTACTCGCCACTGTCCTCGACCAATGTAAATCGGGCCTAATGGTAAGTAATTAACATTGCCCAAAGTAACCGACAATGCAAAGAGGTTTGCCAATATATTTTCTCACTGTACAGTGCCCTACACGTCTGAAAGTCTCATAATGTGTCTCTAATTGCTTTGAATTTGTGACGAAGAAATGAGCTAAACGCCACGTGCTTTGATGTTGTCAACTGTCTCGGATATAAGGGCTTGTCACGTGGAAGTACAATACGAATGGCAGGGCTCGCCAATATCAATTAAATCATTTATCTTGCTCTATCAACGCCTGTTCCAATCTACTGATGACTACCTGCGTCATTATGAGATGACGTCTATGATTTAACATTGGTTTTTTAAATAGAATAAGGTTAGATTACACGGCCTATTGGCATATGCAGTGATCGTTTATTGGGCTTTTACAGGCTGTTATTTTTATTATACTATGTTCGGTGGCAAGACTTCTCTTCTCGACTACTGGACACCGGTTCTCAGATACTGGGCACAAAAATGCACATGAGCGAAGACTGTTTTGATGAGAATAATTAGATTTTGGCAGAAGCTTTGCAAAAGCACCGAAATCTACCGTAAACAACACCAAACAGAGTAGTTCGGAATTGCGGAAATTAAAGGGGTACCTAAGGTCAAATGGTGGCTCGAAAAAGCCGCACACATTTAGTGGCTATCGGACACTAAACAACTTGGTGCATTCTATGGGGAGATGAGGAAACCGATTGGCACAAGCCATCGTGTTAATGTGCCTATCAAATCACGTCATGGTTCTGAGTGAGTTCTGATCTCTTCGTGACAATTTGGAATGAAGAGTGGGTGCCAGACACTTTCAAAGTATCTTGAATAAACGCCTTATATAAGGACAAAGTCGACCGATCAGACTGCAACTCTTATCGTGGAATATCGCTGTTGTCTACCCCTGGTAAACTATTTCCAAAAATCCTTCTCAACCGTCTTATTCCATATCAGAAACAATCCTTCCAGAGCCGAAAGAACAGTGGCGAACTCTCAAACAAATTTTTGTTGACATTTTTTTTTTGCGTCTGCCTATGAAAAATATGCTAAAATATTGAGTTTGAATTCCTGAACAATTTTGTCTTCAGTTATACTTTTATAGGAAGTCAGGAATTAAAGATATTCCAGTTTGAAGTTTTAGAGGTTATGTTTATTCTTGTCAACAACAGACTAATCGAAAAAGAATTATAGAAATGCATTTATACAAAATAAACTACGCAATGCGTATTCAGAATATTAAGTCCAACCGACAGGTCTGGCACATGGCCCACATGGCCACATGAGACGTAAGTAGGTACTTATTTATTTAATAATCTTAGTCAACTATTTTAAGAGCAGTTAGTTACTTATATGATTAATTACCATGGTAAGGGTAGGTCAGGTATAGACAAATGAAACGTATTTTTTAAATATTTATTCCTCATCTTCTCTAATCACAGTGTCAACAAGAAAACCTGCGGGTGCTGAGATATTTGGTTCAGCTGTAGTCAACTGGTGCTCGCCTTTTAACAATGATTCTGGTATGAATGGTTTTTGGCCACATCCTTCCAACAAAGCAATGCTATCTCTAAAACCTCCTAAAATAAAAGCCAAATTCATTGTTTCTGAAATGCAGCCTTAGAGCAGAATTCTCATTACTAAATAAATTAAAAAAGATTTTGTAAAAGTTCAGTTTTCAGTTCAGTATAGTATATGTCACTAAGCATGTTTTTTTCGTTGGGGATTTTGATACGGTGACATTTTTATGAATTAAAAAATTATAACCGTCATATTCTTAGCACAAACAATATTTTTTATTATAACATTAATTTGTATTCTGATGCAGAAATGTATTTACTAAGTATAAATTAATGCAATACGTAAATCCAAGCATTTTATGTAACTTGTCTAAGATTTATATTCCATGGCAACATTAAAAGTATAGCTGAGCCAAAAGTCATGAATTCAAGCCAGAAAGAAAAAAACTAAGCCATGATTATATAGTCTGCCGTCAAACGGTGAATGGCCGTAACTACTTTAAAGTATATTTTGAGTAAATGACAATTTTGTTTGAAGTGAAGTTTTAAAGCACTGTCAATAGTCTTTACTTGACTTTTTTTTTACCTTTTATTATTCAATACACACTTACAACCATAAACTAAACGCAAACATACCACACAAACCATCGTGGGTTTAACAGTGGTATGCCTTACTTATTTTATATGATAATTTATCTGTGGCTACGTGAGAATTGGAGCTTTATTAGCTAGACCGAAAGATAGAGAATTTCTTGCTGAATCCGAATCAATTTTAACTCATTTTTGATAAAAATGTTAGTTACCTCCTTTCACCGTATGACGGCAGTATTATCATCAATAAACTAGTCAATAAAGCTCTCAATTATGATGACTTTTTTTCCTGACTTTCATAGGCCTTAAGCTTGATTTGATAAAACTTTGTAAATTATTTCGTCGGTATCTATCACAGTGACATACGTAGACGCTTAATAATTTAATCAGCAATTTGTTCGCCACTGTTCTTTGGCTTTCGTCCTGACAGAGGGACCTGTGAAGCTATATTCTCTGTTCGCCAGCTTCAAGAGAAAGTAAAGAACAAGGTCGACCCTTAGACCTCCGCTTTGTCGGTACTGAAAAGTCATTCGACAGTGTTCACCGGGAAGCTCTGTGGGCTCTGTTAATAAAACTAAAAAAAGTTTTCAGCTCACACGATCTGAATCTGACTACCAAGCTCTCTGTGTAGATGGCAATAGTTCTTCTCAACCTTCTGTACTCGTCGGACACGTGGTGTCTCTATCGTAGACTTATACCGACCTTGGACAAATTCCATCTTAAATGCTTCCGAAATATCATGAACATCAGATGGTCGGACCGTATTAGAAATATGAACGTCTTAAGGCAAGCCCTCCACGGCCTATCCTTGGCATAGAGGCCTATTTGACGAGACGTCAGCTAAGGTGGTGTGGCCATGTCTCTAAAATGCACGAAGAGAGACTGGCGAAACGCATCTTCTATTCTGAACTCCAGGAAGGAAAGCGGAAATAAGGTGGTCAGTTTTTACGTTTCAAGGATGTTCAGAATAGACACTTCAAAAGATGCAAAATTGACCATAGTCCGGGAAAAGCAGGCACAAAATTGACCCGAGTGGAGACGTCGTGTGCATCGGCTGGTCAACGCCTTTCAAGAGAAAAGAAGGTCACGGCTAGACTTAAAACGTGATGACCTTAAAGCTAGGACACTTGCAGCTATACCCTACAATTTCGTCAATGGTGTTCTGACATGTCTGCTTTGTGCTCGGAGTTTTTCGGTCAAAGTTGGATATGCTAGCTACTTGAGAGCATACGAGAAACCAGCACACCAAAGCTCTCGACAACCTCCCTAGAGAGCCATCGAAAGCAATCGCTGTGACCGAAATCGGTTAGATGGCATCATCATCATGCTAACTTAGGAGTAGCTCCTCTTCTAGGTTAGTAGCATAGTGGGAGCAGGTTCCTTTGTTTAGGTACCTACTGGTACCCCAGCGGTCAATATAAGATTCTAATAAAATAGATGGACAAATTTTATATATGAACGCATTGGTGATCACAGTTTTCACCATCCTGAACTAGCTTAGGGTTAACTTCTCGACTGACTGAATGTGTCATTGTCATTTGACGAATATCTACTGAAAATTTAAGAATCTTTCTAGCTAGTCACTTGGGTTGGCGATCACTACTACTATTTTTCAAAAGAAAACTCAGCTACTTATCGCCTTGACACAATCATTTAGTTCCCCTTTGCGATACCCACAGATGATTGGATGATTGGCCTGTTCTTTGAAGTAAATCTAAGATTAGTAAACAAACAGTTAGTGCCTTCAAATGTTTATTTCCATATGCATTTGAAATGTTTGGGCCATTAGCGCTCTGGCTGCTGCTAAATGTGTAAGACGAATATAGAGAAACTGCTGGCCACATCCCTATTTGACTATCTGTTGTGTTCATGAAAAGTAGTCTTAAAGTTAGTCTTAAACTATGATATAAAGAAAAATAGCTTTGAATACTAAAAATATATTTTCGGTCTATAAAATACGCACATGTTGCTATTGTTTCTTGAATTATTCGCGCAAATATCTTCAAATTGCTTAGAGCTCAGATTTATAGCAGCAAGAATTTTAAAAGAGCATCAACCTCGTTATTTCTTTTGATACAAAGGAGTGTTACAAAAAACACAACACAATCACGTACCTCCTACCGAGCTGAATTACAATTTGTTTCAATCGTTTCAATTACAATTATTCAGTTTGTTTCAGCACTGCAGATGAATCTCATTATGGCGCTAGAAGCTATTTATAAAGATGTTCACTAATAAATTGTTCTATTTTTGTTCTCGGCTCTTGATTGCCTTTGATTTGTGCGTTGTTTATGATGCACGTAACATGTCATCTAACCTTTTCTTCTGTACCAGTTTAGTATGAATAATAGCCAATACTGATTGGACCATAGATCTATGATAGAAACACTCAATATTGATGGTTCCCATCAAAATAAACCTACACGTTTTTAGTGTTACAGAAGACGATCCAGAAAAGAGAAGAGAGAGAGAATACCAAAAAGATTGTAAGCACTATACTGAATAAGGAGTCAAACCTTAATGGAATTCATGAACTACGAGTATCAACGGGTTACGAAAAGCAGAGGACATGAAACCAGAACTGGATGTTTTTCATGAAACGGCTAATTTATACTGGTGATTCATCTGCCTAGCCTTTTCCCAACTATGTTAGGGTCGGCTTCCAGTCTAACCGGATGCAGCTGAATACCAGTATTTTACATGGAGTGACTGCCTATCTGTCCTCCACAATCCAGTTGGTACTGGGTAATACGATACACCTTGGTAAGACCGGTTGTCAGACTTTTTGGGCCACTGACTACCTGATCTACAAATGACAGCCGGGACCCACTGCTTAACGTGATTTCCGAGGCATGGAGGAAACTGTATGAAATAGGTGGTCACCCATCCACGGAGCAACCTAGGCAAGCACGGCTTACCCTAAAGATCGACTCGAGCGGCTGTTATTTTTTAGCCACGAGGTCCTCTCCTCCTAATACTGCAATACAATGTCAATCACTCACTATACTGGTGATTGACATTGTATTGCAAAAAATTTATGTTTCATAAACACATATTTTGTAGGTAATAGCTACAGATTTCCCATCATTGTCTTCACATACATGTTACATATTATACGTTTCTCGAGTTCAAAGGGAAATTATACCTTACGTACAAAGAGGTACCTAAGTATAATTCTTTAATTGCCAAATCAATGCGGAAGTTTTTATGACATTCATGATGACAGTGTATTTTATGACTATACTCGTACCCATAAGTTAGGGTTATTGGCGGAAGAAATAATAGCAGCACGCAATTTAGCAACATATTATTACACGCACTTAGGTACCTATTTCTCTTTAAACTTCTGAAACCTTCTCAAAACACAGTCTCAAAGAGACAACGCAATTACTTACTCGAAAGAATAAAAACCGGCCGACAGTGCGAGTCGTTCTCACACGCACATAGGGGTCCGTAGCAGCAAACAACATAATAAAAATATTTCGAAGTCTCATTCATATGTTGTAGGTATTGTAGTAATACAATACCTACAACATATGAATGGGCCTTCAAAATATTTGAATGAATGTTGAATGTAAATTCAACAGCAAAACTAAGTTTGTTTTTCATAGTATGTTAATGAAAAACGAAGTTACTGCTGCAGTTTAATGTAAAACTCCCATAACTCAAAAACTATTCATCAAATTTTATCCAAACTAATTTTGGTTGGAAGTTTTTTTACGTTCTACAATTCTATTTTTTTCAGAATTGTCCTTACTTTAGAAATTAGAGGGTGGGACACACATTTTACCACTTTGGAGTAGTCTATCTTTCAAACGATTGACTTTGACAAAAAATGGTTTTAGGAACCTCAATATCATTTTTAGAGACCTATCTATAGATACCCCGCACGTATAGGCCTTAATCTTTTATTTTTGTATAAAAATCGTAAAGCGGTTTACAGAATACATCTCTTCTTTTCGAAGTTTCAACTGTGTAGTCCTAGTAATTTCGGAATAATGTGGCTGTGACATACACGGACAGAAAGACAGACAGAGAGACAGACAGACCGACAGACAGACAGACATGGCGAATCTATAAAGGTTCCGATTTTTGCCATTCGGCTACGGAATCCTAAAAATGGTATTTGTCTTTATTAAAATATGAGGTTATTCAAATTCAACTAAGTACCTACTTGAATAACCTCATATATTAATGCAGAAAAATATGTAGTAGAAGGTCAGCTATATGTATATGCCAAAACATTTCCCGGGATTTGAATGTCCCAAACGTTGCTCTCTCGGTTTAAAGTCTGCAAACGAGTAATTTAAGATGCAATATAAGATGTATCAGGTTCTATAACTGGGCTCGGACGGAAACATGAATTTTATGGAATCTGGTGAACATCAGCGGTGAACGTATTCGTTTGATAATTGCGTGTTGTAAGTGTCGGTCGGGCGAAGACGTCGCGACGGCCGCGGCGCTGGCGAGCGTCCAGGACGTCTGCCGAGCACGCCCCATATATCCTAGCCTATCGCGTGATGGAAAAATATCAACATTGTTGCTCAGGTTTGACACGGGGTTGACGGACTACACACATGTTCTGATTAATTTTGTGACTTTTAAACAGATCGTATTTTTGGGTCACTTGGATTTTTTACATTAATATTCATTAGTAGTAGACGTATTTCTCAGTATTAGCTGGAGTCTGGAATTGTGCTCGATTGTTGGCAATAGGTGTGCCCCTTACGGATTTTAATGCAGTTTTCAGCAATAGATAGAGTGATACAACGTACAAACCTTGTATCTCTCTATCTATTGCGGAAAACTGCACACATATTCACATATAAATGTATACACTGCCCCACATTAGTATCTACATTGCACCCGTGCGAAGCCGGGGCGGGCCGCTAGTATTACATAAGACAAAAAATGTGAGTGAACTATAAGTACCCTCTAAGTTTTAAAAACATAACAAGCGTGATATTATGTTTTGTGTGTATTCATTAGCCCGGTTCTAGTTCATACAATATTGCCAGGTGCAGAGCCAAGAACATGCTTTACTATAATTACTAATTAGTTTGTCAAGCACGGAGATTGGTGATTGTTCCATCATCACGTCAGCTTGTGAAAAACCGTGAATAACTACGGAGTTTTTTTGTTAACTTTTCAAGCTCTGGGTCAGGGGTCTTTCGATTGTGTATTATCAGATTTGTTTTAGCTAAAAATAATGTCATAGAGTAAATAGTACAATCAACAATGATTACTGAAAAGTTGGCAAGTTCATGGAATATCAGCTTCCTGCGCTAATTCCATGTAGCTTGGGTTTCATGCCCCCCTGTCAGCCATCATAAAATGAATGAACCCCTTAAGGGGGAAGCGCCAGGCTAGCCCGCGAAATACAAATATTCTTACGTTTTTACACTTTGCAGGCCAGTGTCAGTTTGTATGTTGAACAAAATATGATTCGCGACGGGCTATCCTGGCACATTCATCATAAGTGAATGAACTATGCGATAGTAACACTGGATATAAGTTTTCAGTAACAACAGCAGCAATAACAAAACACAATAACGTATTATTTACACTTTTCAGATTTCTAAAGTTAGCGGTTGCTTGAATAATAGATGTAATGAATACATTGTTAAATTATGCAACTGACTAACGTAACAATAGGGTGAACCGAAACAGCACTAAGAAATGAAAATAAATTTGTTAATGATTTTCGGACTTCGTGCTATGGAAATATCAAGTGTGCTCGGTAACCTGAGGAATCCGGAAAGAAGGTATCCGGAAGTGTATTTTTTTAATTGCTCCTTTATTTGATACACCATATCACTCATGAACATCAACAATGGTTTACAGCGTAAAAAGTCTTGTAATGTTACAGTGAAAAATTGAAAACAATCAATAATAATAAAATAAACAAATAAATAAATATCGCTCGACATTACACACAGCGCCATCTAGGAGCCACACTAAGCAACGAGGCTTGTGTCGTGGACACCAGATAGTTGATAATACTACATGGATACTTTTTGTTTGTAAATACATACTTATTATAAATACATACATATAAACATTCATGACTCGGAAACAAATGTCCATGCTCATCACACAAACATTTGCTCCTACCGGGATTCGAACCCGGGACCCTAAGAACGTAAGGCAGCCTCACTACCGCTGCGCCGTTCGGGTCGTCAATAATAATCACTTATAGTACTCTGAGGATAAGAAGATTAAGAGGAAATGCGGGTGGGCTTTTCTCCATACAAACGCTCTCGCCTGTTTTCTTTCTGGTTTATGACTTTAGAGCTATGATTTTTTACAGTTAAATAAATATCAACGTTTTCTATGTCCCTATGTTTTCCGTTTGATGATACATAATCTGTATCAGCACTAGAGCCTCTACAAAATGCTAAAAAAAGGCCAATTTGGACCGCTGTCAACAGAGGCCTAAGCATACAAATTTGACAACTATTAATGAAAAAAAAAACACAGAGACACAGTATATATCCTTCTTATTCAGTTTATGAAATATCTTTTAAATTGGTCAAATATTGGAGGAGGAAATAGTCGAGAGCTAAACCTCGAATTATGACTTTTTACTTGTCGGATCTGTAGTTGTCCTTATCGCACTAATGTCGAAATCGCGCTCGTAGAAGGACAGCGATAGTTTCTTTAAATACCTACCGCATTTCCTCTTAAGAAGTAAAAAGATTCATACCGTTTAGGTACTCTTAAAAACACGCTGTAGTTCACATTTTCCTCCTACACCAAAGAAAACGCACATGCGCCATTGCAAAACCTAGACTCAGGATCATTACCTAAGACTAAACAAATGTTGTTCTGTTCGCTTTTAGTAGCGCTGTGGGCAATCACTCAGCAACTACACCAATCGAGCCGTCGAACATATAGTCTCTGACGTTATGTGTGTAGGTACCTATTAGGTACATATACGCTCGGAAAACCGATATTAACCTTAAACTTTTGAATCAGAAAGGTTCCATTGCCATCACCAACTGGAAAATAATGTTTTATCTATGTGTGGATTGTAGTATAGTGTCTGGATTGACATGAGTTGTACTAACAGCCGGAATCGAATAATCGTCAAATAAATATATTGAGCCTTATCATTGATCTTAAATAATTTTACAACTTTTATTTTCGGTTGATTAATTATATGCGATTTTTGTTTGCGTACCTACTACATCATTGCTCATCTATACCTTTTAATTTTAACGTAATATTAATTTAAAAGAGGTGTTTGTACGTTAAATTAAATATTTATTAAAAATACATTAAAATTTATAAATTAAAATAACCTAAAGTAAGTTTGGATGTAGGGAGAGGTATTCTTCGGATATACTGGATCCGATTCGAAAAAAATCTCTCACTAATGGGTACCTTCATTATCCTTGAGTGTCATTAACACGAAACCGCGGGAAAAAACTGGCTTAAAATAATTGAGTAGATATAATAAATTTTCTTGTGCTTACAAACTGATACGGCACCGATTAAATATATTTACTTTGGCCTTTGGCGCCGGAAGAGGCATCGGAAAGTTTGAAGCGAGGCGAATGTGAAGGACTGCGGTCTTAACAACAATCGCACTAGATGTAAGCCAAGCTGATAGACTAATTACAGATTCATTGCCACCGTAGAAAGCTCAACGTATACGTTTATTCAGTCATTAACTACGTCTGCCTGAAAGGCAACATCTTTAACACACCTCATCATTAAATATAACACGAAATGTACACTCTCATGAAACAATAAATTGCATATCATTACATCGTGTCACGTCCGGTATTATGTTTTACGATCACACATCATGTGATCGTTAAAGAAAAACTAGTGTTTTGTACAAAATATTCCAATAGTATAAATAAATCAGCTTTTCATAATAGCACAAACAAAACTGATAAGTCATAGTTAAAGGTTGTTGAATGAAAACCGACTCGTTTACAGCACTATTTACACGAAATAATCACGTTTTATCAAGCACAGAATGTGCAGATCAGTGCAATGGTATTATTTTCTGAAAGATTATACTTTAGCTACTAGTGTCGCAGTGCATTATAGTACAGTGCGAGTGAGTCGACCGAGTGCGTACACTCGTACAGTGGCCGACGCTCGACAGACGCAATGCTAGCCGCTGCAAAGAGGTATTCAGAGCAAGGGTTTATTTCTGTTGTCACAGTTACCGCAACCGAGCACTTGGGTTATATTTGGGTTATTAGTGACGCAAATAGCTGTGATAAACGGGTTTAAATTTGGCGCGCCACTCTCCAAAAGCTATTGTTGTCAATAGGTCATTAGTGTCTTCTTCGACAAGGTTGGCTATCTGGATTACCTTTGATGTATATGATGCTGTTTACTCCGGGTGAAATGTAACGCCATTTCTCAGATACATTGGACACCGAGGTTCCAAGATGAATTTACTGAGGGCCATCCGTTACTTTGACTTTTTAATTGGCATTTTTAATTCGACTGGTCAGTTTTTAGCTCAGAGTTGAAGCTGGTTTGGTAACATTACAAAATATTTCAATTTTTGTACGACTTCTATTGTTTTATAAATTCGGATTATCTTTCAGTTGACAGATGGAGGTGTGGGTGAAATTATTTTTGGCACGTTCAGAGCTTTAAATAATTAGTATCTTGCTTTTAATACATCAGAGTAGGAATTTTGTTTGGGCTGTTCTGAAAACATGGTTGTTATTTTCGTGCTGTAGGTCTAGTATAAAGTTGTATACTACCTTAGTAAACATATTGGTTATTAATAGCTTGTAAATGTTTACTAATACAACATCGTCTGAGACCATCTAGCACGCTGGACGTTTCCCCTCACACGCAATGGTTCATGGTCTAATTTAAATTAGGTACGGTACGGTACGAAGGTTTTATACTAGAGTTGTAGTAAAAGAAGGTGCAGCTGTAAGTGAGGCGCTCGAGCGTCCATGTCGAAGCTTGTTCTAGATATTGAATGATTGTTTCCGTCTTATTCAGGTTTCTAGGTGTATCAGGAAAAACGTCAATATTCGAAATGGGAACCTGACTGTTCAGCCATATTATGTATCGATTGTAGCGAACTTAGTCTTTATTCGATCTATCAAAAGAGGCTTTTCTAAAAGGGTTATTTTGTCAATGATTAAAACGAGTCTTGTCCTACAATAATTTATTTATTTATTTATTGCACACAACTATACTTAAATTGTATTTCATTACAATCAGTCAGCAGAAGGGGTTCCCCACTGCTAAAGAAATGGATACCAATTTTTTTTGTGTGAGTGTGTTATCCCGTACGTCAACCTATGCGACTTTCGTCTGCTTAACTAGACTATCTTGTGGTGCCTTGAGTTTAAGGATGTTATGGATGAAAAATTATTCACTTAAATTTAACAATTTTCAGTCAGGATACATTTTCACTCAGAGACGATTCCAGCCATACTTATAAGTTAAAATAGATTTGAATATTTTACTAGACCTTTGAAATGTGAACTTAAATAATATTCAGCGTTTTAGAGAAAATGATGTAGGTATTGTTGGAGAAAGAAATGCGGAAACCAATGTTGCTCTCCTTTACAAATAGTAACACTTCACGGAAACATGCTACTGGTATAACATGTAGGTCTGTGATTTAAAGATGCATCTAAATAAACAAAACAAATTATTGTTTGTTTTATGAAGAAGGTAATTAAATAGGCCCATGATCTGTAACTACAATTAATTTAATTTTTTCACAACAGACAGTCTCTTTGCTTTTAGAGGTTTTATTGTTTATTTCCGCTTGTATCTGTATGACAATGAGATGTTTAAATGGGTTTAAGTAATTTATGATAAATCGTATTTCTTTGCAACTTTGTTTGATTGTTCGAGTATTAATCGGATATCTGCTAAACTTAGTGGTATGGGTTTCTGCTGTATATATGTCAGATAGGTAATGGACTGAAAAAGTTACTGATGGTAGGTTCCATCAGTGATTCTTTTATTTTATGCTAGGCGACATATGTCATGTAACTTTACTGTAAGGGGTGGTTCACAATAGCAGAGGACTACAGTGAGAGGGAAGTCATTGCCCAGCATTGGGACGATGCATGCTAGATACTCTAGATAGATAGATAATTGCTTATAATTCAATCTAATCTAGTCGAACGCATTAGAAAATAGGACGAGACAGTTTAAACCCAAAGTTTCTTAACTGATCTGGTTGTTTGACCAAATCTAATCACTGGTATTGAGAGATAATTGCATGTTTCGGGGAGTCGGATCTTTCCACCTGTGGTATTAGTGAGATGAGTTGGTGTTTACCTAGCGGCCAGCTAGCCTTGCCAAGCGACGCGGCCGTGGCGGTGACACCGGCGCGCACGCACGCGTCCCGCGTCTCGCGCGCTTGCCAGATTTACACACAACTATATATACCCGATATTTATATTTATATGGGAACACTGAATCTTGTTTTATATGGAGGAGAAGCTGAGACGAACCTGGTAGACATTTCCAATTAGCTGCACTTGGATGCCGCTAATTTACGACACATGACCGCTATGTTCCTGGTTAATCACATCATTATTTGTTTCGAAGAAAACCAGGGATTGCAATGTTCTTGATCTCAATTTGTCGTAGATTCTTATCATGTTTCTTTTTGTTTTATTTTAAACTCACTAATGTAGTCTAGACTAGATAAACAAGGTGAGTGATTGTTTAATAACCAAAGTCAGAGAAGTCTTCTGCTTACTGGTTGAGGTAGTTCCTTTATTCTAGTATACTTCAGATGTGCACATTTAGTTGAGTAGCTATGAAATAATGTCCTTACCTTTAAGACGAATTAAGGTTGTGCTTGCCATACAAACATTTACATTTTCATATCAGAGGAAAATTCTCCAATCTACTTTTCAAATCGCTTACATAATTAAATTAGTTATTTGTGAATTAATTAAAATGTTTCTGTAATAGTTATGTAGTGTCGCGGTAACAATGGGTAGACGTCATAAATTGCGTGCCCATTAAAATTATTTTTGTAGCTCATTTCTGGGTACCAGAAAAACGATCACGGTTGATGATAACATTTTTTCTTAGTTTTGTTTATTCTTATGGTATGTTTTGGGTGGTCTGATCAGAGTCGTTGTTAGCATTCGTCATAAACGAACCTCGCGCACTCCAGCAGGTCCCGGTCGGGCGTGAAAGCAGCCCCTCCGGCGAGCGCCGCCACCGCCAGCAGCGGCGCCAGCAGTGTCCACATGGCGGGCTACGGTCGCTGCCGGGGCCGGGCGTCACCTCGCGCGCATACTCGCACTGCACTCACTCGTCGGTTACACATGGTCACACATCACTGCACAGTCACGGTCCAGCTGCTCCAGGCGGGAGCGGGCTACTCGCGAACGGGGTCGAGCTGCGAGGATCAGCGAGCGCGGCGCGATACTACGCGACTGCGGCGGGTGGCCGATACCGCGGCGGCGGCGGGCGGGCGCGGTCACGGGCGCAACCTTCGCTTCCGCGCGATCTCACCCTGTGACGCGACTGACGCGCGACGCGAGAAAAACTATTGCTACGCAACCGACTACGAGACGAACGATCGGCGTCTGCGACGATATGCAACAACCATTAACTAGTTAATTCATATTTGAGCACTGACCGGACACGTCGGCCGTGACGTGGCTGACCCACGTGCTTGACTTGTGATAACTAATTTTACACATCAACTTACACGAGTAATTACAACAAAGTATAATGTTGATAAAGCCGATGTTCAGTGCTGTACGAGTGTACGCGGGTAGTCGGCGTGTCAAGCTCGCGTGACAGAGCCTGCCGTGCCCAATCGTTAGACAACATTTGACTTTCGCAAATCTACTCGGAGTGACTGTAACAAAAGCGAATAAACTGCTAACAAGATATTAATTTCCAAGGGCATAAATATTACCGCAAGCAACGCTATGATTGTTATATTTTTCAAAATATAAGTTTCAACATCTCGGCTGCACCAAATCCTGCCCTTGTCGTTCTCTACAGCGCGTATTTCCGCACATGAAAGCTGGTTTATTTATGAGTAATATTAATTTCTGAGTATAATGATGGTTTTTGTGCGAAAATATGACTGCACACTAACACATAGCAACAAACGTAAATACTTAGGGTGTTCACATAAAAATCTGAAGATTAGCTTCCGCAACTGCATAAGAAAATAAACGTACTGTCAGCCAGTACGAATACAGTTTGTTCATTGTTACGATATTTTGATGAGAGCATTCTCATAAGCAATGTTGGAGTAAAACCAGTAAATTAGGCAAGCTATTGGCCGAGCTCATCAGATCGTGGTTTGCGTGCAACATTGAGGATTTATTTAATTTGATCGCAACGTCATTAGCCGCGGTACACAAATAGCGTGAATCGTAAGGAGATGCCGCCGCGTACCGACGGCAAATTGATTCAAATGCCATTCAGAACAATGGAGTTTTAGCGAGCCGCATGGATTATACCACGTTAGTATCTAATCTGTAAAACACTATGTTGTTTGTTAACAATATTGTTGTTGTTTGTTTAATTTTTATTACAATACAATACAGCTTTCAACTACTATATTTAAAAATTCTTCAATGGACGTCAAGAGGATGTAGTCGTTTCTTCTTGTCTACTTCGACACTTTAGTTGCAGACCTCGTGTTGCAGTTACATCATTGGTCTAAATGGAAAACATGAGTATATTAGCATCGTATAATAAATACATAATCACGTAGAGCCCTTACACTATCTGACATGTTTGGAACAGCTCCAACGCGGGATCTGCACAATCCTGCTCTGTATTATTTATTCGTGATAATTCTACTATGTTGGATACGGAATTGCACTGGATGTGTATGGGGGTGTTCGTTTATTAATAAAACTGGGTATTACGTTTAGTATTTATACAAAACTTACTCAACTGGGAGTGAATGAACAGACGCTACCTACATTATCAAAAGGAGAAGATAATAAATAAATAAAAAATCTTTGTAATAACTATGAATAGCAACGAACCAGGTGTAACATCTCTGAAATTTTCGAGTGTTTCCTTTAATGAAGTTTCTTCTCTACTCTATACACGTGTGTGTTAGTATTATACTAGCCTGCTTTATGGAATGATAGACATTATTCATCAAAACCAACGTGTTCGTAGAATTGGGTAACTGAGTAAGATCTAGATGCAATCAGCGCTCAACGCGCATCATTGCATTGGCACAGTCGAGAGGTGGCATTATTCAAGCAGTGGATTCATTGGATAAATTACATAAAATAACTTCACGCCTGTAATCCTGGAAGGTTTAGGCAGAGGTGTATTTAATAGTAGACCCACATTTCACCAGTTATGTTTAAGTCCCATGTAATAGGGGGCGAGCCTTTTGCCATCCACCGGGCGCAAATCCAGACTCCATGGCTGCTACTGAGATATTCCGGATGGAGAAACCCAATAACAGTTTGCCTATCCGGGAATCGAACCCATGACCTTATTCTCAGCAGTCGCGCTTGCGACCACTCGACTAACGAGGCAGTAGTAGCATAAATGAGTGATGATGAATAGGAAACTTGTTTGTTTCATAAGACACTATCTAACTAATAAATGTTTATTGATCCAATAACTTCAGATTACACACAAGAGCTAAACAATCTATAATTATAGGTACATAGTAAATCTACTATGTACGTAGTAAATCCAGGATCAAAATTTTGTGTACAAAATTGTTGTGTGCTATATCTATGGGTAATTATTATATTTAGTTGAATTCTTAGAACCTCAAACTAGGCCAGGAATCCCTTCATTTTAGGAGTCTATTGATTCCTACCAAATAACAATGTCTAATCTAACAAGCATACGACATGAGGGCATATAAGAATACCATATAGGTCAGAAAGACATCAGTGACTCGTCCGGCAATGGGCAGCGTTGGTTTTCTAACAAGACACGATATACCCACGCTTGTTTTCTCCTTCATCTTTATGATCATTTACCCAGCCGTTTTACAACAGTGATGAGGTCGGCTTCCAGTCTAACCGAATGGAGCTGAATACCAGTATTTTACATCTGACCTCCACTTCCCTGTTCCTCTACGTACTGGGTTGTTTGCCCCTTATCATAATCATCATCATCTGCCCAGCCTTTTCCCAACTACGTTGCGGCCGGCTTCCAGTCTAACCGGATTGTTTTCCTCTTATCTTGCAAAAAATAATCATTATTCGCGTACCGTTGCGAAACAACGCAAACTGTTAGTAGCTATCTAAGTCGCAGGGGAGCGCGTCACGAGTCGCGTTGTAAACTTGCACTTGATCGGATTCCCTTCGTCCTAGCTGTTAGATAACCGCTGCTCGCTACTGTCCGGTGTGATCCACTTACTACAAAACACTACACCTATGTTTATGTCAGTTCGGAAGTTAGGGCAGAATGTACTTGCAGATAATTTAGGGCTGTGTGCACGACCTTTAGGGATTATGGAATTAGCGTCTATGAGAGGGGATGTTCTTTTTTGTGTGGCTAAATAATAACAGCCACACGGGAACATATTTAAGGCTAAGCAGGTTGGTCCGTGGATGGATCACCATCCGTGCCTCGGAAATCACATTAAGCCTTTGGTCCCGGTTGTCATTTGTAGGCCTTTCCTTTTCTTGCTTTTGTATCTAAGTAGCCCCAAAAGTCTGACAACCAGTCTTACCGTACGGTATCGTATTATGAAGCACTAACTAGGTTATGGAGGTCAGATAGGCAGTCGCTCCATGTATTATGCTAACAAATGTAAAATACTGGCCAAACAAAATATGGATAGATGTGTGAGGAATGTTATGAACGAAGCGTAACGGTGTAATAGCGTGACGGTTGACAGAGGAGAATGGAACACGGAGCAAGGGCTAGGTAGGTACAGATTATTCAGGTATGAAATTATGAAGGTTGAAGTATTTCTTCATATCTTCCCTCAAAAGTATCGATATATATAATATAATATATATAATCGAAGATATATAATCGTACAAAAACGGACCATCGCCAATGGTCTATTGTGTTAGTCTGAGGTGAATCTCGGTTCGGATTCCTTCCAGGTATACGAAGAATACATGTTTGGCGATCACCTGGACCTGAGATATTGTTTTCAATATTCTATAGTTGACATGTTAAGATGAAAGTTTCAGGTATTTAGCGTAGTTACAGGATTTAAATGAGGAACGGGGTTTGGTTTTTTATTAGTCACAAAAAATCTTCAATGTGCTCTTTATCACAGTGACGCGATAACATGATGTTGATGCTATGATTGCAATAATGTTATTCTTGGATTTTGTTTTGTAGATATCTTAATTAGTTTTAATTGACTTTTAATTTGTCGATAACAATATTTTTATATGTTAAATATTGATTTTTAATTACATAGTTGATTGTGGGAACCCACTGTCATATCAAACCTTATCTAGTATTTTATCAAAATCTACTTTTAACTGCTTCTTGAAAATAGAATATAATAATAAGAAAGAATATGCGCAAAAGTTGTAATATAAATTCATGTAAGATCTATTCCAGACTCTTTGGTATAGGTATTTCTGATAAACAGTAATCAGTATATCATACCCGGAATTAAACACTGTTCATTACTTTGCCCTATGATTTGTAAGCCGTAAACCCATACATCATCTCACTCCACTTAACCTCTCGTTTCTACACCATCAATATTACTTATAACCATTATGAATTTATTCACGGTTGGCTGATAAGCAGCTTATGTAACATGCATTGTTAACAATAAATAGATTAGCATGCCAAATGACGGCGCTCGTAAAGTTAGGACTGACCTGTTTACGGCTCGCGAAGACAGCGGAGACGTTTGTTTGTAGTACTGCTCTTTTTTGTCATTTTCAGCCACTGCTGGCCATGTATATGACCAAAATACTGGTTTTTGGCAGATCGTAAAAATGTAACAGACACAATAAGGGCGTCGCCAGCTTTGAACTAGGGGGGAGGAGGGGGCAGAAGGGTGCGAGTAAAAAGCGATTTGTAAGGGTTAAGTTTACTATTTACGGTTAAAGCTGAAGTGCTTCTAAGAATCTACGACAAAAGAGCCCTTTCAAAAATTTTAGCACCTCGCTGACCTCGGATTGGTTAGGTTTTCCATACTTGTTTAAATAGAAGTAGAAGTCACTAATTTTGAAGAGTTATTTGAGAAGGAACTAAAAGAAAATTTAAGCTCTCCACTCCAGACAACTTAGCATTTCTTTAGTCATTTTATTCAGAAATAGATGTTACTTAATCGACTTAGGGAGAGATTCAAGAGAAACTAGGCTGCAAGAGTGATCGAACCAAGCTCGATTTTTTTTTCAGTTAACTATGTATTTTGAGATCAAAATGTCCACATGCTCTGTTTTTTACAGCCTTGTGTATGTATGCCATAATTGCATATTAATATCAAGGCCTCGAGGCAAGGGGCTCCTAATTTATTTCAGCGTCTGTCTATACCGGTCGATCATGCGAAAATCCAAAAGGAGTGCCAATCCATAGGCAGAAAAAGGAGCCTTTGTGATAAAAGTTCATTTATTTATTAATGAAATATTTCAGTTTGTGAGTGATTTTATTACGTATCTAGGTATTAATTCTGTGGCATCAGGCAGGAAAAATTATAACTATTTTTAATGTGCTCGAGGGCGACGCCTATGAACAGACAGGCATAGTTATTTTCGCATTTATAAGTAAATTCGGAAGTATGGATGGATTTCGGAATTATAAATCTTTTCGTAGTCATGACAGTACCAAAATGGACGGAGCTTTCTGTAGGGTTGGACTTGAATTGGTTGGACTATTGGTTGGCTTAGTTTTCTACCATTGACCAGCATCAAGTGTATTTGAGACAAAGGGTTGGTTTCTAAAAAAAAAACAAGATTAGATGCCATCAAACTTGGTCTTCTAACACGCCAGCTTTCTATAGAAGATTGTGCATACATATGTTTAGTTGGAAATACAAATAAATCCCTAATTTTCCTATGTCGATGATGATGAGTTTCCGGGATCAAGCACGGGGAGGATTAAGCGCGATGCCCGCTATAGATAGCCGTGAAATAATTTTCCCGCCAAATTCCACTGTCGTCACAGAGGTACTGAGGACGTCCAGACGTAGAGACGTGCCGTTTTACAACCATCAGGTGGCGACAAATGACAAAATGTTGATTATGACGAAGAAGATTTGCATCTTAATATAGACTTATGTATCTGTTCATTCGAAGAAAGAACCGACACCTCATGAACGAAAAGCAATATTGTTGCTAATTCTGATGAGGTGGAACACTTCAGTTGACAATTGGGAAGACTCAATCCTATGCCCAGAAGTAAATTGATCGAGGCAATCTAATTGTTGTTATTCAGTGCAAAGAGCAGAACACATTGCAGAAAAGCCAAGTCACCATTATAGTGACTGTGCATTTGGGAAATACTTGGTCATCTATGAATTGCAATTATAGCTTGATGAGGTGGTACAAACTCGAGGAATGCAATTGACTATGTAATTGTGTCTAATGAACAATGCAACCATCAGAAGTATTCGAATCATTTTGCTGAACCGGTAATTGGATTTCACAGTTTCAGTTCCGCTTGTTATTCGGAACATCTGAGCGGTCGCTCGGTGGTGTCGACGGTTGTCGCGTCACGGGCTTTGTCTCGCGACGTGGCTGGGCGCGTAGGCCGGTTTTTTTTCTCGACTGGCGGACGTCCAGGTGTTTTGGCGGTCTTTGTCAATGTTGAATTTATTAATACCCTACATCGCATTGTTTTTCAGTCGAGGTTAGCGACATCGCTTAATTGCACGCCCTTTGTTCAAGTTATTTACCCTATCGTGTTTAAGGCAACATGCAAATATAGTTATAATTCTTTTTCCCTCTTTTACTTTTCTACGAATACTATAAGCACTGTGCTTTGTCTAGGTTATGCTTCCATAAAGTTTAATGAAATAGAATTACTTATTTAGACTTGATTTGTTATTTTTGTGCAGCATTTAGTCGCACCGTCTGCAAGGACGTTAAACAGTGTCAATTGAAGTTGCGTAACGTTGTCTGGTATTCAAAAAATGTAATTATTGAGGTGTTGGTAGCGGGTGATCAAAATAAATCCGGCATGCGAGTGTGTGCCAGATCACAGAAGCGCGCACGCCGCCCGCCACTGCTGCCCGCCACCGGTGTGCGCCGCTCGCCCGGGCAATGCGCGAGAGCTCTGCGACGCACTGCTAACCGGTGTAAACCAGATACATGTACGACAATTAACACCTTCAGCTTTGGATCCCTTTTTAACTCTACTGGGGGTTTGATTGTGCGTCAGTTATTGTACTGTTTTGATGATCACATATTTATTTGGCCTAACGTAACCAACGCGACTTGAAGTTTACAAATAAATTCTATTCTGAAATTTCTATTTATTTCCTATTTATTCCCTTTCCTATATTTCGTATGAAAAATTAATTAGAATAAATTCAGAAATAATGACCTACCTGAAATTGTAATATTTAGGTATACAAGGTTGTGAAGGTCGGTTAGGCAGTCACTCCAATTAAAATACTGGTGTTCAGCTGCATCCAGATGATGAATTTTCCTGTGTTTCACCTAAACCTTGCTGCACATAATTTACTCGAGACCTTTGTAAAATTCTGTCTGCTAATTAGATTTGGTATTATCTAATTTTGAATTATCTATGAAACAATAACTCGGGAAATTAAATGCGGGCAGTATAATTAATGTTTATAATATTCCAAAACTAAAGTAAACTGTGTAGTTTTTTTTTATTTGTGTGGATTACCCAAACCTTGTGTCTCAGGTCGACACAAGGATTTGGCTTCAAACTGGAATGCATTGACCAGCTTTAAATGTCAGTTAAATATAATTTACTGGAAGTATTTTAGTCAGCTTATAACTATTTCCGAAATGCCCTTGCTATGTGTCACGGACTGAAAAACAAACATTTGTATTTATGTCATTATCGCATCTAATACAAAGAATAAAAAAATAAAACAAAGAAAGAACCTTCTTGCCAAAACATTTGTCAATATAACGTATTTACATTTGTTAAAATATCTATCGACAATATCTATAAACCAAATATCTATTATTTGGTTTGAGACAAGGTTTGAGATACCAATTTACGAAGTTCAGTTTGTCTTTAGAACGAGAGAGCTGTCAACTTGATGTAGCCCCGGGTACTGAGAAAAGCGTGTTTGAAATCGAGCGGCGATGGGATTATTAAAGAAGTATGATATAAAAGCGATTGTAGAATCATGATAATTGTGTAACCCTTGCAGTTTAGTGAATCGATTTATGAAAGCGCTCGTGGAAAGTGGAATGTTGGTTATTCTGTAATGTGATTAGAGCAATAAAATTAATACACACGTAAAGGTAAATGTCTACTGATAAAGACCTATGTCGATTTTCAAAATATTTTTAGAATTTGGCAACGACAAATATTCGTCCAAAATGTAATGAAAAATGGAACTATGGAAACTTCCATGGTTCCCAAGAAATAGACCCCTTTTTTCATGCTATGACAAATAACAGTAGGTACCTATGTATATATAGTTTGCCTGTAGTTTGTCTATAGTTTCTATGTGTACGCGATTCGTAGTATCAACAATACGTAAATACTGGGACCAACCAAGTCTGTTAAATCGCGTGACTGAAATGCAGTGAATTGCAAAACTTTATAATACTTAGGATTCAAGATAAATACTGTTGGCTTTGATACTATCAAGTCGTAGGCAACTATGTTACTACTGAGTCCTGACTGGGAATAGTTATTTAATTGTTATAAATTCTGCTTGTTTTCAAATAATTTTGACAATATTTATTTTACCGAAAAAAACATTGATACATAGCCATAACTATGTATGTCTTTATTACCGGCTACATCATAAAAACAACACAGGATACGGGTGTTTGAAAATGAGAATAATTATAAGGAGTTCCTTTGCGTAGTTTTCGAGTTTTTAATACCGAGAGATATCTCAACATTACTTCAAAAAGATATCGACACAAAAGAACACTGTCTAGTGGATATTTTCTTGGGGTCTCTACAATTATACCTTTTGAAAGATGATTAGAAATGTCGCTCGGGACAAAGCATCAGTGGTTGTTACCCTGGGTATCGTCAACTATTAGGCTGCTTAAAATGACTTACATAAAACTTTGTAAAAGCAGGTTTGATAAGCTAAATTGTCTGCGTCACATGACTCCCATCAGAGGCCATTCATGGACTGAAACTAAGCGGTGTCGCAAGGTATTAGTTAAAATCCTGTTGACCCGTCATCCAAATACCGAAAAAACATATAATTATGTCCCTTTAATAAGAAGTCAAGAGGTCTATCTACTTGTCTTTTCATACAAACTGAAAATCAATATGGTACCACGATACGATCTTCGAAGTAGACGTATCTACTTGTTAGTCGATGTTGCATGATCATAAAGTTTGTAGTGACGTTGTTTTCATGGAGAGAGGACACGGTCTTCACGCATAGGGAACTGGGTCACGGTATGTCAATGCGATGCACCCCTTTGTTTCAAGAAGTAGGTTGTGGGAATCCTTTGATTGACTGTTTGGTGCGGGTATTAACTTAGAAACGGCCGTGAATTCACTCTTCTCTCTCTTTTCTCTTCTGGGAAATAGTGCCTGTTGTGTTCGTGGTTCGGCCAGGAATCTTATTATGTGTGATGCTCCAGGATTTATTGGGATTTTATCCGACTCATTAAAACGACATCACACATAATAAGATTCCTGGCCGAACCACGAACACAACAGTGCCCAGGTGAGTCTTCTACGCCGAAGTTGTATTTTCGCTTGTCTAAGAGACAGTTCGGTTCGGTTTACGATCTATTTAGAGACGAGCTCAACTTGCATCGATGTACTTTTGTTTTTTGGGCAGCTCTTTATGTGAGCTTCTTTCACAAATGTATAGCGAAGAGCATCGCTGTCTTCAATAATAAGAACTTTAATATCACGCCTGTAACCGATGAATGGTTAGGCAGAGGTGTACGTGTACACACGGCTACACATCAAGCTATACATTTCCAGTTTATGCTGATCTCGCGTTGTATAGGATTTCCGTACAATGCGAGGTCAGCTTATACTGGAAATGTAAAGCTTGATGTGTAGCCGTGTGTACTAGGGATGTTACGGAAGTGGTTTTATCGGAATCGGAGTCGGAATCGGAGCTTTTAAATTTAGTTTATAGGACTCGGAACCGGAACCGGAACCGTAACCGGAACCGGAACAGGAATCGGAGTCGGAGTCTGAGATGGTGACAAAAAAGAGATGTGTTAAGGATACATAATAAAATACAACATAATGTAATCAGCCTCTTTAATTTCAATTAAAAGCGATAAATATTATTATAATTATGTTTCAGCACACACAGCTATTTAAAATAAGAATGTCATAATAATATGGTTTTCAGAATTTCTTAAAAATAAAAAAAAAGAGTTAAATCTGATGTATTGACTCTAAAAGTAGCATATTATATTTAATAAATAAAAGCTTGGAAGCTTTATCACCATCCAGTCTATTTCTACTTTTCTTTACTTTTTTACTTTTTAAAGAAGAAGTCGTACCTCCCTTTCGGGAATACGTCTTCTCACAACGTTTACATTTTGCCGTATTTACACTAACTTCACTGAAGTAGTTCCATATAAAACTAGATTTTGGCTTCATTGTCCAAAAATCCAAAATTCCAAATCAAACACAGTTACACAAACTAGTAGATAACTCAATACTTAATTGACACGTTCGTCGCGCAACCACAAAACAATAACAAACCTTCATCAAGATTGCGTAACAAGGAGTGAAATAGTAAGTAGTACGTAATCGACGACAGAAAGCACACGGGGAGTGGGGCTGCGCGACATGCGAAAACCTGTTCATACGTGTTGACCGCGACCGCCGCTATGCTTCGACCTCCGATTAAAACTTCCGATTTAAAGTATCGGAGCCGAAGGCGGAACCAGATGTGTAATATCAATCGGAAGTTCCGACTTATCGGAATCGGAGTCGGAGCTCCGTAACATCCCTAGTGTGTACCAATGGTAGAACCACATTTCGCCAGAAGTTCTATGTATTAAGGACAGTCTCTAATAGACCTTCTACATTTTGTAAATAATGCTCTTTCATATGAATCGCATGTAGACCGCTAAAATCACGGTCATAATATGGCTTAGCAGAAAAGCGGAAAAAATCGAGCAACAATTTCCATATACGTTTCCGGAAAGCAATGTGTATTGTGTATTGTTAATCATACGTCAGTGACGTAACTCGCGAACCCCTTCACTTGTCGTCCTTGACAATGCTTGGTATTTGTACCATTTCGCGTGTTTACTCAAATTACATTAGAATTTTCTAACTTGAGTCTATGTTGCCCATAAATTACCTGATGAATAACTAGTGTGTATGTGGAAAATGTTATGTTAGCAGGCTACTTAGGAATGTTAGGCACTATGTAGTGCACGAGATGTCAAGAATTTAAAGTAATACTTAACTACCGATTATTTATTTACGGATGTAAAAAGGACCGTAAGATCCTTTTCTTTGAGAAATTGATAACAAAATATGGTTTGTCCATTGCAATGAAGACGTACAAAACAAATGAATCCCTTACGTACCGTCTCTGATAATGATAAGGCTAAAAAAATAGATATAAATGTCTCATATTATTTGTAAATTTTCCCTCCGCCAACCAAATGCATCAACGAATTTATATTTTCGTCGGTCAGTGTCATATTTCTCCGTAAGTAAATAAAGGCAGACCTTTCGTGTATCAATGGCGGTCGTCCCCGCATTGATTCACCAAATTGAACTTTAAAATTCTATGGTAGTGGCCTCACTGACATCTCGCTGACACGAGGCTTACATCAGCTTATTGATTTTATTTTATTTTAGAAGATACCTAATGTACTATTTCAACCTTCACTAAACCTTCCACTTAAATTCGTAAGCAGTTAGATAAGGCATTGAACGCCATAGATTAAGTAAGTACCCATGTGCACGTACAGCTTCAAGCTATAAATATTAATTTTATGAGAGAAAAATATATCAATGGTAAGTTTACAACAAAAAAAAAAACGAAAAAGAGCTGGTCTTCCGACAAGCTCTTCCGAGCAATGCAATTCATTCATCGACCAATATAGTGTAGATTAACTAAGAAATCATGATACAACGCTTAGGCGACTGAAGAGACATATAATATCGCTGAAAGTGCTGCTGACATCCTTTACCCTTTGAGTACATAAAAAGGAAGCCTTTCTTAATCTGCGCCTCCCATCGCTCGTGGTATGTCGTTATATTTTTGTTAGAGCAATGAATATTGTATACAGGAGCATTAAAGAGTAAGTACACATAAAGCAATGTTCGGTAAAGGGTAAAGGGGAGCACGACGCGACGCGTCAGTTGACGGCGATCATGCTACTACACTTACACAATGATACGCCGTCTTTACAATTATTGTCATCGTCCTTAAATGTCCGACTTCTTTTACAGATCTTGTTCTCCATTTTTTAATACTTTCCAGCTTTAGATTGATAAGAATTGTTTTATCTTCCATGTACCAATCCAAGTATACAATCTTTTATTTTATCAATATCACATTATACAATCATTGAAACCACTAATGACAATTCATTAGCAGTTTCTTGAGTTAGCGATTGTACATCGAGACATTGATTCTTGATAAGTCTAGTCATTAATGATTGCTACTGCTTATCATTTTTATCAGCGCATGCTTCTGCTCGTCCGTTATTTGGGAGTTCACGGTATCACATGTACCGTCAGCCGGTCAATCATGTCTTCTTACAAATATTTTCTTATTGTGGAATCTGAAGGAGTTCATGTGGTAAGTGCTGGTCGCCTCTTTTCCACTAGCAGATGTCCCTCCCAAGAAGAATCTCTCAACTCCCAAGGAATATACAACGGTTCATAAGCCGTTTGAATGAAGTCCAAATATAGCGAACGACAGACAACACAATAAATCATAATGTGCAGATATTGCGAAAATTCTAAAACCGGATTTCTAAAATTAGAATGACTATATTAACATCTAAATTGTACGGTGATATAGAAAGTTCAGCTGGAAAATGTTGCGCTATTTTTATATTATCCATTAGTTTACACAGCTGATGGGTAGGTCACGGTTTCATTACTCCCAAGGCATTCGATATGACTCAGGTTTGGCGTGAAATATTGCAATTAAAATCATTAATACCGGGCTATGACATAAAGCCTCATAAAATGAACTCATTTCTCCAAATCTGTAGGTTTGTGCGAACTGTTTTGTGGCACTATAAAAGTAAAGTTTTTATTGTTATTTTTGTATGAAGTGTCATTTATACGTTGAACAAACTTTTAAGCTTTGACACATTGCTGATGAAACTTCCGCAGTAAAGGTCTGCGTGTGATTTTCGCCAAAAAAGGAGCTCAAGGACGTTCGTTAATGAGTTACGCAGGTTGCGCTGCGTGACTGCGACCAAGGCTCTTTCGATTCACCAGTTATTTGTTGCTGCCCCTAGCACCGTTTACTTTTGCCGTTTGCATGAGTATATCTCTATTACAATTACTATTACACACACACAATTGGTGCTGTTGTTTATTTTTGGAAAAGCGCCAAACTTAAAGTCTAGTGAAGCTTTTTCGAGTCTCTCCTTCGGGAGGTGCTGCACCGATGTCAGTTCAAATTATAGCCACCAGTAAATGGCCAGCTCTTCTGTCATCAAATATATAGTTTTTTTTTTGTGGAAATCTACTCCAAAACACACTTGGCATAGTCAGCTTCATTTATTTTCATCACTAAACTTCACTCCGTTTTCACGAAGACTCGCGACGCACAGCGCCATCTACTACAATTTTCCGAAAACATTCAAGACGATAGCGGACTGAACTACAGACGAACGTCAGTGAGGTTTTCCGACCGACTGTAGACTCGGTTCGAGCGCCATTCGGTTTCGTGTTTATCCCACAAGATGGCCGCTTGATAGAACAACTTGAATATCTCTCAGGGATGTTTCCTTGCTTCATGCGTAAACAAACGATAACTTTGTTAAAGTCATTAGCATAATTCTAATTAGATTAACACTTACAAATTGTTGAGGCATGCAGTTTATTCTGTATACAGGTTTGGAGTAGCTTAACAAAATAATCAAGATAGAGGCTTTAATTATTTTAGTAAGTATTATTATTTCGGATTAAGTAGTAAGTTTCAGATGTTAGATTTCTTCTAATTTATTAAAATCAGATGGAACTAACCATAAGCATAGCACACCATATTGGCATTAAATGGAACCTCCGTTCTAACATGCCTCCAAAAAATTTGTAAAAGGTAAGTAAACTTTAACCCAAATGGAAAACTGTCAACAAATTTTCAATTAACATTTATACTATACTAATATTATAAAGCTGAAGAGTTTGTTTGTTTGTTTTGGTTGAACGCGCTAATCTCAGAAACTACTGATTTGAATTGAAAAATTCTTTTAGTGTTGGATAGCCCATTTAGCGAGCTATATAACATCACGCTACAACCAATAGGAGCGAATCAATGAAAAATGTTGCAAAATCGAGGAAAATTTATTATTTTTGAGAGCTTCCGTTGCGTGCGCTGCGTAAACGGATAAAGTTGCACAAAAATAATTTATGAGAGATTTATTTCCACGACAGTACATGTCTATCTTCTAAGTTTGACTAACAATAACCATTTTTATGATTTTAAAATTTGGTCAATACGAATGCTTTATTTGCGAAGGTGTTTTTACCAACATAGTATTAAACCTTATCAAAATAAACATATTAGTTATCTTTAGCGTTCAATTATGACCAAAATTGCCCTTTACACCATTTAATTTAGATGAATATCTTAGGAAATATCATAGAATGCAAGTATCTCGCGCAACAAAATTCTCAATTTATTGACTCAAAAAATTATTGACTCTCAATGGGAAAATACGCTATGTGAAGCTGCAATATGATGTACAGCCTGCACAATCAACAACACATTATGTTACTATATAACATAACATTTCGCCTGTATTTCCCAGAAGGGTAGGGTTGTACCTACACCCACATTATGCCAGTAATGTTTAACTGCCAAGTAATAAGGGACGAGCCTATTATATACAATCAATCGGCATCAAAAGGCTTGGTAGTTTCGTCAATTCACAGTAACCCACCCGTACTAATAGATACTAGCTGTGCCCGCGACTTCGTCCGCGTGGACTTAGACCTTTCTCAGCCTGGTCTATTTGAAATAAATGCTTTGAGTTGGAACCAAGACTATAACCTGCTCAATCAACAAACATCAAAACAATGGTGTAAATTAAATAGTCATATTAGCGAACAGACAAAATCAAGTTGCCTTTTATAATAACAGGCTGAGAAAGATCTAAGTCCACGCGGACGTAGTCGCGGGCACAGCTAGTTTAATTATAATAAAAGTCAACTTAACTGTAAAGTCGCATCAAAATATTTGTTGATAATTTCTGTGTCCGGCCGAATTTGCTGTTCATTTGCTGCGTTGCGAGTGGGCAGCGTAAATTTACACTGGCGAGCAAATATTTACCGACCCGGCCGATAGCTCGCCGCTGAAAGCCACTGTCACATCGAGGCGACCCCTTGTCCATTCGGGCTACAAATACTGATTGACTTTCCATAAGCTTGCACGCCTTTGTACGCCGCGCCGCCGTGCTTTTGAATTTTTACATTCAGAACCGGAATTGGAAAAGTTTTTCTCGTCAATATCAAGGTGATTTCTTGTAGCAGATCAGTGGGACGCGAAGTGTCTCTGTTTTAAAACGATAATATCTGTGGTTGAATAGACTTGTGAGTCCTTCGTCAAGTCTCGGAATTAACTCAATGTTACATGGAAGTATTCATTTACTTTGATAGTGGGAGTTACTTTACTATATAGAAGTCATTGAAACAGAAAGATAATGGAAACTCGCGTAATTCTAATAAACTACGTCCCACTCCTATCAGAATACACTCAATAGTCGCTCCTCATGCAAATTACATTTTGAAAGGATCCAAATTTTCAATAAAAACAAGCCCACGCTCTGGAGAGGCATCAGTAACTTCTTGAAAGAATTACCGCCTGTGGTTGAGCTAATCTCTCCTCGTTGTTAGGCAGGATGGCTTAAACTTTGAATGCCTAGACCAAACGCGGAATCTTCAAGAAACGACACTAATGTCTCCTCAAACTTTGCAAAACTCTTTCATGTTTTATGAAAGAATAAGAAAATTTTATACAAAGGCGGTTTAGAACTGTTTCCTATCTAATACTAGCAGCACTTGAAAGTTCTGGGTCCAGACTCAAGTTTGTTAGATAAGCTAAACACGTCCAGCTTCAATGGTAATCAATCTCGCACCCCTGTAGTAAGACTTCCGTTTGTGAGGGTGAAACTTCGACATGGATTTATCTATTATATATCTATTATTATAACATTGTGGTGAAATAGGGACGAGATAACTCGGCATATCATTTTAATAAGGTAGGAACAGACCTCCTCAATGTCAATTTAGGCATCGTACCTTTTTCGTATACCGTTTGCGGTTCCAACAGAATCATGATCGTAAGGTGGCCAATGATCAACCTGTTGACATAAACCTTTGGTTGCCTTTTACGACGCTTTCGGGAGCACCTATTCTTTGCTCAGAATAGCCTACACAAACACTTTTAAGGGACTATTTGTATATTCCCGTATAGTCGACCTCGTAATTTTAATATCAATTTCGACACCAACTCCTAGTGAAATGAAACTTCACTGGGTTGTAAACTGTAATAGGATCTTCTCTTTTTATGACATGCAAGGGACATTCCACCATAATGTGATAAACCAGTTACGGGTTCACTATACATACTAAAGCAATAATATGACCTACCTATGTTTAGTTATGCCTGTTTTTAACTAAAATAACTCAATTCCGCATTCGCTAAGCCGTTTATATTGAAGGGGTTAGCAGTAATCAATGCTGCGGCGGCGGTCGGAGGCACACCGATAGGAATGCTGAAGCGGTCGCATTCCTGCCGCAGATTATGTTATAAACGTTTGTGTTTTGGATTACCAATAACATATCGTGGCTTTTGTATCGTGGGTGTTTTGTCGAACGGATATGTAAATCGTAGGCCCTTATCTGCATTCATACAAGATTTTCAGTTTCATCCTTAGTGAAATTTTGATTTAGGTAATTGAAGTTCTTGCGACCGACCACTTTCTTTTCTGGTTTTTCAATCCGGAACCAGTATATTTTGTTGCAATGCGTGATTAATCTCAGGTAAAAAAAAAAACTAAGACATATTAAAACTTCGGCAAGCCGCAGGAGGTATTAAGAAGGTTCCACCTTTATTTTTTTCAACCCGTTGTATCAAAAACATTATAGACTTGATATCGTGTTTAGAGTTAGGAATTTTTATACTTTATTTTTTGTTCATGTTTAAAATCTTTAATGAATGGGCAGTTGATGGTTTTACAGCTGAAAAATGGTTATCATAAATTTTAAAATCCTCCCATAAAAGTTGTCATGGAAACGCCCTCAATTTTTCAGTTATTTTTTTATTTTAAAAACTATAAGTTTTATCGCTAAACTTGAAACGTAAAAATAGTAGAGTAAACAATTTGCTTTAAAAAAATATATAATATGCGACGATATAATTTTTTTTACAAAAATTTTGGATACTTCAACCGGGCCCCAAGTTAGAGGTTGCATTAAAAAAAGTTTACATTTAAAAGTTGTCCGTATTCGGTTCAAAAAGTTATGACCAAAAAACTGATTTTCGTAAAACCGCCCCCCCGCCTCCTCCCAAGGATGAATTCCACCCATTCACGAACTTAATCTAAGTTTTGACCCTTTCGATTTTTTGCCCAAGTTTGAAAGCAATCGGTGCCTAATTGCGACCTGTAGAGTGTGGCTAAATTTTGCTTGTCGCTCCACATACATACATACGTATACAATATATATAAACTTTTTAACCAGCGGTTGATTAGATTTAACTAGGGTAGATTTTTTCTGTCTGACTTTTGGAACTTTTGGCTTTTTATACTTATTTAATTAGTACTTTGCCCGTCTTAAGCTTATGTTAATACTTACGTAATGCACTCCACCTGACAATGTATGTTTACATGGCCGAATTTCGGAAACAAACTGTTTTTTTTTTAATTTTATTAATTATTATTTGTAAAAGTAGTTTAATCTCATTTATGTATAATAATAAAACCAAAATAAATATATAATAAAAAACTCCTACTATTAAGTAGATACCATATACTCGCTAATTATATTTTAGAAAACAGATACCCAACTACTCCGCCACAGCAGATCTTGCTTGGCCGAGAGTAAAGTAAAACACAATGCAACTGAAATAATCGGAAATTGAAAACCGTTCCTAGAACTTATCCTATAAACAGAGCGCTTAGAAAAGTTTTCCAATATGTCGATCGATACTCAACTTGTTCCTGCATTCTACGTTATCATAATTAACTTTGTTGAGATCATTTATCAACTCGTAAGTAATATTAATTAAAGAGCCCTCAAAAGTCATTAGGTCGAGAAGAAACTGCGCGGTCATGTAACAGAAACTTGACAGATCATCATCTTTACATTTCGAAGAGTTCCTTTTTCATAAAATACTAGCACTTCGCCCGTGACTTTGTCCGCAAAAATTCTGATAGCTCGGCTAATATGCTTGATATAAATATAATTGATAGCTTATAGCATCCACGAATAATGTATCTTTCTATTCCATCAGTGAAAAAAAAAAATAGAATTGATCATCAGTTCCGGAGTTTACCCCCTACATACAAACTTACAAACAAATTTTACTTCTTTACAATATTAGTATAGACATGGTGGCCGTGGCTTTCAAACTTAAACTTTTGAACTTTCCGAAAATCCCAAGTAAACGAAAGGAAGCAGCTTATTAAAGTATTACGAGTGATGAATTCGCTACAAATATTTTGCTATTGTACGGCTCTCTCTCGTGAACAATTTACCTTTCATTTTAAACAAAAGTCAGTAACTGATTGGAGTCAAAATCCCTCCCTAAGGCGCAAAATTTCCATCTCTTTCCAAGAAATGTAAAAAGTTACGCAAAATACTCGGAAAGAGGAAATTGGTGACGCGACCGTTTTGTACGGTGGGTGTGTCAATCCAAACCTCAATAAAATGACTACTTAATAAAAAGAAACTCGGTTTGGTTGCCAAATATGATATTGGACGATTTGTTTGTTTATAGGCAATAATAATGTTTCATTATTACCTATTTCCTTTATGCGAGAGATTGGTACCTATCGGAATGTTATTCGGGAATGAAATAAAATAAGATTATGATTACCCTTTTCTAGAGAATAAATAACTGTAATATACCAATAACACGTACACATGGAATCATATAAATACACGAACAAAAATCATCGAGATTAGCTTCAATCTCTCTCGATTTCTTTACGACACAGACGGAAGCACGTAAAGGTCAATAGAATCGGGAGGCTTTGATGCCTCGGCTCAGTTCCACGTACAACAGGGCGATGGGGCGCCGCCGCCGCCCGCCTGCCCGCTCAACTGTGAACGAACGGATCTTGGCACCGCCCCGCACCATACACGCTGGCCCCTGTTATTATTTTGTATGGGAATATGTACCTAAGAACACATATTCAGGCAAGCGGGAAATATGTGGTGAAAAATATGTATAAAAGTATTCATCAATCACAACACTTTATTATACAGGGTGCAAATAAACACTTTTGTTTTTCTTTCTTTCTTTAAGAACATCGACGTGAAAGTTATTAAGACTTTGAGCTTTGAAAATTTTAATAATTAAAAAAAAATGTACAGCTGTTCCCTAAACTTTTACTGTGTCAAATCTTTAATCAAATGAAAACGATCTTACACAAGTATATGTTACGGGTAATGCTAGAAGAAGAAGTAAACTTAGGTGTATTCGGGTCAACTTAGTTAACTTTGCCCAAGCTTTTTGGGTAAAGTCTGAATAATCACAAAAAATATATTTTAAAGGCTATCTTTTTAGCGATTTCATGCAACAGACTTTGATATAGCTCACCGGTCGCTGCCGCGGCACCGCGGTTGCGACTGAAAGTTTTAACCTAACGTAACCCATGTGGTCGGTGTGCCCTAGCAATAAAAAGAGTTCACCTAAGTTTAATCAACTGCTGCCGATCGAACCTAGGCATAGCCGGCTAGAACTAGGTGTAACGGTACTTCGGATTTTAGTCGTAACATACTACTTTTTGTACTTTACCCAAACAATGTTAAGTTAACCTAAGTAAACCTAGGTTTACATCTTCTTCTGGGATTACCCGTAACATTTAAAAGCGTTTTAAACAACGCCGTTTTTGGTTCTTAAAAAAGTAAATATATTAAAATGACTAAAGGACACAATAATCAACACAAGTCAGATGGTAGATAGATATAACGAGATGCGTGTTATTCAGCAGCGGGCTTGTGATGTATCGTGTGAACGAGTTGCAAAGGAAATAATAATCACAAAGTATGATGGATGGCTTTTCCGAAGGGTTCGTCTATTTTGTTCGCACGAGCTAGCGTGAAAAGATTAGCTATTCCAAATTCCGACATCAGTATTATTCAGATTCCCTGTGACGGTGACCCCAATGAACATTTTGCTGGACTAAAGAACCTGCTATCAAAATACACAGAGCGCTAGAATGAAAAATAATTGAGATCGAAATCAATCTCAAAGTCAAACCACGAGAATCACCACACTTTCATTTTCGTTTTATATTTAGACAAGGTTGTATCATTTAACCGTAGACAGTTATTTCCGTATAATTAGATTGGTGTAGGTTAAACTGGTTGATTCCGACCCGCTACAGATGAATCAGGTTAGCCTGAGAAAAACTAATTTGTTCCAAAATTGAGTTTGGACAATAACATTATAAAACGTTGGGCTCTCTAAACCGTTTTGGTAGCAAAGACCTGAATGAATGGATCCAAAGATGAGATGACATTTCTCTTGTTACCTGCCTGAGGTTGTGCATCCCATTTCCTATGTTTTTAAGGCCGCTTTGCCAGATACGAGGTTTGCTAGAACTGAATCTACGGTTGCAGATTATTCGTGGCCCTTAGATGGAGAGGTTTCAAGATTCAGGAGACCAGGTTTAGCCTAAACTGGTCATTAAAATACCGGCTGGAAATCAAGAGATCCCGAACCAAAGTGCCCAATAAACCAAAGCTCTAGTATCTTTCCAGATGAGTGTTAAATCTTTTATCCAGGCTATTGTGTGACGTCTTTCTCATAACCCCAGATGAGTGTGAAAATGCTTGATAATAAAGTACTTTGTCATAATAAAAGTGTTTTAAAGATCACAAGTTAATTCCATATCTTAATATTTATTAAGAAGCCCATAATAAAAGAACAAAGAGATTTCGTAATTACGTTATAGAAGCAGTTTCTTTTTCATTTATAAATATGTAAAATGAACACGGAAAACGCGGACACTAAAAATAAAACATTGTTATTAAAACATTTCTCGATGTCTCTAGATTTATATATTATTTACTAGTTGTTACCTGCGATCTTCGTCTGCGTGAAATTATATAAAAATACTATTTTCCCCCGTTTTTGCAAGGTTTTTCATTGATGCTTCGCTTCTTTTGGTCGTAGCGTGATGTAATACATCTATAGCCTTCCTCGATAAATAGGCTAAGCCACACTAAAAGATTTTTTCAATTCGAACCAGTATTTCGTGAGATTAGCGCGTTCAATCAAACAAACTCTTCAGCTTTATAATATAGTATAGATTGTTACTTCATGCTGTTGGTTCAACTTGGTCCCTTGGGTAATTCTGGTGCCCTTGACCAAATATTTGTTTCTCCATGCATAAGCAACCCGCCAAGCATGAACGATCGATGTCTTGACCATCATCTAACGTCCCTAACTTTACATAATAACCATGGTAACAGTAAAAATGCGATCACTTTGAAACATGATAATGTCGGAAATTCAATGGACAAAGTAATTGTGACGGGAAAGTTGAGAACTTTTTCAATTACGTAATTGCTGAAGCTCTTTGATATTATACACACAGCTATCGTGCATTTCGGAAGATATACTATTTTTTTAGTAAAAGCCACTAATTTGTTTCGAATGTGAGTACAGAACTGCTTTAGCACCCGCAGTTTTTATTTGAAAACTAGCTGTTTCCCGCGATTTCGTTCTTGTCGAAATTTTGATGTGTACATAAATGTAAAAAAAAGCTTATGTCCTTTCCCAGGATATAATCTATCTCCTTGCCAAATTTCATTACGATCCGATCAGCCGTTTAATCGTGAAAAGGTAACAAACCAAACAGACAAACAGAGTTACTTTACACACAACATTTAACATTTATAATATTAATAAGTATGGATGGAGCAGCTAATCTACTGCGTTGTTTTCGTAAAATTATAGTACTCAAAACCTTTTACTATCCATGTAATGCAAATTGTTTTATCCTATCGCGAACAAAATCGTGAGCCCTCTTCACGATTTTGCTATTTATGTAGAAATAATGAAGTTCCAATAACAGAGCCGCCTGTAGAGCGATTAATTGGGTAACGTGTTCTCCTTAATGTAATTTATGAAGTAGGTAAGTACCTGTTAGCGTCGATCAGTCGGGAAATGTAGGGCCCAAATTTTAGGGATCACTTGCTTGAATCTATTTATTGCTGTATGGAGAAGGAAGCCCGTGGGCCATGTATATGTCTAATGTCCTGGCGTGACCGAGCTCCTCTCGTGTGAAAATAGAGGAAACGAAATTTTCTAGATAAGAGACCTAGCTAGATCGATATTTTTCCCCCGTAAATGCCGATATTGCAATTTTTATCAACATTATTTTATCGAAGTCGTTGGCGCCGTTTTTCAGAACGTGATTACAAATATATACAGGGTGTAAACAGATACTTCACGAAGCCGTCAACCAAGCATTATGTCCATTAAACTGAGTAACTTTACGCAAAAATTATTGCTGGGAAACGTCTTTTTTTTGGGATAACAAATCACGTTTTACAGTAGGCCTCAATGTACCGCACTCAAAAGATTGTGCTGATGGATGAATTGAATAGTACGGGGGCCACGGAGGTGTTTAAAGTTCTTACATGAAAAAAATGTAATAAAAAAAAATAACTTGTGAAAAAGTTGGAGCTTTGCCCCCCAATATCTCCGTAACTAGAAGGTTCCCAGGTATGGTCTAGAACAAAAAAAAAAATACGGGGAGAACAAGAGTCTTTCAGCTTCGTTAAGGGTCTTGTTACAACCTTTATATAAACCCTACCCTTTATATATGTTACGGAGTTTCTGAATGACAAATTTTGAATTTAGTTAATTTAATATGTGACTTTAGTATTAATAATTTTATTGTTTTAATTATTCTTTTTTTTTACTTATTTTTGTATGGACTGTAATTATGAATTTGAATTGATGAAATTAAACTATATGTAATTTAATTATTTCTTAATTTATAATTTCCAATTAAGAATTACAAACTATTTTGTACGCCGAATATGGCAAAACATGTTGAACCAGCAATTTAAAATCGTTTCCATCCATATGTGCATATCTATGTAACATGTCACACATGTTTATACAAATAAATGAATCTTTATCTTTTTGGGTGTACCTATAGTAGGTAACCCAAATGTCGCCAAATAATAAATAGGGGTCAGACCATTTTCCAAGCTCTGATGCACGCAGTAGCGCATACGACCACTAGACCTATGACGCTGTTATACTAGACTAGATTGAAACGAAAAAAAAACTCATTAGTTTTCAGATTTCCTCAACCGAGAAGAACCACTGAACTAAAGCGTGGGGCGTTAATGATGTCAAAGTTCTGGTTCCAGTCATACATATAAAATATTTTAGAGATGAGGATAGTTGCCAGGTACCTACTCGTATAATTAATATTTTTTCTATGCTTTTCCGGCCTATTTCGAAGTCTCGCGATATTATATAAAGGGTAGTGTGCTCATTAGTAAACGTACGTCAATTTTTATGCTCATAATGGAACGAATTTCCACGTCATTTTTATCTAGGAAATCGGAATTCTGCAAAAATAATTTAGTCAACCAACCATAGGTAGGTAATAAATAATGTAACTTATTAAAACTGAAATATGTTATCACTGTATCGGACTACATTACTTATATTTTAAAATATGATAAAAAAAAAACTAAATTTAGCTTAATTTTTGATAAACAATCGCTCCAACATAAATTAAAATAATTTCACGTCACATAATTCAATTCAGCTTAATTTTCCAAGTCCAACACAAACATTCAACAAGCAAGACAATCATAATAATTTCAAAAGCTAACAAAAAAGACTGAACATTTGGCGAAATTTTATTAGCGTGTTCTTTGACGTTTTACTTTTTAATTGCATCACGGACGGCTAGGCTGGCCCACTGGCCGCCACACCACGCGTTACATCGCTCATTGATTTGATTACTGTTTTATTTCAGGCCAGAGAATATTTAGTGAAAAACAAACATCATTATTTCGAACATTCATATTACGTAGGTAAGTAATAAGATACCTATATGGAAAAATTCAACAGAGATTTACTCTCGAAAGGTCATACTCGTATCTACAGATTAAAATGGAACAATATTTGAAAATAACATCTGAAAGCTCTTTGTTTTGTTTCACGCAGCCTCTATTGCCTTTGATGTTTTTATTATCAGACTTTCCAAGTGTTAAGCCCAGGTCGCTCACATTTGCGCACAATATTCGGTGATCCCTCATCTGCCCACATCCAGTCTTTTACAGACACCACTTTCTTTTGTTTTAATTATATCTGAAAAAAGATATCATTAAAATGTCACAGTTTGGATGAGAACATGCAATGTCTTAATGAAACAATATGTTTAAAATATTCCATACCGTTTACATAGTATTATGATATGACTTAAACGATGTGGAACTAGAACATCTACTCTATTATGTAGAGGCCACCAGTCCTTTTAATAACACTGGGTATATCTGCTGTGTGATCAGTTACCAAACTTGAGCTAACTTTAACCATAGGTCTAAAGAAACCTCTATCTGCTGTATTTAATCAAGTACTATTTTTAATTTATCAACATCTTTTGCCGTACAAAATCAACATCGATATTCTACAATAGCCACATAAATAAGTCCGGCAATACGTAAAAAAGAAGAATATCTAAAACAGAGGTAAACAAAAGCGGCTGACAAGCGAGAATCATGGAATAGGTGGTACGGCGAGGCGTACGTCCAAACTCACCGTCCCATCGTCGGTCCACCGGGCCCAAGCCGAGTGCGCTTCATCGTTAGCTGGCATTGTTCACGTATCGTTCGTCAAAACTACGAATATTTTTTCATAAACTTTTCATTGGGATTCCTCTATTGTAACGTTAGCGGTATTTTAGTATTTCACCACGCAAATATAAAAACGAATCATTTTCACGTCGTTTTTGAATGAATGAGTGTCAGTGTGAGTCAAATGAAGGTTTTTGGAATGAATGAGAGTATATGGTTTCGTAATTTCTTTTGGGCATAGGAAAATAAAATGGACGCAAACAATTGTTTTCTGTGAATTTATGATAGAATACACTTCCTGAGTTACTCCGAGCAACCAGCTGCCGCCTGATATCAAAGCCACCCATATTTATTAGAACATTAAAATCGTAAAAAAATTAAACGAACACCAATGACCTTTAGATCGGTTTGATTTCCTACTTTAACGTTTTAATAAGAAAATTCCAACGCTTCTCTGCATTCCATGTTCTGGAAATTATCAAGGCTTTTTTCAACAAAATTCCTTGAAAATGTTTGCTTAAAACATCGGTTTGTATGTACTATGTGTCCATTTTGACAAACTGTTAAAACCAACCTATGGCATTATAATTGTCTCTATACAATAACTTTATAGGGCATACAAATAAAAATGTTATCAAAGACAGCTCATCAATTCTGCATGGTTTCGTCAGAAGGGTTAAAAAAACTAGATAAATCAGCGAGATATGAATAACAGCAACCGAGATCAATGTATTGAAAAACAAACGAACTTATTAGGAATAATGAATATATATTTTGCGAACAAAAGGGTCGCTGAACAGAATTTATCGTATTATAATATACCTATACTTGTAACTGTATCTAAGGTACAACTGTGTATCAGTTATGATTTGTAACCCGCACCGTCCGTACCTACATATTATATCGAGACCTTTTGTGTCTGTCCGTATATATGTTATTGGATGTCTTATGTTACAGTACTATTTACATTTTATGTAACTACGAACCTGACCCTGATACGTCCAGAGGAGTAATATTTAATTCAATATTGTGTAGGCAGGTACCTAAGTGCCATTGATTTGTGTGATGGCGTAACTTGAATTTTGAGTGGTCGTTTGGATTTTTTGTAAGATGCTATCATGAACAATGTATATGCTGCCGGAAATTATCTCACGGAAACGTAACAAATATAACTAGTCCGTGACACCCGGGAATAATGTAGCTTCACATTAGTGAAATAATTTTCTGAATCATACCAGTGATTAAGGTAAAAAATCACTTGTCTCCGAAAAACATTTGTAACAAACTCTTTAGTTAAATAAAAAATAATACTGTCTCACAGCCATCAAAAGAATTTTGGGATGCCATTAAAGTTTTATTTTTAACGATTTTACTTTTCACAATTAAATAGCTTTTATTTGTACGTGTAATTCGGTCAGCAGTGTCAACTCTGTCACATTATATTGAATCTCTATGTAGACATTTTTTTTTTGTAATCGCCTCTCGCTGTTCAGCCTATGAGGCTACCTACTGCTTAACCGGTCTAATCCTGTGGATGCCTAGAATTTAAGGCCTCCAGCCAGTTGTAGACATTTTATGTCTCCAAGAGCTATTTGTAAGTCTTCTTCAAGAACTTATTTTCATCGTTACGTCCACAACCATTTATCCCTTTAAAGAAAAGCAATTTCTTAATACTTCATTTTGACGGTTTAGGTAAATTAAAAGCCAGTTTCTTAAAGTATCTCCCTGATTATTGAGTTTCTTAGCCCTGCGTTATCTCACTGGGTGGGTGAATTAAAGCTCCATAATCATTACCTTTTTTCTATTACCTAGTTTTATTTGTTTTAATTTAATTTTATTTATTTATTAAGTTTAATTCAGTGCAACTTTGATAATATACCTAGTCTCTTTTTTTTGTAATTTACTAAAATTTTTTGTGTGCATGCAGAGTTTACCTGTAAGTGATTGTTAGATATACACTTTATTCTGATTTGTTCCTGCTGTTTCATGTGTTTTTACCAGTGTATATAATTGTTGTTAAACCAAATAAATAAATACATTTCATAAAACAATTGCACAAATGCATACCAACCGCGCTCCCTTATCAACGTTATTCGAGTGTCAAAGTCTTAAAGTCATAAAACTTTATTTTTAGACGTAGTTAACAAGTCTGCTTGCACTAGTCACATGTATCTCATAAAGCTTGAGATGTGCCTCAAACGAAAGTTAAAAAACGCAATAAAATTAACAGTTAATAGGTCGGCTTAATAGGTTGGCTTCTTCATTCCGTTTGAGCTTAAGATAACTTCTACAGAAGGCCACTTGTTATGCAAACTCTTTAGATATTAAAAATAGAAACACTGACTGGTTACACGTGGTCAAACAAATAATTGATGTCATTAAAGTTTTATTTTTCTTTATTTCTTTTTTTACGGCTTAAGGCTTCGTTTTATTTTTCTTGTGTAGATCGGCCAGCATTGTCAACCTACCACACGGTTCAAGAGATATCGAACCTCTTTGTAGATACATACACATACATACAGCCTATCTTATTTATTTAAACACAGATCGTGGAACCGCAAGCCTTCATGAAGAGCTATATTAATCATGACAAGATAGTGTCCAACACTATTCATCCCGCTCGCTAAAGCAACACTATATTATAATATCAAAGCGTACCTCCTTCTAGTCAATGAATTATATTTCTTGCAAGACTATTTTACGGCAATGCAGTAGAAGATTAAATTCTATTCTATGCCGTTTCATCTCTCTACTATCGTTTCTTTGTCTACTGGCACATAACATATTTTCTCATGGGTGCGGTAATCGTTTCCTGTTAAATTGCGGTGTCACCGCACCGGAACGATATCTTACCAATATTGATGGAACGCTGTTCGACTCTCACCCTCTTTTTAAAGGCTTGTCAGACCCCAGATCAGTAAATATGGCTTCGAATCTCGTGTTAGCTGTCGGGAAAGTGGTTATCAGAAAAAGAGACTGCTAGTAAAAATCATAAATGCATGAAATGAAATTTAAAAGCCTTTTATGACTGTTATTATGTAGTACTCCGTTTGGATTATTATCTGAATGAAAATTACATTACACACACTAATCCGTTTTATAGAAACAATCTTCACTACCGATTGAGTAACAAAATCACGTTTAAAATTATAATAACACGGATCAGAGGCCTACCTGAACCTCAAACGATTAAAACGGGGCCTTTAATTAGGATTAGCCTTTTGAGCGAAATTTCCAGAATTATTTTCTTGTAAAACCTTTTTTTCCTTAACGTTTAAGTACTTGACATTAATCTGGAAAAAGACGAACTAATTGGTGCAGCTGTTTACCGCCACCACGGAAACTAATAATGAGGTTACAACAATATAGTGACGGACTAGTTTAGCTTGGGCCCTAAGATAACAATCTATTCTTGGTATAAGTGTTAGGTGTTAGTGTTCAAAACGTTTAGTTGACACTTCCCGTGACCCAAGGGCTGGCTTTTACCTTGGCCAAAGGCTTAGCGTTGCCATACAACGTGGAAACGCCGCCAGTCTCTTGGATACATTACCAGTTGACAGCGTTGAGGAGGAGTTTTTTGACGCCATTTTTTAAGTTTGTTGCTAGGTTATTTACTTTAGGTTATTTTAATTAATAAGTGTTAGGTTAAAACAACATAATATTGAACTCCAGATCAAGGATCCGCGTAAAGCCGAGGTTGGTAATACGAGTATCTATTTTTAGTGATTGAGGCTGCTCGCCAAAGTCTGTCATTCAGTCAATCAATCAATCAGTAGCCGTAGATACAATTCCAGAGGAATTTCGAAGGTATCGTACCTTAAGTCAATCTTTCACTCGTCTCTTTTAATAAACGGACTTCTTTGTAAATATAGATGAGGCCAACCCGGCCGTGAAAATACGACTGAGCAACTGTCTGTGAAGTTTTCTTTAAATTTTCAATGAGCATCGTTAAATTAATGGCGTATATTTTATGTCCCTTGTTATAGTCTAGCACTTCAAGCGCAGCAGCCCTATTTAGCCTTTTATGCCAGCATAAAGAGAATGTAGGTTTACGACATTTTTTCTACATCAAACAAGTATAACATCACATGTTGTAAATTAAATAAGTGATGAATTTGACAACTTGACATAAAATACTAAAGCATAATAAACCCTTTTCTTTTTTTTGTATGAAAAGAATAATTTTACTTTATAATATTCGCTTTAAATTCAGCATCGTAATATATGCGAATGTCTTAATTTCCACCACCGACGCTGACATTTCATGGAACATAAAATCTAACGTGTAGATAAAAACAAAGGCGTAAACAATGGTAATCACCCGTAATTAAGAGATACAAAGTGTCCAAATGTTGTCAACCGTTGAAATATATATGGGCTGAATCTGAAATTTTCCGAGCATTTTCACATTTACTTGGAGATCACCACTGACACAAACTTCTACAGCAAAAGATTAATGACCACGACCACATCAAACTTTTAAACAATAAAACATATTAATAGTCGCTATTCACCGCATAAGTATTTTGCTTTCTTCGAGAAACAAATCAGAAATAGTATAACTTCAATGGCCGAATACAAAAAGTAGACTAGCTTTTTGCGTTAATCTTTTTGGCGTGTCGAAAAGAATTTCTGGTGGCGCTCTCGTCGGAACGTTTCTGCCAAACATGCGAGTTAGCAAGCTTTGTGTGCTCTGATGGAGTTTTTGCTAGACTGTTTCAGAGAGTCTGTGTATGTTTTTTGCGATAACCTACTGGTAGCGCAAGTAGGTTTGTTCTCGTATTGTTCCGGAAATAAAACTTTTGCAGCAATGTTTGCTCTGTACCTCTCTCACAGCTAACTCACAGCACTATGTTTAAGCCGAGGAAAATGGATTATAACGATGTTTGCCTAGAATATGGTTAAATCATTATCTGTAAATAACATTTTCATCCAAACGATGAGAATTGGGGCGCCATTACAGGTAGGTATGTATAATAATAACATAATATTATGTTCTCATTACCGGAGTCTGTAATAGACGGTCTTGTTTTCTCGATAAAACCTTTTAGTTTATTTGCTTCGTTTACCTTTTACCATTATGATCTAAATATATTACCTACTAGGTACACAGAACACGCTATACCAGGTATCGTATTAAATTAAATAAGCAAAGGCGGATCATTCATAGTAGCTATGTAGAGGTACCTATTGACGTAACATGGTTTCTCGTAAGCATTAGAAAAAAACTAGATAGTTAATCGAGTGTCAGTCGTCAGGGCTGGCGAGTGGGGACGAGCGTTCATCGATACAGTGTATCGTCAGCTGACTGTCGGTAAGCGTGTGTGAGAATATACATCATAACACTTTGACTAATGAGCTGTGACTTAACCGACGCGACGTGGCGCTGGTGCTGCAGCCTCCGCCGCAATAAATCATCCTCGTCAAAAATGTTTACATACCGAGGTAATGGATGACCGAATACTTGACACGTTTTCATTAGGTATATCACTCGAGCACAACCCTTTTTGGTCGCTCCCAGTATTTGTTTAATAATAATACCGTTCGATTGACGGTCATTTAGAGTTAAAATCGACCCACTCAACTGAACTAGGTTGGATGAAAAAGGCTGATGAGATGTCCGCCCTGATGTAAGCGGATTATGTTTTAAAACGCAACTAATTATTCATATTTCGGGGTTGGAGCGGCACCGAAGCGTTTGTTATTATAAACGTTTTTAATTGGTAGTCATTAGTGCGGTACACGTGGGAAGAGTCTTAGCATGTTAAAAACAAACAGTGTAATGTGTAACATTACGTTTAACTGTCCTGTTGATGTTACTTTATAACTTCACAAAATTAATGTTAACAATTAGAGCAACAACGAAACAGGCGGACTTTACTTACAAATCTGTTAACGCCATGAATGAGACACATGATTCATACGTGGCAAACTTGCACAATTGCGTACACGAAATGTGAATACAACAAGCAGAATTGTACTCTATGTACTAGGTACACACAGCAATAAATTGCAGGCAATAGATTTCGCTTGCACACAACTTTACAACAATGTACCGAACGCGTGGGCAAATTGTCTTGCAACTTTCTTTCAAGACCTTAATCCCACCTCGCAGCAAGGAACGCTAAACTAAATTTACTTACCAAAACTTTCGACGGAGGCTCTAAACATGTTAAAGATAAATGTTGTTGTAGGTGCGAAAAACGCTTGACTGTAAGTCTCTGCTAGTAGGTACTTTAATAGGGAAATTCTGAGAAGTTTGTGTCTACATATCAAATGAGGTAGGTATCTGCAGTGATAATGTTCACACAAAGCTTAGCTGTGACGTTATGAGGGTAATTTGACGCCTGAAATATAATGGTTTTCGTTCACGAAACTTTAATTTGAAAATGTGAAGTGTGGGATTAAAGTGCTATCTAGTTTTCTCGGGCGCATTTAGGTCAAACAATCTCACACGTATAAATATATAACAATAGAATCTGGATTAAATAATGATAAAATTTAAATTGAATGAAACGGTTAGATTGTGAGTAGAATATCGGCTAACAATATTTCCAATTGAAAAGCAACTTAAAAGAAAAAGTAGACAATAAATCTCTCATAGCTTTTAAAGGTGGGCGTCGCGAGTCTCTTTGAAAATTTCTCATTCAAGTTTCTGTTACCGATAGGGATTTACAATAAAAGCTTTACAAATTCTCAAACAATAATTCAGAGGCCCAGTGGTGGCGGCTCTGACTTACGAATAGTAAGTTGCGGGTTCGAACCCAGGCAGGTGCATTACTTTGTGTAATTTATTTCGTCACCACTGCTTTCAAACGGTGAAGGAAAACATCGTGAGGAAACCTTCATGTCCTAGAACCAAAAATTCGAAGACATGTGACTTCTACCAACCTGTACTGGGCCCGCGTGATGGATTATAGCTCATTCCCTCTCACAGAGATGAGGCGTGTGTCCCAGCAGTGCGAACATTATAGGCTGATAATGCTATGCTAAACAATACTTACAATCACAAATATAATCATATAATATAATTTAAACGGCTTAATCGATGAGTGTCTAAAAAGTATAAAATGGACAATTGCAATTTAGACCAGAAAGTAAGGGGATGAAAGATAGTATGGACTTTTCTGGTCTGCCTAACCCGTCGGGGATTAGAGGCGTGATGTTATCCATACATTTATACAAATAAGTAAAATTGAAGTGTCTATTTGTAATTTCAAAATAATTGTTTTTACTGAATGCATAAGAAAGTAAAAAACACATCTTTTTCCAATTTTTGTCATGTCTGTCTTTTTGTTCCGGCTAATCTCCGAAACGGCTGGAGCGATTTTGACGGGACTTTTACTAGCAGATAGCTGATGTTATAAGGTCTAACATAGCTGCTTTTATTTTAGAACAATAATAAGGGTTACGTGCAAAAAAAAATACCCTTAAAATTGGTAAAAAAATTCAATTCATAAAGGGAGGTGATATTTTTTTATAATAATTTCACGCCAACGAACGTCGCGGGCAACAGGTAGTGTTAAATAAGAAAACTTTGCTGCACTATTACTCCATATAAAATTAATATACGTACAGATACAGGGGAATTAAAAAAAAAAGCTAAACATCAGATTGTTGCCAGTCTATAAAACAATGTTTCCTAAAAAATGCTCGCACAGCCAGTCCTTTTTGCTGCCTATTTGTGGTACTAGAAGCCTTAAAGCAAGCCACAAATTGTTCCAGGGATCAAAAAACGGTATGGTTAGGTGTTGTCGTTTAATTATTTCAAACCAGTCGTGCGAATTTAATCCAATTATTTTCTCCTAGTTTTCCTTCGCCGTATTATCAGGTTTAGCCTTTCAGTATAATGAGATCTCAGAGATGTTAACCTAATTTGAGTGGATATAATATTAGGGGTTAAAGTATGGAATTGCCGATTTGTATGGACGATTTCGTGAAATATTTTCATACGAACATTTTCTTATTTTTCTTGGAAGCGTCTGAACCGATTATGATGCAATTGCAAACTATAGTTTGAGTGAAGAAGAAGCTGCGCTGCACTGCGTATCTTAAATTCTCAAATCACAGTCTATGACAAAAATATACCTACTTGAAGTAGTGAAACCGATGGCACGATATTTTGACACACTATGACACTACCTGAGGTAATATGCAACTACTAGTACGGATTTCAAACTATTTATACAGAATATTAATATACGTTAAAGGTACAAACAGAACAAAATGTGAGAAAAAAAAGCCCATTTTACAGTTAAATACCTATTAAAGAATGTGAGGCAGAGCAGGGGCAACTCTCTGATTCGACTAGGCTATTAGAAAATCGAAAGAACACCTAGTATGAATACATAGCTTGGATATTAAAATGGCCAATTGATAGACGTACAGTCACGAGCACTTTTATGTATTAATTTAGCAAAATTGAAAAGCGATTTATTCGTGAAGTAACGGATTCCAGTTTGAGATAAGACCTATTTCGTGATACTAAGGCGTCCGAAGTAGGTACTGTGTTCGAGAAAATGTAAAACGTTAATCAATATAGTAGGAGAAAATCAATTTTAAAAGTTGCTTCGTGTGTACATAATACTGCTAGAGACTGTACTTGATAAGTACCTACATACTTACTTGAGACAGTCACAAGGTATTATTATTCCACCAAGAAAACATCGCATTTTCCTAAATGAAGTCGTTTTAAAAGATGCTTTCATTATAAGAATAGATTTTTCATAAGTCGTGGCCCTCTGCTTATATTGCGAACTAGAGTACCGACCTTTATATACACAAACATCTTGGCTTAAACATGTTTTATGTAAGAATATATTTCTTAATTTACTACTTTTGTAAAGCTTCTTGTAACCTGTGTTTCTACCAATTACTTTTTTTTTTAATACTCCAAGATTGAATACACGCCTGGGTTGTCTGGAAAAGTAATTTTTTCAATTTTTTTGGAACAAGTTAAACTTCTATAAGTTTAGCTTACATTTTAAAAACAACTACAAAGTTCAGTATCGTTCTCGAACTGACGGTGAAAAGTAGTCAAAGTTCAGACGTATATTAAAGCAAGTTGAGGCAATTCTACCAAGTTCACTTCCCGTGTCAGCTTAACAGCCGATAACGACTTGCGGGAAATACTCGTGGCAACAGGAAATCTACCTGCAATCTACATACTACATACTGATGATACTGTGTTACTCATATCGATTCATTTGTTGTTCTAGTCGCAGTGACTCTTAAATATTACGCGTAGACGAATATAGTTATCGATTGCTTAAAGTAATGAGATTGTTAAGTGAATAGGAACCCGATCAGCGTATACTAACCTATTCGTTATCAGGGGAAGTATAAATGATTAATTAATTTAAAAGGTCCTCGCGTTCGAAGTGATTGAAGGAGACTCAATATGATACTTTTTTTTTGTATTCGAAAAACAAATTCGATGAGCAAAAAGGTGAGGTTGCCTACCCGATTTTCAGCCTGACTGCTTTTGTAGATTAAAACCTCTTCGCTCTCCAGCAACAGTTTTTTCTAAAGAACTACTTGAATAGCTTTTAAACTTTCCAGATTGCTTCTAATTTAGATTGCAGTTCTTGTTTCAGTGATTTTTTAGGTCGTTACTTTCTGCTCTGTGATATTCTGTATCGAAACGTTACACTTCGGTGATTTACTGGCTGTTTTTACTCTCTTTAAAGTTTTTATGACTGTGCGTCTTGTCGCAGTGACAGTTTTAATATTAAAACCTGTTTGTGCTGTTTATTGCTGTCGATAATCTATAAATTATTTTCAAGTTCGCCTTGTGCTTTTGAAATAAACTTTATCCGTCTTATCAGTCAGTTATTTTTCAAACAGCTGTTCGTGAAAATATCCTCTAACACATATGGGACAACAACAACTTACTAAACAGGAATAATTAATTAAATTGGAAATGCTGCAAACGTGAATTAATATGGCTAACCACAATCGTCCCGTGCGACAGGAGTGATTATCGATTGCGGCCTATCAGGCGCTCAACAAGTGAGAGGGCATTGTACATTCGGTGCTGTCACTGTTACCTATATGTGTTTATGTATGTTTCAAGCCATAATAACATGAATCATTTTCATAGGACTATCAAGCGTTTTTCGATAGTTTTTTAGGTTTGTCGAGAATTTTCAATCGAACATTTCTTGCGGTCATACTCGGAATAGAAATAGTTTTTGGCAATTTCAAACCCTTTTGTCTTGACATTCACGTTTATTTCTTAGTTTTATCGTTGAATAATTGTCTCTTGGAGTCCGACGATAGGATTTGTTAAAAGTCTAGTTATCACGCGTTCTAGAAAATACAGATAAATCCATTTCTGATCAAAGTGGAAACTCACTACAACATATTTGCGAAAAGGTAGCTATTATGTACATATGTATATCATCTATCAACCTTGTACATGATAAAGGTCATCCTTTCCGTTATATAACTACACAGAATATAAATAAGAAAGAATCGTTGCGTGTTAGTGTTATCCGCTTGTAATTTATAGCTCTAGGTTATTTTATCGTTGACAGATTCTTAATAGTCCACGAAGGCTCTAGCTAAGCCTATTCGCCTTAATTAAGTTCTAGTGGCTGCATGCTGAGGACGGCGAGTATCGACCATACAGTACATCGGTACATCATTAGGAACAGCTGTTTTTTTTTTAAATTACCTTTTCTGAATTTCTGTGTGGTTAGAATGATGTTCTGAATCGCGGTATCCGTTGTGCTTCGGTGTCCCTTTCAACTTGTATAGCTGGTACGACCTGGAGGTTTCCTGCTTTGCGCCCAGGCCCTGCAGTCTCGACATAGATAGCGATCCCAAAACAACCGAATTCGGTTGCAAAGTCATAACGATGTGGATTTAAGGTGGAAGTCAACACCGCGACGGTGCGCGTCCGGCTCGCGGGCGATGCAACATGCATCAAGCGACACGCCGTCACTTGTTTCTTTCACGTCGTAAGTTGCGGTGACTAGCATGGTTTAAACAATTTCTTTCATTTATATTTCTTGTTTCTTTGCCGAGCGTACTGTACCCTTTTTTGCAAAAAAAGTGGGTGTGTCCAATTGGCGAAAACATAAAAGTGATTTAATTTAAGTTTCGCTATTTGGACACGCGTAAAAACCTTGGCGTGTCCAGATGACGAAATAATAAGTGATACTAATTTTGAGTTTCACCAACTGATCACACGTGTGTTCCGTCTCTCGTGTCGAGTTGGTGACAAACCCGTGTAGTTCGTGGCCCAGCGAGTAGGTACACAGTAAAGAAATTCTTCTTAACTTTGTTGGGTTTTATTTTCTTTTTAACTAATAATATGAATAATATGTTAATAACAATAATATGTTTATTTATCGTTGTTGCAGGTGGATCACAAATTAGGTTTCATCGTGGCAAATCAGAATCAATGTTCGTAGTTGAATTCACCCTTTCGAAGCGCTCGTCTGTGAAATAGTTTCGGAATACGATTATCACGATCTATGGGTGTCGTTGCTAAACTTGGCCACTTCACATTTATAAATACACGTCACACATACCCCAGACGTGTTGGCAGAGGAGTGTGGTGGGCGTAACTCCCACAATCCTACATTTCATTTTATCTATAAATATATGAGTTTTCTCGGTTGTACGATGTTCGAACGGGAATATATTATTGCCTTTGGCATGTTTTTTTTTGAACTTCAGTGTACTCCCAAAATAATTCTTCTTTAACATTCAGCAGGTCCCTGACGAGCAGCAGCTGCTTTAAGAATTACTGGTACTGTCAAGTTTTTGTATCGATGTGTTTCAGTCTCAGTATTTTTTTTTGTGTTTTTTGGATTAGAAATATTGTATAACACTTGTGTTTCAATTTTGGTGTACATATTATAGTAGGTACATTAAATTCTATTCTATTGCATATTTCAGCTTATCCTAAAATTTAGGAAGACTTTTACGCCTAAACTATCCTTATGGGATCCGTCGGCTTTACCATGTTTGGCCATCATGTACAAAAATTTGCCACGAGGGTCCACGTCATATTATACAAGTAGGTTGTAGTGAGTGGTATTTTCTTTGTCGACGACATAGAAAATACCACTCACTACAATCTTAGCTGTAAGAAATAAACTAAATAGATCCATTGATCTAGACTTCTGTCCCTCTACACCATGACGGATTTGTCCGAAGCATCTGATAGCGCTGGAGTGTCGGAGTGTGCTCATTGAAGAAGATAAAAGGATCTAGAAACAGCATGCTTTGATAACCAATCTATTCTGCGCTCTGGATGTTGCTGGCTATTCGTTACGACCCTTACAGGCAAAAGGTCAATAGATTTTCACAAGCATATGTGTTACAACTAATCTCCTATTAACATGACGCATAGTGCCGGCGTCAAGAGGGCTGGGCAGGCTCCTAACACCCTATTCGCATGCCACACGCGATTGGCTGGATAAGGCAAATAATTGCGATGCTAATGCTTCGATGCTTATCTAATTGTAACTTTAGTTGTTTAATAAGTCACGGCTTTACTTCTATTTAGGCTAAAAGGTAGTGAGGTCGGTTTTTGATCACCAAATACACCAGCTGTAGGCAATTTAGCAATATCTGTGTGAGAAATCTTGTACACCTACTTTCTATACTGGACTTGGCACCGTTGGTATACCTCTGGACGTTTGAATCGTAAGCAGACTGTAATTATGATAAAAAAATGGATCTATGAATCTCTAGACTAAGAATATGAAAGTCAAGTCAGAGGTTTTTGTGATCGCAGTTTTTGTTACAATTAAACCTTGAAAAAAAAATTGCATGGAAAACGGAAAACTATCCACATCATTTTTCCTGATTTCTCTTTCCTGTTGAAACTTATTCTCAAAAGACTGTTGAATAAGGTTTTCTTATAATTACTAGTAATTACTTACAATAATTTGTCATTCAAGGGTCCGTGTAATGAGTATTGTAATAATAATATGCAGGGCAAATTGTGTAACAATTAATGAGCTTCACTGTTGCTATAATTTAGCTTCAAGTTTAGTTTCCGAAAGCACCATTTTAGAAGGTTCGTGACCTAAAAATGTTTCCATTAATTATAACGTACGAAAATAGGTGCTTTTAATAGTTACTGTATAATAATAGCTACCTAAATTATATACACAGAATAATAATAGGCAGTTTTTTCTACGAAGGTATCGAGGTACGTAGTGCTTTTCTGTAAACTTTAATTCAAACCTTATTCGCAGATTCACCTTTCGTATGATTGTAAGAGAAGAGCATGTAGCGCTATCACTCTGCCATAGTATTATATCCACTATTAAGATATGATTTTGAGAAGTAGGTGAGTAAAATTCATTGTAAACTCTTTAACATGCCTCACGCCAGCGCAGCGTCTCAAGTCACACCAATCCACCATTATAAAGCCAGGATGCAGGAACAACCCGAGCACGTCACAGTCTTCTGAACGAAACATCATGCGTGAACGCAAACGTTTTGACGTTCAATTTTAAATTTCTAACCCAGAGAGCAAAGGCTAAGAATAAATTGACGTAATACTCGTTTGACCTCTGTATTGCTCTTTCATTGTGCGGAAAACTATTTGGGAACCAATCAGAAGAGAAGAGCTTGATTTTTGAAGGTTTTCGAACATTATCTGTCCAATCAGATGGACTTTTGAACTAGGAAAACACACATGAACTTGGTGAGTAAAACAGGTAATATATTTTCTTACTGGATTAGGGGTTTCTTCAGGTTAAGAGTAAATGCGTCTTCCACGTTTCGCAATAACTATTTGTTTAGATTTAGAGCGAAATGAATGTACTTACTGTGTCTCTTCGGACAGAGTACGAGAATCAACTACAGGATATTGTCGGCTTTTTTGAGAACTTTACATTTCACAGCTGGCTGACACTGACATTATCAAGATTTTGCTAAAAACTTTAGAAGTTACCTACAAGATTTGAAAGTAAGATTAATTTTAATTCTTCTACTTAGCAAAATCCATTTTGCAAAGTAGCGACTTTTGAGGTGAGGTGAACAGGAAATGCTTGCTATCAGAATTTAATATCTGGGGAGGTTACGAGTGGACAGAGGAGAGGTAGGAGGGGAGGAGGGGTGTGTAAGTGGTGGTTTTTATTTCAGTAGCAGCCGGTGAGAAGTTGAATGATCAGTCAACAACAACACTGAAGAATTGCTTTGTGAAACAATGGAAAATTAGAAGCGGGCAATAAAATGAAAACGAATTCGAAACATGGAAGTAATGAATATAAGTTTAGCAGTTATAGAGAAGTTAAAACTGAATGAACAAAACATATACAATACAGGGTGTAATAAGACCCTTAACGAAGCCGTCAACCAAGCATTGTGTACAACATCAAACTTAACTTTAGGTAAATATTATTGCTTAGTAACGAGTTTTTTTTTTTTGCGATGAACAATCACGTTTCACGGTAAGACTCAATGTAACGCACTCAAAACATTGTGCTGATGGATGGATTGAATAGTACGGGGGTCGTGGAGGTGTTTGCAGTAAAAATCTTACGTTAAAAACATGTATAGAAAAAAAGTTTTGAAAAAGTTGGAACTTTGACCCCCATATCTCCGTAACTCTCCGGTTCCCAGGTATAGTCAAACAAAAAAATGATCGCAATGATGGGGAGAACAAGTAGCTTTTGGCTTCGTAAGGGTCTTGTTACACCCTTTATGAGTACTAATCTTCTAGCATAGTCTAACACTACAGGTAGACCGTATTATAAACCACACGCCTATTTAGACATTTATGACGCGTCCCAGTTAAATTATGACATACTCGTACAGCCAAGCGTAAACATCTTGAATGACTAAAACCACCTGTAATGAACGCCGCCCTTTTACCTAATTATGAATGAGCCCACAATTCACACTGACAAAAATATGTTTTCTACGTTTATTTTGTAGGTATGTTAGAAATGGTCCGGTGTACATGTGAATTATGTCTACTAATTTTAAACACGCCAATTTTAAACATTTATAGAAACTACTCGTTAAGTTGATAAGTTAACTTTTAACGTTAATTTTTTTTTGAGAAGCCAATTTAAACAATAATTAAAAACGCAATTAACTGTCTCGAAGACGCGAAAACGCGACTAAAATATTTCATTTAGTTAAAAAGTTGAGCTTTATTGCTCTTATTTTGCATTTAAAATTAATTGAAAGGGAAAGAATATTATAGACTAGTAGGCGTTATTGTTAAGAAGACGATCCTTTGAGGGAGAACTTAACGACCGGTTTCAACGGAGCGGGTTAGAAGGCCATTAATTATAACAAAAAAAAAATGTGTTGATGATCTCTTTGAGTAATTTGTACACTTTAACTTTAAAAACATTTTTGAATAACGAAGATCCTACGATGAAGAATAAATTGCTACGTAGCACAGAGTTATAGTGTCAGAGCAACATCGTGCTACGGGACTACGCACAGATCAAATTTAAATTTTATGTGTGTGTGTGTTTGTATGTGTGTGTCAGTCTGCTACAGGATAAGTTAATGCTGCATTAATATTGCGAAATGTTGAAAGATTAACAAGTACAGGGATACCGAGTGTAAGTTCCTAGGCACAGTATTCTTTCGCAACAGTATAAAACATAATATAAATGATATCTTACTATCGTTTTTCAGTTTCCGATATCATAGGATAGTCAAATAGAAGGATCAACTAGGGATCACTTTATCGTAAATCTTGAATTAAACGCTAACAAACAACTTGTTTAACATTTTGATGTAATTTATATCGAAATAAATTACTTTGTTCTCCATAAAATATTCTGACAAAATATTTTCTTATCCTTATTAGTTTCGTTTTCTTTAAAATTGTATAGGTTCTAGAAGCTGTATTTCTTGAGAGAGTTAATTTATGATTAGTATTCAAGGTGTGAAGGTGCCTTCAGGTAACACTCAACTTCAATTTCGTGTGAAGGATTAGTCTGTCTCATAAAATATTTCTTACACGTATTTTATTAAATAAAAGGTATAAACGCCATAGATTAGAATTGATCGCAACATTAACTGTAAGGCGGCTCTGTTTACATCGTTTTAGTGTTATGGGAGCCGATCCTTAAGTGAAAACTTTCCGCGGAACCCGCTGTCAAGGGTCATTTAATTAAAAAACCTTGTAAATAAATACCACAGTTTCGGTTCAATATTAAACTTTGTATACCCCAATACAATACTTCGCGTTACGTCTAAAGAACTCTTAATATTTATTACTTTTTGGGACTGTTCGTTAATTTTCTTTGATTTGTATTACCGAAATATTTGCTGTAAACAATCTTTACGACCTTCTTGAAACCTTTTATATAAGATGTAAAGGAAATTTTGGGCGAATGTTATTACGGCATTTGAATAAGCTTTACACAATTAACTGTTTCAATTGAAATATTCAACTTTACAGAAGCGCTCTGAAGATTGAAAGCGTTTCGTGAAGGTGGCGGGTTTACTGAATCAATCAACCAAATTATTTAACTTGTCACAATAGAAGAGTATTCTTGGCAAAGATAAATTGCCTTAGGAGATGGTAAAAGCAAGCGGAGCGCAGACTATAGGGTTGTCGTCCACCACAAAGCGCGTTGTTTATTATGCATGCAAGTTTATGAAAAGAGTCTCAGCGGAGACGCGCGTTATACTCAACAACCACTCACTCTACAATGTTGTGAAATGTCAGATTTATGTGCTTGTGCAATATTTAAATCAGATAACACTGTTTTGTTGTTACTGTGGAACTAGTTATCAGCACTTGTTTCGAACGGTGGGGTTTAATGACGCGCAATGTGGGCGGCATAGTTCGCAGGTCTACGCGGCCTACGCTGCTACGCGGCTACGTCTTGCTACGGATTTGCGCGTTAATCCCCTGTAGCACATGTGTTCGGATATTACTCTCGAACCGCAGTTCGTGCGAAGTTTCATAATTAGGCGATTAGCTATTACACAAATATTGAGATATATGCTACCTACCCTTATCTCTGCACGACGTAGTAAACGATTTAAACAGTAACGTGACATGAAAATATACTCAGGTGACCGACAAAAACAATGTTGCCGTCTATAGGAGTTGGAAATCAGCACCTGTTGATACTTGAAAGAAGATTATCACGTTTCTCAACGGATCCAATAATTCCTCTGTTATATATTAGTGCGAAGCGAAAGCTCTTCGACCGGAGTTGCCTTTCAGCGGGGACGATTTATGAACACGATTTATAAACCTGACAATGCCACTTAACAGAACCTGAAAACGGAGGAATTCCTTCATAACAAGTTGTTATTTAAAAATAGAGGCCATTTAATTATTGTGGCCCAAAAACGAAACGAGAAGAATTATAAAATAGAAATGTGGTCGAGATTTTTCTCTTCGTTGAATTGGTTGGTGACAAAGGGTGTGAGGATGGTTTCGGCGCTGAATGGAAAGTGTCTGTGTGAGGCGGGGTGTGAGGTGGCGGCAGGTGGGCGCGGCGGCCGAGGGGGTATCGATCGCGCGCGCTGCGCAACAAGTGCCGCGAGGTGCCCGCTGCGTGCCGCCGCCGCGCCGCGCTGCCCGCTCACCGCACACACGCAGCGCTCACATGATTGACATGTGCGGCGTGCGTGCAACGCTCAAAGCTGCGCCGCGCAACATTCTTCAAGTTCCAGCCCCATGGTCGCATCGAGTTGCACAATATATGAGCGGTTGCCTCCATAGATGCACGTGGTATTACGCCTCTATTGTTTCTGCATATTCGGAAGCTAAAATTCTCATCCCACGCTTGTCTTTCTACTCTTAGCCGTACTTAACTTTATAAAACTTGAGTTTGGAAGAAAAGCTTCAATAATAAAAGCCCATTAATTGTATTATGTATTTTTCTTACAAGGAATTCTAGTTAGGTACGCACTCTGGACACGATCGTCTTCCTTTGTCTTTAACAAACTAAATTATAAATTTAAGTTTCCTTCCCTGCAGTACTGTGGGAAAAACTTTTGTAAGGATTTTTCGTGACATTTTCTATAAAAGTAAGAAATAACTGTATATAAAAACAAAGTCACAACGTTTCAGAAGTTAGTTATTTTTATTCAGAGACAATTTCATTACATCGGTACAAATTTTGAAGTAAATACCTTTATTTAAAACATATAATATTTAAATTAATTTACTACAGATAAGTACGCGACCATTAAATTGAGTGGAAAATTAACATCTATACACACACTACACATGTCAAATCCTTCTGTGCTAAGTTACACGAACAGTTTTATTATATTTATACAAAGGATCATAAAAAATCTCTTAGATAATATTTTGCTATGTATTAATTTTCGTAAGTAAATGTGCGCAGAACGCTGCTAAAAGTACGTCAAAGTACAAACATTGATAGACCACATATTTTTTTTAATGTTATTCAATATTATTTAAATTTAAAAATAAATTTATGTATTGATGTACATCTATCTTTATTTTTTCTAATAAACTAACATTTAAAGTACATAATTATGTATTTGAAACGCAATAGAAGGAAGCGAACACATATTCTTATTTTAAGCGGAATTTGGAATATGTCGTAAATATATTTGAATACATTCAACAAAATCTACAATTTCCACTAACTAAGAAGACTAATCTTTTAAAAAAGGCACATCCATATAATTTGAAATATTAGAGATAAGTTGTGTGTTGCTATAAAACAATTTTCGTCACCTAATATGTGCAAAAAAAAAGGAATAAGTAATAACCTGAAGGAGAATACCTCATTTGCGGCTCCAAATGATTACAGTAACTAAATGAAATGTCACATAAATTATAATTAATTACCTACTACTCGCAGAAGATTGCGGTGTGATTAGGGTTGCAGCCTATAATAATAAATAATAATAATAAAGCCTTGTTTATTCCTTAATAAAAAATACATAATTTGATATTTTAAACATTTTCAGAATATAAAATTAATTGAATTTAAATTGCAATAATAAAAAACAATAACTCGAATTAAATTAATAATAAAAAAAAAAGGAAATTCATTATTACATGCAATTATTACATGCAAAAAAAAAACAAAACAAATCACTATTATTAAGGACCTCTCTACAGAGTAAAGGCCTCCTCCATTTTTTTCCACTTATCTCTATCTGTTGCTATTTCTATCCAGTTTTTCCCCCTGTTTTCAGTATTTCGTCGAGCCACCTCTCCGTTGGTCTACCTCTTTTTCTCTTTCCTGATGGCCCTTTCCAAGTGGTTATCTTTTTTGTCCATCTGTCATTGTTCATACGTGCAACATGGCCGGCCCATTTCCATTTTAGTTTTTTACAGTGTTGTAGAGGGTTGCAGCCTATACCTACTGGCAAATGTTTATAAAATAAACATTTTTTTTTAAACTCCTATTTCATGTGCATTATTTCAGTATGACTTACTTTGGTCAGCCCTCATCCCATTCTTAGTCTTCACAAGTTTATTGCAATAGTAAATGTGGTCATTAAAAATTATTCCCATAAAGATAAATACCAGTTATAAAAATAAACAAACAGGATCCATAACGTAATGAAAAATACAACAAGTAAAACGAATTTAGAAAAAACAACAGTACTTTTATTTAATTCACATTTCAATGCTTATTTTCGTGAATCGTGATTACATTGCCGGCACAAATATACTATTTTCGTATTTAATACAAAATCTACGTAGTTTCATTTCAATTCTAAATAAAACACCTATTAATTTACAATTTCGGATCCGAATATTTTATCCTCAGAGTTCAAAATGACATAACATTTTCATTACATATTACATTCAGACTAACACAATAACTGCTCGAGAGAGAAAGTTTCGTCTTAATGTCAAAGTTATGATAAAAGTTATGCCTACGGTACAACGCTCAGTTGAAGTCAGAAAATAGTATAGTATTTAAGCAATTACAACTTACAAGTCACGTTACTCTAATACACTTTGAATGAAATTTTTTATCAATTACACACAATATTGATATAAGATCCACAAATTCATTAATACTGTTTTGGCAAACGGAATGTATTAGGTACACATAGACGATTCTTATCATTATATTATTAAGTAATCGGATAGCCTTGTTACCACATTCGGGGTTGTTACACGCCCGCGTTAGGTCATTATTCTTTCCGAAGTAATTTGTGTGACGAGATCACTCTACCCTCACGGCTTGTACATACCTCTCGCAAATATTATCGAAGACAGATCCAATACCAACACTTATTATCTTTTGTTTGTTTTGATATATTGTGGAACACTCAGTCGTTTGTGGCTCCTTTCTCACACAACTCGTACTTATCTTACCTATAAGTTAGAATAACTGTATTATAATCCTAGAGTATAAACCAGTCACGAATACCCGTCACTTCTACGTTATCACTTTTCCCTACATTGTCACTCTGTAATACACTAGAACCTTAACTCTAAAGGTATATTTTGTATGTTGGCGTTATTTCCACTACTTATCTAGTTATACACATATAAAGTAGAAACATCACGAAGGAATGGACAAATCTTAATGGATCTAAGTACATTATCGCGTATGAAACGTTTTATTGCCTAACATCGTCGTAAATTAGTGGAACCATGAACTGGGCGGTGACCAGACAGATGACGTCTGCTTGTGAACTCACATGACAAACGACACTTGGGAAATATCATTGTAAACTTTAAAAATCTACCTTAGAAATCTGTCTAGATTTGTAACTTACACCAATATTATGAATCATTTGTAATTTCAATACATCAAAAACTGTTGGTTGTAGGTATATCTAATTTGGATTATACGAAACAAATTACCATGGAAACGACGAAAATTCATACGTTACTATCACTGAGAAATATTTAGGAGGCTGGTTGAAGAAAATAGCGATGATAGCGAATTTTCATGAACATCTAATACAAAGTCCACTTTAAATAGAGTTTTATGTAAATAGTTTTATCGGTACGTATAGAAAATTCGAAAGTTACCCGAGGTCCTTAACTAGCGGTGACACCGTGGGTCACCGCGTGCGCATGTCAACCTAGGAGATGACGCAGGAGTTGCGTTTATTGCTGTGTCGCTCGCGGATCTGCTGGAGGTGCGCGAGCTGCGCCGGCGAGGGCACGTGTGGCGCGTGCGCGGGCGGCGTGGGGCTGGAGCCCGGTGGGCCCTGGGGACCCGTCGGCATCGACTGCCGCCGCCGCCGCCGCAGCGCCGGCGACAGGTTGTACTTCACCTTCGCCTGCACCAGCAGCTCCTTGAAGATCTGCGACACGTTTATGTTCTCCTTTGCCGAAGCCTCCACGAACCCGTTCTCCCAGTCCACGGTCACCACGGACTCAGTTGTGTGAAACTCTACCTGTGGAAGAAATCAAAGTTATAATAGAAATAATTCCGTATACATTGAACTTAAGGATAATATCGTGATCTCTCCGCCTGACAGGGGGTAGTATGGTGAGGGAGGGACACGTGTAAGTTATTACGGGAAACTTTGTGTTCCTTCCGGTAATGCAATATTTTTTCCTTTTGTACTTTAATATCAGTAGCCAGTACCAAACAAAAAAAAACAGTAAGTAGTCATTCGTGTGTTATTAACAAAGATCTGAATAGTCAAGTAAATAAGTAACGTAACATGTGGAAAATACCCCGTTATAAAATCCTGGAATTGTTTTAAGTTACGAAATAAAGCTATTGAATTAGAGGGACATATTAATCACATGGGACATACTTCTTTCAAGTTTAGGCAAATAAACTCATCCTATTCCGATCTTTGGTTATTAATCATGAATCTTTCAGAAGCATTTTACCTATGAAGCAAATATTGAAGACGCCAAACCGCTGCGTTAACATTTCCCGAGGTACTTTTGCCTACAATTTCAGTTTCAGATAGACTCTCAGAAATTGCTAACATTGGTGAAAATGTCCACTTTCTTATTTGAGGTAATATTTTCGGAAATTAAAAAGAAAGCTTGAATCCGAAATAAAATATATACCTAGGTCCATTCATTTGGAATGTAATCTCGATAAGATAAATTTGTTTGGGGAATAAGTATTACTGCTTGGTTCAGGTAAGACTTTCGTGAACACCACATAAAGGTAATTTCACTTATCAAAGTTTTCCAAATAAAGTCATCAGTAATTAGCATATCTTTGTCGGGAAATCGACTTCTGTTTTAGTTAAAACCCAAATGAGTTTCGTAAAGATTTATTACGCTAAGTTTTGTTTTATGAGTTAAGTTTAAAGTATTCTCCAAATATGTGTCCTGAAACTACGCCAGAGAAACCCAACTCTCGACTCTCGTAAGTAGTATTAATAATAAAATGAGAATTAGAATATCTTACATAAGACTTTACCCGGGTATACCTAAGCTTCATCAATTATGCTTTTAACTCAGCAAAAATGTCACGATAAAGTATAAATTTGACACAACCAGATGGAATGGAACAGAGCGAAGAGTTATTGCAATAATCTCCAATAAAAACTTAGTCAGTCCGCAGCGAATCTCCAATAAAGCGTCGGTTCTCTCTTCAATAAAAACAAGGGTATGGTAGTGCAGAGTGCGCGGCGGTGCGGATATTAAGAGCCGACGGACGCCCGTCGCCCGGGGCTATTGTGCGCAGTGTTCCGACACAGCGATCGCACCACGAACACGAGACGTGTTCCCCGGACGACCTGCTAACTTCGTCACGCGGCTTATGAAATATACATGCTGCCGCCCAGAGCGGTAACATTGAGTTCTACCTAGCTACGTGTACAGTTTAGTTCACTGATACGAAATTAAGCCGATCATGTCACATTGTTTATGTTATCGATGAAGTGTCCAATCTGCTCGAATTGTGCAGTTGTTTCTCTGAAATCTCTCGCTGTGGACCATCACAAAACTCAGCTAATTTAACTGAAAAGCCACCGAGCATTCGTTACTGGTAGTATGTTAACATATTAGGAATAGGTACATGATAGACTTTAAACTTTCAGGCAGGCTTAGTCTGTCTGTTAATAATATATCAAATTAAGTCAGCTTCGCAGAACAGCCCATTTGAATCCGCACATCATGTTACCAACAAAGTTACAATTACAATACTAGCGAGCAAAGTTGTGGCTATTGTGTCAGTACTCCTACCGTGAGCCTGACAATAAGTGCTCCAGTACAGTTTAACAAATTAAATTAACTTTGTTTTACACACTGGGTATAAACTCTTTTGTGTTAAACATTCAATATTTCGTGTACAGCAACATTTAAATACGTATTATTTGTTATAATTGTATGTGTATAAAATTGCAAATATATCTTATACGTGCAGTTTTATTTAAAAAAAAAAACATGTTTGACTGCGATATAAAATGTTATCTAGAATACAAAGGCAAGAATTATTAGATATTTCATTCTAAGAAGAAAATACAATAAAGCTTTTCCTGGAGGACGACGTAGGGAATCGCTCTCAATGTTTAATTTTATAATTGGCATTGTATCAGGGCAAGAGGAGAGCTCAAAAACAAAAGCTGAAGTGAAATACTTTTCTTAAGCTTTTTAGTTTGTGTACGAGTAGACAGGCAGAGCATTGCTTTGTTCCTCAGAACACGAGGATGTTAGATACTCGACACAACTCAACTATTCCCTATTTCGTTCTGCCAGTACTAACTTAATAAAATACCTATTAGGTTGAGTAACTTCTGTGTAGCTTCAATTACTGTTTCGGCTTCAGGAATTTAAACCTTTGTGAAGTAAATTAACATTATGACTTTGCAAGCATGGTTTTCGTATTGCATAATTGTTCATTCATTATGCAAAGTAGAGCGACAAAACCGCCCTTCTGCTATAACTGAAAATGCTAATTTTCTTCTGTAAATGTATTTCTTGACTTTACTTACGAATACGTAGTTTTTTGTTAAACAAACTTATTTTTTCTTACTTTTATTAGACGGAAAGATCTCCCGCATTTGTTCGTCTTCTTTTTATTATTATGATTAAGGAAAGTAATCAATTATAATTTCCGTTAGTTATAAGGATTCGGGACGTGACATTGTTCTTCCGCATTATCTTCGTAAGAATGAAAGAGAGATTTTTCACAGTCACAGTCCGTCTCACGAGTAGTTGCTTTTGCTATCCATCACTTTTTACAAATATACATAGTTAGATGAAACAAATATAATGGACAAAACACGTTTAAACCCTTTCTGACCCGTGGAACACGAAAGTTGTTCATAGTAATTTACTCTTCTAGCTTTGAAACAAGTAAAACAATATTTTTCACTACATTGTAAATTCCATTTCAGAGTTGCTATAAGTACTACATAAACTACATGATTCACATTAGATTAATTACTTTGCAAACGTTATAAATCCTTTGTTGGAAACATAAACAGACAAAGCATTGTTTGTTACTTAATGTTCTGGTTCCGGCACTTTGCAATAGTTACCAACTATCATATTGTTCGTAATAATCAGTAATGTTTTGTTGTACTACAAATAAATTACAATTATCTTAAATTGAGGTGATTTTTAAAATCTAAAAACTACTACTCTACTCTACTCTACTCAGGAGAGTGAGGGACAGTCGCAACAGCATCCTGAGAACTGTAGCGGAGAGCTACAGCTCTCAAATTGTAATTTTTCTTGAGCAGAAAGTAATTGGTACTAACACTAGATAATAAGTTATTTAATATTAGGTTACTAACACTCTATGGATCTTTTTGTGTCCGAAATAAAATAAATTCATTCATTCATTCATTCAAAAAGACAGATCACAAATCAAAACAGTACTTTTCATGTGACGTCATAACTCAGATTACAGACTGATGTCATTTCATTTTCATAGCTGCTATTGGACTACGTAATTGAGGAAAACCAGAAAGTGCATTAATAACGGCAGGAAAAAGAACTGTCTTCCCATGATAATAAATAAAGGGAAACGCGCAAATAAATGGGAATGATTTCATTCCCTTGGGAGAAGCATTGCAGTCGATTTGGTCACATCCGGTTGCTGTCAGAGCGTCAACGTTGGTTGTTCGGTTTCCTGCGACCTTTCGCTCCACATATTGCAACTTGTGACATCGCGGAAATTCAATTTTCCTCACAACACGATGGAAACGACTTCATAGTAAATGCGCAGTCAAATGCTCCAGATCGGTTTAAGAGATTTGTGAAGGTAATCTTATTTTATTTGCACTCGTTTGTGACACCATGTTTTCAATTATAGGTCTTACATTGCAGACTACTGATTTATGTATTCATGCTGTAACAAATCCTGAAAAAGGCAAGCTTTTATCGAACAAATTCTTTATTTGTCCTTCATGGATAAATAAAGAATATTCTTTACGTAGTACACATAAGACTGGATTTTCTACTGTTTTAATCCTATGGATTTCTGGAAATATGTGAGCATATTTCTCAGAGTTTTGTGAAACGTGACACCCGCTTGATCCGCTTCACCCGTCACTTTGTTATCCCACCTTCATCACAATAAACTGTGTAGCACAGTCCACAGTCAACAAACATGGGAGGCAAATATTTAACACCAAAAGTGAGAACATGAAGCAAAGATCCAGTCGTACGTACTCGAGATTGTTCAAAGAAAAGACGTGAAAATATCGCGTGAGGTAAAACCTCATTTCTAGTTTTTATGATTCACCTTTGTAAAAGTATAAAAGAATCGCTTACCTGTCTCGCGCCAGTTTCCGCTAGGTCCACCTTATTGCCGACCACGACAATAGGGACGGCTGTGCTATCTTTAGTTTCGTGGATCTGATCTCTGAGAAGCCTCACTTCAGTGAAGCTGTTCGCGTCAGTGATGTCGTACACCAGTATGAAGGCGTCGGCGGACTGCATGGACAGCGTCCTCATCGCGGGGAACTCGTAAGCCCCCGACGTGTCTAGTATATCCAGCGTGAGTCTCACTCCGGACACGTTGAAGTCCCCGTGATGCATTTCCTCTATGGTTCGCTTGTACTTTGGTGAGAATGTGTTATATAGAAATTGTGTTATGAGCGACGACTTGCCAACTTTAGCAGCTCCTAAAACTACTATTTTGTGTCGCACCGCGTTGTTAGTGAGGTTGCCACTGCTTGACACCGTGTCCTCCGTCCGGTCGGTCCTGAAAATAAAAAGCTATTTACTACCGCGAATGTCAATGTAATGGTAATATGAGACTTGATATAAATCCAATTTCAGTTCGGTTTATACGGATGCTATTATCATGATATATGACACAAGTAAATGTTAATACCAACATGAAAACAGATCACTGAATTTAGACCTAATTTAACTGTAGAAATAAATCGGACAATAAATTTTACGACAGCGTGTGGGACGAATTTTGCAAAGAGATCGATAATCATGCAAATCAAGCTTGATGATTACGATGTATCGGAGTTCTTCGACATAACCTTGCGAATGACATGCCTAACTAATACATTCATGTAGGTGTGTGATAACTGGCGAGGGCACTAGGCCTCTTATCAACGGAACTTGGCCGCATATGGCCCTGCTAATTGACAAACAGATCGGGTAAGTATTAGTAATTAGTGGAGTGCTATACAATATGTTCTGAACGGAAAAATTCTGTCATGAATTTTTTATCTCAATTTTGATATCTGGAATATCAGTGTCAACGTGTTGCTATCATTAATATAAATTAGATGTGTCATCAGCTTATCGGGAAACAAATCGATCAATAATGGCGTGTACTACGTGCTGTTTGAATGTTATTTATTGACAAGCTATTATAACGACCAGTTATTGTTGGTACTTGGGAAATTGTAGTCGGGGACAGTCAGGTATGTAAACAATTTGCATGGAGCCCGCAACGATGTTCGAGCGGTATAGGCGGCCGATATAGAGACATTGTGGTTACCCATCCAACACATTGACCCACTTCCTTGGGTTTACTTTTCGTCTTGCTGGGAACGAACAATATATTGCTTACAGAGGAACATATTGTTAAAAATGTTAACATGTAAATATCAGGTGATATAAACATAATTGTTAATTATTTTTTTACCGAAATCCAAAAAAAAAACCAGAATTTTTTGTTGTTTTTTTTTGTGTGTGTTTTCAGCGATATCTTCGCCAATTATGAACCGATTTCGATGATTCTTTTTTTTTGGTAGAATATTGTTTCGCGGTAGTCCCATTTAAATTTGGTGGAGATCAGATGCTGATCTTCGAAATCAAACAACGGAACTCTTCAATTATAGATAGCAAATCAGTCGTGACTCCTGCAATCGCTTGGATGTTTATTGTTTACACAACATCATAACATAATATCATGCTTGTATGCTATCAGGGGGTACGCAGATGTGTACTGTACAACTTTTTGACAGTTTGTTATGTTAAGTTCTATTTTATTGGGGATAAGCCTATTACCATGAAATTAATTGTTAGCGGTTCACTAATGTTTCACCAAAACTCTTTTGACAATATTTTAACCGACTTCAAACAAAATGAGGAGGTTCTACGTTTGACTGGTGTCCTGTATGTTCACTGATTTCTCCGCTAATTGTGGACCGATTGTCAAAATTCTTTTTTTATTCGGAAGCCTATACTACTGAGGTGGTCCCGTTGCCACAAAGTTAGAATCTGATGATGGGATCCCAGGGAAATCGAGGGCAACCCTGAAATTTTACAATGTTTTTCATATAGGTACTTTATGACGATATTTGTAAACACGGCTACACATCAAGCTGTACATTACGAGTATAAGCTGACCTCGCATTGTACGGAAATTCTATACAATGTGAGATCAGCATAAACTGGAAATGTATAGCTTGATGTGTAGCCGTGTGTACCTGATAATCATTATCTCATGTTGTGAGCTGATAATGGAAGGTATAAGTCAGGATCTGATGCTGATCTTCGGAGATATACAATGGAACGCTTCAATAATAGACATAAAATCTGTCGTGATTGCTGCAATCGCTTGGATGTTTATTTTGTACACAATATTAGAAAATAGCATAACGCTAGTATCCTATGAGGGAGTACGCAGATATGTACAGTACACCCAGATTACAACAGCTAGCTATGATAACGATACGTTACATTTTATTGGGGATAAGCCTATTACCATGAAAATTGTTAACAATGTAAAATAAATGTAATGCAAATATTTGTGTAGAATATTACAACAAAAAAAGGAAAAATAAAAAAACTTTTTTGTAAAAAATAAAACCGAAACCGCTTCAGAAGTCGGTGGCAAAAAAACTCAATCGAACAAACAAAAGTCACCGACTTCTGAAGCTAAAGTTATTTTTCCACGTTTTTTTGGTCAGTCAGTCAGTTTAATTTTTTGCAAAAAAGTTTTTTTTTGTAAATTACGATCGAGTTGTACGAAAACAAGCTATCCAAGCCTAGTGGAAAACAAAGCACAGTGTGCTAAAAAATATCTAGTCAGCAAGGTAGCAGTGTGTCTCACTGCCTACGGTGCGTCGACTTAGGCACACATTTCCAACATTGATAGAGTCAAGGAACATCGCATCTGCCTGCATTTTCCAACTATGTTAATAATTGTGCCCGGTTGATGGCAATAGGTTCGCCCCCATGGCATATGGCATGGCCATATTACATGGGACTTAAAACATAACTGTCGAAATATGTGTGTACTATTAGGTACACCTCTGTGTATCCCTTCGGGGATTAGGTTAGGTTAGTTCAGGTTAGGGGGCTGAATACATATATTTTCATGGAGCGATTGTCCATCTGACCTTCATCACCTGTTACCTAGGTAACACGATTCCTCTTGGTAAAACTAGTTAATTTTCGGGTTTCTGTACTTAGGTACAGTATAACTATCACTATTAAAAATGTACAGAAGACAGATAAATTGAACTACCTTGAAATTCATTTACCCCCTTTTAATGACATATCTCGTAATCCTTAAATGTTATGCAAAATATTTAGTTTTAACTAGCTGTTGCCTGCGACCTTCGTTCGCGTGAAATTATTCTAAAAAATATATATCTTTCTTTTTTTAATCGAATTTTGTTACCAATTTCGAAGGTTTTAATTTTTTGCATGGAACCCTAATTATTTTTCTTATATAACAGTAGCCTATATTCGACCTTATAACATCAGCTATCTGCCTGTAAAACTCCAGTCAAAATCGGTCTAGCCGTTTCGGAGATTAGCTGGAACAAACAGACAGACAGACCGACAGACAAAACTTGAAAAAAAAAAATTTTTGTTATAAGTACATACTTTCATAAATATGCATTCCGTAAACAGCTGTTATTTTGATATTACAAACAGATACTTCAATTTTATTAAATTGTATAGATTCTGCGAAACCGGACAGCCCTAGCCCCCAACTCGCCCGTGTCGAGTATATAGGTTTCGGTGCATGCATGCTAATTACAATTCCTTTTCCTGTTTGTGCATATTTTTGCAAGCAGTGCTGAATCCTGCATCCAGGCCTAGATCTTTTTCGCGGAATTAAAACTAAATAAAGTGTGTAACAAGACCCTTAAAGAAGCCGAAAGGCACTTGGTCTCCCCGTCATTGCGATATTTTTTTGTTCTACTAGAGTCTATAGTTCTATACCATACCTGGGAACCTTCTAGTTACTGAGATGTTGGGGGTGAAAGTTCCAACTTTTCACGAGTTTTTTTGAAACCCATGTTTTTAATGTTGTAAGACTTTTACTTTAAACACCTCCACGACTCCCTTACTATTAAGCACAATGTTTTGAGTCAGTTACATTGAGTCCTACCGTAAAACGTGATTTTTCACCCAAAAAAAAGTCGTTTCCCATCATTAATTTTTGCGTAAATTTACTTAGTTTGATGTACATAATGCTTGATTGACGGCTTCGTTAAGGGTCTTGTTACACCATATATTTTGCGTAACATTTAATGTCATGGATTTCCGCAAATGTAATAGTTACGTAGAAGTATAAATAAAACCTTCATGGAAACCAGTTACGAAACCCCGGTTTCCTTGACGGCCGAAGCGAAAGTAACGCCTGATTCCGTAATTTATCTTAACTCGCTATCATTAAATATTATCCGTATTGAAACTATTTCCCCCATTGTGATCGAGTTTGACGCTGTTACAATAGAAGTACGTTGAGCAGTTATTTCCTTTGCCAGCTCCGGTGCGGCCAGTTAAATCGCTCATTATTATCAGAATGTTTCCGCTCGTGCTGATTGCGCCATTGTGTTCGCACCTCCGTCTAAACAGAGACGGAACGGAACAATGATATGATCGGCTCGAATCCAATAAACTTTACTAGTATTTCTTATTGAGAATCGACAATAGCAGAAGTACTCCACTTTTAAAAGACGATCATTTTCCTTAAGAACTTCCTCTTTTTATTTTTATGATATCAATAAACTTACTATTTTATATTATTATTTTTCCTCAAATGCTTTATTATTTTCTCGGAATCTGAATGTTTAATTTATCATCGTGTTGAACTATAAGTTTTTCATAAAGATCTATACTTCAAAAAGATGAGAATTAAACCTTTTAGTTCAGGCTCACCTATCTTTACCTAATAATAAAAGGGCATACATCATGTCGCTGAAGTTCTAACATCACGTAAGTAAATTGGCGGTTTTGACATTTTCACGACAAATTCAGTCTATTAGTCTTGGTAGACTATTAGACTGAATTCGTAGAATAGGTTAGTACCTAAGCTATATCCACACCATAAATTGGCTTACAACCACCAAGTTTAAAACTCATGTGTAGTAACTTTATTAACAGAATAACTTTTAAATATAGAATAGAGGCACGCAGCTAACTCCATTTGGAATTTAAATTGTGTTTCTGCAAAGTATCGAGGTAAAGTAGAAACTAGGATAGCCATGATAGCGTGTTTTAACTTAACTTTTAACTGTGACAGTACAGCTAAAAGTTAAGTGATTGTGATGTAAAAGTTATTGTGATGGTGGAATCAATGTGCATACATGCACAGTAGTGAGAAGTGTACACGTACATTGCAAAAATATGTATAAACTTGTCTTTCTGAGAAAAATAATTGAGATAATTCCTGAGTAAAACAAAAACCGACTGTGAAAAACAAGTCAAGTTATTTTAGACAATTTTAAAGATTTTTTGGAAGACGGTTTTTTTTCGCAGAAAGTTTTTTAATTTACCATTTTTTGTTTTTAATCGATTATTGAAATTTATTCATATTTAAAATACCTTACCATTTTTAGCTGTAGTATACAGGGTGTAACAGGACCCTTCACAAAGCCGTCAACCAAGCATTATGTGCATCAAACCAAGTAACTTTACGCAAAAATTATTACTGGGAAATGACTTTTTTTTTGGAGTGAAAAATCACGTTTTACGGTATGACTCAATGTAACGCACTCAAAGCATAGTGCTGATGGATGGATTGAATAGTACGGGGGTTGTGGAGGTGTTTAAAGTAAAAATCTTACATTAAAATCTTGTATTTATAAAAAACTTTTGAAAAAGTTGGAACTTCGACCCCAATATCTCCGTAACTAGAACGTTCCCAAGTATGGTCTAGAACAAAAAAAAATGTTCGCAATGACGGGGAGAACAAGTGCCTTTCGGATTCGTTAAGGGTCTTGTTACATAATTATATTGCAAATACTATTTATTGCCCTTTATACCACACAAATTCTTGTCATGAATTATTTTTTACTTTGTAACTAAAAGTTATTAAGAGATCGTCATGTCATCAACATACCCCAAGAAGAAAAAAAACGTATTAACACGTTCATTGCCAAGTCAAAATGCTGAACTTACCTAGATGGCCAAAATAAAAATTGTTTGAATGTCTTCCCTAGTGGCAGAAACCAAATACCAGAACCCAATACGCTGCGGCCGCTATTTTATGGCTCGTACTTAATTGAGGCACCATTACACGAAGCACCTTCACGCGACGTCGCGTGATGTGACAATTAACGTGAGGAAAACAACCAAATTACTAAACCGATTTTGATGAAATTTATATGGGACCAATCTGAGAGCATATCGTTTCAGATGAAAAGAGAAGTTTTCAAATCGGTTATCAAATGATGGAGTTATAAGGTAACAAACACAAAAAAATACAACCGTATTGAGGACCTCCTCCTTTTTGACGAAAGTCGTTTAAAAATATGATTCTAGTAAGACCGTCAGTTACACTATCGAAAAATATTGGATGCGTATTTTTTGTTTTATCAAATCAATAAAAATTAACGAAGATAAAACGCATCATAGATCATTAGTGGGGGCTTGTGACGGTACACTTTTTAACGGAAAGTGTTTTCCGTTAAAAAGTTAAAATTGTAACGTCACACGAGTTTTCCACGCACTGTATCGTATATGTTTTTGTTTACGTGGAAAAAGAAAAAAACATGTCTGAAATATTTTTTGGAAATCTTTCTGAGGGATTAATTAGATTTTTTTGGTCATCTTCCATATATACAGGGTGTAACAGAAAGGGTATAATCATATGGAATACTGTGGTACGGACCGTCAAACTGCACAACTTTCTCTATGGGGCCACCATCGAAATCGTAAAAAAATTATCAGCTGTCCCTTTCTGTTACACGCTGTATATGAAATATATTGATGTAATATTAAATTTATTTACTTTAATTTATTTATTTACTTTAATATTTATTTAGATAAATATGAATGAAGTCCGTAAGTTTAAAAATACGTAGATAACATGTAGATAATAATGTATTTTTTAGATAGTTAGGTTAGGAACGACTACTATTACTACACTACTATAGCTAGGTTAGGACTGAAAATTAAAAATTAAAAAGTATCTGAAATTCAAATCAGTAACAAGCCAACAGGTAATGGACAATGCGATTTGTGTGGAAATAAACATACCCTTCAATGATTACTTAAGTTAGTTACAAGTTTCACTGAAGCGCTGTATAAAGAGGGCCGCGGTGGCCCAGTGGTGGCGGCCCCGGTTTACGAACAGTAAGTCGTGGGTTCGAATCCAGGCAGGCGCATTACTTTGTGTAATTTATTTCATCACCACTGCTCTCAAAACGGTGAAGGAAAACATCGTGAGGAAACCGGCATGTCCTAGAACCAAAAATTCGAAGACATCATTTTTAATTCTCACAAAAAAGTAAAAATCAAAGAAGAGTCACTTTAATTATAATATACCTACTATATAACCTTTCTTTTGACACTTGTATTTCTTGTATATTTTGAAGGAACCTTATATATTTTTTTACTATTGCCGGATTATTATGAGCTTCCACTACTTCATATATGCAACAAGATGCTGATGGTTGCGATAAATATGTCCTTATATTTTCTTTTATTATTTTCTGATGGTAGTTGCATTAGCCAAGAATGACAAGGTGCATAATATCTGCGCGTAGTGGATTTATAGCCCATTCCTCTCATAGTGAGGAGGCCGCGTGTCCCGGCAGTGGGAACATTAAAGGCTGATTATGCTATGCTTATTCTGTATAAATAATTAAGTGCAGGACTACTACGGTTCGTTTACTATTACCAATTCGTTTGTTTTTATATATATATATATATATATATATATATTTGTTCGTTAATATCTCCCAAACTATAAAACTTTATCTGTGGAAAGTATAAGGTTCAATAATTAGTAAACCTCCTTTTGCGAATTTGCTATGGCAGGCCGAGATCCAGTCACCCTGTATAAATACTACTTCAGTGAGAAGAAAATTAACTTTTTTCATTAACTTGTCCGATTGCGTAGGATGATTAATCAGGTGGAATTAATAAAAATCATCACACTGAATTCCCCGAAAGGGTAGACAAAAACATTACGGCATATTTTAATATGTCAACACTCACATTTTACCCATTTCGTATCCAATATGAAATGAGGCAATATTTGAACACACAAAATAAAACCCAGCAAATATAATGAAGAAGGTGGCCGAATGACCTATTTTGCAAACTCGTTACTATTATATTATGCTTACCTAATTTAGTTTACATGGTCTGAGCAGGGATCAATATCCTTACCCTTTTACTGAAATATAACCTCCCTAATGACCCCTATTCATAATTCCTTAAGCTGATTGCTTGCTATTATTTCTCCTGCAATTTGTTAGGATAAACTTTATCCTATCCTAATTAATGGGTAAAGATATTGGGTAATCAGGCCAGTCTAAATGGCAGCCCATCTAATGGGCCATATTTAACAGTTTTGGGTTTGTAATTAAAAACACATGTTCACTCGGAAAAAGATCAACCCTTCGAGAAACACAGGCGTCGTGTTATATTATGAACTAGCACTTCGCCCGCGACTTTGTCCGCAAAAATTGCGATAGCTCGGCTTATGCACATGATATAAATATAATTTATAGCTTTTAACACTTGTGAATAATGTAGCTTTCTGCCAGTGAAAGATTTTTTAGAATTGGATCATTAGTTCCAGAGATACCACTACATACAAATTTACAATCTAATTCAATTTAATTCTTTAATTTTTTTTCTTTATAATTTTAATATACATAGATAAATTGTTCATGTGTTCTAGATTGTTCCTTTTCTAGAATAGTTCTAAAGTGACATTGAAATATTAAATGTACCGCAGAATATATTACACTCTCTAATTCGTATTACTTAATCCCCACATCGCGCATCGGTGAAATACATCCGTTCTACGTTCTTTCATTTCAATGAAAGAACGTAGGTGGGACTACAATTATTATTTTCTTTGAAATGGAAATTAAATTACGGCTGGAATTTAAATGTTACTCTCACTCTATCGTTGCACGGTGAGTAGGATTTTCTACGAGACATATACAATTCTCGATATTAAATCCTAAGTCTTTGAATGAAATAAAGGAGATTAAATTTTTTATCCTAAAATAATTAATTTTTTTTAAAAAATCTAAATTTCATTAAAGCAACTGCAACATTTGAAATAACTTTTTTTTATTTTACATGTTGCTAATGAAAGCTTCACAAAAGTAATTAGTAAAGAAAAATACCAAGTCTTTGTTTTCAAGAGAAATTGGCAGAACAAAAGAGCGAGGGTGAATAAGCTATTAAATAGCTTCGGTCTCTTACAGATGCCGAGTTCAATATGGAAAATACGTAGATATTGTTCGATAAACAAATTTATCACAAAATACCAATACAAACAGAGTGGATATGTTCAAGCCAGAAAAACGGTTAGGTAATCATTATCTTTTTACAAATTACTAGCGTTGTTTTATTGATCTTGCACTGTTACTTATGTTATATTCCCTTATGTATTCTAAAAATATCGCTAGGTATCGAATACCAATTTAAAACACGTCCGTTCTCTTTCGATCACTAAATTGGTATCGCTTCGAAGTAACAGGTATTTCGTACACAAATTACCTGTTATCACTTACTTTGGCATTTTAACAGGGGTAGGGGCATTAGGTAACTGCTTGGTCATTTTCCTAGTTTGTTTCACAATAATTTCCGACTGAAACTAAACTTCTATCAACTTGCTAAATTATTGATGTTGATGATGATAATATTAACAACATACATTATTTCGCGAAAAATAAAACATCGGTTTAGAATAATCGCATCTTCGATCTTCTATCGATTCGATTCGATCTTCTTCGATCTTCGATCGATCAGAAAGTAGGAAAGTGTAAGTTCCTGATACCCTGATAGAAACTGGACAACAAAAGAACGTCCCGAAACCTGAGTACCGGTGAATACTTTCACAATTTCCTGATGTCAAAACGAACAAAGAATCGCCAAAACATGTATAGTAAGTAGGTGGAGGTACTCTACGAGCTAGTACCCTATTTCAAATTAAAGGCTTTCACGCGACTTTAGCTGTATGTATACTTTAGAATATGGTCTACACTTTTGTAAGAATAAAATACAATTGACAATCCGGTGACATGACAAAAATTCTGTTCCAAAATTACTTTTACTTCAAAATCCTTTGAGAATCCGAATGCAGCTATAAGCAGCCTGTCTAATTTATGGTTAGTGGTAAGCTATAAAACCTTACAGTACTACCTAGAGATTTCAGGCCTGTCACCTGACGCTAAAAGGTTATGTTCATGTTAGTTATCGTGTTCAGTATTCAGCCTGTGAAGACCGCAGCATCGAGTTCTAGTCACCGGAGCTTTCGAGAAACACCTACGCACTAAAATACGAGATCGCAAGTACATAAAGAAAATTGAATGTAAGTACTGTATGCTTTTATGTTTATATTGGAGGTGGGAGTAATATTCAGTTTTATTTTATAACCTTTCTTTCTAAATAGGCAACGAAAAAATTGAAGTTCCAGAAAAAAATTAAAAGCTTTGATCAGATGTACTTAGTAACTGATCACTGGAAGAATTCGCAGAAGAGGATAATGAAATAACGCTGTTTTGGCCATTTAAATTATTCTTTTCAAATGAGGCAAAGGGATCATTATAAAAAAAAAATACTTGTGTAACTTTAGAAGGGTCGAAATGTTACCCTGAAGGTATGAACGCCTAATCGGCTAACTAAATACCTCTATGTGGCGATTACTTGGCTAGAGCGTCTAAATACATTACCCACATAAACAGTGGTCCACGTCTAGAAATAAATGGGAGAAGATCACGCAATCGTTGGCTTGTTAAGCTCTCAAAGATCACTTATCCTGGCTTCAAAGGTTGTAAGAGCAATTATACGGAAACTAGAAGGATCGTTTACGGCCATTTTCGGAATTCGTGTGATGATTTCGAAATTAAAAGGAGTGCTGTTTTGGCTGAATATTTTTTTTTGCCAAGTGTGCAGTAACAAGATTAAAAGTCTGACACACCAAACTTAGCAAAAAAAGCCACTCACACACGAAAACATGTTTATTCTGATCTAGTAGGTACGAAAGGTTCTTCCGTCAGAAATTTCTCAGTATCCACCCGGTGGATATGTGTTCAATTAGACGGCAATAGACTCGCACCTATTACATGGAATTTAAACATAACGGACGGGATGTGGGTGTATTATAGACAAGCACACAGTTGCCTTACCCTCCGGGGATTCCAAGCGTGATGTTATGCTTTATATTACAAAACGAAACCTTCGTAGAAGCTTCTCTAGGTTTCATTTTATGTGGGCTGAATTCTGTCTGACCTTTGCATTTATTACGGGCACTAGTTTTCCACGGTCAAACGCTAATTCAGCCAGTAAAAAATTCAATATTCCAAGTTTACAAACAATTTTGAATGCTCAAGTTTTGCTTGTGACAGGTTTAACGCTACACCTGTGACTATGATTCAGGGTACGAACTGAAGTAGTTTCAGTTCACGTTTAACGAGTTCCATAATTCAAAGGGATGTTTTTTACTCGTGTTGGAGTGTATCCAACACTAATATCATAAGTATTTGGTGACAAAATATTTCCTTACGCTTCTACATTTTTATTTTTAGATTCTACCTTAATAAAGGTACGCACTCTTCAAGCATCGCTAGCAGTTTCGCTCACAAGGCTCCCCGCTGTACCGTGGTCACACAAGTGTCTTTTGAGTGTGCAAGCGAGGTGCTCGTGAGGTACAAGCGATCGCAGAGAAAACACATGAAAGAAATTGACCTCGAGTTGCGACGCGACAGTACTCACGCGAATTTTTAAATGTGGCGCACGCGCGACGTAAACCGTATCACCTGAGGTCGTGGATGAGGCGTAGAATCGTAAAATAAATAAAATGCTTGAGACACGATCGTAGATGAGCTGCTGTATATTACCGAGAGCACGGCATTAGTGTCGTGGACGTGCTTATTGGCACTTTACGATCGAAGCGCTTTATTCAACAGCGGGTGGCATCATATTAATTTTATTGGTCCATTGTTACAATGAGTAAATGTCGATGAGGGAAGTTTTGCCGCCGGTATTTTTTTACATTCATCAAGAATGCTGACGACCAATGACCTTTGTTGGATAAACACCTAAGTTTTTGTATTTTAATCTTTGAACAGTAAAAATAAGTCGAAAAGGTGTTTTCAGAAATGTATTATAACAATGGTTTTCTCCCAAAAAAATGCAGGTTCTGTTATACTTTACTTTATTTTTCTTATTCAAGTATTCTTGTTACCGACTGAAAATACAACTGAGAATACTAAATACGTACCGAAGTATTTTTTCAGCAAAAGTAAACGGCGGCGCTGAAAGGCCTGACTTATTATTTCGGCAAAATTTTGTGACGAGTTCCACCAAAAATACTGGCGGCACCGCAGTGTTTTTAAAAGTTTACGAGTTACCTACATTTTATATTTCAGAAAACATGTACGTTTTAGTTTAAAGTAGTGATTAACTGGAGTAAAGCTCAGATAACATTTTTAAAACTTTTTGAAATAACACATATCATTTTAAAACATAACACGATACATATAAATAATAAATAACATTTTTAAAGCTTGAATTCTACCTACTTACCTTACTATAGTTCAATTTAATAATTGATAATTGTTTTGCGAAATGGCAATAATTTTTATCAACCACCAAATCTTTCATCAAAACCTTTTTTTGAAGACGGCTAAAAAGATCTCAAACCGAAAGCCACAAATCACATCTAATATAAAATAAACGAATCGATTACGAAAAAACATGGCTCCTGTATTTTCAATTCGGATGAAAATGATTCGGCGATTATTTTCAGTCTCGCTGAATCGGATACGATCAACGCGCTGGGAAATGTTATCACTTTTACAGGATTATCAGTTTAACGTGCCGATTTTGTGTTGTCTATTTTTGAAAACATTTGTTAGCGATTAATATTACAGATCAGTTAACAATGTAATTCGTTTTTTTTTTAACTACTGCTGAATATATTCACTGATAAGTACGTATAAATTACTGGTGAAATGGTGATGTGGGTACTCGTAGGTATCACACATTCATCCCTGCCTAACCTCCGGGGAAATACTAGCAAGATTTTATGTTAGAATATTTTTTATAACATATTTGCTCGTAAAGGGACTCTTATTTCACCAATTTCAATATCGTATTGTATCTCATTACGTACTTGTGTTTCTTTTTAATAAGGTAAAACGCACGGTTTATCAATTTGCTCCGTCTAAAACGAACAGTACTTTTCTAAATCTTAGCAAAGAGTTTTTATGTCAGAAAAGTGGTCAACATTTTATGAATAAAATTAACTTTGGGAGATAAAATATATTAGATTCATTCATTAAAATTTAAATGAAGGTTGCCATGCTAATTATTTAAATTACTAATAATTTCTTTTGAAAGATTGAAGTTTAAGTGGTTCAAATCTCTCAAAAGATATTTGCTAAACAAAGGGGCGTGATTCCTCACACGTGCTACATCAAATTATGAATTCCGACACTGAATTACTTCAGCTCCACACAAATCCGAACTATGCGGTTTTCGCGAGAAGGTTACCGTACCAACAGCATTAAGTTACGACTTAATATTAAGCTTAACTAAGAAAACAGGAGACGAACCAGGTGTGATGTGAGAAATTTATTTAGAAACATTTTTTTTTTTTTTACTTTATTATTGCTACTGACTGTAGTTTATCCAAACATTTCTATCTAATGTTGCTTCCACACATACGTACCTACATTAGGGAGGACCTAATCGTAGGGTCGTTTTCCTTCACCACGCATCTTTCCAGAACTACTCAGATTTAAAAAAGAAAAAAAAAACATTGACAGCCCACGCCATTATTCGTTCTTTATTTAAATACTAGCTGTTGCCCACGGCTTGCGTTGTGCACGCTCGCGTTTTTGTCGGAAATTATCCCACAGGCACGTTAGCCTGTGACACTCGGGGATAATGAAGCTTCAAAATCGGTTCAGTAGATCCAGAGATTACCCCCTACATACAAACTTACAAACAAATTTTACCTTTTAAAAAATATTAGTATAGATGAGGTAACAAATAATACGTAATATTACAATATTTTATCATAATTACGTTGAGATTAAGATGTAATAGAAGAAAATTAAGATCGTGATAATCTGTAGAATAACTTGTTGGAGTCAATGAGGGAAAATTATGGAGAAAATAAAGTAAGAAGACACCCAGCGACCTGTCAGTTTTTATGCAACGTCTTATTATTTAAGCATTCAGATCATTACGCTTTAGGTTCCTTGTGATTATCTCATTCTCAACTCAAAAGATTGATACGTAATTACTGTTGAAACTGTATTCTACGATGTTATTTCTAATCTAAAGCTTACCTAGACACCATTGTTAGCAAGAAACTTGTATTTATGTTACCTATATTCGACCGTTTTCTTTCTTTATCGTGTGGTTAGTGCCTAGCCTGGTGTCAGAGTTTTTATGCCGGCCGCCTCAGACTTGGCTTTACATGCCTTCAAGAAATATTTCTCAGACATGCTGGTTTCCTCTCGATGTTTTCCTTCACCGAAGCAAGTGATAATTATACATCTATAATAAAAATCAATGAGCGTGTCTTTTTTTTTCGGATGGGAATTCATCAAATAACCCCTCCCGCTCTAGGCTGAACAGGAGGGAGTGTCAGACTTTTACTGACTAAAACCCATCCATGTTCCTTCTTTTGCCCTTTGTGTTCCAGGGCCGCGGTATCTCGTTCGAACAGTCCCGTAACCCCGACAGGCATCGGTCCTTTCAGACGCCTTCTCATTTGCTGACATCCCTCTGAGGCTCGCGTGGAACACGAACGCGCCGTCGACACGGCCTGTCGTCACAAGACGGAAGAACGGCGAGCTAACCCATAGCTCACCGTCCATAGGCCCGTGCCTACGGTGGCCCCCGACGCCCGGTGCGTCTCCCGCGGCGGCTGGGACGTGAGGTTCTCTCCCTCTCACGTTCCGCCACCTCCTTCGCTAGCGTGACTGCTTCGCAGAAGGAGGTGACGGCGTCCCATTCCGTCTCGCTCCGGAACATGGATTGAACCAGGGCTGGACGCGAGAGGTCGCCGCCGAGAGGAGCGTGCCTTGCGTTCGGACTCCAGACCTATGACTTTGCAGTCTGACGGTCACAACCCTAGGCTGTCACTGCTATTCGACCTTCAATAATGTAAATAGGATAAAAGGTTCAAAAGAAAATGCTTAATGAAATAAAAAAGAAACCAAATACTCTTATCTCGTGATACATTCGCATTTAAAACCGGATAAAACACGTGTTTGAGCTCCTAACCAGCACCCAACGATTACACCTGATGATTATCCACATAAAACGAAAGGGTCCCGTATTTCCCGGCGTCGGTACCGCTTTCACACCGATACCAATGTTATCTCTATTTGTGCGAATACGACCGACGAAGGCAATTCTTTTGTTATTACACTGACATCAGTCCCGTACTAATTGTTGGAAAAACATTCGACTAAAACAAATGAAGCTCATTGTTATTTGAACGAATAACATTTCAAACATAAAGCATCCATCCTAAAACTTTTTGTACATGAAAATATGATCAAAGCTTAAAGGCCGGAATTATAAAACGGTTGTAAATGCTACTCTTGGCTAGGAAGTACCGAGGAAGCCATCCAAACATAAAATAAATTGTACTCAACTTTTGAACTTGTGCCAGTTTTTAAACTTTAACTCAAAGAGTTGCTGTAAAATTGTATACGGTCAATACCCTTTACGTTTTCGTATAATACGCTAACATTAAAGTTTTAACAAAACATTGCCCATACTTCGAAAACATAATGAACCATTATTGAAGCATTACAGTTCAGTTCATCGTTAAAGAAGAAAAGATAGGGACTTCAAGGTAGCTACTGAAGTAACACAATGTTGACATTAGCCCGTATTTAAGTTTACGTAAGATCATTAATTAACGGTTCATTAAGGTTTATTAGTGCGGGTAAGCGATAAAATACACTGATGTGGGCGTAAAGGTTTTAGGAGAAATGTGTCAAAAAAATTACAGCATTAACCTTCTGGAGGTTTTCAACCTTACCTAAAACAAAAGAGAGGAAAATCTGTTCTGACAAGAAATAATTCTATTTTACAGAGCAATCAAATATCTCCAAACTCGGGCTGACGTTGACATAGCTTTATAATGAAATCACAATCTAGTGATTAAGTTATTCGCGTGATTTTATAATCTCAGTTTATTCTGCGTTTTGAAAATGTTAGATAAATATCTAATATTGGATCAACCAAGAATTTTCGCAAAAGCAGAATTTAATTAGAAATTATTGACTTTAGCAGTATTTTATTAGGCTAGTCTAACTAACGTATGTAATCAACTGAATTGAAAGATACATTAGGTCAATGTGCGGCCATCCTGTAGTTTCTTAAAGCACAAAAATACCAGACTTTTAGTCAGCTAGAGAAATCCATCCTACTAATATTATAAATGCGAAAGTTTGTGAGGATGGATGGCTGGATGGATGGATGTTTGTTACTCTTTCACGCTAAAACTACTGAACGGATTTAGATCAAATTTGGTTTTTAACCTGGATTAGCACTTAAGATACATTTTATCCCCATAGGATAAAATGTATCTTAAGTGCTAAGTAAGTGTAAGATCCCATGGGACTATTACCGATCTCACTCATTATTTCACGCGGGTGAAGCCGTGGGCATAAGCTAGTAAAATATGCGTGATTTACATTTGATATTTTATTTGTCTCTAAAATTGAATTCCAGATTTTGCCCAATCAAATAAATATTTTTTTTTATGAGAATCTTTTTTTTATTTAATTTATTTGTATCAATCGACTTTGGATCATACAATTATCTAAATTATTTAAAAATTATTATAAATGAAAATTTTAAAAGTTACATTTAAGATGATTTTAGTCAATTTTTATGTACAGGCAATGGCTATGCACAGTTAGCAATTACACAAACAAAAACCATCCTTAATTTCTTCTAAAACCTCCGTATTTTCTCAAAACATTATTTTCGGCTTAGAATTCATTTTTTTTTTCAATTATTTTTCTTTAGCCATTGCGAAATGTTAAATCACTTTTACATAGACATTAAAGATCAAAACCATAATGTTAGTTCCCTTCCACTTCCCGTGAAAGTATAGAACCTATATTTTATTTACCTAAATACTAAGAATCCAGTCTGACATAGGTCAGTTCACTTTGATATAGTTTCAGGCGTACTAACGTGACGGATGTATCCAGTCATAGATAGTTGGATTATTAGGGCTCACTCCTGACCGAGTTCTACAAACCACTGCGAAGCGCTACCAAGATATTTGGCAGTCTAAACGATTTGACTCGATCGATACGTTGGTTTATTACGATTTACTGAGAACTTGAAATTCAGTAGCTCTGCGTAAATTTTACATTGAATTAAATTAGATAACCTTTTGAAATTGCTTGAGTGAATTTAGGAATTTTCAATAAAGACTGGTTATTAAATCATCCGTAGTAATGAATTTACTGTAGTTCAAGGATATTATCGTCCTTTACTGCGCACTCTGGGTAACCAACCTGACGAACTATAATATTTTTACCTCCGTACGAGCTATACTCGTACTACCTACAGGTTGTGTCTAAATTTCCATAATGTTTTTAGACAGTGGATTTACACTGACGAGTAGTATACAGGGTGCAACAAGACCCTTCACGAAGCCGTCAACCAAGCATTCTGTACATAAAACTAAGTAACTCTACGCAAAAATTATTGCTGGGAAACGACTTTTTTTGGGGGTGAAAAATCACGTTTTACGGTAGGACTCAATGTAACGCACTCAAAACATTGTGCTGATGGATGCATTGAATAGTACGCGGGTCGTGGAGGTGTTTAAAGTAAAAATCTTACATTAAAAACATGGATTTAAGAAAAAACCTGTGAAAAAGTTGGATCTTTGACCCCCAATATCTCCGTAACTAGAAAGTTCCCAGGTATGGTCTAGAAGAAAAAAAATATCGCAATGACGGGGAGAACAAGTGGCTTTCGGCTTCGTTAAGGGTTTTGTTACACCCTTTAAGTAGTGGTTTAATATCATTAAGTATCTAATACAATACAATCATCCTTTTAATTCCTTTGTTTCCAGTCACTGGCTGCATTACTTTCTTATAACATTACCGAATGCGTCACCACTAGCCAGTTTCATTCAACCAAGTTTTAATAAGTTTAGTCTACGGACAAAGACTAAGAAATAACAGTAGTTTTCGTGTTTTTTTTTTTTTTTATCTGAGCTCAGGTTTGTTATCGCGGGGGTACATCCATTAGATAAGCGAGTTAATCACCTTTCATGCCCTCAGGGAGAAATGGGGCTCCTTAATCTTTTTATCAAGTGCGAAAACTGATTTTGAATTATGAAGAAGTTTTTACGGACGTAAAAAAATCAAATTAGGGCTAATTTGAAAGAAGAAAAATAAACAGGAATTTGTAAAAATGTCTCGTTCATGAAAAAAGGATGTGTGCCTATAGTTTTTCTATTTCTACAAATTGAACCAGTTGCGTCAGCAACTCCACTACGCCAGTTTGAAAACATATTATGTACCTTAAAGGTTCAAGAAACACTAAGAGACAAATTTTCGTAAGTCCTAAGAGTGGGTACAAAGTGGTGTTGAAGTTTGTATGCGAACTAAGTCGTAGGCTACAAGTAGTTCCTGTAAGGACACGGTTATATAGTATTCCACCTATACTAGTTTGAAATACCTTAGACAGTACAGTAATGAGCTTTCCTGTCACGTCGCCTCAGAGGCCCAACATTCATTTGGTTCACAGATCGTTCATTTCATTCATTTCGTTCGCTTCGAGCTACTATTATCCTGGAGATTTGCTTTGGAATGCTAGACTAAAACAATGACCGAGTTCGCTTTATCTAGGGATTTTGAAGCAACATAAAGTCGAAATGTTGTGTTGTGAATATAAATGATTTAGTTACATATCTTTTCTTTAAGGAACTGTGATTAGACTTGCCTCTTTGTTCTCAGTATGCTCATTTACAAGTAAATCATTTTCACAGAAGTAACTAGGGAATTTCATTTTCATGAAAGTTTATTTTGATCATATTGTGTTATTGAATATATTCTATGTTCAGCGTTGTTATATTTTATCATTTGGAAAATTGTGTACGTAACGCAAGATACTACTTTTAATACAGAATTCGAAGTTCGGAGAATTGTTCGTTTCGCCTTTGACAAAATAATCCAACGAACATCGTAAAAAATACGCCGAATATTTAAAAATGGCAAGTTATATTTTTTTTAAATATTGAAACCCAGAAACGCCGTACAGAAACCTTTTTATGTTCGAAAACTAGCAGAATGGATGGTATTATTTCTGTGAAAATTAGATTTTCTCGGTAAGTGGGAAACGTTGTTTAATTAAGTATTATGATCCTGTGATCGGAAAGTTGTGGAGGCGGAGAACTGCAAGCGACTTTGATGAGCTATCAACGTCAAAGAGTAAATTAATCGTTATTATCAATTTATATCGACTTGAAAGTTAAATTCGGCTGAATTTTCATTGATATTGATGATGAAAATGAACTTTTAGCAAGTTTTTCTTTGTTTTTTCAAGTCAGAAAGATTGACACTATTTGAAAAAAGTTGTTGTGCAATCGTAATAAGAATGGGATGGGTCCTTTCGGCAATATTGTGAACTTTTTAATAGAGCCGTGTTGGGTAAGAATTGTATAGATGTAGGTAGATATATAAGGTCCCATTAAAATAGGTGGACAAATTTTAACAGCTTTCAGTACAAAACGCGTTCAGCGTTCAGTCTAACCAATGATATTTAAGCAAAAAAACACTGATTAAAGTGATTTTATTTTGACATAATGGATGTGTTTATTCTATAGTGCCGCCGGCAATTTATTATTATAAGTCAAAATAAAATCACTTTAATCAGTGTTTTTTTTGCTTAAATATCATTGGTTAGACGTACTGAACGCTGTGTTAAAATTTGTCCACCTATTTTAATAGGACCTTATATATAGTTCGGAATCCCCAAAGCGAAGTTAAGACGGCCCCAGTCTAGATTAGTCCTATTCATATTTCCATTGAAGCAAGTTGAAGTTATACGTTTTCTTTTTAAATGAATTTCCACAATAAAAAAGTACTATGTAAATGCATTGTCATTAACAAGGAATGCTAAGGGATTGACAAATGAAACTAAGATACGCAGCACACTGATTTATAAGCATGAACAAATAAAAAATAGACAAATGATTTCCCTCCACCTATTCTTCGTAAAACGTTTTCCCTTTTACATTCCGGTGACGTTTCGAAAAAAGCCTCTTCAAAGGAACTCGACGTCAAAGTACGCACAAAACATTTTTGCCTCTACTTTAACAAACCTCTCTTTTTGTACAATTTTGTTTCACGTCTGACTTTGGACTTGAAAGCGTCCCCTGGTGGTAAATTGGACTAACTAAGGGTTACGATCATCCAACAGACACGTCGCAACTAAAGCATTGAATGTGAAATCCTGAACAATGTGTCAATTTAAACCGATTTCTTGTAGTAATCCGCAGCTCTTGCTTTACAAAGGGAAATAAAAATTGGCAGCACAATAATGATATAATTTATAATTTGGATATACCGCGCTCACTGACGGTCGTTTTCAACTTTATTGCTCAGGGTATAAAGGTGAAAAGTGTTCGACCGTACCTACTGTTGTAATAAAAGAGGTTTTAGGTAGTAAGGTTCTACTTCTAGTCTGCATGTAGTAAACAATATCTTAAGTTCAAGTTGAAGGTAAATTAAATACACTATGTTTTGCGTATTTATAAGATCAAGACTATACAATGCAAATTAGTTTGGAGCAAAATAAACGTATTTATGTAAACTAGTATTAGGGGGTATTTTAACTATTCAACAAACACCGAAGTTAATTAAAGCACATGATTAACTAAAACAATGTTCGCTGATCAAATAAGCTGGCTTAGTCTGCTATAAATACAGTCTATTGAATCCAAAAGCGATGCAGATAAATATTCTGTGAAAGCGAGGGAAATTATTACAACTTGACAGATCTATCAATTTTTAACAATCGTTTTGTTTAATGCACGTTATACTAGGGTTACCGTTTCTAACAAAAAGTCCAGACTTTGCAACGAAGTCTAGATACTTTACTTTTAATAAAAAACTAGCACTACGCCCGCGATTTCGTCCACGAAAATTGTAATAGCTGGTATAATATGCATGATATAAATATAATTTAAAGCCGGTAGCACTCACGAATAATGTAGCTTTCTGCCAGTGAAAGAATTTTTAGAATTGGATCGTTTGTTCCGGAGATTACCCCCTACATACAAACTTACAAACAAATTTTACCTCTTTATAATATTAGTTTAGATAAATCATTTATTCTGGACCAAACATTTTCTACATTTTAATCTATCTTTCTTCGTTACCTAATTATTAAAATTGATCGAATTTCTAAAAAAAAAAACCTATATTCGACAAATCCGGACAAATGAAAAAGCTGGCAAAGAACCCAAGGGCCGGACACGACCGAACAAATATGGCCGGATGGTTACCCTATTAGACTTTTTTATATTATGCTCCATGTGTTGTATCAAATAGCAGTTTATTGCAAAAAAGTAACTTAACTTGTGTACTTATTTGAAAATAAAAATAAGAGCCAGACTATGTAATGTTGTGGAATAATGATCCATAAAACTTATTCTTTTATGAAGGGCGTGCTTATATCAAATTATTGTTCCATATAAGCAGAAACTTATATTATCGTCTGGAGAAATTTGTATGGACGGACATTTTGACTCAGTAGTCAGACAAGACTGAGATAGTGTAGTAAGAAAATATATTTTGGGGAACTGTGTAACGTAAACTGAGATATTTTAAACAAAAAATCACGTAAAAGCTGCATTGAAATTCTAAATTAAATCTTTTGAAGAATATATGAAAACATAGCTAGAAGAAATTGAGACAAATTTTAAAATAATAAAGCCATCTTTTAGAATCATGCAAACGACCGTAAATCTATTTTATCTTTTAATTCATGCATGAAATGACATTGTGCGGTGTAGTATGTTGCAGTAACGTTATCATATACAACACGGCCTCAGGGAATAACCTCGAAAAAGTATCGCCCAAGTTCACGACACTTGTTTTCTTTTTAGAAGGTTTTTCACAGAATATTCTCACAGAATACTCTCTTAGTTTTTGAGAGAACTTTTAAATGAATATCTTACTGGTTAGTTAAGAAATTCCCAAACATGGCATCATTAATTCATACATCAGTAGGAATAGCTGATTATATGGCTGCGTTTATATGTTTTTCGAGCGCAACTCGCTAAATTATTAAGAAGAATTGTGAATCTTCCAGAAAAAATATTTACTCATCTATTATGATCACAAAAGGTCAGCCTTTGCTGTTGTTTTATAAATAACACCTTATTTCGTCGAAGCTAAAGCCTAGTCTTCTAATTAATGTTTGAAGGGCACGTAGACATCTTATTTAACTATAGTACTTTATGTAGGCACATGACATATATGTATATCTATATATGGGTATGATTGTGTACTGTTATCAATGTTATCTGCCGTCGAAGATAGTGATAAAGCCTATAGCGTTCGGTGGCTCTCCATACAACCTAACAAAAACAAGCTTTGATATTTTTGGTTATAAATCAAAGTAAGGTGACATTGATCAAAAATAGTAGAACACTGGTGTGCAATAAAAATGAATCACCTAGATAGTAGCTAGCTCCGATATACTCGTACCTACTACATACCTGAATAGTTTTTCTATCTCTGAGAAATGAAGACGAAAAGAAGTTATCGTCCGTACTAGTGTTATTCGACAGTATACCCACTGGTTTTTAATTGGCAACAATAAGTAAGCATGTCGTATCTTAGGAACTTTTAATGAGAACATGTAATTATGGTAACTTTATTCAATAGAACACGCTACCTCGTCCCTGGTTCGCTCGGGCGCAGAGATTTGGAAATCATGTCGAAAGATGATGGCAAAAACCGTTTAGATATTAATTTCTTTGTGTAGTTAAGCAGATCCAAGCAGATAGGCACGAAGTGCGAACTTTGTTTTAAACTACGTAGGTAGATATAGATCCAGTTTAGTCACCCGTTTAATCATATTTCTAGATACCCAGTCAACCAGTTGTCATAGTATCTGATTTGAATGATGTTACAGGCCTGCAAAGTAATAAACCTACAGGAAATAAACAAGAACACCGTCGATACAAAAACAAGATTAAATAACTTCTCTATTTACTATAGCTATCGATTACCTACATAAGCGACAATAGAAAATATTAAATACTTTTGGTACCACCCTCTATCAGGTTGACCGACCCTGAGAGATTTAAATACGTCTGGCGAGTAATAGCTATAATATTCATAATTTATGGCGTCCATTGCTCCGCCACACCTCTCATGCAATAACCGAGAACATGGTTCAATTACTTATTTTTATAAATGGCTATTGTATGTCGGGCGATAGCCGAGAAACCCCTTTACCCCTTATCGTGTTTTCTAAATCCGATAGTTGTTACGGCATTTAAGAGGCGCCCTAACACATTATGTAAGTAGGACTCGAAACTTTACTCAGAAAGGGAAAAAAAGAGAAAAGTAATAAATACAGCACTTTATGCGCGATAAGGAAAATGGGCATACGGCGTGCCTGATATGGAGTGACATTCGGTAAACAAAGTAGTGTGGACATTTTGTTTATGCTTACGATGATGGCGGCGTTATATAAACATATTATTTTCAAACAAATATATAAGTACGTTTACAACGAAACAAAGAAATCTAACCCACCATATCGGCCAGGATGAGGTACGAAAATGTTATAATTTCGGTTCAATGGGTTAGTGTCGAACTACCCGCATACTGAAAGGGAGTACGTCGTTGACGCCGCGTTTTATACACACATAAAACGGATAGTTTCCATGTATAAAGCGCTGACGCATTATGTATTGTATGCGAAAGGTTCGTGCCAGGTCAAACGGCTTCGTATACCCTTCATAAAAATAAACTGAACGTCTATATAGCTGTATATTGCGCCCCTTTTCAAAACAAATAGACCAGCGATAAATTTTATCAAATAAAGTCGCAGAGGCAAATTTTTACTAAGAAAAAAGCAATACTCTTGAGGCTACTGATCAAATTGATACAAATCTTGTTAGGCCGTCTCGGAATGCGATAAAATTGACTTGTTAAGTCGATGCAGATGCAAAATGCGCACCGCAAGGATTTTGTTCGAAAATTTATTCAAATCAGACGAAATAAAACTGGTTTTAGATATTCTAGAATCTTATTCGAGACTAAAGATTTTCTTCTTATCGGATATATTCGAAATTTGAAAAGATATTCTGTCTGTTCAGCTTTTCCGTTAGAGGTTTTAATTTTTCGGAGATAGTTATAGAAGAAGTTTCATTGCGTTGAAGCTAAATTGAGATCTCGGAGAAACGTAATGCAACGGGATTAACTATGCAGCTACTTGCATTTTTTAAATGTTTTTTTCCCGACTGTGTTTTAGAAGAGTACTTAATTAATATAAATTTAAATTATTAAAAATGTTGATGTTTACAGTTAAGTGCAAATTGGAAAACTAATGTCATTCTTCAGTAGTTTTATTTTATGTTACCTTGTAATTTTTATAATTATGCATGTAATATTATGTTAGATATCATTTAATTGTGCCCCGGTCTGTCAACCACAAGTGAATAAACGATTGGTAGTTATTAGGGTTCCGTACCCGAAGGGTTACCAACGAGACTTTATTACTAAGCCACCGCTGTCCGTCCATCACCGCACCGCACACAGACAGACGGTGCGGGCTGCATCTCATGATCCGTAATAGGTAGACAGTTGAAATTTTCACAGACTGTGTGAAATACACACTCTCTCTGTTGCCGCTATAACAATAAATAATAAAAAATCATTAAGAATTAAAGGGGCTCTTCTACTACTATGGTACGGAACCCTTCATTTATTTATGCTGTTTTGGCTTCCGTATGTTTTTTCACGGGTGATCACTGAAAACCAGCGCTGTGCCGTGGGTCCCCCATAGCACAGCATCATGCTGAGTGGTAACCTGCTTGTCGCAGTCACGACGTGCAAGCTGCGAACGTCTTTTTTTATTTATTTATGCTTTGTATGTTTATTGTTATTTTTTTTTGTTTTTTTTTTTTTTTATCAATTTGTACGATGCACGTCATGTCCCTGCGACAAATAAATATGTTTTTCTTTCTTTCTTTTCATGCGCGCACTTGGCCGGTATTAAAGTATGGGTTCAAGCAAAACTAGCCTGTGACAGTTTTTATTATTTCCATCCATTCCATTTATTATAGATACTCTTTTAATTTAGCCATACTTATAAATATTTTATCCAAAAACAAAAATGCTTTTCCTTTTTTTATTAAATTTTTACTTTATCTTATTATAATTTACCCTTATAATGTATTTTAATGCTTTGAAACTGTTACCGAATGAACAGGATATTTTTTTTAGTTTATGCTCTTCATGCCTATTCGGCTTATTTTTAATTCGGAAAGTCCCAAAACCTTTTAGCTATATTATTTATAGTTTCCAAGTGTAGTTCATAATTTTCATGAACTGAGGTTGGCTACCCTATATTTACTTGCTTCTGTTTATTATCGGCCGAGATAACCACTTCAAATACCTATGCTTAAATATTTAAATAAGTGTATCCTTGCACCGTTTACAAAAAATCACATCCTGTTCCGTCACGATCTTATCGGAATATTCATTGTAGAGATGAAGTCGAGCCGAAGGTAAATTGCAGAAAATTGCCTTCCCTTTTCTAAGATAACGAGTTCCCTGAAAGTGAGGCTTGTTGTATGAACGTAACGCATTTTGCGAACGATAAGCGATAAGAAAGTTATTAATGTTTCGCGCAAACACGGCGCTTATTTTAATATTTTATCAGCGATACAAAGTGGGCGAATACGTACATTAGATTATCTTAAACATACTTAAACAAGAGCTATAACAAATGCTCTGTTATAGTATACATTAACTTTTATCAAACGTTTCATATAAAAGGTTGTGTGCTCATCTTGCTGAATAACATGACCTTTTGGTCCTAATTGGCAGCGTCATATTGTAATAATGTTTTGTGAGTTTACGTAGCAAACCCAAACAAAACAGCTACGAGGCGCTACGAGACGCGCCCGTCTTCGTAGACGCTGCTACGAAGTTAGCCAAAGCTACGAATATTTTTGATGAAGAATTAAATCTTACTAAGTTGTAATTTTGTATTTATTATATTTTATTATAATAAAAATTAAAGTATGATTAAAGTATATGATCACCTGTGGGGTCTCCTCTCCTCCTCATGATCCTCTTTCATAAACGATGGCTGCAGACTGAATCTGCGCCTGAACTGGTGGCGACCCTTCATATTGGCAGTCGTTAATTCACTTAGCACATACTAGGTACAGTTCGGGTAGTTGAGAGCACAATGTGGAGTGCATGCGGGGGCGCGAGGCGAGGCGCGGCACGTGCGCGGCTCGGGACGGTCGCAGGACGAGTGGCGCTGCCCGCCTGCCCGGCCACCGCACGCCAGCACACGACCCCACCAATATTTCGGAACCAATATATTGAAAATATACCACTCACCTATTTATTTACCTGAAAACCAAAATTAAAAATTACTGCTATCATTAAAGTATTATGAACCTGATGAGACAGCGCGGTCTTTTTAAACCTATTCTTCAACTTATTTTCAATTAACAACAGAAACATTAAAAAGGTTATAATATAGACCAAATTGGTTTTTTAAATGCACAAAAAAAAGTACTTCAAATATTAAATCGTCGTTAAATACGAATAAATATTTATGTTAGCTATTTGGATAAAGGCCGAATCAAAATTGGAATGAATTGCTATAAAGCGAATCGATCCCGCCGAAACGATAGCATTCAGCCAATCAATATGCAATAAACGAAACATCAGAGCGTCGCGTGATACTACGATAAAGGGATAACTGGCTCTATTTAATTCTGCTCGCAAAAAAACTAAAAGCTTGTAATATACGCGGTTTAATTAGCATTGTTTTACTTTGACAGGTCCGCTCTGCTCTCAGCTTTGATATTTTTACTTTTACAAAAGACTTCACCGATTCTTCGCATTGTCACGAAGAAAAACGTAAGTACCTAAGACAATACCTGTAGAGGCGGTAGATACGTACAGGCGCGCCTGTTGCTGCGCCCGCCTACCCTACAGTAAGTGGATAAAGTGTTCCGTGTTTTCCCAAACTTTCTCTCAGAGACATTGTGACTTGAGTGAAAGAACATCGACACGAAACATGTTACCGAATATATTACACATATATACACACTATACACAGCCCCTCCTATTGTCATCAGTAGATGGGATTTTTATTGCAAAGTTCCAAACGCATGGGCATCATAATAGAAAAGAAATAAATCTTCTATGAGTGCGTGCGCGTGATGAAAATACTTACGAAGTAATATAAGGAATGCTATCAAATCGTACCTTCGCAAATTGCTGTGTCGGCGGCAGATTCTGACAGTTTTATATCAATAATTGATTTATTACATAAAAGCTTATGTATTCAAATAATTATAGAATGAATCAAGAATTAATCTGGTAAGATTTTGTTTTGTATTCATCACGAGTAATTTCATGTGTCGCCGGTTTCGTAATAGGTATGTTAAAATCCCTGTGTCGAAAAAATAAGAAAAATGAAAGATATATTTTTGTTAAGAGCCTACCGTTTTCACGCTTATGAACAATTTCTTGTTTCACTTTCAGGGTTCTGTGGGCCATAAATATTATTTATTTAGAACCGCTATGGTTCATGTTCATATTTAGGTATCATTATAGTCATTTGAGCACAGAATATCTGCTGTCAAAATGTTAAAGCCGTTATATCAATACAAAATGAATGTGTCTGTGAATCCAATCGATATAAGAGTGGTCAAAACGACATATGGGACCACTGGGACTTTTAAAATGAGAGTTGATATTGGCCCTAGTATTATCAGGGCCCGCGCGTTCCTCGTTATCCCTCTAGAATAGCGAACCTTTCTCCAAATCTAAAAAAGTAGCCTTAACAATGAAAAATCGATATCTTCCTACATAGACATGATACCTCCACTCAAAATTCACAACACAATCGTGTTAGACTCACGACAAGATTGCCATATTTTTTTGTTACGTTAACACTTCGATCATAGATCAATGCGTTTACAAATAAAATATGTATAATTACAAGACAGCAATTTTCGTCTGTTTTATTTAGAGGAGCACTTAAAATAATGATGTTTTTCCCCCAAAAGTCCATCAGGACTCGTCCCGTTTATTTGATCTTAACGAGGACTTTTCAACTTGAAGGCGTGGGACTTAACATTTAAGATTTTTTCATTCCGCCCGCTTAAATAAATGTGAAGATATTCGCTAAGGTCACGTTTCTACCGACGACTAAGCCACAGACATTTTAAATGTTACTTCGAGTAGTGTGATCCGTCACAATATAAAGGTCAAGCAGCACAATGTTGACGAGTAACTAAATAATGTTTTACTAAATCAAAGTCCGACGTGAGCCTAAACAAACAATTAAAACGCTCGCTTATGTGAAGGTGTTGTCAAACAGGACTTGATGAAACAAGTGAATTAGGGTGTCTTCCGCAAGTGGTCGTATGAAGACGCAGGGGTGAGGCGCCGGAGGCCCGGGAATTGCAAATTAGGCCCCTGCGGAGACTGGGAGGGGGAGGGACGGGGGAGACGCCCTGCTCAGGCCGGCGCGAAAAATAGCGCTCAACAAGTGAGGCACTAACCCTTTGTGACCACAGACACGGAACAGATATTGCTATGATATAACAACATACAATTTTATGTAACTAGGCCTGCTTCCACGGCAGTTCATTTGTGCGCGAAAAATACGAGTGTAGTTGAAATTGTTGGCAGTTCTGACAGCAATTGAAAGTCAAATACAGTGTGATTTATTCCCGTGTTTACCTTTAATTTTATTTATCAATTCATCGAACAGCCGCTGGCTGCGACGCTGGAGCAATTTAATATGCTATGATCACATAGTTCGAATATGAAAATTCTAAGAAAAGCATGCGAGGTTATTGGAGTTCTAGCAACCTTCATACGTGAAGCTATAAGTAAACTTTTATTTAGCTTGCTGCTTGTTACCTCTCCTTACAACCGAAGTGCCAAACTTAGTTAATAGGATCCGTCGCTATTAAACTACATTAGGTAATCATTAAGTAAGTTTGTTAATTATAGCTAGAAGTATTTTGAATAGCTGTGTGTTGAAGTTCGTTGTCTTATTAGTTAGACGGTTTTCGCTGTCTTTTTAACCGACTTTCTTCAAAAAGGAGATGGTTGTCAATTCGGGTGTATTTTTTTATTTTTTATGTTTGTTACCTCATAACTCCGTCATTTGTTAACCGGTTTAAAAAAATCTTTTTTCATCTGAAAGGATATGCTTCCCGATTGATCCCATAGAATTTTCATCAAAATCCGTTTTAGGAATTTGGTTGTTTTCCTCACGTTAATTGTCACATCACGCGAAGTCGCGTGAAGGCGCTTTGATGTACATCACGCGACGTCGCGTGATGGTGCCTCAATTATTTACAAGCCATGAAATAACGGCCGCAGCGTATTGGGTTCTGGTATTTGTTTTATTCCCCCTAGGGAAAGACATTCAAGGAATTTTTATTTTGGCTATCGAGGTAAGTTCAGCATTTTGACTTGGCAATGAATGTTGGCAATACGTATCAACGCACAGGCCAAATCCTTAAGGCTATAAAATTGAAATTTCGCACACGTATTCCTCATATGACGGAGGCATCCACTAAGGAAGGATTTTTGGGAATTCCACCCGTAAAGGGGTAAAATAGGGGATGGAAGTTTAAATGAAAGTTCGTCAGTTTTGAAGTTAGGATCTTCAAATTTTGTGTTTAGGCTGACGATTGAAAATTAATTTATACGTGTCTCAGTGTTTTTGATAATTCTACCCCCGAAGGGTTAAAAAGGGGGATGAAGGTATGTAACTATGTTTGTTCGGGTGGCAGCTAGCAGCAGATATCTTCAACCGATTGAGCTGAAATTTTGCACACAACTTTGGTTCTGGTGACAATACACTTTTTTGACAGACATTCCTTAAGAAGCCAGGATCGTCTCCTCAAGAGAGTACTCTTCAACGGTTAGTAGCACGGACACGAAATTTTGTATACGCGTTCAAGATTGATAGATAAAGATGATGACCTCATCCTGCAGCCAGGATCGTCTTCTCATGAAGGAACACCTAAACGGTAACTAGCGTGGACCCAAAATTTTGTGTACACGTTCAATTTAGATACATAAATCCAAAAATCTCCGTATTAAGTACGTTCCCGTCGGGTGTTTTTCGACATTCACGCGGCCGCAGCGTATTGGGTTCTGGTATTTGGTTTATGCCACTAGGGAAGACATTCAACGATTTTTTATTTTGCCCATCTAGGTTTGTTCAGCATTTTGACTCGGAAATGAACGTGTTAATACGTATTATGACATGAATAACTTCTAGTTACAATGTAAAAATAAACAACTAAAAAGGGTAAAATAAAAAACTTTCTGCGAAAAAAGAACCGACTTCCAAGAAAACACTAAAAACGTATAAAATAACTTGACTTTCAGAAGTCGGTGGCAAAAAGTCAATGAAACAAACAAGGACACCGACTTCCGAAAGTCAAGTTATTTTATACATTTTTAGTGTTTTTTTGGAAGTCGGATTTTTTTCACAGAAAGTGTTTTTTTTTTAATTTATTCTATCGCAAGTTAAAAGTCTTGCCAGAAAACTATTAAACAATTTTTATTGTTCAAACCCAATTTTCTAATCACAACCCTGTTCTTATAAATATTCCTATTCTGATAAAAATGAAATCGCAACATAGAAATATTTTCAATGTAACTTCTGAAGTTATTTTGATATTTCTATTTAAAGCTTGCAATGCGACGGTAAGCTCAGTACGAAGTATCTATTACGTACATATATACATTCTAAGGAGGTTTTATAAAGAAGATGTGGTCACACCTCCTTAGATAGCATCACGGGCTTCGTCAGTAATCTCTTCTTGTAGTAGATACCAAAAGGATGGCAGTACTGGCCATCCCTTTTTGTATATGCAGCAGTAAGGGGAAAAATGTATATAAGAAAGACAAAGTGGTCACAAGTACGCACCCCTAATAAATTACAAAAAACGCCATCCCGGTATCATCGTGATTCCAGTTTTTATTTCTTTCTTCTAGTAAAAGTAACATCGTTTTATATTTTTTTATTACTTTCCCAAAACTCATTACAGCTTTTGTAATTAAGAAACTTTGGTATTCATTGGAGTCGCGTTAAAAGTATAGCTACGCAGAAAAACACAAATAATTTTCATTTGATCTTGTCGGAGAAAATTGAAACTTTTATGGGATGCTATTTATTCATGTACCTGTGTATAAAGCTGGACAATTGAACACTACCGTCCACCTTTTCTGTTTTACCTTTATTAGTAAAACAGGTCACATAATTCTAAGACTGTTCTCTATGATAGGTATAGATACTAAAATAAGTAATGTCACAGATATTCGAATACTTTCCCATTCCAATCGTATAAGAATTTTAGGAACGCGTGCTCGAGACGCCGCGTTCGGAATCCGAGTTTAATCAGAATAAGTTCTCAAACAAGTAAACTAAGGGGAAGGGCGTGAGATGCGTTCAGAAACCACATACCGATGTGGTGTTAAATCACACACGAAAGGGGAAATGCCTTAAAAGATTTATGCTCCCCGTATGAGTAAGCGCGATATGAGTTGCTATAAATAAAATTGGTACAAGAGGAAAACTTTGTGAAAGGCATGATGTATGCTGAAAGTTTAGTATAGTAAAGCCTGACAAAGTGATTACTATGCATGTTTTTAAGCGTTACGAACAGTGGAACGATCGTTTTTAGAGGATTATAGGAGACAAATGCAAGCCCGGAAAACTTTTTTTCAGCACTGCTCATCGCTACTTTTATACAGTATATTTTTATCTTCTAGTTGTTATCCCATTTATTTTTCTCATTTCCTCGTATCGTTATATCTATATCCATTTATCTAATCGCAACCTGTGAGTCACCGAAAGATGCCTAGATTGCATGGTGTTAGATAGTTACTTACTTTCTTATAACCTTCAAGCCTTTCATACATTCTCTATCAGTACTCTTTTTCTCTAGATTTTTCTCTTCATTACTGTCAACATATTGATGCTAGTCAACAAATATCGGATTTCAAAATAAACTCGTATCGAAATAATAATTAAAAAAGCGTATTCCAAGTATTTTCAATTAACTGCAGCAACAAAGATAATTACACTTGTTAAGATTTTAAGAAAAGAAAAAGTTTCCTGTTTATAAACAGAGAGAAGATGAAATTCACGGTATCCTTCCAAGAATCGCAGAAATTCAATAATGTTCTGTGTTCTTGGTACAGTGACTAAGGATTAGCTGGAAGCAAATGAAAACAATGTAACTTTGAAACAATAAGGAGCTCCAGGAAGGGCCTGTCTGACAGAATGAAGTTCTTAGTAAATTGATTATAATGTTACATAAATGACTCTTCTGTAAGTTCCTTTATAAGGAAGAAAAACAAACTTAAAGCAATGATCAACAGACTCCAGCTACAACTAGTTCTTGCGTAGTATCAGACTTCTTTATCACAAGAAACTTCATGCAAATAGTTGATCTTAGTTGTAATTGAATGCTCGGGAACGGTGGACGGGGTGGGTCTGGTCTCGCACAAACATCTACCCGTAATCGTCGCCGGGTCACAAATGTACGGAATTATAGAACAATAAATTTTATTCCCACCAATGTACGCTTTGTGATCCATTTGTCGAGCAATATCGCTTTTAATAACGCCAGGCTTTATCATGTTCATTCCGTTTTTATTGGTTTTAAAATTTTATAACTGAATGTTATTGTGGTTTTTTATTGGGAGTGTATTTCGCTATGTTTCGTTGTTGATATTGATCGTGTTGCTCTTAGGAAGGAATTAGGCGCTCCCGCTTCCGTCGGGTGCAGTGTCGTAAAGCGCCGAATTGATGATAGAACAATAGGTATGGGAATTTGGAGATTAGTCTAGGCTAGACTTGTATGTATTATGTCTTAATTCAATATTGATCTAACATCTAGACTGCCTTAAACATGAAACCTGACTAACTAACACTGAGGCGAGGCGCTAAATCCAAAGTTATTAAGATAATCATTGAAATGACAATAAAATTTAAAGGTTACTAAGAAGTGCTAAGACTTAAAAGTTATAGCGGGTTCTAACCATACTGTACCTTCGAATTGAACAGTCTTATGTGCATCAAAGCAGCGAGGAATAATATCATATTAATGAAGAACAGCGACCCCTTACGTTACGAACATAATTATGTTAAAAAAAATCAAAATATAAGGGTTAACTGTTGTCCACGGTTTCACTCGCGTTTCGGTCTGAAATTATCCCACGGGCACGTTGTAAATATATTCAATTTATTTACTTCAGACACAACGATCCATAATTTTGTTAGAATAATCAAAGACAAATACATGACACACAATACTATTACATCTAAACACATCAAAATAATCTATAAAAATTAAATACTGCAAAGGGTAGAGCTGTAGATACTACAATCACATTTTGAGTGTTGCAGATTTCAAATGGTGAAAGATTAAATTCGAAGGATATTTGAATTAACCTATTTTTAGACTCAGAAGATATATTTTAGAAAGATCGCCTCTCTCCCTGTTAACTACAATAGTAACGTTCGTTTTAATATAGCTTTGACACGTACCTGTACTTTGCGTTTGTAGTAGTACTACTTACACTACGCACAGACATAGTGCAACGTTATCATAATACTAATAATACGAATAATAATTAATAATATTTAAAAGAGGTAACGTTTGAATGTCTGTCTGTGAATGTCGTATGAAGGGTCGAAAGTACTCATCCAATTCCGAAAATTAACTACTGGGAAATCACAATATCTCATCACTATAAGTACTTATATATATTTTTTCATATAGTTATTTTGTACCCTACCACAGCGTTTTCGTATTGAACCCAAAGGTTGACTGGTAGAGAATGCCTAATGGCATTAAGTCCGTCTATGTACCACTATTGTACATGAAGTTTAAATAAATATCTTCAAGTGTTATGTTCCCGTGAAATCATTCCCGACCATAACGCGAGCGAAGCCGAGGGCAAAAGCTAGTTATCCATGATGGTCGAATCAATCTTGCACCAGCGTAGATACAAAAAATCATAATACTGGCATTGTTATCCTGCATGGAATATCCTTCATTTTTATTCTTTGTAATAAAAAAAGACTTCGTACGGATTAAACATAAAAAAAAAACAATAATTTTGTAAATGTGGAACAACATTTACTTCCTTTTGGCTCCTCCGCAATCGGGTGAAAAACGATACTTGAACGTTTTCTAATAAAGAAATTAATCTCTATCAAACTATTAATAAAAAAAAAACGTAAAAACCACCTAAATATTCAATAGGTAAAACGACTAACTCAATTATCATGAAAACGTCAAAGGTTATTCAGAACATCATTCAACACCTATTTTCGTTTTCCCTAAGTTCGTAGAAGTTCGAAAGGGTCGAACGAATCTTTATTCGATTACGAATCGAATTACATAGCATCACATGTCGCTTGTATTCTTCGAAGTCTCGGGTAATCCGCGAAATGTATAAATAAATAAATATCGCTGGACATTACACACAGCGCCATCTAGGTGCCACACTAAGCAACGAGGCTTGTGTCGTGGACACCAGATAGTTGATAATACTAATAGATACTTTTTGTTTGTAAATACATACTTATTATACATATAAACATCCATGACTCAACACACACACAAAACAATTTGGAAACAAATGTCCATGCTCATCCCACAAACATTTGATCCTACCGGGATTCGAACGACGTTTCGCCGACGTTTCGCCTGTTTTCCGTCGCTACAGAGAGTTTCTTCTCAGAAAACCCCAATTACAGCTTGACCTGGGTTTCACCTATACAGAATCGTGTCCAGCAGTCACTTGGGCCATCTAAACTAACAAGGTTAGTCAAACAGTCAGTCTAACTTAATAATCTCGCCAGGTCGCCTACCAAGCAGGAGTAATTCCAGTGTGGAAAAACGACTAAGCTATGCAGGTCATCTAGCGCCATCTCATTCCCTCACTGGAATTACTCCTGCTTTAAGACGTCATAGTAACCGCCAGGTCTCGTTACACCTTTTGTTTAAAGATCCCGATTTAATCACACAATAGTTTATATTCGTGTCCGAATTAGGAGTTTTAGTTTAGAGTACTTAGCCCTTAAGACTTAAGTCTCAAGATCACTTGAGTAAACTTGAGTAGTTTTGTGTCAAAACAGCTCGCCCACGAATTGAGTGGCAAGTTCAAAGATGTGTATCGGATTGTAGTGTTTCTTAGTGAGATTTCGAAGTGAGCAGAGGACCTAAAATGGCCGCCTTAGCAGAATCATAAATTATAATTATGGTCACAAAGTGATTAAAAAAATGAATTGAATTAAGAATTTTAACGTGAATGAATCACATATAAATTCCTAAAATGGCTACAGATATTATGAATTATCACTTTGTGCCCATTTTACGAATGGTCACCCATCTATGGACCAACCTAGGCAAGCGCGGCTAAGCCAGAAGATCGACCCGAGCGTCTATTAACATTATAGCTACGAGCTCCTCTGGTATGTGCTCTATAGTGTCCAATAAATAGTATGTTCATATAACAATAAGCTTGTCATCACAATTTAGATGAAAAAGAAAACTGGATCTAAAATATAAAAACTTATACCTAACTAAACGGTACCAAACGACTACGAGTAAAGAGCTTTTTCTTTGTACAAGTAAGCGAGCCGTCAAGCCCGAAAACTAACTTTTGCAAAGTGTTACAAACTCACTTATGTAATGCTCACAACAACAATTTGTGTGTATGAGTTGAAAACGCTGCTGTCGGTACGTCCACACTTTAACGTAAAGTCGACCGTCCACTGGTACGCAGGATGTGCACGGAGAGATTAGCCGAGTTTCATTTGTTTGCCAGCATTTGTTTCGTGCAACAAACAAAACAAAAGAGGAGCTCGTGGCAAAATAATAACAACCGCTCGGGTCGATGGCTAGGTTGGTCTGTGGATGGGTGACCGCCCAATACATACCGAGTTTCCTGCGTTCCTCGGAAAGCACGTTAAGCCTTTAGTTCCGGCTGTCATGTGGAGATCTTTTAAAGTCGTTACAGGTAGTGAGTGGCCCAAAAAGTCTGACAACCAGTCTTATCAAGGGGTACCGTATTACCCAGTACTAACTGGGTTGTGGAGGTCAGATACGCAGTCACTCCATGTACAATACTGGTATGCAGCTGCATCCGGTGAGACTGGAAGCCGACCCGACCCGAGTTGGGAAAAGGCTAGGCAGATGATGATGCCAGCATTTGTTTCGTGCGTGGAGTAGCCGAGGGTCGCAGTGGACCATCTTGCTTGTATTCATAGCAAAGCTAAAGACACTTGCATAGTTTAGCCGTGGTTCTCTGTGGAGTGGCGCCTTAATGGAGGTTTTAAGATTCTTACGTCGAGTTCCATCTTTACTATTGAACAAAACAGAGTGTTTATTATTTACTGCCCCGCTCTCTTTGAAGTTTTGGCAGTTATTTGCACACGTTATGTGGATAACAAGTTTTCTTTCTTACGTCACAGTAGTACCCGACTTGATGATGAACAAACTACAACATCGTTTGTTTACTACAGTTACAAAGGAAGAGTTAAGCGTTCAGCAACTTTAATTCCTTACACACACTCGAGTGAGGTCTAGTAGTTTAGTTCACGTAGACGTAGGTACTCTGTGCTTTAAGAGCAGCCAACCCGTCATACTTTTCATACAAACGCTCGTACGTGATTATGCCGTTGTTACACATCTATCTTTGATTTTTTTGAACTAATATGTATTTTGTGCACTATATCTAGGTTTCTATGGTTGCAAAAAAATAAAAAATGTAGAAACAAATTCAGTATAAGCCTCCAAAAATTGCCGTTTTGCACAAATTTTACCTGAACTTTGGCCGTTCATAATGTACTCATAATCTGTAAAAATAAAGAAAATATCTCGATAGAAACCTTGCACATGTAATGGAGTTTCTTAATGACAAATATTTATTTCACACACTTGTAAGACTTATTCAGAAACACGTATTTCCTGGAAGAAGTTTAAGAAATTTTCGAACACTATTTTTCGTTCAATGTCATCGCGTTAGGCGGTATGAGGTGCGTGAGAGACGAGTTATGCGGGGTCGGTGTGGGGATAGACGGGGGAGTTGAAAGACCGCCGCTGTGGCTCTGGATGAAACAACACGCTTTTTGACCATGCTCGCGTTGACGATAGTCGGGCCGGGAAGGGCCCTCGTTCCACATTCCCGACTACAAAAAAGAGAACAATTCACTTCTTATTTATTATTATTATTACTTACTGCAGTATTTTTGAATATACTCATCCTTTGTAAATTTCTCACCCTCAGTCGTTTATTAATGAACATTTGCAGCCTTCTTCACTTAGGCGTTTCGAGCTGCGGTTCAGTACAGCGCATTATAATGAGGAAATACAGCCTCACTTTAATACGGATCTAAGAACTGAACTAGACAAACTGTTGTATTATTCCAGTACTAAAACTATCTTCCTAGCCGATCTTATCGAATCAAAACGACCATAGAAATGAGATCGTTTAAAAGACAAATCGCAAAGATAAATATGTCCTTATTCGGAATATACGCAGGGTAGCCCATATTACGTGCGAGACAAAAGGGACCTCGCCTGGGGAAAAACAAACCTCAGAATTTTTCCCCTTAAATAGCTTACAATACACCTATAGACCCGTAAAACACTTTTACGATGGTCGTATATAGAAGGAAATTAAAAATGTGAAGCATTTTTTCCTTTTTGCGCATTGTGTGTTACTGGAAATAATTCCTGGTTATGTAGTGATTCAATTCCAACACTCGAACGAGTATTATAAAATTCAATAACTGGAAAAGGATACTTTAAGCTATTGGTTATTGCCTCTGAAGATAATGCACAAATCTCTGAAATTGCTTAAACGTGAGTTGGCTGAACTTCGAATGAAACCTGAAGTAGAATTTTAGTATTATTGCTGAAACATTTTCAATCGAAATCTAATGAGATTGTAACGTTTCAATTTGATGTAACCTTTCGGAAAGTACTTGACATCTTTTTGTCGTGAGGTTCCTTAGCCCTCGGCATAGTGAACGAGTGCAAACATCAGTCCTTTCTCTTCAGGTTTTATGTTTGTTTGGAAGGGATCAAGCGGTACCCTCTGACGTTCATTCACCTATTGTGTAGACAGTTCTAAGGTTCTAAGTATCTGCGAACTGTAATTGAATGTGGCCTACATCGAGTGCTCCACTGTTCCTGTGTTATTAAACCAAAGCGCCCTCAACGATTAAGTGGATTCTAGGACGGTTTAGTAATTCATGGAGTTATAGTGCGAATTGACATACATCGTTTGATCCCTAATTATTAAAGTATTCATTACCACTCCAATAAATGCTTCATGATAGTATGTTTGACACACTCCGATGGCTGTCAATTGTGTTATCTAATTACGCAAATCCTGATTGAGCTGTATTGTATCGTAGTATTATAGATGTAATTATTCAGTTTCAGTGTTGGGTGGTGACCACCCACACGGGACAAGATGGAGGCAGGGCATTTATTGAGCATTCTAGGAAAAACCCGAACCCATTTTTAATCGAATGTTAAAGACTTTTAAAATCCAATGCAAGGAACTTTTTACTCACAACTACAAATGATGAACTGCAAAAAAAGTTTTGAACTAATTAAGTAATTGTAAGTGAAGTAATTGACAGTGGCGACCCTCTTCTGCCTCACACGGTTTTTTCACTTCTTGGTAAAAATAGAAGCTTGAGACTTGGTTTAAATTTACTATGAATGTTTTATACACAGCAACTTGCTTCCAGAATAAATTCTCGAAATCATAATAAAACTGCTTCAAAATTCGTTGCGTAGTTACAAAGAACAACGTGGTCACACATACAGGATGGAAGTGGAATTCAAAGAGAAATTATTCATCGATAATTTAAAAAAAAAATATCTGCTGCTTCCTACAAAAGTGCAATAACTTCAAGGTCAAAATGTAAAAAAAGTAGAAAGTAGAAAAATAATTACCCATGAAAGATTTCTATGTGGAGGAGTTCGGAGTTTTGTACTGAACACGTGGTCACCGTCTGTGGGATGATTCCACCCTGTATTTACACAAAAAGCGACCTTAATTTAAAGTACACAAGTTTCGTTTTCCTTACATTGGTGTTCATGATAATCGTCGAAAAAGTTTTTCATAATGAATTAGTACAATGTTTATGGTAAACAAAAACTACGGTTATATAGAGATATAGATTGAATATGGAATGTAGATACAGATAACTGCCACGTGTAATTATGCACAGATATTTGAGAGCATTCCTCGCTATACGTGTAACAGGATATTCCCTATAGTTATCGGAAGCCTAAGGTATATTATAAAGAGGAATTATTTGTATTTTTGTGTGTATGTTTGTAATGAATAAACACAAAAATTACTGTGCCGATTTCAAAAATTCTTTCACCATTAGAAAGCTACATTCACCCTAAGTAACATAGGCACCCGTGCGAAGCCGGGACGGGCCGCTAGTATAGTATATAGGTACATAATTACTATCCTTTGGATCTAATTGTTTCCCCCGCTGTCCTTCTGTCAACTAAAACTTTCTTAAAACATAATGACTTTTGAGCTTCCAGTACGAGAGAACAAATAAGTAGTTTTATAAAATATAAGTCATTTGATATAAGATATGATATTTCCTTTATTTAGTTTTCATACAGATGAGATATTATTAATTCCTTTATTCCTTTTTAACACATATTAGTTACTTACATTTTTAAATATTCTAATATAAAACAATATAAAAAATATATACATACATAAAGAATAGTAGCCCACCAGCACTGGGTACAGGGTCCGAACTACTGGTAGTCAGGGCTCTTGAGAGAGGACTCTCCTAACAATACGCGCCGTGTCCAGAAGTGCTGCTTTCTGAATCAAGCCCTTGATCCAGTTGCCAAGCGAGAGCGTCCTCAGATGTTGGTTTAGGCTATTGGCTATTAAGCCACTGGCCGACACGACTTTCGGCACAATTACTGCTGTACTCACGTCCCACATGTCGACAACCTCGCGAGCTGATGTAGATATTTGAATTGTTTATCTTTATCTGCTTTCACGAGGTTCAGATGAGATATTATTTTTAGTTACTTTATAAGTAAAATAAGTGGAAATTAAGTGTCCGCACTAATAAACCTTATTTTTAATACTGTTTGTTCCGTTCCCACAAACAAACCGTGAAAACGGTTTTGTGGGTTTCTTGTCTTAAGGTTTTTATAAACAATAAGCTAATAGTGACGCCCGCATTTTCAAAACTGCAATGTTGAAATAGGTATGCATGTACTTCCAAAACAACCGATCAGAACCAAACCATGTGGAAAAAAGAAATTCAACATTTTGTAATAAATAACATGTGCGTCAATACTATTGCAAGATAAAGTAAATTACCCGAGAGCAGACGGTACGATTCTCATCTATCACGCGTTCTTTTAGGAAAAGATTCGCAACGTTCTGATAACGTTGGGACTTTCCTTATTGCCGACGTTTTGATAAATAGGAGATATAATTTATATGACTAAGGGGGGAAGAGTGCTAAAAGAGGCTGCAGGCCTGCAGTTGACCCAAATTTACAATATGCAGAACTCAAGGACTGATCGGTTGAAAATTGTATTTACATTTCATAAGTTATTTTTATTTTACTATTTGTGCACACATAGTAGAAAACATCATTTTGAGTACAAAAGTATTTGATTAGACGTCCTAATGTTAAGTACCTATTATTGTTAATGTGAAAGTAAATATATTTTTTTATACATTTTACCGGCAAAGCATACACAGAATGCCGAGCTTGTCTAGGCAAAATTATCTATCGTTTATCGATGTATACCCTGCCGAGCCAATTTTCAGGCATTGTGTGGAACTCCTAGAGGAGATCAGGTAAAGTACAAAATGAAAGTATGGAAAATAATTTAAAAATAAATAGGGCTAGTAGGGCTACATGCAAGTTCAAAGTATCAAAAAATGGCTTGCCGTAGACACTCCCGCCATCCGCGCCGCCAGCCGCGTATTCAACACAATGTCGACTGAAAGATACTTTGCATAGTATGGAATAAATTTTATTCTATACTTTGCCTAAGCGTTTAAAGCATTCTACAGAACACCGAATTGCCTAGGTATTCTATACAGGATGTAACAAGACCCTTCACGAAGCCGTCAACTAAGCATTCTGTACATCAAAATAAGTAACTTAACGCAAATTTATTGCTGGGAAACGACTTTTTTTTGGGGCGAAAAATCGCGTTTTATGGTAGGCCTCAATGTAACAAACTCAATACATTGTGCTGATGGATACATTGAATAGTACGGGGGTTGTGGATGTGAAAAAATCGAACCTTGGCTCCCAATATTTCCGTAACTAGAAGGTTCCCAGGTATGGTCTAGAACAAAAAAATATCGCAATGACGGGGAGAACAAGTGGCTTTCAGCTTCGTTAAGGGTCTTATAATACCGAATCCCTTTAGAATACCGAATTACATGATTTCCGATAACATATAATATAGAAAAATCACGGTACTGCAAGTTTAAAAAAAATACTTGTTTTTAAGGTAACTTTACTTTAAATTCCTCCATGACCCGTTTAATATCCAATATACCCATCCAGCACAATGTTTTGAGTGCGTTACATTGAGTTTAACCGCAAAACGTGATTTTTCACCCCAAAAAAAAGCTTGGTTGACGATTTCCTAAAGGGCCGTTTACACCGTATATAGCGAAACAACCTAAAATATAGTTTTCTAGTTAACTCTGCGCTCCCCTCTCGTCTCGTATGAACTTTAGGCACGAACGTTCAAACGCACATGATGCATTTTGTTTTCGGAAAGCACCTGAAAAAAAGCATTTTTTTTTTTTTATTGCACACAAAATTATGTATAATGGCGAGCTAACCTTACTTTGAACAAACAAAAACATCAAAACAATAAAAAGAAAAACAAAAATATCATAAAACATCGAAAACATCATATTAATTGCCAAGGTCTGAACAGTGTATAGCAAAAACAATGGAGAAGGTCGGTCAGAGCTCATTGCAGATGGCGGGACCTAACTATGGTCCCAATCTGACCAATCCAGACCAGATTTTCAACCAATGACAGATTTTGGAACTATAGCTATACTAGCGCCATTCCTTTCATCGTCTCCATTAGAAAAATGTTGACCAATAAATACTTCAAAAACACATTGCTCGATCTAAGAACCATTCGTCTTTCGTTTTTTCCATTATCGTTATCACTTATACCAGAAGTATTTTATATCAAGTGTACATGTCATCTTTCTGCTACACGCTGTAGAATGCCACTTTGTCCAGGTCTCCAGGACCCCTTACTCTGCAATCACGCTTGGGGCCACCTATTTCTCTTTAATAATAAAACCTTAATTCAAACCCATTTAACCATTTAAACCCCCATTTTAACCTCTTTAATTTATAATTATTACCTCGTTGGTCTATTATTGCTGAGCATGAGGTCTTGGGTTCTGTTCAAAGATTGGGATAAGTGTTATTGGATTTAAAATAAGGAATTTCTCAGGCAGCCACGGAGTCCGCATTTGTGCCCGGTTGATGGAAATAGGCTCGCTTACTACATGGACCTTTAACTTATATAGCGAAATGTGGCTGCACTATTAGGTACACCTCTGCCTAACCCTTGTCGGATTGCACGCTTGATGCTTTTTATCAATTCGTAAAACATACCTTGAACATTATAACTCCTCCTATTTCTGACTCCTTTGTAGAAATTAATGATGACCATGGGTGCCCCTTGCCAAACAAGTAACAATATGAGTGCAGTAGATAATATTAATAATATTGGTATCCAAATATACATTCCATGTTGTTGAATACTGAAAAGTTAAAGCATATAACAAGTTTAAGTCATATTAATACAATTCACACACACACAAGCACGCCCGTGCGCGCGCGCTCTTTATTAGCACAATTCTTGTTACTAACAACTTTGTCTTGCATATGAACTTTTTTGTCTGAAATAAATGACTTTTTTTTTTTTTTTTCATTTTTTATTAATTCACTTCAGTACGCAGTAGCAGCACAAAATGGCACAAAGGTCGAATCGGAAGCTGTATCAGCATCTTTCGGTTCTAGACTGATGTTACTTGAGGTCGGCGCTACACGTTTTCTTCTTCCATTCTCCTCTGTCAACCATCACGCTATCATTCGCATATTTTTCTTTAATAAATTTCCAAGTCTAAATGTGTCGCTGGTGACAAAAAAAAATGTGTGGTATTCGGTTGTGACACACGCACACATCATGTCGTCAGAAAAGTTTTGAGAATTAATGTGGATGGCTATTAGAGTGGAGGAAGATCCTGCCAGGGTTGCGGGACTGTTCGAAAGAGATACCGCGGCCCTGGAACACAAAGGGCAAAGGAAGGAACATGGATGGGTTTTAGTCAGTAAAAGTCTGACACTCCCTAAAAGTGGAGGAAGATCAATGAAACGATGGACGGACTGTGTGAAGGATGACATGGCTAGCAAGGAGGTGACTGCTGAGATGACGAGTAATAGAGAAGTATGGAAGAAGAGGACTTACCACGACTTTTGTATCATATCTGTCGAGGTGACATTATTATTGGCATCGTTATCAAGAACTGTTTCTGCTGAACTGCTGTTGTTCTTGCTTACATAATATGGCGTCGTAGTTGTTGATGTTGTTGTATCTTCGGTGTGATACTTATAATTATTATATGTTGTCATCGTTATGTGTGGATCCTTTGTCGTCGTCGTTGTATCTTCAGTGTGATACTCATAATTATTGTATGTACTCATTGTTATGAATGGATTATTGGTTGTTGTTGTCGTGTCTTCGTTGCTTCTCGAAAGACTTGATTTTTTTGCGCAGTCCTTGCAGATTGGTTCACAGACGGGCCCAACTTCATGGCCATAGTGTCTTAAGTAATTAATTTGGAACCCAGGAAAGCAATCGCAGAAGTCTGACATACACGTTCCGTTGCCACACCATCTACATTTAGGCTGACATATGTTCGGAGCGACACAACTCCCATGCAAGCAGTCGGCTTCGCATACAGGTACGCAGGTATTGTAATGTTTCGTGTACCCAGCATTACACGCACACACTTCAGGTTTTTCACAGTAGCCGTTGGTACAATTTGAGATACATATTGGTTTACAAAGCACCGTGCTGAAAATAAGCATACAAAAGTTTAACTTACTATTTTGTCATTAATGTAATCTTGTTTTTTTTTTGTTTTTTTTTTCTATCAATTTCTTTTAACTTTATTTTAAGACGGCGACGAGTGATTGAAAAGAACTTTAAATAAAAATGAGTTACTGAAGGATACTTTTGAAAGTTTAACATAGACAATAAAGTCGGTTGCAAATATACAGCGTGTAACAGAAAGGGTATAGTCATATGGAAGACTGTGGTACGGACCATCAAACTGAACAACTTTCTCTATGGGACCACCATCGTAATCGTAAAAAAATTATCAGCTGTCCCATACATTTGAGTCGAGTAGGTATTGAAATTTTGTATGCGGTAGTTGATTATTTTTTTGTGATTTCGATGGTGGTCCCTTAAAGAAATTTGTTCAGTTTGATGGTCCGTGCCACAATCTTCCATATGACTACACCCTTTCTGTTACACGCTGTATAAGATCTATCTATTCATACACGAAATCTCTTAAGGGGTCATTGTACTCATCATTATGAACAACTTTTACTATGGGACCAACCTCGAAATCACTTTCTTTTTAAAAATTAAATTAATTAATTTTTTTTTCGCGATCTCGGTGTTGGTCCCATAGTAAAAGTTGTTCATAATGATGAGTACAATGACCCCTTAAGATATTTCGTGTATGAACAGATAGACCTTATATATCATCACAACGAATACTGCATTGTCGTTTGATGACGAACTAAAGTTTTCAATCAATATTTAGTTAAAAGTATTGGTTCCTTTAATTATCGACTAATAAAAATTATCAATAACACTATTACCCAAAGAAGTTTTGTTGACGATATCCATCGCAGCACTTCTGGATTTCCTTCGATTCACTTTTCTAAAATAGAAGTATTGCTGAACATTTGTTTTCTTTGCAAACTGAGGACGTTTAGGATCATAGAAAGCTTCTATTACAGGTTGTATTATTGAAAATAAATATAACGTAATAACTAGTATTATAAAGGGTGTAACAAGACTAACGAAGCCGAAAGGTACTTATTCTCACCATCATTACGAACGTTTTTTGCTCTAGACCATACCTGGGAACCTTCTAGTTAGATATTAAGGTTCAAAGTTCCAACCTTTTCAAAAGTTTTTTTAAATGCATGGTTTAAAGGTGAGATTTTTACTGTAACTCCTCCACGACCCCCGTACTATTAAATTCATCCATCAACACAATGAGTGCTTTACATTGAGTTTTACCGTAACTCGTGATATTTCACCCCAAAAAAAAATTGTTTCCCAGCAACAATTTTTGCGTAAATTTACTTAACTTGATGTACATAATGCCTGGTTGACGGCTTCGTGAAGGGTCTTGTTACACCCTGTATGTTGTTCAAAAACTAATATTATAGGGGGTTACTGTAAATATTAGAGCACTGAGCATTCTCCTGAAGAATCAGCCAACAAAGATTTCTATAAAATCGAATGGTTTGAAAATATTTAGACAATAGACTAGGTACATACCGTTTCCCACTTTTGTCCAATCTTGGTCCCCCAGCGTGTGAGCTTTGTATAAGTTACCAAAACGTTTCTAGTGACTCTGAAATAACATTAAGCAGTCCTGTGAACTAGATGCTTGAAGCACACTTCAATACTACTTTAGTAGTAGTATGCTTTAGAACCTCTAATCTAATCGCAGTGAGTGTTGTCTATATATACCTAACAGTCTAACACAGGGTTAGCATACCTACTGTACCGAAGTTTTTTAAATATTGTTTACAGTAAACTTGAATTCGACGGCGACAGTTAGCCCATGTAAGATCGTTTATCCCAAACCTTTTTTCTTGTCTAGAGATCATTGTTTTACTTTGTCCGACATTCTGCATTGTAAAGAAGCTAATAGCGTCACCAGGTTTTTTTTATGGCATCTCGGCAGTCCAGCGTATGAGGCAGGCTATTGCTTAACCGGTGTAATCCTGTGGATGCCTTGAATTTAAGGCCTCCAGCCAGTGGCAAATGAACTTATAAACTAAGCGACCACTCGCTAAGGGCATCCGCGTCACCAGGTGGCCTACCATGACGTCTTAAAGCAGGAGTAATTACCTATAGACTAAAGGCACTTTTTTTTTAAATAATTTACTTACATTGTCCGTGTATTACATAATTGAGAATTTACTTCGAGTATTGACACCACTATGATTAAGAAATAACTCACAGAATTAATAAACATTTTCTGTTGTAGGAACGAGTGTCAAGAATCACATCAAACAATCAACTACAATAAAATTGAACTGAAAACTACGTTAAAAACCATTTAATATAATATGATGAAATGATGATGACAAACGCACATATCCGGCGAGCAAACCCCAACAGTGAACTGATAACGTTAGGATATTCAAAAACAATCCTTACTGATACTGTACTTTTATTATTATATTTCAGACGGGGGTTTACCTAGATGAAGATTAAAATTAGAATGTAGTTGCAAACATATTAATTAATTGAAAACGGAACAGGGTTATCGTACTCAACATTGTAATTCCTTGTCTTTTCGATACTTTTTCTAAGTGTGCGTATGACTCTCCTCTAGGATTGGCTGAGCAGTCTTTGTCTTCCCAGATATCGTAAATAGTCGGTAACCGAACATAATAAACGCTAACTTGAGTCGTGTTTCAAAATACGAGGCACAATGATTACTGTGGTTCTCAGGCCGTCATCTATGAAACTGGCACCATCGCGCCCGTCACGCGTCAGCTTGAATAAACACTAATTGTGTGTTACAAAGTGCTTATGGATCATGTGGCTCTGTGGTGATCTCCCCACAGAGGTCCTCCGAGATCAGGCAGCTGTCCTTCATTGCACCCATGACTGTTCAGGTGGCCTACCATGACGTCTTAAAGCAGGAGTAATTCCAGTGTAGGAACGAGACGGCGCTAGACAACCTATATAGCTCTGTCTCCTTCCCGCACTGGAATTACTGCTGCTTTAAGACGTCTTAGTAACCCCCCAGATCCGGGAAAAAACCTCTTTGTTGAATATCGACCGTCGCAATAAGATCATGTTCAGTAGGAACACTCGGGAATAAACCGAAAACATTAATAGTTATCATCACACGCAATCTGTATTACGAATGATACATTTTAAACTGTGGTTTCACAATTTAAACAGTATATATTACAGGATTGTTTTACATTTTGAATTTCTGAAACGAATAGCTGTAGAATCACCGACCGAACAACTGACTGATAAATTAATTGAGAGATAAACCCTGAATTAATACTACTGTCTTCTTTTCTTTAATGTGAATAGGTTCGTAAAGAGTATTTCATGTGTTGAGGATAACAAAATAATCTTACATCCTGGCGGATGTAAAATCGCGTGCCTAGTCCTGAGTCACACTACTCGTATGTGTGATTCTTTTATGCACGATAAAAAATCGCAAATACGACAACGTTACTTTCAAAGTTCACATTAAATAATCCATTTCATTTTGTAGTAGCACTAGTCGCAATATAATATAACCATTTTTCTCGCAATTATCTATCTATAGTCCAAGACCCCAGGGCCGCCAGACCTCACTTATTTCTCATGAACAAAATATGTGGCATCAAGTAGAGTTAGTATGTACTGTGAACGTATGCATACCTGCTAACTTGTGCCGACGGCCAATTTTTATATATTTGATGCCAAAGTTACGTAAAATAATATTATTTTTTCTTAAAGCCCGTGTTATGATTTTTATATATGTTACAGAGAATATTGTTAAAAACTAATTACCAACAAAGCCTGACACCGCCCGTTGACGGAAATTCCTACCAGACGCTTTAAAGCGCGGAAAAAATAACGTGAAATATCACGTCAGAGTCTATTTTTTTTTAATATTTGTTACTCAGAGGGTTTTTTAATAGTCATTGTAAGCAGTCAGAACAATTGTAGAGTCACAATTCATCATTTTTGTATGAGTTCAATAAACCAATGCGCTCATACAGCGACATTTTAATTGTGTCTGGGGGATGTTTGGCCCAACTATAATTGGTCTGGCTCAAAATAAGTACTGAAATATAAAAATTAATTCTCGGTCTATCGATAAAATCACATATTTTTTCCGTGCTTGCAAAATCAAAATCAAAATATTTTTATTTCACATAGACCTAGATGGGCACTTATAAAACGTCGAAAAAAAGGTTCGGGTTGGTCGATTCCTTTGAAGTGCTTTGCAGAAATTTCTGCCGACCTGAAGCATCTGGTAGTGTTAATAATATTTTTTTAACAACCTTCTTTACAACATATAAAAAAATCAGCAACTCGGCCTTTGAGAATTTTTATTATTATTTTTACGCAACTTTAGCACCGGATATCTAAAAATTGGCCGTCGGCACAAGTTAGCAGGTATGCATACGTTCACAGTACATACTAACTCTACTTGATGCCACAAATTTTGTTCATGACAAAATAAGTGAGGTCTGGCGGCACTGGGATCTTGCTCTACTAGGTAGAGGAAGCGGGGCCAAAATTTAAATTTGAGCTGTCATCCCGTGCTTTTCAAACGTCACGGCTGATCCATTTATTTTTATTCCACAATGATGTTCCGTTCGTCTTCGTGATAACTGCTGGACGATTATTCTTACGCCAGTAAGGAAGGCTTCAACAGCAGCAGTCGCCATGATTAATCGACATTAATAAAATGTTTTTGTGATTGACTAAATTAATGAATCCAGCTTGCATATTATTTTTATATAAAATGTTTCGTGATAATTTATTTTGTTGGTTTCATGCTGGGCGAAAATTATTACTTTTAATTTTATCAGTATTGTATGTATTCCAATAGTATGGCATTTAAATATCATCATTCTCAATATTTAGTTGTACTGTCACATTTTGCCTGAGTATATACAGGCTATTGGGAGTGTCATTTGCTTGCTCAGAAAAGGTAATTATTATTTTAAAGATAAACAAAAATGTCAATTCTTGAAAACATCATAAATTATTGCGTTCTATTATAGTTTCAGATAAAATCTTTTGGTGACTTAAAGGTGTAATAAAGAAAATAATGTTATTTTCTTTATTATATTATATTCAATTACCGTGACATATAAGACAGGATTTATGGGTAAAAAGTAGGATATGCAAGGCTCCACTCCTAATAAAATTGTGTCGGTACGTCTTCCAAACATCCTGTATTTACAACATTACGTAGATATATAATTTGGGCAGTGAGAAATATACATTTAATTGCCACTCCCCTTCAATCTACTCACTAATTACTTATTCGTGAAGTTCTCTCTGCAATGATTAATTACCACAACTGTCACACCACTAAAATGGTGAATTTATTTTGCAAGTGAATATTTTGGAGCATGTTTGCGTTTCAAGTTGTGTTAAGTTTTATATTTTCTTGTGATTTGAAAATAAGATAACGCTGTGATTAGTTTTCAACTAACGCTTTAATAAGCAGTGATACCTTCGGACTGCCAAGTCATAGGTCTCAAGTTCGAACTCAAGACACGCGCCTCTGATTTTTAGGATTCATGTGCGTTCGGGCGGGAGGAAACGCCCGGGTGCTACCATTGTGAGGATCGACCGGAGGACACGGTGGAGCACACGGTGGAGATCTGCCCCGCGTGGGCGGAGCACCGCCGTGTCCTCGTAGCGGCGATCGGCGGCGGCGACCTCTCGCTTGCGGCCTTGGTTCAATCCATGGTCCGGAGCGAGACGGAATGGGACGCCGTCACCTCCTTCTGCGAAGCAGTCATGCTAGCGAAGGAGGTGGCGGAACGTGAGAGGGAGAGAACCTCACGTCCCAGCCGCCGCGGGAGACGCACCGGGCGTCGGGGGCCACGTGGTGGCCCCCGGCCACCGTAGGCGCGGGCCTGTGGACGGTGAGCTATGGGCTAGCTCGCCGTCCGTCCGTCTTATGACGACAGGCCGTGTCGACGGCGCGTTCGTGTTCCACGCGCGCCTCAAGGAGAGTCAGCAAACAGGGAGGGGTCCGTAAGGACCGACGCCTGCCAGGGTTGCGGGACTGTTCGAAAGAGATACCGCGGCCCTGGAACACAAAGGGCAAAAGAAGGAACATGGATGGGTTTTAGTCAGTAAAAGTCTGACACTCCCTCCTGCTCAGCCCAGAGCGGGAGGGGTTATTTGATGATTTCCCATCGGTAAAAAAAAAAAAAAAAAAAAAAAAGGATTCATGTGCGTATTGTATAATTATCACTTGCTTCAGTGAAGGATAACATCGTGAGGAATCCAACATGCCTGAGAGATATATCTCGACGGCATATAAAGCCAAGTCAGAGGTGCATGGGCATAAAAATTCTGACACCAGGTTAGGCCCTAACCACACGATAAAGAGAGAATTAACGCTTTTACACGTTCTTTCTCAACATATTATATTAATAACAGAATCAGCCAGAACGTTTTCATATTGAACAAAAGCCACCACGTAATACCCACTTTACGTTTCAAGGCTCCGGTTTCCCGACGATTAGAATAAGAAAGGAAAGTTGAACGCTTAAACAACGGTAATTAATAAACGGGAACTTCGAAGTAACCTAAGTATCTTGGCACAAGGTATTTAATCCCCAGGTATTACTGGGAATATTGGATCCGAACGTGGGATTAGCACGAGTTTCTGAGTAACGAAGTAAGGTGGCCAGCGAGACAAGTCAATTACGCAAGTTGTCTGCGCTGGTTGCTCGCTTGCGAGTTGCGGAGACACCCGACAGCCCTGACACCCGTCAAGCTGTCGCCGCACAACACCCGTGTGATCACCTTCACTATATGCGCATATCGGACATTGCTTTAATTTACATATAGGTGGGTAGTTTATACTGGTACGACTACTCGATAATTCTCTTTTGTATGTCGAGGAAGCGTGTTTTCGTCTACGCTTAGCTTTTCCGGCCTATTATTACTCTCTTAAAAGTAACTTCACGGAAAAAGCGGTAATTATAGATTCTTATGCATAGCACAGCATCATGCTGTGTGGTAACCTGCTTGTCGCAGTCAAGACGTGCGAACTGTCAACTTTTTTGTTCCGTCCTGTTGTATTTATAAATATTTGCTATGCGTTTTATGTTTATTGTCACGTTATGCACGGCATGTCCTTGCAATAAATAATAGTAGATTGTTGCTCACTTTAGCAAGCTGCGTAATCTACTTTTTTTTCAACTACCAATCCACCTACCGTGATAAAATATACCTACTCAAAATAAAAACTCAAGTTACTGAAAACAAAGTATCTCGCGACTTTTGAGACAAAAGGTTATTAACAATTTTATTTCATTTGCAGCTGTTTTTATACTTTCTGGAGTTGAATTCATATCGATATTGCTGTCTATTACCATTAACTTTTCTTGCTAAATAGGAAGTATCAAAGTTTTACAATTTAAGGTACAAAATGCGCGCCATTTGTATTTTTTTTTACCAAGTCGATCTTATTCAGCCGATTTTTATTTTCAGCCAGTATCTTTTTGATCAATGCATACATTTTTAGCAAACTTATTGGGAGACAGTAAACCTCTGTGGTTAATTAATATCTAAATAAAAAATAAAAAACAGTGCATTAATGAAAAACTGTGCAACAATGAGATTACATATAACATTTCTGCACTGTTTTGGTTCTAAACAAAAAAGACGTCCTTTGTGATCGGTTTTGTAGTGATTAATGATAACATTACTACGTAGTTGAAAGAAAATATGTTTCCTTTCTTCTTTTTTTCTTATCCTACTACCTATATTTAAAAGTTTTTGACCGTAAATAGCCTTCACCTTTCATGCCTAAAAATGTGTGAACTTAATACGGCATTGTAAATGATTTAATACTTGATTGGGGGCGTAACATTCTTATCATTCATTTATACAGTATTTCTCGAAAGAGGCAGATTGTTGTACCAACTCCTCCAAAAGGCCATTTGATGTCTGTTCGTAGTAATTTAATAAGGTAACACGACGTAAGGAAATGCGATTACTGATAAAGAACAAATACCCTGGGTCACCTAGAGGTGACCAGGCGAAGTTGAGAATTTTATAACATTAGATGAAATTAGTGATCAAACAACATGGATACCGCAAATATTCGGAAATAAGTTATCTACGAAAATTTTATCCAAAAGTATACCGGAATACATAAAGCAAACATTGTAATACAAATACTCAATTCAAATAAAATATTGACAGTGATTTACCTAGAATTCCAAAAATAATAGAGCCTTAAAATAAATGCTATCTTACAGTAACTAATGGCTAAGATAAACAGTTGACGAATACAAACGTCCCGAGAGAAGCCGACGGCGCAATATGAAGCCGAAAGCCTCCGAAAGCCGACGAGACGGGAAATAAACAATTTTCTACTGTTTATATGCATGGGAAGAAATGGCGCTGGCGCAAAACCAGAGCTGCATAAATCTTTACAGATGAGGCGTGGAGACCGAACGAAATGTATTGATTATGTTTTCAGCAGAGGAGGTAAAAGCATTGAATTTTTCAGATTGGATGTGTGTCAGTTTTTTGGTTGTTTGTGCTAGCTACATTGTTTATGCCATACCTAAATTGTATATTAATGGTCTGGAGTTTATAATATTCGGTGTTACCAGCAATATCATTGCTACTTATTTCCTACTTATAAAAAAACAGATGCTAGACCTAGCATCTGTTTTTTTAACCGAATTTCGTATTTGAAATAGTTATGCACACCAAAACAACTTACATATAACTAGCTGTTGCACACGACTTCGATCGCGTGGAAATTTTGATGTTAATTTTATGTGCTATTCCAGACTAGTGATAGTAGTGATCTGTGCCAAATTTCATCCAGATCCGTTCAGCCGTTCTGACGTGATTGAGTAACAAACATCCGTCCATACAAACTATCGCATTTATAATAGAATAGTAGATACAACAAGTGAAAAAAAAGAGAATTTAATTCGAGGGACTAAGTTGTATAGCGATAGCAGCGAAGGATTCTAGAGTAGAATCCTGAGAATCAGAATCCTGAGCGGAGCGAGGGATACAATAACCGAGATGATTTTTTTTTCACGAGTTGTATGCTCTACTTTTTACCATTGACTCCGAGAGAATAAATAGAAATATTTGTATTTCTCATGGGTTAATAATAACAGCCACTCGGGTCGATCTTCAAGGTTAAGCCGGGCTTACCAAGGTCTATGGATGGGTGACCACTAATTCATTACATACCGAGTTTCCTCCGTGCCTCGGAAAGTATGTAAAGCCATTGAGTCGGCTGTCAGTTGTAGTTCTTTGACAGTCGTTACAGGTAATCAGTGGCCCGAAAGTCTGACAACCAGTCTTACCAAGGGGTACCATATTACCCACCCAGTACTAACTGGGTTGTGTTCTGAGTCAGGTATTCAGTCGCTCCATGTAAAATACTGATATTCAGCTGCATCCGATTAGACTGGAAGCCGACCCCAATAAAGTTGGGATAAGTCTAAGCAGATGAGTATTTATCACATTTTATTATGTAATCGGTAATATAATAAGAGAACACAGGATTAAATATAAACATTAAAAATGTATAGTAAAATTAGAACAGTTTTCTAAATTCAGATGTTCTTGTACGACACGTTTTATTTATTTTTTGTTCATAATTCGTGCTTGTTCCAAATTCAAAATGGTTTTATTCACTCAGTGAGAAGAGCGTTTTATTCACTGTTATCGACTAATAAAATGCCCTTTTTCGAGTGGCAATAGTAAAAAGATCTTAATTGTGATAAAACCTACAATGATTTAAAACCTTAACGGCTAGGCCGTGATCCTCAGAAGCCCTCAGAAAACATAGAGCATATAACTCTTTGTCAGAAAACAATCTGAAAACATTTATTATATTCGCTGTCAGAACATCACCTATGTGCAGTTTGTATTCGTATCCAGTGAGAGACGCATAACTCCTACTGTCGGCGATTTTCTCCTTCAAGTAGAGATTTTTTAAAGATATAATACTTTCCAAAGGTTTCACGCGGCGAGATCGAACGCCTCACAGGATTTAATTAATTTGTTGGAAAAAGTCTGCGGATACCGATCAAAAGATTTATTATACCAAATGACTTTTTCATGTGACCCCGCTGCACTTTATTCTAAAGAGCTTAAAGTGGTAATTAGATTCGTCTATTTAAAGTTTAACACAATTGAATGCAAAGTTGTTTTATTTGCCTAAAACAGCAATTTTAACTTAAATCCGGAGGGCGATTAGTATTCACTGGGAGTACAATAAAATCCTTGAAACAAAAGCACCTACGGCTTCTCTAAAAGAAAAATGCTATTTTAAATGTTTTCGAAGATTGAGATTAGTCGAACTAGGTACAATATTCAGCAGACAAATCTCTCAAATATCGATTAACTAAATTATGAATGAAAAAGTTGAACTTTTTGCCACCCATACTTTGACATTTGGATACTTCATAATAGTGGTGTAGCTAGTCCTGGTCGTGGCCTATATCAATTTTTTTGGGGCCCTTTGAACTCGAGTGTTGCAAAGCCCAAAAAGAGGAGAAAATCATGACTTTTGCAAAACTAAGAGATTATGTGAGTTTCATTTCATTTATTTTCATTAATAATTTACATTGTGTTGAAAATTACATATTAAATAAAATTATCACATGCAGAAACCAATACATATAGAAAGAAGCCTATTAATATTGAAGTGAAGTATATTATTTTAAAATATATGAACAAATAAATACAATGTCAAATTAGTAGGTGTAATGTCAAAATCAATGTCAAAAAATGCTTTCTGGGCCTGGTGAACCCTTCATCAAAGTGCGAGCTCGAAAAATTAGCTTTTTGGACCGTGATACATTATATTTTCATTTTAACTGTTATCAAGAAGAATAGTCGAGGTTGTGGGAGATAAGTCTTTGTGATTTTTTTTCTCATCAGGGGCCCATGTTACTCGGGGGGGCGTATCATTGATACGGCGGTAGCTACGCCCCTGCTTCATAACAGGGAGGCTAATACGAAAAGCCATATTCCAAAGTAGGGTTATTTTGTAACAATGTATTGTTTCAAATAAATCTTAACTAATATTCTAAATGCGAAAGTAAGTTTGTTTGTTACCTTTTCACGCCTAAACCACTAAACCGATCATCCTGAAATTTTGCATATACGTTGCAGGTGTACAGAAATGGATATAGGGTAACTTTCATCTGCCAGGGTTGCGGGACTGTTGGAAAGAGATACCGCGGCACTGGAACACAAAGGGCAAAAGAAGGAACATTGATGGGTTTTAGTCAGTAAAAGTCTGACACTCCCTCCTGCTCAGCCCAGAGCGGGAGGAGTTATTTGATGATTCCACATCCGAAAAAAAAAAGAAAAAAATACTGTTCCGAGGAAAAGAATAAAAATTTCTTATGGTTATAGATGGCGCCGAATTATGTTATTTTAGATAAAACCCGAATCCGAACCTTAAGAACTTATATTTCACCTGTGACAAACAATAAATGAATTTGAATTTGAATGGTTTGTCAAATTCTAAATTAACGTGAGCGAAGCCGCTGGTAAAAGCTAGCAACATTATATATAGCAGTGATAGCCTAGTGGTTTGGCTGTCGGATTGCCAAGCCGTAGGTCTCAATATGCCAAGACACGCACCTCTGATTTTTCGGATCCATGTGCGTATTGTATAATAAACACTTGCTTCGGTGAAGAAATCCATCGTGGGGAAACCAAACCAGCATGCCTGAGAGATATTTCTCAACGGCATGTAAAACCAAGTCAGAGCCTCATGGGTGGCGTAGAAACTCTGATACCAGGATAAGCACTAACCAAACGAAAAAGAAAGAATAAATAATTATAATCGTAAATTCTAAATACATTTCATTTACTATCGAATTAAAAAATCCCAAACATAACAAAACTCACTTAAATTATTAGATGAGGAAGGATATGATAATTAAAGGGCAGGAAACAACAGAAAATAATCACGTCCACCAACGTTTTTTCCCAAGACTTCAACCCACATTGACATCGGCAGTCTAACAAGAGTAATGGTTTGTGTAAAGTAGCACGACACGGTACATCGTCGTCCATAATGTGTGTCGAGCAATAAATAGAGCTCGGCGAACGAACCACTTGTTAATGGCCAGTCAGAGGGAATGTAACTTGATAACGTAAAAGGACAATGCATTATACACTCGCTGGTTTACTGTTAGATGTAAAAAAAAAAAACAGAGACAAATACATACTGGGTTAAAATATAAAAGCATGACATCTTTTTCCCGAAGATATATCATGAAATTCAAATGATAACTATGCGCTTAGTTTTAGACAAAAGTTTGATTGCAGATATTGAATCTGCTTAGATTTGATTTCAAATGTAGTAAAGCAACGCAAAAAAAAAGCTAAGAAGCTATCATTAACACTCATCATCTGCCAAGCCTTTTCCCAACTATGTTAGGGTCGGCTTCCAGTCTAACCGGATGCAGCTGAATACCAGTATTTTACATGGAGCGACTGCCTATCTGACCTCCACAACCCAGTTAGTACTGGGTAATACGATATCCCTTGGTAAGACTAGTTGTCAGACTTTTTGGGTCACTGACTACCTGTAACGACTGTCAAAAATCTGCAGATGACAGCCGGGACCAACGGCTTAACGTGCTTTCCGAGGCACGGAGGAAACTCGGTATGTACTGGGCGGTCACCCATCCACAGACCAACCTAGGCTGCTGGCTGGCTTAACCCGAGCGATCCGAGAGGCTGTTATTATTTTGCCACGAGCTCCTTTGCGACAAATACATAGAGACTATTGGGTTAAAATATTAATGCATGGCACCTTTTTCCCGAAGATATATCATGAAACTACAATGATAATAATGCGCTTAGTTTTAGACAAAAATTTGATTGCAGTTATTGAATATCTGCATAGATCTGATTTCAAATGTATTAAAGCAACGCTTGACTGACAAAAGGCTGCCAGCAAATGAGCAAATGGCATCATGCGGAAGGCCAACAGCTTTACCTGCTAGTCTATCTTATTGTCTTGTTTTTTTTTGTCATTTTCCCTGCGACAAATAAATATTTTATTCTTTCTTTCTTCTGTTCACATTGATGACTTACGAATGAAAAGCCCGCCAAGATTATAACAGTCGGTGACATATTCAATGGTGTACTAGCTGCAACAAAGTGGCAACCCGTTTGTCAAGATGATATCTACACAATACATATGTATTATCCTGTTACAACCGTGCAAATTGAGGGTATCTGAGAAAGCTCGCATTTTGGGCGTATCACGAACAGATACCTGTAATGATTGTCTTTCAGTCGAACGGGAAAATACAGCTTCCATCGATGAATTAATCCCATCCAATGTGACGACGTCCCTTTCGTCACAATATCCTTTCATAGCTTTCGTCCTTTTTCGGGACGTCCATTCGGATACGAGTTCTAGTGATGATTTCGATGTAAAATAGCAGGAAACTGGTGATCTGAGACAGTGAGGTGGCGGCAGGCCACGAAGGAGATAGTGGGACGAAATGGACCGGTTCCGTCAAGAACTGGAAGGAGGACGAGCGGGTTTGGAAAAGAAAAAGATTTTAATAGGCATATTGTCTGTCAACGTATACAGCAACAGATTTTACATTTTCATTTGTTTTTCAAAGCATTACAACATTTTTAAATTTTGTAAAAGGGTTATTATTATTGGACACATTCCTTTTCATGTCCAATAAAGGTATATACATAGACAGAGTACTTACTGTGAAACTTTGATGTTACTTATACAACACATTGACACCGTAACATAAAATTAATTGTTTTTGTCGGAACACGTGTGCCAACAAAGTTACTATGGAAAAACAAGGAATTGTAACGACTTTCCTGTATCATTTTCCAGTGCCATAATCGCGTTTTTATTTTAAGGAAAGTGTTAAAGTAGTGGAAAGTTTAATTTTGTTACAGTAAAACTGTTTTTCTTCTTACTAGACTGACAATTTCCTAATTACACTTGGAAGCTGGTTTAGCACAACATAAACTCATTTTTTTTTGGGATAACATAATAATTGAAATAAGTGATATTTTTTATATTTTTCAATATTTTTATATTGTTTTTTAGAAGGAATATTTAAAAATGTAATTTATTTGTAAAAATATAAATAAAGAAAATAAGTTAACATCGATCTTTGTTTAAGTAAATGTGTCTAAACGAATTTACGCAATGTAACTTCTTCTTAAAATCTAAGTAAATAATACAATCATTTTAAGCGACAACAGTCCGTTTTCTTAGGCGTATTTAAGAGTACTGTAAGTGTTACTCAGCGGGAGCTAAGTTAAAGCTAAGTGCACACAGTTCACGTTAGCAAGTGAACTCACTTAACCCACACTCGGACCATAAGAGTGAGTTCACTACTTTACGAAATAAAAGTAGAGAATGCAGTACTGAACAACTTGTTTAGTAGCAAAAGTAATAGTTACTTGCTGACGACTTATTTACTTACTGGTTGAAAGAACCATGATCTTATGCTTCACAGTCACGCTGTGAAAACGGTTTTTTGAGGCGTATATAGTTCGTAAAAGAAGAATACTGCTTTTACTGCCTCGTAAAAAGACATGACTGTCTCGTTAGTCTACTGGTCGCAAGCCCGACTGCTGAGCATCAGGTCCTGGGTGCGATTCTTGTGCCGGCCAAAGTGTTATTGGATTTTTCTATCAGGAATCTTTCAGCACCAGCAACGGAGTCTGGACTTGTGCCCGGTTGATGGCAATAGGCCCTCTATTACATGGGTCTTAACATAGCTGGCGAAATGTGGGTGTTACTGCTATTACCCTCCGGGGATTACCGACCTTTTTTTGGATGGGAAATCATCAAATGACAGTTTCATTTGATGATTTCCCCGTCTGCGCGAAGCGGCAGGGAGTGTCAGTCTTGTACTGGCTAAAACCCATCCATGTTCCTTCTTTTGCCCTTTGTGTTCCAGGGCCGCGGTATCTCTTTCGAACAGTCTTGCAACCCTGGCAGGCATCGGTCCTTTTGGACCCCTACTCGTTGAGATACTGGCCGGGTGTTATGTTATGCTATTACATCGTGGTGTGAAAATACTTTTTCTCCGTATGTGTGTCCTTTCAATGCTAACTGTGGAACTGCTAAAGCTATTGTAATTCTATGTTTACGATGTAAGGGCGGAAATGTTATTGCATCGTGACGTGACTGTTTTGTGAAACCGCTTGTCATTCTGTCGGCATAGATCGGCTCTGGGGTTATTTTATGTTGAAATCTATTGACATTTCTGCTATTCATGAACAAGTTTATATTATTAAGCTATGTTTCTTTATTTATGAGAAGCTTACAGCAATGTTATAATATTACTCTTGGCCGTGTACTGCCCCAATCTCTCAAAGCGGAGAATAGTCATAAAACAAAGGAAAAATACAGTGCATTGGTGTTCCAAGGGGTATCGTATTACCCCGTGCTAACTGGGTTGTGGAGGTCGGATAGGCAGTCGCTCCATGTAAAATACTGGTATTCAGATGCATCCGGTTGGACTGCAATCCGACTCTTATATAGTTGGGAAAAGGCTAGGCAGATGCTGTTGGTGTGTGCGCGTCTGGTGCACTGTCTTTTCCCTTACTCCCATCATCATCTTTCTCATAGTTCGATAGGAAGGCAATCTGACACGGCTGAAAGTAGATCAGGAGCAGGACCAGCGCCACTGGCCTAACGTGCTTTCTGAGGCACGGGGACAGGCATGGCAAGGGGGTATCATACCGGCAACCTCCAGACACCAGGTTTCTACTGAGACGTCTTTTTACATAACGTAATATCACGGCTGTAATCGCAGAAGGGTTAGGCAGAGGTGTACCTAATGGTACACCAACATCGCCAGTCATGTTTAAGTCCCATGTAATAGGGGGCAAGCATATTGCCATCAACCGAGTGCAAATCCATGACAGATACTGAGAAATGTCTGATGGATAAACCTAATAACACTTTGCTCGACACAGGAATCGCACCCAGAACCTCATGCACAATAGTTGCGCTTGCGTCCACTAGACCAACTAGGCAATAAACATATGTGGCGTAAGGCTTTTGCTTCTACGTAGCGGCGGTTGGCGGCGGCGACCTCTCGCGTCCGGCCTTGGTTCATTCCATGGTCCGGAGCGAGACGGAATGGGACGCCGTCGCCTCCTTCTGCGAAGCAGTCATGCTAGCGAAGGAGCCGGCGGAACGTGAGAGGGAGAGAACCTCCGCGGGAGACGCACCGGACGTCGGGGACCACGTGGTGGCCCCTGGCCACAGTAGGCGCGGGCCTGTGGAGGGTGAGCTATGGGCTAGCTCGCCGTCCGTCCGTCTTTTGACGACAGGCCGTGTCGACGGCGCGTTCGTGTTCCACGCGCGCCTCAAAGAGATGTCAGCAAACAGGAAGGGGTCCGCAAGGGCGATGAAGGAACATGGATGGGTTTTAGTCAGTAAAAGTCTGACACTCCCTCCTGCTCAGCCCAGAGCGGGAAGAGTTATTTGAAGATTTCCCAACCGACAAAAAAAAAAAAAAAGGCTTTTGCTTCTAAAGGAGCTTTGAGTCGGCGAGTCGGATAAGAGTATATTAACATTTGAATAGTGGCTCATGCTCTCTACCAAAATGTCATTTCATTTTTAAGTTTTTACATTTATTTTGTATTCTATTTATTTTAATGAAAAATTGCAGCTAATTAATCCCTGAAAGTTAAGACACAATTAAAACATTTTTGAAATCTTTTAAATAACTTAATAAATTACAGTATTATGGCGTATCCAGTCTAAACTCCAAAGGTCACCGACCGGACGCGGTAATTCAGGGATCAAGTTGCCTAAAGTTGTGGAGTCAAGACAGATTATGTAATTAAGATACCAATTAGAAACTTTAAACTGCGGTATTATTAATGCAAGCGAATAGTTAACAAGTTGAGTCATAATTTAGTAATAGCATTAAATCGCTTAAGATTAACTACGAGCTTCGTTGTTTAGACATAACTCATGTTACCCAATAGCTACTAGTTTATCAGGGAATGTTATACAGGGTATAACAGGACCTTTCACGAAGCCTCAACCAAGCATTATGTACGTCAAACTAAGTAACTTTACGCAAAAATTATAGCTAAAAACGACTTTTTTTTTTGGGGTGAAAAAGCACGTTTTACGGTATGACTCAATGTAACGCACTCACTACATTGTGCTGATGGATGGAGTGAATAATACGAGGATAGTGGAGGTGTTTAAAGTAAAAATCTAACATTAAAAACACGTATTAAAAAAAAAACTTATGAAAAAGTTGGAATTTTGACCCCCAATATCTCCGTAACTAGAAGGTTCCCAGATAAGGCCTAGGACAAAAAAATGATCGCCATGACGGGGAGAAGAAGTGCCTTTCGGCTAAGGGTCTTTTTACACCCTCTAAAGTGCCCAGATGTTATGATATTGGGTTAGACTCACGTGAATATGGCTACAGACAACACTAAACGACTTTAAAAAAGCCTGCCAAGTGCGAGACGGACACGCGTTCAAAGGGTTCCGTAGCACCAAACAATTTAGGAACAATATTTTCAACGTTCATTCAAAAATCAATTTACACTTAAAACTAAATTTATTTTTCATGAAATTTTAACAAAAACAAATTCACTGGTGCAGTTTTACGAAAAAGACCCACACTTAAAAAAAAATATTGTCAAATCTTATTCAAACAAATTTTTTGTTTGATTTTTTATTGCCCTCTACAAACCAACCGAACGCGAAGCGAATATCTCATCAACCATTGACTTAACAAAAGAAGAATGTTAGGAACCTCGATATTATTTTTCAGGAGCTGTCGATAGACATACTGCGTAGTACGTAATAATTTGTTAGCCCTCAATTACAAGTATGGCGGGCCAACAATTTTTTTTTTTCCTATATTATAGCGGTTCATAAAAGACACCTACTCTCCAAATTTCAAGTGTACGGTGCCAAATATTTCGGAGTAAATGGCTGTGACATCCGGACGGACAGAAAAATAGACAGACAGGACGAAACTATAAGGGTTCAGTTTTTTGCCATTTGGCTACGGAACCCCAAAAAGCTTGCGCAAAGAAGAGCCTGCAGTTGGACAATACTATATTTAACTAGTGAGGAGTTCTGAGATTAAAAAATTAGATCGGTAGATATAAATAATGAAGTTACCGCTAAGAAATTGTAGTAGTAAATTGGGAGCACAAAAAGCCCACGGGCTACGAGCTACGCGCTACGAGTTTCGTGCTACGCCCTACGATTTACTCCCTACATTACCAAATTAACTCGCCAACTTAACCGCACGAGTATCTCTTACAATCCTTTGTGAACAATAGAACCTTTTGCCCTCAGATAACGTGTATAAGCACTCAACATTTCTACTCGAGTCGCTGCGAAAAAAACATATAGAAAAAGTAATCCCGCCTTGATTTCCTTCAGACCGGCGGCAATTTGCACACGGGGATTTCGTTTAAATTGAATATTTAAATGACTTTTCGGTCGTCATAACGGTGCTTGTGTGAATTTTTATTTAGTCAATAGAATAATAAACGAATTTTGGATATTAGTGAAATGTTGTAGAGTTTGTTAAACGATTAAACAATCATTATTGTTAATTGTATTGGGATAGCTTCGCTGATTTAAACGTGGTTCAGAATATATAAAATATTAGCTATTACCCGCGGCTTCGGAAATTATCCCACGGGCACGTTGTAAATCTCGGGGATAATGTAGCTTCCTAATAGTGAAAGAATTTTCAAAATCGGTTCAGTAGTTCCAGAGATTACCCCCTACATACAAACTTACAAACTTACAAACTATAATAGTAATATAGATGACATTATTAAGAGCTACGCATAACATGTTAAAAGCTCCACGTATTTCTCGAGGCTTCTTGTAATTAGTTTAATTCCATAGGTATTACACATGTTTAATTCAAGAAGTGCTTAATTCATGAAGTGGTCAAGCAGGACAAATGCATGTTAATTATTTTGGTCAAGAGCAAATGGGAATCATTTTCACGAATTTCGTGTCACAATGACAGCTTTAACCTATGGAGTGCTTAAATGATAAATTATGTTTATTTTGCAGATAGATTTTACAAAAACTTTTTTTTTTTAAACTTGATGGTGCCCGGTGTTTCGTACCTGACAACTCAGAAGAAACAGCCAAAAGAAACTCAGAGGTCATAGTCTGTTTTAAGGTCCAGACATAATCTTGGTCAACTCACATAAAGACTATGCAAAAGTGTCTGAATTGATCTTTTGAAGAAAGAACCACACAGATTTGAGTGGACCTGTCCAGTCAGTCAGTCAGCTTAATATCATATGCAAAGTTGATATAGGTAACAAAATCAAACATCCATATTCTAAACTTCACCTTATTACATTAGAAACGAGCTAATTTAATCTACGACTGGTAATAAGTTTATTTGAAAATCCAGATTGCTTAATTTGCAGAAGGCTTTGGCAATTGGAAATTGACTAATTCGATTATGTGAGAAGGCATCAAAATATTTGAAGCTAAAAGAGATTTTATTTAAGAATAATATTTCTTTAGTGGATACAAACGTGAGACACCTGTTTCACTGGATGATGTATTGTTAGTTTGACGAAGGTGCTCACACGAGCGCGTGGCTACATCATACATTAGCGGTATAGAGCCAGTTTACACGCGGAGGCTAATGTCTACATACGTCAACTTTTCACTAGTATATCACAACCTTTACAGGCACTCCAGAATCAACCATACACAGCATACAATAAGGACTACTGTAGCTTACTTAAGATCTTCGTTAAAAGAGATAAACTGCTTCGTCCGCCGACGTACTCAACACGCAAGTATTCATCATCCTGTAACTGGCTGTCGCGCGTTACAGCTGAAAAGATTACTATGTGAAATTCACAAACGTCCCAGCGAATATTTTACGTCAGCTTTTTTGTGAAATGACGTAGGAATTGCTAGACATTTACGAATGGCCGTCGGCGTGTGGCAATTAATAACGTTTATCTTAATGGAAAAATTAATGCTGACTCGTTATTTGTGGTTTTTAGAAAGTAATATGTAGTATCTCGATGTCTCACGCGTACTCTGTTTGACCTGTGTGTGTGTCTCTTTATCTGCCAACGACTCTAATTATCTCAATTAGTATTAACTTTCATATAATGCTTGCGGTAATTTTGAACCAAAATGTTATTTAAAAAATACGAAACATCATTATCGTAGCTGGACTGTTTGTGTAGCAACAGAGGATTATAAATACACATTTACTAGGTCTATAAATAAGCAGTAATACAGATTGAAACAACATAATTACTTCTCGCCATTCCGTTGGCCGCAGACCCCCGCGCAAACAGGTTGGAGAGGCTGAAGACATCGCCGCAGCGCCACTCCGCCTCCCTAATAAGTTAATCTCGGTGTCCCTCCGCTGTTTAATGAAATAATATTACTTGCGAATCTTATTCGACACTCTAATCAAAACTACGCAATTTATAAATGAGAAATGGCAGCTTTTCTTAATATTTTTCGATGTAGTATTTGAGCCAATTTAGTTACATTGAAAACTTAATTATGATCATCATCATCACCAGAGACAGCCTTGTTCTGCCCACTGCACAACAAGGCTGTCAAAGTCAAAGTACTTATTGGCCTCCTCCCATATGTGTCATTCTTCTCTGATCTGCGCGAGTCTGAACCTGGTATAATTATTTAGTTATAGGTATTTATCGATTTAAGGTAGATATTTGAAATGAAAATTTACGCCAAGGAAAATTTTATTTATTTTATTGTGTTTGGGTGCATGGCTTACAGCTAACAATATACAAAAATGTATAGTGAGGCAATCAACGAAAATCCATTTACAAGCCTCCACAGTTAGCAATAAACTATTGTTGCACAAACTAATAACTAAGCACAAAATCCATAACTAAGCATTATATGAATAACTAAGCATAATGTAATAACAAAGAATAGAACTAAATATAATATTTAATTAAATACCTGCACAAGCAGGCATGCATGCGTAACCACTATTAAAGTTCATAAGAAACAACACAGCTTTTAGACAAGGCAGAACTAATTGTCACTAGGCTGCTTGCAAACAAATCAATTGACGGGTGTTCGTTCATTACAACTTGGTTAAATGTTTTGATTGAGCGAAGCAAAAAAGAATTGCTACGGTAAACTGTGCGAGCGAAAGGATCACGAAAAAGATTTCTCAAGCGAGAATGTCTAGATGGAACATTCAGGGACAGCTTAGAAAGAAGTTCAGGACATTCGATCTTTGATTGTGCTAGTTTCACTAGGAACCACAAGTCAGATATTTTTCTCCGAGTTACAAGTGGGAGTAAGTGAAATCAAACACATCGTTCCTTGTAACTCTGGTACGGGATTTTAAATTTATAACCTCATTAAATAATAGTAGTAATAGTAGTAGTAGTAATTTTAACTGTAAGGTACTAGTATTAAATGAGTTTTCGTAGGTCCTACTCCAGCAGTCGTGAATGGAAATATTTTTTCAATACACTTTCTCGAAAACTGGTTCTTATCGCACTACGATTAGGTTCAACATGCAATGTATTTCACACGCGTGGATTTTTAATATTTTTCCGCACACGTGCGGAAATGAAAATTTCCACAGATAAGTCCAAATGGGTTCAATGACTATAGCTTTAACGGTGGTGATTGTTTTTTTTTAATCTCGGCAAAGAGATATGCGTCTATACGGCGTAAATATTTTTTTAGTATATAAATTGTGTTTATAAATAGAATATCATAGTTATACATGATTATTTAAAACAAATATTTACTTTTTTGAACAAATTAACATATAATTGTGTTCTAAATGCAAAAATATTTGATTTTTCTTCTTTTCATATTAGGCTGCATAGCGGCATCATACCTTTGCTTCTTCTTCAGCCTGGCGAAAGCAAAGCGCGGAAAAAAAGCAAATTAAATCATAGTTTCTTAGTAATTCCTGACAAAAATACTTTCTGTTTTAATATTTTATTTCTTCGAAAGTGTATTGAAAAACGTCGTTTGAGACGCGTGGGGATTTGTTATTGCACTTCTCGGCTCCATAACACCCTCGTCTGCAGCTCGGGTGTTAATTCCGCGCTCGAATGCAACAACAAAGTTTCCCCACTTATATCAAAATGTACTATTTCAATACACTTTCTCGAAAACTGGTTCATATCGCACTACGATTAGGTTCAACATGCAATGTATTTCACACGCGTGGATTTTTTAATATTTTTCCGCATATGTGCGGAAATCAAAAAATCCACAGATTACTATAATACTTATACTATACTAAGTCCAAATGGTTTCAATGACTATAGTCGGCGGTGATGGTTTTTTTTAACCTTGGCAAAAAGATATGCGTCAGTACGGCGTAAATATTTTTGAGTATTTAAATTGTGTTTATTTGTGTTGTTCATGTGGAAACTTGTAATTAGCAAATGTCCCTACTTATTTATGATATTTAATATTGTTATTAGTCTGTAAGCTTTTTTTAAGATTAAATAAATAAATAATAAGTAAATAAATGGAATATCATAGATAAACATGATTATTTTAAAAAAAATATTTACTTTTACGAACAAATTAACATTTATTTGTGTTCTAAATTCAAATGTCATTTTAGTTTTCTATTTTTCATATTAGGCTGTTTAGCGGCATCATACCTTTGCTTCTTCTTCAACCTAGCGAATGCAAAGCGCGGAGAAAAAACAAATTAAATCATAGTTTCATAATAATTCTTACTTTCCGTTCTAATATTTATTTCTTCGAAAGTGTATTGTAAAATTTCGTTTGATACGCGTGGGCATTTGTTACTGCGGTTCTCAGCTCAACATAAATTAAAAGTAAAATGATAAATCCACCTTTGTATAACAATGTTAACTTTCATCGTATGAAGTGTCATTGACATTTTTATTATTTTAGTGCTCGAGAGTTTCAAGATTTCGAATCCTTTCAACTAAATACTATAATATCCGACGATTTAATTACATGATAGTAGCATTCTGATGTCTCGTTTTAGATTTTGAATTCATTAACGTCGAGTAATTTGGGAGTTTCTAAACATGTCTATCATTCTGTGGTATCGTTGTTTAGGCACGTTTTGCTGTATTTGATGACTTCATTAACAGCCAGCCAATATGTACCTCCATTCTAGTAATGAACTTCGGTTTATAGCGTACGTAGGTTAAGTTCGTATCGGCAAATGACGTCATCTAAACTGATCAAATTAATGCGATAATACGAATATGCGTAATTGAAATATAATCCTCGTTTGAGAAGGTACATCTACAAGTACGGCACGCTCCTTTGCTCATCAAAGTACCGCAAATTAAAGTCCCGGGGGTCTCAATTGTGTATAAGTATCGTTAAGCTGCTGAACGGCGATTTTCTGTGCGTAGTCAAACAGATTAAGAGTCCAAACCTTTGGAGCGGTTCAAAAATTCGCTTAGTCGAGCAATTTGACTGCCTGAATAATAAATAAAGTATGTTACCAGAGCTCCCGGATTTGCTCAAGTTTCTACTACAACTCATATTTGAGCGTCTGTTTGATACTTCCGCCATTTTTTTTCGACTACGCGGCCAGATTGAATTTAGCTTATTTCACGGACTGTCACGCGATAATGATTTATTATGTATATATGTAAATCTAATTCTATATCGGTTCCATTACTGATAAAAAAGTCAACAGAAATAATAAAAATATAATAATAATGTTTCAGATTGCAAATGTCAGTGAAAATGGTAAGTATTAACATTACATGCATTTAATTGTTAACTCAAATGTAAGTTCTGAGGTAACTTTAATCAGAAACAGAGTGCTCTTGATTGAATACAAAGCATGGATCCTCCCAAGGCCGAGTTCTCTGTCCTAACCTAAACACTCGATGGGCATGAAAGAAAAAAAAATGAACCCCACAATATGGTGGCCAAAATCCGCCATTTTTAGGTTTTAAATGTAACCAGGCACACTCGCCCCACCCGACGTATAATTTATACAAATCAGTTCATCCGTTTAGGTGTTACGAGGGAACGAAGAAGTGGACAGACACATGCACATCAAACACATAACTGGCCTGCGTTCCAGTCGGGAAACACTAAACAGATGCTACTTTCTACTTACTTATATTCGGCGCTCAAAAGGGATTTGAAAAAAAATGAGTAAGTCATTATTTTTCGCTAACATAATATACTTACATAGATCTGTAACTAGTGACCCAAATATTCAGCTGGGGATTTTCCTCTCTGGTCCTTTATAGAGGGTGCTCTGTAATGAGTGCTGTAGAAACGGGGGGAGGGAGGGGAGGACTTAATGAACATGTCAGTCGGAAATCTGATGCGCTCTTTGCGTGCAACGACAAGCTTGTAATACCGACTGGAAGTGACACTGGAGTGAAAACGGTCTGAGCCTCAAATATAAATTTTTCATCGGTTATTTTTTTTTAATCAGCCTACTATTTTTTTTTTCCTACACACATGCAATACCTACACGGTCACAATGTATGCATAATCAACCTATAATGTTCCCACTGCTGGGATACACAGCCTCGTCTCTATGAGAGGGAATGGGCAATAATCCACCACGCGGGCCCAGTGCGGGTTGGTAGATTTCACATGTCTTCAAATTTTTGGTTCTAGGACATGCCGGTTTCCTCACGATGTTTTCCTTCACCGTTTTGAGAGCAGTGGTGATGAAATAAATTTCATTTCATTTATTTAATTTTAATAACAATTTACATAGTGTTGAAAATTACATATTAAATAAAATGATCACATGCAGAATCAAATTCAATAAGCCTATTAAAATTGAAGTGAAGTGTATTAATTTAAAATATGTCAACAAATAAATACAGCGTCAACTAAAATGTCAAATTAATAGCAGGTATAATGTCAAAATCAATGACACAAAGTAATGCGCCTGCCTGGGTTCGGCTCCGACTTACTGTTCGTAAGTCGGGGCCACCACCACTGGGCCACCGCTGCTCTAGCGGTGACCCAGGGGTGGCGGCCAAAATGTATGGAACAGCTGATTTTTTTTCTATGTGGAGGGGGGCTCAGAATGATATACTGAATACGTGGTTACCGTGTTCGGGTCGGTGTCCCCCCACCCCATATATTTGAGCGACACAGCTGCACCGTCTGTAACACAATTATTTAGCTCAGCAGCCAACTGAAAACTAACTTACCTACTGAGTTCTCGCCTCGCTTCTAAATTATTTATACTCACTGCAATCTTGTAAATTGTAATATTCAGCTTGACGTATAGTGAAGTCTTTAATTAAACGTCTTACAAAATGTTTAATATTAAGGTTATTATTTTTTACAACTTAACATAAACTGAACATCACGCCTGTAGTCCCCAAAGGGTTAGGTAGAGGTGTACCCATTAGTATACCCACAAATCACCAGTTATGAATAAGTCCCATGTAATAGTGGGCGAGCCTATTGCTATCAACCGGCCATAGGTACAGACTCCGTGGCTGGTACTGAGAAATTCGGTTCAATCTCAGAAGATCCATTGGCCTGATCCATGATGGATCTGGTGACGATTGTTTTTCTCATTAGGTCTATTTATAATAAAAAAGTAAGTAAAATATATGTAATGAGAATTTTTGGATTTATTCTTCGTTCCTGATGGTAAGACCCAATAACACTTTGCCCGACCTAGGAATCGAACCCAGGACCTCATGCTCAACATGTCAGTCAGTCAGTTTTTTACAACTTCATAACTAAATTAACCTTTTAATCAGAATAGAAGTCTGTCCTAATTGGGTACCGAAAAACTGAATTACCTACAAACATTAATTTGTAGTGGAATATAATTTGACGCGTTCAAGCTACGACCCACTCCGTATCATTTCGCGAAGCAAGCGACAGTGAAAAACGGTTTGTGAGAAGAGGCCCTTCGTCGAGAATTCACTAATGACTTGCTTGTAGCTGTTAGCTACGGACCCTTTGAAAGTAATAATTACTTAGTCGTGTTCGTTTCTCTTTGCACAACTCGTAGGCCGTCGGAAATGTCGATAATTGATAATCACGGAAGATATCCCGTAAGTGACAGTGTACAAGAAAAAACAAGATTTTTATGTCCTTTTTTTCAATTCTAATAAAGATATAAATAAACCATTACTTAACAAAATTTTGAAATAAGAAATCATTTTACTCTTGGATCTCATAGACGCATGACAGGTGGTTATGTTACAATAATGTATGATAGGTATTCAAGGGTTAATTATAATTCCATCCACTTCCTCGGATCACAAATGCAAATGATGATATACGGGGAATCCTATAAACCCACTTTATATTAGTGTCGTGGAACTTCTTAGTTTGTAAGTGGGTGTGTGTTATCTGTGTAGGTTAATTACGGATTACGCATTTCAGAATTTGATGAATATTCAGCGGTGGCTAACACCTTGCCAGACTTCGCATAATTCGCATGATCGCTTCACGAGTCTACGTAGAACAAAGTGGATAAATATAGATAATAGAATATTCTAGAAGTACCTTTAATTAAAGGATATCATTCATTCCAGGACTTTAAGTTGGGATTTATCGTCTAGTGCTTGTAATACTGAATAGCTATTTAAGACTATTATTATCAAATCCTGAATGTTCTATAGTGTTTAAAAAGCTGTTTACTTAAGTATCTACCGAGCTCTTTTTTTCCATGTTCCTTCTTTTGCCCTTTGTGTTCCAGTGCTGCGGTATGTCTTTCGAACAGTCCCGCAACCCATCTACCGAGCTCTTGGTAAGTGTTTTAATGAGATTGATTAGTATCTGCCTCCTTTTTGAGAAACAGCTCGTTCGGAGAACTACTTACAACCATCATGTCTAATCCTGTCACCAAGCTACCGTACGTGTGTTCCTGCTTGAAGGGATCATATCCTAAAATAGCCAAAATTAAACGAATTGTGGTTCGAAGGTCTGACAACCAGTCTTACGGTAGGGTATCGTATTAACCAGTACTAACTGGGTTGTGGAGGTCATATAGGCAATCGCTCTATGTAAAATACTGGTATTCAGCTGCATCCGGTTAGACTGGAAGCCGACCCCAAAATAGTTGGAAAATGGCTAGGCAGATGATGATTACCTAAAATAGCTGAAATGTGCTTAAGCATATGATACTTTTCAGGTTTTTCTCTGGAGTTTGCAGATATTGGTGATCACTTTATCAATTCAGTCTTTATCACCAGTACGTGGGCCTTTTGCTAGTTCATTATTATGAAACCTTGTACAAAAATAATTTTGATTCAAACAATTACATTCTTTGTCGCAATATTTTAATTTCAGACCCAACAATTATTAAAGCCTTATAAAAATAAATCATTCATTGTTCGTAATGCATTCCATTTTGTGGTGAGACAATATCGTTTATTTCATACAACGGGCCAGTGGAGGTCGTAATTTAAATAGTATTTCGCAATGGGATATTCCAACGAGATACTTGAATTATAATTATAAAGTCAAAAAAAAGTAAAGTAAAGTAAGTAGTAGTTGTAAAGTATGAATCGATCATAAATAAAATCTCATTTAATCGTGAGAGTGTAATGTTTATATAAACATTTGTTTGCAGTGCTACGTTAGTGATATTCTAATTACTTATCTTTTAAAACGGAATGGTTACAACTGAGATTTACCTTTTGTTTTAAGTTCTTATTCTTTTTTTTTTTAAGTGTGCCGCGAAGAAGCGGTGTGCAGTGGCGTGCAGTGGTTCTCCGCGGAAGGTAGGCCAGCCACGCTAAGATGACCCTCAAAGTACTCACATCTATTGATATATTCACTTACCCTTCCGGGCCCACCGCACCCACCCCTGGTGTTTTTATTAAGCGTATGAGAAACAACGCCATCTAGCTTAAATATCAGGAATTTCAATGGAATTCTGTCAATACAAGAACGAAGGATGTCGCTCCGCTACAAAAAGTTCTAAAAAATAAAACAGAGTGCGCTGTAAACAAAAAAAAAGGTAGAGTTTTCTGACCGGAATATTTGAAAAACAAACCTTTAAAATAAGCCTATTAAAACCAAAGTTATAAATACAAGAACTCCGCATTAATCAAGGTTCAAATCACGATTTACTGACAATGCAAACACTCAAACAGAAGAAAGATTAATTTGAAATGACGATGAATTTTAGGTTAATTCTCGTAATTTGGGTACCTACACATCTTTCTTTGGACACAACTTGAATCTTATCATTAAACGATTGTGAATACTTACTGTTTTTAACTTTTAACAAACACACTAACAGCGCAAACTTCACAACAGAACACCATTTCTAAGTTAATAAACAAATACAACAAATAATATTTACACTACTATACGTTTCAAAACGAATTACAAACGTCAGATATTATTAAAATCAAAACACTGAAGATCGCGAAATAAATTTTGCTAGTCACATGAAACAAATATGGCTTCTAAGAAAAATACAATTGTTATTTTGTCGATAAAAAAACACTACCAAATATAATTGCATCGCTGCATACCGTTTTAGCTGGATAATACTTTGTGGGGCAGCCAATCAGTGGCCAGCTAGCCAGCTACACTCGCAGGAGTTTACGCCCCTATTTACTATGTGTGCCGTTCATATACACGAAAATAACGATCAGTGTGCGTAAATTTATCAATGGAAATTAGGCCGGCTGCGGCCTTGCCTAGACGGCCGGGAGCGAGCGTCGTAGTATTTATCAGTTACGTCACACGGCTGCGACAAGTTGCTATAAGTATTATAACAGGAGTTTTTTTATTTTTTATTAATATAGTTATAATAAATGCATTTGTTGCGTTGTTGGTAGGAATGGTAGGGTAGGCTAGGCCTAATTGCCTCTATGGACGGCACGCCCCTGGCGGTGTGTGATAGGGAGAGCCAATGATACGCAAGATGATGATTACATTTTTCAACATTTAATGGATCTTATTCTTGCTCTTTCTCTCTATTGAATTCAAAGTTATCACTTTGGTCAGCCCCAGCACATTTCGGAGCGAGCACCGGGAACATGTGTTACGATCTGCTACTCCATAACCATCAATCTATCATTAGTGTGTGAGCTGCACCACATGACCAATATGTACTACCTGTGTCATCACAGATATAGATACACCTTAGACTCTCTCTCTACTCCGTTGACGACTTGTAATATTGTGACCATGCATTTTTTTTTGTTTGGAGATGCGCCTGGGGCGTGCACGCGGACAATCTACTGGATGTTACTGAGCCGACTGATATTATTGTCCTTTTGTATGAGTATGACTTTTTTTTATATGTTCCTAATGTGTTATTATTTATATTATGCTGACATTGAACTAGAATTTTATATAATTTTGTTGACATTGAATAATTTGATTATTTTTTGTTATTAGTTTGAATTTGATGTGAGAAAATATTTTTTGTTGTTAATTTTGGTTGTCTTTTATTGGTTATTTCAAACACAATGTAAATTGTTTTTGAATAAAATTGAATTGAATTGAATTTTTTATGAATATCTTTGAATTGAATTCGTATGAAAACCAAGTCTGCCATTTTCTGACTACTTAGTATGACGTCATAAGCACAATTTAGTTTCTTTCTACACAATCGAGAGAGAGCTATACCGGTCGTCTAGCGCCATCTCTTTCCCACACTGGAATTACTCCTGCTTTAAGACGTCATGGTAGGCCACCTGAAGATATTTAACAACCGTTTTGCGACGTGACTGTATAATCGAGGGCGGCTTTGTATAATGTTTACTGAGACTGGAGCTTCTAATGTTAATCAGTTCAACTTATCTTTTCTTCAGGTGGAAGTGGTGAAACCTACAAAAACTTAAGAGCTTTTAGCATTAGAAGGTTCCAATAATTTAATGAATAAAGGTAGGTTTTATACGAGAAATGTAAACGAGACAAAAAGAAAATCCAATAAGGAAACAACTCAATACACGTGGGTGAAATGAATTGAATAACTTACAACACCTACGTGAAAACGAATCCAAAAAAAAATCTTAACAAACATTTCATTTAGGTACCTCATGATGGTATTTCAAAGAAAAACGCGGTTCTCGTTCGTAAATAGACACGACGCGCAACGTGTTATTTTTACAAAGCGGCTTTCAATTTACCTGGGCTAGGTACTGAATCGATATAAAAAAAAAACATTGATATTCGTAGAACAGCTGCGGGAATCTGAGCGAACGATCACGATCACACGCGAAATCCCGTTGGAATATGTTCGGAATTCAAATAAGTAACAAAATATCTGTGGTGTCTTGATATTTGCGAATCAAACAGATCCACAGCGCCCACGCCTCGCGCCTCTGATTGGCCAAATCACGAGCGCTCCTCGTGTCTTAGCTTTCCTGATGCCAGTTGTTTTGAAAAGTGATTCTTTTAAAGCCAGTTCGATGGCGGACTTATCAATTTACTCGTTACATTTAATCATGTTTTAATATTTCCGGACACGTTGCCATTTTGAGTAGAAAATTGATTGTGTAAATAAAGATAAGACCCTTAACCCTTATCCGCACGCAAAATACGCGCTTAGACGTGGAGTTGCGGACACCAGCCCGCTATACAATACAATAGTGATAAGACCCTTAACGAAGCTGATAGGCACTTGTTCTCCCCGTCATTGCGATCATTTTTTTGTTCTAGACCATACCTGGGAACCTTCTAGTTACGGAGATACGAGTATTGGGGGTCAAAGCACAGAATAAATAGCACAAGTTTGACAAGTAGTCAAAGTTCCAACTTTTTTCCGACTTTTTTTAACGTTAGATTTTTACTGTAAGAAACACCTCCACGTTGCAATGTTTTGAGTGCATTACATTTAGTCCTACCGAAAAACGTGATTTGTCACCCAAAAAAGTCGTTTCTCAGCAATATTTATTGCGTAAAGTTATTTGGTTTGATGTACATAATGCTTGGTTGACAGTTTTATTAAGGGTCTTGTTACACCCTGCATACATAATCAAAGCGATCAACAACGATACGAGGACTATTAAATTAACCTCAATCACTGGAATCGGCGTTAAATCCGGCAATTCAAAGGTAGCAGACCCAATTGATTTATTATGCAATTGTTTACGATTGAAATAAAATTTCCTTCTTAATGGTTGACGCAGGGGGGTATAAAAACACGTGGAGTGGCCTTTTAAAGGGGAGCTATTACCTGTCATTATGCTCTATAAGATACAATGCGCTGGTTGTCTATTTACTGCGTGGGTTAACAGGTTCAAAGCGACCCGAGTCCCGTGGGCCCAGCCAGGCTGCGACGTACATTGGGTTTAATTGGCGCGCTCTAACGACCACGCCTCTCTGCGGTACACGCCGTGCTACTCTGGCAAATTGATTGTAATCTAACCAAAGGCAAAGCCAATGAAACTATTCGATTAAGGATTGCCTACCACAATCCTTGTTATGGAGCTCTACGAACAACTGTTTGGGTAGGTTGAATTAGATAAGTTGAAGGACTTACGTGCCCCTGTCATTTTTGGTCAAGTCGCATTAAAACGCAGCAATCTATGGAATGGATTGTTTGAGCAATGTTCATGGCATCAGAAAATACTCAGTAACAGCCCAAAGTCAGGATTTGAGTCCGGTTCATGGCAATAGGGTCGCCTCCGTTTATATGGACTTTAAATATAGCTTCTTTTTTTGGATGGGGAATCGTCAAATGACCCCTCAAAATGTTGATGACACCACTGCTGCGTCCGGCTTTGGTTCAATCCTTGATCCAGAGCGAGACGGAATGGGACGCCGTCACCTCCTGCGAAGTAGTCATGCTAGCGAAGGAGGTGGCGGAACGTGAGAGGGAGACAACCTCAAGTCCCAGCCACCGCAGGAGACGCACCAGGTGGCCACATGGTGGACCCCGGCCACCGTAGGCCCGGGCCAGTGGACGGTGAGCTATGGGCTAGCGCGCCGTCCATCCGTCTTATGCCGGCAGGCCGTGTCGGCGGCGCATTCGTGTTCTACGCGCGCCTCAGAGAGATGTCAACAAACGGGCCCTTCCCGTCCGAAAGGACCGTTGCCTGCCAGGGTTGCGGGACTGTTCGAAAGAGACACCGCGGCCCTGGAACATAAAGGGCTAAAGAAGGAACATGGGGATGGGTTTTAGTCAGTAAAAGTCTGACACTCCCTCCTGCTCAAGAACGGGAGGAGTTATTTGATGATATACCATCAGAAAAAAAAAAGAAGGTACACCACAGCTTAACCCTTCAGCAGGCGTGAAGCATTGTACGTCTTTATCTCGCTGCATATCAAACAATATATCGCATGAGGCACGGCTGAGATCGAAAGACCTTATAGATATGTATGTGTACTTGTGTAGCTTTATGTTAAAATCCGTTTTTTATACAAACAAATTATATTTTTATTTATATACCAAATTATATACAAACAAAACTCTTTTACTTCGGTACTTATTGGAATATCGAAAATATCGGTAATCAAACAGTGGTTTGTCTGACCTATCTACCCACACATTGTATTACAATGATATGTGTACATTGACTCACGCCTGTTTTCCTTAGGAGATCCTTATACTTGTATTGTTTCACACACGTTCATGTACTGCTAATATTATATTAGAATTTTATTCGCAGACATTTACGACGAAATAATGTCAATTATAAAAAAAATGGTCTTTAACATTATTGAATCAATAGATCTAACTGGTTACACGCAGCAAAGGGGCTGATTATTCAAGCAGAACCCCATTCATATAAAAACATTCGTGCATGTTTCACAAGAAATAACAAATAAAAAAGTAGAATACGTGAGTGAGTAAAAAAATTATAAATGAGGAAGCATAGATAAGAGGGGAGCTTTAACTTGAAGAAACTCTCTGAATAGCGAGACTCTCAGTGACAAATGAGTCGTATGCTTCTTTTGAATGCATACTTTTTACTGTAAAATTACATTTCAGTTACATGTCAGGGAGAAAATAAAAGACCATTCATTCTCTCTCTCTCTATTAAAATAGGTCAAAAGTTCTCAATCTCGTTTTAAAAGTCTTATTTTTAAAACGAGATTGAGAATTGCTCCAATAACTTTGTTTTGCGAGGCGAGGCTTCGCTTATAACAATGCTTTATGTCACTTCAGTTACCAATAGGGAAGAACATATATACTTATTTTTTTTTTTAAAACGTTGCCCCTATCTAGGAATTTCTCCTGTATCGTGGGTGCGTTTACAAACATTTAAACTCACATACACAAACAGCCATATTGACGAGATTAGAAAATAAACTCATATTTTATTACATTTTATTAATTTCCATAATATTTTGGTAAATCCATTAACTTTAAATAACAACACAAAGTAGGAATGTGTACACACTCTAGTAAATAAAATACAGAAAGTACTTAATAATTAGTCGTAGATTTTTATTTTTGGCTGATACAAAACTGGGTGACAACTCACCAAAGTACCAATTCATGTGACCTAACAATAAACAGCTATTTCTTGGTCCTGCCCCTAGTTCCATACAACCCATTCAATTGTCGTCATCTATACAATCTATACATTTAAACAAATAAATAAAATTGAAGTGTCTATTTGTAATACCAAAATAACAACTTTTTACTTGAATGCATGTGAAAGTATGGTACTTATAACAAAAACACATTTTTTTTTTAATTTTTGTTTGTGTGTCGGTCTGTCAGTCTGTTTGTTTGCTCCGGCTAATCTCCGAAACGGTTGAACCGATTTTTACTGGCAGATTGCTGGCAACTAACATAGGCTACTTTAATTTTAGAAAAATTATTAGGGTTTCGCGCCCAAAAAATAAACCCTTGAAATTTTAACAAAATTCTTTTTAAACGGCTAATCTCCGAAATCACTGGACCGATTTTGACGGGACCTTTACTGGTACATAGCTGATATCATAAGGACTAACTAATTTTATTTAAGAATAAGAATTAGAGTTCCGTGCAAAAAAATTAAAACCCTTTACATTGGTAACAAAATTCGATTCAAAAAGGAAAGTAATATTTTTTTGATAATAATTTCACGCGAACGAAGGTCACGGGCAACAGCTAGTTTATCTCATAAATTAGTTCAGTTCACCGACAACAGATCAGGCTTCCGAAAATCAGATCATTGCTGAGAAATATTATATTCGGAAGATATTCTCGCAATGTAAAGAAACGTCTTACTATTGATCAAATATTGACGCAGTAACTACTACTGCGTAAATATTCGATGTCTTGTCAACAGAGTTGGCAAGTAGCATGTTGTGTCTTAAAGTTTAGATACGAAAGCGGTTTGTTTACGTGTCCGTCAATGGATTTAATAAACGCTAAGTTAAATTGTAAGAAAGCAGTCCATTCGTTTTCCTAAAAGATACTATATCATACAATCACAGTACTTAACTACGAGATACACCAGAAACTAAAACAAACAACTTTAATCAGCCAATCGAGTAAGATCTTTTAAACGCAGCATTCCTTTTACTCCTACAGAATTTTCGTTTATACCTTCTTCGTTTTATATTGTTTGACAACTCGAAAAGGTTCAGCCATTTCTGATCTAAATCTTCTGGAGGTTTGTCGTTCACTAGTATTATGGGGAGACGGTTGTGTTCTACTTCCGTGCGAGTATTCTTGTCACCTTTCATGAGCGCTGTGGATATTTCAGTCCAGTTGTTAACGGTGTCCTCGGGGCTCGAGGTGGAAGGCAGCTTGCCAGATACAACAGAGATCTCGACATTGTTTTGCGTCAGCTCTGTTATGGCAACATCGCCCTCGGCGTCCTCCAACTCTGCTTGCCCCATCTCCACGTCGAACAGGCGAAACTGGAATTACAAACAATTTAGATAATTAAGCAGCCATTTTCTTATTATTTGAGATGGCGATCGGTCTTGTTAAAGAGTTCTAAGAGTAATTATGCTGTAAAAGAACACTACTGACATTAATCCCTTAGAAAATAGACTTAAACGATGAAAAGTTACGGGTGTTTTTCCTAGTAATCTCATCCCTAACCACCTTACCTGCCACTTAGAATATTGATATTAGGAATTGTAAAGGAGAAAGGTAAGTATGAATCAATATCGGAGCCGGGCGGCGAGGCGGTGTGCCGAAAATAAATATGTACCTTTTCATTTGCGGATATTTACAGAAGCAGAATAATATTTAAACTTCAGTGCACAAAACCTCTTGAACGTGTAAAATTAATCACCCATCGGTAAAGCTTAAAATAACTTTATGTAGATGGAGTACACAGAACTGGAAATAATTTTAAATACCAACCAGAACGTTGTATAAATTGTAATGAAAATTAATTACAGCTTATATTTGGAGTACAAGGAGTAACATTGTGGCGGTAATTGCTCACGAACAAATTCGATTGTCGAACTGAGAGCAAACAAACATCGCACAAGTTCGTTTGAGACGTTAATAAACAACATACACGTACATATACATAGGTATATGTATGTAGGTATGTAAAACATACATGGATGAAAACATTATGACGCCCAAAATAAAATCCTGCTAACAGCCATCTGGAAACAGTGAGGAGGGATTAAAAAAAATAGTTTGTCAATACTAATAATATTGACCTGACAACTAACTTTAATTCCATCCTGTATTAACATGACGTGGTTGCATGTCGGAAGCCACAAAGGCCTCGTAAAGCCGTAAAGCCGTAATGTGAAACAAATCTCACGAGTATTGTGCCATTTGCGAGATTTACACGAATCTACCGAAATACGCAACTAATGAAGCTAAACCTTGCTCGCATTCATTATTTATTGATTACGGTTCAGTGGCCAAGTGTTCATTGTTTCTTAAACGTTCGTAATTAGGGTATAATGAGATTTATGTGGTTTCCTTTGGAGTAGAATAATCCTCCCTAAGTGCGTTAAAGTTGATAATTTTGCACTCACTGAACTACAAACTGCATGTTTTCAATGGCAACAGAAATATTCTGAGACAGTTGTAACAACGTCTTGCTGTTTTTGATCCATGAGCCAAGCTAGGTGTATAGAGCAATATTTCCTTCATTTCATATGGTGTTATAATACAGGGTGTAACAGGACCTTTCACAAAGCCGTCAACCAAGCATTATGTACATCAAACTAAGTAACTTTACGCAAAAAATATTGCTGGGAAACGACTTTATTTTTGGGGGTGAAAAATTACGTTTTGCCGTAAAACTCAATGTAACGCTCTCAAAACTGTGCTGATTTGCATTTGTGCATTGAATAGTATGGCGTCGTGGAGGTGTAGTAAGTAAAAATCTTACATGAAAACACGTATTTAAAAAAAGTGTGAAAATGTTGTAACTTTGACCCCCAATATCTCCGTAACTAGAAGATTCCCAGGATCTAGAACAAAAAAATGATGGCAATAACGGGGAAAACCAGTACCTTTCGGTTCGATAAGGGTCTTGTTACACCGTTTATGTATAAATATTGGTAGACATCTACGGGCGTTATATCCATATCGATGACTGTGTGTTGCGCGCGTGCTTATGAACGAATCATTTAACGTGCTTCCTCCTCTGATTTGGACTCAACAAAAACATGATACCATTAAAAATCATTGGCTCCCAAAATATTTGCACATTACCTGAAACTCGAGCAAATATGTGTAAAAAGATATCTCTCGTTAACATCAATGAAAAATAAAACGAATATTTCCAACGAGCCCTCCCGATACGCCGCCATTCATGATACGACACGATCTTTATATAATCGGAGGTTCAATAAACCGCAGTTGTGAACGACAGATGGCCTTTAGTACTTCTAAAAAAATCAATAGAATCTCCCGTTCGTCCTAGATATACTCAAGGCACTGCTTTGCATTAAACAGAAGAAATCTTAAGAGAGAAGAAAAACCGGGTCGTACGTACTGTCTGGGGTGCTGTTTCAACCCGAAGTTTTGGTGTCTGCGGTAAAAACTTGACGTTGGAACTCTCTAGTTATAAGAATTTTAAAACTTTACCACTGAATTTTCATTTTATCAGAATGGGAGCCAAACACAACAAGAAAGATAAGTTTATAAAAATGACAAAGATATCAATGATCCTCCCGGTTGATAGCAATAGGCTCGCCCCTATTACCAACATGGGACTTAGACTTAACTGTCGAAATATGGATGACCAACAGGCAACAACTCTCTCCCTTAAGATATTGTAGGCGTGAATTTATAAAGTTATTTAAAAACATTATCATTCTCTTGTCCTGTTGCCCTTATCCTAATTCATTTGAGGTCGGCGCAGTATGTCTTCTTCTTCTATACTTCTCTATTACTCGTCAGTTAAAAATAATATTTTATTATAACCACTGCAGCTTTCCACACGATTACATAATTATGAGCACAAGCACAGCATGAACTTTCAAAAAGATATTCAACAATCATTAACTGAGCTGTACGGTCGCGCCGGTTACAAATGAGCGGAAACGATTAGTTGCGGTCAGTATACATTTTGGCCCAAAGCCAACATATGATTCGGGAGTTACTAGTTACGACGTACTCGGGGAGTTACTTGACATTCCCCTCACGTTTATAATAAAGTTCGTTTAGCCCAGTGATTTATTAGCGAATTTCTTATATTGGAACTGATTGTAGGCACTTTCTTTAGCCATACGTAGCTCGTCTTTAAGTCCGAATAAATCTTGCTAAAGTAATATTTTATTAGGTAAACGGTTACGTGTTTGGGGTTGATGATTCACGTGGGTGTTTCCTTGGATATTTGAATAATGACGGAGAAACTTGTAGTGCTTGTTGGGATAACCTAGGACCCCAATCAAGTGTCCGGTCACAATTTGATAGTGAGCTCGAGTATCTGAATTGCAAAGTGATGTTTAGAGAATAACAATATTGAGGATTCCGCCTTAAGATTTCTGTGTCTAAGTAACTTGTTTGTTTAATCGTGTGATAAACTTGAAGAAGTTAAAGAGATTGCGCCACTTGCCGCCGCGAATGTATTAAGGTCTATGAATGTATTTCCATGAGGAAAATATCTATTCCGCCACATTTTACCATACATACTTATTATGTAAACTCAGAAACAAATAAGATTTCGTTTTTTGTTATTCTGTGTTCTTAATCTAAAAATATTGATACGAAACGTACCTACATCTTTTATAAATACTCACGTAATAAACCATTGCATATATCGTCCAGAAACATTATTTATGGCAAAGATCTATCTTTTTTCTGTAGAAGCAGATTTGTGCGAAACAAAGCATTTTTTATTTATAAGAATAAGTAAAAAATGCTTCATTCTTCATTTCCGTACCCAAGACAGTAAATGTTTGAATCAAAATTTATTGGCATTTAATTTTAAAAAGCAACCCAATTTAATGGCGCTCTTGACTTTGCTAACGTAACCTTGCTGAGTTATTATAATTAAAATTTAAGTTTTATAAACAACACATTGAGTTCGTAAATAAACTTTGCGCCTTTCAACTCATCAACAATGGTGTCTGCGAAACTTTACTATCGCTGTCAAAACGTTGGCAGGGCGGATATTGAGTGGCGATGTACGAAATAATTATAATTGTGAACCTTGAGGAATTTGACGAACACCATCCATCGATACTAACAATATTTTGCAGTTCTCTAACACCGCATGTTTTTCCATAAACAATCTTTCGTTAGTTTAGAAAGATGATTTCATACACGTTGATGAGTTTGACAAGTTACATAAATCAAGTACGATACACATGCTTATGTGAATTACGATGTTTAAGATAAACAGCACATTCCAATTTATTTAAAAAACCAGAAAGTTTTCAGCAGTTCTATAAAAAGTATGTTAATTACTGCACAGTTTTCTAAATATTTTTCTTTGATTCAAGTACCTATGTGCAAAGGATATACATGCCTTCAAAACGTCGGAATGAACACGCTACGAGTTACGATGCTACCCGCATTGTTATTTATAGATGCAGACTAAACACAGGGCTTTCAAAGCCTTCAGACCATTCCAAAATGTTGTTGTTTCTCACAGACATTTGATTTCGTCATATGTTTGACGAAATTGGCAGTCGGAGCTGAGTTTGGGTTGGATTCCTGCGAACAATGTTTGTAGTTTTAATATGACCTACATAGCTGCTCTAAATGTTTGGGCTGATTTGTGTCTGCCCAAAGGGTCTGCGAAGGGATAAATTCAATGACTGTTACTATTAGGTACCTGCTACTTTCGTAACAGTACAGGCCATACCTACGAATAGCACAAAATTATGGAAATTAGACTGTCGACAAGAGCAGTGGTTTATACATATATTTGTCATCGGACATTAATAAACTTATAATAGGTATCTCTTTGTATTCATGTTTGAGGAGACATCAGAACGCAAAGGTTTGTGTTTGTCGAATGACAATAAAAGAAACCAGGATATTTAAACATATATTAGGAATGTATAAGGTGCGTAAAACCTGGTATAAAAATGCTCTAACAACGTGTTTATTTCCCGTTGCACCAAGGAGTTTATCGTTGCACATAGACAAACCACAGAACATAAACCTTCTTCATAACATACACCCGATTGGAACGTATAATATTTTTATGGAGTGCACTTTTATGTTCAACTGTTTATGATGTCGCCGACCAAACTCAGGACCAAACATGTTTTACATGAAATAGCTTTGTTTCATTCTTTTCGTTAAGTAATTGATTCTGGTCATAGGAAGCTTATTTTAGCATTAACCTATTTACAAGGAAAATCGCGATAGTCTTATCATGGCAGCATGTAAAAATATTCTAGATTTTTTAAACCTTAGAAATACGCAGCCGCCTGAATGCAACAAACGCTGATGTAAAAGTTGTACGAATCCATCACTTGCGATTTACGACTTTTCCGAAAAAAAAAAACCTATCGTTCTAAATTCAAACAAAAAAAATGGAAAGCTCAGAATAAACTAAAATCCGGTAGCGTTAATTAGGTAATACGTCTAATCCAGTGATAATCAAGTAATTTATTTGCGTATGAGGCGAATTAACCACGATCTTGACTTTGGCTGGTTCACATTTTAGTTGTTCGCACCCCATTTTGTAAACACGCTGTCAAAGCAGCATCAATCGGGGGCTAACACAAACGCAGATGTTTGCGTTATCGTAAACGCACGTCCGCGGTGATTCAGACAACGTTTACTGCCGACCATGCCGTTGCCTTGCCCTCTTGTGAATGACGTCATATGATCACATTTTTACTTGAGTATCTACGTATTCATTTAAATACGCGTTAATTTAGGCCTGACTGATCCTTAATCAGTGGTTTTGTAAAATGCTGAGTACCGACTTAAAATGTTTTTTCAAAATTTCTATGTTTCAGTCAATTTAAAAAGTGTCAAAAAAGATTTGCTTTAAATATTTATTAACAACTGAATAAAACATTTCTGACGATGCGGCAAAATAAACTGATTTACAAAAAAAAAAACATAATACTGACTCACTGACTATAGACTGCCTCGTGACTGCTGAGCATAAGGTTCTGGGTTCGATTCCCGGGTCGTGCAGTGTTATTGGGTTTTTCCATCAGGAATTTCTCAGTAGCAGCCATGGAGTATGGATTTGTGCCCAATATGGCAATAGGCTCGCCCCCTATTACATGGGACTTAAACATGACTGGCGATGTGGGTGTACCATTAGGTACACCTCTGCCTAACCCTTCTGCGATTACAGCCGTGATATTATAATGAAAACAAGAAACTGCAACACTCATTAACAAAATTCCATATCCAGTACTCCGAAGTTTATGACGAGTTCCTTTACAAAAAAGACATCAAAACTTCGCAACGGGCAACAACGGGGACTAGAGAAATGATGAATCATAATGTATGTAATTCGCCGTACAAAAGTTGTCGTTTGAAAAAATGTTCGGGTTAACGAGGGATACGTTGTGTCACGTCTGTTTGCAAACATGTTAAGTAATATGTACTGACCCGCGGACGGCTATGTCCGTGTTTCGTAAACAACTCGAATTTATAGAACTGGGGAATCCTTCAATGCACTCAAGCTATTAGTTTGGTTGACTTACGGTGAAGGAAAATATCGCGAGGAAATATGGACCGTAACGGTCTGAAATCGCCTTATCTATAAGTTTTATCAAGAGATTACCAAGAAGTTGGGAAAAACATTTACTATACAACGACGTGCGAGTTTTTTTCAATTAAAATATACCTACGCTTTACATGGCGCCATATTAAGGAGGAAGCGCCAGGGTGGCCTGCGAAATTCAACTCTATTTCATGAAAAGGCCATTCAATGGGATCAAAATAAACCTAAAGGGTTGTATTGATGATTATAATTCTGTAAATACTTGCACATTACGGTCGCAAATCATAAATAATAAATATACAGCCTGACACTAACTGGCAAACTTCAAAAAAACTGCAAAAAAAAAAACAGCAGCAAAGAAAAATCCGCGGGCCACCCTGGTGCTTCCACTCCTCTCTTCCTCCACACATCCTCTCTTCCTAAGACTTTTATTTCAATCAGACAAGGAGTATTTTGAAAAACTATACTTCTATACTAATATTAAAAAGAGGTAAAATTTATTTGTAAGTTTGTATGTAGGGGGTAATCTCTGGATCTACTGAACCGATTTTGAAAATTATTTCACTAAAAGGAACCTACATTATCCCCGAGTGCCATAGGCTATATTTACAACGTGCCCGTGGGACAATTTCCGACCAAAACGCGAGCGAAACCGGGGGCACAGGTAGTTATAGATAAATGCGTTTGCTACTTGATACTTTCAACAGAACCAAATTAAACCAATTTAACTGTGTAAACAACTGGTTTGGCAGGTATAAAGTAACAGTGGTTAAAGCTAGTCAGAAATCTGAAATTCTGACAACCGGTCTAGCCTTGGGATATCGGGTTTATTAAACTCTAATTGGGTTGCGGTACCATCCCATCCCAGTTGAGATTCTAATAGAGTGTAAAATTTTAGTGTTTTCAAGTGTAAATAATGTAAATATTCGTATGCCGCGTCTAGCGGCGGATATGTCCTGAACCATGCTATTTCTATTTAACAACTTTGTGCCTACCGTATCCTACGAATAAATGTCTTTGTCTTTGTCTTTGCTTTGTATAAAATACCAGATGCAGCTGCATCCGGGACTGACTGAAAACTCGACTCAAATAATAATTACCATTTCCACAAATTATTTCAGTATGAAATATCGTTGAAATCTTCATTGGTTGTGTACACAGCGTTGATTGTCAGAGAATTTAAGATAAATATTTAAGCAGTTAGGTACTTAAGTTTTAGTTGCCGAATTTACCTACAGCTTTCTCAACATATTGTACATATTATGCCATCTATAATTTCTCAGAATGATCATCTTAAAACCTTAATTAAAAATGAAGTTGTAATTAAGAAAGCTTATAAAACTACCGTTTGTTTATTTTTCAATGCATGAATGTTGTTTCCATGAGCATACAATAATGTTTACAGAAGCCGTGAAAGCATTAAAGGTCTTTACGAAACATTGTTTTTCACGTTTGCAGATCCATTTTCAATTTGATGGTTGATTCCTTTATTAACATGTTTAAACACCGACAGTTTTTCAAACATTTCAAGACTTTTTTTGTTATTTTTCATCTGCAATTTACTGTAGGTACCTAATTATTTATCTAAACAGCCTAGTTATCTTTCAGGCCTTATCGAATTAGCTAAACATGTGACTAAGTTGGAACTTTGACCCCCACCCCCAATACCTCCGTAACTATAAGGTGTGGTCTAGAACAAAAAAATGACCGCAATGATGAGGAGAACAAGTGCCTTTTGGCTTGGTTAAGATCTTGTTACACCCTTTATATCTCATTGTTGACCTCGCATATCAAAAGTTTAAAATACCTTACGCTTACAAAATTCAATAGTGATTGTTGTGAGTGCTGTACCTCCTATTAAGAGCACATCCAAACTAAGCCATTGATGTCGCTAAATACAGGTATGGAGTATAACATATTTACCATTGTTTAATGCCCGCCGGAGCTCCATATCAGATAACCAGGTCAACATAACATTAAAACCAGTTAGTTAGCTACTACCAGTAATAATTACCCTGTTCTTCTCCCGGGAGGCGGTGTAGAGTATCCAGGCGACGTACACGAACATGATGAGCGCTGGCACCACGAGGCTGGCCACGATGGGTATGCGTCGCACCCAGGCGTGGTACAGCGCCAGGATGAAGAGGCAGATGCCCACCAGAATGGCCATGTACCGCCCAGTGCGGCGGCGCTCTTCCTGTAACATGTGTTGGCGGCTTTTGAGTGTTACAGCTGCTATACAATAGACACTGCTGTAGGATAAAACTCGACGAATCTGGGCATAGAAAAATAAATAAGATTTTAAAACTGAATGATAAATATGTTTAACCAATCAGGGGCCTTAGTCTGCTATTGCAATAGTGTCAGAATGGTCTATCATTTGATTTAATAAGGCCCCGCGCAGACGAATTACCCTTTGTACACACGTCAAACGAGTTTCGAACGCGCTTCAATACGCCGTGGGCTAGGGGCCTTATTAAATCAATGATAGACCATTCTGACACTATTGCAATAGCAGACTAAAGCCCCTGGATTAAACCAGCAACCTAATTGTGCTTGACTGATAAATAGTACTCTTTGCGTTTAAAAGCAGACATTTTTATTAATCTTATGAGTATGAATTTTCTATAAAATCCTTCAGATTTAAAGCGACCCAATAAGAATTAAGTTATATTCTTTATCCTGAATTGAAAGTAGTTTTTCATTAGCTCCGAAACAGGGCAACAATGCACTGTTGTTCTCTATAGTTTTGCTTCTAGATACGAAATATTATTTATTTTTCTCATCTAGTGTAAAACACAAAAGAAAACAATGTTTATACAAGAGGAACATGTCCTCATATCGCCCCGTCTCCACAATGCAACAAAATAATTTCTCGCCACCGGTGTCGCTTGCAATATGGCGCGAACAGTGCAAAACCTCGTCGGACGTGTTTGGCTTCTCGTAAACGAAATGTTTCGAGACACGTATTCCTGAGATTTCGTACATCGTAAGTTTTCCACCATGTCACCATGACCATGGTTCATGTGTCACCAGGACCTTTTAAAGTAAATGTTATGTAAACATATTTAGTTTTACTCCTACAAAAACTAGATTCAGGCTTTGAATAGGAACTGAATACTGAATGCTCCTCCCGCCCGCAAAAAATGCACATGCATTAGTTGTGACTATTACGAGTATAATGCAACATACAACACGAGCCGGTGAGTCAACAGCTTTGGAAGATCCTCGTGAAAGGATGAAACAAACATGTTTCAAGTTTTCATATATGCATGTAGGTACTATCGGTTTGGTTGCACCTTTTTATATGCATATCTTTGCTGCATTCGGAATACAAGTCTAACATTTTAGTCAAAGTAACGCTGATTCCATTACACTACTCGTCCTCATAGCATCTCTAATAGTTCTATGCTCCAGAAAGAAATACCTGTACCTAAACGAAAAATAAACGACATTCAAATACGTCTAACGTTGGCAAATTGGGTATATTACCTACAAAGACAAGAACATAATGATGTACCTATCTGAGAAACAAACTTGGCGTTTCCTCTCTGCAATTTTGAAACATTTCGCTCGCTTATTTACGTGCACGACTGATTCTTTTACGACACGAACAAGACAAATTGAAAATAATTTAAAGCAAGGACAGAATGAAAAATACGAAATAGTGATACCTATTTATTGGAGCTAAGTGCTACCGGATGTTTTTACTCTATCCCTTATGACGTCACAGTTTGAAAATTGCTTTGAAATTAGAGGAAAATGTTTTTCGTTTTTCTTGATCAAACGAAAATTTCCCGAGACATCAACAAGAGTGATTTCTTGATGGTTTTCTGATTAGTCAACGCCGATAATAGATACTGAAATTGAGGAAATGTAAAGTACATACCTGTCTTAACCATGAGCGTTGTTAATCATTTTTAAAAGCTGTAAAAACTGTGTTTTGTTTGTATAAAGTTTGGTACATAGAATGTAAACTTTCGTTGGCTAAATAAATAATATTAAAAATATCTAACTACGTTCGAGTCATCTTCAGCGGCAACTGGTAAGGATAAAAAAACCAGCCAAGTACGAGTCGGACTCGCGCACGAAGGGTTCCGTATCATTATCTGAAAAAAAAACCTAATTGGCGTCAACTATGTATGTATGGGGACACCCTTTAATTTCCACAGCTTTTTATTTTTTGGAATTTTTCCTTTATTTTTGCTGAAGGCCTTGCTTTTTGCCAAATTTCATGATTCTAGGTCAAAGGGAAGTACCCTATAGGTTTTGATTCCCTTGTGTACGTTGCGTTGACTTACAAGTTTGATTTTTTCATTTCTCCAAGAGGTAGCAGACTCGAGTATTTGGTATTAATTTCAGTTTGATACCGCGACGCATTCCTGAGAAAAAGGTTCTTGACAGACAGACAGACGGACAACAAAGTGATCCTATAAGGATTCCGTTTTGCAGATTGAGATACGGAACCCTAAAAATCAATACATAAGTACATTGTAAACACATAAGCGCCGTGTAATTTGTTTATGGCCTTCGTTTTGTATTTTAAGATTATACTATCGCAAACAAGTACCAACATACATATCAACAACGTCCTCAAACAAATCAACATAACAAAGTGAAGAAGTATGATCTATTTTTAGTCGACCCCAAACACGGGCCGATATAGCCTGTAGCATTATTAGGGTTGTGATTAGATTGCCGTCTCTGGGCACCTACGGGTCCCGTGTGTGGACCGCATCAGCTATCAATCGGGAACTCTGATTCAATCAGGCGCAGATTGAGACTGACACGAGGCGGTTATTGCAACATCAAACACTGGTGTTGGTCTTATTACATCGATCGAGCGGATCGCAAGACAGAAACACTTTTATGCCCGCTTGCATCTTAATTAGTGCTACTTATATGTAATTTAATTGCATTTTTTAAATACGTTTAGAGCTCGCTTGCAGTGATTTGTTGTGCAAGCAGGCTTTTGTAGCTAATTGACGGTTATTGAAAGTTTTTTTTTACTTTGCGTTAAGAAAATTAGTAAACCAATTTGTATAGCATAAGCATAGCCTATAATGTTCAGACCTCCTCTCTATGAGAGGGAATGGCTATAATCCACCACGCGGGCCCAGTGCGAGTTGGTAGATGTCACATGTCTTAGAATTTTCGTTCTAGAACATGTCGGTTTCCTCACGATATTTTCCTTCATCGTTTTGAGAGCAGTGGTGATGAAATAAATTACACAAAGTAATGCGCCAGCCTGGGTTCAAACCCACGGCCGTAATCGGGGCCACCACCGCTGCTCGCTTTGTATGCCCATTCCAAAAGCATCTATACGTCTAATAGAACTGTCATTTCCAAGTATTTAACAGATGTTAGTGAGAGGACAATGCAACTACTGTTTACCCTTTACCTTAATACTGACAAAAGGTCTTTGAATCAAGCTAAAGTTGCCTATCTGCACCTGAAAGCCCAAATTATCGACTACTGCTACTTCTTGTATTTATCATTTCGACTATAAAATTATCTCATTCCTGTAACTTGTAACCAGTTGTCCCGAGACGTTGGGAACAGGGGGCCTAAAATGGCTGCTGTTAAAATGTACTTTGTGATCATAACCATAAAGACCATTTTAAGAATTTTTAATTTTTAACGTGATTCATAGTATGATTCTGACAAAGCAGCCATTTTAGACCGTCAGTTCATAACAAGTTCTGTTTACATAATAATAGTTAAGTAACTAAGAGTTTGTTGTTGTTGTGCTAACTGATTGTGACAGATAGCCGCAAAGCAACGATAAAACTTCTATAAGTAATGCATTTATAAATTATTTTGTAAATGTTGCTTAGAAAAGAATAAGAGAAATAATTAGCTAAATAGTAAATAAATTAAATAAATAAATTAAAATAATCTAAAGTAATTAACAACAAACTTAAAAAATAACTTAAACTTTTGTAAATTGCTTAAAAGTAACATATATCAATCTTTTGAGTTAAACATCTTCTGATTTTTAAGACGTGGTCGGTGTTTTCTAGCTGGCTACTCTGAGAAGAAACACCTAGAGTCTGAAGTCAAAGATTTTCTTCAAGTCTATTGAACTACATTCATCATCTAGGTACATATTGAGAACCATGTACTTATGTGTCTGAGGTAGTCTATAGAGGAAGGCATTACACAGGTTTGACTGTCCGGACAGTGAATTGTAAATAAAGCAGCTCTAATACTGTGGACGATAAGACACATCCTAAAAACTACTGAAGAAATAAACACTGTTTCAGAAAAAAGGATCTAATGAGGGGCGAAGTTTTTTATGTGAACAATGCCTCCGGGTAGCAATTACCAACATCGAAACTAGAACCTAAACGTTTGAATTTTTTTCGAACTGAATATGGTTGATTCATCATTTCATCATGCACGCCATTTCATATCGCGTTTGCCACTCACGCTATGCATTTGTAATTCTCGACATCAGAAGATTTAGATCGGATGTAGAAATATAGAGAGTTTTTTGCATCCGACCTTATACTTCTGATATCGAGAATTATGGCTGTGATACATTCTTATTCTTTACTGCACACAAAATTTAACAGATATATATTACACAAAATTACAATATATACCTAGCTTGTGTACAGCGGCGAGCTGAACCCAGAATTGGGTTTTCTTACAGCAAACCTTTCTTCGATTGTGAGATTTACAGAAGATATACCTATATGCACAAACGACATTTTAAAAAAATCCATCAATACAATTAGACAATCAATCATTCAATCCATCAATCAGTACTAAACTTTTTTGCCTCCCATTTGACTTCTAGCAGGTCCTTTTCTATTCAGTTATAATTCTTAAACAGACATCCACCAACGAGTTCTGTTCCCATGTCGTGAATTACAGATTATGCCTCGGAATCGGTTGTCGACTGTCCTGTGTGCAGGAGATCTCTTTGTTACTCATAGAGGGTTTTTTTGTGTCTTAGTTAGGACAACAAGTGTGAAACATGTTTGCTTGAATGTTTCTAAGCTATATTAATAGTGAGTTTTCAAGTTATGTTCAGTAAGTCTCAAGCAATGTTACGATCTTCGAACCGTAACCTTTCTTATGAGGCTACGGTTTATCAATTAAATTGTTATTGGAATGAGGTACTGCAATTTTGTTTATTATAAAGTTAGCACTGTGTATGTTGTTAGCATGTAGTACTAACGTACCTCTCGCTGAGACAGCTTGGCGTTCTGCTCATCCTGCAAAAGAAGAGCAAGGCGATATATTCAGGTTTTATTCTTTGTTCTCTTTTGTCCAGTGTCCTCCTGTATATGTATATTCTACAATGTCCGCTACAGTTTGGCCAAACTATTCGTGTCATAAACCAAAATAGTAACCCATGGTCCAATGATGTTAGACTCGGTTTTACACACTATTCCACAGATAATGTGACTGATTCGTTATACCATAAACATGAGTCATATATAAAACCACTCGACATTACTGTTAGTATTGTGATCTCTCCACAAAGTTCGCGTTTTGATATGAAGCATCCGTCATAAGTATTGTGGCCACAAAGGGATTATTCAGAGTTGTCTGGTTTTGAAAGTACCCCCGCGGCCACAGTTGACGGGGACGTAGCCAGACGGCTTAGCGGACTCCCCCGGGGTCCGAAAGGATAGTGTCGGTCTAGGGAAACTCACCCCTATATTATTAACTTTATCCCGCCGTGCCGTTGCCGTTTTTCTGGGTTACCCGCAAACCCTCATTTTTCTCCCGCCATATTTATGTTACTTCTGATTCGCTTTTGACTCTCTTATGTGGCGTGAATAGAGACAGTGGGCATTATTTTCAGAAAGGATTATGTTGCTTCGTTCATTTTTCTTGATCTGTCATTGTTTATTGATTTGTATAGAAATTATGGCGAGAGGTGGGCGGGTAAAAGCTAATATCATGTTCCGATTGAGCAATTTGTTTCAATACGTATGCAACGCTGACACAGGCTCTCTTGAAAAAATAAACAATGTTTGGTAAATTGAAATATTATCTATCAGCAATTCAGCAACGTGGTTTCTTCTCTCGAAACTCATACACAATTTCGAACGACTTTTAACAAGAAAAGTTCATGATTGCGAACGAGTTTACTGAAAAGGGCGCTTCGGGATTTCCCGACTAATTTCGGCTTCTTCCGAAGCTTTCGATAAGTTTGCACGTAAAAATCAGAAATCATTTGGGGTATCTTTGACCGTGCGTGAAATTAATTGTAGGAACAATCAAAATGATAAATGTGATTCACATTTATAATTAGTTGTAATAAAAATGTGTAAAGTTTATGAATGTAGTAAACCATAGGCTACGAGGTCATTAAAAACAAACTCTTTCAGTAAGATTACGATATAAAATCTTTTATATGGATTTTTTAGAAAGAAAATTATTCAACTGTTACGATCTTTAAAAAATTCTTTGAACATCAAGATGTGCTTCCCAGAAACATTTAGGCCTTCATTCAACATAATATCGTATTATCACGATATTATCTTTGATGAAACGGGAGGCACTGAAACGATAAACTACGGAGTAATGAGTTATTAAAATGTTAAAAAGAGTAAAATCATAAATAAGCCCTACTAAAAATACAAAAGAAATTCTAACCTGTTTTTCATGCCTAGATGATAATTACAAGGTTTGGAAATTCTCTGCCGCTTGTGATAGGAAAATAATTAGGGATAATATACAAACGTATACTACTGTTCACTTCCTCTGAATACCGAATGGTTTCTTTGTTTCTTTGTAATAGACAAAATGGCTCATATTAGGATTTCATCGCATAACAACATTTATCGGGCTTCAGGAAAATTGCTCTTTCTTTGAAACGATTTGTTCAAGCAATTTTATGTTTGCATTTGTAGATTTAGCAAACATAGATCTACTCAGAAAATACATACTTATTTAGCTGACTTGAGTAATTTTGTGGAGCGTTTTCTTAAGGTCTGGTCGGGTCTGGGGGGTTACTATTGAGTAATTCCAGTGTGGAAACGAGACAGAGCTACGCAGGTCGTCTAGCGCCATCTCTATAGCAAGTTTAGATTATAATGTAAATATTTATTTAGATTCTGTAACAACGTTAAATAAGACTATTAAAAACGCTAACAAGCATTACTACGAAATGGATTAAAATCATTAATATTCTCTAAGCTCTTCCAAATTTTGTATCTTCTTTTACAATGTGAACGACCTCCAAGCGATGTCAACAATGGTAGTTACAAGTACCAAGTATGTTAAACTTTGTTGCGGTATACCTTTCGGTTCAAAAGCAAGTGCTGAGTTAAACATAACGAAAACAACAATTTCGAAGTTAAAACTTCTACTTTACATACATTAGTACTACATACAGCTACACATACTTACCTGTTAAAGCCTTTAGTTAAAATACCAAGTTAGTTTCACTCAAAGTGTTCAAGTGCGTTACCTTAACTAGTGACTCTGATGACTTCTCCGTTGAGATCGAACCTTTGATGTCATTATTCAGCTTCAGATTCATTGTTTTCTCGGTTCTAGAACACACAAAAACGACTTATTACAGAAAAATAAACACAACGATGTTTTTACCGCGCTCTATCAAAAATGCGTGCGAAATGTCATTGGTAACTAGGAAATTGAAGGCGTTACTATAGCAACACACCTGTCACTCATAAACACGGACTATAAGAACGTAGAGATGTCGCAGCAAGTACTACGACAGTACGACAAGCCGGGGATCGCGGAGTGCGTGTGCGCGTATTACCGACCCGCGGGCACGACTACACTGCAGACGGGATTAACGCCACTGCATAATCATTCCACGCTTTGCTTGCTCCGCTCGTTAAAAAACGAGTAAACCCCTACAAGCAGTCTATCACCTCGACAGCTATACCAACTATACCTCCTTATACACCAGACACCGAAACAATGATGCTATTAATCACTAACACGTAAATATCAGCAGCTGAAGCTTACCAGATCTCAATTTTATGGTGGTGCTAACCACATGCTGACTATAAAAGAATTTCGCTAAAAACTAAGAATTCGCAAGATTGTTTTCAATATGTGCTGTGTGAGATTAAATCACTCAGTAGATCGTATAACCGTAAAAATGTTCTTAGCGGTGTTAACTGCTAGCATCGATCTGTGGGAAGCACTTACTTGATTAATTATTATGCCAAGGGAATGCCTTTGATGTATCGACTACTGTTAATATGTGTAATGTACTTGTACACTTGTAAACAGGTGTAGGTAACTGACAGCTAAACATAATACCTTGTCTAATTGATTGTAACTGTTTCTTGCCATCTAAATTTCACCTGGCAGATGATGGCATGATTTTGACTTTTATAACAGAGAATCTACTCTTAGAAATAATGATCAATAAAATAACATAATGGTCCTGTCTCTAACCTTGACAAGAAAGGGCTTCTTATCAAGGTTTCTCATTATGCCACAAGGGGCATACTGAAACCCTAAGAATTTCTCCAGATCCTTCATTTCCTAAAGAAAAGGGTGACATAGGGAACTTACACATGATGACGTTGTTAACGTCTAACTGAGAATTTCAAGCTACCGTAATATTATAAATGCATGAACGCTGTAACTCTAGCCTATTTACCATAAGTAGAGAGGCATAAATACCACTGACTTTTTAGAAAACAACACCAAAAAGACGAGGGTTAGGCTACCAATAAGATTGGGTAGCCTTCCAGGGCGTTCTACTACGTCTTAAATCTTATGGTCTTGAAAAATAACGCAGCGGTGTCTTATCACATGATTTCTCGATCTATCACTAAGATTTACAAAAGGTTGGTTCTTCGCTTTCAACGAATATTAATGAAACTTCGTGTAACACAGAGAGAGCTGTACAGTCAACGTGTGGGAGTATGCATAATAAAATAAAATCACGAAGCTTTGTTTGTGATTACAATTAAAATCTAACAGCAAGTTGACATAACGCACGCGTAATGCTGTAATGAAATGTCAGGGCGCGTCGTTAAACTCAATGATGTGAAGCAGCGACAAGCCGTTAAACAAACGCTCCGAAGTTTTCCATTACTTACCGCTAGGCCAAGGGAAAGATGAACTTTTAACTATTTATCTTACTGTATCAGTTAAAAGAGTGAGAGTGACTCCATCGAGCGCCTTGTCATGCAGCGCAAGGTGGATGGCAGCAGAGGGCGGGGAAGGTCGCCGACCAAATCGGGTCAGTAATGGGTGGTCCCTTGCATGAGTGCACCAGGATGTCGGCCAACAGGGAGAGGTGGCGAAACATTATGAGGCGAATCACATCTGCCCCTACAGAAGTCATTTCATGATGACCACGACCGCTCTGTCAAGAGTATCACAGCGAAGAAGAAGATCAGTTAAAAAGGAATAAGTAGATGCTTACAATTAAACGTTTGAGAAACGAAGTCATGTGAAGTATGTGTGTATGAATGTGCACAAAGTACGAAAAGCTACGTTGAGTCTAAATACAAATCAGAACAGCACTTTTTGAAGGTAAAATGTAGCTATTTGGTATACACGCAGAAATGTTCACAATCGTAATACACTGACAATATTATTAGCAATTTTATTTTATAAAAGCTCATTAAGAGTCAGTCTCTTAATGAAAAAAGCTTTATAAAATAAAATTTGGAAAAGTATACGCTTCGGCATTGAATTGTGAAAATTTCCGCGTGTATACCAAATAGCTTGTTCGACCGTACAAATAACAGGGCGTGCGCAAGACGACTACACATGGGTGTCAGCTACAAGGTAGAAGTTTACTGATTGACGTGATAACTTTATGCTCTATAAACTGTAACATAATTGTGTTAATATCAGCCCACAAGCAACTTACGTGTATAGGTTTGCTTAGAGACCACTTCAATTAATGGCAATTAGGTATTGACAAGATCTGTACCTACCTAATCACCTCCGAAAAACAAGGTTACCTAAAATCTCGGGAAAGGTGTCTTTTCGGTGACACCCGAAGCCCTTAAGTGTTACTAATTAGCTTTAGGAATAATTTCGAGCGAGTAAGTAGCTAACCAGTCACCGACCTTTTATTGTCCTTTATCTTTTAGGTCGCCTGGCAAGAAATAGACTCCTTAGAAAGAGGTTGCCTGAATACCTATTAATAATTATGTCATGAGACCGCACTAATACTTAGTTGTGACGAACGAAGACCCAAATAAATGGCGTTGAGTTTAGAAAATAGTCTCATCGGTCAGTATGATGCAATACGGATGGATTTTGCCATAAAACATCTATCATAAACGTTATGGGATCCAGAAGACCCGGACTAAGTGATCCTCCCTCCCTTTCCCAATTATGTTGGGGTCGGCTTCCAGTCTAACCGGATACAGCTGAATACCATTATTGTACATGGAGCGACAGCTTATCTGACTTCCACATCCCTGCTCGTAATGGTTAATGCGATACCCCTTGGAAGATCAGAAAGTCCGAATGTCTGACATCCAAGACTTTCGGGCCACTGACTACCTGTAACGACTGTCTTGTCGGACGAGGCACGGAGGCAACTTGGTATGTAATGGGTGATCACCATCCACGGACCAACCTCCACGAGGAGCTCGTGGGCTAGAAACAGCCGGTAGCGAGAAATAAGCTACTGAAAAAAACAAAACCAAAACCGCCAAAAGTGGAGGGATTTGGGAGAGACCTACACTCAGGATTGGGTGGCCAAAGGTTGAAGAAGAAGCTACCAAAAAGCTTATGTCAATTCTGTTGAAATGTAACCGCCTTGAGAGTCTTGAAACTTGAAACTCGAAAGTTTTTCTTTTTCTTTTCGTGTTAGAATATTTTCACACCTATAGGTTACAAATATTTACAAGTCCCGGCATTGGGAACAGACTGATATTAATCTGCTTAGCCTTTTTCCAACTAAGTTGGGACCAAATTTTAGTCTGACCAGATGCATCTGAAGATCAGTATCCCTATTTATATCCGTCTCTGTTTCTCGCGGGAATGGTGGGCATCGACACGTTAGAACTTAGACGTAAGTGTGCGCTGTTGATGGACTACTATTTACTACTAAATAATAAAATTAACGACGAGACTACTTTAGCTCGTTGTTCATTGTTTGCCCGGACCGACTGCGGCAGCCGCGGGCCTGTGCCTCGCGAGACCTGTTCGCGGCTCCCTCTGTGCGTACCCAAACTGCTCAATATGCGCCCACAACCCAGCGATGAATCTGCTAAACGCCCGGATTGCTCAGGAGCCGGATTTAGATATGTTTATGAGTAGTTGTAAAGAGTTTAGTTATAAGTTATTAGTAATAGTTATAATGTTGTGATGTTGGCTTGCTGCACGCTTTGGTGTAAACTTTAAGTGCAGCAAGTATCTATATAAACAAATAAATAAAGGAAACGACTGCGTATATCTGAGCTCAACAACCCAGTAACTAACACGATACCTATTGGTCAGACTGGTTGCCCAGCTTTCAGGATTCCGACAACCCGTGAACGTACCTTCGTAATTTATCATTCTACTTATAGCTAGATGACAGCTATAAATAAAAGAAATGTCATTATGATACTTTCATAAGCTCGGGGTAGTATGTCAACAAGTCTATATTAAAAAGACAGGAAACCACCCCAACAAGAGGTAATCTAGAGTCTGGAAGATAATAACATACCCTACATTAAAGTAGAAAAGAGTCAAAGGGTATTTATGTCCTCTGTGTTATACACAATATTGTACAAAACCACTTTCATCTGCCATACTGGGAGAATGTAGGTTTTTTGCAATGAGGTTATATATATACATATATATTTTTTTATTTTTTTTATATAACATCATTGGTTTTTTGTATCATCAAGACATTTACCTACCTAGTCTTATTTTTTTTGGATGGGGAATCATCAAATGATGCCTCCCGCTCTGGGCTGAGCAGGAGGGAGTGTCAGATTTTTACTGACTAAAACCCATCCATGTTCCTTCTTTTGCCCTTTGTGTTCCAGGGCCGCGGTATCTCTTTCGAACAATCCCGCTGGACCTTCCTAGTCTTGCATTAAGTTTCATTCAGTACACACACAAAGTTCGTCGGAGGTAACAGTTTTGTTTCTATCAAAAGAATTATTCCAGTTCTATGTCTTATTTCATTCAGTTTTACAATGTAGTCAAGCGTCTTTGAAATCAAATAATAAATCTAAATACGATTTCGTTTCGTTCGGTAGAATTTCATTTAGGATTTGTGTCATTGCTGTGGGGACACAAACACAAAGGAGGAAGACGTAGAGATAGGTGTGGCTGAGATGAGAACGGTGTTCTAGATTTTAATAAAGCTCCTATTTAGTTAGCAGTAATAAGCTGATGACTGTCCAAAACTTGAACGGTTTTTTTTTATTAAGTATACCTTCTTATCAATTATTTATATATTATCAATTATTAAATCGCGTTACGGAACTCATCGCATTTATTACAGATGGACTAAGTCTGTCACCGAATGGCGTCTAAGAACTGGGGAAAGAAACGTGGGTCGTCCGGCGGCAAGATGGGCAAATGCTTGTTTATTATATTATATAATTGCCGTTGCGCCTCGGGGGAAAAATCTGGATGAGGCTAGTACGGAGATGAACCAATACCGATACCAAGAAAAGTGAGGCCTATACCCAGCAGGGTGAATTCAGGCAGTGGATGATTATGATGATGATTCCTTCTTCATTAACATCAATAATTGACATACCATGTATTAATTCAGTTTCGGTTATTTAAAAAAAACACAGCCGTTTCCTACAAAAGTGCAAAACCCACAGTCAAAATGTATGCAACCGCAGATTCTTTTTAATATCCGATGAAAAATTTGTATGTGGTGGTAACCGTTTTCACGTTGGTTTTCCTTCCACCCCGTATATTAACGGACATTACCAACATCAGAAAAGAAAATCGACTTGAAAGCTTTCAAGCTCGCCCTCTCGATGTCAAAAATCATCATCCAAAAACAGCTAGAGCAGGTGTCTTGTTTACTATCCTGGTGTACAAATTCTGCCTGCAAGCCATCAAATGTTGAGTCTCGTGTGGTAGTGTGGTACCTACCCGTCTCGAATATTGCGCAGTGAGCCAATGACTAACGCGCACTCAAAATACAGGGTGACTAGTTAAACGACGGAGCCGGGGTACTTGAAGGTGAGTATTGTATATTCGATTCCCGATACGTATAGGTATTGTTAAATAATTGAAGGGTGTTTTGAAAAAACGTCCAATGACACATTTTTTCAATTTTTTTTGCTCTGTATTTTCCATAACTCATACTACTAAAACTTGACTATTGCAGATAATGCAAAAACAGCCAACATCCAAGAGAAATATAGCGCCAAAATTTAGGTGTTTCTGAAAAAACAACCGACGTCCATACTGTATCTGGCAAAAAGAGCCTAGGTCCATGGACATTGGCGATTTTTTTAAAAGATGTTTTTATTCCCTTATTTCCATTTGTATAAGTTGTATTAACTTCCTAAAAAGTTTTATGAATTAAACATTGGTTGCTTTTCCAAAAAACCCTTCAATTGGACAAATTACCCAACAACCCGGCCCAACATAGCACCGTTCCAAAAAGGATTGCTTATACTTAAAGCTCCCTGCCTGCCTGATCAAAAATATCTTATGAATCTTATTTTATTTTATTGTAACAATTTTTTTTCTTTGTTTCTGTTTATTCCTTACACGACGGTATAAATCATGTGCGATAAAAGACCGGTGAAACTGGTACGGACCACAGATATAGATATTATATCTGTGGTACGGACTAATTACGGCCCGGCTTCGCACATTACACTGACAATACCGTATCAAATAAATAAACAAAAATACCACCGCAGATTAACTGAATATAAAGCATGAAAAGTGTGTTTAACTTTTTCAACGAATCATATCTATACAAGTAAATAAAATTGAAGTGTCTGTAATTTCAAAATAAAAGTGTTTTACTGAATGCATATGCAGTACTTATAACAAAAAAAAAACAATCTTTATAATTTTTTGTCTGTCTGGTTGTTCCGGCTAATCTCCGAAAAGGCTGAACCGATTTTGACGGGACTTTTACCGGCAGATAGGTAATTCTATAGGAAGTTTATATTAGGAAAAGGATTAGGGTAGGGTTACGTGCAAAAAAATAATTAAAAGCCTTTAAATTCTCTCTGAACCATATTTAAAACACAACTGATACAAAGTACTTGTATAAAGGTTTGACGAAGCTTTATCAAGTCACTAGTTTAACCAGTCATACAATACACAGTGCCTCTACGGAGGGTACATTACACTGGCACTGGTTATCAAACGAATACCTATCAGAGTCGTCACGGGCAGATCCCAAAATGCCTATTCAGATTCCAATATGTAGTATTTCGTTTGAAAATTCGCTCAGTACCTCGCTTACTGTAAATTATTGAAATTCAGCAGCCCTGCTTTATTATTTCAGTCCAATTGGATTAGTTTTAAAATCGATTCCATTTCAAGAATAGTGGAGTAGGGTAGACTGCTGATAAATGTTGATTTGAAACATAAATTAGGTTTTTCAGAACACATATAACGTAGAAATTTACTCTGATAGGTATCTTTAGCCCGGATTCCACCAAAGCGGAGACGGGCAATGATGAGCGAAGAGAGGAGAGGAGATGTGCAAAACGGCACGCCGCTCATCGCTCACCGCACGTAGCACACAGAACACCCCTCATCGCACGCCGCTCACAGCACACCGCCCACCGCACGCCGCTCACCGCACACCGGTCACCGCACGCCGCTCACCGCACGCCGGTCACCGCACGCCGCTCACCGCACGCCGCTCACCGCACGCCGCTCACCGCACACCACTCACAGCACACCTTCACCGCACGCCGCTCACAGCAAAACCGGTCACTTCACACCGCTCACCGCACACCGGTCACCGCACGCCGCTCACAGCAAAACCGGTCACATCACACCGCTCACCGCGAGAAGCACACAGCACACCACTCACCGCACGCCGCTCACCGCACACCCCTCACCGCACGCCGCTCACAACACACCGCTCACCGCACGCCGCTTACAGCACACCACTCACCGCACGCAGCACACAGCACAACCCTCACCGCACGCCGCTTATAGCACACCGCTCACCGCACGCAGCACACAGCAAACCCCTCACCGCACCCCGCCTACAGCCTACCGCTCACAGCACACCGCTCACCGTCGCCTGCAGTACATCGCTCACCGCACGCCGCTCACAGCACACCGCTGACTGCTGGCCGCCGAGCGAGCTGAGGCAGCCCTAACCAGTTACAAGACTTCTCCTCTCCTCTCAGCTCAACCGTTTCCACTAAAGCTAAGCGGAGACGAGAAATGTAAATAACGAAATTCTATTGTTAGTTTACAAAACATGTCCTCTCCTCACGTCTCGTTAAAGCCCACGATCTTCAATAACCATAACCTCAATTTTCTTGACATGCAATAGAAATCAAATATTAAAGGACCTGAAAACTACAATGTACGTAAAATCAAATTGTAGCCATCAACACTCTACACATGATCTGAAAACCTGATTATTGTAAAAAAAAACATACAACTCATCCAGAAGTTGCTTATATTAATAGCACACGTTAAGAGGGAAGATAATATATCTCAATCATATAAAATTATTACACAGCAATATTGATGGCTCTTTGGGTGGTTCTACGGTGGTCTCATCGGTATGAGACCACCGTAGAACCACCCAAAGAGCCATCAATATTGCTGTGTAATAATTTTAAGTATAGGTACTCCATCTATCTGCCAGGAGTACCTAACCACTATACGTATCTCAAAACAAATTACTGGTATTTAGCCGAAACTATTCAAAATCCTCTAAGTTGCTAACATTTTCCTAGAGAAGGACCTAAACTTGAAGATAAGTTCCACAAATACAGCAATTTAAAAACTAATTCTAAGCTTTCCTTTGCAAATAATAGCCATGATTTAAATTGTGGGCGGCTCTTTCAATAAAGAGAGTGGCAATTTAATCGAAGAGAAAACCTCTCCATTACAAATATTTCTTTATTTTCCATTTAATAAGAAAATTGTTGTTTTAAAGTAAAGAAAGTACTTAGTTACAGCAAGAAACTTTATAACTCCATTACGAAATATTAATCGCCTCTTTTACTAGAATTTATGCCGCTCGAAGGTAAGTGATTCAATAGTTACAAGTCTTATTTGCAAAGTAATTGAAGATTTGCGTACTATGTAACTCAAATCATCTGCTGCTTAAAATCATGTTTCTATAATGACTCCCTCTCTACATCGGCAAATTAGACCTTTGCCCAATGGTGGGACATTGCAGGCTAGATAGATCAAATGGTTAATTTAATCAACATACCTATCAATTTTCTTGCGTAACTGGTAATCTTCTGCTCAAAACTTACGTTTACCTATACCGAAAATAACTAATTACGTGTAAGCAGTCCTTGTCAGTCGCATTAAAACTCGATCTTGGCACTCCACACTCGACAAATCTATGTTACTGCATAGGTTACAACACCTGTCATATTGGATTATGAATTCTCAATGAGGCATGCGCCATGAAATGCAATAAGGTGCAATCTATAACGGGTTTTATAGCACTGCACACGTCTGGCATCTTGTCTGCGTATTTTAACACCCTTCTATAAAGTTTATCATTGTTATTTTGTGATATTCTTGTCGAAGTATCAACATTCCTTTGTTCTCCATATTCTTGTCGAAGTATCAACATTCCTTTGTTCTCTCCACTACGATTCCAGTTAGCGTGTATTCTCAAAAATACCAAGTCTTGATAGAGGTACTATTCTCGTTTGATATTAATTTGGCCAGCTCGTCTTGAAATCTCTTACTCCTAGTAGGTTCTTAGTCTGAGTCCATCTCTAACAAATTCTAACTGATACCTGACATTGAAGATAGGTATGTAGGTAAGTATTTAAAATTGAGCGTTTGGCATACCCATGACTAACACATCCAGTTTAAAATTCACATACCATACCAAGAGATAAATAGGTAAGCATGCGTAATAAATCTTGTCTCGGAAGTTTAATCAATTGCCGATCGTTCCTGCAACAGTAACTGGGCTAGTGCGGTGCCGTTGAACTGGGGGTCCATGGCACAGTGCCCGTGCAGCCGGGGACGCTGCCAACACCGTGGCACCATAACTGTGCCGCGTGCGTGCCAACTGCACACACTATTGTCTGAACCACGCCGAACGGCCGCCATTCATACTACATAGTAATTTTAGGATCGCGGCATTCGCAGCGACGACGCAGCGAGTGTCCGCCAAATAGCCGGCGCTTTCGTTGCGGTTATTTCAGCTGTATTTTATCTAGAAACATTACGAGTACCCATATGAGTTCAGCAAAATGTGAAACTGGATTTCCAATGGTGCCAAATCCTTTCTATTTTCGTTACAGAAGGATCCAATTGATTTTTCCGGAGCGCAATGTTTTCCGTTGGTTTGGTAGTAAACCCAATCAATATACATATGATTTTACTAAGTCAGTAAATCCTATCCCAATAGGAAAGCTGACACTACTAGACACCAGTAGCGAAGGGTCAATTTTTTTTTCGGTTATTATCGAGCCCTGCGAGTCTTACCTTACGTAAGTATATTCACAATTGAATACAGTTGCTCCATAGAATTCCCGGTTGTTGGTGGAATGAATATAGAACCTATGTGGTTACTTAATAAGTTAGGTAACACCACTAAAAATTTATGCAAAACGTGGCAAAAGTGTTCCTTAAAAATACATATTATCAACAGGAACTACTATCACGATTTTCAGATTGTTTCATTCGTTTATTCCTTAAAATCTCTTGTATTGGTTAAGTAGGTCCCTCGTTCGTCTTGTATGTGTAGGTAGTACAAACGTACGTACCTACCACGTAATTAACTCATTTTACTTGACACATATTATCTAGATAGTGACGCTGTGCAGCTGAACGTGGTTGCCGCTAGACCCCAATTAACGTAATAACGTTTGCATACAAATATTCATGTAATTAGTGCCTGAATTGAAACAATTTGCGCTCAGATATCTAATATTCTGTCGCCAATCGTGTTATCATTGAATTAATACAAACCAAAATGTGAGTAACTGAGTACCAAATACCAATACAAACCATCTCAGGTTTAATGGTACTAAACAAACATGAATCTGTACTAAGACTAGGTATCTCCTATGTTTAAATAAATAAAAAATAGTATTTCGGGAACAATATTAGGTGAAGGTAAAGTTCTGCCTAACAAATTAGTGAAAATAATTCATTTACGGCACGGTTGGCGCAGCGGCTGAGCGATTGGCTGCTGCACTGCGAGTCGCGGGGTCGATCCTCGCACGGATATAGTACATTTTGATATAAGTGGGGCAATTTTGTTATTGCATTCGAGCGCGGAATTAACACCCGAGCTGCAGGCGAGGGTGTTATGGAGCCGAGAACTGCAATAATAAATCCCCACGCGTATCAAACGACGTTTTTCAATACACTTTCGAAGAAATAAAATATTAAAACAGATTGTATTTTTGTCAGGAATTACTATGAAACTATGATTTAATTTGCTTTTTTTCCGCGCTTTGCTTTCGCCAGGCTGAAGAAGAAGCAAAGGTGTGAAGCCGCTATACAGCATAATATGAAAAGAAGAAAAATCAAATATTTTTGCAAATAAATGTTAATTTGTTCATAAAAGTAAATATTTGTTTTAAATAATCATGTTTATCTATGATATTCTATTTATAAACACAATTTAAACACTAAAAAAATATTTACACCGTATAGATCTCATATCTCTTTGCCGAGATTAATAGCAACACTGTAGGTCATTGCAGTACCATAAAGTGTTATTTTATTTTTAATCTGTTTCCGATTTCTTGCTAAGGCAGCAGTTTCTTTTTTTTTTAAGTTACTTTAGTGCTGGGTATCAATATTTTAACTGTGGAGTTTCACAAACTAATAGCTAGATCAATAAAACCTGTAGTTTTCAATTTGGGCCTTAGGTGCCATCTTAAAACTTAACCCTGTAAAGCTTAACTATTATGGGAATGGCCAGGGTGAGTCATTCAATGAGATGCTAATCTATGGAAAGAGTAATATTTGCCATTAGGTATGCCTTTTTCAAATGAACTGCTCAAAAGGTGCCAAAAAAACGTTCAGGATTTACGTTTGTACCTATGGAAAAATCTTACTGCGTGATCGAATGAACTCGAAACTCAACAATAACACAATTGAATAATGCATTAGGTACGTGTCCAAGGGTTTTTTCCAATTATGTAACCCTTAGGGTTAGGTTAAGGTTATGTCAGAATACTCCACTTTGCATGGACCAAAACCTCAGTGATCGATACGAAAAACCTAAGGTTAAGGTTTATTTTGCCAAGTTCAACGAGAGACTTATTTAGTAGCGACTCAAAGATTACGTCGAAGCTAAGAGCCTCATACCTCACAGCAATTGTTTCAGGACCGAACACTCTTGAACCTAACAGGTCCCCCGAATTTTAGAGCATTTGAGCGCTGGCTTCCAGTGTGTGTCAAGCGATGATGGGCGTGTTAATTAGCTTTCGAAATAACGAAAACATTCGATGCAGTCTGGCACAACGGTTTATTTTATAAACGTAAAAAAAACAGTTTTTTTTTTTTAATTTTCTTTTCCCTGTCTGCCTATGTTACCCGGAATAACGCAAAGATTCTAGCAGTACCAAATACATCGAAATCGGTTTAGGCGATCAGAAGTTATGTTGGATTATAGAAATTCACCACCACCAGCTAAATCTTTATCTTTGCCCATTGAACTCTACCTACATCTGCAAAATCCGACCACCTGTAGCCACCTACTTTATTAATATAAGTACTATAAAAGATAAAACATTTATTTAAAAAAAAATGCGCAGCAGATAAAAATATGTACTTAGAGATTCCCTAATACTTACAAATCTTAAGTAGTTACCAACTCATCTACAAATGTTGAACTCAAAAGTTTTCAATAGGTACCACCTGAAACCTATTAGGTACATGATAACCTTTAACAACAGATCGTTTTCTTTATCAACCAGTTGGGTACCTACTTATGTCTGGATAAATCTTCTCTAAATGACTATGGGAACCCATTCCCAAAAAGAATGTCCTTTAATATTATTCAACGTCATTACTCAATTTCGTACAGTTGGTATTCATTTTAATGAGCCATAAAATGAAGCGCATTGTTCACGAACGGATTTACACAACATTTAAATACCTACGTTCATGACCCGAATAAAGTTCCAGCATTGTTATTGTAACGAACCATCAAAACGAGCTTCAGAGCTATACAAAGTAGATATCTGTCCTCTGTGGTATTCAAGAACATAAATCTACGGAGTCTGGCAGATAATAGGTATAAAACATACCTAGCAGTAGCTACGAGTATATACCCACATATTTATTTATGTAGCGCGGCCTTTTCAATAACGAAACGATGAATGGGAGTAATACCTACATAACTGTGGATTTTTTGTACAACTAAAAACATGTAAACCTCAGCTGAAAAAATGTTTGGCACGCACAAAATTGTGCTTGTGTATAACCTTGTATATAATCCTTGCTTTGCTTGCTTTGTATATAATCCTGCTGGTCCCTAACCTATCCATTAGGATTTTCCCAGCAGGATTTAATACAGAGCACAATGTGGTCCTACCAAACATTTTTGTCACAAAATATGGAACAGATCTGAAACGTACCTACTTATCACGTAGGTTTCAGTTGTTTACCATATGTTGTGTAATGTTTATGAGTGCTTTAGTAGAGGTTCTACAAGTGGGATGTTTTGAATAGACCTGAGCACCTGAGTCTTGATATAAGTATCTCAGGCTCGCTCTCGTCACTCGACAGTTATACGTCGCTGCCTTAACCTTGGCGACTTCTGAAATCAGTTACTATGGGTGAATAGTAATAATATTGCCATTATCAATAAAACACGGCACTCACCAGTACCGTACCTAATTTCAATTCATTGACATAAATAAAACCCAAGCTCAGTAGGAACGAACAAACACATTAATCCAAGTCACTCAACAAGATGCAGCTCAAAGATATCTCGCTTCATTAACTGTTACGTACACAAATCGCATCGGTTTGTTTTCGCAATGATTACCAAGAATTTCGTCATTAACGCGATGAGTCAGCGAGCTCGTTACAATGGTAAAAGTATATGTGCTAGTAATAAATTGTATCGTTCGACAGTACTGGAACAAAACAAAATATTTTCGCCTGCTAAAAGCACAACTAGTGTCGAATAATGCTTCCTCTTTGTGCCTGTATTGGACTGTGCTACGCTGACGCAAAAACAGCCAATGTTTTGTTGGTTCCAATTTGTAATTCTCAAATGAAGCCACATTGGACTGGGGCAAAGCTTTTCTAGTTATTAAGAGTAGGTTGGTAGCTCTAAACAATGATATAAAAATGTGTAGCATATGAAAAGAAGTCGATTTGAAAATAGAAAACATCATTATCATTTAGCTGGAAGAAGCGAGCTACCACCCCAATTCTCGCCATAACGACCGGTCCTACGATTTCAGCATCTACTAGATTCCTGCTACCACCACCAAGGCACGGTCCACCTTCTAGAAGGGGGCTACGAGACTACCCAGTCTACCCACGCTATGTCACTTCATAATTTTCTAGCCCAGCCGGAAAAACACAATTTTAAGTACCTAATTGAAAACGCAGAAGTTATTTTATTATTGTTTTGCTCCTCTGCTACTCTGTGATGTACCTCCACAGTATTTTGTTTCATAATTAATGCAGAACTGTACACCCATTGAGATAAATTTTGCTTTTCTCCAACTTTAGCGTCGTCACAGCAGCTGTCCTGCACTAAAAGCGGTAACATTTCCCAGGAGAACATATTATTTTGCAAAAGGGACGGTATTTCGTTCCATAATAGCTTGCATGAATTAAGAGCAGTTTTCAGCTTTTCAGCGATAGCTCGCGAAGCTTTCAGTGAAGTTTCGACATTAACGTATGTTTTATGCTGATAATTTGTCTGAAAACGATATATTTACAGGAAAGTGGGTGCTAAAGCCTTTCAGGAGGTTTTATCACGTCTTCTTAGGCACATTGTTGCTTTTCTTGTTGCAGCAACGATGTTCTTTATAGCGGGTAGAGACGTCGTTAACGTACAGCCTGTTCGGACGATGTGATGCTCGCAAGCTCTCATGGGTCACGTACTAAAATTCCTCTTTAACGCCCTTTTAACAATTGTATTACCCTACATTCTAACTTTGCAACGCTCCCTACTTATGAAAATCCTTTCCTTTGTAGCTGTCTAAATTTGAAACAGAAGAAATAATAATAAACATGATGCCATGAGTGCAAATTATGTTTAAGCTTTCACCTAATTACAAATTGATGTGTTACGGGTGTTTGTGAAAGTGAGATTAACCCTTCGTGTGCCGGAACGTGGACATACGCGAGACACAATAGGTTTTTAATTGTGTCTATATACTCGGCATACAGAAGGTTAATCTCCCAAAAAAAACAATCACTATACCTTCAGCTGGCCTAGTGTGGGATGAGAAAGTAAAATAAATATTATCAGGCCATAAACTAGAAATTGCCGTTTTTTTCTGACATTTTGTTCTGTTTGTAACTTTGACGTAGGTACAGTTATATTTTTTCTAATTCTATTTTTATTGGATTAATTGTTAAATTACGTACCTTTTAGAGTTTAAAAACCGTAATAGTAGATGCATATTACCTCATTGGGTAGTGTGTCAAAACACCTGTTTAAATGTTCAAGTACGGTATATTTTTGTCATAGACTGTGTTTTGAGAATTTAAGATACGCAGTTCAGCGCAGCGTTTTTTACTGTAACTATAGTTTGCAATTGCAACATAATCGGTTCATACGTTCCAAAGTAAAATAAATGTTAGTATGTAAATAATATCACTTTTCACGAAATCGTCCATACAAATCGGCAATTTCATAATTTAACCCATACATACCTAATACTTAAGTAGTAACTCAGAGGCCGTATAGCTGCAGTATCGGATAGCAAACGCTTAACATTCAATCAACATAAAATTTACAATTTAAACGCAATCCTGGAATTGGCGGCCCACAACTCTGGCTTCTACCCACATAGGCGATACGATTGCGATTCTATTTATAAACCAATTGTCACAAAACCAATTCCGTGCTGCGATCACGATCAAGACGGAGTGAATTTCGAAGAAATAAACTCGAGAATAAGGGACTTCATCAAAAATTTCATCTACAGCGCCATAAGTTTGATTGAAGTTCGGCGTCGAGTTACCGAGCCGCTATCACTTGGTCTCCTGCAGGTGTCACAGAATAAGAAAATCATAAATGTAGAAGTGAAAATCGTGTATTTTTCTTTGTGCACCATTGGACACGAAAGTCGCTGATTCGATCGCCTACCGCCTGCCCTCCACCCTGCTAATGCAAAAACCGGCCGACTATCGCGGAGTGACGATTTTCTTGAATAAGAAAGAGTGGAATGGTTACCCAGTGGTACCCGCCTAGACTTCACTACCAGTTGTAGGTCATGGGTTCGAAGATTTGACACAAGCAGGCGCATTACTTTGTGTAATTTTTGTGAATTGAAATATAGTGAGGATAGCGGCATGTGCTAGAACCTAATTTGAAGACATATGACTTCTACTAAACCGCACTGGACCCTTGTGGTGCCCTCTCATAGACGGGGTCTGTGGACGAGCAGTGGGAACATTATAGGCTGATTAAGTGATTATGCTTAGTGCCGATAACAATTCGTAGCTGCTACTCGCTACGAATTTGCACGTAACACGTTGGCATACGGTGCTACGGCGTAGCGTGTAGCTTAAGGTCCATCGTTGAACGTTTCTTACGCCCAATCGCTCTGAAACTGTAAATGTCATGATGCGAAAGTTTCGCTTCTATTTTTTTTAATCTATCTATACTCATACGCAGCTAGGTATCAACTCGGTATCTAGATCTACATGTTCTTTACGAAATTCTAACAGGTGTTTTAAAGGATAGACTACTCTTTTACAATGTTGATTTCTTCCAGTTATCTAAATAAATTACGCGAACGCGCTGCGCTGAGTTACCCTCAAACAGTTAGGTAGATAGGTATCAGCTATTGAACATCCCACACAAGTGATAATAATAGTAAATGATGATGATGATGATGCACACTCGATCCTGTACTGTGGGGCTGTTGCGGCATGTCGAGTAGCTAATGTCAAGTTTCCAAATTGTGACGTAGCTACTCGACCAAAACCAGCCGTACCATCCTGGCAGCGCAGGATCGAGCGTCGTATCGACGATGCCAGGGTACTCATTGGCAAACTATACTGCTTCAGGGAGGGTAATACACGACCACGTGTGATGCGCTTTGTGAGGCGGGCATTCTCGGGGACTGAAATCAGTCCTCAAGAATTCATGTCCCGTGTTACAGAGCGCATCGACTTCCTGAAGCAGAAAGTTTATGCATGGGCGAACCGTATTCGGCGGTATAAGCGGCGGGTTGATCGGTACTCACAGAATCGCATGTTCCAGAGCGATGAAAGGTGGGTGTACAGAGCTTGGGAGCGACCCGATCAAAATATGACGGACGTGTGCCGCCCGGATGATGCCACCACAAGTTCTTTCTGGCACAGCATCTGGTCGGTGCCCGTCCGTCATACTGAGGCTGACTGGATGCGTGATGTCGAGCAAGTGTGTGAACCTATCCCAGAAATGGAACCGATTGTAATTACACCTTTAGATGTAGCCAGAGCAGTTCGTCCGTTACCGAACTGGAAATCACCGGGACCGGACGGACTGCACAATTTCTGGCTCAAATGGTTTAGTAGTTCACACACTTGCCTGGCATCTCAATTTCAGTCATCCTTAGAGTCTGGGTCTCTACCGCAGTTTTTAACAACAGGCGTTACCCACCTGCTCCATAAGTCAGGTAGTCCCGCGGAACCCAAGAATTATAGACCGATCACGTGTTTGTCGACGGTCTATAAGCTTCTTACATCCATTTTGAGAGCGAAAATTAATACACACATTGACAAAAACTCCATTATGTCTGCCTCTCAAAATGGATGTAGGAACGGGTCCCGCGGTACTAAGGAGCTACTCCTCATCGACATGGCCATTAGCCAACAGGTTCGTCGATCCCGCAAGGATCTGTCGACATGTTGGATAGATTATAAGAAGGCCTACGACTCGATTCCACATACATGGCTCATGAGGGTGCTGGAGTTGTACAAGATAGATGCAACTCTACGCGCCTTCCTTGAGTCGTGTATGGGGCAATGGAAGACGGTCCTTCGATATCCAGGATGTCGAAAGATTCAGGGGAACGATGAGCCCGTATGGATTAAACGGGGAATATTCCAGGGCGACAGTTTGAGTCCACTTTGGTTCTGTCTAGCCCTGAATCCTCTAAGTACATTGCTGGAGGATTCAGGTCTAGGCTATCGGTTGAGGAGAGGTGGTCAGGTCATATCTCACCTTCTTTACATGGATGATCTGAAACTCTTTGCCCCCAACAAATTGCAAAATCAAATCAAATCAAAAACGTTTATTTGTGAGAATATGGTACAAATAGATGTTGTAATATAGGTTCCAGCATATCCTGCCATAATATGGCGTACAAATATTTTTTAACAGACACTAACTATAAATATTAACCTATTAATTTATCAACTATACAGAATCAAGTGTGAAAGATATATTATTATAGATTGAGATTGTATTGTAGAAATAATTATAATTAATTATGACTATGTAGTTTGTCATGGGGTGGACTAAAGACTATTTTTATTTTAGTGTATTGGTCACTAACGACTTATCTTCTAAGTATTCTTGCACACTGTAATAGTTTTTTTCTAATAACATTCTGGGCAATACTCTTTTGAACACCGGCAATGGCAAATCTTGAATGTTATTTGGCAAATGGTTATATATAATAATTGCCATGCAGTAGGTATTTATTTTAAATAGCATTAATTTTATTTGGGGTAATTTCAATTTGTCTTTGTGTCGTGTTCTACTATTTATTTTGAGACTGTTTTTTTCAAATAAATGATAGTTTTTTTTTACAAAAATGCTCAGTTCAAAAATATAAAGACATGGTAAAGACAGTATTTTTAGCTTTTGAAATAATGGTTTACAGCTATCTAAAAAGTGGGCTCCACACATTGCCCGGATGCATTTTTTTTGTCCTTTAAAAACTCTTTGCACGTCTACTGAGTTTCCCCAAATTATAAGACCATATCTGAGTACAGATGCTACATAAGCGTGGTAAGCAACCATTGCGGTATTTAGATTAACCGTTTGTCTTATTCTTTTCAAAACATACACAAAGCGATCTATTTTTTTGAGTATATTTTCTATGTGTGGTTTCCAACTGCAATTTTTATCCACGGTTATACCTAAGAATACACAATCATTAACAATGTTAATTGGGGAATTGTTATACTGGATGTCTAGACTATCAGTGTTTATGTTGAGTGCTTGAAATTTTATTATATTTGTTTTTGTCATGTTTATTTTTAAGTTGTTTTGTTCTAGCCATTTGATTGCCTTTTCTAACGCTTTAGCAATTCGTTTTTCCAAGACTTTGTTATCGTCGCTTTTAATAATCAATGTTGTGTCATCAGCAAATAGTACACACTCCTCCTTAATTGCCTCTGGCAGGTCGTTGATGTATACTAGAAAAAAAAGTGGGGATAAAATTCCTCCTTGAGGTGTGCCGATGTTGTTATGTCTGTATTTTGATCTAAATATTTTTTGTTCATTTTGATACTTTCTTGTTATTTCTACGCATTGCATTCGATTGCAACTGATGAAGCTACTGAAAGTAACTGAAACTTTTAGTAGCGCCATCAGGATGGAATTTGGTGTGGACAAATGTGCAGTCATGTATGTAAAGCGAGGGGAGATTATGGAATCCGAAGGAATTCAGCTCTCGGATTCCATACACCTGAGATCCCTCTCCTCATCCGAAAGCTATAAATATTTGGGTATGTCGGAAGCGTTAGGCATTAACGTAACTGACATGAAGCAATCGTTGAAGGAGCGCTTCTTCGGTCGCCTGAAGAAGGTATTAAATAGCCTTCTTTCGGGCGGGAACAAGGTGCGCGCCTTCAACGGTTGGGTCATGCCGGTTTTAATGTACTCTTTCGGCATACTCAAATGGACTCAGACCGAACTCGATACCCTGGATAGGAGAGTCCTTACACTGCTGATTGCAAACCGGATGCATCACCCACGATCATCGGTGATGAGACTGTATATCCCGCGGAAGTGCGGGGGTCGAGGCTTTTTAAACGCGAAGACGCTCCACAACCGCGAGGTATGCAGTCTCAGAGAATATTTTTTAAAAGCCGAGGTGGGTATGCACCGAGATGTGGTCGCAGTGGACAAGGGCCTCACCCCGCTGTCCATGGCTAAAGAGAACTGGCGCAAACCTGTAGTACTTACTACCGATGACCGCAAGGAAGTATGGCAAGGCAAGGAGCTTCACGGGCGCTTCTACCGGGCTCTTCATGGGCCCGATGTAGATTTTCTAGCATCCGTGTCCTGGCTACGTTTCGGTGACCTCTTTGGGGAAACTGAAGGTTTTGTCTGTGCGATTATGGACGAAGTTATGTTGACGAACAACTACCGGAAATATATTATGAAGGACGGGACGGTTGACGTGTGTCGGGCATGCCACCGTCCGGGTGAGTCCATCAGACATATTATTTCTGGTTGTTCTCGTCTGGCTAACGGCGAGTACTTGCACAGGCATAACCAAGTAGCCAGGATTATCCACCAGCAACTTGCCTTGAAATATAAACTTGTGGAATCAGAGGTACCGTACTACAAGTATGTGCCCGACCCAGTTCTCGAGAAAGACCATGTCACGCTGTACTGGGATCGGTCTATCATCACTGACAGGACTATTGTCGCCAATAAGCCTGACATAGTGGTGATAGACCGATCAGCGCGCCGCGTAATGATAATCGATGTTACCATTCCGCATGACGAGAACCTCGTGAAAGCTGAGAAGGAGAAACAAATAAAATATCTCGACTTGGCACACGAGGTTGTCGACATGTGGAATGTGAACTCGGCTATCATTGTGCCGATTGTCGTGACGGCCAATGGCCTTATGGCCAAGAGCCTCGACGACCACCTTTCGAGGCTCTCCTTAGGCGGTTGGATCAAGGGCCTGATTCAGAAGGCAGTACTCCTCGATACGGCTCGCATTGTGAGGAGGTTCCTGTCTCTGGAGCCCTAACCACCGGTAGCTTGGACCCTGCTCCCGATACCGACGGACCACTATTTTTTATATTTTTAAATGTTTTTTTAATATTAATTTGTTTAGAAATATTTAAAAATGTAATTTATATGTATATATATGAATAAAGGAAATAATAGTAATATACCTAGTAATCCTTTCCTTTGTAGCTGTCTAAATTTGAAACAGAAGAAATAATAATAAACATGATGCCATGAGTGCAAATTATGTTTATGCTTTCAATGTTTTTCTAATTACAAATTGATGTGTTACGGGTGTTTGTGAAAGTGAGATTAACCCTTCGTGTGCCGGAACGTGGACATACGCGAGACACAATAGGTTTTTAATTGTGTCTATATACTCGGCATACAGAAGGTTAATCTCCCAAAAAAAACAATCACTATACCTTCAGCTGGCCTAGTGTGGGATGAGAAAGTAAAATAAATATTATTAACAGGCCATAAACTAGAAATTGCCGTTTTTTTCTGACATTTTGTTCTGTTTGTAACTTTGACGTAGGTACAGTTATATTTTTTCTAATTCTATTTTTATTGGATTAATTGTTAAATTACGTACCTTTTAGAGTTTAAAAACCGTAATAGTAGATGCATATTACCTCATTGGGTAGTGTGTCAAAACACCTGTTTAAATGTTCAAGTACGGTATATTTTTGTCATAGACTGTGTTTTGAGAATTTAAGATACGCAGTTCAGCGCAGCGTTTTTTACTGTAACTATAGTTTGCAATTGCAACATAATCGGTTCATACGTTCCAAAGTAAAATAAAAATAAATGTTAGTATGTAAATAATATCACTTTTCACGAAATCGTCCATACAAATCGGCAATTTCATAATTTAACCCATACATACCTAATACTTAAGTAGTAACTCAGAGGCCGTATCGCTGCAGTATCGGATAGCAAACGCTTAACATTCAATCAACATAAAATTTACAATTTAAACGCAATCCTGGAATTGGCGGCCCACAACTCTGGCTTCTACCCACATAGGCGATACGATTGCGATTCTATTTATAAACCAATTGTCACAAAACCAATTCCGTGCTGCGATCACGATCAAGACGGAGTGAATTTCGAAGAAATAAACTCGAGAATAAGGGACTTCATCAAAAATTTCATCTACAGCGCCATAAGTTTGATTGAAGTTCGGCGTCGAGTTACCGAGCCGCTATCACTTGGTCTCCTGCAGGTGTCACAGAATAAGAAAATCATAAATGTAGAAGTGAAAATCGTGTATTTTTCTTTGTGCACCATTGGACACGAAAGTCGCTGATTCGATCGCCTACCGCCTGCCCTCCACCCTGCTAATGCTAAAACCGGCCGACTATCGCGGAGTGACGATTTTCTTGAATAAGAAAGAGTGGAATGGTTACCCAGTGGTACCCGCCTAGACTTCACTACCAGTTGTAGGTCATGGGTTCGAAGATTTGACACAAGCAGGCGCATTACTTTGTGTAATTTTTGTGAATTGAAATATAGTGAGGATAGCGGCATGTGCTAGAACCTAATTTGAAGACATATGACTTCTACTAAACCGCACTGGACCCTTGTGGTGCCCTCTCATAGACGGGGTCTGTGGACGAGCAGTGGGAACATTATAGGCTGATTAAGTGATTATGCTTAGTGCCGATAACAATTCGTAGCTGCTACTCGCTACGAATTTGCACGTAACACGTTGGCATACGGTGCTACGGCGTAGCGTGTAGCTTAAGGTCCATCGTTGAACGTTTCTTACGCCCAATCGCTCTGAAACTGTAAATGTCATGATGCGAAAGTTTCGCTTCTATTTTTTTAAATCTATCTATACTCATACGCAGCTAGGTATCAACTCGGTATCTAGATCTACATGTTCTTTACGAAATTCCAACAGGTGTTTTAAAGGATATACTTTATATTCTTTTACAATGTTGATTTCTTCCAGTTATCTAAATAAATTACGCGAACGCGCTGCGCTGAGTTACCCTCAAACAGTTAGGTAGATAGGTATCAGCTATTGAACATCCCACACAAGTGATCAAACTGAAGTAGGAAGTGAGCATGAACTAGATTATTGGAACACACGTAGGCGATACGACTGCTCAATTAGTCATTGATGCATAAGATATGCCTTTTTAACTTGAGACAAGGCCAGCAGCTATTATTAGGTACCTACTACTGCCAACTACAGCTACGGTAGGTACCTCTGCCCAATGATGTTTTGCCTTTGCCTGCCCGAAGGAAAATACCGTGAAGAAATTAATCAAAACATAAAGGAAAAATTTGTATCTGCAGGTAGCAGGTGCAAGCGACCTCTCCTTTAGTTTCGCCAAGTATTCCCTCTAAGGGTAGATTCTACCCTTGCGAGTTTCTGTTTACTCTCTTATTATTATTTATTTATTTTATTATCAAGAAATGGTACAAACAATTTGTCTAATACAAGCCCTTGCCACATGAAGCCTCGTATCTTTAATGTCGTGACAGGTGTCACGGTGGCTCTGTGTAGATGTCAGATGAAGCCAGGCAACGTCGGACAACGACGACCATTGTCGCCAGACCTCTTTTCTCACGATATTCTTCATCGCTTTCGATGTCGCCAGACGTCTCTAGCGACACGGCTTTCGTGACTTTTGTCTCCAAGTGAATAAGAGGCTTCGGTGTTTAACTTTAACTATTGTTAATCCGTGGCCAGTACCTGTCATGATGCATTTTTGGATGATTTTTAATATCAGACAAGCGCGACTGTGATACCAATGCCCAATAAAAACACAAGTAGGTATACTTAAAGCGTGTGTAGCGTTTATTATGACCAATTCAACAATCTCATTTGTACATTTCGATATATTCTTATATAACAGTGTAAACATTTAATTCATTGTAAAAATATTGAATACAACAACTTCAAGCAATTCATTTGCGTATAAAAGTTCATAAGTTTTTTTATTCATTCATGGAACTTGCGACTCATTGTCGCAATGTTTTAAGTCTTTGCGTTTTTCTATCTTTAATTGTGTCTTTTCTCTATTAATACTGAAGTTTTAATCATAACTTAACACGTAATAAATTAACACTGGTACTTAACATTTTCAACACTGGACAGTGACGTCATAAATTTACTTATTATGTACTGAATGTACTGGGAATAACATGACAAAGCATATTATGCGTAAAATTGTGCAATATGACACAATATACCTAGGGTATACAACTATACATACAATAGTTTCTGAATCGCGTGTTTTGCTTTAGCCATTTGCATAGCATGACGATACAGTAAAGCTTAAAGAACCCAGAACCTAGTTACATTTTAGATGGCCTAGGCGCAAAAGCAAAATAGGCACATGTATATTTTAAAATGTAGTTAAGTGCCATCTTCCTGAGGGCTCTTGTTCACGACCGTCTGTTTTTGCCCGGGTCGGCGTCAGCCAGGTCGACAGCTGATAAGAATGAATTAAAAGGGACGCTTCTAACCGTCGCCGGCGCTGGCACCGGTTTAATTTCGTCCCGTTGCCGGTGTGCCGTTGCTAGGGCCGGCGCACGGTTTAATATAACAATGTATCGCCGGCCCGGGTAAAACCGGTCGTCAACAAGAGCCCTTGAAATCTGGTCAAACTAGTACCTACGGACAAATTGCAGACTGACTTCGGACACCGGACAGCTAGCTGTCACTTACAGCTATTTCAGTACACTATCTGGTCCGGTGTACGGAACCGCTTCCGCAATTTGTCCGTACCGGTTACACAGTGTCAACAATTCATAGGCGTTTTTTACCTCCTTTACTATCAGTACTGTTGGAGTTGGAGTCAAGTCTACACATATCGCTATAGTCGCAGTTGTAAATACTGTCGTGGAAATATTCCTTCAAATGCTTCAGTGGACACAGTTCCTGTTCGCACATCGGAAGCTTAATTATTTTTTCTTGGTGAAGAGTTAAAACATGGTCGCCGCTCTTACATCTGGGGGCAGAAAAGTTTGATTAATAATTGTAATAAATTGCTAGATTCAAGGTGAATAATTCCTTCCTTTTTTATTTTAACTTTTTTGTTTTTTTATTATTTTTTTTACTTTGTATAATATATTCCCAAATCTCTCAAGTTTATACAGACCATTATACTAACACCATACGTGGTGACCCAGTTAAAGCGTAGTGCTGTACCTACCAGCTTGAAACAGCGAAGAATGTGTGCACGTAAACACCACCGCCACGCTTACTCAGTGGTAAAAGAGGAAATTACTCTTCTAATTTTTATGCCAAACAAAAACTAATTACGTCAGTGTTCTGTTTCTCCAAATTACAACGAAACACTAAAACAAAATGTTAACCTATTTCTTCAGAACAGATGATTCGCAACAGTTTTAAAAATTCTACAATAAAACTGCGCTCCTACCTTGTTCGAGATTTATATGATGGCTTGTTGCCTACATTAGCACGCTAAAGTGCCAATTAATCTGAATTTCAGTGGCACGCAAAGATATCTGGATTAAGTGCTAGTTTTATACCATAACTAGCTGTTGCCTGCGACCTTCGCTAGCGTTTTTTTTAAATCGGATTTTGTTAGTAATTTTACGGGTTTTATTTTTTTACACGGAACCCTAATTATTTTTCTAATTAAAAGCCTATGTTAGACCTTATAACATCAGCTATATGCGCGTAAAATTCCCGTCAAAATCGGCCAAGCCTTTTCGGAGATTAGCCGGAACAAACAGACAGACCGACAAAAATTGTTTTAGTTTATAAGTGCCGTAAATATTTTCACATGCATTCAGTAAAAAGTTGGTATTTTGGTATTACAAACAGACATTTCACACATTTGTTTAGATGTATTATTTGATCTCATTTGTTACTTTTAATGGTACCAGCTGCACCGCTGGTTCCTTTCGCGTGGTATAATAAAATAATGGGTATACAGCGAAGCCGAAAGGCACTTGTTCTTCGTACCTTCATTGCGATATTTTGTTTGTTCGATCATACTGGGAACCTTCCAGTTACGGTATGATATAATTGGGAGTCAAAGTTACAACTTTTTCACAAGTATTTTTTTTTTATTCAAATTTTTGTTTTGTATTTTCCCTTAAAAAGCACCACGACCCCTGTACTATTCAATGCATTCATCAGCACAGTGTTTTGAGTGCGTTACATTGAGTCCTACCATAAAACGTGATTTTTCACCCCAAAATAAGTCGTTTCCCAGCAATATTTTTTGTGTAGAGTTACTTAGTTAGATGTACAGAATACTTGGTTGACGGCTTCGAGACGGGTCTTTTTACACCTTGTATATGACGCATAACTCCATCTCTCTCCCACATTGAAGTAAGATGTTTAATAAAATGGGAGCTATCGCGTATGAATTCGCCGCTAGAGGTGCTCGTGTAGCGCAGGGGCACCGAAATGTCAGATGTCATAGATTGTTCGCGCGTTACGTGATGTTTTAACACGTATTTTTTAAAATATTCACGATTGCGGCATTCCTGATTAATTATGACCTTAAGATTTTAAGTAGCAACTTAGAATCTTATTTTTCAATACTTGGAGGTAAAATGATTTAAATGTTTCATGCCTGATAATTTTAGGGAGAATATTGTAAATATATGAACATGAAGTTTACACTATGTTATTATACGTAATAAAAAAAATCTTTTTATGAAGTTATTGGTACTATAAAGTATAAAATAGAATTATTGACAGGACCTTAATCGACAGTGGCGCCATCTGGTGAGCTCAAAAACGATAGCCCTCATTCAGCTGTATTGCGTCGTGGTACAGTCTGTGATACGAATAAATACTTACTTGTACAGCACAAACGCCACATTAGCCCCAAAGCAGTCTATTTCAGACAGTCTCCACACCCTGTCTTTCAGAATTTGGTCGCCTTTGAGCGGCCTTGACGGTTGATAGAGCTTCAGATACGTGAGGATCTTCAGAACAGTGCCAGAGTGACTGAATAAGAAGATCGATCGATAGCCGCGTTCTTTACTGAAGAAAGAATAAAAATTGTTTATCATTTTTTTAATAATCTAAACGTTAATTTACTGTACACAAATAATGTACTTATTGCTTAATGCCACGTTGGGCTAGTGGTCGCAAGCACGAATGTTGAGCTTAGGTGTGTACACAATTTGGGTTCGATTCCCAGGTCGGGTGTTTTTCTATCGTGAATTTCTCAGTAGCAGCCACGGTGTCTGGATTTGCGCCCGGTTGATGGCAATAGGCTCGCTCCATTTGAGACAGCTGAATTTTATAGATACAGTACCGCAACCAATAGGGCACAACAAATTTTAAAAGCACTATCCATTTTATGGCACCGCCGCCGCCGTAGTCAGGCTAAAGGCAAAAAGGTCGGCATTGAAGAGCGCCTTTTTAACCGACAACAAAAAAGGAGGAGAGGTTGTCAATTCGTCGTTCGATTACTCGAAGACGCCTGACTGAACCAATTTGGAAAATTCTTTTTTTTTTTGTACCCATGAGACAGCCCTTTTCTAAAGTTCAATATCTCATGTTTACGGGGTACACAGAAAAAGGGAATCTAAATATAAAAATTAGGAACATTGAAAATAAATAAATTAATAATTACCCAAAATGTTCAAACATGTTTCTCACTGATAAGCAGGCTTGGCGATACGTTATTTCGTGAGCATAGCCATCGACCCAAAACGCTTTTAAATCGTGATAATACTCAAACACCTGAAACAATAAATATAATAAACATGTATGGTTCTGTTCAAACTTTATGGCGGCTCGGAAGTTAGCTGCGAATGACAGTCGCCGCATTTTACACTCAAGACGATGCGTCCTCTGCGCCGCGCTGTTACTAAAATTGTGTTCTGCGCAGGTTTACGTTTGATGTTGCGATCCGCCATTAAGTGTGAACTGTTATACCT